>CM071836.1:43096798-44486798 GCA_036507285.1 Trichosanthes cucumerina
TTTCTTCTCCTGGTGAGAAGAAAATGATTCATCGTTCAACTGGTGATTGATTGAACACAGAAGAATTCTCTCTCTCACTCTCCGCATTTCCAAGACATTGTTCTAATTGTTGGAATTCCTTCCCACAAAGGAATTGGTCTAAGCACTCAGAGAATAAGAGGTTCTCTCTTTTGGTGGTGTCCTGTTGTAAAAGCAGAGAAGCAGAGAAGTTCCTGAGTTGCTGTTTATCGTTGAGCAAAGCGTTGCTTTGCTGAGGAAAAACTACAAAGGTAACCTTCTCTTCCCTTTTAGTTTAATCGTTATTTTCAGCATGTTTGCATGTATATCTCAATGCCTAATTCGATTAAGATTTACATGTTTATTATGTTATGTCAATGTACTGGTTTTTGCATTTCTAACAAAAACAATCAAACAATTACGATTCCAAGCACGTTTCCGCTGCTCAAGGAGATTAGATCTCCATCAATTGGTATCAGAGCATTGCTTGTTTTGCTTTGGTTGAAACAAAATTGCATTGATTTGGTGGGAAATTAATTTCGGTTTGCTGTAAAACTAGTTTAGGAATATGTTGGCCTTAGTTTACTTTTGATTTGATCATTTTGTATGCAAAGGCCCCTATATTTTGGGCAATTAAGTGCATTATCGAGTCTGTATTCGAGTTGAGAGTCGTTCGGGACCAGTTTCAGGCAATTCGATTGAGATTCGAAGGAGAATTTGATGATTGTTTGTTCTTTGTGTTCAAGAGGAAAGCTACGACGAAGCAAAGAAGCGTTGCAATGCCGCTTCATCTCATGCTGCGCGGCGAGGAACGACGTCGCAACGCCAAGCATCCATATCGACGCAGGAGCTCCAGGGGTCAGCGGCGTTACAACGTTGTCCCTCAGCGTTGCAACGCCACCCCGATAGCAGGCACGCGCGCGGACGAAGCGGGAGTTGTAACGCTCACATTAGCGTTGCAACTATGTGATGGCCTTCCACCAGCAGCAGACCGGTTCAGGCGGTTCGGTTGGTTTTGGTCTGGTTCAAGCCCGGTTCAATGAGTATTGGATCGGTTTATGTAATAAGATTAGAGTAATTTTATTATTTTGCACTTTAGGGGCCAATTTATTCCGGTTTTACAACTGTATTTTTTTATGAATGTCATTTAGATTTTTTCCCACCTTAGGATAAGCATGTTCATGCATTTTATTTGTATAATTGTTATATGAATATGGTTTAGATGCATGATTAGTTTATTTTTCATGAGTAATTAATTATAATAGTTATAATTAGATTATGGAAAATAAATTGCATGGAGCATATAATTACTTAGTTTAAAATAAATGTTATTTTATTTTAAGTAATTTATTTATTCAATTAGTTGAATATTTTATTTATAAATCCAATAATGGTTTTATAATATAGTTTCTTTGTCATAGGTTATTTTTTAAATTTATAAATGTTATAAATTAAAAGGGTTTTAGAAACCATAACCTATAATAAAGAAATGCATGCAAACATAGGAACTTGGGTTAAAATTAAATTAGTTTTAAATTGTTTAAAATTAATTTAGACCTAAGTTTTAATTTCTAATAGGATTAGAAATTAGTCTTACATAGTATTTTAAATAGTTTAAAATATAGTAGGACATTAGAACTTTGGTTATAAGGGAACTCTACTGGTGAAGTTCTGTCTAAAGTTGGGGGTACTTAAACTGACGGTTAACGGAACACCTCCTACCTGGGAACTGATCCAGAGCTTGAATTGAATTAACCTTAGTTCTATTTTATATCTAGGTAATTAAAATGTTTATTCACCTAGACATAAGGTTAAAAGACCTAGTTATAACAGTTATAATAGGCAAAGACTTAGATAGATTCTTTTAGTCAGAATCCGACTAAGTTAAACCTATACCCTAATCTTAAAAGCTTCAGTGGAAGAAAACGAGATGTTCGCATCAAGTTTACTCTCAGGTCTCAACAGTTCACACCGTGAGTTCCATGCTCGGCTACGTGGCGTCAATAGGGCGTGCCCCTACGTTAAGTGTTTGCATGGTTCAATACCAAGGTGAATGAGGGAAGTATTCATAGTAAATTGGAGCAGGACGCGTATCAACGTATCCTACGGTCTCGTCCATTAGGTCGCACTGTAAGATTTCTTTAGTCCTCCTACTAGGTTGTCTTGGAACAGCCAAACCCTACGGAGGGCCTGACTATAGGGATCGGAACACTGCGAACTCCAGAAATGGATAGGGTCTCTTAGGTAATTTGTCAACAGTTGTCTTTCTTAATAGTAGCTTGTTGGCTTGGACCTATTGGATCTGAAAATAGTAGGGTCACATTTACGGGATGAGTTAAGCTAGTTAACAAGTCCTTGACCAAACAAACAGTAGCTAAGGACCATTGGGACATGAGATGTTCTCGTAGTGAGAATTGGCTGAGAAAGTCTCGATTTAGGGGAGGAATGATTGACTGCCCGACGGAGACTTTTGTTCGAAACCCTTGAAATATCGTTGCAAAATAAAAGGTTTAATTTAAACATTGGGTTTAGTTTAAACACTAGGGTTCTTTAATAATTTTGCTAAATATGATTGGTTTTATAATGGGTTAAAAGGCATAACTAATTAGAACTATTTTGGATTTTCAGCATGTCGTCCTCAATAATAGCCTTACTAAAAAGCGATCGTTTAACTGGTGAGAACATTTCTACGTGGAAGTCCAACTTAAATAGGATTCTTGTTGTTGACGACCTTCGGTTTGTACTGACTGAGGAATGTCCTCAGGTCCCTGCTCGAAACGCCCCTCAATCTGTTAAGGAGGCATACGACCCCTGGATCAAGGCCAATGATAAGGCCAAGGTCTACATTTTGGCTAGTGTTTCTGAAGTTCTTGCCAAAAAGCACGAGGGCATGGTCTCAAGTCATGAGATCATGAGTTCGTTGCAGGATATGTTTGGACAACCGTCTGGACAGCTTCAGTACGAATCCCTAAAATACGTTTATAACTCCCGTATGAAAGAGGGGTCATCGGTGAGAGAATACATTCTCGATCTGATGGTCCACTTCAACGTGGCTGAGATGAACGGAGCGGTCATTGACGAGCAAAGTAAGGTCTCGTTCATCCTAGAATCTCTTTCGAAGAGTTTCCGGCAATTCCGCATCAATGCGGTGATGAGCAAGATAAAGTATAACCTGACTACTCTCTTTAATGAACTACACACTTTCCAGTCTCTTATGAAGAATAAGGGACATGCTGATGGAGAGGCAAATCTGTTTGCCCATTCCATAAGGTTCCAGAGAGGTTCATCCTCTGGGACTAAGTCCTGTGGTTTATCTTTTGGACTTAAGAAGAGCCAAAACAAGAAGATAGGAGGGAAAGGGAAGGCACCTGCTGTTGATAAAGGCAAGGGAAAGGCCAAGGTTGTAGACAAAGGAAAATGTTTCCACTGCAACGTGGATGGGCACTGGAAGCGAAACTGCCCAAAAAACCTTGCTGAGCTCAAAGAGAAGAAAGGTAAATTAGATTTGCTTGTTCTTGAAACTTGTTTAGTGGAAAATGATGATTTTACCTAGATACTTGATTCAGGAGCCACTAATCACGTTTGCTCTTCATTTCAGGAAACTAGTTCCTTCAAGGAGCTCGAAGAGGGTGAGATGATGCTCGGGTTCGAAGCGGAGGAGACGCTCGCCTCACTGTGCAATGGGAGACGCCAAGCTATTTTTTAGAGATAGATTTTTATTTTTAGAAAATTTATATATAGTTCCTAAAATTAAGAGGAACTTAATTTCTATCTCTTGTTTAATTGAACTTTGCTACTGTATTACCTTTTCATTTAATGAAACGTTCATTTTAAAGAAATGTGTCAATATTTGTTGTGTTAAGTTAGAAAACGACTTGTATGTACTTAAACCGAATAGAACTAAAGCAATTTTGAATCATGAGATGTTTAAAACTTCTAACACTCAAAGTAAAAGGCAAAGAATTTCTCATAATAATACCTATATATGGCATCTTAGACTTGGTCATATAAATCTCAACCGGATTGAGAGATTATCTAAGAATGGACTTCTAAACAAGTTAGAAGATGATTCTCTACCTCCTTGCGAATCTTGCTTGGAAGGTAAAATGACCAAGCGACCTTTTACTGGAAAAGGTTACAGAGCCATAGAGCCCTTAGAACTTGTACATTCAGATCTTTGTGGTCCGATGAATGTTAAAGCTCGAGGAGGGTACGAGTATTTCATCTCTTTCATAGATGATTATTCGAGGTATGGTTATCTATACCTAATGCAGTATGAGGCTCTTGAAAAGTTCAAAGAGTATAAGGATGATATTGAGAATGCATTAGGGAAAACCATTAAAACACTTCGATCCGATCGAGGTGGAGAGTATATGGATTTGAGATTCCAGGACTATATGATAGAACATGGAATTAAATCTCAACTCTCAACACCTAATACACCACAAAAAAATAGTGTGTCAGAAAGGAGAAATAGAACCTTGTTGGACATGGTTCGTTTTATGATGAGCTATGTTCAATTGTCTGCCTCGTTTTGGGGATACGCAGTAGAGACTGCGGTTTAAATCGTGAACACTGTTCCATCAAAGAGTGTTTCAGAAACATCTTTTGAATTGTGGAAGGGGCGTAAACCTAGTTTACAAAACTTCAGGATTTGGGGTTGTCTGACACACGTGCTAGTGACAAACCCAAAGAAACTGGAACCTCGTTCAAGATTATGCCAATTTATTGGCTATCCCAAAGAAACGAGAGGTGGTCTTTTCTACGACCCACAAGAAAACAAGGTGATTCTATCGACAAACGCCACTTTCTTGGATGAAGATCACATGAGAAACCATAAACCACGTAGTAAATTAGTGCTAAATGAAGCTACGAATGAACCAACAAGAGTTGTTGATCAAGCTGGACCTTCATTAAGAGTTGATGGAGAAGCCAGCACCTCAAGTCAATCTCGTCCTTCTCAATCGTTGGGAATGACTCGACGTAGTGGGAGGGTTGTTTCCCAACCTGACCGCTACTTGACTTTAGCTGAAACTCAAGTCGTCATACCTGATGACGACGTAGAAGATCCATTGTCTTATAAACAGGCAATAAATGATGTAAACAAGAACCAATGGATCAAAGCCATAGACCTTGAAATGGAGCCAATGGACTTCAATTTATTATGGGATCTTATAGACCAACCTGAAGGGGTTAGACCCATAGGGTGTAAATGGATCTATAAGAGAAAGAGAGATGCAACCGGAAAGGTACATACCTTTAAGGCTAGACTTGTAAAAAAGGGTTTTACCCAAAGGGAAGGAGTTGACTATGAACAAACTTTTTCCCCTGTTGCTATACTGAAGTCAATCAGGATACTCTTGTCCATAGCCGCTTTTTATGATTATGAAATTTGGCAAATGGATGTCAAAACTGCCTTTTTGAATGGTAATCTTGACAAGAGCATCTATATGTCTCAGCCCGAAGGGTTCATAACCCAAGGTCAGGAGAAAAAAGTTTCCAAGCTCAATCGATCAATTTATGGGTTGAAACAACCATCCAGATCTTGGAATATAAGATTTGATACTGCGATCAAGTCTTATGCCTTTGACCAAAACGTTTATGAGCCTTATGTTTACAAGAGGATCATCAATGACAAAGTAGCTTTCTTAGTACTTTATGTGGATGATATCCTACTCATTGGGAATGATGTAGGATACCTAACTGACATAAAAAATTTGTTGGCGACTCAATTCAAAATGAAAGATTTGGGAGAGGCGCAATATGTTCTTGGGATTCAGGTCTTCAAGAATCGCAAGAACAGAATGCTAGCTCTGTCTCAAGCATCTTATATCGAAAAAATGTTGTCCCAATATTCGATGCAGAATTCCAAGAGGGGCTTATTTCCCTTCAGGCATGGAGTTCATCTGTCTAGGGAACAGTGTCCTAAGACACCTCAAGAAGTTGAGGATATGAGACGTATTCCCTATGCATCTGCAGTAGGTAGCTTAATGTATGTTATGCTGTGCACAAGACCAGACATTTGTTATGCAGTCGGAATAGTCAGTAGGTACCAATCCAATCAAGGGTTAGACCACTGGACAACAGTTAAAAATATCCTCAAGTATCTTAGGAGAACGAGAGACTATATGCTTGTGTATGAGACTAAGGATTTAATCCTTACTGGATACACTGATTCTGATTTTCAGACTGATAAGGATTCTCGGAAATCCACATCGGGATCAGTTTTCACCCTTAACGGGGGAGCTATAGTATGGCGAAACATCAAGCATGGATGCATCGCTGACTCCACGATGGAGGCTGAGTATGTCGCTGCTTATGAAGCAGCTAAGGAGGTTGTTTGGCTAAGGAAATTCCTTACTTATTTGGAAGTTGTTCCAAATATGGAATTTTCCAGCACTTTATACTGTGATAACAGTGGTGCGGTAGCCAATTCGAAGGAACCTTGCAGCCATAAGTGAGGCAAGCACATCAAGAGGAAGTATCACCTGATACGAGAAATAGTACAACGAGGAGATGTGATAGTCACGAAGATTGCTTCAAAGCACAATATTGTTGATCCATTTATAAAGACTCTCACGGCTAAAGTGTTCGAAGGTCATCTGGAGAGTTTAGAACTACGAGATATGTACATAGGCTAATCTAGGGCAAGTGGGAGATATGTAATGAGGTATATGGATGCCCTAATTTATTGTATTTTTTATCTCTGTAACCATTGTTTTAGATATGTTGTACCCCAATAGAGTTTTAGTTCAACTGGGAGTTTGTTGGGTTTTGTGCCCTAAAACTCGTAGTTTGTAATAATGTTCTAATTAATGTAATAAAGTGTTATTATTTCAATAAAGAGTTATTGTTCGTTATCTACGAGTTTTCCTTTGTTTAAACCCTAAATCCAATAAACTAAACATCCAGGCTGTTAAATGTGTCTTTAACTGAATGTAGTGTACATATAGAGGATCTCGGTTCGAGATAAAGCCTAAAGGGTCTATAGTTAGGGGATAAGGTTTGGGTACCTTACCCTGGTAAAACTATGGATGTGGCCCACTTTGTATATGATACAAACACTGTGATCCTAACGTGTTCGTGTAGATGACATGTGAGTGGGGATATCCTATGTAATGAGATTACATAAGACCGGACCATTAAATAGTAACCTCTAGCTTTAACTCCGTTGACTAGTTAGGTTTCTATTTCACTAAGATGACCTAGGCAACTTGATCTCAATCCTGAGCAGGTTACGAACTCCTGTTCACGAGGGATTGTCCTTTGACTAGTATGGGTGAGAGTGGTCAGATTCACCGACTCAATATGCCTACCTTCTTGGGGACAAGACCGAGTGAGCAGCTGGGAACTTAACTTAGCAAGATGGAATTCACTCCTTCCTACCTACTAGTGTAAGTAGAGGAATGTTCCCTTAAGTGGTGTCTACGGGACTTGAACAAAGGGCCGGACCCTCTCATTGGCTCGAGAGGGACTCTATTTGTTGGTAAGACCACAAACAAATTGATCATTAGAGGAGCACTAGTACTTAAGGTACAAGATGTAACCCAGGGGAAAAACGGTAATTTGACCCAGCTGGTGTTACGAACATTCGTGAAGGATTGACTTGCTGTCATTGGTCAATATCCGTGGACACAGAAATATATCTGCAATGAGAAGAGTGCAGCTGCGGGACTTGAGTGGACTGTTCCCGGAGTTAACGAATGTTGATTGGGAGGTTAATGAGATTAAACGAGCAATCTCATATCGTTGGAGCTTTCTATTTATAGGTCCATTAGGTCCACATTCTAGCTCGTAAAGGGTTCTTAGATCATTTGAATTTGAAATGTTCAAATTCATAAGGGAATAAACTTAATGTATATAGATACAATATAATATATAGTTTTGGAACTATATATTATAAATTTAATGTGAATATGATTCATATTAAATTACATGAGAGAATTAAATATTTGAAAGAGTTCAAATTTTAAATTCAAATGTGAATGTGATTCATATTTGAAAACTATAGGTTAAAATCTAATGTGCATTGGATGTGCATTAAACTATAGATTAAGGGGTAAAATGATTAAATAAGATTTAATCATTTAGTATTAATTAAATTAGATTTAATTAAATGAAGTTTGAATTAAATTTGGTTTAATTTTATTAATTGATTAATTAATTACTTTATTAATTAATTAGGGAACGTGTCATGATGACACGTTCCACTACCCCCCAACTTCCCCTCGATAGGGAGTGGGGAGTTACCCACTGAATTGATTTTCTTCTCCTGGTGAGAAGAAAATGATTCATCGTTCAACTGGTGATTGATTGAACACAGAAGAATTCTCTCTCTCACTCTCCGCATTCCCAAGACATTGTTCCAATTGTTGGAATTCCTTCCCAAAAAAGAATTTGTCTAAGCACTTAGAGAATAGGAGGTTCTCTCTTTTGGTGGTGTCCTGTTGTAAAAGCAGAGAAGTTCCTGAGTTGCTGTTTATCGTTGAGCAAGGAGTTGCTCTGCTGAGGAAAAACTGCAAAGGTAACCTTCTCTTCCCTTTTAGTTTAATCGTTATTTTCAGCATGTTTAGATGTATATCTCCATGCCTAATTAGATTAGGGTTTACATGTTTGTTCTGTTATGTCAATGTACTGGTTTTTGCATTTCTAACCAAAACAATCAAGCAATTACGATTCCAAACACGTTTCCGCTGCTCAAGGAGATCAGATCTCCACCATGATCATCTTACCCCTGAGCCTTTCAATTCGACAATTCCGTCAAATGGTGGTCCAGGTATAAATTTTGATCCTTCGTTTGCATCTGAGCTTGGATCCATCTACTCCTATCTCTGTTGTCCCTGATCAAACAATTGTTCATTCTACGGAACCTGAACCTTCACCTGTCACTCTCGTTCGTCACTCTACTCGAGTAAGGGAAACTCTTCATCACCTTCAGGATTATCATTGTTTTTCCACGATTATGTCATTAGTTGAACCTTCATCTTATCATGAAGCCAGTACTAACACTCTTTCTCAGCAAGCAATGAATGAGGAACTCCAGGCTCTAGAAAAGACTCATACTTGGGATTATGTGGGTCTACCTCCTGAAAAACGGCCTATTGGTTGTAAGTGGATTTATAAAATCAAAATTAAGGTTAATGGTGCTATTGAATGATATAAAGCTCGCCTTGTTGCGAAAGGTTATTTTTAGAAAAATGGCATCAACCATGAACAAACGTTTTTCTAGTTGCTCGATTGACATCTGTTCGTAGCTTGTTAGTTGTTGCAGCAGCCAAACAATGGCCCCTTTTTCAGATAGATGTTAAAAATGTGTTCCTCAATGGTACTCTCTCAGAGGAGGTGTGTATGCAACCCCCACCTAGTGTTTCCCATCCACCTCAGAAAGTTTATCTCCTTCGTCGAGCTTTGTGTGGTCTGAAGCAAGCTCCACGCACTTGGTTGGCCACATTCAGTGCCACCATAACCCAACTTGGGTTTATTTCTAGCTCTCATGACACACCATTATTTACTCGTCAGACGTCTCAAGGTATAGTCTGTCTTCTTCTCTATGTTGATGACATGATTGTTACAGGTGATGATCTGCGGGCCATCTTTGATTTGAAACGATACCTGGGAGAACATTATGAGATGAAAGACTTGGGACCGCTAAGTTTCTTCCTTGGTCTTGAAGTTTCATCTTGCTCTGATGGGTACTACCTGTCCTAAGCAAAATATGCCTTAGATCTTTTGGCTCGGTCAGGTATTACTGATTCCATCACGTTAGCAACATCATTTGATCTAAATGTTCGACTTACACCTTTTGATGGTGTTCCACTTGAAGATGCTACGTTGTATCAACAACTTGTTGGCAACTTTATTTATCTGACTGTTACCCGTCCATATATTGCACATGTTGTGCATATTGTTAGTCAATTTGTGGTTGCACCTCAGACCATACATTTTACAGTTGTTCTTCATATTCTACAATATGTTAAAGGCACTCTTGGTCATGGACTTCAATTCTCTTCGCAGTATTCCTTGGTACTATCTAGCTATAATCTTGATAGAGATTAGATCCCCTTGAGCAACAAAAACGAATTTGGAATCGTAATTTGCAAGTTTTGTTTTGCTTGAAATGTAAAAACTCATACATTGTTAAAACAGAACAAACATGGAAATCTAATCTAATTAGGCATGGATTAATTGCATACAAACATACATGTGTTTAACAATTAAACTAAAAGAAGAGGAATATTACCTTTGCAGTTTCAATTTCCAGCACAACAACTACTTGCTCCAAAACAAATCAGCAATGCAGGAACCTTCTCTGTTTTCTCCAGTAAACCTCCTATTCTCTGGATTTCTACTTAGATCTAGGTTTGGTGGAAAACCTCCAACAATTTGGTAGACAGGAAAAATCAGAGAGAGATGTTATTTAAAGAGCAATTCACAAATGCTTCCAAAAACTCGATCAACCAATAACTTTCTCTTCCTTGAGAGGTTATATAGAGGATTTCTTCCCCCCACTCCCTATCGATGGGGAGTTGGTGGGGAAGATGGGAACGTGTCCTCCTAACACGTTCCCATTAATTAATTTAAATTAATTAATTAATATATAATCAATTAAATCAAATTTAATTAATTAATTAAATAAATAACATATATTTAATTAATCATAAGATCAAATCACATTTAATTCTTATATCCTCTAACCTATAGTTTTAATGCACATCTTTTGCACATTAAATTTTAACCTATAGTTTTCAAATATGAATCACATTCACATTTGAATTTAATATGTGAAATCTTTCAAATATTTAATTTTGTCACATAATTTAATATGAATCATATTCACATTAAATTTATAATATATAGTTCCAAAACTATATATTATATCGTATCAATATACATTAAGTTTATTCACTTATGAATTTGAACATTTAAAATTCAAATGATCTAAGAATCCTTTACGAGCTAGAATGTGGACCTAATGGACCTACAGATCAGAAGCTCCAATGATACGAGATCACTCGGTTGATCTCATTAACCTCTCAATCAACATTCGTTAACTGCGAGAACACTCCACTAAAGTCCCGCAGTTGCACTCTTCTCACTGCAGATATATTTCTGTGTCCACAGATATTGACGAATAACAACAAGTCAATCCTTCACGAATGTTCGTAACACCAGCTGGGTCAAATTATCGTTTTACCCCTGGGTTACATCATGTGCCTTAAGTACCAATGCTCCTCTAATGAACAATTTTTTTGTGGTCCAAACAACAAACAGAGTCCCTCTCGGGCCAATGAGAGGGTCAGACCCTTTGTTCAAGTCTCGGAGACACCACTTAAGGGAACATTCCTCTACTTACCCTAGTAGGCGGGAAGGAGTGAATTCCATTTTGCCAAGTTAAGTTCCCAGCCACTCACTCGGTCTTGTCCACAAGAAGGTAGGCATATTGAGTCGGCGAATCTGGCCACTCTTACCCATACTAGTCAAAGGACAATCTCTCGCGAACAGGAGTTCGTAACTTGATTAGGATTGAGATCAAGTTGCCTAGGTCATCATAGTGAAATAGAAACCTAACTAGTCAACGGAGTTACAACTAGAGGTTACTATTTCGTGGTCCGGTCTTATGTAATCTCATTACATAGGATATCCCCACTCACATGTCATCTACACGAACACGTTAGGGTCACAGTGTTTGTATCAAATATAAAGTGGGCCACATTCATAGTTTTACCAGGGTAAGGTACCCAAACCTTATCCCCTAACTATAGACCATTTAGGCTGTATCTCGAACCGAGATACTTTATATGTACACTACATTCAGTTAAAGATTCATTTAACAGCCTTGGATGTTTAGTTTATTGGATTTAGGGTTTAGATAAGGCAAACTCGTAGATAACGGACAATAACTCTTTATTGATAAGAATAACACTTTATTACATAAATTAGAACATAATTACAAACTACGAGTTTTAGGGCACAAACCCCAACAAACTCTCACTTGGACTCAAACTCTAATGGGGTACATCATAATTTAAAACAGTGGTTAAAAGAGATAGAAATACAGTAAACTAGGGCATCCATATACCCCATTACATATCTCCCGCTTGCCCTAGATTAGCCTATGTACTTGTCTCGTAGGCCTAAACTCTCCAGATGACTCTCGAACACTTTAGTCGTGAGAGTTTTTGTAAATGGATCAGCAATATTGTGCTCCGAAGCGATCTTCATGACTGTCACATCTCCTCGTTGCACTATTTCTCGTATCAGGTGATACTTCCTCTCGATATGCTTTCCTCGCTTATGGCTGCGAGGTTCCTTGGGATTTGCTACCGCACCACTATTGTAACAGTATAAGGTGATGGAAATTCCATATTTGGAACGACTACCAAATCAATAATGAATTTCCTTAGCCAAACAATCTCCTTAGCTGCTTCACAAGCAGCGACATACTTATCCTCCATCGTGGAGTCAGCGATGCATCCTTACTTGATGCTTCGCCATACTATAGCTCCCCCGTTAAGGGTGAAAACTGATCCCGATGTGGATTTTCAAGAATCCTTATCGATCTGAAAATCAGAATCAGTGTATCCAGTAAGGATCAAATCCTTAGTCCCATACACAAGCGTATAGTCCCTCGTTCTCCTAAGATACTTGAGGATATTTTTATTTGTTGTCCAGTGGTCTAACCCTGGATTAGACTGGTACCTACTGACTATTCCCACTACATAACAAATGTCCGACCTCGTGCACAACATAGCATACATTAAGCTACCTACTGCAGAGGCATAGGGAATATGTCTCATATCCTCAACTTCTTGAGGTGTCTTAGGACACCGTTCCTTAGACAGATGAATTTCATGCCTGAAGGGCAACAATCCCCTCTTGGAATTTTGCATCGAATATCGGGACAAGATTTTTTCGATATAAGACGCTTGAGACAGTGCTAGCGTTATGTTCTTGTGATTCCTAAAGATTTGAATCCCAAGAATATATTGCGCCTCTCCCAAATCTTTCATTTGGAATTTGGTCGTCAGCCAATTCTTTATGTCAGTAAGGTATCCTACATCATTCTCAATGAGTAGGATATCATCCACATAAAGTACTAATAAAGCTACTTTGTCGTTGATGATCCTCTTGTAAACGCAAGACTCATCAACGTTTTGGTCAAAGCCATAAGACTTGATCGCAGTATCAAATATTATATTCCAAGATCTAGATGCTTGTTTCAACCCATAAAGGGATCGATTGAGCTTGCAAACTTTTTGCTCATGATCTTGGGTTATGAACCCTTTGGGCTCAGATATATAGATGCTCTCGTCAAGATTACCATTCAAAAAGGCAGTCTTGACGTCCATTTGCCAAATTTCATAATCATAAAACGCGACTATGAACAAGAGTATCCTTATAGACTTCAGCATAGCAACAGGAGAAAAAGTTTCTTCATAATCAACTCATTCCCTTTGGGTAAAACCCTTTGCTACCAGTCTAGCCTTAAAGGTTTGTACCTTTCCGGCTACATCCCTTTTTCTCTTATAGATCCATTTACACCCTATGGGTCTAACCCCTTCAGGATGGTCTACAAGTTCCCATACTGAATTGAAGTCCATTGACTCCATTTAAAGGTCCATGGCTTTGATCCATTGGGCCTTGTCTACGTCATTCATCGCCTGTTTATAAGACAATGGATCTTCTATGCCGTCATCAGGTATGACAACTTGAGTTTCAGCTAAACCCAAGTAGCGGTCAGGTTGGGAAACAACCCTCCCACTGCGTCGAGGCATTCCCAACAATTGAGAATGACGAGACTGACTTGAGGTGTTGGCTCCTTCATCAACTCTCCATCAAGGTCTTGCTTGATCAACAACTCTTGTTGGTTCATCTGTAGCTTCATTTAACACTAATTTACTACGCGGTTTGTGGTTCTTCATGTGATCTTCCTCCAACAACATGGCGTTTGTCGATACAATCACCTTGTTTTCTTGTGGGTTGTAGAAAAGACCACCTCTCGTTTCTTTAGGACAGCCAACAAAGTGGCACAATCTTGAATGAGGTTCCAGTTTCTTTGGGCGTGTCACCAGCACGTGTGCCAGACAACCCCAAATCCTGAAGTGTTGTAAACTAGGTTTACGCCCCTTCCACAACTCAAAACGTGTTTCTGAAACACTCTTTGATGGAACATTGTTCAAGATTTGAACTGCAGTCTCTACTACGTATCTCCAGAACGAGGCAGGCAATTGAGCATAGTTCATCATAGAACGAACCATGTCGAACAATGTTCTATTTCTCCTTTCTGACACACCATTTTGCTGTGGTGTATTAGGTGCTGAGAGTTGAGATTTAATTCCATGTTCTATCATATAGTCCTGGAATCTTAAATCCATATACTCTCCGCCTCGATCGGATCAAAGTGTTTTGATGGTTTTCCCTAATGCATTCTCTACTTCAACCTTATACTCTTTGAACTTTTCAAGAGCTTTAGGCTTATGATGCATCAGGTATAAATAACCATACCTCTAATCATCATCTATGAAATAGATGAAATATTCGTACCCTCCCCGAGCTTTAACATTCACCGGACCATAAAGATCCGAATGTACAAGTTCTAAGGGCTCTATGGCTCTGTAACCTTTTCCAGTAAAAGGTCGCTTGGTCATTTTACCTTCCAAGCAAGACTCACAAGGAGGTAAAGAATCATCTTCTAACTTATTTAGAAGTCCATTCTTAGAAAGTCTCTCAATCCGGTTGAGATTAATATGACCAAGTATAAGATACCATAGATAGGTATTATTATTTGGAGAAAGTCTTTGCCTTTTACTTTGAGTATTAGCATTTTTAAACATCTCATGATTTAAAATTGCTTTTGTTCTATTCGGTTTAAGTACATGCAAGCTGTTTTCTAACTTAGCACAACAAATATTGACACATTTCTTTAAAATGAACGCTTCATTAAATGAAAAGGTAATATAGTATCCAAGTTCAATTAAACAAGAGATAGAAATTAAGTTCCTCTTAATTTTAGAAATTATATACAAAGTTTCTAAAAATAAAAATCTATCTCTAAAAAACAGCTTGGCATCTCCCACTGCACGAGTTGAGACGACTTCTCCCGTTCTGACGTTGAGCGTCATTTCACCCTCTTCGAACTCCTTGAAGGAACTAGTTTCCTGAAACGAAGAGCAAACATGATTAGTGGCTCCTGAATCAAGTATCCACATAAAATCATCATTTTCTACTAAACACGTTTCAAGCATGAGCAAATCTAATTTACCTTTCTTCTCTTTGAGCTCAATTTCTGCAGTGGCAGAAACTTTCCCTTTTCCTCATTTCCTCTTCTTCCGAGTCTTCTTAATCCCAGAAGAAGAACTACAGGACTTGGTTCCAGAGGATGAACCCATCTGGAATCTTTTGGAATGGGCAAACTGATTTGCCTCTCCATCTACCTGCCCCTTTTTTTCCATAAGAGACTGGTAAGTCTGCAGTTCATTTAGGAGGGAAGTCAGGTTATACTCCTTGTTGTTCATCTCCGCATTGCTACGGAATGGCAGAAAACTCTTCGGAAGAGATTCTAGGATGAAGAATACCTGACTTTACTCATCCAAGACCGCTTCGTTCATTTCGGCACGTTGAAGTGAACTATAGATCGAGAACATGTTCTCTCACTAAAGTTTCCTCCTTCATGCGCGCGTTATAAACGTACTTAAGGGATTCGTGCCGAATTTGTTCAGACGGTTGTCCAGACAAATTCTGCAGATAACCCATGATCTCACGAGCTGAGACCATACCCTCCAATTTCCTAGCTAAAACATCAGATATCCCAGCCAGGATATAGGCCTTTGCCTTTTCATTGGCCTTGGCCAAGCGATCAAATGCATCCTTAACTGATTGAGGTGCATCTTGAGCAGGGATCTGAGGACATTCCTGAGTTAGTACGAACCGAAGATTCTCAACAACAAGGATCGCATCCAGGTTTGACTTTCACGTAGTAAAATTCTCACCAGTTAAACGATCGCTTTTAAGTAAGGCTAGTATTGAGGATGACATGCTGAAAAACAAAAAATGTTCTAATTAGTTATGTCTTTTAACCCATTATAAAACCAATCATATTTAGAAAAAATTATTAAAGAACCCTAGTGTTTAGACTTAACCCAGTGTTTGAATTAAACCTTAAATTTTGCAACGATATTTCAAGGGTTTAGAACAAAAGCCTCCGTCGGGCGGTCAGTCATTCCTCCCCTGAATTGAGACTTTCTCAGCCAATTCTCACTACCAGAACATCTCATGTCCCAATGGTCCTTAGCTACCGTTTGTTTGATCAAGGACTTGTTAACTAGCTTAACTCATCCCGTAAATGTGACCCTACCATTTTCAGATCCAATAGGTCCGAGCCAACAAACTACTATTAAAAAAGACAACTGTTGGCAAATTACCTAAGAGACCTTATCCATTTCTGGAGTTCGCGGTGTTTCGATCCCTATAGTTAGGCCCTCTGTAGGGTTTGGTTGTTCCACGACAACCTAGCAGGCGGACTATAGAAATCTCACGGTGCAACCTAATGGAGGAGACCGTAGGATACGTTGACACGCGTCCTGCTCCCATTTACTATGGATACTTCCCTCATTCACCTTGGTATTGAACCATGCAAACACATAACGTAGGGAGACGCCCTATTGATGCCACGTAGCCGAGCATGGAACTCACGGTGTGAACTCTTGAGGACATGAGAGTAAACTCGATGTGAACATCTCGTTTTCTCCCACTGAAGCTCCTAAGATTAGGCTATAGGTTTAACTCAGTTGGATTATGGCTAAAAGAATCTATCTAAGTCTATGTCTATTATAACTATTATAACTAGGTTTATTAACCTTATGTCTAGGTGAATAAACATTTTAATTACCTAGAGATAAAATAAAACTACAGTTAATTCAACTCAAGTTCTGGATCAGTTCCCAGGTAGGAGGTGTTCCGTTAACCGTCATCTTAAGTACCCCCAACCTTAGACAGAACTTCACTAGTAGAGTTCCCTTATAACCAAAGTCCTAATGTCCTACTATATTTTAAACTATTTAAAATACGACATAAGACTAATTTCTAATCCTATTAGAAATTAAAACTTAGGTCTAAATTAATTTTAAACAATTTAAAACTAATTCAAAAAAATAATCCAAGTTCCTATGTTTGCATGTATTTCTTTATTATAGGTTATGGTTTCTAAAACCCTTTTAATTTATAACTTTTATAAATATAATAATTAACCTATGATAAAGAAACTATATTATAAATTCAACAATTACTTTCAAATTTGAGTTATAAAATATTCAACTAATTGAATAATAAAATTACTTAAATAAAATAACATTTATCTTAAACTAAGTAATTTCATGCTCCATGCAATTTATTTTCCATATAATCTAATTATAACAATTATAAGTAATTACTCATGAAAAATAAATTAATCATGCATCTAACCATATTCATATAACATTTATACAAATAAAATGCATGAATATGCTTATCCTAAGGTGGGAATAATCTAAATGACTTTCATAAAGACATAAAGTTGTAAAACCGAAATAATTTGGCCCCTAAAGTGCAAAATAATAAAATTACATTAATTTTATTATATAAAATTGGTCCAAAATGCCTTGAACCGAGCTTGAACCGCTCGAACCAGACCAAAATTGAACCAAAACTGCTGAACCGGTTTGCAGCTGCTGGAATGCACCACGACGTTGCAACGATGATGCGAGTGTTGCAACGCCCGCTTCGTCCGCCCGCGCTTGCAATCGGGATGGCGTTAAAAAGCTGAGGGGCAGCGTTGCAACACTGATGACCGCTGAAGCCCCTCGCGTCGATAGGGATGAAGGCGTTGCAACGCCGTTCGTTAGGTTGGCTGCGTTGCAACGCTGAGGCTTCGACAGTGGTTGTTCTTCTTCGAACACAACTGCATCAATCATCAAATTCTCCTTCAATTCTCAACCGAATTGCATGAAACTGGTCCCGAACGACTCAAAACTCGAATACAGACTCAATTAAGCACTTAATTGCCCAAAACACAGGGGCCTTTACATACAAATTGATCAAATCAAAGTAAACTAAGGCCAAAAAATTCCTAAACTAGTTTTACAGCAAACCAAATGCAAATTCCCACCAAATCAATGCAATTTTGCTTCAAACAAACCAATACAAGCATTGCTCTGATACCAATTGATGGAGATCAGATCCCCTTGAGCAGCGAAAACGAATTTGGAATCGTAATTTGCAAGTTTTGTTTTGCTTGAAATGCAAAAACACATACATTGATAAAACATAACAAACATGGAAATCTGATCTAATTAGGCATGAATTAATTGCATACAAACATACATGTGTTTAACAATTAAACTAAAAGAAGAGGAATATTACCTTTGTAGTTTCAATTTCTAGCACAACAACTCCTTGCTCTAAAAGAAATCAGCAATGCAAGAACCTTCTCTGTTTTCTCCAAGCAAGACACTACCACCCAGTAAACCTCCTATTCTCTAGATTTGTACTTATATCTAGGTTTGGTGGAAAACCTCCAACAATTTGGTAGACAGGGAAAATCAGAAAGAGAAGTTATTCAGAGAGCAATTCACAAATGCATCCAAACACTCGATCAATCAATAACTTCTCTTCCTCGAGAGGTTATACAGAGGATTTTTTCCCCCCACTCCCTATCGATGGGGAGTTGGTGGGGAAGATGGGAACGTGTCCTCCTGACATGTTCCCATTAATTAATTTAAATTAATTAATTAATATATAATCAATTAAATCAAATTTAATTAATTAATTAATTAAATATCATATATTTAATTAATCTTAAGATAAAATCACATTTAATCCTTATATCCTCTAACCTATAGTTTTAATGCACATCTTATGCATATTAAATTTTAACGTATAGTTTTCAAATATGAATCACATTCACATTTGAATTTAATATTTGAACTCTTTCAAATATTTAATTCTCTCACATAATTTAATATGAATCATATTCACATTAAATTTATAATATATAGTTCCAAAACTATATATTACATCGTATCAATATACATTAAGTTCATTCCCTTATGAATTTGAACATTTCAAATTCAAATGATCTAAGAACCCTTTACGAGCTAGAAGGTGCACCTAATGGACCTACAGATCAGAAGTTCCAATGATACGAGATCGCTCGGTTAATCTTATTAACCTCTCAATCAACATTCGTTAACTGCGGGAACACTCCACTAAAGTCCCGCAGCTGCACTCTTCTCACTGCAGATATATTTCTGTGTCCACGGATATTGACCAATAACAACAAGTCAATCCTTCACGAATGTTCGTAACACCAGCTGGGTCAAATTACCGTTTTACCCCTGGGTTACATCTTGTGCCTTAAGTACCAGTGCTCCTCTAATGAACAATTTGTTTGTGGTCCTACCAACAAACAGAGTCCCTCTCGGGCCAATGAGAGGGTCAGACCCTTTGTTCAAGTCCCAGAGACACCACTTAAGGGAACATTCCTCTACTTATCCTAGTAGGTGGGAAGGAGTGAATTCCATCTTGCCAAGTTAAGTTTCCAACCGCTCACTCGGTCTTGTCCCCAAGAAGGTAGGCATATTGAGTCGGCGAATCTGGCCACTCTCACCTACACTAGTCAAAGAACAATCTCTCACGAACAGAAGTTCGTAACCTGCTCAGGATTGAGATCAAGTTGCCTAGGTCATCATAGTGAAATAGAAACCTAACTAGTCAACGGAGTTACAACTAGAGGTTACTATTTCGTGGTCCGATCTTATGTAATCTCATTACATAGGATATCCCCACTCAAATTTCATCTACACGAACACGTTAGGATCACAGTGTTTGTATCAAATACAAAGTGGGTCACATCCATAGTTTTACCAGGGTAAGGTACCCAAACCTTATCCCCTAACTATAGACACTTTAGGCTGTATCTCGAACCGAGATCCTTTATATGTACACTACATTCAGTTAAAGATTCATTTAACAACCTTGGATGTTTAGTTTATTTGATTTAGGCTTTAGATAAGGCAAACTCGTAGATAACGAACAATAACTCTTTATTGATAAGAATAACACTTTATTACATAAATTAGAACATAATTACAAACTACGAGTTTTAGGGCACAAACCCCAAGAATTTTGATGTTGATTGGACAGGTGATCCTACTGATCGCCGCTCCACCACTGGTTATTGTTTCTACTTAGGCGATTCCCTCATTTCCTGGCGAAGTAAGAAACAAACGGTGGTTTCACGTTCCAGCACAGAATCTGAATACCATGCACTTGCTGATGCTACTTTTGAGTTACCATGGCTTCGTTGGCTACTCACTGGTATGGGAGTACCTCAAGAATCTGCTACTCTACTTCATTGTGACAATCGCAATGCCATCCTGATTGCTCACAATGATGTGTTTCATGAATGCACCAAACACATTGAGAATGGTAGTCACTTTGTCCGTCACCATCTTCAAAACAACATTGTCTCATTGCGTTCGATCTCCACTATAGGGCAACCCGATGACATCTTTACAAAAGTATTATCTCCTAGTCGGTTCACTCAATTACTTCACAAATTCAAGTTAGTTGCTACACTGCAACCTTGAATTTGAGGGAGGGTGTTAATTTAAAGATGTAATTTAGGCTAAAATTAGGGTAGTATTTTTTCTTATTGGCATTATTTCCTTGTTCGTATTTCTGTAAACTGTATATATTTCTTTGTATTCTTTGTAAGACAGATATCAATCAAATATACATTATTTTGTCAAAATCAATCTATTGGTAGACAAAAGTTGTACATAGAGAACTAAAATTTCAAAGAGAAGAAATGTTAAAGACAGGGAGAGATATAATTTTTAAAGAGAGCGACAAAAAATTTAGAGAAAACCAATTGAAGATAGAGACATATAAAGTTTGAGGTATATAAAAAAATTGAGAGAATTTTAAAATCTTGGAGAGAAAAACCTTAATGAGGATAAAAAAAAGTTAAGAGTCATGGACAAGAAAGTTCAAGAGAAAAAAATTAGAGGAAAAAATTTTAATAAATACAAAAATCATAGAAAGAAGAACAAAATAGTTTAGAGGTGGAAAAAAAGTTAGAGAGAAAATCATTGAACAGAAAAAAAATGAGAAAAACAAATAAATATTTTAAAATAAAAATAAGTAATAGATAGAAATTATAAAAACTTTAGGGCGAGAAAATTTGTCATGTTTTAAACAATGATGGATGATTTCAATGGTGATGGTTATGAGGAAATATACTTTTTGACTAAAATTAATGAATTTTTATAAAAAAAATGATATTTTTTAACCATTACAAGAAGTAATATGTTTTTGAATTAGGAAATACTCTCATTGTAAAAATAAAAATCACTTGAATTACTTCCCAAGTGATTGATCGGGAATCACTTAAAGTGATTTTGGATGTTTGCAAAACACTTACGCCCCGTTTGGTTGGTGATCCAAAAACATGAATCTAGAAACAAGGGATTCAACAAAATAAGAATTTTATTCTATGTTTTCACTATGTTTCAAATATGTGTTTGGTAGTAGATTCAAAAATCATATTTTGATTCAAGAATTTTTTGAAATTGTGTTTGGTAATGAAAGAGTCTAAATTAAAAAAGCGGAAGCAATTTAGGATCTTGAACACTTTAAGTTGATCAATTTTGCAAAATAAAATGCATGCTCAAAGCTGGAAAAATTGGGAGTTAAGAAACTCACCTTTGAAGATCAAATTCTCTTCACCTGGTGGACGATTTGCAACACGAACACTTCGTGGACCACCTCTAGTGTCTTCCCCACTGTCCTCAGGCCTTGGAACAGATTGTGGGATCCTAGATTGAGAGAATTTGGAAGAAAAGCCCCCAAGGGTCACAAAACGGGATTTCTTGAATTTTATGCAAAATTCTTCCAAATCACCTCAAATCACCATTAAATAAAACTTCAATAAGTTCTACCAATGTGACAACTCAAGAGTGATGAGGATGGATTGAGGTGGAGGTGGCCAATTTTGACCAATTTTGAAGATGATGAGGATTGGGCAACTTGCCAAGTTGATTTTCATCAAAAACATGAAAATCTCTTTATTTTTCTTTTAATTTTAATTCAAAAATCAATATTAAATTAATTTTAAATTAAAATTAATTTAATTAATTAATTTTTAATTTAATTTAATATCAAATATTAAATTAAATAAATTGTCCGATCCCGATCGATTTTTCGAACATGAATCCTTATTCATGCTATAAACTGATCCAATATGTAAATCATATTTAAACATATCCAGCTCATTTTAATCATAGTTTAATTCATAATTAAGCTATGACTCGTTAAATAAATAATTTCTCCCAAAATCGAATTTGAACAATTCAAATTCTTTTCTCTCAAAATATTACAAGGCTTAGTCCGAGCTAGTAAGAAGGGCCTAATAGACCTACAGATCATGAGCTCCAACGATACGAGATTAATCGGTCAAACGCTTTAGCCTAGCTAATCAACATTTGTTAACACCCGAGACACTCCACTAAAGTCCAGTGGTTGCACTCTCCTCACTATAGATATATTTATGTCCACTCGATATAACTATGATTAGTAAGTCGATCCTTCACAGGTCGTTCGTAATTACAGCTGAGTTAAAATTATCAATTTACCTCTATAATTACCTCTTGTTCCTTAAGTCCCACTAATCCTCTAATGAACAATTGGTTTGTGGTTCAACCAGCAAACCGAATCCCTCTTAGGCCAATGAGAGGGGTGGGCCCTTTGTTCAAGACTCGGAGTCAGCACTTAAGGGAACAACCTCTCTACTAATCCCTAAAGCAGGTAGGAGTGAATTCCATCTTGCAGAACTATGTTCCTAGCTATCTACCAAGACTTATCCCTGAAATGGGAGGTTTATTGAGTCGACAATATCGGACCACTCTCACCCATGCAAATCTAAGGATAATCCGAATAAACAGGAGTTCATAGAACGCTTAGGATTAAGATCGAGTTACCTAGGTCATTGTATGAATATAGTCAGTTAAGACAGTAAACAGAGTTATAAAGTCTAAGTGACTATTTCGCGGTTCAGTCTTATGCAAACTTATTGTATAGGACGCCCCCACTCACATGTCTCCACATGAACGATTTAAGATCACATCGTTTGTACTTTACAAAGTGGGTCGCGTCCATAGTGTCCCCAGGATAAGGTACCCAACCCTATCCTTATACTATAGACCGTTCTGGCTATAACTTGAACTTGATCCACTTTTATGTCACACATAAAGTTCAAGTATTCATCCTATAGCCAAGGGTAGGGTTACACAATACACAATTCACTTTATTCAATAACACATTTACAAAATAAATCTCAATAATATCTTTATTGCAAAATAGAATATACATTTAGTTTACAAAACCACGAGTTTTAGGACATAAATCCAACAAACTCCCACTGGGACTAAAACGTCAGTGGGGTAAAATATGTTGAGCAAAGAAAAATTGTCCTACTGTACAACCCGTAGTCCTAGACTCTCTAGGTGTCCCTCAAACACTTTAGTCGTGAGGGGCTTTGTAAATGGATCAACAATGTTGTGCTCCGAAGCGATCTGCGTGACGATCACGTCTCCTCGTTGCACAATCTCCCTGATGAGATGATATTTGCACTCTATGTGCTTTCCGTGCTTATGGCTTCTAGGTTTTTTTAGAATTTTTTACTGCACCACTATTATCACAATAAAGGGTGATAGGCAATTTTATATTTGGAACAACTTCCAAATTAGTCAAGAACTTCCTAAGCCATACAACCTCCTTCGCTACTTCGCAAGCTTCAACGTACTCAGCCTCCATGGTTGAGTCAGCAATACAACCTTGCTTTATACTCCTCCATACTATAGCTCCTCCGTTAAGAGTGAACACTGATCCTGATGTTGATTTCCTTGAATCTACATCAATATGAAAATCAGAGTCAGTGTATCCTATAAAGATCAAATCCTTTGCGCCATACACAAGCATATAGTCTCTCGTTCTCCTAAGATACTTGAGGATGTTCTTATTGACAGTCCCGTGATCATATCATAGATTGGACTGATACTTGCTGACAATTCCCACTATATAACATATGTCGGGTTTAGTACATAGCATGACATACATCAGACTACCGACAACAGATGCATAGGGAATGTGTCTCATATCCTCAACTTCTTGAGGTGTCTTAGGACACTAATCCTTAGACAAATGAATTCTATGGATGAAAGGTAATGAACCCTTCTAGGAATTCTACATCTTATATCTAACCAACATCTTGTCAATATAAGATGTCTGAGACAGCGCTAGCGTTTTATTCTTGCGATTCCGAACAATTTAGATTCCAAGGACAAACTGAGCCTCTCCCAAATCTTTCATTTGGAATTAGGTCGCTAGCCATTACTTAACGCCAATCAGGAACCCTACATCATTCCCAATGAGCAAGATATCGTCTACGTATAGAACTAAGAAGGCTACAATGATATTGACTATCTTCTTGTAAACACAAGGCTCGCCAATATTCTGTTGAAAGGCATAAGATTTGATTGCAGTATCAAATCTTATATTTCAGGATCTAGATGCTTGTTTCAATCCATAAATGGATTGTTCAAGCTTGCAAACCTTTTGCTCTTGACCCTGAACTATGAACCCCTCTGGTTGATCCATATAGATACTCTCCTCAAGATTGCCATTTAGAAAGGTTGTCTTGACAACCATTTGCCAAATTTCATAATCATAAAACGTGGAATTGGACAAGAGTATTCAAATGGACTTAAGCATGGCAACATGGGAGAAGGTTTCTTCATAGTCCACCCCTTCTCTCTAGGTATAACCTTTTGCCACAAGTTGAGCCTTAAAGGTTTGCACCTTACCGACTTGATCTCGTTTCCTCTTGTAGATCCACTTGCAACATGTCTTTCACCATCTGGTTGATCTACAAGTTTCCAGACTGAATTGAAGTACATTGACTCCATTTCGAGGTCAATGGCTTTAATCCATTGGTCCTTATCTATATCATTCATTGCCTGTTTATAGGTCAATGGATCCTCAACGCCATCATTAGGTATGATGACTTGGGTTTCAGTCAAACCCATGTAACGGTCGGGTTGTCTAACATCTATCCCACTACGTCGAGGATTCTTGAAAGGAATGAAACTCCCGTAACGGAAATGACATGAAACCTCATGGTTCTCGTTGTGCTACCAAATTCTTAAAATGGAATTTAACTCTTAAATCCTAGGCTAAATGTGCGATTTTCGAGAAGAAAATGGAAAGTAAAAGGTACTTACTTGCTGAAGAACTCTTTTTCGACTTTTCCTTCACCGATCACAATCTCTTTTCGTTCCAATGATCTCTACACGATGTCATGAACTGAATAGTTTGGACACCTCTAAATAGTCTTCTCGATTGTTCTCGATCGGGGTTGAGGGAGAGTGGTGGGACTCCCTTTGGATTTTGGGTGGAGAGAATTTGAGAGAGAATTGAGAGAAGAGAGAAAGTTCTTTGGATGGAATTCCAAAAAAATGAGCAATTGCCTTGTAAAAAGCTTCTCACAAAGCCTATATATAATGGTGAGTGGTGGAGTTGAAATCTCCACAAAATCACCATTTTACCACAACCTTATAATATGCAAATAATATTTGCATATTACATATAATAAGGTATCTCATACCTTATTATACAAATCTCATTTGTATAATTGTAGAATTTTAAATTGAATCACATTCAATTTAATTTATCTCAATCCAATTTCTCCAAATTAGCACTAATTAACCAATTAGGCTAACTTATAGTTTATTATTAATCTCATTCACATCAAACTATATATTATGTCAATTATATCACATATAAATGACATAAATACCCAAATAATTAATTTGAACACTTCAAATTCACACCAAACTGTATACCCTCAATTTATCCAGTTTGAGCCAACTGAGGGACTAATGGACCTACAGATGACAAGCTCTAATGATTAAAGATTAACCTATCAAACTCTTTGACCTAGTTATTCAACATTCATTACTACGGTAACACTCTACTAAAGTCTGTAGTTGTACTCCCATCACTATAAGACAAGTTGTGTCCATTGATATAACCAATACCCGTGAGTCGACCCTTCACAGGATGTTCGTAGACACTGTTGGGTCAAATTATCGTTTTACCCCTGTGTCTACCTCTTGCTCCTTAAGTCCCATTGCTCCTCTAATGAACAACTACATTACAGGTCCAACCATAAACAACATCCCTCTCGAGCCAGTGAGAGGGTGGGCACCCGTTGTCCAAGCCTTAGAGACAACACTTAAGGGAACAACCCCTCCAGTTTCCCTAATTCGGGAACGAGTGAATTCCATCTTGCGTCGTCAAGTTACCAGTTCCCCACGTGGTTCTGTCCCTAAAAAGATAGGCATATTGGGCGAGTAACTGTGACCACCCTCACCCATACTAGTCAAAGGACAGACCCCCGCAGACAAGAGTTCGTAGCACACTTAGGATTAAGGTCGAGTCACTATTGGTCATCTACAAATTTATTAGTCCTATACTGTTAACAGTGTTACATCAGTAAGTCTAATAATTAACGATCCAGTCTTGTACAATCTCATTGCATAGGATGCCCTCACTCGCATGTCAACCACATGAACGAGCTGGATCACCTCGTTTGTATCTAATACAAAGCGGGCCGCATCCACAATGTATCCATGATTAGGTCTGTAACCCTATCCGTATATTGTAGATTGTTTGGGTCATTAACTCGAACGTGATCCTCCTTGTGTCCACTACACACCGTTCAAGTTCTAGTTCTCTCAAAATTCAATGACTCTGGAATTTAGTTTATTGGATTAAGTTTATAAATATGCGAGACACAAAGTGATAAAAAAATAACTATTATTTATTTCAACTAGGTGTATTACAAACTTATACGAGATTAGGACATACATCCCAACAATTCTCAACTCTTTAGAAGGACCAGCTTGATCAACAACTTTTGTTGATTTATCTGTAGCTTTTTTGGAAATTTCACTCAAGACAATCCTGCTACGAGGCTGATGAGCTCTCATGTGGTCTTCGTCTAAGAACATGGCATTTGTCAATACAAGAACCTTGTCCTCTTGAGGATCATAAAGCAAACCACCTTTCATTTCCTTGGAGTATCCTACGAATAGGCATAATTTTGAACGATGTTCCAATTTCTTTGGATTGGACACCAACACATGTGCCGGACATCCCCAAATTCTGAAGTGACGTAAACTACCTTTACGTCCTTTCCATAACTCATAGGGTGTTTTTGAAACACTCTTAGAGGGAACCATATTCAAAATATATGCAACAACTTCTACTGCATATCCCCAAAACGAACTAGGCAGCTGAGCGTAGCTCATCATGGATCGAACTATGTCTAAAATGGTTCTGTTTCTCCTCTCAGATACACCATTATGTTGAAGTGTACCGGGCGCTGAGAGTTGGGATACGATTCCATGTTCTATCATATAGTCTTGGAATCTCAAATCCATATACTCTCCACCTCGATCTGATTGAAGTGTTTTAATCGTTTTACCTAATGTGTTTTCAACCTCTGCCTTATACTCCTTGAACTTTTCAAGGGTTTCGAACTTATGATGCATTAGGTAATGATAACCATACCTAGAATAATCATCAATAAAACTAATGAAATATTCATACCCTCTTCGTGTCTTGAAATTCATAAGACCACAAAGATCTGAATGCACGAGTTCCAAGGGTTCTTTGGCTCTATAACCTTTTTTCAGAAAAAGGTCTTTTAGTCATTTTTCCTTCAAGATAGGACTCACATGGTGGTAAAGAGTTGTCCTCTAACTGACTTAGGAGACCACTCTTGACCAATCTCCTAATCCTATTGAGATTAATGTGGCCTAGTCTGAAGTGCCAAAGATAGGTAATAGGAGAAAAGCTTCTGCCTTTTATTTTGAGTATCAACTGTTTTAAACATCTCGGTGTTCAAAATAGCTTTTACTTCTGTTAGTCTTAACACATATAAGTTGTTTTCTAGTTTAACAGAACATATTCATACACCTCTTTTGCAAATGAACGCTTCATTATGAACAAAAGATACTTTACACATATGTTCAAGCAAACAAGAGATAGATACAAGATTTCTTTGGATTCCAGGAACCAAAAGTACATTTTCTAATAAAATGAATCTATCTCTAAACAACAACTTCACCACTCCCACTGCTCTAGCCGAGACAACCTCTCATGTTCCCAGGAACTAGTTTCCTGAAAAGAATAACACACATGGTTAGTGGCTCTTGAATCTAATATCCAGGCGGAATCATCATGTTCCACAAAACATGTTTTAACAACTAGTAAATCATATTTACTTTGTTGTGTCTTCTCAGCTTTCATCTCCATTGTATGAGAGTTATAAACATCCTCGAGGGCATCATGGCGGGTCGATGAGGACGATTGCCAAAACATCGCCTGTAATGATTGCATGATTTCCTTAGCGATGATCATTCTCTCATGATTTTTACCTAGCACATCAGATATGTTAGCCAAGATGTAGACTCGGGCCTTATCATTAGCCGTAATCCATTTGTCAAATGTATCTCGAACAGTTCGGGTTGCAGTCGAGCTGGGAGGGGGAGGACATTCCTCCGTTAAGGCGAACCTTAGATCATCGATAGCAAGAATCATATTCAAGTTCGATTTACAGGTCACGTAGTTATTGTCGTTTAATTTATCGGAGGCGAGAAATCGGATTAAAGAGCTCGACATGCTGGAAAAGAATGAATTCTATTAGTGAATTGCTTGTATCCTATCCAATTAAGAATTTAGCAAAAGTAATAATGTACCCATAAACTCATCATTTGTTTTGCAACGATACTTCAGCGAGTCAGAGCAACCGCTACTGAGGGGCAGTCAATTACTCCTTCACTGAACCAAGACATTCTTGACCTTCTTGGCAAAAATTTTAAGGAATGAAAATCCTACGCAAGGGAAAAGCGATTGAATCGTCGTGGTATCGTTGTGAAAAACGCTTTCTTATAATTAAAACTATCTCATAGTAACTAGGTTAAAAATGCATCTAGGAAGAAAAATCAGTAAGAGTACTTACTTGTTGAAGAACCGTTCTTCACGTTTTCCTCCTTCGGTCACGAACTCTTCGCGAACACGATCTCAACGAACTCGATCTCCTTGAACGAACCAACGAACTGGACCCCTCCGATAGGCTTCTCGGTTGTTCTTTTTAGGTAGAAGGAGAGTAGTGGGACTCCTTTGGTAAAAGGAGAAGAGAGATTGAGAGAAGAAATTTGAGAGAACTCTTGGTGTTGATTTGGTGAGAAAACCAAAATATGAGACTAAGCACACCAAAAGCCTTCTTGCAAATGCTTTAAATAATGGTGATAGATGGAGTTGAAATCTCCACCTATTTACCATTTAACCACAGTCATATTTTCATAACCACATATAATAAGATATCTCATATCTTATTATACAAATCGTATTTGTATAATTGTGGATTTTAAATTGAATCACATTCAATTTAATTTCTCTCTATTCGATTTTTCCTAATTAGCCCTAATTAAGAAATTAGGCTAACTTATAGTTTATTATGAATCTCATTCACATTAACCTATATATATGTCAATCATATCTCATATAAATGACATAAATACCCTTATATTGAATTTGAACACTTCAAATCCACACCAAACTGTAAACCCTCTATTTATCCAGTTTGAGACAACCGAGGAACCTAATAGACCTGCACGTGACGAACTCCAATTATCCGATACTAACCTGTCAAACTCTTTGACTCGGTTAATCAACTTTCATTATCTACGGTAACACTCCACTAAAGCCCGTAGTTGCACTCTCGTCACCGTAAGACAAGTTGTGTCTACTGATATAACCAATGCCCGTGAGTCGACCCTTCACAGGTTGGTCGTAGACACTGGTGGTTCAAATTACCGTTTTACCCCTGTGTCTACTTCTTACTCCTTAAGTCCCCACTGCTCCTCTAATGAACAACAACTTTGTAATGGTCCAACCATATACAACACCCCTCTCGGGCCAATGAGAGAGTGGGCGCCCGTTGTCCAAGCCTTGGAGAAAACACTAAAGGGAAAAACCCCTCTAATTTTCCTAAAGTCGGGAACGAGTGAATTCCATCAAGCGTTGTCAAGTTTCCAGTGTTGGGGTTTGTGCCCTAAAACTCGTAGTTTGTATTTATGTTCTAGTTATTTGTAATAAATCGTTATTACTTCAATAAAGTGTTATTGTTCTTTGTCTATGACATTGCCTTTGCTTTAATCCCTAAATCCAATAAACTAAACATCCAATGCTGTTAAATGAATCTTTAACTGAATGTAGTGTACATATAAACGATCTCGGTTCGAGATACAACCTAAAGGGTCTATAGTTAGGGGACAAGGTTTGGGTACCTTACCCTTGTAAAACTATGGATGTGGCCCACTTTGTATTTGATACAAACACTGTGATGCTAACGCGTTCGTGTAGATGACATGTGAGTGGGAATATCCTATGTAATGAGATTACATAAGACCGGACCACGAAATAACAACCTTTAGCTGTAACTCCATTGACTAGTTAGGTTTCTATTCCACTAGGATGACCTAGGCAACTTGATCTCAATCTTGAGCAGGTTACGAACTCCTGTTCGTGAGAGATTATCCTTTGACTAGTATGGGTGAGACTGGCCAGATTCGCCGACTCAATATTCCTACCTTCTTGGGGACAAGACCGAGTGAGTGATTGGGAACTTAACTTAGCAAGATGGAATTCACTTCTTCCCGCCTACTAGAGTAAGTAGAGGAATGTTCCCTTAAGTGGTGTCTCCAGGACTTGACCAAAGGGCCTTACCCTCTCATTGGCCCGAGAGGGACACTATTTGTTGGTAGAACCACAAACAAATTGTTCATTAGAGGAGCACTAGTACTTAAGACACAAGATGTAACCCAGGGGTAAAACGATAATTTGACCCAGCTGGTGTTACGAACATTCATGAACGATTGACTTGCTGTTATTGGTCAATATCCGTGGACACAGAAATATATCTGCAGTGAGAAGAGTGCAACTGCGGGACTTTAGTGGAGTGTTCCCGCAGTTAACGAATGTTGATTGGGAGGTTAATGAGATTAACCGAGCAATCTCGTATCGTTGGACTTCGATGCAGTAGGTCCATTAGGTCCACCTTCTAGCTCGTAAAGGGTTCTTAGATCGTTTGAATTTGAAGTGTTCAAATTCATAAGGGAATAAACTTAATGTATATTGATACGATGTAATATATAGTTTTGGAACTATATATTATAAATTTAATGTGGATATGATTCATAGTAAAATTATGTGAGAGAATTTAATATTTGAAAAAGTTCAAATGTTAAATTCAAATGTGAATGTGATTCATATTTGTAAACTATAGGTCAAATTTAATGTGCATTAGATGTGCATTAAAACTATAGGTTAGAGGGACATATTGATTAAATGTGATTTAATCCAAATTAAATATATGATATTTAATTTGTTTTATTTAAATATGATTTAAATTAATAATTAAATATGATTTAATTATTATTTTATTATTTTAATAATAAAATGAGGGAACGTGTCATCCAGACATGTTCCCACTACCCCTCTCCTTCTCCCTATCGATAGCTTAACAGGGAGGAGGGGGTTGATGATCAACTGTTCGTTCATCTTGCAATAGGTGAATTGCAAACACACAGAAGCAAGAATTCTCTCTCTCTCTCACACTCTCATTCCCAATTCTTCCAACTGTTGGAACCCTACAAACCTAGGGAGGTCAAAGCACTCAGAGATATAGAAGGTGCTCTCTGTTGGTAGTGTCATGTTCTGTAAAAGTAGAGAAGCAGAGAAGTTCCTCAGTTGCTGATTTCTCTAGGAGCAAGGAGTTGTTGTGCCTGTGGAAAAACTACAAAGGTATTCTTTCCTCCTTAGTTCAATTGCAAACACACAGAAGTATGTTTGTATGCATTTATCCATGCCTAATTAGATTAGAATTTTCATGTTTGTTATGTTTTGTCAATGTATGGGTTTTTGCATTTCAACCAAAACAAACTTACATATTATGATTCCAAACTCTTTTCTGCTACTCAAGGGGATCCGATCTCCATCACCCAGCTCCCCACATGGTCCTGTCCCTGAGAAGATAGGCATATTGGGTGAGTAGATGACCACCCTCACTCTGTACTTCAGACCCCCGCAGACAAGAGTCCGTAACACGCTCAGGATTAAGGTCAAGTCACTATTGGTCATCTACGAAGTTATTAGTCCAATACTGTTAACAATGTTACATAAGTAGGTCTAATAATTCACGGTCCGGTCTTGTACAATCTCATTGCACAGGATGCCCCCACTCGCATGTCAACCACATGAACGAGTCAGATCACCTCGTTTGTATCTAATACAAAGTGAGCCACATCCACAACGTATCAAGACTAGGTCTCAACTCTATCCGTATACTGTAGATCGTTCGGGTCATTAACTCGAACGTGATCTTTCTTGTGTGTCCACTACACACCGTTCAAGTTCTTGTTCTCTCATAATTCAATGACCCTGGAGCTTAGTTTATTGGACAATGTTTGTAAAATTGCGAGACACAAAGTGATGAAAGAAATAACTCTTATTTATTTCAAATGGTAATATTACAAACAAAACGAGATTAGGACATACATCCCAACAAACTCTCACTTGGACTAAGCTAGTGGAGTAAATACATTTCTCAAAACAATAAACTAGGGCATTAAATACCCATTACAATACTCCCACTTGCGTTAGTCAGGAAGCACTCGAAAACCTAGACTCTCTAGGAGATCCTTAAACACCTTAGCCGTGAGGGCCTTTGTGAATGGATTAACAACGTTGTGCTCCGACGCTATCTGTGTGACTGTCACGTCGCCGCAGTGCACAATGTCCTGTATCAGGTGATACTTCCGCTCAATGTGCTTGCCCCTCTTATGACTCTGAGGCTCTCTCAAATTGGCTACAACAACACTGTTGTCACAAAACAACGTGATTAGCAAGTTCATATTTGGAACAATTTCCAAATCTTTCATGAACTTCCTAAGCCAAACAACTTCCTTTGCAGCTTCACAAGTCGCAACGTACTCAACTTCCATAGTGGAATCAGCGATGCATCCCTGCTTCATGTTTCGCCATACTACAACTCCTCCATTCAGAATAAAGGCTGACCCAGAAGTGGATTTCCTAGAATCCTTATCGGTCTGAAAGTTAGAATCTGTGTATCCCGTAAGGATCAAATCCCCATTTCCATACATTAGGTTGCAGTCCTTCATTCTCCTAAGATACTTGAGGATTGCTTTTACGACTGTCCAGTGATCTAATCCTAGATTGGATTGATACCTACTGACAATCCCAACTGCATAACAGATATCGGGCCTAGTACACAACATGGCATACATGAGGCTCCCAACAGCTGAAGCATAAGGGGTTCGTCTCATATCCTTAACCTCTTGAGAAGTCTTAAGACATTGATCCTTAGGCAGGTGAACCCCATGCCAGAAAGTCAGCAAACCCTTATTTGAGTTATGCATCTTATATCTAGACAACATCTTGTCCATATAAGACGCCTGAGACATGGTCAGCGTTCTGTTCTTTCGGTTCCGGACAATGTGACGACCACAACCACAGGTATTAATTGCTTATGTATTTAACGTTCGAACAATCTTTTTGTCGCGTCGAATTAGTAAATTTTCATCATGCTCGGTGAGATTGAACCTTGAATTTTATATGGTTAAAATGATTTGTTTTCCTTTAAAAAATATATATATATATATACATACATAAGTAAGTAAAGGAAGAGGCGGTGACAATGGCACTTTAGTAAATAGTGCCTAAGCCAAGGGCTAGTTGTGGTTTGGAGATGACCTAGGGTTTTATTAGTATTTTTCATTTAGGCTTGAATTCCCAACAACAAAAAAAAAACCCTAGGCACCTTTCTTCTCCTTCTCCTTGCCCTAGCCGAAACCCCCCCCCCTTTCTACTGCAATTTCCGCCGGCCGCAACAAGAGATCGCCGTTCAGCCGTCCACGTCCTCAGTCGCGGTCGGTGTCCACGAGCACACACACCTCGCTGGTCGAAGCTCACCAGATCTTGCAACGCCGCCACCGTTTGCAAGCTCGCGCCTCCAGCCGATCGTGACTGCCCCTGTTCGCGAAGACCGCCGCCGATAACACGAGCCTCACACGTTCGCCGTCGAGTGCCTTCCAGATGTCTCGCCGCCGAGCCGTCAAGTTCATCGCTGCGCGCCAAACCTGCGAGTTACACGCGTCTTGCCGGTCGGCGTTCACCCACATCTTTGCTCAGCTCAACCACGAGCACGTGCTCCTCACCGTTACGCCGCCTGACCGGCAGACTTCGGCCCGTTGTTACGCTGCCAACGAGAGTTATTCGGAGTCGAGATTGTTGGATAGGTGAGCCACGTGAAACCTTTTCTGTTTTGGTGTAGAGTTAATTGGATCTGAATCATGTGAAAATATTGTAGGAACAAGCCGAAGTTCGGTATCAAAACTTCCAAGATTTAGAGCAAGCGAATTGACGTTAGACCTATACTTCGGAGTTAAGGTAATTAGAGCAAAGTGGGAATCATAGACCTTTATGTACGTAAAATATTATAGACCTAGAAGTGTCTTATGGTTGAATGACAAATTAGAAAACTTCTTGATTATCAGGCAATTCGAAAGAGACCCCCATTTTGAGAACTAGAAGTAGAACGGTTGGATCAACGCTAGAGGTAAGGGTCCTTGTGCCGAACTTTTCTAAATGGGATCATAGAAAACGAATTTCATTATTTTATGCGAAAATAGTTCGTTATTTTACATGAAAATGATTCATGATTTTATGTGAGAGTATATCTTTATTTTATGCGAACATAGTTTATTATTTTATGTGAGAATATTCCGAAAGCAGTTCATTATTTTATGTAAGGGTATTTCAGTATTTTATGTGAGAATATTTCATGATTTCATACGAAAGTTTTCTGTTATTGAAAGTACGAAATCGATCATGCTTAAAAGTATTACCTTCAAAATGTTGTGAAAAGTTATGATTTGCATATCAGTATCACTGTTTCATGACATGTGCATTATAGTCACGTTAGATGATGGGACCTCATGCATGTTATGTATGCCATGTAATGATTTGAACTAAAATGTGGAAATTGGTCTCCTGAGTTCATTGTATGCATGGTCAAACGTGCATTAGAGACCCTATGGGTCAAGCTTATAGGAGTCTGTGAGGGACTCAATCCATACAGGGGTCTGTGAGGGACTCAAAACACTTATAGGGGTCTGTGAGGGACTCAAAATGAAATGACTCGGGGTGACCAATTAACCATTTAAAGTAAAAGGAAGTCATGCATTACAGTCACGATTGAGATGAGAAAGTCCTAGGTCCCACATATGAACATTTTGACCAAGTTTAAAAGTCAGGATTGTATGTGTGTGTATGTCCCAAACCTGGGTAGCGAGGTCACTTACTGGGTATTGTTTTACAATACTCACCCTTTTATTTTAAAATGTTTTTCAGGTAAAACCAAGGACGCACGGGGCGAGTGACGGAGGCGCGTTGTCAAAATCATGGGGATAGTCATGTTTTCCGCATTTTTCCTTAATAGTTGATGTTGTCGTTTTATGATTTTGAAGTTTAAATTTTACTTCCAGAATTTCAAGTAGGCCAAGTTTAAAATGTTATTTTCAATGTTTTAACGATTTCTGCGGGATCCCTAAAGATAATTTTGGTATTTTGACGATTTAAATATTGTCTTATGTGTTTTTTACCTAAGTTATGCATGCATGTGTAGTGGCGTCCCTAGGAATTTTAGTTAAAGAAAAGTAGGGTCGTTACAGTTGGTATCAGAGCCCTAGGTTTAGGGTTCTGTAGACTTGCTTACACAGTAAGCACAAAGTAGTTCCCATGGTTGAGTAACGCGTTCCGGTCACCGCCAAGTACGTTCTTGTAATTTATGAACTAAGTGAATGATTATGATGTCATCATGTATTGTGAATATAAATGAACGTAAACTTTTAAGGTGATCCTATTTTACAGTTAGAAAATGATGAGACTAAGTTAGAAATTCTCTGCGTTGTAGTACTGACAAAAATGCCACCTAGAGGTCGAGGGCGAGGTAGAGGGCGTGGTAGGGTCGGAGGAGCGGGAAGAAGCGTTAACACCCAACCAGAACCACCACTGGAACAGGAAGAGATTACTCCACCCGTGCCAGATCTCCCCCAGGACCAACCAGATCGCCAAGAGGATGCTCCTGCAGTCGCTCCAATAGCGGATCAAGGAAACTCTAGTGTCATGACTATGATGGTAGAAGCTATGCAGACCCTAGTGCGAGCTACAGTAGCCACTCAGTTGGCCCAAACAAGCCAGGTTCGGAATGATGCAACTCTAGAGTCCCGATATCTGAAGGATTTTAGGAAATATGATCCCAGATCTTTTGATGGGTCTTCTAATGACCCCACTGTGGCTGAGTTATGGTTGTCCTCCATCGAGACCATTTTCGTGATCGATGAACGATCCGGAGGACCGAGAGAGTGTCTTCTTGCAACTTTCATGTTGAGGATGACGCTTACTTATGGTGGGAGTCCGCTCAGGGGACCATAGTTGCCAGTGGAGAGTCGATTACCTGGAATTTATTTAAGGAAGCATTCTAGCGGAAATTTTACCCTGTCGTAGCTCGTTACAGGAAGCAGGCGGAATTCCTACAGCTTGGTCAGAACAAGAGGGCAGTTGAGGTATATGAGAGGGAATTCACCCGTTTGTCACGTTTTGCCGCCGAGTTAGTAGACACAGAGGCGAAGAAAATAGAGTGTTTCGTTATGGGCCTGGATGAAAATATTCGAGGCTTCATACAGGCACTAGCACCCCTGCATTATGCTTCCATGATAAGAGTGGCGGAGTTGATTTGGAGTGCGAGCGCATCATCATCGTAGTAGTAGCTGGCTAAGGCGACCCTGTCAAATCAGAAGAGGAAATGGGATCAGGCATATTCAAACTCTCAGCGTCCCCAACGTACGCCGCATAGGCCAGGGAATTTTCGTGCAAGTTCGGGACAGAAACCACAGTTCATCAGGACATGAACTAACAGTGGAGACAAGCCACAATGTAAAGACTGTGGTAGACAACATTGGGGTAAGTGTTTGGCCCGGACCGGAGTATGTTTCAGATGTGGAAAGGAAGGACACCGAGCTGATAGTTGTCCGAGTAAAGCAAGTGGTAGTCAACCTCAGGTTACCAATAGTGGGGCTACTACCAAGCTCGTGATACACCAAGGAAGAGCTTATGCGAGCACTAGTAAGAGCGCCAATGACACAGACTCCGTGGTTACAGGTACACTCCCATTACTTGGGCATCTTGCCTTTGTATTATTTGATTCTGGCTCTACTCATTCTTTTATTTCTGCATCCTTCGTGAATCAAGCTGAGTTAGAGTTAGAACAGTTACAGTCTGCTTTGTCTGTTTCCACTCCTGCGGGGATAAACTTGTTAGCCACCATGAAAGTCAAAGATGGTAGTTTGACTGTCACGGATCATGAGTTAGAAGTAAACCTAGTAGTTTTAGACATGACCGACTTTGATGTGATATTGGGCATGGACTGGTTAGCTCAGAACCATGCTTGCATTGACTGCTTCAGGAAGGAAGTAGTGTTCACTCCTCCTGACCAACCTAGTTACAAGTTCAGAGGCACGTTAGCAGGAAGTAGGCCTAAGGTAATTACTGCCCTTAAAGCCAGGAAGTTATTACATCGGGGAGCTTGGGGCATCTTGGCTTGTATAGTAGATGCGAGGTGTACGGAAATTTCAGTGTCGTAGGTACCAGTGGTGAATGAATTTCCAGACGTCTTCCCCGAGGACCTCCCAGAGTACCCTCCGATCGAGGAGGTGGATTTTAACATAGGATTGGAGTCGAGCGACTCGATATCCAAGGCACCGCATGAGAATGGCACCGACAGAGTTGAAAGAACTTAAACTACAGTTACAGGACTTACTAGATAAAGGATTTATACGCCCTAGCGTTTCGCCTTGGGGAGCCCCTGTGCTGTTTGTGAAAAAGAAAGACGGATCCATGCGTCTGTGTATAGATTACCGAGAGCTAAACAAGGTTACGATCAAGAATAAGTACCCTCTTCCTAGAATAGATGATTTGTTCGACCAGTTGCAGGGAGCAGCAGTGTTTTCCAAGATTGATCTGAGGTCAGGCTATCACCAGTTAAGAATCAGTGAGGAAGACATTCTCAAGACGGCGTTCAGATCGCGTTATGGACACTACGAGTTCACAGTGATGCCATTTGGTTTGACCAACGCCCCTGCCGCTTTCATGGACTTGATGAACCGATTATTCAAGGAATTTCTAGATACGTTCGTAATTGTGTTTATTGATGACATTCTGATATACTCCAAATGTGATGAAGAACATGAAAGGCATCTGAGGAAAGTTTTATTTACGCTGAGGGAGAATAAGTTGTATGCGAAATTTTCCAAGTGCGCGACTCGCTCGTGCGGTATCCTTTTTGGGACATGTGTTGTCCGAGGCGGGAGTCTCGGTTGATCGGTGAAAGTGGAAGCGATCCACACGGTGGCCTCGTCCGACCCACCGTCCGCAGAGGTACGTAGTTTTCGGGTCTTGCAAAGATACTATAGGCGTTTTCGTGGTGATTTCGCCAAGATAGCCATGCCCATGACTCAGCTGACGCGCAAAGGTAACACATTTGTTTGGGATGACACTTGTGAGGCGAGTTTCCAGGAACTTAAGCGGAGGTTGGTGTCAGCTCCGATCCTTACAGTCCCCGAGGGAACAGGAAGCTTTGTGGTCTACAGTGACGCTTCTAAGAAAGGTTTGGGTTGTGTATTAATGCAGCACGGTAAAGTAATAGCCTATGCATCCCGACAACTGAAGACGCACGAGAGAAACTATCCAACCCATGACTTAGAACTAGCGGCAGTAGTCTTTGCACTAAAGATCTGAAGACATCACTTATATGGCGAAAAAATTCGGATTTTTACAGATCATAAAAGTCTGAAGTATTTGTTCACCCAAAAAGAATTAAACATGAGGCAATGCAGATGGTTGGAATTAGTGAAGGATTACGACATAGATATTCAATACCATCCCGGTAAAGCTAATGTCGTGGCGGATGCCCTCAGTCGAAAGCCGGTTCATACTTCAACGCGAGTTCTTGTGAGTGGGAGTGCAGATGGAATTTGTGCAGTGAAATTGCAGTACTAGTAGGGAAGGCCATGGCGCAGATTAGCTCGATTAATCAGATGCGACCAACTTTGAGACAACGCATTGTCGATTCTCAACAGGGGGATCCTCAGTTAGTAGAAAAGCTTATTGCAGTGACTGCAGGTCAGTTAGCAGGATTTTCGCTATTCGCAGATGGACGACTATTATTCCAGGGACGATTATGTGTTCCAAACGACGACAAATTAAAGACTGAAATCTTGAACGAAGCTCGCAACTCACCGTTTTCTATACATCCCGGCAGTACCAAGATGTATCGAGATGCAAAAGCGATCATTACGGTGGTGTAACATGAAGCGTGGCGTGGCGAGTTTGTTAGCAGTGTTTGACTTGTCGGCGGTGAAGACACCTGATGCGAAGCAGCGGGACTCTCGCAACCTTTACATGTACCACAGTGGAAATGGGAGGATCTCTCTATGGACTTCATAGTCGGACTGCCCAGAACCTTGCGAGGTTACTCCGTGATTTGGGTCATCGTTGACAGGCTAACGAAGTCAGCACACTTCATACCAGGGAAACCCACCTACTCTACGGATAAGTGGGCGCAGCTGTACCTAGAAGAGATAGTCCGTCTACATGGGATTCCAGCCAGAATTATTTCAGACAGGGATCCACGTTTCACCTCCAATTTCTGGAGGAGCTTACAGAAAGCGTTAGGTACACAGTTAAACTTTAGTACAACTTTTCACTCACAGACGGATGGGCAAACAGAGCGTTTGAACCAGATCTTAGAAGACATGTTGCGAGCTTGCACCTTAGATTTTCCAGGTAGTTGGGACACTCATTTGCATTTGATGGAGTTTGCATACAATAACAGTTATCAGGCGACCATCGGAATGGCTCCATTCGAAGCCCTTTATGGAAAGCGTTGCAGAACCCCTATTTTCTGGGAGGAGGTTGGTGAACGCCAGTTATTGGGTCCAGAATTGGTACAGGTCACTAATAGTGCAATACAAAAGATTAGGGTGCGAATGCAGGCCGCCCAAAGCAGACAAAAGTGTTATGCCGACTCGAGACGAAGGGACCTAGAATTCGGAGTTGGGGACCACGTATTCCTTAAGGTGGCCCCAATGAAAGGGATTCTAAGGTTTGGTCGGAAAGGGAAATTGAGTCCGCGCTTTATTGGGTCGTTTGAGATTTTGGAGAGGATTGGTGTAGTGGCCTACAGGTTGGCATTGTCGCCTTCCCTATCAGCAGTTCATAACGTATTCCATGTCTCCATGTTAAGAAAATACGTTCCAGACCCGACCCACGTTGTAGACTTTGAACCGTTACAGTTAGCAGAGGATTTAAGTTATGGCGAACGACCTGTACAGATTATTGCGAGAGATCAAAAGACCCTCCGTAACCGTGAGATCAACTTAGTTAAAGTGTTATGGCAAAATCACCGCACGGAAGAAGCTACCTGGGAGCGAGAAGAAGAAGTGCGAGCTAAATATCCAGAACTATTCCAAGTAGTAGGAACTTTCGAGGACGAATGTTCTTAAGGAGGGAAGATTGTGACGACCACAACCACAGGTACTAATTGCTTATTGTATTTAACGTTCGAACAATCTTTTTGTCGGGTCGGATTAGTAAATTTTCATCATGCTCGGTGAGATTGAACCTTGAATTTATATGGTTAAAATGATTTGTTTTCCTTTAAAAAAAAAATATATATATATATCCATACATAAGTAAGTAAAGGAAGAGGCGGTGACAATGGCACTTTAGTAAATAGTGCCTAAGCCAAGGGCTAGTTGTGGTTTGGAGATGACCTAGGGTTTTATTAGTATTTTTCATTTAGGCTTGAATTCCCAATAACAAAAAATAAACCCTAGGCACCTTTCTTCTCCTTCTCCTTGCCCTAGCCAAAACCCCCCCCTTTCTACTGCAATTTCCGCCAGCCGCAACATGAGATCGCCGTTCAGCCGTCCACGTCCTCAGTCGCGGCCGGAGTCCACGAGCACACACACCTCGCCGGTCGAAGCTCACCAGATCTTGCAACGCCGCCGCCGTTTGCAAGCTTGCGCCTCCAGCCGATCGTGACTGCTCCTGTTCGCGAAGACCGCCGCCGATAACACGAGCCTCACACGTTCGCCGTCGAGTGCCTTCCAGACGTCTACAGCGCCGGAGCCGTCAAGTCTGTCAGTGCCGCCAAACCTGCGAGTTACACGCGTCTTGTCGGTCGGCGTTCACCCACGTCTTTGCTCAGCTCAACCACGAGCACGTGCTCCTCACCGTTACGCCGCCCGACCGGCAGACTTCGGCCCGTTGTTGCGCTGCCAACGAGAGTTATTCGGAGTCGAGATTGTTGGATAGGTGAGCCACGTGAAACCTTTTGTGTTTTGGAGGTGTAGAGTTAATTGGATTTGAATCATGTGAAAATATTGTAGGAACAAGTCGAAGTTCGGTATCAAAACTTCCAAGATTTGGAGCAAGCGAATTGACGTTAGACCTATACTTCGGAGTTAAGGTAATTAGAGCAAAGTGGGAATCATAGACCTTTATGTACGTAAAATATTATAGACCTAGAAGTGTCTTATGGTTGAATGACAAATTAGAAAACTTCTTGATTATCAGGCAATTCGAAAGAGACCCCCATTTTGAGAACTAGAAGTAGAACGGTTGGATCAACGCTAGAGGTAAGGGTCCTTGTGCCGAACTTTTCTAAATGGGATAAAAGAAAACGAATTTCATTATTTTATGCGAAAATTGTTCGTTATTTTACATGAAAATGATTCATGATTTTATGTGAGAGTATATCTTTATTTTATGCGAACATAGTCTATTATTTTATGTGAGAATATTCCGAAAGCAGTTCATTATTTTATGTAAGGGTATTTCAGTATTTTATGTGAGAATATTTCATGATTTCATACGAAAGTTTTCTGTTATTGAAAGTACGAAATCGATTATGCTTAAAAGTATTACCTTCAAAATGTTGTGAAAAGTTATGATTTGCATATCAGTATCAATGTTTCATGACATGTGCATTATAGTCACGTTAGATGATGGGACCTCATGCATGTTATGTATGCCATGTAATGATTTGAACTAAAATGTAGAAATTGGTCTCCTGAGTTCATTGTATGCATGGTCAAACGTGCATTAGAGACCCTATGGGTCAAGCTTATAGGAGTCTGTGAGGGACTCAATCCATACAGGGGTCTGTGAGGGAATCAAAACACTTATTGGGGTCTGTGAGGGACTCGAATATTTATAGGGGTCTGTGAGGGACTCAAAATGAAATGACTCAGGGTGACTAATTAACCATTTAAAGTAAGAGGAAGTCATGCATTACAGTCACGATTGAGATGAGAAAGTCCTAGGTCCCACATATGAACATTTTGACCAAGTTTAAAAGTCACGATTGTATGTGTGTGCATGTCCCAAACCTGGGTAGCGAGGTCACTTACTGGGTATTGTTTTACAATACTCACCCTTTTATTTTAAAATGTTTTTCATGTAAAACCAAGGACTTGCAGGCGATCGATTTGAGGCGCGTTGTCAAAACCATGGGGATAGTCATGTTTTCCGCATTTTTCCTTAATAGTTGATGTTGTCGTTTTATGATTTTGAAGTTTAAATTTTACTTCCAGAATTTCAAGTAGGCCAAGTTTAAAATGTTATTTTCAATGTTTTAACGATTTCTGCGGGATCCCTAAAGATAATTTTGGTATTTCGACGATTTAAATATTGTCTTATGTGCTTTTTGCCTAAGTTATGCATGCATGTGTAGTGGCGTCCCTAGGAATTTTAGTTAAAGAAAAGTAGGGTCCTTACAGACAATCTGCAAAAACTTGGTGCGAAAATATCGGGTGCCCTAAACTAGTGCAAATTAGAATGAGACTCTGACACTTCTACGACGTGCAAGTATACAGGGTCGAGAGTAGCAAGTGATAAGTTAAAGTATCGATCCCACAAGCACTAGTTAGACCTAAATGAATGAGTGCCCTAGCAAATTTTCCTTATTTTAGTGCAATGAATGAGTGTGCAAATTACTGTTGTAAATAAATAAATTAATAAGAAAGATAAGATACGACACAAGAAAATAACTAAATTTAAATGCAGGGAGAGGAGAATGTAAACAAGAGGGCATATGCAAGAGATGAGATTTGAAATGAAAAATAGGCTTGGGTTAGGTTAGAGTTCTAATGTTCAATTGGAATAAATTTTTAAGTGATGCCTTGAATTTACCTACACATGCATCCAAATGATTCTTTCCAAAATCACTAAGTTTTAAAACCTACAATTTCCCAATTGTGATCTAAATTATGCCCATGATTTTAGGTTCTAGGTGGGTTAATTATCCCTAATCAACTCAATAATCCTAGAATGAAATTTTAGTTTTCTAATTCATTAGCTTTCCCAAGTTTATGAATTATAGAGAAGTTAAAAAGGCCAATTTTAATTCTCATGCAACGTTAAATTCAATAAAATTTCATAAATTCAATCAATGGCATCAACCATAAATTTAATCCAAAATTACATTAAAACAACCTAACCCTTGCCTAAGAAAATTTCGTTCATGTAAATCAACCCACAAATCTGTAATTTAAGCATGCTTTTATTGATCAATGAGTTCTTGCAAAACAACCAACAATATTCACTAAAATAGCCTAAATGAGCCACAATTCTAGCCTAATACAGACACGAGTTTGACCTAAAGTAGTGAGCAAAAGTAGTCTAAATCAGTATATAAAAAACCCAAAAATTCAGCATTAAATTGGCAGTTGATAGCAAGCAATAACACTTAGAGATAGGGGAAAAGTTACACAGCAGGTGGCCTTGTTTTTCTAGTTCTGTTCGATAGCAATATTTGATGACCCAAAGCTTCAAACGACGATCAACCGTTCAAAACGTAGCCCGGTGAGCCCCAAACAAGCTGACAAAATTTCAGCTAAATCCAACGGTGGAAACTCTAGAAAACAACAACATTGTGAGCGTCGTTTGTGAAAAACTGAACTACACTGATGCTTTCGGTTTTTGCTACAACAATGACACCTTGATGTCTCGGTTTGCTACAACAATAACACACCGATGCTCCTGATTTTGCTACAACAATGGTAGCTCTCGATAGCAGCAAGGACAACCCCCCAGGTTTTGCTTCAACAAATAGCAGGCACGATTTCAGCTACCTCTTACTCTCTCAATTGCTTCAGCAAACAGCAAATGGGCAACCCTTCCTCTCTCACTCAATTGCTTCAGCAAATTCGTTCACCCTCTCGACTGCATGCCTCTGTTTTCCGATTACTTCAACAAAGGGCTATCGATTTTTTTTCTTCCAACACACACCCTTTGCTTTAGCAATCTTACAGGTTCTTATTCTCCCTCTCGATCTTTTCCTCTTGAGAAAACTCCAACTCCCCCTCACACTTGTAAACCCTAGCCTCCTTACACAAGATGGTGTTGCCCTAACTTCACAAATTACAAAAATGCCCTTAAGGGTAAAAAGACCATCTAAACATACTTTAGGGACTCTTGTAATTTTTAAACATCTCCTGCACACAGAAAAATTCCAAATAAATTCATGAAATCAATTATAAATCAAACTAAATATGCAAGAATTTTTGGAGTTAAAAATCTCGTCTTCTAGTCTTTAATTAACCGTTAGCTTATTTTCTAAATTAAAGCATAAAAAATATCAAAATTAATTCTTTTTGAACCTAATGCTTAAATTCAAGATTTTAAAACTAACACACATAATTTAGGGATAAAATAACATGAGGATCACTAAATTAAATGCAATTCAAGTGGATTAAACACTAAAATTCTAGTAAAATAACTCCCCTATGGCGAGTTATCAGATACCTAGAACATACTGTGCTTCTCCCAAATCTTTCATTTGGAATTGCGAAGCCAACCATTTCTTTACGTCAGTAAGAAATCCTACCTCATTCCCAATGAGAAAGATATCATCCACATACAATATCAGAAATGCGACAGTTTTGTCGACGATTTTCTTGTAGACACAAGGCTCGTCAACATTCTGATCAAAGCCATAAGATTTGATCGCCTCATCAAACCATATATTCCAAGACCTTGAGGCTTGTTCAGTCTATAAATAGACCTATGAAGCAGACAAATCTTTTGCTCTTGGCCCTAGGTTATGAACCCCTTGGACTGGTCCATGTAGATGGTCTCATCAAGGTTGTCAGAAGGATCCTGATCGACTTTACCATGGCAACAGGTGAAAAGGTTTCCTCATAGTCAACCCCTTCAACCTTGATAAAACCCTTTGCCACTAGTCGTGCTTTGACGGTCTGCACCTTCCCATCTACGCCACGTTTACGCTTGTAGATCCAGTTGCAACCTATAGGTTTTACCTCATAGGGTTGATCTACAAGCTCCCAGACGAAATTGAAGTACATCGACTCCATTTCCAGGCCCATATAGCTTTAAATCATTCGTCTTTGTCAACGTCTTCCATTGCCTGATCATAGGTCAATGGATCCTTGCAGTCATCATCAGGGGTGACGACTTGGGTTTCAGCTAAATCCATGTAACGTTCAGGCTGTCTCACAACCCTCCCACTACGTCGAGGCATTCCCAACTCTTGGGAACGAACTTGACTAGACGTGCTAGGATCAACAACACTTGTTGGCATACTAGCCCCATCAGCAACTCTTGCTGATGTACTGTCCATTTCGTTAACACGATTTTGCTTCTAGGAAAATGATCCCTGACGTGGTCTTCCTCAAGGAAACTGGCGTTTGTCGATGCAAGCACCCTATTTTCATTAGGATCGAAAAATAGACCACCCCTAGTCTCTTTTGGATAACCAACAAATAGGCACAATTTTGAACGAGGTTCCAACTTTTTTTTGTTTGACACCTACACATGGGACGGGCATCCCTAAATTCTAAAATGGTGTTAACTGCCTTTACGTCCATTTCAGAGTTCAAAAGGTGTTTCACAGACACTCTTTGACAGAACATTGTTCAAATATAGACCGGAGTCTCCACTACGTAACCCCAAAAAGAATTAGGGAGACGAGCATAGCTCATCATCGATCGAACCATGTCAAACAGGGTTCTGTGTCTCCTCTCCGATACACCATTCTGCTGTGGCATACCAGGTGCTGAGAGTTGGGACGTGATTCCATGTTCTATCATATAGTCCTGGAATTCAGTGTCCATATACTCTCCACCTCGATCCGATCGAAGTGTTTTTATCGTTTTACCTAATAGGTTCTCAACCCTCAGTCTTGTACTCCTTGAACTTTTCAAGAGTTTAGACTTCCTATGCATTAGGTAAATATACCCATACCTTGAATAGTCATCTATGAAAGATACAAAGTATTCGTAACCACCTCGTGCTTTAACACTTATCGGACCACAGAGGTCAGAATGTATAAGCTCAAGGGGCTCTTTGGCTCTATATCATTTTTCACTAAAAAGGCGTTTGGTCATTTTGCCTTCGAGGCATGACTCACATACCGGTAAAGAGTTTTCTTCCAACTCGCTTAAAAGTCAACTCTTCACTAGTCTCTCAATCCTATTGAGATTAATGTGGCCTAACCTTAGATGCCAATGATAACTCACCATAAGTGAGTTATTTTACTAGAATTTTAGTGTTTAATCCACTTGAATTGCATTTAATTTAGTGATCCTCATGTAATTTTATCCCTAAATATCGTGTGTTAGCTTTGAAATCTTGAATTTAAGCATTAGGTGTAAAAAGAATTAATTTTGATGTTTTTGTGCTTTAATTCAAGAAATTTAGGAAAACAAGCTAACGGTTGATTAAAAACCGAAATTTGAGATTTTTCTTAACTCCAAAAATCCTTGAATATTTAGTTTGATTTATATTTGACTTCATTAATTTATTTGGGATTTTTCTGTGTGTAGGAGATGTTTAAAAATTACAAGAGTCCCTAAGGGCATTTTAGACATTTTATCCGAAGGGTAATATGGTCTTTTTACCCTTAAAGGTATTTTTGTAATTTATGGAGTTAGGGAAAGACCATCTTGTATAAGGAGGCTAGGGTTTACAAGTGGAGAGGAGGAGAGAATTTTGCGACAAGAGGAAGAGGTCGAGAAGAGAAGGAGAACCAAGTGATTGCTACAGCAAAGTGTGCGTTGGAGAGACAAATCATGATGGTGTCTTTGCTGTAGCAATCGTGAGGTTCATCTGTGGCTGAGGCAATTGTTTGATGCAGACCGAGAGGGGCTTCAATTTTGCTACAGCAAAGCCGAGGGAGCAGATTAGTGAGGGCATTCGGGAGAGCCAACCTACCACTTTGTTGTAGCAATTGCGAGGGACGACATTGGGAGAGTTGGCCCATCGATTTGCTGAAGCAATCGCGTGAGGTTGCGGGCGTTGGAGGCGTCGAGGTTTCTTTGGGCAATCGCGTGAGGTTCTTTGGCGTTGGGAGCCGCTATTGAGGTTTCTTTGAAGAAATCGCGTGTGGTTCTTTGGCGTTGGGAGTTGTCGAGGTTTCTTTGAAGCAATCGCTTTGGTCGTTGTGAAGTAGGAACCCAAGAACACTTTTTTGTCAAGCAATTGGCTAATCTGTCTTTGAGGCCATCCAAAGGGTTTCTTTGAAGCAAAGTGCCCTACTTGATCCATCGGAGAGGGTCGCTACTAGGCAATTCTTTGTAGCAAAACAAGGCCACTTCTTTGTGTAAATTGTTCCCTTTCTTTTTGTGTTTTTGCCTATTATTTTGGCCAATTATCACTGCTTTTGTTGGGTTGTTTATACACTAATTAGAGGTTAATTTTCTCACTGTTTAGACAATTGTGTGACTATTTTCGTGCTGCTATTGATAAATCTCTTGATTAGTGAAAGCATGTTCAACTTAAAGATGTGCAATTTGACCAAATCATGAACTAAAATTCTTCTAGGCACAGGTTAGGTTGCTCTTCAATGTATAAATTGTAATAAATTAATGGTTGATGCCATAGTTGGATTTATGAGATTTTAATGTTTGCAACGATGCATGAGAATTTAAAATTGGCCCTTTTAATTTCTCTAAAATTCACGAACTTTGAAAAGCTAGTGAATTAGGAAATTAAACTTTCATTCTAGGATCTTGAGTTAATTAGGGATAATTAACCCACCTAGAACCTTAAAATCATGAGTGTAATTTAGGTCTCAATTGGGAAATTGTAGGTTTTAAAACTTAGTGATTTTGGAAAGAATCATTTGAATGCATGTGTAGGTAAATTCAAGGCATCACTCAAAATTTATTCCAATTGAATATTAGAACTCTAACCCGAGCCTATTTTTCATTAAAAATCTCATCTCTTGCATCTCCCCTCTTGTTTGCATTCTCCTCTCCCCTCATTTAAATTTAGTAATTTTCCTGAGTCTAGTCTTGTTTTTGCACACTTATCACATCAATTTATTTATTTACAATAGTAATTTGCACACTCATACATTGCACTAAAATAAGGAAAAATTGCTAGGACACTGATTCATTTAGGTTTAGCTAGTCCTCGTGGGATCGATACTTTAACTTATCACTTGGTGCTCTCGACCGTGTATACTTGCACGTCGTAGAAGTGTCGGAGTTTTATTCTAATTTACATTAGTTTAGGGCACTCGATATTTTCGCATCAGCCAACGATGGGCATTTTCTTTAGGAGAAACTTTCACTCTCTTAGTTTGTGTTTCTGCTGTTTTAAATAATTCAGTATTCAAAACACTTTTGAGCGAATTTTGTTTCAAAACATACAGATTAGACTCAAGTGAAGCAGAACAAAGTAAATTGTCTTTGAAAGAAATAAACGCTTTATTATATTCAAAGGAAACAGTAATACATTATTCAATAAGGCAGGAAATGGAAACAAGGTTTCTAGTAAACCCTGACACTATGCACAAATTATCTAATAATAAGTATTTCCCACCAAAATAAAGCTTTACTGTGCCGATTGCTACAGCAAAGACAATCTCTCCGAATCCTACCCGTAGAGTCACCTCACCCTCTCGCAGCTGCTGCCAGGAACTAATTTGCTAAACAGAAGAACAAACATGGTTAGTGGCGCCCGAATCCAATATCCAGGCAGAGTCATTACTCTCCACTAAATAGGTTTCAGTTTCCAGTAAATCAATTTACCTATATTCTTCCCGTCGACAAGGAACTTGGGACAGTTACGCTTCCAGTGGCCGTCCCCATTGTAGTGGAAACACTTTCCTTTCTCTGCAACTTCCTTGACCTTTTTGCCCTTTTGGGCGGCAGCACGACCAACTTTGCCCTTCTTCATCTTCTTCTTCTTCTATTTCGGGTGAGAAGGAGCTACAAGTTTAGTCCCAGAGGTCGAACCTCTATGATAGGACCTGAAGGCAACATTTGCCTCAGCTTCCGGTGTCCTGATCCTCATCAAGGACTGGAAGTTCTGTAACTCATTGAGAAGTGTGGTCAGACTGTAGCTAATTTTTTCATAACAACATTGCTATGAAACTAAAGGAAACTCTTCGGAAGAGTCTCCAGAATAAAACTTACCTGGCTCGACTCATCGATCGAAGCCCGTTCATCTCTGCCAGATTAAAGTGGGTCATCATGTCCAGGACGTGTTCACGGACAGACGTCCCTTCTTCATCCGGGCGTTGAAGACGTGTTTAAGCGAGTTATGTCGGACCTGAAAGGACTGTTGTCCAAACATTTCCTACAAGGACTCCATGATCTCCTTCGCGATGATCATCAGCTTATGCTTCTTTCCCAAGACTTCAGATAAGTTGGCAATGATGTAGACCTTGGCCTTTTCATTGGCCATGATCCATCGATCGTACGCATCACGAACACTTCGTGACGCGGTCGAGCTCGACAACTGAGGACACTTCTCATTGAGCACGAACTTAAGGTCGTCAGTTACTAGAATCGTGTTTATATTGTTTTTCCATGTTTGGAAATTATCTCCCACTAATTTGTCGAAAGCAAGTAAAGTTATTATTGATCTAGACATTTTGCTGAAAAACAAGTAAAACTTTGTGTCAGTCTCGCAAAAAACTTTTGAAATCCAATCAAGTTTTCGCAAAAATTTATCCTATGATCCCTAAGTCATTAAAAATTTTCAATGATATCCCAAAGGTTTAGAATGACTGCCACCGAAAGGTGAACAATAATACTTCTCCTCTAGGACGAGACTTTCTCAACCAGACCCTAATACCAGAATAATTCTTATTCCATTAGGCGTCCAGTTAACTCTTAATGAATCCTGTGAGTGTCACCCTCAATCTTTAAGTTTCCAAGTATCCGTCCAAACAATAGCCACCGAAGGGTGAACCAAGAAGAAAAACTAACAAGGAAACTGTATCCCGAACGGTGTTCCGACTCCCATGATCAAGGCCCTCCGAAGGGATTATCTGGTCCAGGCCAAAGTAGCAGGCGGATCATAGGCGTCTCAAGGTGTGAATCGAAAGAAGAGATCGTTGGTCCCGTTTTTACAGGTCCCGCTCCCACTCACTATAAGTACTCTCTCCATCCACTATGATATTGACCCATACAAATTCCATCCGAAGGGGGACACTCCCATTTGCGCCACGCAAGTATGGATCTCATGGTGTGGACTTTAACGAAGATTTGTGGTTGGAAAATCAAATGTATCTTATACACTTTATTTCCTCCCATTCAACACTTTAAATTATTCAGGATTGACCTAGATAAATCGGTTAATATTTACCTAAGTCTAACAATATAACTCTTATATTGAATTAACCTAAGTTTATAATCACATTATTAACTTAGGTCTATGTGAGTAAATTAATCAACTTTTAATTAACGCCACTCACGATAATATAACCTAAGAATCTCCAGACCGAATTTACTCCCAGGTCGGTTCCCAAGTAGGGGTGTTCCGCAAAGCGTCAGATTAAATACCCCAGCCTTAGACAGAACCATCCTTACATTGAGTTAGGAATCAGTCACCATTCAAAGGTCATATTAGATTTCCTAATTCTAATATTATTAAAACTAGAAAACCTAAGTCTAACAATATAACTCTTATATTAAATTAACCTAAGTTTATAATCACATTATTAACTTAGGTCTATGTGAGCAAATTAATCAACTTTTAATTAACGTCACTCACGATAATATAATCTAAGAATCTCCGGACCGAATTCACTCCCAGGTCGGTTCTCAAGTAGGGGTGTTCCGCAAAGCGTCAACTTAAATACCGCAGCCTTAGACAGAACCTTCCTTAGACAGAGTTACTAATCAATCTCCATTCAAATGTCATATTTCATTTCCTAATTCTAATCTTATTAGAACTAGAAAATCTAAGTCTAATTATTCAAGTTCTAAACATTTTAAAACTAATAATTAACATAGGTTACATGCATTCTATGTCATAGTGCTTGATCATTCATCACATTAATAATACTATACTATAACATAAATTCATCACATGAATTAAATGCATGGGCATGCTTTTAATCTAAGAATATAACACTTATATTTAAATAAATTAAAACAAGCATACATCATATTATGACACTTATAATATAACCTAACATGCATACTATATATCATAACACTTATAATATAAATATGATGCATGAAATGTTTAACCTAAGGTGGGATTTTAAATCTATATGACATACATTATGCACATAGAATTAAAAATTTCATATATCTCATGCATAAAATAAATAAATAGCAAAAATTAGACCGATTTTGGCACTTAGGGGATAATTATTTAATTAATTAACATTAATATAACTATTATATTAATATTAATTAATAAAATAAATTACATTTTACAATTATTAAATAAATATTATTCAAAAAACTGCCCACGAAGCAACTATTGCAATCATCCCACGTCCTCGCCGCTTGAACTGCTCCTCACACAGCATTGCAACGTCGTGGGCAGTGTTGCAACGCTGCAGCGTCCAGCGTTGTCCTCAGCGCGACCAACGCCTCAGTGTTGGAACGCTACACCCAGCATTGCAATGCTGACCTGTAGATCAACCTTCGCCCGCACAGACATCGTTGAGACGCCGTAGAACAACGTCTCAACACCGTCGACAGAACAACAAGCTCATTTGTTGTTCTTCGTCGTTTTTCGCTCGTTTCCGCTCCGATTTCTTCTCCACAACTCTTGCTGACAAAGACACAGACTTACAGACTCGATTTATTTTCTAAATGCCCTAAAAACATGTGCCTTTACATTGATCTAATCAACAAAAATAAACCTAAAACTAGTGCTAAAACTGAAAACATCAAATTATGCAAACCACAATTACATCTCATGAATTGAAGTAATACCCACCTAATTTTAAGAAAAAAACATATGCACAACGAAAAGCCAACGATTGGCTCTGATACCAATTTAAGGAATGAAAATCCTACGCAGCAGAAAAACGATTGAATCGTCGGGGTATCGTTGTGAAAAACGTTTTCTTAAAATTAAAGCTATCTCATAGTAACTAGGTTAAACATGCATCTAGGAAGAAAAATCAGTAAGAGTACTTACTTGTTGAAGAACCGTTCTTCACGTTTTCTTCCCCCGGTCACGAACTCTTCGCGAACACGATCTCAACGAACTCGATCTCCTCAAATGAACCAACAAACCGGACACCTCCGATAGGGTTCTCAGTTGTTCTCTTTTAGGTAGAAGGAGAGTAGTGGGACTCCTTTGGTGAAAGGGGAGGAGAGATTGAGAGAAGAAAGTTGAGAGACCTCTTGGTGTTGATTTGGTGAGAAAAAAAAAAAAGAGAACAAGCACACCAAAATCCTTCTTGCAAAGTCTTTAAATAATGGTGATAGGTGGAGTTGAAATCTCCACCTATTTACCATTTAATCACAACCATAGGTTATGCAAATCATATTTTCATAACCACATATAATAAAATATCACATATCTAATTATACAAATCACATTTTTATAATTGTGGATTTTAAATTGTATCACATTCAATTTAATTCCTCTCAATTCAATTTCTCCAAATTAGCCCTAATTAAGTAATTAGGCTAACTTATAGTTTATTATGAATCTCATTCACATTAAACTATATAATATGTCAATCATATCTCATATAAATGACATAAATACCCTTATATTGAATTTCAACACTTCAAATCCACACGAAACTGTAAACCATCTATTTATCCAGTTTGAGCCAACCGAGGGACCTAATGGACCTACACGTGACGAGCTCCAATGATCTGAGACTAACCTGTCAAACTCTTTGACCCGGTTAATCAACATTTATTAGCTACAGTAACATTCCATTAAAGTCCATAGTTGCACTCCCGTCACTGTAAGACAAGTTATGTTCACTGATATAACCAATGCCCGTGAGTCGACCCTTCACAGGTTGTTCGTAGACACTGCAGGGTCAAATTACCGTTTTACCCCTGTGTCTACTTCTTGCTCCTTAAGTCCCCACTGCTCCTCTAATGAACATCAACGTTGTAATGGTCCAAGCATATACAACACCCCTTTCGGGCCAGTGAGAGGGTGGACGCCTGTTGTCCAAGCCCTAGAGACAACACTTAACGGAACAACCCCTTTAATTTCCCTAAAGTCGGGAACGAGTGAATTCCATCTCGCGTAGTCAAGTTTCCAGCTCCCCACGTGGTTCTGTCCCTAGGAAGATAGGCATATTGGGTGAGTAACTGTGACTACCCTCACTCGTACTAGTCAAAGGGCAGACCCACGCAGACAGGAGTCCGTAACACGCTCATGATTAAGGTCAAGTCATTATTGGTCATCTACGAAGTTACTAGTCCAATACAGTTAGCGGTGTTACATCAGTGGGTCTAATAATTCACGTTCCGGTTTTGAATAATCTCATTGCACAGGATGCCCCTACTGGCATGTCAACCACATGAACGAGTCAGATCACCTCGTTTGTATCTGATATAATGTGGGTCGCATCCACAGCGTATACAAGATTAGGTCTCCAACCCTATCCGTATACTGTAGACCGTTCGAGTCATTAACTCGAACATGATCCTCCCTGTGTGTCCACTACACACCGTTCAAGTTCTAGTTCTCTCATAATTCAATGACCCTGGAGCTTAGTTTATTGGACAAAGTTTGTAAAATTACGAGACACAAAGTGATGAAAGAAATAACTCTTATTTATTTCAAATGGTAATATTACAAACAAAACGAGATTAGGACATACATCCGAACAAAAACAATATGACCTAAGTCTACCAATATAATAATTATACTGGAATTACCTAAGTCTATTAACCTTTTAATAAACCTAGGTCTATGAGTTTAATTTATTAGCTTTTAATAAACGCCACTCACGAAAGATAATTTATAAACCTCTAGATTAAATTCACTCCCAAGTCGGTTTCGTGTAGGGATGTTAGTTTTCACGACTTAAGTTTCTGACCTAGCAGAACCTTCCCAGAGTCCCTCTTTAATCATAGTTTATAAATTATTTGTTTCCTAATTCTAATCTTATTAGAACTAGATAACCTTAGGTCTAATTAATTCCAGTTCTAAAACAATTTTAAAACTAATTAATTAACCTTAGGTTACATGCATTTCTATGTTATAAATTGCTTGATCATCCATCACATGAATAAACATACATTTATAACAAATTCATCACATGAATAAATGCATAAGAATTATATGTTTAATTTTTAATTAATATAACCCTTATATTAATTATAATTAAAACATATAATATTTGTTTCATAAATTAATATAACTCTTATATTAATTCTTATGAAACCCAAAAAACATGCATACTATATATTATAACACTTATAACATACTTTCAATGCATGGAACATGCTTCCTATGGTGGGATTTTAAAATCGATATGGCATATTTTATGCACAAAAAAACATGCATACTATATATTAACCATGCATACTATATAAATTAATATAACTCTTATATTAATTCTTATGAAAGCCAAAAAACATGCATATTATATATTATAACACTTATAACATACTTTCAACGCATGGAGCATGCTTCCTATGGTGGGATTTTAAAATCTATATCACATACTTTATGCACAAAAAATATGCATACTATATATGAAACCCAAAAAACATGCATACTATATATTAATCAAGGATGCTAATTAAAATATACATTCACAATGCATAATTAATTAAACACACTAAAGTGGACTGGTTTTGGCATCTAATGCAAGCAAACAACTAAATTATTACAATAATAATCTAGAAATAGTATCGAACCACTTCGAACACTTCGAATTTGGGTCGAACAAGCTTGAAAATATGTGAATCAGACCACCAAAAGGTTGAACCGGATTGTAAAAGAGTGAACCAAGGCTCCAAATGGTGAACCAGACCTCCAAAATTGGAAAACCCGACCTCGAAAAAGTCAGAACCGGTCTAAAATTATCCGAACCGGACCGAAAATGAGTCGAACCGATCCAAAAACTATTGAACCAGTCAAAGTCAACATCACCATCTTCATTTTGTAAATGAAATCACGCGGGAGTCATGGAAATTCACTGTAGCAGACTTGCAGAAATTGAAAAAAAAACTGGTATGTTTTGTGATTTCAGAACCTTTTGAGCTTCTCTCTTTAAATTGAAGGTCTTCTCGGACTCCAATGACTCGAAACTTTTACAGACTTTTCTTCACACATCATTGCTCATACACACTTGAGCAATTTGAAAATAAAGCACGAATTGATGTTGAATTTAAATGGCAAAATAAGACTATCACTTTAGATGCCCACAAAAAATAGATTTAAAAAAATACCCACCAAAGAACAAAATAGATTAAATTGAGTGCTAAAAATTGCTCTGAAACCAATTGAAAGAGTCTAAATTAAGAAAGAGGAAACAATTTTTAGGATCTTAAATACTCTAAGTTGATCAATTTTGTAAAACAAAATGCATGCTCAAAGCTGGAAAAACTGGGACTTAAGAAAGTCACCTTTGAGGACCAAATTCTCTTCACCCGGTGGACGATTTACAACACGAATACTTCGTGGACCACCTCAAGTTTCTTCCCTACTATCCTGAAGCCTTGTAACGGATTGTGGGATCCTAGATTGAGTGAATTTGGAAGAAAAGTCCCCAAGGATCACAAAACGAGATTTCTTGAATTTTCTGAAAAATTCTTCCAAATCACCTCAAATCACCATTAAATAAAACTTCAATAAGCTCTACCAATGTGACAACTCAAGAGTGATGAGGATGGATTGAGGTGGAGGTGACCAATTTTGAAGATGATGAGAATTGGGCAACTTGCCAAGTTGATTTTCATGAAAAACATGAAAACTCTTTATTTTTTTAATTTTAATTAAAAAATAAGTATTAAATTGATTGAAAATTAAAATTAACTTAATTAACTAAATAATTCAAAAATTAATTTAATTAATTAAATAATTCAAAAACTAAATTAATTAATTAAAAAATTAAAAAAATAATATAATTAATTAATTTTTAATTTAATTTAATATCAAATATTAAATTAAATAAATTGTCTGATCTCGATCGATTTTTCGAACATGAATCCTTATTCATGCTATAAACTGATCTAATATTTAAATCATATTTAAATATAACCACCTTCTTTTAATCATAGTTTAATTCATAATTAAGTTATGACTCGTTAAATATATCACATATAATTAACGATTTCTCCCAAAACCGAATTTGAACAATTCAAATTATTTTCTTTCAAAATGTTACAAGGCTTAGTCCGAGCTAGTAAGCAGGACCTAATGGACCTACAGATCATGAGCTCCAACGATACGAGATTAACCGATAAAACTCTTTAGCCTAACTAATCAACATTCATTAACCACCGAGACACTCCACTAAAGCCCAGTGGTTGCACTCTCCTCATTGTAGATATATTTTTGTCCACTCGATATAACCATGATTAGTAAGTCGATCCTTCACAGGTCGTTCATAATTACAACTGAGTTAAAATTACCATTTTACCCCTATAATTACCTTTTGTTCCTTAAGTCCCACTGATTCTCTAATGAAAAATTGGATTGTGGTCCAACCAGCAAACAGAATCCCTCTCGGGCCAATGAGAGGGGTGGGCCCTTTGTTCAAGACCCGAAGTCAGCACTTAAGTGAACAACCTCTCTTCTAATCCCTAAAGCGGGTAGGAGTGAATTCCATCTTGCAGAACTATGTTCCTAGCTATTTGCCGAGACTTATCCCTAAAATGGGAGGCTTATTGAGTCGACAATCTCGGGCACTCTCACCCATGCAAATCTAAGGATAATCCGAATAAACAGAAGTTCATAGAACGCTCAGGATTAAGATCGAGTTACCTATGTCATTGTATGAATATAGTCAGTTAAGACAGTAAATGGAGTTATAAAGTCTAAGTGACTATTTCGCGGTCCAGTCTTGTAACTTGCCAATTTTGAAGATGATGAGAATTGGGAAACTTGCCAAGTTGATTTTCATGAAAAACATGAAAATCTCTTTATTTTTTTTAATTTTAATTAAAAAATAAATATTAAATTGATTTAAAATTAAAATTAATTTAATTAACTAAATAATTCAAAAATTAATTTAATTAATTAAATAATTCAAAAACTAAATTAATTAATTCAATAATTCAATAATTAATTTAATTAATTAATTTTTAATTTAATTTAATATCAAATATTAAATTAAATAAATTGCCCGATCTCGATCAATTTTTCGAACATGAATCCTTATTCATGCTATAAACCGATCTAATATTTAAATCATATTTAAATATAACCACCTTCTTTTAATCATAGTTTAATTCATAATTAAGTTATGACTCGTTAAATATATCACATATAATTAACGATTTCTCCCAAAATCGAATTTGAACAATTCAAATTATTTTCTTTCAAAATATTACAAGGCTTAGTCCGAGCTAGTAAGCAGGACCTAATGGACCTACAGATCATGGGCTCCAACGATACGAGATTAACCGGTAAAACACTTTAGCCTAGCTAATCAACATTCATTAACCACCGAGTCACTCCACTAAAGCCCAGTGGTTGCACTCTCCTCACTATAGATATATTTATGTCCACTCGATATAACCATGATTAGTAAGTCGATCCTTCACAGGTCGTTCATAATTACAACTGAGTTAAAATTACAATTTTACCCCCATAATTACCTCTTGTTCCTTAAGTCCCACTGATCCTCTGATGAATAATTGGTTTGTGGTCCAACCAGCAAACCAAATCCTTCTCGGCAAATGAGAGGGGTGGGCCCTTTGTTCAAGACCCGGAGTCAGCACTTAAGGGAACAACCTCTTTTCTAATCCCTAAAGCGGGTAGGAGTGAATTCCATCTTGCAGAACTATGTTCCTAGCTATCTACCGAGACTTATCCCTGAAATGGGAGGCTTATTGAGTCGACAATCTCGGGCCACTCTCACCCATGCAAATCTAAGGATAATCCGAATAAACAGATGTTCATAGAACGCTCAGGATTAAGATCGAGTTACCTATGTCATTGTATGAATATAGTCAGTTAAGACAGTAAACGGAGTTATAAAGTCTAAGTGACTATTTCGCGCTCCAGTCTTATGCAACTTGCCAATTTTGAAGATGATGAGAATTGGGCAACTTGCCAAGTTGATTTTCATGAAAAACATGAAAATCTCTTTATTTTTTTATTTTAATTAAAAAATAAATATTAAATTGATTTAAAATTAAAATTAATTTAATTAACTAAATAATTCAAAAATTAATTTAATTAATTAAATAATTCAAAAACTAAATTAATTAATTAAATAATTCAAAAATTAATATAATTAATTAATTTTTAATTTAATTTAATATCAAATATTAAATTAAATAAATTGCCCGATCTCAATCGATTGTTCGAACATGAATCCTTATTCATGTTATAAACCGATCTAATATTTAAATCATATTTAAATATAGCCACCTTCTTTTAATCATAGTTTAATTCATAATTAAGTTATGACTCGTTAAATATATCACATATAATTAACGATTTCTCCCAAAACCGAATTTGAACAATTCAAATTATTTTCTTTCAAAATGTTACAAGGCTTAGTCCGCGCTAGTAAGCAGGACCTAATGGACCTACAGATACTTAGCTCCAACGATACGAGATTAACCGATAAAACTCTTTAGCCTAGCTAATCAACATTCATTAACCACCGAGACACTCCACTAAACCCCAGTGGTTGCACTCTCCTCACTGTAGATATATTTATGTCCACTCGATATAACCATGATTAGTAAGTCGATCCTTCACAGATCGTTCATAATTACAACTGAGTTAAAATTACAATTTTACCCCTATAATTATCTCTTGTTCCTTAAGTCCCACTGATCCTCTAATGAACAATTGGTTTGTGGTCCAACCAGCAAACCGAATCCCTCTCGGGTCAATGAGAGGGGTGGACCCTTTGTTCAAGACCCGGAGTCAGCACTTAAGGGAACAACCTCTCTTCTAATCCCTAAAGCGGGTAAGAGTGAAATCCATCTTGCAAACTATGTTCCTAGCTATCTACCGAGACTTATCCCTGAAATGGGAGGCTTATTGAGTCGACAATCTCGGGCCACTCTCACCCATGTAAATCTAAGGATAATCCGAATAAACAGAAGTTCATAGAACACTCAGGATTAAGATCGAGTTACCTATGTCATTGTATGAATATAGTCAGTTAAGACAGTAAACGGAGTTATAAAGTCTAAGTGACTATTTCGCGGTCCAGTCTTATGCAACTTGCCAATTTTGAAGATGATGAGAATTGGGCAACTTGCCAAGTTGATTTTCATGAAAAACATGAAAATCTCTTTATTTTTTTAATTTTAATTGAAAAATAAATATTAAATTGATTTAAAATTAAAATTAATTTAATTAACTAAATAATTCAAAAATTAATTTAATTAATTGAATAATTCAAAAACTAAATTAATTAATTAAATAATTCAATAATTAATTTTTAATTTAATTTAATATCAAATATTAAATTAAATAAATTGTCCGATCTCGATCGATTTTTCAAACATGAATCCTTATTCATGCTATAAACCGATCTAATATTTAAGTCATATTTAAATACACCTTTTAATCATAGTTTAATTCATAATTAAGTTATGACTCGTTAAATATATCACATATAATTAACGATTTCTCCAAAAACCGAATTTGAACAATTCAAATTATTTTCTTTCAAAATGTTACAAGGCTTAGTCCGAGCTAGTAAGCAGGATCTAATGGACCTACAAATCATGATCTCCAACGATACGAGATTAACCGGTAAAACTCTTTAGCCTAGCTAATCAACATTCATTAGCCACCGAGACACTCCACTAAAGCCCAGTGGTTGCACTCTCCTCACTGTAGATATATTTATGTTCACTCGATATAACCATGATTAGTAAGTCGATCCTTCACAGGTCGTTCATAATTACAACTGAGTTAAAATTACCATTTTACCCCTATAATTACCTCTTGTTCCTTAAGTCCCACTGATCCTCTAATGAACAATTGGTTTGTGGTCCAACCAGCAAACTGAATCCCTCTCGGGCCAATGAGAGGGGTGGGCCCTTTGTTCAAGACACGGAGTCAGCACTTAAGGGAACAACCTCTCTTCTAATCCCTAAAACGGGTAGGAGTGAATTCCATCTTGCAGAACTATGTTACTAGCTATCTAACGAGACTTATCCCTGAAATGGGAGGCTTATTGAGTCGACAATCTCGGGCCACTCTCACCCATGCAAATCTAAGGATATTAGAATAAAAGTAAGTTCATAGAACGCTCGAGATTAAGATCGAGTTACCTATGTCATTGTATGAATATAGTCAGTTAAGACAATAAACGGAGTTATAAAGTCTAAGTGACTATTTCGCGGTCCAGTCTTATGCAAACTCATTGCATAGGACGCCCCACTCACACGCTTCACATGAACGATTAAGGATCACATCGTTTGTACTTTACAAAGTGGGTCGCGTCCATGTGTCCCCAGGATAAGGTACACAACCCTATCCTTATACTATAGACCGTTCTGGCTATAACTTGAACTTGGTCCACTTTTATGTCACACATAAAGTTCAAGTATTCATCCTATAGCCAAGGGTTCTTTATTGGGTTATGGTTACACAATAAACAATTCACTTTATTCAATAACACATTTACTGAATAATATCTTTATTGCAAAATAGAATATACATTTAGTTTACAAAACCACGAGTTTTAGGACATAAAACCCAACAGGTAATGTATCCAGAAAAATGAAAATGGAATATATTACCGAATAAGCGTTTGGTTGGATTCTAAAATTTATTAACAAATATATTATCATATTTTACATTGTAAATTATATTTAATTGATCATTAAAAACATTATACAACTAATAATAATTTACATTATTGTTTTTTTTTTATAAAAATGAAATGAATTCCTCATATAATATATAATTCAATAGTCACGATCTATTGTTGTAGACACAATATAATTTTACTACATAACATTAGTATAATAGATCAACAATGACACAATATTCTTAAAGTTCATGATATATAATGTAACAAAAAGACGAAAATATTTAATACATATTACATAAATTCTAGTCTATCATGCATTACAATACTCCAACCACATGGTACCGGCAATATCATCCCTCACACCATTCATTCGGATTATATGAGCTTGACTTAAGTTCATATCAAATTATCTATTGCACAACAACAATAGAAATTCTACATTTCTTTCTAATTGGGTAGTTTGACATTAGTTTTATGATGGGGAATCGAGCTTTAAGTACACCAAAGCAATGTTCAATCACATTGCATAATGAAGAGTGTTTATAATTAAAAAATTCTTGTGGTCCTCGTGGATGTCTTCCTCTTCCTCTATAATCTCTTAAATGATATCTCTCACCACGATATGGGGCTAAGAAACCAGACATATTTGTATATCTAGAATCCACAAGATAATATTTTCCTGTTCATTTGGAATTAAATTTATAATAAGATCATATTACAAAAGATATAAGTATGTTGTATATTTCAAAAAAAAAAAAAAGTTCTAACCTTCAGGTGGTATAATGGAAAATTATTCCCTTCCCTACCAATAACATCCAACAATACTCTAGAATCATTAGTAGTACCTTGCCAACCAATATAGACAAAGGTGACCAACATATTGAATGGGCATGCAAACATAATATTTTGAGTCACAATAACCTTTCTTCTACGATACGGTGTTTGTTTCGATGTCGAGCCCCACACACTTACGTGAGTGCCATCAATTGAACCAACACAATTCTAAAGAAAAGAAAAAGAAGTTGATATTAATATGAAAACAATATACTAAAACAACATCACATCCCAACATACACATAACTCTTGAACCATGGATTAAACTTGGGATTGTTCAAAATTTCAGGTGGAGTTTCCATCATATTCGGACCTTGGACAACATCACATCCCAGCATATACATAACTCTTAAAACTCTAGAGAATTGTCGAGACACAATCTCTTTATAGTGTTCAAATCGTTCATCTACAATTCTATTACGTGTGCTATGACATACTGTGAGTAAGAATATTCCAACTGCTTCCTCAATGCTAGTCATCTTACCATTCACTAAATAATTTGATTGTCTTAATCTCTCACATAAAGCTCTAAATGTATTTTTATCCATTTGAAAAGAATAAAAAATTATGTCAAGATGTCTATTCAACAACTCCAACATATATTCACGTCCATTTAATGAAGATCTTATGACATAGGTGTTTAGGAATTTCACATTCATATTCATTGACAAGTGACTATAAGCATTCAACCAATCATCTCATCGGAAGATGTCGATGAGTCACTATCATGATCGTCATTTTGTGCCATAGTACCTAATAAAATAAATAGCCAAAAAATAATTTAAATAATTTAAAAGTAGGTAACAAATGACTATCATATATTCCATTCATATATAATTTACGACATAAGTTCATTTACATACTTGAATATTCAAAAGTTCTTTATAAACTATGAAACAAAAGCTAGCTTTTATGTAGCATTTGTACAAAAAAAAAAGCACAAAAAAAGGCACTTCATATCCATAATTTCTTACCAAAAGATGTAGCTAATAATCTTAAAAATTAATAAGAGGATTCTACACCTAACATTGTTCGAATATTTTCCTCTGACATGATCATGAACATTGCTCTCCACTCATATAAAACAAACTTTGTGTTGGGTTTTATGTCCTAAAACTCGTGGTGTTGTAAACTAAATGTATATTCTATTTTGAAATAAAGTTGTTGTTGAGATTTATTCAGTAAAAGTGTTATTGAATAAAGTGAATTGTATATTTTGAAACCCTAATCCAATAAAGAACCCATGGCTATAGAATGTATACTTGAACTTTATGTGTGACATAAAAGTGGATCAGATTCAATTTATAGCCAGAATGGTGTATAGTATAGGGATAGGACTGGGAACCTTATCCTGGGGACACTATGGACGCGACCCAGTTTGTAAAGTACAAATGATGTGATCCTGAATCGTTCATGTGGACACATGTGGGTGGGGGCGTCCTATGCAATGAGTTTGCATAAGACTAGACCGAGAAATAGTCACTTAGATTTTATAACTCTGTTTACTGTCTTAACTGACTATATTCATATGATGACCTAGGTAACTCGATCTTAATCCAGAGCATGCCATGAACTTCTGTTTATTCGGATTATCCTTAGATTTGCATGGGTAAGAGTGGCCTTAGATTGCCGACTCAATAAGTCTCCCATTTAAGGGATAAGACTGGGTACATAGCTGGGAACATAGTTCTGCAAGATGGAATTCACTCCTACCCGCTTAAGGGATTAGTAGAGAGGTTGTTCCCTTAAGTGTTGACTCCAGGTCTTGAACAAAGGGTCCACCCCTCTCATTGGCCCGAGAGGGATTCGGTTTGTTGGTTGGACCACAAACCAATTATTCATTAGAGGATCAGTGAGGCTTAAGGAACAAGAAGTAATTATAGGGGTAAAACGATAATTTTGACCCAAATGTAATTACGAACGACCTGTGAAGGATCGACTTACTAATCATGGTTATATCGAGTGGACAGAAATATATCTACAGTGAGGAGAGTGCAGCCACTAGGCTTTAGTGGAGTGTCCCGGTGGTTAATGAATGTTGATTAGCTAGGTTAAAGAGTTTGGTCGGTTAATCTCATATCGTTGGAGCTCATGATCTATAGGTCCATTAGGTTCCCTTACTAACTCGGACTAATCCTTGTAACATTTTGAGAGAAAAGAATTTGAATTGTTCAAATTCGGTTTTGGGAGAAAACGTTAACTATATGTGATATACTTAATGTATCACAGTTTAATTATGAATTAAACTATAATTAAGAAGAGGTGAAAATGTTTAAATATGATTTAAATATTTGTTCTTTTTATAACATGAATAGGGATTCATGTTCGAACGGTCGATTTAAGAAATCGGGATTGGTCCAATTATTTAATTTGATATTTGATATTAAATTAAATAAATTATTTAAAATTATTTAATTAAATTAATAAATTGATTTTAATTTAAAATTAATTTTATATTAATTTGAATTAAAAATAAATGAAAATTCAAAATTGAATTTGGATTTTCAATTGGACCAAAATCAAAAGTATGATTTACCACTCTTCTTTTTAAAATTCACACAAATTGAGCACCTCCTTCTTGCTAAATCCTTGTCATCTTCATGTTTTCATCTTCTCCTAGCTTGAAGAAACTTTTGGTTTGCTTTAATTGAAGAAGAAACACATGGATTTTTAAGGATTTATCAGATTTTTTCTGATTCACGTTTTTCAGACCATTCTCCCATCTCTTTTCAAATTCTCTCTATCAAAGATCCCACAATCTGTTCCAAGGCCTAAGGATAGTAGGGAAGACACTAGAGGTTGTCCACAGTTTTTGTGACAAGAAAATGCCCACGAATTACGAGAATTTTGAACAACAAAGGTATGTGTTCATACTCTCTGTTTTTCCAGATTTGAGCATGCTTTTTGTTTTGTAAAATTGATCAATTTAGAGTGTTCAAGATCCAAACTTGCTTCCGCTTTCTTAATCTTCACTCTTTCACTTTTCACATGCTTTCACATAAGCAGTGCTAGGAAGTCTAGAAATAAAGCCTCAATTGGTTATATACTCGTCAATGTTATACTTTTAAGCATTAGATACAGTGGCTTCAAATTCACGTTTTCGAAGACCTAGCTTCAGACTTCTCAGTCATCGACTTAGTCCATACTTTTAAAGCATCATCTAAAATGGCATGTCGAGCAATTCGTGCAGTCTTATGAGCACGATTATCCAATGAGGCCAACCGAACAACGTTTAAAAGTTTGAGTAGATGTCTCACCCCAGTCTACATGCATCTTGATTTCTTCATCATTGACACCTAACTCAACATGAGTCCCAGAAGAAACAAATTTCCTCTCTAAGTCTTTCTCTTAAGAGTTAGGAGGTACCTCAGTCGATGAATAATGCATTTGTCAAGTAGTAGTGGTGTTGGTGAAAATCTCCCATCATATATCATAATGGTCACATCCTTTTTTTTCAGAATCTTTTGGCATAAGTGTTGGGGTGTATGCCCTAATCTTGTGTAGTTTGTAATATTCATTGTTGTAGATAAATAAAAGTTATTTATTCAAACTTTGTCTCTCACATTTTTATAAACTTAAATTAATAAACTAAGCTCCAGGGTCATTATATTATGAGAGAAGTAAGACTTGAATGGTGTGTAGTCGACACACGGGGAGGATCACGTTCGAGTTAATGACCCAAACGGTCTACAATATATGGATAGGGTTGGAAACCTAATCCTGGAGTTCGGGAAGGTCCTCAGTTTGAGCATTAATGTGTGTACAATAAGCTGTAAAAATTTCAAGTCGATTGGAGTTCGGGAAGGTCCTCAATTTGAAGAAAGAAGCTCGGAAGGTCCGAAAAAAAAAAAAAGCAAAAGTCTGTTTTTTTTTCTTTTTCGCTTTCTGATGAGTTTGCCCTTCAACGCATACGATTTTTTTTTCAATTTGAAGAAGATTGATGACGTTAGCCTGATGTCATCCATGTTGAAACAGTTGTCTTTGACCCTGTCCTGTTGACTTTGACCGGTTCAATTAATTTTGGACCGGTTCGGCCCGATTTTGGTCCGGTTTAGGAGTTTTTAGGCTAGTTCTGACTATTTCGAGATCGGATTTTTTCATTTTGGAGGTCTGTTTCATCATTTGGAAGCCTGTCATCCTTTTAAAGCCCGGTTCAACCTTTTGAAGGTCTGGTTCACACATATGCAAGCTGGTTCGAAGTGGTTCGATTTTAATTCTAGATTATTATTGTAATAATTTTGTTGTTTGCTTGTATTAGATGCCAAAACCAGTCCACTTTAGTGTGTTTAATTAATTATGCATTGTGAATGTATGTTTTAATTAAAATTCCTTATTATATGTGCATAAAATATGCCATATAGATTTTAAAATCCCACCATAGGAAGCATGCTCCATGCATTGAAAGTATGTTATAAGTGTTATAATATATAGTAAGCATTAATTAGGGTTTCATAGGAATTAATATAAGTGTTATATTAATTTATGAAACAAATATTATATGTTTTAATTATATTTAATATAAGGGTTATATTAATTAAAAATTAAACATATAATTGTTATGCATTTATTCATGTGATGGATTTGTTATAAATGTATGTATATTCATATGATGAATGATCAAGCAATTTATAACATAGAAATGCATGTAACTTAAGGTTAATTAATTAGATTTAAAATGGTTTTAGAAATGAAAATTAATTAGACCTTGGGTTATCTAGTTCTAATAAGATTAGAATTAGGCAACCAATAATTTATAAACTGTGATTAAAGATGGACTCTGTCTAAGGAAGGTTCTGGCTAGGCTGGAGTACTTAAGCTGACGGAAACGGAAGACCCCTACCTGGGAACCAACCTGTGAGTGAATTTAATCCAGAGGTTTATAAATTATTTTCGTGAGTGGCGTTTATTAAAAGTTAATAAATTAAACTCATAGACCTAGGTTTATTAATAAGTTAATAGACTTAGGTAATTCCAGTATATAGTTATATTGGTAGACTTAGGTCGTATTTTTTTAGTCGAAATATGCCTAAGTAAAAGTATACCCAAACTGTTTAAAATACTTAGTGTGAGTGAAAAGGTATATATGATATATCAATTTCCTCTAACGCTCACCGCGAAGTTCACACCGTGAGATTTATGCTCGGCCTCGTGATGTCAATTGGGCATCCCCATTCGGATGGTGATTGCATAAATCAAGAGCAAGGTGAATGGAGAAAGTATTTATAGTAAGTTGGAGAAGGAACTGTGTCAACACATCCTATGGTCTTCTCCATTAGGTTGGACCGTAGATTCCTATGTTGCGCCTGTAGGTTGCCCGTACTAGCACCATCCATTCGGAGGGATGTAACATGAGATTCGGAACAACTCAAACTCCAAAAATGGATATGGTCTCTTAGGTCCATTCCCAGCTTTGACTTTCCAATTCGGTAGCATTGTTTGGGCCGACCTCTGAGGTCTAAAAATGGTGGGTCACACTTATGAGAATTACTAAGTGTTAGTGAATTCTTGACCAAAGTAGCGATAACTAGAATGTTATAGGAATAAGAGTTATTCCGGTATTAGCATTTAGTCAAGAATGTCTTGGTTCGGTGAAAGAGTGATTGACTGTCCCTCGGTAGCGGTTGCTCTGACTCACTGAAGTATCGTTGCAAAAATAATAATGAGTTTATGAGTACATTATTACTTTTGCTAAATTCTTAATTGGATGCATGTTATGGGTTAAAAGCAATTCACTAATAGAATATGTTCTATTTTCAGCATGTCGAGCTCTTTTATTCAATTACTCGCCTCCGACAAACTTAACGGCGATAACTTTGGAACTTGAAAATCAAACTTGAATACAATTCTTGTGATTGATGATCTAAGGTTCGTCTTAATGGAGGAATGTCCTCCCCCTCCCACCTCGTCTGCAACCCAAACAGTTTGGGATGCATTTGACAAATGGACTTGGGCTAATGATAAGGCCCGAGTCTACATCTTAGCCAGGATATCCGATGTATTGTCTAGGAAACATGAGGGCATGATCACTGCAAAAGAGATCATGGGATCATTACATGCCATGTTTGGACAACCGTCCTCATCGGTCCATTATGATGCCCTCAAGTACGTTTACAACTCTCGAATGAAAGAGGAAACTTCTGTTAGGGAGCATGTCCTTAATATGATGGTCCACTTCAACGTGGCAGAGGTAAACGAGGTTGTCATAGATGAGAACAGTCAGGTCAGCTTTATAATGGAATCTCTTCCGAAGAGTTTTCTGCAGTTCCGCACCAATTCGGTGATGAACAAGATAGAGTATAACCTGACTACTCTACTTAACGAGCTCCAGACATTCGAGTCCCTGATGAAATCAAAGGAAAAAAAGAAGGAGGCAAACGTTGTCATTTCGAGGAAGTTCCTGAGAGGATCATCCTTAGGGACTAAGTCTGGTCCTTATTTTTCTAAGAATAAAGGTATTCAGAAGAAGAAGAAGGATAAAGGGAAGGAAAAAGCTCCCATACTCAAGGTTAAAGCTAGAGAAAAATGTTTCTTTTGTGGCGAAGATGGACACTGGAAGAGGAATTACCCGAAGTACCTTGCGAAAAAGAAAGCTGAGAAAGAAAAACAAGGTAAATATGATTTACTCGTTGTTTAAACATGTTTAGTGGAACATGATGATTCTGCCTGGATATTAGATTCAGGAGCCACTAACTATGTGTGTTCTTCTTTTCAGGAAACGAGTTCTTGGAGGCAGCTTGCTGATAGTGAGATATCTCTCAGAGTTGGAACAGGAGAGGTTGTCTCAGCTAGAGCAGTGGGAGCAGTGAAGTTGTTATTTAGAGATAGATTCATTTTATTAGAAAATGTACTTTTGGTTCCTAGAATAAAAAAAAAATCTTGTATCTATCTCTTGTTTACTTAAACATATGTATAAAGTATCTTTTGAATGTAATGAAGCGTTCATTTGCAAAAGAGGTGTACGAATATGTTATGCTAAACTTGAAAACAACTTATATGTGTTAAGACCAACAGATATAAAAGCTATTTTGAACACCGAGATGTTTAAAACAACTGATACTCAAAATAAAAGGCAGAAGCTTTCTCCAAGTACCTATCTTTGGCACTTGAGACTAGGTCACATTAATCTCAATAGGATTGGGAGATTGGTTAAGAGTGGTCTCCTAAGTCAGTTAGAGGACAACTCCTTACCACCATGTGAGTCCTGTCTTAAGGGAAAAATAACTATACGACCTTTTTCTAAAAGTGGTTATAGAGCGAAAGAACCCTTGGAACTCGTACATTCGGATCTCTGTGGTCCTATGAATGTTAAGGCACGAGGAGGGTATGAATATTTCATCAGTTTCATTGATAATTATTCTAGGTATGGCTATCTTTACCTAATGCATCATAAGTTTTAAACCCTTGAAAAGTTCAAGGAGTATAAGACAGAGGTTGAGAACTCGTTAGGTAAAACGATTAAAACACTTCGATCAGATTGAGGTGGAGAGTATATGAATTTGAGATTCCAAGTCTATATGATAGAACATTGAATTGTACCCCAACTCTTAGTGCCCGATACACCTCAGCAAGAATGGTGTATCTAAAAGGAGAAACAGAACCCTGTTAGACATGGTTCGATCCATGATGAGCTACACTCAACTGCCTAGTTCATTTTGGGGATATGGAATAGAAGTTGCTGCATATAGTTTGAACATGGTTCCCTCTAAGAGTGTTTCAGAAACACCCTATGAGTTATGGAAAAGGCATAAAGGTAGTTTACGTCACTTCAGGATTTGGGAATGTCCGACATATGTTAGTGTCCAATCCAAAGAAATTGGAACATCGTTCAAAATTATGCCTATTCGTATGATACTCCAAGGAAACGAAAGATGGTTTGTTTTATGATCCTCAGGAGGACAAGGTGCTTGTGTCGAAAAATGTCACGTTCTTAGAGGAAGACCACATGAGAGATCATCGGCCTCGTAGCATAATTATCTTGAGCGAAATTTCCAAGGAAGCTACAGATAAATCAAAAAAAGTTGTTGATCAAGCTGGTCCTTCTCAAGAGTTGAGATTACCTCGACGTAGTGGGAGGGATGTTAGACAACCCGACTGTTACATGGGTTTGACTGAAATCCAGGTTGTCATACCTGATGATGGCATTGAGGATCAATTGACCTATAAACATGCAATGAATGATATAGATAGGGACCAGTGGATTAAAGCCATGGACCTCGAAATGGAGTCAATGTACTTCAATTCAGTCTGGGAACTTGTAGATCAACCAGATAGTGAAAGACCTATTGGTTGAAAGTGGATCTACAAGAGGAAACAAGATCAAGCCGGTAAGGTGCAAACCTTTAATGCTCGACTTTTGGCAAAGGGTTATACCCAGCGGGAAGGGGTGGACTATGAAGAAACCTTCTCCCCTGTTGTCATGCTTAAGTCGATTAGAATACTCTTGTCCATTGCCTCGTTTTATGATTATGAAATTTGGCAAATGGATGTCAAGACAACCTTTCTAAATGGCAATCTTGAAGAGAGTATCTATATGAATCAACCAGAGGGGTTCAAAGTTCAGGGTCAAGAGCAAAAAGTTTGCAAGGTGAAACGATCCATTTATGGATTGAAACAAGCATCTAGATCCTAGAATATAAGATTTGATACTGCGATTAAATCTTATGGCTTTGAACAGAATATTGACGAGCCTTGTGTCTACAAGAAGATAGTCAATACTACTGTAGCTTTCTTAGTTCTATACGTAGATGATATCTTGCTCATTGGGAATGATGCAGGATTCTTGACTGGCGTTAAGCAATGGGTAGCGACCCAGTTCCAAATGAAAGATTTGGGAGAGGCTCAGTTTGTCATTGGAATCCAAATTGTTCGAAATCGCAAGAATAAACGCTAGCACTGTCTCAGGCATCTTATATAGACAAAATGTTGGTTAGATATAAGATGCAGAATTCCAAGAAGGCTTTATTACCTTTCAGGCATGGAATTCATCTGTCTAAGGAACAGTGTCTAAGACACCTCAAGAAGTTGAGGATATGAGACGCATTCCCTATGCATGCATTGTCAGAGTCCGATGTATGCCATGCTATGTACTCGACCCGACATATGCTATGCAGTGGGAATTGTCAATAGGTATCAGTCCAATCCTGGATATGATCATTTGACTGCCGTTAAGAATATCCTCAAGTATCTGAGGAGAACGAGGGACTATATGCTTGTGTATGACGCGAAGGATTTGATCCTTCTAGGATACACTAACTCTGATTTTCAGACTGATGTATATTCGAGAAAATCCACATCGGGATCAGTGTTCACTCTTAACGGAGGAGCTATAGTATGGAGGAGTATAAAGAAAGGTTGTATTGTTGACTCCACCATGGAGGCTGAGTATGTCATGACTTGCGAAGAAAGCGGATGATGGAGGTCAGTATGGCTTAGGAAGTTCTTGTCTGATTTGGAAGCTGTTCCAAATATGAATTTGCCCATCACCCTTTATTGTGATAATAGTGGTGCAGTGACAAATTCTAAAGAACTTAGAAGCCATAAGCGCGGAAAGCACATAGAGCGCAATCTCATAAGGGAGATTGTGCAACGAGGAGACGTGATCGTCACGCAGATTGCTTCGGAGCACAACATTATTGATCCGTTTACAAAGCCCCTCACGGCTAAAGTGTTTGAGGGACACCGAGAGAGTCTAGGACTATGGGTTGTACAGTAGGACAGTTTTCTTGCTCAGCATGTTTGACTCCACCAACGTCTTAGTCCAAGTGGGAGTTTGTTGGGTTTTATGTCCTAAAACTCGTGGTGTTGTAAACTAAATGTATATTGTATTTTGCAATAAAGTTGTTATTGAGATTTATTCAGTAAAGTTGTTATTGAATAAAGTGAATTATATGTTTTGAAACCGTAATCCAATAAAGAACTCATGGCTATAGAATGTATACTTGAACTTTATGTGTGACATAAAAGTGGATCAGGTTCAAGTTATAGCCAGAACGGTCTATAGTATAGGATAGGACTGGGGACATTATCCTGGGGACATTATGGACGCGACCCACTTTGTAAAGTACAAACGATGTGATCCTGAATCATTCATGTGAAGACATGCGAGTGGGGGCGTCCTATGCAATGAGTTTGCATAAGAATTGACTGAGAAATAGTCACTTACATTCCATAACTCCGTTTACTGTCTTAACTGACTATATTCATACGATGACCTAGGTAACTCGATCTTAATCCTGAGCATGCCATGAACTCCTATTTATTCGGATTATCCTTAGATTTTCATGGGTGAGAGTGACCTGAGATTGCCGACTCAATAAGCCTCCCATTTCAGGGATAAGACCGGGTAGATAGCTGGGAACATAGTTCTGCAAGATGAAATTCACTCCTACCCGCTTGTGGGATTAGTAGAGAGGTTGTTCCCTTAAGTGTTGACTCCGGGTCTTAAACAAAGGGCCCACCCCTCCCATTGGCCCGAGAGGGATTCGCTTTATTGGCTGGACCACAAATCAACTGTTCATTAGAGGATGGGTGGGAGTTAAGGAACAAGAAGTAATTGTAGGGGTAAAACGATAATTTTTACCGAACTGTAATTACGAACGACCTGTAAAGTATCAACTTACTAATCATGGTTATATCGAGTGGACAGAAATATATCTACAGTAAGGAGAGTGCAACCACTGGGCTTTAGTGCAGTGTCCCGGTGGTTACCGAATGTTGATTAACTAGGTTAAAGAGTTTGGTCGGTTAATCTTGTATCGTTGAGCTCATGATTTGTAGGTCCATTACGTCCCCTACTAGCTCGAACTAAGCCTTGTAACATTTTGAGAGAAAATAATTTAAATTGTTTAAATTCGATTTTGGGAGAAAACGTTAATTATATGTGATATACTTAACGTGTCACAGTTTAATTATGAATTAAACTATAATAAAGAAGTGTGAAAATGTTTAAATATGATTTAAATATTTGTTCAGTTTATAACATGAATAGGGATTCATATTCGAACGGTCGATTTAAGAAATCGAGATTGGTCCAATTATTTAATTCGATATTTGATTAAATTAAATAAATTATTTAAATTATTTAATTAATTAAATTAATAAATTGATTTTAATTTCAAATTAATTTTATATTAATTTTGAATTAAAAATAAATAAAAATTCAAAATTGAATTTGGGTTTTCAATTGGACCAAAATCAAAAGTATGATTCACCACTCTTCTTTTTCAAATTCACACAAATTGAGCACCTCCTTCTTGCTAAATCCTCATCATTCTCATGTTGTCATCTTTTCCTATCTTGAAGAAGCTTTTGGTTTGCTTTAATTGAAGAAGAAACACATGGATTTTTAAGGATTTATCAGATTTTTTCTGATTCACGTTTTTCAGACCTTTCTCCCATCTCTATTCAAATTCTCTCTATCAAAGATCTCACAATCTGTTCCAAGGCCTGAGGATAGTAGGGAAGACACTAGAGGTTGTCCACAAAGTGTTTATGACAAGAAATTGCCCTCGGATTAGGAGAATTTTGAACAACAAAGGTATGTGTTCATACTCTCTATTTTTCCAGATTTGAGCATGCTTTTTGTTTTGTAACATTGATCAACTTAGAGTGTTTAAGATCCAAAATTGCTTCCGCTTTCTTAATCTACACTCTTTCACTTTTCACATGCTTTCACATAAGCAGTGCTAGGAAGTCTAGAAATAAAGCCTCAATTGGTTATACACTTCTCAATGTTATACTTTTAAGCATTAGATACAGTGGCTTCAAATTCACGTTTTCGAGAAGAACTAGCTTCAGACTTCTCAGTCATCGACTTAGTCCATACTTTTAAAGCATCATCTAAAATGGCTTGTCGAGCAGTTCGTGCAGTCTTATGAGCACGACTATCCAATGATGGGCCAACTGAACAATGTTTAAAAGTTTGAGTAGATGTCTCACCCAAGTCTCTGTGCATCTCAATTTTTTCATCATCGACACGTAACTCAACATGAGCACCAGAAGAAACAAATTCACTCTCTAAGTCTTTCTCTTCATCAGAGTTAGGAGGTACCTAAGTCGATGAATAATGCATTTGTCCAGTAGTAGTGGTGTTGGTGAAAGCTCCCCTAATATATCATAATGGTCACATCCTTTTTTTTCGGAATCTTTTGTCATAAGTGTTGGGGTGTATGCCCTAATCTCGTGTAGTTTGTAATATTCATTGTTGTAGATAAATAAAAGTTATTTATTCAAACTTTGTCTCTCACATTTTTATAAATTTAATCTAATAAACTAAGCTTGTAAACCCGATCTCTTTGGAACTTCCTTATTAACAAACAACAAAAAGAAAGAAGAAATGAATGTTTAAAACTTGGTTTCCCATGTTTTAAAAAGAAAAGAAATGAAGTGAAAGACAAAAGGAAAACAAGGAAAGAAAGTTTAAACCATTTTGGTTTGGTTTGCTTTTAAAGACAAAAGAAGAAAAGGAAATGAAACAAATGTTTAATATATTAAGTTATTTTATTTTGCTAAGAAAAGAAAAGAAAAGAAAAGAAAAGAAAAGAAAAGAAAAGAAAGAAAGAAGATAAAGGAAAGAAAAGAAAAGGAAAAAGAAATAGAAAATGAAAAAGCAAAAGTGCAAAAAGACAAAGGACCTCTTCCACCGATTGACTTTTTTTAAAAAGGGATTTCTCTCCATTTTCTTCTCTTTCATCACAAACTAAGGCTGAAGCTTCGTGGTTGAAGGAGAAAGGAAGAAGAAGGAGACCATTTTTGATGATTTTGAGCTGGAGTTGCAGAAGAAAAGAGGAGAACACAAGGGAAGGAAATCAACTCAGACAAGTTCTGATTTTCTGTTCATCTCGAGCTCCACAAGAAGAGGTAAGAGTTGAGCGTTTGTTTCATGAAAGTTAACTCATATTGGAACAAAATTCGTGAAGGAAGCTCGAGCCAATTCTGATTTTAAGTTCTTTGTTTTGTTAAGAGGAAGGGAGAAGACAGAATTTTTTGTCAAATTCGAGAGGTCTCTGATGTTTTGGTTGTTCTGATCTGTATACTTGGAGTTAGAAGCTCTACTTTGTATGGTTCGAAAGCTTATTCAATTACCAACAAGTTTCGTGAAGGAATCGTGAGACTAAAATGATTGGAAGATGTTGTAATCATCAGGTTAAGTCTCGGGTTGCAGCAGGAAGTGAAATCTAGAACAGCAGAAGTATCAATTTAGGGGTTAAGCTATTGAGGTAATTTCTAACCCATACGTTAGGAATTTCATTTTCATGTCTTCATAAGAGTTTTAGAGGGTTCAAAAAGGAAGAGTTTGGTATAAAGTACATTCTTGTTGTGAATGAATTTCTAGATATTTTTCCAGCAGATCTGTCAGGGTTGCCACCTGATAGGGAGGTAGAGTTCACTATTGAATTGCTACCAGGAACAACACCTATTTCGCAGGCACCGTATAGAATGTCCCCAAGTGAGCTCAAAGAGCTGAAGATGCAATTACAAGAACTAGTTGATAAGGGATACATCAGACCTAATGTATCACCCTGGGGAGCTCCAGTGTTATTTGTAATGAAGAAAGATGGTACCCTTAGGTTATGTATTGATTACAGACAGTTAAACAAAGTCACGATACGTAACAAGTATCCCTTACCCCGTATTGATGACTTGTTTGACCAGTTACGAGGAGCATCAGTGTTTTCTAAGATTGATTTAAGATAAGGATACCATCAGTTAAAGGTAAGGGAATCAGATATTCCTAAGACAACATTCAGAACCAGGTACGGGCATTATGAGTTTCTAGTAATGCCGTTTGGTTTGACGAATGCACCAACAGTTTTCATGGACCTCATGAAGCAGGATATTCCACCGATATTTGGATCGATTCGTGATAGTATTTATTGATGATATACTAGTTTACTCGATTGTGGAAAGCTCATGAGGAACATTTGAGTATTATTCGCAAACACTACGAGATAAACGATTTAGACGCTAAATTCACCAAATGTGAGTTTTGGTTGAATCAGTAGTATATTTTGGGGCATGTTGTCTCAAAGAAATGGTGTTAGTGTGGATCCAAATAAAGTTAAAGTCTGTAGTCAATCGGGAGAGACCAACCCGGTCGGCAGAGGCACGTAGTTTCCTAGGCTTGGTAGGATACTACAAAGCGATTTGTTGGGGATTTCTCACGAATAGCATTACCCTTAATGACTTTGACAAAGAAGAATGCTAAGTTTGAATGGTTAGACAAGTGCGACGAGTTTTTGAGAGTGAAAAAGAGATTAGTTACAACACCTATTCGACACTTCTGTGAACGGAAAAGAGTATGTGATTTACTCGATGCCTCGAGACAAGGTTTGGGGTGTGTTCGATGCAAGAAGGAAAAGTAATAGCTTATGCATCAAGACAATTGAAAAAGCATGAATGTAATTACCCTACCCATGATCTCGAGCTAGCAAAGAGTTTTTTTTAGCAATCAAGATCAGAAGACATTACTTGTTTGGTGAAAGGTGTCACATCTACACGGATCATAAGAGTCTCAAGTATATCTTTGATCGAGAGGAGTTGAATATGAGGCAGAGAAGATGGTTAGAAGCGATTAAAGATTATGATTGTACTATAGAATACCATCCTGGTAAGGCGAATGTGGTAGAGATGCTTTGAGCGGGGAAGTCAAGACTTCCTAGGATGCCTTGTGTGGTATTCGAGCAACATTTTTAAGAACTCTAAGGGATTCTAAGGCGGTTGTGAATGCACAGAGTTCGTGGAGTCTTTAGCTTCAGTTCAGTCAGTCTTCACTCGTGAGTGAGAGGTTGTGAGAAGACAACTAGGCGATAGTAACTCTGCGAGAAAATGTTTGGAAAGTCCAAACAAGGCCTGAAGCGAGAGTTTAAGATGAGATCGAGGCGGGGCCATGGAAAGGCAAGGAAGACTATGTGTTTGAATTTTAGTGAGCTTAAAGATGCTATTCTAGAGGAAGCTCACAGATTCGAAACTACGCTATGCATCCAGGAAGCACCAAGATGTACAAAACTTTGAAGGAACGTATTGGTGGCACGGGATGAAACGAGAGATAGCTGATTATGTTGATAGATGTTTGATCCGCCAACAGAGTTAAACCGAGTTAGACAGAGGCCGGAGGACTCCTTAACCGAGGAGCATATCACTATGGATTTTCTGTTTGGATTACCACGCACTTCAAGTGGGCATGATGGTATTTGGGTAATAGTTGATAGACTCACTAAAATAGCACGGTTTGTCTGGACGATTAAAGCGACGTCTACACTTGATCACCTAGCTAAGCTATACGTCGACAGAATTGTGAGTCAGTACTGAGTACCAGTGTCTATCGTTTGAGATAGAGATCCAAGATTTACTTCTAAGTTTTGGCCTAGATTACAGAGGGCTATGGGAACAAAGTTGAATTTTTAGTACAAACGTTCCATCCTCGAGACAGATGGGCGATCAGAGAGGACCATCCGGACCTTAGAGGACATGTTGAGAGCATGTGTCCTTGATTTAAAGGAGTTGGGATACTCACCTATCGCTTATGGAATTTGCTTACAATATGACTACGATGAGTATTGGTATGGCACCATTTGAGGCTCTGTATGGAAGACCATGTAGAACGCCCGTATGTTGGAATGAAGTGAGAGCGGAAGCTAATCGGCCCTGAGTTGGTACAAGTTACTCTGAGACAATATTAAGGTAATCAAAGAGAATTTGAAGGTAGCTCAAGACCGTCGAGTAAGAGTTACTGTGAGATAAGTTTACGAAAGGACTTAGAATTCCAAGTCGGAGATCAAGTTTTCTTGAAGTTATCTCCGTCAGAGAGAGGTGTCCTTCGTTTTGGCAAGAAGGGTAAACTAAGCCCTAGATATATTGGTCCTTATCAAGTAACTTGAGGCGAGTTGGGGGCCAGCTCTGATTTGGAGTTGCCGCAGAGAACTATCTCGAGTACATGATGTATTTCATGTGTCCATGTTGAGGAAGTATATTCGGATCGGACACATGTGTTGCAAGTACAACCAGTTGAGATGAAAGAAGACATGAGTTACGTTGAGGATGCAGTTCAAATCCTCGACGGGGAAAGAACAAGTTTTAAGGAACAAGGCGATCCCACTCGTGAAGGTTCGTTGGAGACATCACGAGTGGAGGAGGCAACTTTGGGAGTTAGAGGATCTAATGAGAAGCAAGTACTGGACGATATTCACCTAAGGACTACTAAATTTCGAGGACGAAATTTCTTAAGGGGGAGGTAAGTTGTAAACCCGATCTCTTTGGAACTTCTTTATTAACAAACAACAAAAAGAAAGAAGAAATGAATGTTTAAAACTTGGTTTCCCATGTTTTAAAAAGAAAAGAAATGAAGTGAAAGACAAAAGGAAAACAAGGAAAAAAAGTTTAAACCATTTTGGTTTGGTTTGCTTTTAAAGACAAAAGAAGAAAAGGAAATGAACCAAATGTTTAATATATTAAGTTATTTTTTTTTGTTAAGAAACGAAAAGAAAAGAAAGAAAGAAGATAAAGGAAAGAAAAGAAAAGGAAAAAGAAATAGAAAATGAAAAAGCAAAAGTGCAAAAAGACAAAGGACCTCTTCCACCGATTGACTTTTTTTAAAAAGGGATTTCTCTCCATTTTCTTCTCTTTCATCACAAACTAAGGCTGAAGCTTCGTGGTTGAAGGAGAAAGGAAGAAGAAGGAGACCATTTTTGATGATTTTGAGCTGGAGTTGCAGAAGAAAAGAGGAGAACACAAGGGGATTCTTCATTACAGCAAGGAAATCAACTCAGACAAGTTCTGATTTTCTGTTCATCTCGAGCTCCCCAAGAAGAGGTAAGAGTTGAGCTTTTGTTTCATGAAAGTTAACTCATATTGGAACAAAATTCGTGAAGGGAGCTCGAGCCAATTCTGATTTTAAGTTGCTGTTTTGTTAAGAGGAAGGCAGAAGACAGAATTTTGTTGTCAAATCCGAGAGGTCTCTGATGTTTTGGTTGTTCGGATCTGTATACTTGGAGTTAGAAGCTCTAATTGGTATGGTTCGAAAGCTTATTCAATTTCCTACAAGTTTCGTGAAGGAAGAGTGAGACGAAAATGATTGGAAGATGTTGTAATCATCAGGTTAAGTCTCGGGTTGCAGCAGGAAGTGAAATCTGGAACAGCAGAAGTATCAATTTAGGGGTTAAGCTACTGAGGTAATTTCTAACCCATACGTTAGGAATTTCATTTTCATGTCTTCATAAGAGTTTTAGAGGGTTCAAAGAGGAAGAGTTGTGTATAAAGTACATTCTTTTTGGATAAGTAATGAAGAAGTTATGGCTGTCTGAAAACAGGGCAGAAAATCTGAAAATGCTGGAATTTTTGAAAGTGTGTTTTCTTGTAGTTTTAAGGTTAAAAACCATGAGCTCGAGGTTCTAATACATGAATTTGGTTTGTTTGACAGGCTAAGAGCAAATAGGTCGAGTGTACGGGCTAAGATTCTAGTTCAAACACTGTGAGTGATAAAACGAACATCAAAAGTGTATATATGCTTGAATTATGTTCAAGAAATGCAAGTTTTGCTAGAATAAAGTTTTCAATGCATTATGCTTTCTTTTGAACACATGTTTATGAGTATTCATGTTTTCCTAGAAATGTTTCAAGTGTTCATTGTGACCCTAAAAGTCTTTATAAAGTTTATACATGAGCATATGTCCAATGGTTGCAAAATTTATGGTAATGTTATGATTTCAAGCAAGCATGTACTAGCAAGTATGTTTTAAAGATTTCGATTTTATGAACAATTTGAGTAAGCTTGAGTTTTATGAAAGAAAAGATAAGCGAGGCATGTTCAAATGTTTCATGTGATTTTTACGAGATATTGAGCCGAGGCTTTATGGTACCGTGTGCACACAGGTCTTATTCTCATTGTCGGCGTTGAGTGTACTCGTGACAACGGTGCCATTGTCGTGAGTCTGGCGGCCCCACTATTTCGACAAAGGCGATGGGAGTCTTTGGCGGGCCCCACTACATCGTAGAAGTAAGCGTTGGTTGTCTTATCGGGCGTGCCCTACACAACGTGGATTGTGAAATGTTTTTAAAGAGTTTATTTCATTTACATGCCTTACGAGATTTTGATGATAACTTGTTGGTTTTACGAAAGTCTATTATGATTCTACGTTTACTTTCAATGCTTGAATACAAATGCATATGCTCATAGTTTTGAGTCACATGTTTTACAAGTTATAGCTATTAAACACATCACTCTTTGAGCTTCATAGCTCATTCTTTCTATGTTTTTCAAACTTTTTTGGTAGAGATCGAGCTCCCACCACGAATTCTTGCCATAGTCTCTTTGAAGCTTCATAAGTTAAATTTTTGTACGTGCATTTGGTTTTGTCTAGCAAGTCTCTATGTTTGTAAATTATTTTGTGAGGACTTGGGTGTTATAGTTGTTTGTACATTAGAGGTTGTATAAACACTTTGGTTGTCTTGTGTTGTTTCGATGTACTAGACTTTTAGTTTCCAAGAGAGACTTGTGAATGGTTTCTCCTTGTATATGTTTAATAGTTGTCCGATTTCCGCTATGTCATGTTTAAGTGTTCCATTTTTGAACATAGTATGTTTATCAGTGTATATCGAGTCAGCGTGTATTGTTAAGAGATAAACAATGTCTGTTGGCTTCACGCCACCTTTCGAGCTGAGTTAGCAGGTAGTTCGGGAGGGGGTGTGACAAAGCTTCAGGGTCATTATATTATGAGAGAAGTAAGACTTGAATGGTGTGTAGTTGACACACGGGGAGGATCACGTTCGAGTTAATGACCCAAACGGTCTACAATATATGGATAGGGTTGGAAACCTAATCCTGGTTACACTGTGGATGCAACCCGCTTTGTATTAGATACACTGTGGATGCAACCCGCTTAATTATTGACATGCGAGTGGGGGCATCCTGTGCAATGAGATTGTACAAGACCAGACCATGAATTATTAGACCTACTGATGTAACACCATTAACAGTGTAGGACTAATAACTTCGTAGATGACCATTAGTTACTCGTCCTCAATCCTAAGCGTGTTACGGACTTCTGTCTGCGGAGATCTGTCCTTTGACTAGTACGGGTGAGGGTGGCCACAGTTGCTCGCCCAATATGCCTACCTTCTAGGGGACAGGACCCCGTGGAGAGCTGGGAACTTAACTACAAAAGAAGGAATTCACTCGTTCCAGAATTAGGAAAACTAGAGGGTTGTTCTTGTAAGTGTTATCTAAAGGGCTTGAACGACGGGGTCCCACTCTCTCATTGGCACGAGAGGGTTGTTGTTTATGGTTTGACCATGCAAGAATGTTGTTCATTAGAGGAGTAGTGGTACTTAAGGAGCAAGAGGTAAACACAGAGGTAAAATAGTAATTTGACTCAGCGGTGGCTACGAACAACCTGTGAAGGCACGACTCACGAACATTGGTTCTATCGATGGACACAACTTGTCCTGCAGTGATGGGAGTGCAGCTACGAGCTTTAGTGGAGTGTTACCGTAGCTAATGAATGTTGAATAACCAGGTCAAAGAGTTTGACCGGTTAATCTCGGATCATTAGAGCTCATCATCTGTAGGTCCATTAGGTTTCTCGGTTGGCTCAAACAGGACAAATTTAGGGTTTACAGTTTGTTGTGGATTTGAAGTGTTCAAATTCGTTATTTGGGATTTATGTCATTTATAGGTTATATAGTTGACATAATATATTTTTTAATGTGAATGAGATTCATAATAAACTATAGTATAACCTAATTGATTAAATAGTGATAGATTGGAGAAATTGAATTAAGAGAAATTAAATTGAATTTGATTCAATTTAAAATTCCACAATTATGCAAATGAGATCTGTATAATAAGGTATGAGATACCTTATATTATGTGATATGCAAATATGATTTACATATCATATGGTTGTGGTAAAATGGTGAATTGGTGGAGATTTTAATTCCACCACACATCATTATAAGTAGATGCATTCAAAGGCATCTCATAACTTAAGCTTTCATTTTTTGGAAAATCACTCCAAGTGAAAGAAGCTCTTTCTCAATTCTCACATTTCCTCTCCAAACCCAAAATCAAAGGGAGTCCCACAACTCTCCCTCAACCTCCCGAGAACAACCGAGAAGACTCTTTTGAAGTGTCTTGTCATTCGGTTCGAGGGTCGAGTTCATGGTTCGATTGGATCGAGAGAGATCAAGGAGGAAATCAAAGAAAAGGTTCTTCAAGAGGTTAGTATGACTTACTTACTGTTTTTCCTTTTCTTTAAAGCATGTTTAACCTATATTGTATGTGAAACTTTCAATTTTAAGAAATGTGTTTCACAACGAATCAACGACATTTCATAACGTATTCTGCTGCGAAAAATCAATTCTCTTCAATTGGTATCAGAGCCAATCGTTGCTCTTCATTGTGCATTCTGTGATTCCTTAAAATAAGGTGGGTAGCCTTAATTTCATGAGATGATTTTGTGGTTTGCATGTTGGATGTTTCGGTTTTTGGCACTTAGTTTAGATTTACATTATTCGTTGATGAGATCAATGTAGTGGCCCGTTGTTTTGGGCATTTTTTAATGTAAATCGAGTCTGTAAGTCTGGGTCGTTCGTGACAAGGTTGTTGTGAAGAAACGGAGCGAAAACGGGCAAAATCGATGAAACAGTGTCTGCTGGACAGTTGATATCGTTGCGACGTTCTTCTTCGGTGTCACAGCGCCATCCATGCGGTAGAAGCGCCTGTTGCAGTGCAGCGTTGCGACGCAAGGCAAGGCTTGATGTTGGACACTACTGAACGGAATCGAAGTCCCCGCAGCGGAAGCGATTGCGAATCACGCGCTCTTGATTTAGTTACAACGATTAATTCAAGAACATAAAACATAGATTAAGCATATATAATAGAATGGACAACAAGAATTTACCTTTGAAGAACCTTTCTTCAAGTGCTCCTCCTCTCTTCACGATCAAGATCAACGCAACACGAACTTGTACGAACACCGACACTACCACCGGATCTTCTCCGTTGTTCTCTAGGTGAGGGAGGAAGGTGGGTTCCCTTTAGGAATAGTGAGGTGTTTTGTGAGAGAGATGTTTGTTGTCTTGGAACTTTTCCTACAACAACAAAAATTCTAGGAATCACTTAGAATGTCTGAACCTAGTTGCATCTCATGCAACCATATATATAGGGGAATGGGATGGAAATGACCAACCTCCTTTATTCTCTCTTTAGTATATAGTTTATATATGAATCTAATTCACATTATAACTATATATTCTATCAATTATATCATATATAATTGATATAACACCTCATGTATGAAATTGAACACTTCAATTTCACTTATAATTTTATACCCTCAATATTACCATATTGAGCCAACGGAGGGATCTAGTGGACCTACATATCATGAGCTCCAATGATGTGAGATTACCTGATCAAACTCTTTGATCTAGTTAATCAATATTCATTAACTACAAGTCACTCCACTATAGACTTGTAGCTGCACTCTCCTCACTGAAGATATTATTGTGTCCACTGATATAGTCATTACCCATAAGTCGACCCTTCACAGGTTGTTCGTAATCATAGCTGGGTGAAATTATCGTTTTACCCCTGTGATTACCTCTTTGCTCTTTAAGCACCACTGATCCTCTAATGAACAACAAGTCTAAGGTCCTACCTTAGACTCATACCCTCATAGAGGGCGGGTCCCCGTTGTTCAAGACCTAGAGTTAGTTCTTAAGGGAACAACCTATCTAATTCCTTAGTGTAGGAATGAGTGAATTCCATCTTGCACAGTTAAGTTTCCAGCTGCCTACGAGGTTCTATCCCTGAGAAGGTAGGCTTATTGAGTCGGCTACAAGCCACTCTCACCCATACAAGTCTAAGGACAAACCCCTATAAGCTGGAGTTCTTAACTTGCTCAGGATTCAGGTCGAGTCACTAATGACCATCTATAAATTACTAGTCTTATCACATTAGCGGTGTTACACCTTTGGTTAGACTAATAATTTTGCGATCCGGTCTTGTATGAACTCTTCATACAGGATGCCCCCACTCGCATGTCAACTACATGAATGAGTTGGATTACCTCATTTGTACTAATTACAAAGTGGGTCGCATCCATGGTATTACCAGAATGAGGTTTCCAACCTTATTCTTATACCATAGACTATTTAGGTTATAATCTTGAACTCAACCCAAATAGTGTCCGCTACACTGATTTCAAGATAAATGTTATAACCTTGGAGCTTAGTTTATTGGATTTATAAAAGCAAGACTGTAATTTTATCAAAACAAATAACACTTCATTTAATTGATCAAAATTACACAAGTTTAGGGCATAAATCCCAAACAACTACAACGTTGCAATACCGCAACGTAGTGGAGCAGTTCCAACAAGGATTTCGCGCGGGAGTGGCAGTAAAGGGACTTTGAGGGCAGTTGCAGTCGTTTTTCTTTATTTTATTTTATTTTTTTTCATTTTGTAAATTAAGTTTCAATTAATTTATATTAATTAATATTAATATAAATGTTATATTATTATTAATTAATTAAATTAATGTCCCTATGGTGCCAAAACCGGTCCAATATTGCTATTTAATTTTATGCAAGTGTTGTATGAAAATTCTATGTGCATGATGTATGTCATATAGTTTTAAATCCCACATTAGGTTAAACATTCCATGCATCATTTTATATTATAAGTGTTATAATATATAGTATGCATGTTAGGATTATATTATAAGTATTAAAATATAATGTATGTGTTTTAATTTAATTAATATAAGAGTTATATTACTTAGATTAAAAGCATTGACATGCATTTATGCATGTGATGCAGGTATGTTATATAGTTTAATTATTCATGTGATGAATGATCAAGCACTATAACATAGAAAAGCATGTAACCTAAGTTAATTATTAGTTTTAAATGATTTAGAACTTGAATAATTAGACTTTGGTTTTCTAGTTCTAATAAAATTAGAATTAGTAAATCAAATGTGACTTATGAATGGTGACTAACTAGTAACTCTGTCTAAGGAAGGTTTTGTCTAAAGTTGGGATATTTAAGTTGACAATTTGCGAAACACCCCTACCTAGGAACCAACATGGGAGTGAATTTGGTCCGGAGATTCATAGGTTATATTTTCGCGAGTGTCATTAATTAAAAGCTAATTAAATTACTCACATAGACCTAAGTGAATAATGTGATTATAGACTTAGGCTAATCCAATATAAGTGTTATATTGGTGGACTTAGGTAAATTATAGCCGATTTATCTAGGTCAATCCCGATTAATTTAAACTGCTGAGTGGGAGGAAATAAAGTGTATAAAATACATTTAATTTTTCATCCACAAATCTCCGTAAAGTTCACACCGTGAGATCCATACTCGACCTTGTGGTGTAAATGGGAGCGTCTCCCTTCAGATGGTATTTGTATGGATCAATATTCAACATGAATGGAGAGAGTACTTATAGTGAATGGGAGCGGGATCTGTGAAAACTGGACCCACGGTCTCTTCTATCGAGTCACACCGTGAGACGCCCATGATCTGCCTGCTAGTTTGGCCTGGACCAGACAATCCCTTCGGAGGGCCTTGATCATGGGAGTTGGAACACCGTGAATTCCGGAAAGGGATACGATTTTCTTGTTGGTTTTCCTTCGTAGTCCTCCCTTCGGTGGCTATTGTTTGGACGGATACTTGGAAATTTAAAGATAGAGGGTGACACTCACGGGATTCACTAAGAGTTAATGGATTCAGACCGAAAAATGGTACCTGGATGCCTAATGGAATTAGAGTTATTCTAGTATTAGGGTCTGGTCGAGAAAGTCTCGTCCAAGAGGAGATGCGATTTTGTCTACCGTTCAGTGGCAGTCATTCTAAACCTTTGGGGTATCATTGCAATGTTTAATGACCTAGGGATCATAGAATAAAATTTTCTAAAAATGATTGGATTTTTCAAAGTTTTTGTGAGACCTAACACAAAGTTTTTCCTTTTCAGCAAACAAAATGTCGAGTTCAATTATTGTTCTTTTAGCTTCAGATAAACTAGTAGGAGATAATTACCAAACGTGAAAAAATAATATCAACACAATTTTCGTAACTAACGACCTTAAGTTCGCGTTCACTGAGGAGTGTCCTCAGGTGCTGGGCTCGACCGCATCGCGAAGTGTTCGTGATGCGTACGATCGATGGATCAGGGCTAATGAAAAAGAAGCATGAGGTTATGGTTATGGTAAATGCGAAGGAGATCATTGAGTCACTGCAGAACATGTTTGGACAACAATTCTTTCAAGTTCGGCACGACGCCCTCAAACACGTTTTCAATGCATGGATGAAGGAGGGAACATCTGTCCATGAACATGTTCTTGATATGATGACCCACTTCAACCTGGCAGAAATGAACGGTGCTTCGATCGACGAGTCGAGCAAAGTTAGCTTTATAATGGATACTTTTCCAAAGAGTTTCCTTCAGTTTCGTAGCAACGTTGTTAGGAACAAGATAAGCTACACTCTGACCACCTTACTTAACGAACTATAAAACTTCCAGTCCTTGATGCGAATCAGGGGACCAGAAGCTGAGGCAAATGTTGCCTTCAGGTCCTATCACAGGGGTTTGATCTCTGAAAAAAAATCTGTAGGTTCTTCAGGCCCGAAAGGGAAGAAGAAGAAGTTGAAGAAGGGTAAAGCTGACCACGCTGGCGCCCACAAGGACAAAAAGGTCAAGGAGGTTGCAGAGAAAGGTAAGTGTTTCCACTGCAATGGGGACGCCAACTGGAAGAGGAATTGCCTCAAGTTCCTTGCCGACAAGAAGAAAGAAGGTAAATTTACTAGTAATTGAAACTCAAGGGAATGAAAATCCTCGCGCAGCGGAAGACGATCGAATCGTCAAGGTATCGTTACGCTACTTGATTTTTGTTTAAACGATCTAACTCTTAGATCTAAGTTAAACATGTAAAGGAGAACGAAATTACAGCCAGAAGAACTCTACTTACTTGTTGTAGACTGTTCTTCAAAGTTCCTTCCTTGGTCACGAACTCTTCGTGCTTCTCAATCTCAACGAAAACTCGAACTCACGAACAAGATCCGATCACAACCACTTGGAAACTCGGTTGTTCTTCTTTTGGAAAGAAGGAAGATTGTGGGATCTTAGTGTTTTGGAAAGGGAGGAGAGTTGAGAGAGTTGAGAGAATTCTTAATCTCTTCTCTTTGATGAAAATCAAAAAATGAGAGAATGAGTTCCTAATTCCTTCTTGCAAAGGGTTTAAATAGTGGAAATTGATGGAGTTAAAATCTCCACATTATTACCACTTTACCACAACCATAGGTTATGCAAATCTCATTTGCATAACCATATAATATAAGATATCTCATATCTCATATTACAAATCACATTTGCAATAATTGTAGATTAATTAAATTGAATCACATCCAATTTAATTTCTCTCAATTAATTTCTCCAATTAGCCATGATTCAACAATTAGGCTAAGATATAGTTTATTATGAATCTCATTCACATTAAACTATATATTATATCATTCATATTTCATATAAATGACATAAATGCCCTTTAAGTGAAATTGAACACTTCAATTTCATACCAAAACATTAACCCTTCTATTAACCCAGATTGAGCCAACCGAGGGACCTAATGGACCTAATGGACCTACAGTGACGGGCTCCAATGATCCGAGATTAACCTATCAAACTCTTTGATCCGGTTAATCAACATTCATTAGCTACGGTAACACTCCACTATAGCCCGTAGCTACACTCCCGTCAGTGCAGAATATTACGTGTCCACTGATATAACCAATACCCATGAGTCGATCCTTCACAGGTTGTTCGTAGACACAGATGGGTGAAATTACCGTTTTACCCCTGTGTCTACCTCTTGTTCCTTAAGTCCCCACTGCTCCTCTAATGAACAACATATTGTGATGGTCCAACCATACACAACACCCTTCTCGGGCTAGTGAGAAGGTGGGTACCCGTTGTCCAAGCCCTGGAGACAACACTTAAGGGAACAACCCCTCTAGTTGCCCTAAAGGCGGGAATGAGTGAATTCCATCTCGCGTAGTTAAGTTCCCTGCTCCCTACTCCGTCCTGTCCCTGAGAAGATAGGCATATTAGGCGAGTAACTGTGACCACCCTCACCCTACTAGTCAAAGGACAGACCCCCGCAGACAGGATTTCGTAACACGCTAAAGATTCAGGTCGAGTCACTAATGGTCATCTACGAAGTTATTAGTCACTTACATCAGCGGTGTTACATCGAGAGGTCTAATAATTCACGGTCGGTCTTGTACAATATCATTGCAGGATGCCCCCACTCGCATGTCAACCACATGAACGAGTCAGATCACCTCGTTTGTATCTAATACAAAGCGGGCCGCATCCATAGTGTATCCAGGATTAGGTCTCCAACCCTACCATATACTGGTAGACCGTTTGGGTCATTAACTCGAACGTGATCCTCCCTGTGTGTCCACTACACACCGTTCAAGTTCTAGTTCTCTCATAAATTCAATGACCTTGGAGCTTAGTTTATTGGAAAAGTTTGTAAATATTGCGAGACACAAAGTAATGAAATAAATAACTCTTATTAATTTCAAGCAGTAATTTACAAACACGAGATTAGGACAAAAACCCAACAAACTCCCACTTGGACTAAGCTAGTGGAGAAAATACATTTCTGAAATGTACATAAATTATAATGAAGTAATACAATAAACTAGGGCATTGAATACCCGTTTACACATCTCCCACTTGCCCTAGTCAGGAAGCTCTCGAAGACCTAGACTCTCTAGATGACCCTCAAACACCTTAGCCGTGAGGGGCTTTGTAAATGGATCATTGACGTTGTGCTCCGACGCTATCTGCATGACTGTCACGTCTCCGCGGTGCACAATCTCCCGTATCAGATGATACTTGCGCTCAATGTGTTTGCCTCTCTTATGGCTTCGAGGCTCACGTGAGTTAGCTATCGCACCTGCTGTTATCACGAGCGATTAGTGTGATCGACAAGTTCATATTTGGAACAACTTCCAAATCTGTCATGAACTTCCTAAGACAAACAGCTTCCTTTGCAGCTTCACAAGCCGCAACATACTCCGCTTCCATAGTGGAATGGCGATGCATCCTTGCTTGATGCTTCGCCATACTACAGCTCCTCCATTCAGAATGAAGGTTGACCCCGAAGTAGATTTCCTAGAATTCTTATTGGTCTGAAAGTCAGAATCCGTGTATCCCGTAAGGATCAAATCCCCACTATCATACACTAAGCTGTAGTTTCTCGTTCTCCTAAGATACTTGAGGATTGCCTTTACGGTTGTCCAGTGATCTAATCCTGGATTGGACTGATACCTACTGACAATCCCTACTGCATAACAAATGTCGGGTCTAGTACGCAGCATGGCATACATCAGGCTCCCTACAGCTGAAGCATATGGAATCCGTCTCATATCCTCAACATCTTGAGGAGTCTTAGGACACCGATCCTTAGACAAGTGAACCCCATGCCCGAAAGCGGCAAGCCCCTTCTTGGAGTTACGCATCTTATATCTAGACAACATCTTGTCAATATAAGATGCCGAGACAAGGCTAGCGTTCTATTCTTAGGCCGGACAATGCGGATACCTAGAACATCCGAGCTTCTCCCAAATCTTTCATTTGGAATTCGAAGCTAGCCACTTCTTAACGTCGAAGAAATTCTACCTCATTCCCAATGAGAAGAATATCATCCACTTACAACACTAAAAATGCGACAGTTTTGTCAACGATTTTCTTGTAGACACAAGGCTCGTCGACATTTTGATCAAAGGCATAAGATTTGATCGCCTCATCAAACCTTATATTCCAAGACCTCGAAGCTTGTTTCATCCCATAAATGGACCTATGAAGCCGACAAACCTTTTGCTCTTTGACTTGGGCAATGAACCCTTTGGGCTGGTCCATGTAGATGGTCTCATCAAGTTTGCCATTAAAAAGGTTGTCTTGACGTCCATCTGCCATACCTCGTAGTAATAATACGCGGCAATGGCCAGAAGGATTATGATCGACTTTACCATGGCAACAGGTGAAAATGTCTGCTCATAGTCAACCCTTCAACCTGGGTAAAACCCTTTGCCACTAGTCGGGCTTTGAAGGTCTGCACCTTTCCATCTACGCCACATATACGCTTGTAGATCCATTTGCAACCAATAGGTTTTACCCCATCCGGTTGATCCACAAGCTCCCAGACATAATTGAAGTACATCGACTCCATTTCCTGGTCCATAGCTTTAATCCATTCGTCTTTGTCAACATCAACCATTGCCTGATCATAGGTCAATGGATCCTCACAATCATCATACGAAGCGATAACTAAGGTTTCAGCTAAACCCATGTAGCGATCAGACTGTCTCACAACCCTCCCACTACGTCGAGGCATTCCCAACTCTTGGGAACGAATTTGACTAGACGTGCTAGGATCAACAACACTTGTTGATGTACTAGCCCCATCAGCAACTCTTGCTGATGCACTGTCCATTTCATTTAACACAATTTTACTCCTTGGTAAATGATCCCTGACGTGGTCAACACCTAGGAAAGTGGTGTTTGTCGACACAAGCACCCTATTTTCCTAAGGATCGTAAAACATACCACCCCTTGTCTCTTTAGGGTAACCTACGAATAGGCATAATTTCGAACGGGGTTCCAACTTTTTCGGGTTTGACACCAACACGTGGGTCGGGCATCCCCAAATTCTGAAGTGATGTAAACTGCTTTTACGTCCACCCCAGAGTTTGAAAGGTGTTTTACAAACACTCTTCGATGGAACGTTGTTCAAAATATAAACCGCAATCTCCACTACGTAACCCCCAAAAAGAATCAGGGAGACGAGCATAGCTCATCATCGACCGAACCATGTCCAACAAGGTTCTGTTTCTCCTCTCCGATACACCATTCTGCTGTGGCATACCAGGTGCTGAGAGTTGGGATGTAATTCCATGTTCTATCATATAGTCCTGGAATTCAGTGTCCATGTACTCTCCACCTCGATCCGATCGAAGTGTTTTAAGCGATTTACCTAAGAGGTTCTCAACCTCAGTCTTGTACTCCTTGAACTTTTCAAGAGTTTCAGACTTCTTGTGCATTAGGTAAATATACTCATACCTCGAGTAATCGTCTATGAAAGACACGAAGTATTCATAACCGCCTCGAGCTTTAAAATTCATCGGACCACAGAGGTCAGAATGTACTAACTCAAGAGGCTCTTTGGCTTTATATCCTTTTCCAGTAAAAGGACGTTTGGTCCTCTTGCCCTCAAGGCATGACTCACACACCGGTAAAGAGTTTTCTTCCAACTCGTTTAGAAGTCCACTCTCCACTAGTTTGTCAATCCTATTGAGATTAATGTGGTCTAACCGTAGATGCCAAAGATGGGCATTATCCTTAGGAGAAACTTTCGCTCTCTTAGTTCGCGTTTCTACAGTTTTAAACAATTCAGTATTCAAAACACTTTTGATCGAATTCGGTTTCAAAACATACAGATTGCTCTCAAGCGAAGCAGAACAAATCAAATTTCCATTTTGAGAAATAAACGCTTTATTGCTCTTGAATGAAACGGAAATATTTTGTTCTAATAGGCAGGATATAGAAACTAGATTTCTCGTAAACCCAGGAACTATGTACATATTATCCAATAATAAGTACTTCCCGTCAAAGAACAACTTCACCATGCCTATTCTTTGCGGTAGAGACAACTTTTAGGATCCAACCACGAGTGTTATCTCACCTCTTGCGGCACCATTGCCAGAACTTAATCCTTGAAAAGAAGAGCAAAGGTGGTTAGTGGCGCCTGAATCCAATATCCAAGCAGAGTCATTACTCTCCACTAAACAAGTTTCTGTGACAAGTAAATCACATTTACTTGTCATCTTCTTTTCATCATGGAATTTGGGACAACTCCTTTTCAGGTGTCCGTCCTTGTTGCAGTAGAAACACTTTCTGGCAACATCCTTGGTTTCTTTGCCTTTTACGGCCGAAGCGCGGTCAACACTATCCTTTTTCAACTTCGCCTTCTTCCATTTAGGGCCTGAAGAGCCTACAAACTTTGTCCCAAAGGTCATACCCCTGTGAAAAGGTCTTAAGGCAACACTTGCCTCAACTTCCTGTCCCCTAGTTTGCACCAAGGACTGGAATGTTTGTAGATCGTTGAATAGGACTATTGAACCGAGCACGTGAGGACCCTTCTTAGTGAGCGCGAACTCTTGGTCGTCATTTACCAAAATCGTGTTTGTGTTGTTTTTTAAAGTTTGATAATTATCTCCCACTAATTTATCGGACGCGAGTAGAGATATTATTGCGCTAGACATTTTTTTAGCTGAAAAATTAAGAAAACTTTGTGTTAGTCTCGTAAAAAACTTTTGAAATCCAATCAAGTTTTAGCAAAATTGTTTCAGGATCCCTAGGTCATTCAGAATTTTGCAATGATATCCTAAAGGTTTAGAATGACCGCAACTGAAGGGTGAACATAACACTCCTCCTCTAGGACGAGACTTTCTCGATCAGACCCTAATCCCATAATAACTCTTATTCCATTAGGCGTCTAATTACAATTGTTCGGTCGAATTCATTAACACTTAACGAATTTTGCGCCACGAGGCCGAGTATAGATCTCACGATACGGACTTAACGGAGATTTGTGGTTGGAAATTCAAATGTATCTCATACACTTTATTTCCTCCCACTCTGCACTTTAATTTTAATAGGGATTGACCTAGATAAACCGACTAAAATTTACCTAAGTCTACCAATATAACTCTTATATCGTATTAACCTAAGTCTATAATCACATTAAAACTTAGGTCTATGTGAGTAAATTAAAACACTTTTAATTAGCGACACTCACGATAAGTATAATCTAAGAATCTCCGGACCGAATTCACACCCTGTCGGTTCCTGTGTAGGGTGTGTTCATAGCGTCAACTTAAATACCCCAGCCTTAGACAAAACCTTCCTTAGACAGAGACAGAGTTACTAATCAGTCTCCATTCTTAGACAAAACTTTGATTTCCTAATTTCTAATCTCATTAGAAAAAAGAAAACATAAGTGTAATTATTCAAGTTCTAAACTCTTTAAAACTAATAATTAACTTAGGTTGCATGCATTTCTATGTTATAGTGCTTGATCATTCATCACATGAATAACTATATACTATAGCATAATATTATTCATCACAAGAAATATAAATGCATGAGCATACTTTAATCTAAAAAATATAACACTCCTATTAATTAAATTAAACATGCATTTAATTATATTATAACTCTTATAATATAACCTATCATGCAAACTATATATTATAACTCTTATAATATAAATGATGCATGAAAATGTTTAACCTAAGGTGGGATTTTGAATCTATATGACATACATTATGCACATAGAATTTAATTAAATCATACATCTCATGCATAAAAATAATTAAATAGCAAAAATGGATTGGTTTTTGGCACCTAGGGGCAATTATTTAATTAAATAACATTAATATAACACTTATATTAATATTATTTAATAAAATAATTAAATAAATAATTAAAACAAATTTTACAAATAAAAAAAAATAACTGCCCCACTACTCTTGAAAACGCCCACGTCTCGCGAACAGGAAGCTGCAACCGCCCACTACGCGTGTGGCATTGCAACGTTGTGGGCAGCGTTGCAACGCTGCCGCGTCCAGCGTTGAGGCCAGCGTGTTCCACGCCGTGGCGTTGCAACGCTGCTCTGCAAACAAACCAGCGCTCGCAAGGATAGCGTTGAGACGCCGATGAACAGCGTCTCAACGCCATCGACAGAACATCAAACACCTTAGCTGTTCTTCAACGAATTTCGCCCGTTTCTGCTTCGATTTCTTCACAGCAAATCTTGCCACGAACGACCCGGACTTAAATACTCGATTTAAAACAAAATGCCCAAAAAACAACGGGCCCTTACATTGATCTCATCAACATAAATTGTAAATCTATTCTAGTGCCAAAAACCGAAACATCCATTAAGGAAACCACACATTCATCTCATGAAATAAGGCAATTTACCCACCTATTTTAACGAAGAACCATTGAAATGGCTCTGATACCAATTGAAGGGAATGAAAATCCCCGCGCAGTGGAAGACGATTAAATTGTCAAGGTATCGTTACGCTACTTGATTTTTGTTAAAACGATCTAACTCTTAGATCTAAGTTAAACATGTAAAGGAGAAAGAAATTACAGCAAGAAGAACTCTACTTACTTGTTGTAGACTGTTCTTCAAAGTTCCTTCCTTGGTCACGAACTCTTCGTGCTTCTCAATCTCAATGAAAACTCGAACTCACGAACAAGATCCGGTCACAACCACTTGGAGACTCGGATGTTCTTCTTTTGGAAAGAATGAAGATTGTGGGATCTTAGTGTTTTGGAAAGGGAGGAGAGTTGAGAGAGTTGAGAGAATTCTTAATCTCTTCTCTTTGATGAAAATCAAAAAATGAGAGAATGAGTTCCTAATTCCTTCTTGCAAAGGATTTAAATAGTGGAAATTGATGGAGTTAAAATATCCACATTATTACCACTGTACCACAACCATAGGTTATGCAAATCTCATTTGCATAACCATATAATATAAGATATCTCATATCTCATATTCCAAATCACATTTGCAATAATTGTGGATCATCCAATTTAATTTCTCTCAATTAATTTCTCCAATTAACCCTGATTCAACAATTAGGCTAACCTATAGTTTATTATGAATCTCATTCACATTAAACTATATATTATATCATTCATATCTCATTTAAATGACATAAATGCCCTTTAATTGAAATTGAACACTTCAATTTCATACCAAAATATTAACCCTTCTTTTAACCCAGATTGAGCCAACCGAGGGACCTAATGGTCCTACATTGACGGGCTCCAATGATCCGAGATTAACCTTTCAAACTCTTTGACCCGGTTAATCAACATTCATTAGCTACTGTAACACTCCACTATATAGCGTGATTTGCACTCCGTCGTCGCGAGAATATTACGTGTTGAATGATATAACCAATACCCATGAGTCGACCCTTCACGGGTTGTTCGTGAGACACGGGTGGGTCAAATTATCGTTTACCTTGTGTCTACCTCTTGTTCCTTAAGTCCCACTTTGCTCCTCTAATGAACAACATATTGTGATGGTCCAACCATACACAACACCCTTCTCGGGCGGTGAGAAGGTGGACGCCCGTGGTCCAAGCCCCCGATGACAAGACTTAAGGGAACAACCCTCTAGTTTCCCTTAAGGCGGAACGAGTGAATTCCATCTCGCGTAGTTAAGTCCCCCAGCTCCCTACTTGGTCTCGCCCACGAGAAGATAGGTATATTGGGCGAGTAATCGTGACCACCTCACCCGTACTAGTCAAAGGGACGGACCGCGGGACAGAATCCGTAACACGCTCGGGATTGTGTCGAGTGACTAATGGTCATCTCACGAAGTTATTAGTCCCACTTGTCAGCGAGTGTTACATCGATGGGTCTAATAATTCACGGTCCGATCTTGTACAATCTCATTGCACAGATGCCCCCACTCGCATGTCAATCACATGAACGAGTCAGATCACGTCGTTTGTATCTAATACAAAGCGGGTCGCATCCACAGTGTATTCAGGATGAGGTCTCCAACCCTATCCATATACTGTAGACCGTTTGGGTCATTAACTCGAACGTGATCCTCCTTGTGTGTCCAATACACACCGTTCAAGTTCTAGTTCTCTCATAAATTCAATGACCCTGGAGCTTAGTTTATTGGAAAAGTTTGTAAATATTGCGAGACACAAAGTAATGAAATAAATAACTCTTATTAATTTCAAGCAGTAATTTACAAACACGAGATTAGGACAAAAACCCAACAAAAACTTGTTTAGTGGAGAGTAATGACTCAATCTGGATACTTGATTCGGGCGTCACTAACCATGTTTGTTCTTCTTTTTCATGGAATTAGTTTCTGGCAGCGGCTACAAGAGGGTGAGATAATGCTAAGGGTTAGATCCGGAGAAGTTGTCTCTGTTGCGGCGATCGACATGGTGAAGCTCTTTTTGGGAGGAATTACATTTTATTAGATAATATGTATATAGTTCCGAGGTTTACTAGTAACCTAGTTTCTATTTCCTGCCTAATTGAACACTGTATCGCAATTTTTTTTAAATCAAATAAAGCGTTTATTTCTTTCAAAGACAATTTATTGTGTTCTGATTCACTTGAGAATAATATGTATGTTTTAAAGCCTAATTCGGTCAAAAGTGTTTTGAATACTAAATTGTTTAAAACACTAGAAACGCGAACTAAGAGATTAAAAGTTTCTCCAAAAGAAAACACTCATCTTTAACATATATGGTTAGGCCACATAAATCTGAATAGGATTGAGAGACTAGTAAAGAGAGAACTTCTAAGCGAGTTGGAAAAAACTCTTTATACATTCTGACCTCTGAGCTTATAGAGCCAAAGAGCCTCTTGAGCTTATACATTCTGACCTCTGTGGTCCAATGAGTGTTAAAGCACGAGGAGGTTACGAATACTTTGTATCTTTTATAGATGACTATTCGAGATATGGGTATGTTTACCTGATGCATCGAAAGTCTGAAACTCTTGAACAGTTCAAGGAGTTCAAGACTGAGGTTGAGAACCTGTTAGGTAAAACGATTAAAACACTTCGATCGAATCGAGGTGGAGAGTACATGAACACTAAATTTCAGGACTATATGATAGAACATGGAATCACGCCCCATTTGACTAGTACAGGTGAGGGTGGCCACAATTGCTCGCCCAATATGCCTACCTTCTTGGGGATATGACCACATGGAGAGCTGGGAACTTAACTATGCAAGAAAGAATTCACTCGTTCCCGAATTAGGGAAACTAAAGGGGTTGTTCCCCTAACTGCTGTCTCTAGGGCTTGAACAACGGTGAAAGAGTCTATATTAAGAAAGCGGAAGCAATTTTGGATCTTGAACACTCTAAGTTGATCAATTTTGTAAAATAAAAAACATGCTCACAGCTGGAAAAACAGAGGGATAGAATGAATATAGTCAGTTAAGATAGTAAACGGAGTTATAAAGTCTAAGTGACTATTTCGCGGTCCAGTCTTATGCAAACTCATTGCATAGGGCGCCCCCACTCACATGTCTCCACATGAACGATTTAGGATCACATCGTTTGTTCTCTACAAAGTGGGTCGCGTCCATCGTGTCCCCAAGATAAGGTACCCAACCCTATCCTTATACTATAGACTATTCTGGCTATAACTTTAACTTGATCCAGTTTTATGTCACACATAAAGTTCAAGTATTCATCCTATAGCCAAGGGTTCTTTATTGTATTAAGGTTACACAATACACAATTCACTTTATTCAATAACACTTTTACTGAATAAATCTCAATAACAACTTTATTACAAAATAGAATATACATTCAGTTTACAAAACCACGAGTTTTAGGACATAACACCCAACAAACTCCCACTTGGACTAAAACGTCTGTGGGGTAAAATATGCTAAGTAAAGAAAACCTGCCCTACTGTACAACCCGTAGTCCTAGACTCTCTAGGTGTCCCTCAAACACTTTAGCCGTGAGGGGCTTTGTAAACGGATCAACAATGTTGTGCTCCGAAGGCGATCTGCGTAACGATCACGTCTCCTCGTTGCACAATCTCCCGATGAGATGATATTTGCGCTCTATGTGCTTTCCACGCTTATGGCTTCTAGGTTCTTTAGAATTTGCCACTGCACCACTATTATCACAATAAAGGGTGATAGGAAAATTCATATTTGGAACAACTTCCAAATCAGTCAAGAACTTCCTAAGCCATACATCCTCCTTCGCTGCTTCGCAAGCTGCGACGTACTCAGCCTCCATGGTGGAGTCAACAATACAACCTTGTTTTATACTCCTCCATACTATAGCTCCTCCATTAAGAGTGAACACTGATCCTGATGTGGATTTCCTCGAATCTACATTAGTCTGAAAATCAGAGTTAGTGTATCCTGCAAGGATCAAATCCTTTGCGCCATACACAAGCATATAGTCCCTCGTTTTCCTAAGATACTTGAGGATGTTCTTAACAGTTGTCCAGTGATCATATCCTGGATTAGACTGATACCTACTGACTATTCCCACTGCATAACATATGTCGGGTCTAGTACATAGCATGGCATACATCAGACTACCGACAGCAGATGCATAGGGAATGCGTCTCATATCCTCAAGTTCTTGAGGTGTCTAGGACACTGTTCCTTAGACAGAATTTCATGCCTGAAAGGTAATGAACCTTTCTTGGAATTCTGCATCTTATATCTAACCAACATCTTGTCAATATAAGATGCATGAGACAGTGCTAGCGTTTTGTTCTTGCGATTCCGAACAATTTGGATCCCAAGAACAAACTGAGCCTCTCCCAAATCTTTCATTTCGAATTGGGTCACTAGCCATTGCTTAACGCCAGTCAGGAATCCTGCATCATTTCCAATGAGCAAGATATCATCTTCGTATAGAACTAAGAAAGCTACAGTGGTATTGACTATGTTCTTGTAAACACAAGGCTCGTCAATATTATGTTCAAAGCCATAAGATTTGATCGCAGTATCAAATCTTATATTCCAGGATCTAGAAGCTTGTTTCAATCCATAGATGGATCGTTTAAGCTTGCAAACTTTTTGCTCTTGACCCTGAACTATGAACCCCTCTTGTTGATCCATATAGATACTATCTTCAAGATTGCCATTCAGAAAGGCTGTCTTGACATCCATTTGCCAAATTTCATAGTCATAAAACGTGTCAATGGACAAGAGTATTGTAATAGACTTGAGCGTGGCAACAGGGGAGAAGGTTTCTTCATAGTCCACCCCTTCCCTTTGAGTATAACCCTTTGCCACAAGTCGAGCCTTAAAGGTTTGCACCTTACAGGCTGGATCTCGTTTCCTTTTGTAGATCAGCTTGCAACCGATAGGTCTTTCACCATCTGTTGATCTACAAGTTTCCAGACTGAATTGAAGTACATTGACTCCATTTCAAGGTCCATGGATTTAATCCACTGGTCCCTATCTATATCATTCATTGCCTATTTATAGGTCAATGGATCCTCAACGCCATCATCAGGTATGACGACTTGGGTTTCAGTTAAACCCATGTAACGGTCAGGTTGTCTAACATCCCTCCCACTACGTCGAGGCATCCTCAACACTTGAGAAGGACCAGCTTGATCAACAACTTTTGTTGATTTATCTGTAGCTTCCCTGGAAATTTCACTTAAGACAATCCTGCTACGAGGCATATGATCTCTCATGTGGTCTTCCTCTAAGAACGTGGCGTTTGTCGACACAAGCACCTTGTCCTCTTGAGAATCATAAAACAGACCACCTTTCGTTTCTTTGGAGTATCCTACAAATAGGCATAATTTTGAACGATGTTCCAATTTCTTTGGATTGGACACCAACACATGTGCCGGACATCCCCAAATCCTGAAGTGACGTAAACTCCCTTTACGCCCTTTCCATAACTCATAGGGTGTTTCTGAAACACTCTTAGAGGGAACCATGTTCAAAATATATACAACAGTTTCTACTGCATATCCCCAAAACGAACTAGGCAGCTGAGCGTAGCTCATCATGGATCGAACCATGTCTAACAGGGTTCTATTTCTCCTCTCAGATACACCATTTTGCTGAGGTGTACTGGGCGCCGAGAGTTGGGATACGATTCCATGTTCTATCATATAGTCTTGGAATCCCAAATCCATATACTCTCCACCTCGATCTGATCGAAGTGTTTTAATTATTTTACCTAATGTGTTCTCAACTTCTGCCTTATATTCCTTGAACTTTTCAAGGGTTTCAGACTTATGATGCATTAGGTAAAGATAGCCATACCTAGAATAATCATCAATGAAACTGATGAAATATTCATACCCTCCTCGTGCCTTGACATTCATAGGACAACAAAGATCCGAATGCACGAGTTCCAAGGGTTCTTTGCCTCTATAACCTTTTTCAGAAAAATGTCTTTTAGTCATTTTTCCTTCGAGACAGGACTCACATGGTGGTAAAGAGTTGTTCTCTAACTGACTTAGGAGACCACTCTTGACCAATCTCTCAATCCCATTGAGATTAATGTGGCCTAGTCTTAAGTGCCAAAGATAGGTACTAGGAGAAAGTTCTTGCCTTTTATTTTGAGTATCAGCTGTTTTAAACATCTCGGTGTTCAAAATAGCTTTTACTTCAGTTGGTCTTAACACGTATAAGTTGTTTTCAAGTTTAGCAGAACATATTCGTACACCTCTTTTGCAAATGAACGTTTCATTATGATCAAAAGATACTTTATACATATGTTCAAGCAACTAAGAGATAGATACAAGATTTCTTTTGGTTCCAGGAACCAAAAGTACATTTTCTAATAAAACGAATTTATCTCTAAACAACAGCTTCACTGCTCCTACTGCTTTGGCTGAGACAATCTCTCTCGTTCCAACCCTGAGAGTTATCTCCCCATCTGCAAGCTGCAGCCAGGAACTAGTTTCCTGAAAAGAAGAACAAACATGGTTAGTGGCTCCTGAATCTAATATCCAGCGGAATCATCATGTTCCACTAAACATGTTTCAACAACAAGTAAATCATATTTACCTTGTTTTTCCTTCTCAGCTTTCTTTTCTGCAAGGTACTTTGGGCAATTTCTCTTCCATTGCCCGTCACCACCACAATGGAAACATTTTCCTGTGGCCTTAGCCTTGCGTGTGGGAGCTGGTCCCTTCCATTTGTCCTTCTTCTTCTTTTTCTGAATACCCTTATTCTTAGAAAAAGATGGACTGCATTTGGTCCTGCAGGAGGACGATCCTCTTAGGAACTTCTTCGAACCGACAAAGATTTGCCTCCTTCTCTTTTTTTCCTTTGATTTCATGAGGGACTCAAAAGTCCAGAGCTCGTTGAGGAGAGTAGTCAAAGTTATACTATATTTTATTCATCACCGCATTTGTGCGGAATGGCAGGAAACTCTTCGGAAGAGATTCCATAATAAAGGTTACCTGACTTTTCTCATCTATGACTGCCCCATTTACTTCAGCCACGTTAAAGTGGGTCATCATGTCAAGGACATGTTCCCTAATGAGGCTCCTCCTTCGTGCACGGAGTTGTAAACGTATTTGACAACATCATAATGGACCGATGAGGACGGTTGTCCAAACATCGCTCAGAATGATCCCATGATCTCCTTTGCGGTGACCATGGTCTCATGTTTCTTAGACAACACATCGATATGTTTGGCTAAGATATAGACTCGCCTTCTCATTAGCCCTAATCCATCTGTCATAAGCATCTCGAACAATTCGGTTTGCAATGAAATGGGAGAGGTGGACATTCCTCCGTTAAGACGAACCTCGGATCATCAAGAACAAGAATCGTATTCAAGTTTGATTTTCATGTTCCATAATTATCGTCGCTAAGTTTATTGAAGGCGAGTAACTGGATAAAAGTGTTCGACATGCTGAAAAAGAATGATTCTATTAGTGAATTGTTTGTAACCTATCCAATTTAAGAATTTAGCAAAAGTAATAATGTACCCATAAACTCATTATTGTTTTTGCAACGATACTTCAGTGAGTCAGAGCAACCGCTACCGAGGGGCAGTCAATCACTCCTTCACTGAACCAAGACATTCTTGACTAAATGCTAATACCGAAATAACTCTTATTCCTATAATATTCTAGCTATCGCTACTTTGGTCAAGAACTTACTAAAACTTAGCAATTCTTGTAAGTGTGACCCGCCATTTTCAGACCTCAGAGGTCGGCCCCAACAATGCTACCGAACTGGAGAGACAAAGCTGGGAATGGACCTAAGAGACTCTATCCATTTCTAGAGTTTTAGTTGTTCCGAATCCCATGTTACATCCCTCCGAATGGATGGTGCTACTTCGGGCAACCTGCAGGCGCAACATGGGAATCTCACGGTCCAACCTAATGGAGAAGACCGTAGGATGTGTTGGCACACTTCCTTCTCCCACTTACTATAAATACTTTCTCCATTCACCTTGCTCTTGATTTGCCCTATAATGACATCACGAGGTCGAGCATAAATCTCATTGTGTGAACTTCGCGGAGAGCGTAAGAGGAAATTCATATATCATATATACCTTTTCACTCCCACTAAGTATTTTAAACAGCTTGGGTATACTTTTACTTAGGCATATTCCGGCTAAAATAATATGACCTAAGTCTACCAATATAACAATTATACTGGAATTATCTAAGTCTATTAACCATTTAATAAACCTAGGTCTATGAGTTCAATTTATTAACATTTAATAAACGCCACTCACGAAAGATAATTTATAAACCTATGGATTAAATTCACTCTCAGGTCAGTTCCCAAGTAGGGGTGTTCCGTTCCGCCATCGACTTAAGTACCCAACCTAGCGTAACCTTCCTTAGTGAGTCCCTCTTTAATCAAAGTTTATAAATTATTGGTTTCCTAATTTTAATCTTATTAAAACTAGATAACCTTAGGTCTAATTAATTTCCAGTTCTAAAACCATTTTAAAACTAATTAATTAACCTTAAGTTACATGCATTTCTATGTTATAAACTAATTGATCATTCATCACATGAATAAACATACATTTATAACAAATCCATCACATGAAAAATGCATAGCAATTATATGTTTAATTTTAAATTAATATAACTCTTATATTAATTATAATTAAAACATATAATTTTGGGTTCATAATTTAATATAACACTTATATTAATTCTTATGAAACCCAATAAACATGCATACAGTATATTATAACACTTATAACATACTTTCAATGCATGGAGCATGCTTCGTATGGTGGGATTTTAAAATCTATATGGCATACATTATGCACTTATAATCAGGGATTTTAATTAAAACATACATTCACAATGCATAATTAATTAAACACACTAAAGTGGACTGGTTTTGGCATCTAATGCAAGCAAACTACTAAATTATTACAATAATAATCTAGAAATAATATCGAACACTTCGAATTTGGGTCGAACCGGCTTGCAAATGTGTGAACCGAACCTTCAACAGGTTGAATCGGGCTGAAAAAGGTTGAACCGGACCTCCAATTGGTGAAACGAACCTCTGAAATAGAAAAACTGGCCTCGAAATAGTCAGAACCGGTCTAAAAACTCCCGAACCGGACCAAAATCGAGTCGAACCGGTCCAAAATTAATTGAACTAGTCCAAGTCAACAAAAAATGGTCAAAGTCAACCTAAGAAGCACTATTGACTTCACTTCTTCTTCATTAAAAAGAAAAACGCGCGTACTGAAGCTTTTTTTTAAATGCAGAAATCAAATTGAAGAACAACAACCACACTTTGTTTTAATTTTCAGTGACCTTTCGAGCTTCTCTCTTCAAATTGAAGGCCTTCCCGAATCCAATCGACCCGAAATTTTTAAATCTTATTCTACACACATTAATGCTCAAACACACTTGAGAAATTTGAAAATAAAGCACAAATTGATGTTCAATTTAAATGCCAAAACCAGAAGAACACTTTAGAGGCCTAGAAAAATTGAACTTCAAAAAACACCCACCACAGAACAAAATAGATCAAATTGAGTGCTCAACCTTGCTCTGATACGAATTGAAAGAGTCTATATTAAGAAAGCTAAAACAATTTTGGATCTTGAACACTCTAAGTTGATCAATTTTGTAAAATAAAAAACATGGTCAAAGTTGGAAAAACAGAGGGATAGAAAACTCAACTTTGAAGATCAAATTCTCTTCCCCCGGTGAATGGTTTTCAACACGAACACTTCGTGGACAACCGTTAGAGTCTTCCCTACTATCCTCAGGCCTTAGAACGGATTGTGTGATCCTAGGTTGAGGGAATTTGGAAGAAAAGACCTCAAAGGTCACTAATTCGGGAATATTCAATTTTTTGTGTAATTATTACAAAACACCTCAAATCACCATTATATAAAGCTTCATTAAGCTTTATTAGAGTGACAACTCAAGTGTGATGAGGATGGTTTGAGATGGAGGTGGCTAATTTTGGTGAATTTTGAAAATGAGGAGGATTGGGCAAGTTATAACTTGATTTTCATGAAAATCATGAAAATCCTCATTTTGCATTTAATTTTAATTCTAAAATCAATATTAAATTGATTTTTAATTAAAATTAATATAATTAATTAAATAATTCAAAATTAATTTAATTAATTAATTTTTAAATTTAATTTAATATCAAATATTAAATAAAATAAATAACTCGATCCCGATCGTTTTTTCGAACATGAATCCTTATTCATGCTATAAACCGATCCAATATTTAAATCAAATTTAAATATATCCACCTCCTATTAATCATAGTTTAATTCATAATTAAGCTATGATTCGTCAAATATATCACATATAATTAACGGTTTCTTCCAAACTCGAATTTGAACAATTCAAATTCTTTTCTCTCAAAATGTTATAAGGCTAAGTCTGAGCTAGTAAGGAGGACCTAATGGACCTACAGATCATGAGCTCCAACGATACGAGATTAACCGACCAAACTCTTTAGCCTAGCTAATCAACATTCTTTAACCACCGGGACACTCCACTAAAGCCCAGTGGTTGCATTCTCCTCACTGTAGATATATTTATGTCCACTCGATATAACCATGATTAGTAAGTCGATCCTTCACAGGTCGTTTCGTAATTACAGCTGGGTCAAAAATACCGTTTTACCCCTGTAATTACCTCTTGTTCCTTAAGTCCCACTGATCTTCTAATGAACAATTGGTTTGTGGTCCAACCAGCAAACTGGATCCCTCTCGGGCCAATGAGAGGGGTGGCCCACTGTTCAAGACCCAGAGTCAGCACTTAAGGGAACAACCTCTCTACTAATCCCTAAAGCGAGTAGGAGCGAATTCCATCTTGCAGAACTATGTTCCCAGCTATCTACCCGATTTTATCCCTGGAATGGGAGGCTTATTGAGTCGGCAGTCTCGAGCCACTCTCACCCATGCAAATCTAAGGAAAAACCGAATAAACAGGAGTCCATAGAACACTCAGGATTAAGATCGAGTTACCTCGGTCATCGTATGAATATAGTCAGTTAAGACAGTAAACAGAGTTATAAAGTCTAAGTGACTATTTCGCGGTTCAGTCTTATGAAAACTCATTGCATAGGGCGCTCCCACTCACATGTGTCCACATGAACGATTTAGGATCACATCGTTTGTTCTCTACAAAGTGGGTCGCGTCCATAGTGTCCCCAAGATAAGGTACCCAACTCTATCCTATTCTGGCTATAACTTGAACTTGATCAAGTTTTATGTCACACATAAAGTTCAAGTATTCATCCTAGCCAAGGGTTCTTTATTGTATTAAGGTTACACAATACACAATTCATTTTATTCAATAACACCTTTACTGAATAAATCTCAATAACAACTTTATTGCAAAATAGAATATACATTCAGTTTACAAAACCACGAGTTTTTGGACATAAAACCCAAAAAACGAGGCCTGACTCTCTCATTGGCACGAGAGTGTTGTTGTTATGGTTGTCATGCAACAATATTGTTCATTAGAGGAGCAGTGGGACTTAAGGAACAATAGGTAGACATAGGGGTAAAACGGTAATTTGACCCAACTGTGCCTACAAACAACCTGTGAAGGGTCGACGCACGGGCATTAATTATATCGATGGACAGAACTTGTCCTACAGTGATGGGAGTGCAACTACGAGCTTTAGTGGAGTGTTACCGTAGCTAATGAATGTTGAATAACTGGGTCAAAGAGTTTAACCGATTAATCTTGGATCATTAGAGCTCGTCATCTGTAGGTTCATTAGGTCCCTTGGCTGGCTCCAACTGGAAAAATTGAGGGTTTATAGTAGTGTGGATTTGAAGTGTTCAAATTTATTATTTGGGTATTTTTGTTATTTATATGTGATATAGTTAACATAATATATAGTTTAATGTGAATGAGATTCATAATAAACTATAGTATAACCTAATTGATTAATTAGTGCTAAATTGGAGAAATTGAATTGAGAAATTAAATTGAATGTGATTCAATTTAAAATTCCACAATTATGGAAATGAGGTTTGTATAATAAGGTATGAGATATCTTATATTATGTGATATGCAAATATGATTTGCATATCATATGGTTGTGGTAAAATGGTGAATTGGTGGACATTTTAACTCCACCACACACTATTATAAATAGATGCATTCAAAGATATCTCATAACTCAAGCTTTCATTTTTTGGAAAATCACTCCAACTGGAAGAAGCTCTCCCTAAATTCTCACATTTCCTCTCCAAACCCAAAACCAAAGGGAGTCCCACAACTCTCCCTCAACCTCCGAGAACAACCGAGAAGACGCTTTGGAAGTGTCTTTCGGTTCGGTTCGAGGATCGAGTTCGTGGTTCGATTGGATCGAGAGAGATCGAGGAGGAAATCGAAGAAAAGGTTCTTCAATAGGTTAGTATGACTTACTTACTGTTTCCCTTCTCTTTACAACATGTTTAACCTAGATTGTATGCGATACTTTCAATTTTAAGAAATATGTTTCACCACGAATGAACGACGTTTGACAACGTCTTCTGCTACGGGAAATCAATTCCCTTCAATAAGGATTCCTCTAAAAATAGCAACCATTACAAATAATAATTAGTTAGGAGATTAAGTTCAATAACTATAGTAATAAGCTAAGTTTGTAACTTCAAGTGTTTTTACCACTTATCCTCTTCTGCAGCGCCTTTATTTGTGATAGGATCCCATCTACTCCGATTTGTTGTAACAATGCAGAAAAATCACGATGTTGTTGGGGTTTGTGCCCTAAAACTCGTAGTTTGTAATTTTTGTTCTAATTAATGTAATAAATTGTTATTACTTCAAGAAAGTGTTATTATTCGTTATTTACGATATTTCCTTTGTTTTAACCCTCAATCCAATAAACTAAACATCCAAGGCTGTTAAATGTATCTTTAACTGAATGTAGTGTACATATAAAGGATCTTGGTTCAAGATACAGCCTAAAGGGTCTATAGTAAGGGGATAAGGTTTGGGTACCTTACCCTGGTAAAACTATGAATGTGGCCCACTTTGTATATGATACAAACCCAGTGATCCTAACGTGTTCGTGTAGATGACATGTGAGTGGGGATATCCTATGTAATGAGATTACATAAGACCAGACCACGAAATAATAACCACAAGATGTAACTTCGTTGACTAGTTAGGTTTCTTTTCACTAGGATGACCTAGGAAACTTCTGTTGGGATGTTTGTCCTAATTTTTTTTAGTTTGTAAAAATACATTTGAAATTAATAAAGGTTATTATTTCATCATTTTGTGACTCGCATTTATTACAAACTTTGTCCAATAAACTAAGCTCCAGGGTCATTTAATATATGAGAGAACTAAAACTTCAACGGTCTGTAGTGGACACACAGGGAGGATCACGTTCGAGTAAATGACGCGAACGGTCTACAGTATATGGATAGGGTTGGAGACCTAATCCTAAATACATTGTGGATGCAACCCGCTTTGTATTAAGATACAAACGAGGTGATCTGACTCGTTCATGTGGTTGACATGGGAGTGGGGGCATCCTGTACAATGAGATTGTACAAGACCGACCGTGAATTATTAGACCACTAATGTAACACCGTTAACAGTATGGACTAATAACTTCGTAGATGACCATTAGTGACTCGACCTGAATTCAGAGCGTGTTGCAAACTCCTGTCTTCGGAGGTTTGTCCTTTGACTAGTACGGGTGAGGGTGGTCACAGTTACTCGCCCAATAAGCCTATCTTCTCAGGGACAGGACGAAGTAGGGAGCTGGTTACTTAGCTACGCGAGATGGAATTCACTCGTTCCCGCCTTTAGGTAAACTAGAGGGGTTGTTCTCTTAAGTGTTGTCTGCAGGGCTTGGACAACGGGAGCCCATCCTCTTGTTGGGATTTCTGTCCTAATCTCGTGTTTGTAATATATTGTTTGAAATTAATAAGAGTTATTCATTTCATCACTTTGTGTCTCGCAATATTTATAAACTTTTCCAATAAACTAAGCTCCAGGGTCATTGAATTTATGAGTGAACTAGAACTTAAGCGGTGTGTAGTAGACACACAGGGAGGATCACGTTCGAGTTAATGACCCGAACGGTCTATAGTATATGGATAGGGTTGGAGACCTAATCCTGGATACACTGTGGATGCGACCCGCTTTGTATTGGATACAAACGAGGTGATCTGACTCGTTCATGTTGTTGACATGCGAGTGGGGGCATCCTGTGCAATGAAATTGTACAAGACCGGACCGTGAATTATTAGACCTACTAATGTAACACCGTTGGCAGTAAGCACTAATAACTTCGTAGATGACCATTAGTGACTCGACCTGAATCCTGTGCGTGTTACGGACTTCTGTCTGCGGGGGTCTGTCCTTTGAGTAGTACAGGTGAGGGTGGTCACAGTTACTCGCCTAATATGCCTATCTTCTCGTGACGGACCAAGTAGGAGTCGGGAACTTAACTACGCGAGATGGAATTCACTCGTTCGCCTTTAGGGAAACTAGAGGGGTTGTTCCCTTAAGTGCTTTCTTCAAGGCTTGGACAGCGGGCGCCCACCTTCTCACTGTCCCGAGAAGGGTGTTGTGTATGGTTGGACCATCACAATATGTTGTTCATTAGAGGAGGAGTGGGGACTTAAGGAACAAAAGGTAGACACAAGAGTAAAACGGTAATTTGACCCATCTGTGTCTACGAACAACCTGTGAAGGGTCGACTCATGGGCATCGGTTATATCAGTGGACACGTAATTTTCTGCACTGACGGGAGTGCAGCTACGGGCTATGGTGGAGTGTTACCGTAGCTAATGAATGTTGATTAACCGGGTCAAAGAGTTTGACAGGTTAATCTCGGATCATTGGAGCCCTTCACTGTAGGTTCATTAGGTCCCTCGGTTGGCTCAATCTGGGTTAAAAGAAGGGTTAAAGTTTTGGTATGAAATTGAAGTGTTCAATTTCACTTTAAGGGCATTTATGTGATTTATATGAGATATGAATGATATAATATATAGTTTAATGTGAATGAGATTCATAATAAACTATAGGTTAGCCTAACTGTTGAATTAGGGCTAATTGGAGAAATTAAATTGGATGTGATTCAATTTAATTAATCAACAATTATTGCAAATGAGATTTTCAATATGAGATATGAGATATCTTATATTATGTGGTTATGCAAATGAGATTTGCATAACCTATGGTTTTGGTAAAGTGGTAATTATGTGGAGATTTTAACTCCATCAATTCCACTTTATAAACCCTTCTTACAAGAAGGAATGTATCTGATTCTCTCATTTTTTGATTTACATCAAAGAAGAGAAGAAGAATTCTCTCTATTCTCTCTCAATTCTCCTCCCTCTCCAAAACACAAAATAGTTCCCACAAACTTCTCTTCTCCAAAAGAGAACAACCGAGACTCCAAGTGGTGGTGTTCGGGCTCCGTTCGTAGGAAGAGTTCGTTGAGATCGAGAAGCACGAAGAGTTCGTGATCCGAGGAAGAAATTCTTGCAGAGAGTCCTCAACAAGTAAGTAAAACTCTTTCTTGCTGTAAATTTCTTCCATTTCAGCATGTTTAGCCTAGATCTAGTGTTAGATCGTTTTAACAAGAACAAGTAGCATAATGATACCTTGACGATTCAATCGTCTTCCGCTGCGCGGGGATTCTCATTCCCTTCACCTCTCACTGGCACGAGAGGGTTGTTGTGTATGGTTGGACTATTACAACGTTGTTCTTCAATAGAGGAGCAGTGGAGAGTTAAGGAACAAGAAGTAGACACAGGGGTAAAATGGTAATTTGACCAAACAGTGTCTACGAACAACCTGTGAAGGGTCGACTCATGGGCATTGGTTATATCAGTGGACACATAATGTCTTACACTGGCGGGAGTGCAGCTACGGGCTTTAGTGGAGTGTTACCGTAGCTAATGAATGTTGATTAACCGGGTCAAAGAGTTTGATAGGTTAATCTCGGATCATTGGAGCTCGTCACTGTAGGTCCATGAGGTCCCTCAGTTGGCTCAAACTGGATTAAAAGAAGGTTTACTATTTTGGTGTGAATTGAAGTGTTCAAGTTCACTATAGGGATATTTATGTCATTTATATGAGATATGAATGATATAATATATAATTTAATGTGAATGAGATTCATAATAAACTATAGGTTAGCCTAATTGTTGAATTAGGGCTAATTTGGAGAAATTAGATTGAGAGATATTAAATTGGATCTGATTCATTTTAAAAATCCACAATTATGCAAATGTGATTTGTAAAATGAGATATGAGATATCTTATAATATATGGTTATGCAAATATGATTTGCATAACCTATAGTTGTGGTAAAATGGTAAATAGGTGGAGATTTCAACTCCACCTATCACCATTATGTAAACTCCTTTTGCAAGAAGGGTCGTAAGCTTTTACTCTCATTTTTGGAAATCCCACCAAAAGAAGAGTTCACTCCTCTTTCAGTCCTCTCTCAAAAGTTCTCCTCCCAAACCAAAGAAGGATCCCACAATCCTCCTTCTTCCAAAAGAAGAACAACCGAGAAACCAAGTGATGGTGTTCGGTCGGTGTTCGTGAGAAGAGTACGAGATCGTTGAGATCGAGAAAAGCACGAAGAATTCATGAATGGAGGGAGAAATCTTGAAGAAAGTCTTCAACAAGTAAATATTACCTTTAACCTACTGTTTTTCTTCCATAGAATGCATGTTTAGCCTATAATCATATGATAATTAGTTTAACGAATTTAAGTTGCACAACTTCACCACGACGATTCGATCGTCTTCCGCTGCGCGGAGATTCTCATTCCTTCAATTGGTATCAGAGCCAATCGTTTGTTCTTGTTGTGCACTTATTTTCGTTTAAATTAGGTGGGTATTGCGTTTAATTCATGAGATGAATGTTGGTTTGTGAAATGGACGTTTTCGGTTTTGGCACTATTTTTAGATTTACATTTCTTGTTGATTTGATCAATGTAAGGGCCTGTGTTTTAGGCAACTTTTAATATAAATCGAGTATGTAAGTCCGAGTTGTTCGTGGCATGGGATGTTGTTCAGAAATCGGAGCGAAAACGGGCGAGAATCGACGAAGAACAGAAAAAAGGAGCTTGCTGTTCTGTCGACAGCGTTGAGACGCTGTTCATTGGTGTCTAAACGCTGCCATGCGGACGGAGGCTTAGCTGCAGGACAACGTTGCAACGCTACGCGTGGAGCACGCAGGGCGTGACGCTGGACGCTGCAGCGTTGCAACGCTGCCCACGGTGTTGCAACGCTACAGTGTAGTGGGCAATTTGGCGAGGCGCGCGGGCGAGAAACGTGGGGCATTGCTTCGTGGGCAGAAGTTTTGAACGTGTTTTGTTTTATTTTTTTTTAAAATGTAATATTTTTTTTATTAAATAATATTAATATTAATGTTATTTAATTAAATAAATGCCCCTAAGTGCCAAAACCGGTCTATTTTTGCTATTTAATTATTTTATGCATGTGATGTATGATTTAATTAAATTCTATGTGCATAATGTAAATCATATAGATTTAAAATCCCACCTTAGGTTAAACATTTTCATGCATCATTTATATTATAAGTGTTATAATATATAGTTTGCATGATAGGTTATATTGTAAGTGTTATGATATAATTAAATGCATGTTTTAATTTAATTAAATATAAGTGTTATATTTTTTAGATTAAAGTATGCTCATGCATTTTAATTTCATGTGATGAATTATTATGTTATAGTATAGTTATTCATGTGATGAATGATCAATCACTATAACATAGAAATGCATGTAACCTAAGTTAATTATTAGTTTTAAAGTGTTTAGAACTTGAATAATTAGACTTAAGTTTTCTAGTTCTAATGAGATTAGAATTAGGAAATCAAAATGTAATCTTTGAATGGTGATTGATTATTAACTCTGTCTAAGGAAGGTTTTGTCAAAGGCTGGGGTATTTAAGTTGACGCTTGCGGAACACCTCTACCTAGAAACCGACCTGGGAGTGAATTCGGTCCAGAGATTCTTAGATTATATTTTTCGTGAGTTCCGTTCATTAAAAGTTGATTAATTTACTCACATAGACCTATGTAATAATGTGATTATAAACTTAGGCCTAATTCAATATAAGAGTTATATTGGTAGACTTCGGTAAATTTTAGCCGGTTTATCTAGGTCAATCCTAAATAACATAAAGTGCTGAGTGAGAGAAAATAAAGTGTATAAGATACATTTCATTTTTCGACCACAAATCTCCGTTAAGTCCGCACCGTGAGATCCATACTTCGCCTCGTGGCGCAAATGGGAGCGTCCCCCTTCGGATGGTATTTGTATCGGTCAATATTAAAGTGGATGGAGAGAGTACTTAAAGTGAGTGGGAGCAGGACTTGTGAAAACGGGACCCACAGTCTCTTCTTTCGATTCACACCGTGAGACCCCTATGTTCCGCCTGCTAGTTTGGCTAGAACCAGACTATTCCTTCGGAGGGCCTTGATCATGGGAGTCAGAACACCGTGAATTCTCGAAAGGGATACAGTTTCTTTGTTGGTTTTTCTTCGTGGTTCACCCTTCAATGGCTATTGTTTGGACGAATACTTGTAAACTTAAAGAGTGAGGGTGACACTCACGGGATTCGTTAAGTGTTAATGAATTCGACCAAATAATAGTAACTAGACGCCTAATGGAATAAGAGTTATTCTGGGATTAGGGTCTGGTCGAGAAAGTCTCGTCCTAGAGGAGAATTGTTTCTGTTCACTCTTCGGTGGCGGTCATTCTAAACCTTTAGGATATCATTGCAATTTTTGAATGACCTAGGGATCATAGGATTAAATTTTGCTAAAACTTGATTGATTTTCAAAAGTTTATGCGAGACTGACAAAAAATTATTTGATTTTTTCAGCTAAAATGTCTAGCTCAATTATCGCTTTACTCGCCTCCGATAAGTTAGTTGGAGATAACTTCCAAACATGGAAGAATAATATTAACACGATTCTTGTAACTGACGACCTGAAGTTCGTGCTTATTGAGGAGTGTCCTTAGTTGCCGACCTCGACTGCATCACGAAGTGTTCGTGATGCATATGATTGATTGATCAGGACCAATGAAAAGGCCAAGGTCTATATACTTGCCAGCTTATCTGAACTCTTGGCAAAAAAGCACGAGTTGATGATCACCGCTAAGGAGATCTCGGAGTCGTTGCAAGACATGTTTGGACAACAGTCCTTTCAGGTCAGGCACGATTCGCTCGAACACGTCTTCAACGCACGGATGAAAGAAGGGACGTCTCTACATGAACATGTTCTGGACATGATGACCCACTTTAATCTAGCGAGATGAACGGGGCTTCGATCGATGAATCGAGTCAGGTCCTTTATTTTGGAGACTCTTCCGAAGAGTTTTCTTCAGTTTCATAGCAATGTTGTTATGAACAAAATTAGCTACACTCTTACTACCCTCCTCAATGAGCTACAGAACTTCCAGTCTGATGAGGATTAGGACACCGGAAGCTGAGGCAAATGTTGCCTACAGATCATATACAAAGGGTTCGACCTCTGGGACCAAATTTGTTGCTCCTTCTCGCTCGAAAGGGAAGAAGAAGATGAAGAAGGGTAAAGCTGACCGAGCTGCCGCCAAAAAGGGTAAGAAGGTCAAGGAAGTTGTAGAAAAAGGAAAGTGTTTCCACTGCAATGGGGGCGGCCACTGGAAGAGAAACTGTCCCAAGTTCCTTGTCGAGAGGAAGAATCAATGTAAATATGATTTACTGGTATCTGAAACATGTTTAGTGGAGAGTAGTGACTCTGCCTGGATATTGGATTCAGGCGCCACTAACCACGTTTGTTTTTCTTTTCAGGGAATTGATTCCTAGCAGCAGCTGCGAGAGGGTGAGGTGACTCAACGGGTTGGATCCGGGGAGATAGTCTCTGCTGCAGCTATCGACAAAGTGAAGCTTGTCTTCAGCAGGAATTACTTATTGTTAGACAATTTGTACATAGTCCCAGGGTTTTCTAGAAATCTTGTTTCTATTTCCTGTCTTATTGAACAATGTATTTCAATTTCATTTGATTATAACAAAGCGTTTTCTTTCAAAGGCAATTGGATTTGTTCAGCTTCACTTCAGTCTCATTTGTATGTTTTGAAACCAAATTCAGTCAAAAGTGTTTTGAATACTGAATTACTTAAAACTGCAGAAACACAAACTAAAAGAGTAAAAGTTTCTTCAAAAGAAAATTTCCATCTTTGGCATCTAAAGTTAGACCACATTAATCTCAATAGGATTGAGAGACTAGTGAAGAGTGGACTTCTAAGTCAGTTGGAAGAAAATTTTTTACCGGTATGTGAGTCATGCCTCGAAGGAAAAATGACCAAACGTCCTTTTACTGGAAAGGATTTAGAGCCAATGAGCCCCTTGAGCTTATACATTCTAACCTCTGTGATCCGATGAGTGTTAAAGCGCGAGAAGGTTACGAATACTTCGTATCTTTCATAGATGACTATTCGAGGTATGGGTATATTTACCTAATGCATAGGAAGTCTGAAACTCTTGAAAAGTTCAAGGAGTATAAGACTGAGGTTGAGAACCTGTTAGGTAAAACCATAAAAACACTTCGATCGATTGAGGTGGAGAGTATATGGACACTGAATTCCAGGACTATATGATGGAACACGAAATTACGTCCAAACTCTCAGCACCTGGTATGGCACAGCAGAATGGCGTATCGGAAAGGAGAAACAGAACCTTGTTGGACATGGTTTGGTCGATGATGAGCTATGATCGTCTCCCTGATTCTTTTTAGGGTTACGCAGTGGAGACTGTGGTTTATATTTTGAACAACATTCCGTCGAAGAGTGTTTGTGAAACACCTTTCGAACTCTGGAATGGAGGTAAAGATAGTTTACACCATTTCAAAATTTGGGGATGCCCGACCCACGTGTTGGTGTCAAATCTGAAAAAGTTGGAACCCCGTTCAAAATTGTGTCTATTCGTAGGTTACCCAAAAGAGACCAGAGGTGGTCTATTTTAAGATCCTAAGGAAAATAGGGTGTTTGTGTCAACAAATGCCACTTTCCTCGAGGAATACCATATCAGGGATCATTTGCCTAGGAGCAAAATCGTGTTGAATGAAATGGACAGTACATCAACAAGAGTTGCTGATGGGGCTAGTACGTCAATAAGTGTTGTTGATCCTAGCACGTCAAGTCAAGTTCGTTCTCAAGAGTTGGGAATACCTCGACGTAGTGGGAGGGCTGTGAGACAACCTGAACGTTACATGGGTTTAGCTGAAACCCAAGTTGTCAATCTTGCTGATGACTACGAGGATCCATTGACCTATGATCAGACAATGGCTGATGTTAACAAGGACGAATGGATTAAAGCTATGGACCAGGAAATGGAGTCGATGTACTTCAATTTTGTCTGAGAGCTTGTGGATCAACCGGATGGGGTAAGACCTATAGGTTGTAAATGGATCTACAAACGTAAACGTGGCGTAAATGGGAAGGTGCAGACCTTCAAAGCACGACTAGGGGCAAACGGTTTTACCCAGTTCGAAGTGGTTGACTATGAGGAAACCTTTTCACCTGTTGCCATGGTAAAGTCGATCAGGATCCTTCCGGCCATTGCCGTGTATTATGACTATGAGGTATGGCAGATGGTTGTCAAAACCGCCTTTCTGAATGGCAACCTTGACGAAACCATCTACATGGACCAGTCCAAAGGGTTCATAACTCAAGGCCAAGAGCAAAAAGTTTGACGGCTTCATAGGTCTATTTATGGACTAAAACAAGCCTCAAGGTCTTGGAATATAAGGTTTTATGAGCCAATCAAATCTTATGGCTTTGATCAGAATGTTGACGAGCCTTGTGTCTACAAGAAAATCATCGACAAAATTGTCGCATTTCTGAAATTATATGTGGATGATATCCTTCTCATTGGGAATGAGGTAGGATCTCTTACTAACGTAAAGAAATAGCTAGTTTCGCAATTACAAATGAAAGATTTGGAAGAAGCTCAGTATGTTCTAGGTATCTAGATTGTCTGAAACTGGAACAACAGAACGCTAGTCATGTCTCAAGCGTCTTATATTGACAAGATGTTGTCTAGATATAAGATGCATAACTTCAAGAAGGGTTTGCTGCCTTTCAGGCACGGGGTTCATCTGTCTAAGGATCAGTGTCCTAAGACTCCTCAAGAGGTTAAGGAAATGAGACGCATCCCCTATGCTTCAGCTGTAAGGAGCCTGATGTATGCCATGTTGTGTACTAGGCCTGACATCGGTTATACAGTAAGGATTGTCAGTAGGTATCAATCCAATCCAGGATTAGATCACTGGACAACCGTAAAGGCAATCCTCAAGTATCTTAGGAGAACGAGGAACTACAACTTAGTGTATGGCAGTGGGGATTTGATCCTTACAGGATACACAGATTCTGACTTTCAGACCTATAAGGATTCTAGGAAATCAACTTCGGGGTCAACCTTCATTCTAAATGGAGGAGTTGTAGTATGGTGAAGCATCAAGCAGGCATGCATCGCAGATTTCACTATGGAAGCAGAGTACGTTGCGGCTTGTGAAGCTACAAAGGAAGTTGTTTGACTTAGGAAGTTCATGACGGATTTGGAAGATGTTCCAAATATGAACTTGTCGATCACACTATTTTGTGACAACGACAGCAAAGAGCTAACCTGCAGAGCCTCGGAGCCATAAGAGAGGCAAACACATTGAGCGGAAGTATCACCTGATACGAGAGATTGTGCACCGCGGCGACGTGACAGTCATGCAGATAGTGTCGGAGCACAACGTAGTTAATCTATTTACACGACTAAGTTGTTTGAGAGTCACCTAGATTGTCTAGGTCTTCGAGTGCTTCCTGACTAGGGCAAGTGAGAGATATGTAAACCAGTATTCAATGCCCTAGTTTATTGTATTACGTCATTGTAATTTATGCACATTTCATAAATGTATTTGCTCCACTAGCTTAGTCCAAGTGGGAGTTTATTGGGATGTTTGTCCTAATCTTGTTTAGTTTGTAAATATACATTTGAAATTAATAAATGTTATTTATTTCATCATTTTGTGACTCGCATTTATTACAAACTTTGTCCAATAAACTAAGCTTCAAGGTCATTGAATATATGAGAGAACTAGAACTTGAATGGTGTGTAGTGGACACACAGGGAGGATCACGTTCGCGTAAATGACCCGAATGGTCTACAGTATATGGATGGAGTTAGAGACCTAATCCTGGATACACTGTGGATGCGACCCGCTTTGTATTAAGATACAAACGAGGTGATCTGACTCGTTCATGTGGTTGACATGCGAGTGGGGACATCCTGTACAATGATATTGTACAAGATCGACCGTGAATTATTAGATCTACTGATGAAACACCGTTAACAGTATGGACTAATAACTTCGTAGATGACCATTAATGACTCGACCTGAATCCTGAGCGTGTTACGGATTCCTATCTGCGGGGGTCTGTCCTTTGACTAGTACGGGTGAGGGTGGTCACAGTTACTCGCCCAATAGCCTATCTTCTCAGGGATAGGACCAAGTAGGGAGTTGGGAACTTAACTACGCGAGATGGAATTCACTCGTTCCCGCCTTTAGGGAAACTAGAGGGGTTGTTCCCTTAAGTGTTCCCTTAAGCCTATCTTCTCATCCTCTCACTGGCACAAGATGGTTGTTGTGTATGGTTGGACCATTACAACGTTGTTATTCATTAGAGAAGTAGTGGGGACTTAAGGAACAAAAAGTAAACACAGGGGTAAAAGGTAATTTGGCCCAGCAGTGTCTACAAACAATCTCTGAAGGGTCGACTCATGGGCATTGGTTATATAATTGGACACATAATGTCTTACACTGACGGGAGTGCAGCTACGGGATTTAGTGGAGTGTTACCGTAGCTAATAAATGTTGATTAACCGGATTAAAGAGTTTGATAGGTTAATCTTGGATCATTGGAGCTCGTCACCGTAGGCCCATAAGGTCCCTCGGTTGGCTCAAACTGGATTAAAAGAAGGTTTACTATTTTGGGGTGAATTGAAGTGTTCAAGTTTACTATAGGGTATTTATGTGATTTATATGAGATATGAATGATATAATATATAGTTTAATGTGGATGAGATTCATAATAAACTATAGGTTAGCCTAATTTTTTATTAGGGCTAATTTGGAGAAATTAGATTGAGAGATATTAAATTGGATGTGATTCAATTTAAAAATCCACAATTATGCAAATGTGATTTGTAAAATGAGATATGAGATATCTTATAATATATGGTTATGTAAATATGATTTGCATAACCTATAATTGTGGTAAAATGGTAAATAGGTGGAGATTTCAACTCCACCTATCACTATTATATAAACCCCTTTTGCAAGAAAGGTTGTAAGCTTTTACTCTCATTTTTGGAAATCTCACCAAAAGAACAGTTCTCTCCTCTCTCAATCCTCTCTCAAAACTTCTCCTCCCAAAAAAAAAGAAAGATCCCATAATCCTACATCTTCCAAAAGAAGAACAACCGAGAAATCAAGTGGTGGTGTTCAGTCGGTGTTCGTGAGAAGAGTACGAGATCATTGAGATCGAGAAAAGCACGAAGAGTTTGTGAACGGAGGAAGGAATCTTGAAGAAAGTCTTCAACAAGTAAGTATTAACTTTAACTTACTGTTTTTCTTCCATAGAATGCATGTTTAACCTATGATTATATGATAATTAGTTTTAACCAATTTAAGTTGCACAACTTCATCACGACGATTCGATCGTCTTCTGTTGCGCGTGGATTCTCATTCCCTTCAACTTGATCTCAATCCTGAGCAGGTTACGAACTCCTGTTTGCGAGAGATTGTCCTCTGACTAGTATGGGTGAGAGTGACCAAATTCGTCGACTCAATATGTCTACCTTCTTGGGGACAAGACCGAGTGAGTAGCTGGGGACTTAGCCTAGAAGGATGGAATTCACTCATTCCCGCCTACTAGGGTAAGTAGAGGAATGTTCCCTTAAGTGGTGTCTCCGGGACTTGAACAAAGGGCCTGACCCTCTCATTGGCATGGGAGGGACTCTGTTTGTTGGTAGGACCACAAACAAATTGTTCATTAGAGCAACACTAGTACTTAAGATACAAGATGTAACCCAGGGGTAAAACGGTAATTTGACCCAACTGGTGTTACGAACATTCGTGAAGGATTGACTTGCTGTTATTGGTCAATATCCGTGAACATAGAAATATATCTACAGTGAGAAGAGTGCAGCTGCGGGACTTTAGTGGAGTGTTCCCGCAGTTAACGCATGTTGATTAGGAGGTTAATGAGATTAATCGAGTAATCTCGTATCGTTGGAGATTCTGATCTGTAGGTCCATTAGGTCCACCTTCTAGCTCGTAAAGGGTTCTTAGATCGTTTGAATTTGAAATGTTCAAATTCATTAGGGAATGAATTTAATGTATATAGATACAATATAATATATAGTTTTGGAACTATATATATGAAAGACCTCCAATATTCACTCTTATTTCCCACTTTCTTCTAATTTTAGTTCTTATTTAATTTGCCATATTATTTCACTATCTTAATATTATATTATATATATATCCCACTTTCATTTTCATTTCCATTTATTATTATTATTATTATTATTATTATTATTATTATTATTATTATTATTATTATTATTATCATCATCATATTATTATTCAAATATTGATAAAATTATATCCGGTGTCCATCCTATTTTCACAACAAGATGAACTATTGTTGTAATTTTAGACTTAAACTTTAATCAATTGCAGAATTTATTTAGTTTTAAAAAATTAGGAGCAGTTCTAAAGTTGAATTAGACATGACGTTATGCTCAAATAATGATATTTTATGTGGAATATATCTTGGATAGAAACTTAATGAATTAATAAAACACTATAACTATAGTATCTTTAGTAGCTATAAAATAATCATTTTTAAACGATTTATAATAATTTCAAGAATCAGGTAAAAAAGTGGCATAACTTTTAATAAAATTTGCCAATCATAAGATTAGGCAAGATGCTATTAAAGTATAAGTTTTAGAATCATGAAATCACTTTTAATTATTACGATGTTTTATTAAAGCTATAAATTTCTTTTAAGGTATTACAATGTTTATTAAGATGTGTTTTTAATAGTCTTCTTAAAATATTAATGTAAAAAGATCTAAAAGTTGAATGATATAACTTTTTTTTAGGGTCAAAGAGAGCATAGCTCAAAACTGACAGCTTAAATGTATGAAAGATTTGTAGTTTGAATTTCAACTCCTAATATACTGAAAAAAACTCTTACCTTTTTTTTTTTTGTGGTAGGAAAAGATTCTTATAGAAATATAAAGTATTAGACAAAAGTCCATACATATTCTATATAGAATATTATATTTGCATAGTAATTCTGAGGTTGTCTTTGGTAATTGTTGAAAATTAAACATATTTTGGTACGTTTACATATATATGAGTTTTTAAGATTAATTAAGCATTATTATTTGTTTAGAAGTTTTAATAGGATTTAGAAACAGTGTATTTATGTATGAGAGTTTTTTAGTTTATAAAATTATGTTTATGAGAGTTATGGATAGAAGCAATTATTGGTAAATCCTATAAATATGATTACTTTTGTACGATTGTATTAATACAAGCAAGAAAAGTAAATAAGAAGAAAAAACAAAGTGAGTTTAGAGAAAAAAGTGTGAGCCAAGTTTGTAGTTTTATGAAAAGTATTTTTTAATACAAGTTAATTGTTTCTTGTGAAATATATTTCTTGTTTGATTATTTACTTGTGGAGAATACTTATAAAGTAGTAGATCGAGTCAAGAAGGTTTGCCTCCAAAAATTGAGAAGTGATTATGAATCATTACATATGAAGGAGTCTGAATCGATTTCAGATTATACGTCAAGATTGTTAGCAGTGGTCAATGAAATGAAGAGATACGGTGAGACAATAAATGATGAGCAAGTAGTTGAAAAGATACTCCGCTTATTCGATGAAATTCAATTTCATCATTGTTGCTATTGAAGAATCAAAGGACTTGAGTACATTGTCCATTGATCAGCTTGTGGGTACTTTACAAGCCCATGACGAGAAACTTCTCAAGAAGAACAAACAAACAACTGAGCAACTTTTTCAATCAAAGTTACAGTTGAGAGATAAAAAAGATAGCCAAGAAAAAGAAAATCGATGTCGAGGACGTGGTCATAATCATGGACGTGGTGACTTTAGAGGTCGAGGTCGAGGAAATTTCGGTGAAAGAAATTTTGATAATTCAAATACTAACTCGTCAAGAGGTTGTGGAAGACAAAATTATTCAAAGTCATATGGAGGAAGATCAAATAATGACAAAAGGTATAACAAAAGTCAAGTGGAATGTTATAATTGTCATATTCTTTGGAATGCAAAAATAAATTTGAAGAAAATGTCAATTATGCGGAGTAAGACGTTAAAAGCAGTGAGTCATCTTTGCTTCTAGCATGCAAAGGTGAAGAGACATGTGAAAATAATTCGTTGTATCTTGATAGCGGTGCAAGCAATCACATGTGTGGAAGTAAATCAATGTTCGTGGAACTTGATGAATCTGTTGGTGAAAATATCGTGTTTGGTGATGCTACAAAAATTCCTGTGAAAGGAAAAGGTAAAAAATTTTTAATCAATTTGAAGAATGAAAAGCATGAGTCTATCTCTAATGTCTATTATGTGCCAAATATGAAGAAAAATATTTTGAGTTTGGGACAACTCCTAGAAAAAGACTATAATATTTTGATGAATGATTATAGTCTTTCAATAAAAGATCATCGTCATAATATGATTGCTAAAGGGTAAATGTCGAAGAATAGAATGTTTTTGTTAAACATTCAAACTGATGTTGTAAAATGTTTGAAGGATCCATCTTGGATTTGGCATTTGAGATTTGGGCACTTGAACTTTGAAAGTTTGAGACTGTTAGCTAGGAAGAACATGGTGAAAGGATTGTCATATGTCAAGCATGCAGATCAATTTTATGAAGGTTGTCTTTATGGCAAGCAATCAAGGAAGAGTTTTCCAAAAGAATCCTTTTCAAAAGCAAATAGGCAAATAGAGCTTGTTCACACTGATTTTTGTGGACCGATAAAGCCAAGTTCTTTCGGTAAGAATAATTATTTCTTATTGTTTATTGATGATTTTAGCCGAAAAACTTGGGTTTATTTTGTCAAGGAAAAATCAGAGGTATTTTGCATGTTCAAGAGATTTAAAGCTCTTTTTGAAAAAGAAAGTTGTTTTTATATAAAAGCTCTGAGATCAGATAGAGGAGGAGAATTCACTTCAAATGAATTCAAAGGCTTTTATGAAGAAAATGAAATTCATCGAACTATGACAGTTCCATGGACTCCACAACAAAATGGTGTTGCTGAGAGGAAGAACAAACGATACTCAATATGGCTCGAAACATGTTGAAGAGTAAGAAGATGCCAAAAGAATTTTAGGCACAAGCAGTTGAATGTGTTGTTTACTTTTCAAATCGCTCTCCAACTAGAAGCTTGTGGAACAAAACTTTTCAACAAGAATGGACAAGAAGAAAACCATCTATTGCTCATCTGAGAGTATTTGAGACCATAACTTATGCATATGTACCAGATCAAAAGCGTAGTAAGCTCGATGATAAAAGTGAGAAGAATATTTTGATTGGATATGATGCAAGCTCAAAAGGCTACAATCTTTATAATCCTGCTACAGAGAAGCTGGTGGTGAGTAGAGATGTTGTGTTTGATGAGGAAGCAAAGTGGAATTGGAATGATGAACCAAAAGACAACAAATTTTTATTTTTTTTCGAAGATGATGATGAATCCAGTGGAGTTGCTTCTCCATCAACACCACCTACATCACCAGTCATTCCACAATTACAAAGCACACCTTCATCATCTACAAGCTCAAGTGAAGCACCTCGTTGCATGAGAAATTTGCAAGACATCTATAATGAAACTTAAGAGTTAACTCAAAGTTTTAGTGATCTCACTCTATTTTGTCTTTTTGGTGAGAGTGAACCTTTAACTTTTGAAGAAGTTTAATAGGATGAAACATGGAAGATGGCTATAGATTAAAAGATAAAGGCCATACAAAAGGATGATACATGGGAATTTTCTACCCTTCCAAGTGGAAAGAAAGCAGTAGGTGTCAAATGGGTGTTCAAGATAAAAAGAAATGAAAAAAGATAAGTGCAGAGATATAAAACAAGATTAGTTGCCAAAGGTTATTCTCAGAGAAAGGGAATTGGCTATGATGAAGTGTTTGCTCATATGGCTCGCGTGGAGACTATAAGGTTACTAATTGCATTTGTTGCTCAAAATAAATGGAAGATTTTCCAGATGGATGTCAAATCAACATTTTTGAATGGATATCTTGAAGAAGAAGTCTACTTGGAACAAGCTCTTAGTTATTCTGTGAAAGGCCAAGAAGACAAAGTCCTAAAATTAAAGAAGGCCTTGTACGGAGAAGAATGTGGAATAGTAGAATCAACAAATATTTCCTTGATAATGGGTATTTGAGATGCCCATATGAACATTCTCTTTATATTAAAACTAACGATCATGGAGATATTTTGTTGGTTTGCAGCTGTATGTGGATAACTTAATTTTTATAGGAAATTGTGCAAGCATGTTTGAAAATCTCAAGAAGGCAATGACTCAAGAATTTGAAATGACAAATATCGGGCTCATGTCATATTATCTTGACATCGAGGTGAAACAGTCAAAAGAAGTTATTTTCATCTCCCAAGAACAATATACTACAGAATTCTTGAGAAATTTTAGATTTTAAATGCTAAACATGTTATAACTCCGATGGAAACTGGGGCAAAACTGTCCAAATATGAAGATGGAGATGTTGTTGATCCATCATATTTTAAAAGTTTGATTGGGAGCTTGAGATATTTAACTTCCACAAGACCAGATATTCTTTTCAATGTTGGATTGGTGAGTCGGTTTATGGAATCTCCTACTGAAGGGAATGAAATCCCGCGCAGCAGAAGGGTGATCGAATCACCGTGGTATCATTGCGAAATTTATTTTCTTAAAAGAATTTCTATCTCATAAAAACAAGGATAAACATAAAAAATAAGAAGAAAAACAACAAGTATACTTACTTGTTGAAGGACCGTTTTCAAGTTTTCCTTCTCCGTTCACGAACCCTTCGTGATCACAATCTCAACGCTCTCGATCTCCTCGAACAGTGAGTAACCCGGACACTTCCACAAAGCTTCTCGGTTGTTCTACTTTTGGTAGAAGGAGAGTGGTGGAACTATTCCTTTTGGGTGAAAGTGAGGAGAGATTGAGAGAGAAGTTGAGAGAATTCTCAAATGCTCTTTGGTGAGAAATCCAAATAATGAGCCTTGAGTTACCAAATCCTTCTTGCAAACGAGTTTAAATAATGGTGATAGGTGGAGTTGAAATCTCCACCTGTTTACCATTTAACCACAACCATAGGTTATGCAAATCATATTTGTATAACCACATATAATAAGATATCACATATCTCATTTTACCAATCGCATTTGTATAATTGTGGATTTTTAAATTGAAGCACATTCAATTTAATTTCTCCAAATTAGCCCTAATTCGACAATTAGACTAACCTATAGTTTATTATGAATCTCATTCACATTAAACTATACAATATGTCAATCATATCTCATATAAATGACATAATTACCCTTTAGTGAACTTGAACACTCAAATTCACACCAAAACTGTAAAGCCTCTATTAATCCAGTTTGAGCAAACCGAGGGCCCTAATGGACCTACAGTGACGAGCTTCAATGATTCGAGACTAACCTGTCAAACTCTTTGACCCAGTTAATCAACATTCATTAACTACGGTAACACTCCACTAAAATCCGTAGTTGCACTCCCGTCACAGTAAGACAAGTTATGTTCACTGTAACCAATGCCCATGAGTCGACCCTTCACAGGTTGTTCATAGACACTGTTGGGTCAAATTACCGTTTTACCCCTGTGTCTATTTCTTGCTCCTTAAGTCCCCACTGCTCCTCTAATAAACAACAACGTTGTAATGGTCCAACCATACACAACACCCCTCTCGGGCTAGTGAGAGGGTGGGCGCCCATTGTCCAACCCCTGGAGACAGCACTTAAGGGAACACATCCCTCTAGTTTCCCTAAAGTCGGGAACGAGTGAATTCCATCTCGCGTAGTTAAGTTCTGAGCTCTCCACTTGGTCCTGCCCCTAAGAAGATAGGCATATTGGGTGAGTAATTGTGACCACACTCACTGACTAGTCAAAGGACTAACTCCCGCAGACAAGAGTCCGTAACACACCCAGGATTCAGGTTGAGTCACTAATGATCATCTACGAAGTTATTAGTCCCTTACTATTAACGGTGTTACATCAGTAGGTCTAATAATTCACGGTCCGGTCTTGTACAATATCATTGCACAGGATGCCCCCACTCGCATGTCAACCACATGAACGAGTCAGATCACCTCGTTTGTATCTAATACAAAGCGAGCCACATCCATAGTGTATCAAGGATTAGGTCTCCAACCTTATCCATATACTGTAGACCATTCGGGTCATTAACTCGAACGTGATCCTCCTTGTGTGTCCACTACACACTGTTCAAGTTCTAGTTCTCTCATAAATTCAATGACCTTGGAGCTCAGTTTATTGGACAAAGTTTGTAAAAATGCGAGATAGAAAGAGATGAGAGAAATAACACTTATTTATTTCAAATGGTAATATTACAAACAAAACGAGATTAGGACATGCATCCCAACAAACTCCCACTTGGACTAAGCTAGTGGAGCAAACATACATTTCTCAAAGGTACAAGAATTACAATAAAGTAATACAATACACTAGGACATTGAATACCCTTTACAATACTCCCACTTGCCCTAGTCAGGAAGCACTCGAAGACCTAGACTCTCTAGGTGACCCTCAAACACCTTAGCCGTGAGTGGCTTTGTAAATGGATCAACAACGTTGTGCTCCGATACTATCTATGTGACTGTCACGTCGCCGCGGTGCACAATCTCCCGTATCAGGTGATACTTCCGCTCAATGCGTTTGCCTCTCTTATGACTCCGAGGCTCTCTGGAGTTGGCTACTGCACCACTATTGTTACAAAACAACGTGATCGACAAGTTCATATTTGGAACAACTTCTAAATCCGTCATGAACTTTCTAAGTCAAACAACTTCCTTTGCAGCTTCACAAGCCGCAACGTACTCAGCTTCCATAGTGGAATCAGCGATGCATCCCTTCTTGATGCTTCACCATACTACAACTCCTCCATTCAGAATGAAGGCTGGCCCCGAAGTGGATTTCCTAGAATCCTTATCAGTCTGAAAGTCCTAATCTGTGTATCCTGTAAGGATCAAATCCTCATTCTCATACACTAGGTTGTAGTTCCTCGTTCTCCTAAGATACTTGAGGATTTCCTTAACGGTTGTCCAGTGATCTAATCCTGGATTGGATTGATACCTACTGACAATCCCAACAGCATAACAAATGTCGGGCCTAGTACACAGCATGACATACATGAGGCTCCCAACAGCTGAAGCATAAGGGATTCGTCTCATATCCTCAACCTCTTGAGGAGTCTTAGGACATTGATCCTTAGATAGGTGAACCCTATGCCTGAAAGGTAGCAAGCCTTTCTTGGAGTTCTGCATGTATATCTAGACAACATCTTGTCAATATAAGACGCTATCTACGTGTGAAGCAGAATATGTTGTTGCAGCATCATGTGTTTGTCATGCAGTTTGGTTGAATAAGTTGCTTCAAGAAGTTGGAATATTGTAAGAGGATGCAACAGTAATCCATGTGGATAATAAGTCAACAATTGCTCTAGCAAAAAATCAAGTGTTCCATGATCGTATTAAACACATTGATACAAGATTCCATTTTATTCGAGATTGTATTTCCAGAAAGGAGATTTATGTTGAATATGTGAAGACTGAAGATCAAACTGCAGATATTTTTACGAAGCCACTTAAAGTTGATGTGTTTCACAAGTTCAGAACCTTGCTCGGAGTACTTTCCGTAAAACATGTTTAAGTGGGGATGTTGAAAATTAAACATATTTTGGTACGTCTACACATATATGAGTTTTTAAGATTAATTAAGCATTATTAATTGTTTAGAAGTTTTAATAGAATTTAGAAACAGTGTATTTATGTATGAAAGTTTTTTAGTTCATAAAGTTATATTTATATTTACGAGAGTTATGGATAGAAGCACTTATTGGTAAATCCTATAAATAGGATTACTTTTGTACGATTGTATTAACACCAGAAAGAAAAATAAATAAGAAGAAAAAACAAAGTGAGTTTAGAGAAAAAAGTGTGAACCAAGTTTATAGGTTTGTGAAAAGTATTTTTTAATACAAGTGAATTGTTTCTTGTGAAATATATTCCTTATTTGATTATTTACTTGTGAGTGTCACACGCTTCGAACAGTAATAGTCTCTTTTTTTTTTCCAAGTATAAAATAGGGATTTCAGAAAATAACAATATATTTAACACAAATGTAACAAAAATAATGAATATGAAATAAAATTCCCATAATATATGCAAACCACCCTGACCCAGTCCTAACAAATAAATATTTTTTTTTTATCGTTGCAAGCCAAAAACTACATACACACAGCACAAGACATGAAAATTCATAAGGTTGTAGTTTTCCTAGAAGCAACCCGTGGGTTGAACTAGACCTGCAACAATCCCTCCTGCATGGCTACATGTAGCTTGCGCTGTTTGATTCATATAAGTAAGTTTTACATCCTCCAATCTTATACCAATGCATGGATTTGTTGGACTACAATCGAACTTAACTGCAACTTGTGTGGCTGATGTTCCATGGATGTTTTGATATGTCACATCACTAATTTTAATCCCGGAAGCCTATACGACGATATATAAAGAATAAGAAAAATTGTAAAAGATCGAAAAGTTAGAAACCTACTAAATTAATCAAGTTCTTCCTCAGGATGATATACCATAGTTTGAAATTAATTAGAGCGTATTAATTCATTCATTAACTTCATACCTGGCCTGGACAACCTTCGTGGCTTGGGCAATAATTTTGGTCAATAACAATTGGATTTTGGACATTATCCATTATAATATTTTGGAATAGAATGTTCCTAGCAAATCCATTGCTTGGCTTGCCCCATGCTTTAATTCTTACCCCATTTTGAGTGCGTGAAAATAAAGCTTTTTTCACTGTTACGTTTTGCACTCCATCCTCTTGTAGGTCTTTTGCCAAACTTCCAATGCTGCAAAACCAACCAAATTGCACAACTTATAAGACCTTAGATTTCTTTTTTGTTTTGTGTAAATTTCTAATACCATAATAAGAAATATATATGTACCTTATTCCATGACCAGGACTACAGACAATATTCTCAATCCATAAGTTGGAGGTGCCAGGGCCGATGGAGATACAATCATCTCCGGTGCCTATCTTAGAGTTTAGTATGGTCACATCAGACGATAGTTGTACATGAATACCATCTGTGTTGGGGCTATTACCGGAGGCTAACACCTTAAGCCCTTTCATTTTGACGTTTTGGCATCCATTGATGACTATGTGGAACATTTGGCTATTGAGCGTCGTTAATCCACTAACAACTACATTTTTCGAGTTGGAGAATTCAAGTGTCTGCACAAATAGACAGGGAAGAACCATTTGAGAACATTAGAGTAACACACTTAATGAACGAGAGAATAACTAATAGAGTAATAATTTGCATATACCGTGGCTCCAGTTGGGCAAGTATTAGTGGAATTTTTACAAGCCCATAAGCCAGTTCCTTTTCCATCGAGACTACCACCTGAGATAGTAACTCCATCAACGTGCCTAAACATGATCCAAGCTACAGAGTTGCCAATAATTCTAAAGTCTGAAGGAGCCACCAAAGTGCCATCAATGCGAATAAATATTGCATTATTCTTGCAGGGTCCGTTGAATGTTCCACTTTGAAGGTAATATCTTCCTCGAGGCACATAAATGGTGGATGCTTTTGTGGAGCCACATGCATTAGCCCATGCTGTTTCAAACGCTTTTGTTGAGTCAGTTTTGCCATCACCCTTGCCTCCAAAACTAACAACATTGTATGATAATGCAATACAAAAACTCGAATCCAGTAACGCCACAAAGACTACGAAAGGTAGTATGAGTCGGGTTCTCAGTAGGGTCATTTTAATTACTATTTTGATGGTTTTTCCAAATGTTTTTGTGGTTGTGTGAGAGAAAAAAAAAGGAGGAGAAAACAAAACTCCAATGATTCTGTGCAATAAAGAAATTTCTGGTGATATTTATAGGATCATCAATGAAATGAGAAAAAAAAATATGGAAAGAGGATAAAGTTTAGCCGTCGCGTGGCTTGAGTTTGGAAGTTTGATTAGGAAGGACAAAGAGACAGAGCGAGTAGCGTAAACATTAAGTATATTAGTAATCTAGAGTTCTTAAAATAAAATTAAACTTGAGCTAGTAACTTCTTTTAATTTTTAATTTTAAAAAGTCATTTCTAGTGTAGAAATTTATATATATATATAAAAAGATACAATCAAGTACTAATGGACCAATTTTTAAAATTATTGAAAGCAGAAAGAACATTTTTTCAAATGCATAATATAATAGTGGTTAAATTACAAGTTTAGTCTCTGAATTTTGAGATTTGTGTCTATTTAGTCCGTGAATTTTAAAAAGTATCAAATCCCTGAACTTTCAATTTTGTATCTAATAAGTCCTGAACTTTAAAATATTTAATTAGTCATTCAACTTCTAATAGGTACCTAACATATTCACAATTTTTTTAAAACTAATCGATCTATTATACATAAAATTGAATTTTTTGTCCAATAGAAGTTTAAAGTTTCAATTTTTTGCCTAGTAAATTTATGAATTTTAAAAAAACATCAACTAGGTCAATGACCTATTCGACACAAAATTGAAAATTGAGGGACCTATTGGATACAAAATTGAAAATTTGAGCACTTATTAAACACATTTCAAAGTTTAGGGACCAAATATATATAAAATTGAAAGTTTAGAGACCTATTTAACACTTTTAAAAGTTTGGGACTAAATAGACACAAATCTCAAAGTTCTGGGACTAAACTTGTAATTTAACATATAATAATCACATGATAATTATAATAATGAGTACTTTTGTGTAAGTCTTACCTATTTCATCTTACATATTTTGCCTATATGAAAAGCTGTTAATATGTATAATTAAATTAGTGCTGTAGACATAAATTTTTGTTAATTTATATCTTTGGACATAATTGTGTACATATAAATAGTCGGAAATGGGGCTTGAATATTAGGTAAATTAATATTGACGTAAAACAACGGTTTTAGCTTTAGATGTTTGTGTATGTCCAGGGCAGCCTAATGCCACGGTGTATTTGATGGAAGAATTCAAACAATACTAATTAAATACGAGCACAAGATTGATGTTGCTTGCATCTGAATTAAGCAATTTGAATTTGTAGGTGTTTATGCAGTGGTGGTTTCTCTCATTTTACTTCAAACCATTAGCCGCCAAATCACAACATCAATATTCATGCATATTGAGATCGACTCCCAACTCCAATTTTCTCATTTCTTTACATCACAAAAATAATTATCATTCCCTCGTCAATATATATACACACATATATATAATTCCATTTTATTATCAAAAAGAAAAGATTGTGGATGTTCAACTTGAATGCATTGAGATATATGGTGCTTGTCAAAGTAACTATGACTGTAAAGAGCTTATGAAGTGAAGTGTGATAGTCATATAGAATACGTAGGTGATGTATGAAATTGAAGTTGCAATCAGATCATAACCTGTCGGACGGCGGCAGCGGCGCGTGTGTGGGAAGGTGTCTTAACACCATTACATCTAATTTTTGCCAACTTCCATGTAGTCTATGTTATATAAACTACTCTCACTTTCACAACCTTTTCAATGTGAGACAATGGTTTTCTCATTTTTTATGTGACTTTTTGGGTCCAAGGCCCAAGTCATTCTCAACAATCCCCCATCAATGACTTGAAAAAAAATAATAAATAAAAGAATAGTTTCCTAAGCAATGAAAGGACAATAAACTTAAGTATCAATATATTTCGATTTTGATTGATGCATAGTGAAGCAAGCCAACAACTTAATTAAATAGAGTGAGTTAGCTCTTGAACTTTCAATAATTATGGTTACGACCTCACAACACGTTTTAGTCTTCATATTTTATTATGACTCCACGATACAATAGTACATCTTGTGCTTTTTGTTGACATGCACATAAAACCTCGAGTCACCGTGAAAGCTCTAGAGAAGGAGATCCTTATACTCTTTCATAGAAGGCAACCACATCTTCACAATCACGTTAATTACTTAATCAAGTCTTTTAGACAAACCACTCAAATCGGGTTATGAAGACTTTTCAATCGATCATATCCATATTTGGACCATCCAAATAACTGTGCTATGGATTCAATTCAAGGATTAAACTCATACATGTCAAAGACTCTAGAATTACTCTCCTTTTTAGTCTTTTAGTGAGAGGATCTACTAGATTTCTCTCAAACCTCATTCCAAGGAGATAACTCCACTCTTCAATATTTTTCACAACTCTATGCCTTAGGCGTATATGCCTTCTTTTGGCATGATATACACTATTTTTGGCAATTCCTATTGCAGCTTGTGAATCGCAATGTAAAGAGACAGGTACAGATGCCCCCCACAATGGTACGTCACGAAGTAGGCTTCTTAGTCATTTTTCCTCTTGTCCTGCTAGCTCCAGAGCTATATATTCTTAATCTATGGTGGATCGTGCTATGCTCGTTTTATTGATGATTTCCATAAAATTTCCCCCCCCCCACCTAGAAGAAATACATAACCGCTAGTGGGATCTTACCTCATCGTTATCTGTTACCTAGATTGTTGGGTTTTATGCCCTAAAGCTCATAATTTGTAAATAATGTTTTAATTAAATCAATCAAGAGTTATTATTTACCATTATTTTCTATATTGTCTTAAGTTAACCCTAAATTCAATAAACTAACGTCCAAGGTTATTGCATGTCTCTTGTACTAAATGTAGTGAACATATAAGGATCTCAGTTCGAGATACAATCTAAACATTCTATAGTAAGGGGATAAGGCTTGGGTACCTCACCCTAGTAATACTATGGATATGGCCTACTTTGTATTTGATACAAACACAGCGATCCAAACGTGTTCGTGTAGACGACAGGTGAGTGGGAATATCCTATGTGATGAGATCGCATAAGACCAAACCACGAAATAGTAATCACTAGATGTAACACTATTGACTAGTTAGATTTCTATTTCAATAGGATGACCTAGGCAACTTGATCTCAATCCTGAGCAGGTTACGAACTCCTGTTTGCGAGGGATTGCCCTTTGACTAGTATGGGTGAGAGTGGCCCGAGACGCCGACTCAATATACCTACCTTCTTGGTGACAAGACCGAGTAGACAACTAGAGACTTAACCTAACAAGATGGAATTCACTCCTTCCCGCCTATTAGGGTAAGTAGTTGAATGTTCCCTTAAGTGGTGTCTCCGGGACTCGAACGATGGGTCTGACCCTCTCATTGGCCCGAGAGAGACTTATGTTCATTCGTAGGACCATAAACAGGTTGTTCATTAGAGGAGCATTGAGACTTAAGGTAAAAAATGTAACCTAGGGGTAAAACGATAATTTGGACAAGTTGGTGTTATGAACATTCATGAAGGGCTGACTTGTTGTTATTGGTCAATATCCGTGGACACAGAAATATATCTGTAGTGAGAAGAGTGCAACTGCGGGACTTTAGTGGAATGTTCCCGTAGTTAACGAATGTTGATTGGGTGGTTAATGAGATTAACTGAATAATCTTGTATCGTTGGAGCTTCGGATCTATAGGTCCATTAGATCCACCTCCTAGCTCGTAAAGGTTCTTAGATCATTTGAATTTGAAATATTCAAATTCAATTAGGGAATAAGATTATGTATAGAGATACATTATAATATAAAGTTTTCATGTACATTAGAACTTTATATTATAAATTTAATTTGAATGTGATTCATATTAAATTAATTGAGAGAATTAAATATTTGAAAGAGTTCAAATATTATTTAAATGTGAATGAGATTCATATTTAAAACTATAGGTTAAAATTTAATGTACATAAGATGTGCATTAAAACTATAGCTTAGAGGGAAAAATGATTAAATGTGATTTAATCTTAATTAAATATATGATATTTAATTTAATATTAATTAAATCATATATTATTTGATAATTAATTTGATTAATTATTAAATTAATTAAAGAAAAAATGAGGACACGTTCCCCATGTCTCCCAACTCCCCATCGATAGGGAGTGGGGAGTTGTCCCTCAAAAGCCTCATCTTCTTCTCGATTGTCAGATTGAATAAGACTGATCGATCAATTGGAAATTGGGTTGAATTGTTGAAACAGAAACGCTCTCTCTCACAAGATTTCCCTTTTCTCTTTCAATTGTTGGAGTACCTTCCCACCAAGGTAAGATCTAAGTAAAACTCAAAGACATAGGAGGTTTACATTAGTTGTGGTGCCCTGTATTTACAGAGGAAGAGAAGATTTGTTGTGTTGTTTTATAAGATTACAAGAGCAAGGAATTGCTATCAATTGAGACTACAAAGGTAAATGTGTTTCCATTTTAGTTTAGGAACTCATAGTATGTCTATTTTGTTTTATCCATGCTTGTATGCTTATCTCTGTATTTATTCTCAGTATACTGGATTTTGAAATAAACCAAAACAAAACTTGCAATTACGATCTTTAATACATTTTCGCTGCTCAAGGGAATTCAGATTCCTTCAATTGGTATCAGAGCAATGCTTGTATTTGCTTTGGTTGAAACAAAATTACATTGGTAGGTGGAAATTTGCATTTGGTTCGCTGTTAAATTGTTTAGGAAATTTTGGACTTAGTTTACTTTTTGATTTGATCAAATTATGTAAAGGCCCTTGCGTTTTTTGTCCACTTTAATCTCGCGGAGATGAACGGTGCTTCTATCGATGAGTCGAGCTAAGTAAGCTTCATTCTAGAGACTCTTCCGAAGAGTTTCCTTCAGTTTCGTAGAAATCTTGTTATGAACAAAATTAGCTACACACTGACCACCCTCATCAACAAACTACATGAAGGGAATCGAAGTCCCCGTAGCGGAAGCGATTGAGAATCGCGCGCTCTTGATTTAGTTACAACGATTAATTCAAGAACATAAAACATAGATTAAGCATGCGAATCAGAATGGACAACAAGTAATTACCTTTAAAGAACCTTTTTTCGAGTGCTCCTCTCTCCCACGATCACGATCTCAGCAACAGGAACTCCAACGTATGAAGACACGACCACCGGATCTTCTCTGTTGTTCTCTAGGTGAGGGAGGAATGTGAGTTCCCTTTAGGAGAGATGAGGTTTTTGTGAGAGATGTGTGTTTTGGAACTCTTCCAACAACACAACAAGAGAGGGCTTGTAATTTATAAATCTCATGCAACCATATATATAGGGGATTGGGATGGAAATGACCATCCTACCCCTCATTTATTCTCTCTTTAGTATATAGTTTATATATGAATCTAATTCACATTAAAACTATATATTATATCAATTATATCATATATAATAGATATAACACCTCATGTAAGAAATTGAACACTTCAATTTTACTCCTAACTTTATACTATCAATATTACCATATTGAGCCAACGGAGGGATCTAATGGACCTACAGATCATGAGCTCTAATGATGTGAGATTAACTGATCAAACTCTTTGATCCAGCTTAATCAATATTCATTAACTACAAGTCACTCCACTATAGACTTGTAGTTGCACTCTCTCATCGTAGATATTATTGTGTCCACCGATATAGTCATTACCCATGAGTCGACCCTTCACAAAGTTGTTCGTAATCACGGTGGGTTAAATTACCGCTTTACCCCGTGATTACCTCTTTGTTCCTTAAGCTCCACTGTTCTTACCCTCATAGAGGCGGGGCCCGTTGTTCAAGACACGGAGTCGGTTCACATAAGGGAACAACCTATCTAATTCTCTCAAGAGAGGAATGAGTGAATTCCATCTTGCAGTTAAGTTCCCGGCTACCTACGAGGTTACGTCACCCGAGAAGGTAGGCTTATTGAGTCGACTCACAGCCACTCTTACCCATACTAGTCTAAGGACAAACCACTATAAGTAGGAGTTCTTAACTTGCTCAGGATTCAAGTCGAGTCACTAATGACCATCTATAAATTACTAGTCTTATCCTCATTAATCTGGTGTTACAACTGGTTAGACTAATAATTTGCGATCCATCTCTTGTATGAACTCTTCATACAGGATGCCCCCACTCGCATGTCAACTACATGAATGAGTTGGATTACCTCATTTGTACTAATTACAAAGTGGGTCGCATCCATGGTGTTACCAGAATGAGGTTTCGAACCTTATTCTTACACCATAGACTATTTAGGTTATAATCTTGAACTCAACCCAAATAGTGTCCACTACACTGATTTCAAGATAAACGTTATAACCTTGGAGCTTAGTTTATTGGATTTATAAAAGTAAGACTGTAATCTTATCAAAACAAATAACATTTTATTTAATTGATCAAAATTACAAAAGGATAGAGCATAAATCCCAACAATCTCCCCCTTGATCTAAAGCTTATGGAGTACTAAACATTACAGTAATGTAAATACAATAAACTAGGGCATTTAAACCCCTTTGTACAAAATGCTCCCACTTGCCCTAGTTGGGGAAGACTTGTAAACCTAGACCTTCTAGGTGACTCTAAAAAACTTTAGCCGTGCGAGCCTTTGTAAAAGGATCAACAATGTTTTGCTCTGAGGCTATCTTCGTGACAATCACGTCTCCTCTATGCACGATCTCCCGGATGAGATGATACTTCTGCTTTATGTGCTTTCCCCTCTTGTGACTTTGGGGTTCCCTCGAATTTGTCCGCGCACCACCGTTATCGCAATGTCTGACGTGATGGGCAAAGTCATATTTGGAACAACTTCCAAATTTAGCATGAATTTCCTTAACCAAACGACCTCCTTAGCTGCATCACAAGCTGCTACATATTCGACCTCCATGGTGAAATCAACGATACATCCTTGCTTGACGCTTCGCCATACTACAGCTCCTCCGTTAAGAGTGAATACTGACCCTGATGTAGATTTTCGAGAATCTTTATCAGTCTGAAAGTCAGAATCTGTGTATCCTGTAAGGATCAAATCCTTAGCCCCATACACAAGCATGTAGTTCCTTGTTCTCCGAAGATACTTAAGGATTGTTTTAACCATTGTCCAGTGTTCAAGTCCTGGATTGGATTGATACCTACTGACCATCCCAACTGCAAAACAAATGTCAGGCCTAGTACACAACATGGCGTACATTAGACTCCCAACAGCCGATGCATAAGGAATCCGTCTCATATCCTCAACTCCTTGAGGTGTCTTAGGACACTGTTCCTTAGACAAATGGATTCCATGTCTAAAAGGAAACAAGCCCTTTTTGGAATCTTGTATCTTAAACCTTAACAACACTTTGTTTATGTAAGATGTTTTAGACAAGGCTAGTGTTTTATTCTTGCGGTTTCGGACATTCTGAATCCCAAGAACAAACTGCGCATCACCAAATCTTTCATTTGGAACTGCGTAGCTAGCCATTCCTTGATGTCAGTAAGATACCATACATCATTCCCAATGAGTAGGATATCATCCACATAGAGAATTCGGAAAGCGACAGGACTATTGATGGTTTTCTTGTAGACACAAGGTTCATCATCATTCTGGTCAAAACCATAAGATCTGATAGCCTCATCAAATCTTATATTTCAGGACCTAGAGGCTTGTTTCAGTCCATAAATCGACGTTTTAAGCCTGCAAACCTTTTGCTCTTGTCCTGTTTTAATGAACCCTTTAGGTTGGTCCATGTAGATGGTTTCCTCAAGATTGCCATTCAAAAAGATTGTCTTGACATCCATTTTCCATACCTCATAGTCATAATATGCGACAATGGAAAGAAGGATACTGGATAGACTTTACTATAGCAACGGTGAAAAGGTCTCCTCATAGTCAACCCCTTCAACACAGGTATAACCCTTTGCTACTAGTCTAGCTTTAAAGGTTTGCACCTTCCCATCTACACCACGTTTTCTCTTGTAGATCCACTTACAACCTATAGGTTTTACCCCATCAAGCTTATCTACAAGATCCCAAACAGAATTGAAGTGCATAGACTTCATTTCTTGGTCCATGGCTATGATCCATTTGTCTTTGTCAATGTCAACCATTGCTTGATTATAAGTCAATGGATCCTCGCAGTTGTCATCTGGTATAACAACTTGGGTTTCAGCTAAACCCATGTAATGGTCAGGCTGTATCACAACCCTCCCACTACGTCGAGGCATGCTCAACTCTTGAGATGGACCCTCTTGACTAGACAGACTAGTATCAACAACTCTTGTTGACGTACTAGCGTTCTTATTAGCAACCTTTGCCATTGTTCCGTCTAACTCACTCAACACTACCTTACTTTTTGGTTTGTGGTCCCTTATGTGGTCCTCTTCCAAGAAAGTGGCATTTGTCGACACAAAGACTTTATCTTCCTTAGGATCATAGAATAAACCACCTCTTGTTTCTTTTGGGTATCCTACGAATAGGCACAACTTTGAACGTGAATCCAACTTCTTTGGATTTGTCACAAGCACATGTGCTGGACAACCCCATATTCTGAAGTGATATAAACTACCTTTATGTCCTTTCTAGAGCTCAAAAGGTGTTTCAGAAACACTTTTGGATGGCAAACTATTCAAAATGTATACTGCAGTCTCCACTACATAACCCCAAAAGGAACTAGGGAGATGAGCATAACTCATCATTGATCGAACCATGTCCAACAAGGTTCTATTTCTCCTTTCCAATACACCGGTTTGCTGTGGTGTACTGGGAGCTGAGAGTTAGGATGTAATTCCATGTTCTATCATATAGTTCTGGAATTTTAAATCCATGTACTCTCCACCTTGATCCGATCGAAGTGTTTTAACTCTTTAACCTAATTGATTTTCAACCTCAGTCTTGAATTCCTTGAACTTTTCAAGTGCTTCAGACTTGTGGTGCATTATGTAAATATGCCCATATCTAGAATGATCATCTATAAAAGAGATTTAATATTCATATCCTCCCCTGGCTTTAACATTCATCGGACCACAAAGGTCTGAATGTATAAGCTCTAGAGGATCTTTGGCTCTATAACCTTTTACACTAAAAGGTCTTTTAGTCATTTTGCCTACTAGGAAGAATTCACATACTGGCAAAAGAATTTTCTTCTAAGTCGTTTAGAAGTCCGTTCTTTACCAATCTCACAATCCTATTGAGATTAATGTGACTCAATCTTAGATACCCAAGATGAGCATTTTCTTTAGGAGAAATTAGTTCGTGTACTTGCAATTTTGTATAATTCACTTGTTAAAACTATTTTAACTGAATTAAACCATTTGTAAATAATTCTCAAGAAGAGCAACACATAGTACAATACTTTTCCAATGAAATAAACACTTTATTTAATTGAAAAGTAAAAGAAGTACAATGTTCTCTAAGGCAAGAAATAAGGTTTCTGATAAACCCTTAAGCTACATGTTATCAAATAACAATTTTTCTTTGCCAGACAGTTGCTCTTTATCTGCTCCTTTTCCTCTTCTTCTGTATCTTCTTGAGTCCAGAAGTATGGCTACAGTTCTTAGTTCCAGAGGATGAATCCTCCTGAGAACTTTTGGAATGAGCAAACAAATTTGCCTCTCCATTTTGTTGTCTCTTATCATCCATAAGAAATTCATAATTCTGCAGCTCATGTAGCAGAGAAGTCAGATCATACTCTATGTTGTTCATCGCTGCAATGCTACGGAATCGCTAAATACTCTTCCGAAGAGATTCTAGGATGAACAAAATCTGACATTTCTCATCTATGACCGCTCCGTTTAATTTCGCTATATTGAAGTGGGCAATCAGATTGAGAACATGTTCTCTCACCGATGTTCCTTCCTTCATACGTGCGTTATAAACAAATTTTAGGGCTTCATGCCGAATTTGTTTGGACGGTTGTCTAGACAAATTTAGCACAAAATCCATGATCTCTCGAGCTGAGACCTTGCTCTCCAGCCTCCTAGCTAAAGCATCAAGTATGCTAGCCAGGACATAGGCTTTCGCCTTTTCATTGGCCTTAATCCAGCGGTCATACGCATCCTCAACAGCTTGAGATGCATTTTGAGCAGGAAATTGAGGACACTCCTCATTGAGAACGAACTTAAGATCATGTGTAACCAAGATTATGTTGAGTCCATCCCTCCAAGTCACTATGTTCTCTCCGGTTAACTTTTTCGCACCCAATAAGGAAATCATAGAGCTAGACATTTTTGCTGAAATATTTACAAACAAACTTGTATGAGTTTTTTGCTATAACTCTAATCCAATCATGTTTTAGCTAATTATCAAATGATTCCTAGGCCATTTATAATTTGCAATGATACTCCAAAGGTTTAGAATGTATGACAACGAAGGGTAATCAACAACACTCCTCCTCTGGATCAAGATACTTTTGACCAAAACCTAAAACCAGAATAACTCTTATTCCTATAGGTTTTAGTTACCATTTTTCGGTCTAGATACATACACAACTTATGTACCTCGTGAGTGTAACCCTTTGTCTTTAGATCGCAGAGTCTCGATCCAATAAAATCCGCCGAAGGGAGGACTAGATTGGAAAATAGTCTAAGGAAATCTTTATCTCTTTCGGGTGTCTACTGTGTTAGATCCCCTATGATCAAGCCCTCCGAAGGGATTGTCTGGTCCAGGCCAAACTAGCAGACTGACCATAGTGGTCTAACGGTGTAAACCGACAAAAGAGACCGTAGGTTTTGTTTTCACTAAACCTGCTCTCACTCACTATAAGTACCCTCTCCATTCACCTTGATATTGACTCATACAAACACCATCCAAAGGGGGACACTCCCGTTTGCGCCACGAGGCCAAGTGTGAGTCTCACGGTGTGAACTTCTCGGAGATAGCGTAGGTGAAAAAATATGTATCTCATACACTTTTTCCTCCCACTGAATACTTTAAGTTTATAGGAATCTTTCTTAGGCTAAAACCCGGCTAATGGTTTTACCTAACTCTATCAACATAACTCTTATATTGATAATCAATATAACTCTTATATTGATTTTATCCTAAGTTTCTTAATATAACTTCTTATATTAAACCTAGGATTTCCAGTTTATTAACTCCTTAATAAACCCGCTGACACTACTGTAATTTATAAGACTCTCTGATTAAATTTCACTCCCAGTCGGTTCTGTGTAGGGTGTTCCGTTTCCGACAGCTTAAATACCCTAGCCTAGACAAAACTTTCCTAAGACAGAGTTCCTCTTTTAATCATAACTTATAAATGACTTGGTTCCTAATTTTAATCTAATTAGAACTAGATAACCTAAGGTCTATTATTTCCAAGTTCTAAAGATTTTAAAACTAATAATTAACCTTAGGTGACATGCATACTATGTAATAGTGCTTGATCATTCATCACATGAATAATAAGACATTCATAGCATATTCATCTCATGAAAAGTAATGCATGTCAATGTTGTCCAAAAATTAATATAACAACCTTATATTAATTAATCATGCAAACTATATAATATAACTCCTTATATTATAAATGATGCATGAAAATGCTTAACCTAAGGTGAGATTTCTAAAATACAAGCATACACTATGGATGACAATAATTACACAACAATTGCATAATTAAAATAGCAAAAATTAGACCAATTTTGGCACCCTAGACATAATTTTAATTAATATAATCTAATTCTATTAATTAAAATTAAATATATTAAATATATTAAATATAAAACATTTTTATAATAAATATATAATAAAAATTCCATTTTCTGCCCGTTGCTGAAATTCGCGAAACGCCTTTGGTGTTGCAACGCTGCTTTTGTCGTCTTCTGCCGAGCGTTGCAACGCTAGAGGCTGCATTGCAACGCTGCCTCCTGTGCGCGTCTTCTCCCGCAAGCGAAGCGTTGCAACGCCGATGAACAGCGTTGCAACGCTGCACACAGACAACAATGTGATTTCTCCAAATCTTGCTCGTTTTCGCTCCGATCTTCTCAGCAACCGCTTTGCCTCGATCGACACGGACTTACAGACTCGATTTATAATTAAATTTTCCCAAAACACCGGGCCCTTACATTGAACATTTCAATGAAAATTGTAAATCTAAGTGCCAAAATTGAAAACATCTAATTTTGCAAAACCGTTCATATATCTCATGCAAAAACAGTAAATCCCACCTTGTTCTTGAAAAATCCAGAACATAAAAATCAAGAACGCAATTGGTCTTTGATACCAATTGAAGGGAATCGAAGTCCCCGCAGCGGAAGCGATTGCGAATCGCGCGCTCTTGATTTAGTTACAACGATTAATTCAAGAACATAAAACATAGATTAAGCATGTGAATCACGAACTCAGCAACAGGAACTCCAACGTATGAAGACACGACCACCGGATCTTCTCCGTTGTTCTCTAGGTGAGAGAGGAATGTGGGTTTCCTTTAGGAGAGGTGAGGTTTTTGTGAGAGATGTGTGTTTTGGAACTCTTCCAACAACACAACAAGAGAGAGCTTGTAATTTATAAATCACACTTCACCTAGTTGCATCTCATGCAACCATATATATAGGGGATTGGGATGGAAATGACCATCCTACCCCCCCTTTATTCTCTCTTTAGTATATAGTTTATATGTGAATCTAATTCACATTAAAACTATTTATTATATCAATTATATCATATATAATCGATATAACACCTCATGTATGAAATTGAACACTTCAATTTTACTCCTAACTTTATACCCTCAATATTACTATATTGAGCCAACGGAGGGATCTAATGGACCTACAGATCATGAGCTCCAATGATGTGAGATTAACTGATCAAACTCTTTGATCAAGTTAATCAATATTCATTAACTACAAGTCACTCCACTATAGACTTGTAGCTGCACTCTCCTCACTGTAGATATTATTGTGTCCACTGATATAGTCATTACCCATGAGTCGACCCTTCACAGGTTGTTCGTAATCACAGCTGGGTCAAATTACCATTTTACCCCTGTGATTACCTCTTTGATCCTTAAGCACCACTGATCCTGAAATGAACAACAAGTCTAAGGTCCTACCTTAGACTCATACCCTCATAGAGGGTGGGGCCCCGTTGTTCATGACCTTGAGTCAGTTCTTAAGGGAACAACCTATCTAATTCCTCAGTAGAGGAATGGGTGAATTCCATCTTGCACAGTTAAGTTTCCAGCTACCTACGAGGTTCTGTCCGTGAGAAGGTAGGCTTATTGAGTCGGCTACAGGCCACTCTCACCCATACCAGTCTAAGGACAAACCCTATAAGCAGGAGTTCTTAACTTGCTTAGGATTCAGGTCGAGTGACTAATGACCATCTATAAATTACTAGTCTTATCCTGTTAACGGTGTTACATTGGTTAGACTAATAATTTGCGATCCAGTCTTGTATGAACTCTTCATACAGGATGCCCCCACTCACATGTCAACTACATGAATGAATTGGATTGCCTCATTTGTATTAATTACAAAGTGGGTAGCATCCATGGTGTTACCAGAATGAGGTTTCCAACCCTATTCTTATACCATAGACTATTTAGGTTATAATCTTGAACTCAACCCAAATAGTGTCCACTACACTGATTTCAAGATAAAAGTTATAACCTTGGAGCTCAGTTTATTGGATTTATTAAAAGCAAGACCGTGATCTTATCAAAACAAATAACACTTTATTTAATTGATCAAAATTACACAAGTTTAGGGCATAAATCCCAACACTGCAGACCTTCCAGTCGCGCGTCAAGGGACAGGATGTTGAGGCAAATGTTCCCGTCAGGTCCTATCATAGGCGTTCGACCTCTAGTACAAAGTTTGTAAGTTAATCTTCAGGCCCAAAAGGGAAGAAAAAGAGGTTGAAAAAGGTTGTAAAAGCTGATTGCGTTGCCGCCCACAAGGGCAAGAAGGTCAAGGACGTTGCAGAAAAAGGAAAGTGTTTCTACTACATTGGGGACAGACACTGGAAGAGGAATTGTCCAAAATTCTTTGCCGACAAGAAGAAAGAAGGTAAATGTGATTTACTTGTTACAGAAACTTGTTTAGTGGAGAGTAAGAACTCTGTCTTGATACTTCATTCAGGCACCATTAACCATGTTTGCTCTTCTTTCCAGGAAATTAGTTCCTGGCAACGACTGTGAGAAGGGGAGATAACGCTCAAGGTTGGATCCGGGGTGGTTGTCCCAACCGTAGCAGTGGGCACGATGAAACTTTATTTTGGTGGAAAGTACTGGTTATTGGATACTATGTACATCGACTCAGGGTTTACTAGAAACCATATTTCAACTTCCTGCCTAATAGAACACTATATCTCCGTTTCTTTTGATAGCAATAAAGCGTTTATTTCTTTCAAAGGTATTGAGTTGTGTTCTGCTGCACTTGAGAATAACTTGTATGATTCAAAACCTAATTCGATAAAAAATGTTTTGAATACTGAATTATTTAAAACTATTTAAACGTGAATGAAAAGGTTAAGAGTTTCTCCGAAAGAAAATGTCCATCGTTGGCATCTAAGGTTAGGCCACATAAATCTCAATAGGATAGAGAGACTAGTGAAGAATGGACTTCTAAGCGAGTTAGAAGAAAATTCTTTACCGGTTTGTGAGTCATGCCTTGAAGGCAAAATGACCAAGGAAAAGGTTATAGAGCCAAAGTGCCTCTGGAGCTTATACATTCTGACCTTTGTGGTCCGATGAGTGTTAAAGCCTAAGGAGGTTACGAATACTTCATCTCCTTTATAGGTGATTATTCGAGATATGGGTACGTTTATCTAATGCATCGCAAGTCTAAAGCTCTTGAAAAGTCAAGTAGTACAAGACAGAGGTTGAGAACCAGTTAGGTAAAACGATTAAAACACTTCGATCGGATCGATGTGGAGAGTATATGGACACCGAATTCCTGGACTATATGATAGAACATGGAATTATGTCCCAACTCTCAGTACCTGGTATGCTACAACAGAATTGTGTATCGGAGAGGTCAAACATAACGATGTTGGGCATCGTTCGGTCGATGATGAGTTATGCTCATCTCCCTGACTCTTTTTGGGGTTACGCAGTGGAGACTGCGATATACATTTTGAACTGCGTTCCGTCGAAGAGTGTTTCTGAAACACCTTTCGAACTCTGGGATGGTCGTAAAGGTAGTTTACGTCATTTCAAGATTTGGGGATGCCCGACCCATGTGTTGGTGTCAAACCCGAAGAAGCTGGAACCTCGTTTGAAGTTGTGCCTCTTCGTAGGTTACCCAAAGGAAATGAGTGGTGGTCTATTTTATGATCCTAAGGAAAAATAGGGTGCTTGTGTCGACAAACGCCACATTCCTTGAGGAGGACCACATCAGGGATTACAAACCAAGGAGTAAGGTTGTGTTAAACGAAATGGGCAGTTCGTCAGGAAGAGTTGCTGATGGTGCTAGTACGTCAACAAGTGTTGTTGATCCTAGCTTGTATAGTCAAGTACGCCCATCTCAAGAGTTGAGAATGTCTCGACGTAGTAGGAGAGTTGTGAGACAGCCTGAACGTTACATGGGTTTGTCTGAAATCCATGTCGTCATACTTGATGATGACTGGGAGGATCCATCGACCTATGATCAGGCCATGAATGATGTTAATAAAGACGAATGGATTAAAGCCAAGGACCAGGTAATGAAGTCTATGTACTTCAATTCCGTCTGGAAGCTTGTGGACCAGCCGGATGGGGTAAAACCTATTAGTTACAAGTAGATCTACAAGCGTAAATGTGGTGTAGATAAGAAGGTGCAGATCTTCAATGCGAGAGTAGTGGCAAAGGGTTTTACCCAGCGAGAACGGGTTGATTATGAGGAAATCTTTTCTCCTGTTACCATGGTAAAGTCTATCAAGATCCTTCTGACAATCGTCACATATTATGACTATGAGGTATGGCAGATGGATGTCAAGATGACCTTTCTGAATGGCAATCTTGACGAGACCATCTACGTGGACCAACCCAAGGGGTTCATCGCTCAAGGCAAAGAGCAAAAGGTTTGCAGGCTTCAAAGATATCTCTATGGACTGAAACAAGCCTCCAGGACTTGGAATATAAGGTTTGATGAGACTATCAAATCTTATGGCTTTAATCAGAATGTTGATGAGCCTTGTGTCTACAAGAAAATCATCAACAACACTATCGCATTTCTGATATTATACGTGGATGATATCCTACCCATTAGGAATGATGTAGGTTTCCTTACTGAAGTTAAAGAATAGTTGGCTTCGCAATTCTAAATGAAGGATTTGGGAGAAGCGTAGTATGTTCTAGGTATCCAGATAGTTCGAAACTGGAAAAACAAGACGTTAGCCATGTCTCAAGCATCTTACATTAAATGATGTTGTTAAGATATAAGATGCATAACTCCAAGAAAGGCTTGCTGCCTTTTAGACATGGGGTTCACTTGTCTAAGGAACAGTGTCATAAGACACCTCAAGAAGTTGAGGACATGAGACGGATCCGTTATGCTTCAGTTGTAGGGAGCCTGATGTACGCTATGTTGTGTACTAGGCCCAACATTTGTTATGCAGTTGGGATTATTAGTAGGCATCAATCCAATCAAGGATTAGATCACTGGACATCCATAAATGCAATCCTCAAGTATTTTAGGAGAACGAGGGACTACATGCTTGTATATGGAAGTGGGGATTTGATACTTACAGGATATACAAACTCTGACTTTTAGATCGATAAGGATTTTAGGAAATTCACATCGGGGTCAGTGTTTACTCTTAATGGAGGAGTTGTAGTATCGCGAAGCATCAAGTAGGGATGCATCGTTGATTCTATGATGGCAGCCGAGTACGTAGCGACTTGTGTAATAGTTAAGGAAGTTGTTTGGCTTAGAAAGTTCATGCTGGATTTGGAAGTTGTTCCAAATATGAACTTGCTAGTGACCATGTTTTGTGACAACAGTGGTGCAGTAGCCAACTCGAGAGAATCTCGGAGTCATTGAACGAAAGTATCACCTAATACGGGAGATTGTGCATCGCGGAGACGTGACCGTCACACAAATAGCTTGGAAGCACAATGTTGCTGATCCGTTTACAAAGGCCCTCACGACTAAAGTGGGAGTTTGTTGGGGTGTATGCCCTAATCTCGTGTAGTTTGTAATAGTTGTTGAATTAATGAATAAAAGTTATTTATTATTCAAACTTTATATCTCGCATTTTATAAACTTAATCCAATAAACTAAGCTCCAGAGTCATAGTTATGAGAACTTGAATGGTGTATAGCGAACACAAAGGGAGGATCACGTTCGAGTTATTGACCTGAACGATGTACAGTATATGGATAGGGTTGGAAACCTCATCCTGGCAACACCGTGGATGCAACCCACTTTGTATTAGATACAAACGAGGCGATCCAGCTCGTTCATATGGTTGACATGCGAGTAGAGGCATCTTGTGCAATGAGATTGTACAAGATCGGACTGTGAATTATTAGACTTAGTAATGTAACACCGTTAACAATACAAGACTAATAAATTCGTAGATGACCATTAGTGACTCGTCCTTAATCCCGAGCGTGTTATGGACTCCTGTTTGCGGGGGTCTGTCCTTTGACTAGTACGGGTGAGAGTGGCCTGTGTTGCTCATCCAACATGCCTACCTTCTCAGGGGTAGAACCACGTGGGGAGCTAGGAACTTGACTACACAAGATGGAATTCACTCGTTCCCGAGCTAGGGAAACTAGAGGGTTTGTTCCCTTAAGTGTTGTCTTTAGGGCTTGAATAACGTGAAGGGAATCGAATCCCATGCGGAAGCAAATGATCGTCGTTACTCTCGATTGTGTTACATAGAAAGTGCTCAAAACATAATACTAAGCTAAACATGCATTTGAAAGCATAAAAGGACAATTTGAGGTTATCTTTGAAGACCAATTCTTCACGTAATTTCCTCGTCGTAAACGACCTCTTCTTCCTCTACGATTGAATACACGAACACAACCAAAAAGCCTTCTCGATTGTTCTCTAGGAGAAGGAGAGAGGTGGGATGTCCTTTTTGGGATTAGGGAATTGTTTTAGAGAATTTGAGAGAGAACTCTTGTGTTTGCTTCAAGTGCAAAACTACACAAATAGTTCAAGTCTTGCAAAATGCATCCAAAGGGATGCTTTTATAACCAATGTGAGTGGAGACAAATTCTCCACCCATTAAGCCACTAACTCCACTTATTATGCATAAATGCACAATATAACGTATCAAATACCTTATTTTGTAAATCATATTTACATAATGTGGATAAATTGAATTTAGTCAAATTCAATTTCATGTCTCTCAAAATACTACTATAATATATGGCTTAATTCCATAATTAGACATAATATGGTTCATTATGAATCATATTCTTATTGAACTATATATTATACCAATTATATCATATATAATTGACATAATTGCCTAAATTGAATTCAAACACTTCAAATTCATTCCAAAACTTTATACCCTCTATTAATTCCATGTTGAGCCAACCGAGGAACCTAATGGACCAACAGATCATGAGCTCCAATAATACGAGATTGACTAATCAAACTCATTGATCACGTCAATCAACATTCGTTAACTACAAGTCACCCCACTAAAGACTCATAGCTGCACTCTCCTCACTGTAGGACAAGTTGTGTCCATTGATTTAACCAATGCCCGTGAGTCAACCCTTCACAGGTCGTTCATAGTCACAGCTGGATCAAATTACCGTTTTACCCCTGTGACTACTTCTTGCACCTAAGCAACACCGGTCCTCTAATGAACAACAAGTTTATGGTCCGACCATAAATAATGTTCCTCTCGGGCAAACAAGAGGGAGGGGTCTCGTTGTTCAAGACCTGGATTCAACTCTTAAGGGAACAACCTATGTAGCTACCCTAGTTCGGGAACGAGTGAATTCCTTCTTGCGAAGTTGAGTCCCCAGCTATCACACCCCCTCCCGAACCACCTGCTAACTTAGCCCGGAAGACGGCATGAAGCCAACAGATAATGTTTACCTTTTAACAATACTTGTTGACCCTGTTTTATATGATAAACATACTATATTCGCATATGGAACACTTTAAACTTAACACAGCGGAAACTAGACAACTATTAAACATACATAAGGAGAAACTCTTCTTAAGTCTCTCTTGGAAACTAAAAAGTCAAGAGCATCAGAAACAACACAAGACAACCCATTGTTTATACAACCTCTAATGTACAAACGACTACAACTACATAGTCCTCTCAAGATAAATTATAACACATATACACATGTGATACAACTCTAGCCATGTACAAAATATCAAACTTAGAAAGCTTTCAGCAGACTACGACAGTAACTCAGGTACCAGGAGCTCGATCTCTACCTGAAAAGTTTGGAAAACACTGGAAGAATGAGCTATGAAGCTCAGTGAGTGACTGAGTTTAAAATCCTTAACTTGTAAAACATGTCACCTGAAAACTAATGAGCATATGCATTTGTAATCAAATGTTAAAATAAACGTGGAATCATAATAGATTTTCAGAAGAACCAACAAGTATATCGTTAAAATCTCGTGAGGCATGTAAATGATATAAACTCTTTTAAAAACAATCACAATCCACGTTGTGTAGGGCACGCCTAGTACAACCAACGTTTATTCTACGATGTAGTGGGGCCCGCCCAACACTCCCATTGTCTTTGTCGTAGTGGGGCCCACCCAACACTCACGACAACATTGTTGTCATGGAGTACACTCAACGTCGACAATAGTATATGACCTGTGTGCACACGGTACCATAAAGCCTCGGGCTCAATATCTCAGAAAACTTCATAAAAATATTTGAACATGCCTGCTTATCTTTTCTTTCATAAAACTCAAGCTTACTCAGCTTGTTTCTAAAACTGGAAATCTTTAAATCATACTTGCTAGTACATACTTGCTCGAAATCATAGCATTTTCATACATTTCGGCAAACAATAAACATATGTTCATGAATAAGTTCATCGCGAAATCTAGGCTCACATCGAGCACTTGAGAACATTTCTAGGAAAACATGAATGCTCATAAACATGTGTTAAAAAAGAAAACATAAAACATTGAAACCCTTTCATTCTAGCAAAACTTGCATTTCTTAAGGCATAATTCAACATAACGATCATTTTGGAAGTTCGTTTTGTCACTCACAGTGTTTAAACTAGAACCTTGGCCCGTAAACTTGACCTATTTCCTCTTGGCCTGTCAAACAAACCAAATTCAAGCATTAGAACTTCGAGCTCATTGTTTTTAACCTTAAAACAACAAGAAAACACACCATTAAAATATTCAACATTCTACAGATTTTACACCCTATCTTCAAACAGTCATAACTTCTTTATTACTGATCCAACAAGGATGTACTTTATACCAAACTCTTTATTTTTTAACCCTCTAAAAATCATATGAAGACATCAAATTGAGATTCCCAACAGATTGGCTCGAAAATACCTCGAAATCTTCTTCTCTAAAAACAACTTCCTGCTGTTCCATATTTGATTTCCTGCTGCAACCCGAAAGTTTACCTGATATTTACAACATCTTCCAATCATTTTATACTCACGATTTCTTCACGAAAGTTGTAGGAAATGCAATAAGCTTTCGAAGCATACCTATTAGAGCTTCTGATTCCAACTATACAGATCAGTACAACCAAAACACCAGAGGCTTCACGGATTTGACAGCAAATTCTGCCTTCTGCCTTCCTCTTCACAAAACAGTAGCTTAAGATTAGACTTGGCTCGAGTTTCCTTCATGAAGTTTGTTCAAAAATGAATTAACGTTCAAGAAACAAAACCTCAACTCTTACCTCTTTTAGTTGAGCTCGAAATGATCAGAATATCAAAATAGGGTTGAGTTGATCACTTGCTGCCATGGAACTTGTGTAACACTTCTCCCTTCTTCTTCAACCTCAAAACCTGAATACTTCCCCTCTTCTTCTTCTCTTCTGTTCCTCCCTCGAAGTCCCTCTTCTCTTTGATGAAAATGAAAGCAAAATGGGATGTAAATGGATTAAAATTTCTTTAAAAATACTCCAAACGGTGGTGGAGTTCCCACCACCACTTTTTTTTTTTTAATTCTTCTTTGTCTTTTTCCCTTTTTCTTTTGTTTTCTTTTTCTTTTATTTTTAAAACAAAACCAAAACCAAACATTTCCTTCATTTTCTTTATTTCTTTTGTTTTATTTTTTGTTTTGTTTTGTTTTATTTTTTTTAGGAAATTCCAAAGAAAGATCTCGGGTTTACACCAGCTCCCTACGAGGTTTCATCCCTTAGAAGGTAGGTTTATTGAGTCGGCAACTGTGGCCACTCTCACCCGTACTAGTCAAAGGATAATCCTCCGCAGACTGGAGTTTGCAACCCGCTCAGGATTAGGGTTGAGTCACTAATGGTCATCTGTGAATTATTAGCTCTAATCTATCAACGGCGTTACTAGAGTGGTCTAACAATTCTCGGTTCGTTCTTGTACAATCTCATCGCATAGGATGCCCCCACTCGCATGTCAACTACATGAACGAGCTGGATCGCCTTGTTTGTATCAAATACAAAGTTGGCTGCATCAATAGTGTTTCAGGATGAGGCTCCTAACCCAATCCATATACTCTAAACCATTCAGGTCTTTTACTTGAACTTAGTCCTAGATGTGTGTCAACCACACACTGTTCAAGATCTTCTAAATGTGACCCTAATGCTTAGTTTATTGGATTTAAGTTTGTAATTTGCGAGAATACAAGATTGAAGGAAAAAATAACACTTTTATTCATTTCCTTAAATAATTACAAATACACGAGTTTAGGGCATAAATCCCAACAAACTCCCATTTAACCTATAGCTAGTGGAGTACATACGACATTACAATAATGCTAATACAATAAACTAGGGTATTGAATACCCTTTGATACAATACTCCCACTTGCCCTAGTCAGGTTCTAATGTGTAAACTTAGAGATTCAAGGTGACCCTCAAATACCTTAGTCGTGAGAGTCTTTGTAAATGGATTAGCAGCGTTGTGCTCAAATGCTATCTTCGTGACGATCACGTCTCTTCGGTGCACAATTTCCCGTATCAGGTGATACTTTCGTTCGATGTGTTTTCAACTTTTGTGGCTATGAGGTTCCCTCGAGTTGCCCACTGCACCGCTGTTATCACAATAAAGTTTTATTGGGAGGTTCATATTTGGAACAACTTCCAAATCAGACATGAACTTTCTCAGCAAACTGCCTCTTTAGCCGCTTCACAGGCTGCTACATACTCAGCCTCCATAGTTGAGTCAACGATGCATCTTTGCTTGATGCTTCGCCAGACTACTGCTCCTCCATTGAGGGTAAATACTAACCCCTATGTGGATTTCCTAGAATACTTATCGGTCTGGAAGTCAGAGTCCGTGTATCCTATAAGGATCCGTAGACCCATACACGAGCATATAGTCCATCGTTCTCCTAAGTTACTTAAGGATTGCTTTATCGCTGCCCAGTGATCTAATCCTAGATTGGATTGATATCTACTGACAATCCCAACTGCATAACAGATATCGGGCCTTGTACACAACATGGCGTACATGAGGCTACCTACAGTTGATGCATAAAGGATTCGTCTCATGTCCTCAACTTCTTGAGGTGTCTTAGGAAGTTGTTCCTTAGACAAATGAACCTCGTGCAGGAAAGGTAATAATGTTGGGATATGTGCCCTAAACTTGTGTAATCTTAGTCAAATAAATAAAGAGTTATTTGCTTTGATGAAATTATATTCTCGCATTATAAATCCAATAAACTAAGCTCCAAGGTTATAATAGATCTTGAACATCAGTATAGTGGACCCTAATTGGATTATGTTCTAGAGTATAGCCTAAATGGTTTATGGTATATGTATAAGGTTGGAAAACTTATTCTGGTAACACCATGGATGCGGTTGATGCGAAAATATTGAGTGTCATCAACTAATGTAAATTAGAATAAGACTCTGACACTTCTATGACGTGCAAGTATACATGGTCGAGAGCAACAAGTGATAAGTTAAAGTTTCGATCCCACGAGGACTAGTTAGACCAAAATGTTTTGCAATCCTAAAGATAGTAAATAACTTCGTAAACACAAAGGCATGCAACACCCTATAAACGCTAACAGTCTCATCAATAGAAAAATTTTCAATTAAGCCCAAAATCAGATTCAGAACAACACATCTCCCCCTCATGGTTAAAGCATACATTGCCCTTAATGTATAAACTACTCACTTAAGCATGCTTAAGGACAACTAATAAAGATGGAAGAGAGAACAATACTGCCTTGAATCGAGGAGACCTACACTAAAGCGCATATCAATCACTAAACACCAAGGGAGCTGCAAAATAGGCAAGGGTTATTTATTAAACTAAAACAAAAAAAAACCAAAACATCTAAAAACGAAACAAAAGAAATAATCTTTGGGTTGCCTCCCAAGAAGCGCTTGTTTAACGTCATTAGCTTGAAATAATACACATGGGCTTGTCAAGGTACGTAAAAATTCTCCCATTTCTTCAGGCCTCTCTTTCTTGAATCTACAAAACAAATCAATGGTAGCAAGAATACTAGCTTCTTGTGAGAGCCCGGAATAGATATATTCTTTTATTTTTTATATAATAAAAGAAAAGAAAGAAAAACAACAAAGTAAACATTTTTTGATTTTTTATCTGGTAAAAGAAAAGAAGGAAAAACAGGAAAATGAACAAACTCCTAAAAAGACACTGACTCGGGAGCATAGAAAGAAAAACATTTACCAATAAGAGAAAAATCAGAAGATAGAACTAACATAGACTCAAAAGCCCCAAACTCTACCTCTTGGCCTAACTCAACAAACTCGACTTCTTCCACACTCTCACTAACTCTATCCTGGTGTGTGCTAAAAGGTTCTTATTCTTTTACATCTAAAGCACAATCCTCTAAATGCCCATACTCCGAAAAATTTGAAGGACTAGGATCCTGAAGGTCTATCAACGAGTAAGTGATCAAGTGACTCACCAAACTATCTAAGGGTTTTGGGTCCTCCTTCACTATCTTCCCTAGGGTGCTCAACCTCAGACGAGTCTAAATACATTTGTTCTTTAAGGGAGGCAAGTGTATCCGTTAGGCGTTGAATTGACTCCCCTATTTTACTATTCCTCTCTTTTGTGGTTCTCATATATTCTAATAACAACATTTTATGGGATGATTCGTCTTTCTTCCTTGGTTTCTAGAATATAGGAAGGATATGGCTTAAAACCCTTAGGAGATTGTTCATAGGCCCAATTGCTCTGATTATTATCATACATATGGTTCCCATAAGTAATAGGGTTGGTATGATAGTAATTTAACATTTGGTAGCCATAAGATCCATTCCCCTCACTAGAAGACTATAAATTGACAAAGTGATGATCATAAGAAAAAGAACTGTATTGTGTTTGTTCATTGAGCACAGAAGACCACCCAAAGTTATCATAAGCTAGAATAAAGTAATGAATCAATTATAACAGACTCACAAGCACAATATGCACCAACACAACCAGAAACAATAACCAAGACTCAATTAAGATAAAAATACGAAAAAAAGACAAAAAGACACGCCCAACAAGAAACAAGGATAAAAATGATGGAGATCTGATCTCCTTGAGCAACGGAAACGTGTTTGGAATCGTAATTGCTTGATCGTTTTGATTGGAAACAAAAACCAATACATTGACAAAATAACAGAGATAAACATGGTATATCTAATCTAATTAGGCATGAAGATAAAATCATGCAAACATGCTATAGTAATTTAGAATAAACTAGAAAAGGGATTCAAAATACCTTTGTAGTTTCACAGAACTGCAAATCCTTGCTCCAAGCTTTACAGCAACACAACAACCCAAAAGAATGTCTCTGTTTTTACAGAACACCACCAACTGGTGCTTAGATCACCCTAGATGGGAAGAGTTCCAACAATTGGAGAATAGGGAATTGAGAGAGAGAGAGGGAGAATTCTTCAATGAGCAATTCACCAATTGCTAGAAGAATTAATCAGTTGATGCATCAACCCCCTTCTCCCTGTTAAGCTATCGATAGGGAGAAGGAGAGGGATAGTGAGAACGTGTCTGGGTGACATGTTCCCTTATATTAATATTAAAAAAATAAAATAATAATTAAAACATATTTAATTATTAATTTAAATCATATTGAAATAAAACAAATTAAATATCATATATTTAATTTGGATTAAATTACATTTAATCAATATGTCCCTCTAACCTATAGTTTTAATGCATATCTAATGCACATTAAATTTTAACCTAAAGTTTTTAAATATGAATCACATTCACATTTGAATTTAATATTTGAACTCCTGCAAATATTTAATTCTCTCATATAATTCAATATGAATCATATTCACATTAAATTTATAATATATAGTTCCAAAACTATATATTATATTGTATCAATATACATTAAATTTATTCCCTTATGAATTTGAACATTTCAAATTCAAATAATCTAAGAACCCTTTACGAGCTAGAAGGTGGACCTAATGGACCTAAAGATCAGAAGCTCCAACAATACGAGATTGCTCGGCTAATCTCATTAACCTCCCAATCAACATTCGTTAATTGCGGGAACACTCCAGTAAAGTCCCGCAGGTGCACTCTTCTCACTGCAGATATATTTCTGTGTCCACAGATATTGACCAATAACAGCAAGTCAATCCTTCACGAATGTTCGTAACACCAGCTGGATCAAATTATCGTTTTACCCCTAGGTTACATCTTGTACCTTAAGTACCAGTGTTCCTCTAATGAACAATTTGTTTGTGGTCCTACCAACAAACATAGTCCCTCTCGAGCCAATCAGAGGGTCAGGCCCTTTGTTCAAGTCATGGAGATACCACTTAAGGGAACATTCCTCTACTTAACCTAGTAGGCGGGAAGGAGTGAATTCCATCTTGTTAAGTTAAGTTCTCAGCCGCTCACTCGATCTTGTCCCCAAGAAGGTAGGCATATTGAGTCGGCGAATCTGGCAACTCTCACCCATACTAGTCAAAGGACAATCCCTCGCGAACAGAAGTTCGTAACCTGCTAAGGATTGAGATCAAGTTGCCTAGGTCATCCTAGTGAAATAGAAACCTAGTCAACAGAGTTACATCTATAGGTTACTATTTCACGGTCCGGTCTTATGTAATCTCATTACATAGGATATCCCCACTCACATATCATCTACACGAACACCTTAGGATCACAGTGTTTGTATCTTATACAAAGTGGGCCACATCCATAGTTTTACCAGGGTAAGGTACCCAAACCTTATCCCCTTACTATAGACACTTTAGGTTGTATCTCGAACTTAGATCCTTTATATGTACACTAGATTCAGTTAAAGATACATTTTACAGCCTTGGATGTTTAGTTTATTGGATTTAGGGTTAAAACAAAGGCAATATCATAGATAATGAACAATAACACTTTATTGAAGTAATAACACTTTATTACAATAATTAGAACAAAAGTGACAAATTACGAGTTTTAGGGCATAAACCCCAACAAACTCCTACTTGAACTAAAAACTCTAGTGGGGTACATCATAATCTAAACAGTGGTTACAAAGATAGAAATACAATAAACTAGACCATCCAATACCCATTACATATCTCCCACTTGTCCTAGATTAGCCTATGTACATATCTCATAGACATAGACTTTCCAGATGACCCTCGAACACTTTAGCCGTGAGAGTCTTTGTAAATGGATCAGCAATGTTGTGCTCTGAAGCGATCTTCGTGACTATCACATCTCCTCGTTGCACTATCTCTCGTATCAGGTGATAATTCCTCTGGATGTGCTTGCCTCGCTTATGGGTGCGAGGTTCCTTCGAATTGGCTACCGCACCACTGTTGTCACAGTATAAGGTGATGGGAATTTCCATATTTGGAACAATTTCCAAATCAGTAAGGAGTTTCCTTAGCCAAACAACCTCTTTGGCTGCTTCACAAGCAGCAACATACTCAGCCTCCATCGTGGAGTCACCAATGCATCCTTGCTTGATGCTTCGCCATACTATAGCTCCCCTGTTAAGGGTGAAAACTGATCCCGATGTGGATTTCCTAGAATCCTTATCGGTCTGAAAACCAGAATCAGGGTATCTAGTAAGGATCAAATCCTTAATCCCATACACAAGCGTATAGTCCCTCGTTCTCCTAAGATACTTGAGGATAATTTTAACTGTTGTCGAGTGGTCTAACCCTGGATTTGATTGGTACCTACTAACTATTCCCACTGCATAGCGAATTTCTGGCCTCGTGCATAGCATAGTATACATTAAGCTACCTACTGCAGAAGCATAGGGAATTTGTCTCATATCCTCAACTTCTTAAGGTGTCTTAGGACATTGTTCCTTAGACAGATGAACTCCATGCCTAAAGGGTAATAAGCCTTTCTTGGAATTCTGCATCGAATATCTGGACAACATTTTGTTGATATAAGATGCTTGAGACAAAGCTAGCATTTTGTTCGTGCGATTCCTCAAAATCTTAATCCCAAGAACATATTGCGCCTCTCTCAAATCTTTCATTTGGAATTGGGTCGCCAACCAATTTTTTATGTCAGTAAGGTATCCTACATCATTCCCAATGAGTAGGATATCATCCACATAAAGCACTATGAAAGCTACTTTGTCGTTGATGATCCTCTTGTAAGCACAAGGCTCATCAACGTTTTGGTCAAAGCCATAAGACTTGATCGCAGTATCAAATCTTATATTCCAAGATCTGGATTCTTGTTTCAACCCATAAATGGATCGATTGAGCTTGCTAACTTTTTGCTCCTGACCTTGGGTTATGAACCCTTCGGGCAGAGACATATAGATGCTCTCGTCAAGATTACCATCCAAAAAGGTAGTCTTGACATCCATTTGCCAAATTTCATAGTCATAAAAAGCGACTATGGACAAGAGTATCCTAATAGATTTAAGCACAGCAACAGGGGAAAAAGTTTCTTCATAGTCCACTCCTTCCCTTTAGGTAAAACCCTTTGCTACAAGTCTAGCCTTAAAGGTCTGTACCTTTCCGGTTGCATCTCTCTTTCTCTTATAGAACCATTTATACCGTATGGGTCTTATCCCTTCATGTTGGTCTACAAGTTCCCATACTGAATTGAAGTCCATTAACTCCATTTCAAGGTCCATGGCTTTCATCCAATGGTCCTTTTCTACGTCATTCATTGTATGTCTATAAGACAATGGATCTTCTACGCCATCATCAGGTATGACGACTTGAGTTTCAGCTAAACCCAATCGTCGAGGCATTCCCAACAGTTGAGAAGGACGAGACTAACTAGAGGTTATGGCTTCTCCATCAACTCTTGATGAAGGTTCAACTTGATCAACAACTCTTGTTGGTTCATTTGTATCTTCATTTAGCACTAATTTACTACGCGGTTTATGGTTCCTCATGTGATCTTCCTCGAAGAACGTGGCATTTGTCGATACAATCATCTTTTTTTCTTGTGGGTCGTAGAAAAGATCACCTCTCATTTCTTTGGGATAGCCTACAAATTGGCATAATCTTGAACGAGGTTCCAGTTTCTTCGAGTTTGTCAGTAGCACGTGTGCTGGACAACCCCAAATCTTGAAGTGTTGTAAACTAGGTTTACGCCCCTTCTACAATTCAAAAGGTGTTTCTAACACACTCTTTGACGGAGCAGTGTTCAAGATTTGAACTGCAATCTCTACTGTGTATCCCCAAAACGAGGCAGGCAATTGAGTATAGCTCATCATAGAACGAACCATGTACAACAAGGTTCTATTTCTCCTTTCGACACACCATTTCTTTGTGGTGTATTAGGTCTTTGAGAGTTGAGATTTAATTCCATGTTCTATCAAATAGTCCTGGAATCTCAAATCCATATACTCTCCACCTCGATCGGATCGAAGTGGTTTAATGGTTTTCCCTAATCCATTCTCTACTTCAGCCTTATACTCTTTGAACTTTTCAAAAGATTCAAACTTATGATGCATTAGGTATAAATAACCATACCTTGAATAATCATCTATGAAAGAGATGAAATATTCGTACCCTCCTCGAGCTTTAACATTCACCGGACCACAAAGATCCGAATGTATAAGTTCTAAGGATTCTATGGCTTTGTAACCTTTTCAAGTAAAAGGTCACTTAGTCATTTTACCTTCCAGGCATGATTCGCAAGGAGGTAAAGAATCGTCTTCTAACTTGTTTATAAGTCCATTCTTAGATAATCTCTCAATCCGGTTGAGATTAATATGACCAAGTCTAAGATACCATAGATAGGTATTATTTTGAGAAATTGTTTGCCTTTTACTTTGAGTATTAGTAGTTTTAAACATCTCATGATTCAAAATTGCTTTAATTCGATTCGGTTTAAGTACATACATGTCGTTTTCTAGCTTAGCCGAGCAAATATTTACACCTTTCTTTAAAATGAACGCTTCATTAAGCGAAAAGGTAATACAGTAGCCAAGTTCAATTAAACAAGAGGTAGAAATTAAGTTCCTTTTAATTTTAGGAACTATATACAAATTTTCTAAAAATAAAAATCTATCTCTACAAAACAGCTTGGCATCTCCTACTGCACAAGCCGAGACGACGTCTCCCGTTCTGACCCTGAGCGTCATCTCACCCTCTTCGAGCTCCTTGAAGGAACTAGTTTCCTGAAAGGAAGAGAAAACGTGATTAGTAGCTTCTAAATCAAGTATCCAGGTAAAATCATCATTTTCCACTAAGCAAGTTTCAAGAACAAGTAAATCGAATTTACCTTTCTTCTCTTTGAGCTCAGCAAGGTATTTTGGGCAGTTTCGCTTCAAGTGCCCATCCACGTTGCGGTGGAAACACTTTCCTTTGTCTGCAACCTTGGCTTTTTCCTTGCCTTTATCAGCAGCAGGTGCCTTCCCTTTCCCTCCTATCTTCTTCTTTTGGGTCTTCTTAAGCCTAGAAGATGAACCACAAGACTTAGTCTCAGAGGATGAACCCTTCTGGAACCTTCTGGAATGGGCAAACAGATTTGCCTCTCCATCAGCCTGTCCCTTATTCTTCATAAGAGACTGGAAAGTTTGTAGTTCATTTAGGAGAGTAGTCAGGTTATACTCTATCTTGTTCATCACCGCATTGATGCGGAATTGCAAGAAACTCTTCGGAAGAGATTCCAAGATTAACGATACCTGACTTGCTCGTCAATGACCGCGTCGTTCATCTCAGCCACGTTGAAGTGGACCATCAGATCGAGAACATGTTCTCTCCCCGACTATCCCTCCTTCATACGGGAGTTATAAACGTATTTGAGGGACTCATGCCGAATTTGTTCAGACGGTTGTCCAAAAAAATTCTACAGATAACCCATGATCTCACGAGCTAAGACCATACCCTCCAACTTCCTGGCCAAAACATCAGATATACCAGCCAAGATATAGGCCTTGGCCTTTTCATTGGCCTTGGACCAGCGGTCAAACACATCCTTAACTAATTGAGGTGCGTTTTAAGCAGGGACCTGAGGACATTCCTCAGTTAGTACAAATGGAAGGTCGTCAAAAAGAAGAATCGCATCCAGGTTGGACATCCACGTAGTAAAGTTTTCACCAGTTAAACGTTCTCTTTTGAGTAAGGCTATATATGAGGACGACATGCTGAAAATCCAATATAGTTCTAATTAGTTATGCCTTTAACCCATTACAAAACCAATCAAATTTAGCAAAATTATTAAACCTTTAATTTTGCAACGATATTTCAAGAGTTTAGAACAAAAGCCTCCGTCGGGCGGTCAGTCATTCCTCCCCTGAATTGAGACTTTCTCAGCCAATTCCCACTACCAGAACATCTCATGTCCTAATGGTCCTTAGCTACCATTTGTTTGGTCAAGGACTTGTTAACTAACTTAACTTATCCCGTAAGTGTGACCATACCATTTTCAGATCCAATAGGTCTGAGCCAACAGGCTACTATTAAGAAGGACAACTGTTGGCAAATTACCTAAGAGGCCCTATCCATTTTTGGAGTTCGCGGTGTTCCAATCCCTATAGTAAGGCCCTCCGTAGGGTTTGCCTATTCCAGGACAACCTAGCAGGTGGACTATAGAAATCTCACGGTGCGACCTAATGGATGAGACCGTAGGATACGTTGACACGCGTCCTTCTCCCATTTACTATGAATACTTCCCTCATTCACCTTGGTATTGAACCATGCAAACACTTACCGTACAGGGATGCCCTATTGACGCCACATAGCCGAGCATGGAACTCACAGTGTGAACTCTTTAGGACGAGAGAGTAAACTCGATGCGAACATCTCGTTTTCTCCCACTGAAGCTCCTAAGATTATGGCATAGGTTTAACTTAGTCGGATTCTGGCTAAAAGAATCTAAGTCTATGCCTATTATAACTGTTATAACTAGGTCTTTTAACCTTATGTCTAGGTGAATAAACATTTAATTACCTAGATATAAAATAGAACTAAAGTTAATTCAACTCAAGCTCCGGGTCAGTTTCTAGGTAGGAGGTGTTGCGTTAACCGTCAGCTTAAGTACCCCGACCTTTGACAGAACTTCACAAGTAGAGTTCCCTTATAACCAAAGTTCTAGTGTCCTACAATATTTTAAACTATTTAAAAAACTATGTAAGACTAGCTTATAATCCTATTAGAAATTAAAACTTAGGTCTAAATTAATTTTAAACAATTTAAAACTAATTTAATTTTTACCCAAGTCCCTATGTTTGTATGCATTTCTTTGTTATAGGTTATGGTTTCTAAAACCCCTTAATTTATAACTTTTATAAATTTAATAATTAACCTATGACAAAGAACTATATTATAAAACCAACAATTATTTTTCAAATTGGAGTTATAAAATATTCAACTAATTGAATAATAAAATTACTTAAATAAAATAACATTTATTTTAAACTAAGAAATTTCATGCTCCATGCAATTTATTTTCCATATAATCTAGTTATAACATTTATAACTAATTACTCATGAAAAAATAAATTAATCATGCATTTAAACCATATTCATATTACAACTATGCAAATAAAATGCATGAACATGCTTATCCTAAGGTGGAAAAAAATTCAAAATGACATTCATAAAGAAATACAGCTGTAAAACTGGAATAATTTGGCCCCTAAAGTGCAAAAAATAAAATTACTCTAATTTTATTACATGAACCGGTCCAAAACTCCTTGAACCGCTCGAACCGGACCGAGAATCCAACCCAAAACTGAATCGATCTGCTTCTGGTGAAATGCCATCACGGCGTTGCAACGCTGATGCGAGCGTTGCAACGCCCGCTTCGTCCGCGCGCGCGCCTGTTATCGGGGTGGTGTTGCAACGCTGAGGGGCAGCGTTGCAACGCGGCTGACCCCTAGAGCTCCTATGTCGATAGGGATGCTTGGCGTTGCGACACCGTTCCTCAGCGTTGCAACACTGATGAACGGCGTTGCAACGCTGCTAGTTGCGTTGCAACGCTGCTACTTCGGCAGCAACTTTCTTCTACGAACACAACAACTTCAAACATGAAATTCTCCTTCGATACTCATCCGATTTGCACGAAACTGGTCCCGAACGACTCTTAACTCGATTACAGACTCGATAATGCACTTAATTGCCCAAAACACAGGGGCGTTTACATTTAAATTGATCAAATCAATAGAAAACTAAGGTCAAATATTCCTAAAAAGTTTTACAGCAAACCAAATGCAATTCCCACCTAATCGAATGCAATTTTGTTTCAACCAAAACAAATCAAGCATGACTCTGATACCAATTGATGGAGATCTTATCTCCTTGAGCAGCGGAAACATGTTTGGAATCGTAATTGTTTGATCGTTTTGGTTAGAAAAAAAAACCAATACATTGAAAAAATAACAGAGATAAACATGTAAATCTAATCTAATTAGGCATGGAGATAAAATCATGAAAACATGCTATAGTAATTTAGAATAAACTAGAAAAGGGATTCAAAATACCTTTGTAGTTTCACAGAACTGCAAATCTTTGCTCCAAGCTTTACAGCAACCCAAAAGAATGTCTCTGTTTTTACAGAACACCACCAACAGGAAAACCTCCTATGTCTCTGAGTGCTTAGATCACTCTAGGTGGGAAGGGTTCCAACAATTAGAGAATAGGAAATTGAGAGAGAGAGAGAGAATTCTCAAGTGAGCAATTCACCAATTGCCAGAAGAATTAATCAGTTGATGTATCAACCTCCTTCTCCCTGTTAAGCTATCGATATGGAGAAGGAGAGGGATAGTGAGAAAGTGTCTAGATGACACGTTCCCTTATTTTAATATTTAAAAAATAAAATAATAATTAAATCATATTTAATTATTAATTTAAATCATATTTAAATAAAACAAATTAAATATCATATATTTAATTTGGATTAAATCACATTTAATAAATATGTCCCTCTAACCTATAGTTTTAATGCACATCTAATGCACATTAAATTTTAACTTATAGTTTTCAAATATGAATCACATTCACATTTGAATTTAATATTTAATTCTCTCATATAATTTAACATAAATCATATTCACATTAAATTTATAATATATAGTTCTAAAACTATATATTATATTGTATCAATATACATTAAATTTATTCCCTTATGAATTTGAACATTTCAAATTCAAATGATCTACGAACCCTTTACGAGCTAGAAGGTGAACCTAATGGACCTACAAATCAGAAGCTCCAACAATACGAGATTGCTCGGTTAATCTCATTAACCTCCCAATCAACATTCGTTAACTGCGGTAACACTCCACTAAAGTCCCGCAGCTGCACTCTTCTCACTGCAGATATATTTCTGTGTCCACGGATATTGACTAATAACAGTAAGTCAATCCTTCACGAATGTTCGTAACACCAACTGGGTCAAATTACCGTTTTACCCCTAGGTTACATCTTGTACCTTAAGTACCAGTGCTCCTATAATGAACAATTTGTTTGTGGTCCTACCAACAAACAGAGTCCCTCTCGGGCCAATGAGGGGTCGGGCCATTTGTTCAAGTCTCGGAGACACCACTTAAGGGAACATTCCTCTACTTACCCTAGCAGGCGGGAAGGAGTGAATTCCATCTTGCTAAGTTAAGTTCCCAATCGTTCACTCGGTCTTGTCCACAAGAAGGTAGGCATATTGAGTCGGTGAATCTGGCCCACTCTCACCCATACTAGTCAAAGGACAATCTCTCGTGAACAGAAGTTCGTAACCTGCTCAAGATTGAGATCAAGTTGCCGAGGTCATCCTAGTGAAATAGAAACCTAACTAGTCAATGGAGTTACATCTAATGGTTACTATTTCGCGGTTCGGTCTTATGTAATCTGATTACATAGGATATCCCCACTCACATGTCATCTACACGAACACCTTAGGATCACAGTGTTTGTATCATATACAAAGTGGGTCATATCCATAGTTTTACTAGAGTAAGTTACCCAAACCTTATCTCCTTACTATAGACCCATTAGGCTGTATCTCGAACTGAGATCCTTTATATGTACAGTACATTTAGTTAAAGATACATTTTACAGCCTTGGATGTTTAGTTTATTGGATTTAGGGTTAAAACAAAGGCAATATCATAGATAATGAACAATAACACTTTATTGAAGTAATAACACTTTATTACAATAATTAGAATAAAAGTTACAAACTACGAGTTTTAGGGCATAAACCCCAACAAAAAATTCACTAAAATCAACTTAAAAAACATAAGAATCAAAACTAGTCCCCGGGCAACGACGCCAAAAACTTGATGCGAAAATATCGAGTGCCCTAAACTAATGTAAATTAGAATAAGACTCCGACACTTCTACGACGTGCAAGTATACACGATCGAGAGTAGCAAGTGATAAGTTAAAGTATCGATCCTACAAGGACTAGTTATACCTAAAAGAATGAGCGTCCTAGCAAATTTTCCTTATTTTAGTGCAATGCATGAGTGTGCATTTTACTGTTGAAAATAAATAAACGGATGTTATAAGTGAGAGAAGACAAGACAAGACACAAGAAAATTATGTGAATTTAAATGAGGGGAGAGGAGAATGCAAACAAGGGGGAAGATACATGAGACAAGATTTTTATGGAAAATAGGCTCGAGTTAGGTTGGAGTTTTCATGTTCAATTGGAATGAAAATTTGAGTGATGCAATGAATTTACCTACACAAGTATTCAAATGAATTTCTCAAAGTCATTATGTTTTAAAACCTACAATTTCTCAATTGTGATCTAAATTATGCTCACTATTTAAGGTTCTAGGTGGGTTAATTATTCCTAATCAACTCAATAATCCTAGAATAAAATTTTAGTTTTCTAATTCACTACATTTCTCAAGTTCATGAATTCTAGAGAAATAAATTGACCAATTTTAATTCTCATTCACCATTAAAAATCAATAAAATTTCATAAATTCAACAATGGCATCAATCATAAATTTGTTCCAGAATTCACATTGAAAACAACCTAACTCTTGCCTAAGGCAATTTAGTTCATGGCATAAATCAACTCAAAAATCACTAATTTATGCACGCTTTCACTTATCAAAGAATTCATATTTAACTGATGCAACGGTATCACAAAACCAACTTAAATTAATCCAAAATTCAACCCAAAAACAGTTATGAATTTAGTCTAGAACAGTGACTGAAAATCAACCAAATCAATGTCAAATCACAGTGAAAACAAGCAAATACAAGTAGAGATTAGGACTGGTTCACGCGAGGCAGGTTACACGTGTTTTGCTTCAAAAAAATGCCAAAAGATCCCACCGAAAACAGCAGACTATAGCAACAGGTTCCAGTTTTTTCAGGTTCTGTTTGATAGAAATATCTGATAAACCAAAGAACCAAAGAACGATCCAACCGTTCATAAAGAAGCCTTGTGAGTCCCCAACATAGTGGCCAAATGTTAGCAAAATCCAACGGTGAAAACTCTAGCAAACGACAAATTTGTGAGCGTCGTCTGTGAAACACCAAACTGCAGTGATCTCCCAACGTGACAGAGATATCTAACAAGCGGAAGCTCTAAACGATGATCCAACCGTTCAAATGAAGCCTTATGAGTCCGCAACAAGCTGACAAAAGTTCAACAAATTACAACGGTGGAAACTCTAGCGAACGACAACTTTGTGAGCGTCGTCTTTGAAAAATTGAACTGCAATGATGCTCTCAATTTTTTCTCCTCACTTCGCCCGATTGCTACAACAATGACACCTTCACGATTTTTCTCTCCAACACACACCTTTGCTGTAGCAATCACACAGTTCCCCTTCTCTCTCGGTCTCTACCCCTTTTGCGGCAACTCCTTGCCCATCTTGCATTTGTGCACCCTTGCCTCCTTATATAATGGTGTTGCCCTAACTCTGCAAATTACAAAATGCCCATAGGAGTAGAAAGACCATCTTACCCTTTGGGTAAAATGTCTAAAATGCCCTTTGGGACTCCTGTAATTTTTAAACATCTCTTGCACACAAAAAAAATCTCAAATAAATTCATCAATTAAATTATGGATCAACTAAATATCATAGGATTTTTCTGGAGATAAAATTTTGCCTTCTGGTCTTTAATTACTTGTTAGCTTATTTTTCTAATTTTCTTAAATTAAAGCATAAAAACATCAAAATTAATTCTTTTCGAACCTAATGCTTAAATTCAAGATTTTCTAGCTAACATTCACAATTTAGGGATAAAATAACATGAGACTCAATGAATTCTATGCAATTAAATTGGATTAAGCACTAAAATTCTTGTAAAATAACTCTCCTATGGCGAGGGATCAGCAACCCACTCCGTAGTTAGTACAAATGAGGTAATCCAACTCATTCATGTGGTTGACATGCGAGTGGGGGCATCCTGTATGATGACTTCATACAAGACCGGACTGCAAATTATTAGTCTAACCAGTATAACACCGTTAACAAGATATGACTAATAATTTATAGATGATCATTAGTGATTCGACCTGAATCCTGAGCAAGTTAAGAACTCCTGCTTATAGGGGTTTGTCCTTAGACTAGTATGGGTGAGAGTGGCATGTAGCCGAATTAACATGCCTACCTTCTCAGGGACAAAACCTCGTAGGTAGCTGGAGACTTAACTCTTCAAGATGGAATTCACTCATTCTTAGACTAAGGAATTAGATATGCTGTTCGCTTAAGAACTGAGTCCAGGTCTGAACAATGGTGCCCCACCCTCTAAACTAGCTTAAGAGGGATTGAGTTTATTGTAGGACCATAGACTTGTTGTTCATTATAGGATCAGTAGTGCTTAAGGAGCAAGAGGTAATCCTAAGGGTAAAATGGTAATTTGACCCAACTGTGATTACGATTAACCTGTGAAGGGTCGACTCATGGGCAATGATTATATCGATGGACACCATATAATCTACAATGAGGAGAGTGCAACTACAAGTCTATAGTGGAGTGACTTGTAGTTAATGAATATTGATTAACCGGATCAAAGAGTTTGATAAGTTAATCTCACATCATTGGAACTCATGAACTATAGGTCTATTAGGTCCCTCCGTTGGCTCAACATGGTAATATTGAGGGTATAAAAATAGGAATGAAATTGAAGTGTTCAATTTCATATATGAGGTATTATATCAATTATAATATATCAAGTATATGTGATATAATTGATATAATATATAGTTTTAATGTGAATTAGATTCACAAATTAACTATATACTTATGAGAGAATGAATGAGGGATATAGAGTAAAGAGCCTATTGAGCTTATACATTGTGACCTCTATGGTCCGATGAATGTTAAAGCAAGAGGAGGCTACGAATACTTTGTATCTTTCATAGATGACTATTCGAGGTATGGGTACGTTTACCTAATGCATAGGAAGTCTGAAACTCTTGAAAAGTTCAAGGAGTTCAAGACCGAGGTTGAGATCCTATTAGGTAAAACGATTAAAATACTTCGATCGAATCGAGGTTGAGAGTACATGGACAGTGAATTCAAGGACTATATGATAGAACATGGAATTACGTCCCAACTCTCAGCACCTGGTATGCCACAGCAGAATGGTTTATAGGAGAGGAGAAACAGAACCCTGTTGGACATGGTTCGGTCGATGATGAGCTATGCTCGTCTCCCTGATTCTTTTTGGGGTTATGCAGTAGAGACTGCGGTATATATTTTGAGCACAGTTCCATCGAAATGTTTTTATGAAACACCTTTCGAACTGTGGCATGGTCATAAAACTAGTTTACGACATTTCAGAATTTAAGGATGCCCAACCCATGTGTTAGTGTTAAACCCGAAGAAGTTGGAACCCCGTTCAAAGTTGTGCTTCTTTGTAGGTTACCCAAAAGAGACTAAGGGTGGTCTGTTTTACGATCCTAAGGAAAATAGGCTGCTTGTGTCGACAAACACCACTTTTCTTGAGGAAGACCACATCAAGGATCACTTACCAAGGAGTAAAATTGTGTTAAATGAAATGGACAGTTCATCAGCAAGAGTTTCTGATGGCGCTAGTATGTCAACAAGTGTTGTTGATCCTAGCTCGTCTAGTCAAGTTCGTTCTCAAGAGTTGAGAATGCCTCGACGTAGTGGGAGGGCTGTGAGATAGCCTAGACGTTACATGGGTTTAGCTGAAACCCAAGTCGTCACCCCTGATGATGACTGCGAGGATCCATTGACCTATGATTAGGCAATGGTAGACGTTGACAAAGATGAATGGATTAAAGCTATGGACCAGAAAATGGAGTCGATGTACTTCACTTCTGTGTGGGAGCTTGTGGACCAACCGAATGGGATTAAGCCTATTGGTTGCAAATTGATCTACAAGCATAAACGTGGCGTAGATGGGAAGGTGCAGACCTTCAAAGCTAGACTAGTGGCAAAGGATTTTACCAAGGTTGAAGGGGTTGACTATGAGGAAACTTTTTCTCCTGTTGCCATGGTAAAGTCTATCAGGATCCTTCTGCCCATTACCACAGATTATGACTATGAGGTATGGCAGATGGATGTCAAGACGACCTTTCTGAATGGAAATCTTGACGAGAGCATCTACATTGACCAACCTAAGGGGTTCATTACCAAAGCCAAGAGCAAAAGGTTTGTCGGTTTAAAAGGTCTATTTATGGACTGAAATAAGCCTCTAGGTCTTGGAATATAAGATTTGGTGAGGCGATCAAATCTTATGGCTTTAATTCGAATGTTGATTAGTCTTGTGTTTACAAGAAAATCATTAAAAGTACTGTCGCATTTCAGATATTGTATGTGGATGATATCCTGCTCATTGAGAATGAGGTAGGATTTCTTACTGATATCAAGGAATGGTTGGCTTTGCAATTCCAAATGAAAGATTTGGGAGTGGCTCAGTATGTTCTAGGTATCCAGATAGTCCGAAACCGGAAGAACAGAACGCTAGTCATGTCTCAGACATCTTACATTGACAAGATGTTGTCTAGGTATAAGATGCAGAACTCCAAGAAAGGCTTACTACCTTTAAGGCATAGGGTTCATCTGTCTAAGGATCAATGTCCTAAGATGCCTCATGAGATTGAGGATATGAGACGAATCCCCTATGCTTCAGTTGTAGGGAGCCAGATTTATGCCATGTTGTGTACTAGGCCCGACATCTGTTATGCAGTTGGGATTGTCAGTAGGTATCGATCCAATCTAGGATCAGATCACTGGACAGCCGTAAAAGCAATCCTCAAGTATCTTAGGAGAACGAGGAACTACAACCTTGTGTATGGAGGTGGGGATTTGATCCTTACGGGATACACAAACTCTCACTTTCAGACTGATAAGGATTCTAGGAAATCCACTTCGGGGTCAGCCTTCATTCTGAATGGAAGAGCTGTAGTGTGGCGAAGCATCAAGCAGGGATGCATCGTTGATTCCACGATGGAAGCCGAGTATGTTGCGTATTGTGAAGCTGCAAAGGAAGATGTTTGGCTTAGGAAGTTCATACTTGATTTGGAAGTTGTTCCAAATATGAACTTACCAATTACCCTGTTTTGTGACAACAGTGGTGCAGTAGCCAACTCGAGAGAACCTCAGAGTTATAAGAGGGGCCAGTATATTGAGCGGAAGTATCACTTGATACGCCAGACTGTGCACCGCGAAGACGTGACAGTCGCACAGATAGCGTCGGAGTACAACGTTGGTGATCCATTTACAAAGGCCCTCACGACTAAGGTGTTTGAGGGTCACCTTAGAGTCTAGGTCTTCGAGTGCTTCCTAACTAGGGAAAGTGGGAGTATTTTAAAGGGATATTCAATGCCCTAGTTTATTGTATTACTGTACATTTTGGAAATGTATTATGTACTCCACTAGCTTAGTTCAAGTGGGAGTTTGTTGGGATGTATGTCTTAATCTCGTGTAAGTTTGTAATATTCCAATTTGAAATAAATAAGAGTTATTTTTTCAATATTTTGTGTCTCGCATATTTCATAAACTTAATCCAATAAACTAAGCTTAAGGGTCATTGAATTATGAGAGAACTAGAACATGAACGGTGTGTAGTGGACACACAGGGAGGATCACATTTGAGTTAATGACCCGAACGGTTTATAGTATAAAGATAGGGTTGGAGACCTAATCCTGGATATGTTGTGGATGTGGCCCGCTTTGTATTAGATAAAACGAGTTGATCCGACTCGTTCATGTGGTTGACATGCGAGTCGGGGCATCCTGTAAAATGAGATTGTACAAAACCGGACCGTGAATTATTAGACTTACTGATGTAACACCGTTAACAATATAGGACTGATAAATTCGTAGATGACCATCAGTGACTCGACCTTAATCCTGAGCGTGTTACGAACTCCTGTCTGCGGGGGTCTTTTCTTTGACTAGTACGGGTGAGGGGAAGCCACAGTTGCTCGCCCAATATGCCTATCTTCTCAGGGACAGGACCATGCGGGGAGCTTGGAACTTGACTACGCGAGATGGAATTCACTCGTTCTCGAATTAGGGAAACTAGAGGGGTGGTTCCCTTAAGTGCTGACTCTAGGACTTGAACAATGGGGCCCCACCCTTTCACTGGCCTGAGAGGGTTGTTGTTTATGGTTGGACCATGCAACGTAATTGTTCAGTAGATGAGCAGTGGGACTTAAGGAGCAAGAGGTAGACACAGGGGTAAAACGATAATTTGATCCAGTTGTGGCTACAAACAACCTGTGAAGGGTCGACTCACGGACATTGGTTATATCGATGGACACAACTTGTCCTACAGTGATGGGAGTGCAACTACGGGCTTTAGTGGAGTGTTACCGTAGCTAATGAATGTTGAATAACCGGGTGAAAGAGTTTGATAGGTTAATCTCGGAACATTGGAGCTCGTCATCTATAGGTTCATTAGGTCCCTCGGTTGGCTCAAATTGGACAAATTGAGGGTTTACAGCTTGGTGTGAATTTGAAGTGTTCAAATAATTATTTGGGTATTTATGTCATTATTGCGTAAAATAATGATAATGCAATACCTCAAGTGTACGAATCAAGTTTTAGTATAATGATTTAAGAGTCCAAGTATCGTCCACGGGAATGGGTTTCTAGATTAATTAATTACCAAGATACTAATTCTCAATTTTAGCTAAAGTAACATAACATGGATAGGTGGTGAAAATAAAGATAAAAGACAAACAAACAAGTGGAGACACAAATTGATAGATTTGGAGGAAATTGACTTCACAAGTTAATAACTCAATTGATACATGCAATGAACTAATGTATGAATTTATAAACAAGAAGTAAGATACTCAAGAAAATCTCTCGATTCTTAGTGAGCCTCGCACACACAATGAATTCTATAGTCTCCATATGAATCTAAAGCGTGCACGACATTAAGCAACTTCTTTATGTGTTTCCCTTAGACTTCTAGGTCATTCTCATGCCAGACTTCTAAGAGTTTTAACAACTTTGCTCTAATCTAAGCTTTTTCTCTCGAGTCCACTTAAACCAATAATATCAAAGAGTTAAAGAACGAGTTGTGAAAAAAAAAAGAACAAAACATACTTCAATACATGGCAAATAAGTCTTAACATGGAAATCAAATCCTAACTACAACATTTAGCCACTATAAATCACAATAAAACCAAGCTAAAGTTATAGGATACGTCTTAAAAAGGTGTTACAATCTGAAAGAAAAAGAAATTAAACTTATGTGTCGATGTCGGTCCTTCGTCTCTGAGCTCCCGTCTCGATCTCGAACCTCCACGAATGATTTGGTTCCCAAGGAATGCTCTCTTTTCTCTTCTTGCAGAGTGTATTTCGAAATTAGTGTGAATTCTCTATCAAATTCGGTTCCCCTTGCAAGATGATGTAATGTTCTATTTATAGGTGAAATCGGTACAACGTTGCAACGTTGTACCCTAAACACGTGGTATATATGGAATGTGTCGAAAATGTTGCAACGCTAGAGACAACGTTGCAACGCTGCTACCTTAACACACGTGTTTCTATCGATCTGGCGTTGCGACGCTGCAAGGCAGCGTTGCAACGCCCTCGCTGCGACCCTTCTGCTTATTCTCTTACCGAGATAGTGTTGCGACGCTGCAAGGCAGCGTTGCAACGCTATCACTAGTGGTCTTCTATGCTTCAAATTTGCACGGATGGCGTTGCAACGCCATCACCTCAGGTCAAATGGCTACGTTTGTCCATTATTCTTCCAATTTGTGTTATTTTAAGCTCCAAAAAGCCCTAGGTTGATCCCGAGTGATCCAAAATGTCTCCAATTGTCCTGTTTAAGCACTTACCCTGAAATTCAGTGATTTAAACACATCAAAGCCCTGAAATTATCATAAAACTAGCAACAATTAAGCCTAAGGATAACACATTTTGTGTGCTATCAAACACCCCCAAACTTAAAATTTTACTAGTCCTGAACAAAAATAGAATTGAACATGAGATTGTTCTTATACATACATCTGACTCGAGCCCCAAAGATTTAAAAGAAAAAATTGGCAATACACAGGAAACAATCAAACATAATACTTAAATGAGTAATTTAAATTTCTTCTTAAGTGTTCATACGTGGGTGTGTGATTAGCCTACGTTCCTTTCATTTTTACTAAGCCCAGATCAACTTAATTAAGCTCTTCATTCAACTTCCCCCTACACTAGTCATAATTACTAATCCTTGAGTCGCCCCACCTTCAAGAAATAAATAACTTTACTTAGCACTTAATCACTTTTTTTATCACTTTTTCTATTTTCTTCTTTTTTTTATGTTCAAGGACACTAGCTATGACAGTCTTTGATGAGGATCAGGGGACCGGAAGCTGAGGCAAATGTTTCCTTCAGGTCCTATCACAGAGGTTCGACCTCTTGGACAAAATCTGTAGGTTTTTCAGGCCCAAAAGGGAAGGAGAAGAACTTGAAGAAGGGCAAAGCTGACCGCGCTGCAGCCCAAAAGGGCAAAAAGGTCAAGGAAGTTGCAGAGAAAGGAAAGTGTTTCCACTGCAACGGGGATGGTCACTGGAAGAGAAATTGTCCAGAGTTCTTTGCCGACATGAAGAAAGAAGGTAAATGTGATTTACTTGTAACAGAAACTTGTTTAGTGGAGAGTAATGACTCTGTTTGGATACAGGATTCAGGCGCCACTAACCATGTTTGTTCTTATTTTCAGGGTGAGATAACACAACGGGTTGGATCCTGGGAAGTTGTCTCTGCTGCAGCGGTCAACACGGTGAAACTTTATTTTGGCAGGAAGTACTTATTATTAGATAATTTGTACATAGTACCAAGGTTTACTAGAAACCTAGTTTCCATTTCCTGCCTTTTAGAATATTGTATTTCTGTTTTAATTTCTTGTAATAAAGTGTTTATTTCTAGAAATGGAAATTTGTTATGTTCAGCTTCACTTGAGAGTAATTTATACGTTTTGAAACCTAATTCAGTCAAAATTGTTTTGAATACTGAATTCTTTAAAACGGCTGAAACACGAACTAAATGAATAAAGGTTTCTCCAAAAGAAAATTCTCATCTTTGGCATCTAAGATTAGGCCACATAAATCTCAATAGGATTGAGACACTAGTGAATAGTGAACTTCTAAGCGAGTTGCAAGAAAACTCTTTGCCGATTTGTGAGTCATACCTTGAAGGCAAAATGACCAAACGTCTTTTTAGTGGAAAAGGGTATAGAGCCAAAGAGCCTCTTGAGCTTATACATTCTGACCGTTGTGGTCCAATGAGCGTTAAAGCACAAGGAGGTTACAAATACTTTGTATCTTTCATAGATGACTATTCAAGGTATGGATACATTTACCTAATGCATAGGAAGTCTGAAACTCTTGAAAAGTTCAAGGAGTACAAGACTGAGGTTGAGAACCTGATTGGTAAAACGATTAAAACACTTCGATCGGATCGAGGTGAAGAGTACATGGACACTAAATTCCTAGACTATATGATAGAACATGAAATTATGTCCCAACTCTCAGCACCTGGTATGCCACAACAAAATGGTGTATCGAAAAGGAGAAACAGAACCCTGTTGGACATGGTTCGGTCGATGATGAGCTATGCCCGTCTCCCTGATTCGTTTTGGGGTACGCAGTGGAGATTGTGGTTTACATTTTGAACAACGTTCTTGTTGGGATATGTGGCCTAAAACTTATGTAATTTTGGTCAAATAAATAAAATGTTATTTGTTTTGATAAAATTGATTTCTCGCTTTATAAAATCCAATAAACTAAGCTTCAAGGTTATAATATATCTTGAACATCAGTGTAGTAGACACTATTTCGAATGTGTTTAAGAGTATAACCTAAATGGTCTATGGTATAAGAATAAGGTTGGAAACCTTATTCTGGTAACACCATGGATGCGACCCACTTTGTAGTTAGTACAAATGAGGTAATCCAACTCATTCATGTGGATGACATGTGAGTCGGGGCATCCTGTATGATGACTTCAAACAAGACCAGACTGCAAATTATTAGTGACACGTATAACGTCGTTACCATGATAAGACTAATAATTTATAGATGGTCATTAGTGACTCGACCTGAATCTTGAGCAAGTTAAGAACATCTGCTTATAGGGGTTGTCCTTAGACTAGTATGGGTGAGAGTGGCCTATAGCCGACTCAATAAGCCTACCTTATCAGGGTAAGAACCTCGTAGGTAGCTGGGGACTTAACTATGCAAGATGGCATTCACACATTCCTACACTAAGAAATTAGATAGGTTGTTCCCTTAAGAATTGAGTTTCGGTCTTAAACAACGGAGCCCCACCCTCTAAACTAGCTTAAGAGGGTATGAGTTTATGGTAGGACCATAGACTTGTTATTCATTAGAGGATCAATGGTGCTTAAGGAACAAAGAGGTAATCATAGGGGTAAAATTGTAATTTGACCTAACTGTGATTACGAACAACCTATGAAGGGTCGACTCATGGGTAATGATTATATCAATGGACACAATATAATCTTCAATGAGGAGAGTGCAGCTACAAGTCTATAGTGGAGTGACTTGTAGTTAATGAATATTGATTAACTAGATCATAGAGTTTGGTCAGTTAATCTCACATCATTGGAGCTCATGAACTGTAGCTCTATTAGGTCCCTCCGTTGGCTCAACATGGTAATATTGACGGTATAAAGTTAGGAATGAGATTGAAGTGTTCAATTTCATATATGAGGTGTTATATCAATTTTATGTGATATAATTGATATAATATATAGTTTTAATGTGAATTAGATTCACACATTAACTATATACTAATGAGAGAATGAAGGAGGGATAGGATGGTAATTTGTATCCTATTTCCCTATAAATAGTTGCATAAGATGCAACTTTAAGGTAAGCTTTTGATTGTAACCCTAGAGTTCCACATTGTTGTGTTGTTGGAAAAGTTTCAAGCACAACTTCTCTCAAGACCTCCACACCTCATCCTAAAGGAACACACATTCCTCCCTCACCTAGAGAGAACCGGAGAAGACCTAGTGGTGGATCTTCATACGGCTCAGGTATGTTGTTGAGATCGTTATCGTTGGAGGAGGAAATCGTGAAGAAATTGTTCTTCAAAGGTATGTTATCTTGTTGTCCTAATTAGAAATACATGCTTAATCTTAGATCTAGTTCTTGTATTAGATTCGTGTAACAAAATCATGAACACGCGATTCACAATCTTTTCCGTTGCGGGATTCGATCCCTTCAATTGGTATCAGAGCGCCAATGGAATTCTTGATTTTGTTATGGATTTATCAAGAACAAAGGTGATATTTACTGGTTTTATGAGATGTATGATCGGTTTGCAAAATTAAATGTTTTCATTTTTGGAACATAGATTTACATAATTTCGTTGAATTGATCAATGTAAAGGCCTATTGTTTTGGGCATTTTATTATGTAAATCGAGTTTGTAAGTCCGTGTCGATCAAGGCAAAGTGGTTGCTGAGAAGAACGGAGCGAAAACGACCAAAAATAGTGGAGACTACTTGTTGTTCTGTGTGCAACGTTGTTCATCAGCGTTGCAATGCCGTTGAGGCGGTTTTCAAGTTACAGGAGGTGCAGCGTTTGAAGGGAATAAACTCCCGCAGCGGAAAACGACTTTGAATCGTCGTGGTTTTCATTGTGAAAATAATTCTTAAAATCAATTCTATCCTGTAGAAATTAGGCTAAACATGCGAGTGGGAGCATCCTGTGCAATGAGATTGTACAAGATTGTACCATGAATTATTAGACCTACTGATGTAACACCGTTAACAGTATAGGACTAATAACTTCGTAGATGACAAATAGTGACTCGACCTTAATCCTGAGCGTGTTACGAACTCTTGTCTGCGGGGGTTTGTCATTTGATTAGTAGGGTGATGGTGGTCACAATTACTCGCCCAATATGCCTATCTTCTCAGGGACAGGACCACGTGGGGAGCTGGGAACTGGACTATGCAAGATAGAATTCACTCGTTCCCAACCTAGGGAAACTAGAGGAGTTGTTCCCTTAAGTGTTGTCTCTAGGGCTTGGACAATGGGTGCCCACCCTCTCACTGGCCCTAAAGGGGTGTTGTCTATAGTTGGACAATACAACGTTGTTGTTCATTAAAGGAGCAGTGGGGACTTAAGGAGCAAGAGGTAGACATAGGGGTAAAATGGTAATTTAACCCAGCAGTGTCTACGAACAACCTGTGAAGGGTCGACTCACGGGCATTGGTTATATCAATGGACACAACTTGTCCTACAGTGATGGGAGTGCAGCTACGGGCTTTAGTGGAGTGTTACCGTAGCTAATGAATGTTGAATAACTGGGTCAAAGAGTTTGACAGGTTAGTCTCGGATCATTGGAGCTCGTCATCTGTAGGTCCATTAGATCCCTCGGTTGGCTCAAACTGGATATGTTGAGGGTTTACAGTTTGGTGTGGATCTGAAGTGTTCAAATTCATAAAAAGGGTATTTATGTCATTTATATCATGATTGACATATTATATAGTTTAATTTTAATGAGATTCATAATAAACTATAGGTTAGCCTAATTGATTAATTAGTGCTTCTTTAAAGAAATTGGGTTGAGAGAAATTAAATTAAATGTGATTCAATTTAAACTCCACAATTATACAAATGTGATTTGTATAATAAGATATGAGATATCTTATTATATGTGATTATGCAAATATGATTTGCATAACCTAAGTGAAGGGAATGAAATCCCGTGCAGCGGAAGGGTGATTGAATCACCGTGGTATCGTTGCAAAAAACCGTTTTCTTAAAACCATTTATATCCTATAGAAACTAGATTAAACATGTAGTTAGAAGGAAAAATTGGTGAGGGAACACGCTACATACTTGTTGAAGAACTCTTCTTCAAGTTTTCCTTCTCCTGTTCACGAACCCTTCGTGATCACGATTTCAACATCCTCGATCTCCTCGAACAGTGAAAACCAGACACTTCCACTCAGTTTCTCGGTTGTTCCACGTTTGGTAGAAGGAGAGAAGTGGGTCTATTTTGATGAGAGGGGAGGAGAGATTGAGAGAGAGTTGAGAGAATTCTAGTTTTCTTTTGGTGTGAAATCCAAAAAATGAAAACCAAACTTAAGAAATCCTTCTTGCAAAGGGTTTATATAATGGTGATAGCTGGAGTTGAAATCTCCACCTATTTACCATTTTACCACAACCATAGGTTATGCAAATCATATTTGCATAACCACATATAATAAGAAGGATTATTAAATTGAATAACATTCAATTTAAATTGTGGATTTTTAAATTGAATCACATTCAATTTAATTTCTCTCAATCTAATTTCTCCAAATTAGACCTAATTCAACAATTAGGCTAACATATAGTTTATTATGAATCTCATTCACATTAAACTATATAATATGTCATACATATCTCATATAAATGACATATTTACCTTTTAGTGATCATGAACACTTCAAATTCACACCAAAACTGTAAACCTTCTATTATTCCAATTTGAGCCAACCCAGGGACCTAATGGACCTACAGTGACGAGCTCCAATGATCCGAGACTAACCTGTCAAACACTTTAACCCGGCAAATCAACATTCATTAGCTACGGTAACACTCCACTAAAACCCGTAGTTGCACTCCCGTCAGTGTAAGACATGTTGTGTCCACTGATATAACCAATGCCCATGAGTCGACCCTTCACATGTTGTTCGTAGACACTGCTAGGTCAAATTACCGTTTTACCCCTGTGTTTACTTCTTGCTCCTTAAGTCCCCACTGCTCCTCTAATGAACAACAACGTTGTAATGGTCAAACCATACACAACACCCCTCTCGGGCCAGTGAGAGGGTGGGCGTCCGTTGTCCAAGCCCTGAAGACAACACTTAAGGGAACAACCCTTCTAGTTTCCCTAAAGGCGGGAACAAGTGAATTTCATCTCGCGTAGTTATGTTCCAAGCTCCCCACATGGTCCTCGCCCCACGAGAAGATAGGCATATTGAGTGAGCATCGTGACCACCCTCACCAAGACTAGTCAAAGGATGCACCCCGCATGAGGAGAGTCCAGATCACGCTCGGGATTCATGTCGAGTCACTAATGGTCATCTACGAAGTTATTAGTCTCATACAGTTAAGGGTGTTACATTAGTAGGTTTAATAATTCACGGTCCGGTCTTGTACAATCTCATTGCACAGGATGCCCCCGCTCGCATGTCAACCACATGAACGAGTCAGATCACCTGGTTTGTATCTAATACAAAGCGGGACGCATCCGCAACGTATCCAGGATTAAGTCTCCAACCCTATCCATATACTATAAACCGTTCGGGTCATTAACTCGAACGTGATCCTCCCTGTGTGTCCACTACACACCATTCAAGTTCTAGTTTTCTCAAATAATTCAATGACCCTGGAGCTTAGTTTGTTGGACAATGTTTGAAAAATTTACGAGACACAAAGTAATGAAATAAATAACTCTTATTAATTTTAAATGGTAAAATTACAAACAAAACGCGATTAGGACATACATCCCAACAAACTCCCACTTGGACTAAGCTAGTGGAGCAAATACATTTCTCAAATGTACAATAGATTATAATAAAGTAATACAATAAACTAGGGCATGGAATACCCTTTACAATACTCCCACTTTCCCTAGTCAGGAATCATTCGAAGACTTAGACTCTCTAGGTGACCCTCAAACACCTTAGCCGTCAGGGCCTTTGTAAATGGATGAGCAACGTTGTGCTCCGACGCTATCTATGTGACTGTCATGTTGTCGCAGTGCACAATCTTCCGTATCAGGTGATACTTCTGCTCAATGTGCTTGCCTCTCTCATGACTCCGAGGCTCTCTGGAGTTGGCTACAACACCTCTGTTGTCACAAAACAGCGTGATCGGCAAGTTCATATCTGGAACAACTTCCAAATCTGTCATGAACTTCCTAAGCCAAACAACTTCCTTTGCAGTTTCACAAGCCGCAACGTACTCAGTTTCCATAGTGGAATTAACGATGCATCCCTGCTTGATGTTTCGCCATACTACAGCTCCTCCATTCAGAATGAAGGCTGACCCCGAAGTAGATTTCCTAGAATCCTTATCGATCTGAAAGTCAGAGTCTGTGTACCCGTAAGGATCAAATCCCCACTGCCATACACTAAGCTATAGTTCCTCGTTCTCCTAAGATACTTGAGGATTGCCTCTACGGCCGCCTAGTGATCTAATCCTGTATTGGATTGATACCTACTGACAATCCCAACTGCATAACAGATGCCGGGCCTAGTACACAACAAGGCGTCATCAGGCTCCCTACAGCTGAAGCATAGGGGATCTGTCTCATATCCTCAACCTCTTGAGGAGTCCTAGGACATTGATCCTTAGACAGGTGAACCCCATGCCTGAAAGGAAGCAAGCTCTTCTTGGAGTTCTGCATCTTATATCTAGACAACATCTTGTCAATATAAGATTCTTGAGACATGATTAGCGTTCTGTTCTTCCGGTTCCGGACAATCTGGATACCTAGAACATGTTGTGCTTCTCCCAAATCTTTAATTTGGAATTGTGAAGCCAACCATTTCTTTACATCAGTAAGAAATCCTACCTCATTCCCAATGAGAAGGATATCATCCACGTACAATACTAGAAATGCGACAGTTTTGTCGACGATTTTCTTCTAAACACAAGGCTCGTCAAACATTCTGATCAAAGCCATAAGATTTGATCGCTTCATCAAATCTTATATTCCAAGACCTCGAGGCTTGTTTCAGTTCATAAATAGACTTATGAAACCGGAAAACGTTTTGCTCTTGGCCTTGTGTAATGAACCCTTTGGGCTGGTCCATGTAGATGGTTTCGTCAAGGTTGCCATTCAGAAAGTCAGTCTTGACATCCATCTATCATACCTCATAGTCATAATATGCGGCAATGCTCAGAAGGATTCTGATCGAGTTTACCATGGCAACAGGTGAAAAGGTTTCCTCATAGTTAACCCCTTCAACTTGGGTAAAACCCTTTGCCACTAGTCGTGCTTTGAAGGTTTGCACCTTCCCATCTACGCCACGTTTACGCTTGTAGATCCATCTATAACCTATAAGTTTTACCCTATCAGGTTGATCTACAAGCTCCCAGATAGAATTGAAGTACATCGACTCCATTTCCTGGTCCATAGCTTTAATCCATTCGTCCTGATGTCAACATCTGCCATTTCCTTATAATAGGTCAATGGATCCTTGCAGTCATCATCAGGGGTGACGACTTTGGTTTCTGCTAAACCCATGTAACGTTCAGGTTGTCTTACAGCCCTCCCACTACGTCGAGGCATTCCTAACTCTTGGGAATGGACTTGACTAGACGTGCTAGGATCAACAACACTTGTTGATGTACTAGCCCCATCAGCAACTCTTGCTTGTGTACTATCCATTTCATTCAACACGATTTTGCTTCTAGGCAAATGATCCCTAATGTCGTCTTTCTCAAGGAAAGTGGCGTTTATCGACACAAGCACTCTATTTTCCTTAGGATCGTAAAATAGACCACCCCTAGTCTCTTTTGGGTAACCTACGGATAGGCACAATTTTAAACGGGGTTCCAACTTCTTCGGCTTTGACACCAACACATGGGTCGGGCATCTCCAAATTTTGAAATGGTGTAAAATACCTTTACGACCATTCCAGAGTTCGAAAGGTGTTTCACAAATACTCTTCGACAGAACGTTGTTCAAGATATAGACCGCAGTCTCCACTGCGTAACCCCAAAAAGAATCAGGGAGACGAGTATAGCTCATCATCGATCGAACCATGCCCAACAAGGTTCTAATTCTCCTCTTCGATACAACATTCTGCTGTGGCATACCAGGTGCTGAGAGTTGGGATGTAATTCCGTGTTCTTTCATATAGTCCCGGAATTTAGTGTCCATATACTCTCCACCTCGATCTGATCTAAGTGTTCTTATCGTTTTACCTAACAGGTTCTCAACCTCAGTCTTGTACTCCTTGAACTTTTCAAGAGTTTCAGACTTCCTATGCATTAGGTAAATATACCTATACCTTGAATAGTCATCTATAAAAGATACAAAGTATTCGTAACCTCCTCGTGCTTTAACACTTATCGGACCACAGAGGTCATAATGTATAAGCTCAAGGGACTCTTTAGCTCTATATCCTTTTCCACTAAAAGGACGTTTGGTCATTTTGCCTATGAGGCATGACTCACACACCGGTAAAGAGTTTTCTTCCAACTCGTTTAGAAGTCCACTCTTACTAGTCTCTCAATCCTATTGAGATTAATGTGGCCTAACCGTAGATGCCAAAGATGGGCATTTTCTTTTGGAGAAACTTTTACTCTTTTAGTTCGTGTTTCTGCTGTTTTTAATAATTTAGTGTTCAAAACGCTTTTGACAGAATTAGGTTTCAAAACATACAGATTAGATTTAAGTGAAGCAGAACAAATCAAGTTTCCATTTCGGGAAATAAACGCTTTATTACCACTAAATGAAACGGAAATACAATGTTTAAGCAGGCAGGAAATAGAAACGAGGATTCTAGTAAACCCTGAAACTATATACAAATTATCTAATAAAATGTAATTCCTACCAAAAAAGAGCTTCACTTTGCCGATCGCTACAGCAGAGACTATCTCCCCGGATCCAACCCGTAGAGTCACCTCACCCTCTCGCAGCTGCCGCCAGGAACTAATTCCCTGAAAAGAAGAACAAACGTGGTTAGTTGTACCTGAATCCAATATCCAGGCAGAGTCATTACTCTCCACTAAGCAAATTTCAGTTACAAGTAAATCACATTTACCTTGATTCTTCCTCTTGGCAAGGAACTTGGGACAGTTTCTCTTCCAGTGGTCGTCCCCATTGAAGTGGAAACACTTTCCTTTCTTTGCAAATTCTTTGGCCTTTTTTCCCTTTTGGGCGGCAGCATAGTCAACTTTACCCTTCTTCATCTTCTTCTTCTTCCCTTTCGGCTGAGAATGAGCCACAGATTTTGTCCCAGAGGTCGAACCTCTGTGAAAGGACCTGTAGGCAACATTTGTCTCAGCTTCCGATGTCCTGATCCTCATCAAGAACTGGAAGTTTTGTAACTCGTTCAGAAGGGTGGTCAGTGTGTAGCTAATCTTGTTCATAACAACGTTGCTACGAAACTGAAGGAAACTTTTCGGAAGAGTCTCCTAGATAAAGCTGACCTGGCTCGACTCATCGATCGAAGCCCTATTCATCTCTGCCAGATTAAAGTTGGTCATCATGTCTAGAACGTGTTCTTGGACAGACGTCCCTTCTTTCATCCGAGCATTGAAGACGTGTTTGGGTGAGTCGTGCCAGACTTGAAAGGACTTTTGTCCAAATATATCCTGAAGAGACTCCATGATCTCTTTAGCGCTGACCAACAGCTCATGCTTCTTTGCCAGTACTTCAGACAAGCTGGCAATTATGTAAACCTTGGCCTTTTCATTGACCCTGATCCACCGATCGTATGCATCACGAACACTTCGTGACGTAGTCGAGCTCGGGAACTGAGGGCACTCCTTAGTAAGCACGAACTTAAGGTCGTCGGTTACAAGTATCGTGTTTATATTGTTCTTCCATGTTTGGAAATTATCTCCCACTAATTTGTTCGAAGCTAGTAATGTTATGATTGAGCTAGACATTTTTGCTGAAAAAATCAAATTAAAACTTTGTGTCAGTCTCGCAAAAAAAGTTTTTGAAATCCAATCATGTTTTAGCAAATATTAATCCTATGATCCCTAGGTCATTCAAAATTTGCAATGATATCCTATAGGTTTAGAATGACCGCCACCGAAGGGTGAACAAAAACACTCCTCCCTTAGGACAAGACTTTCTCGACCAGACCCTAATCCCAGAATAACTCTTATTTCATTGGGCGTCCAATTACCATTTTTCGGTGGAATCCATTAACTTTTAATGAATTCCTTGAGTGTCACCTCAATCTTTAAGTTTCTAAGTATTCGTCCAAACAATAACCACCGAAGGGTGAACCAAGAAGGAAAACCAACTAGGAAACTGTATCCCTTTCGAGAATTCACGGTGTTCCAACTCCTATGATCAAAGCCCTTCGAAGGAATTGTCTGGTCCAGGCCAAACTAGCAGGCGGATCATAGGGGTCTCAAGATGTGAATCGAAAGAAGAGACTATTGGCCCTGTTTTCACAAGTCCCGCTCCAACTCACAATAAGTACTCTGTCCATTCACTATGATATTGATCCATACAAATACCATCAAAAGGGGGAAGCTCTTATTTGCGCCACGAGGCCGAGTATGGATCTCACGGTGTAGACTTTAACGGAGATTTGTGATCGAAAAGTCAAATGTATCTTATACACTTTATTTCCTCCCACTTAGCACTTGATATTATTCGGGATTGACCTAGATAAACCGGCTAAAACTTACCTAAGTCTACCAATATAACACTTATATTGATTTAGCCTAAGTTTATAATCACATTATTAACTTAGGTCTATGTGAGTAAATTAATCAACTTTTAATTAATGCCACTAACGATAATATAACCTAAGAATCTCCGGACCGAATTCACTCCCAGGTCAGTTTCCAGGTAGGGATGTTCCGCAAGCGTCAACTTAAATACCCCAGCCTTAGACAAAACCTTCCTTAGACAGAGTTATTTATCAGTCACTATTCAAAGGTAATATTTTGATTTCCTAATTCTAATCTTATTAGTACTAGAAAACCTAAGTCTAATTCTTCAAGTTCTAAACATTTTAAAACTAATAATTAACTTAGGTTACATGCATTTCTATGTTATAGTGTTTGATCATTCATCACATGAATAACTATATACTATAACAAATATTCATCACATGAATTAAATGCATGAGCATACTTTTAATCTAAGAAATATAACTATTATATTAAATAAATTAAAACATGTTTTAATTATATTATAACACTTATAATATAACCTATCATGCATACTATATATATAACACTTATAATATAAATATGATGCATGAAATGTTTAACATAAGTGGGATTTTAAATCTATATGACATACATTATGCACATAGAATAAAATTAAATCATACATCTCATGCATAAAATAATTAAATAGAAAAAATTAGACCGATTTTGGCACTTCGAGGCATTAAATAAATTAATTAACATTAATGTAACATTTATATTAATATAAATTAATTAATTTAATTAAAATAAAACTAAATATTACATTTTACAAAAAAAAAGTAAAACTAATTTTAAAATGCCCCACGAAGTGCAAACTTCCATCACGCCCACGTTGCACATGAAACTGTCGCGAATTGCACCTCTACGGTCGTAGTGTTGCAACGCTTCAGCGCTCAGCGTCACGCCAGCGTTCCTAACGCCAATAGCGTTGCAGCGCAATGCCTTGCGTCGCAACGTTGTCCTGCAGCACGCCTTGTTCCGACGAGCACAACATTGAGACATCGAAGAACAACATTGATACGCCGAAGAACAGCGTTGAGACGCCGAAGAACGACGTCAACGTCTCAACGCCATCGCCTGTACAACAAGTTCGTTTGCTGTTTGCTTCATTTTTCCGCTCGTTTCTACTCTGATTTCTTCACAGCAACTCTTGCCGCCAAAGACCCGAACTTACAGACTCGATTTATTTTCTAATTTGCCCAAGAAACACGGGCCTTTACAATTTGATCTCATCAACATAAAATAAATCTAAGAAAAAATGCCAAAATCGAAACATCCATTTTGCAATCCACAATTTATCACATAAATTAAAGCAAATATCCACCTAATTTTGAGAAAACAGATGCACAACGAGAAAGCCAACGATTGGCTCTGATACCAAGTGAAGGGAATGAAATCCCGTGCAGCGGAAGGGTGATTGAATCATCGTGGTATCGTTGCAAAAAACCGTTTTCTTAAAACCATTTCTATCCTATAGAAACTAGATTAAACATGTAATTAGAAGGAAAAAACAGTGAGGGAGCATGCTACTTACTTGTTGAAGAACCCTTCTTCAAGTTTTCCTTCTCCTGTTCACGAACCCTTCGTGATCACGATCTCAACGTCCTCGATCTCCACGAACAATGAAAATCAGACACTTCCACTCAGTTTCTCAGTTGTTCAACGTTTGGTAGAAGGAGAGAAGTGGGTCTCTTTTGGTGAAAGGGGAGGAGAGATTGAGAGAGAGTTGAGAGAATTCTAGTTTTCTTTTGGTGTGAAATCCAAAAAATTAAAACCAAACTTAAGAAGTCGTTCTTGCAAAAGGATTATATAATGGTGATAGGTGCAGTTGAAATCTCCACCTATTTACCATCTTACCACAACCATAGGTTATGCAAATCATATTTGCATAACAACATATAATAAGATATCTCATATCTCATTATACAAATCATATTTGTATAATTGTGGATTTTTAAATTGAATCACATTTAATTTAATTTCTCTCCATCTAATTTGTCCAAATTAGCCCTAATTCAACAATTAGGCTAACTTATAGTTTATTATGAATCTCATTAACATTAAACTATATAATATGTCATATGTATCTCATATAAATGACATATTTACCCTTTAGTGAACTTGAACACTTCAAATTCACACGAAAACTGTAAACCTTCTATTAATCAAGTTTGAGCCAACCGAGGGACCTAATGGACCTACAGTGACAAGCTCCAATGATCCGAGAATAACCTGTCAAACTCTTTAACCCGGTTAATCAACGTTCATTAGCTACGGTAACACTCCACTAAAGCCCGTAGTTGCACTCCCGTAAGTGTAAGACAAGTTGTGTCCACTGATATAACCATTGCCCATGAGTCAACCCTTCACAGGTTCTTCGTAGAAACTATTGTGTCAAATTACCGTTTTACCCCTATGTCTACTTCTTGCTCCTAAAGTCCCCACTGCTCCCCTAATGAACAACAACGTTGTAATGGTCAAACCATACACAACACCCCTCTCGGCCCGGTGAGAGGGTGGGCGCCCGTTGTACAAGCCCTGGAGACAGCACTTATGGGAACAACCCCTCTAGTTTCTCTACAGGCGGGAATGAGTGAATTCCATCTCACGTAGTTAAGTTCCCAGCTCCCCACGTGGTCCTGTCCCTGAGAAGATAGGCATATTGGGTGAGTAACTAGGACCACCCTCACCCATACTAGTCAAAGGACAGTCCCCGGCAGACAGGAGTCCGTAACACGCTTAGGATTTAGGTCGAGTAACTAATGGTCATCTACGAAGTTATTAGTCCCATAATGTTAACGGTGTTACATCAGTAGGTCTAATAATTCTTGTTCCAGTCTTGTACAATCTCATTGCACAGGATGCCCCCACTCACATATCAACCACATGAACGAGTTAGATCACCCCGTTTGTATCAATACAAAGCGGGTCGCATCCACAACGTATCCAGGATTAGGTCTCCAACCCTATCCATATACTGTAGACCGTTCGGGTCATTAACTCGAACCTGATCCTCCCTGTGTGTCCACTACACATCGTTCAAGTTTTATTTCTCTTATATAATTCAATGACCCTGGAGTTTAGTTTATTGGATAAAGTTTGTAAAATTTGCGAGACATAAAGTAATAAAATAAATAACTCTTATTAATTTCAAATGGTAAAATTACAAACAAAACGAGATTATGACATACATCCCAACACTAAGGTTGTGGTAAAACGGTAAAAAGGTGGAGTTTTCAACTCCACCTATCATCATTATATAATTCTTTTGTGAGAAGGCTTTGGTAAGCTTAATTGTCATTTTTTGGAATCTCACCAAAATTTCATGTCTCTTCTCTCAAATTCTCTCTAGAATTTCTCTCTACCCCTAAACCAAAGGGAGTTCCACCACTCTCCCTCTACCGACCGAGAACAACCGAGAAGATCAATTAGAGGTGTCCAATTCATTCTTTGTTCGAGAGATCGTGATTGTAGAGATCGAGAGCACGAAGAGTTCGTGATCAGAGAAGGAATTCGCGAAGAAGTGTTCTTCAACAAATAAGTAATTTTTCCTTACTGTTTTCTCCTTCTTAAAACAAAATGTTTAGCCTAAAATCTATAAGATAAGTTTGATTTTAAGAAATGTTTTTCACAACAAACACCACGACGTTCAAAGTCATTTCCGCTGCGGGAGTTTCATTTTCTTTAGTGTTATATTATTTAAGCAATTTGAATATTTCAATTTGTTGAATGACAATACTTTCCAATTAAAATTTGATTGTTGGAAAAATCACATAGTTCTTTGTCGTAGGTTAATCATAAATATTTATAAAAGTTATAAATGGGTTTTTGATAGCATGCAAATATGCTTTTTTATTTCTTATATTTTAGCTAGTTTTTATAATTAAAACGTGGGTTTTCATGGCATTTTATGGTTAATTTCAGGAAACTGAGCTTGAGAAGCAAGAATAGAGTGTTTTGAGACTATTTTGGTACAATTTGCAACATATGTATGCTTAATTGAAGACCCAAGAAAATTCTAGATGTATTTTGAGTATAAGAAATATACTCAGAGATTATACATCGAATCACGATTTCAATGCATCAAATCGGAAGTCATTCGGACACCCGAGCGAAAAGATATGAAAAAAATGGTCGCAGTGGGTTGGCTGGCAGCAAGCACGGTGTTGCAACGCCGACCCTAGCGTTGCAACGCCATGCCGAAAATCCCTACAAATATAACATGTTGTTTTCATTGCAAACGGAGCTGAATTTGGTAGTTCTTAGCCCTAATTTCGAAATACACACAATAAGAAGAGAAAGAAGAGCATTCCTTGGGAGCTAAAGCGTTTGTGGAGGCTCGAGATCGTGATTGGAGCTCGGGAACGAGGGACCGACATCAACACATAAGTTTATTTCTCTTTCTTTTAGTTTGTAATTGAGTTTAAAGACTTTTCCTATGACTTTAGCTTGTTTTTATGGTGCTTTTGAGTAGCTAAACGTTGTTGTTGGAATTTGATTAACATGTTTTAGATTTATTTGATTATGTATTGAACTTTGTTTTGTTATTTAATTTGGCAATTCGTTCTTAATTTCATAAATCTTGTTGGTTTAAGTGGACTCGAGGGAAAGAAACTTAGATTAGAGTAAAGTTGTCAAAATCCTTAGAAATCTGGCATGAGAATGACCTAGAGTTCTTTGGGAAACACATAAAGAAGTTGCTTAATGTCGTGCATGCTTTTAGAATTCATAAGGAAACTTTAGAATTTATCGTGTGTCCGTTCCGTAGATGCTCTTGAATATTTTCACTTCTTGTTAATAAATTCATAATATTAGTTCATTACATGTGTTAAATAAGCAATTAACTTGTGAAATCATCTTCCTTCAAGTCTATCATATTAGTGTCTCCTATTGTACATTTATTTTCTATCATTGTTTTCACTATTCATCAAAGTTTTGTTGCTTTAGATAAAATTGAGAATAAGCATCTTGATAATTAATTAATCTAGAAACCCATTCCCGAGGACGATACTTGGAACTCTAAATCACTATACTAAAACTTGACCCGTACACTTGGGGTATTGCAATATCATTTTTACGCATCAAGTTTTTGGCGCCGTGGTTAGGGAATGACGATTATTTAGATTGATTATTATTGGGAGAAAATTCGAGATTTTAGACTAAAGTTTTTTTTTTTCTTTTGTATTTTTTTCCTTATTTGTTTTTTTTTCTTTTTTTGGTTTTTTTCCTTATTTGTTTTTTTTCCTTATTTGTTTTTTCTTTTTCTTATTTGTTTTGTTTTGTTTTTTATTTTTTTTCTTATTTTTTTCTTTCCTTTTTTGTTTTGTTTCTTTACTTGTTTTTTCTTCCTTATTTGTTTTTTCCTTATTTGTTGTTTTTCCTTATTTTTAAATTTTTTATTTTTAAATTTTTAAAATTTTTAATTTTTAATTTTTTTCCTTTTGTATTTTTTCCTTTTTTGTTTTTTTTCTTATTTGTTTTTTCCTTATTTTCTTTTCCTTTTGTGTTTAATTTCCTTATTTATTTTTTCATTTTGTGTTTTGTATTCCTTTTTGGTTTCTTTCCTTTTTTGATTTTTTTCTCCTTATTTATTTTTGTGTTTTTCTTTTTTGTTCTTAATTTAGTCTTGTTTGTTTTTCGAGTATTTGTCTCCTGCTTTGGTTGTGTTGATTTTGTGTAAAAGTTTAGTTTTGAATTGTTGTGATTTAAAGTATGACTTTTCATGATTTTAATTATTCGCCAATGTACTATCCTTCTCAGGACTCTAGGTATGTGAATCATGATTTCTCTGGATACCAAATGTCTAATCCTTACCATTCTGAATCTATGATTTATGAAAATTATTTTGATGGTAATCATATAGGCACTTGTAACCAAAATGTTTCCTACGCCAACCAATCTATAAAAAACCCTTCTCTTGAGGATTTATTAATGGAATATACTTTGGAGTTGAGGGCTAAAAATTTGTGTCTGTTGAATTGTAAAGGTTGGATAGGTTAGAAGCTAAAGTGGTAGAGCTTGGGAAAATAATACATGAAAGGACTCATCATCTTAATCAACTGGTAGAATCCCTTGAGGCCCTACAGGAGCAAATTCGTATTCTTGCCACTAAGGAAAAGCAGCCTAAGAGGACTTATGCATATGATACTGAGGATGAGTTGGAGGAGATTGATACACACCAAAATCAGGTTTGTGAGGTCGAGCATGGTAATGCAATCACTTCCACAAAAGAAATCTAGGTGACAAAGTTCGAGGCTTAAAAGTCTCCCTTCCTTTTATCTTCAAAAGTGTCTTTTAATCTTGATAACCATTTTTTCCTATACTCACGAGTCTTGTTTTTAATTTTGTTCTTTTATTTTAGTAAACAAAAATTGTAACGCCCCTACTTTTCTATGACTAAACTCTTAGGGACATTACTACACATGCATGCATTTATAGGCCAAGAGATAAAAAGATCTTTAAACCTCCAATGAAAATAATTTGTCTTTAGGGATCCCAAATAAAACATTCAAAACAGATAAAAGGAGCAGTTTAACATGGCCTATTTAAAATCTGTAAAGTAAATTTAAACTTCCAAAAACATAAAGGAACAACATCAGTTATAAAAGAAATGTGCGGAAAACATGTCTATTCCCATGGTTCTAGTAACGCGCCTCCGTCACTCGCCCTGCACGTCCTTGGCCTTACCTGAAAAATATTTTTAAAAGAAAGGGTGAGTATTGCAAAACAATACCCAGTAAGTGACCTCGCTACCGAGGTTTGGGATATGCATACACATACAATCATGACTTTTAAACTTGTTCGAAATGTACATATGCGGGACCTAAAACTTTCTCATATTATTGTCGTCTTTAATCCATGACTTCCTTTTTATTTATGTGGCCGATTGGTCATCCCGAGTCATTTCGTTTTGAGTCCCTCATGGACCCTGTAATCATTTGAGTCCCCACATGCACCTCGTATGGTTTGAGTCCCTCACAGCACCCTGTATAAATTGAGTCCCTCATGCACCCTGTAATTTGACCCATAGGGTCTCTAATGCATGTTTGACCATGCACATAATGCACTCAGGAGACCAATGTCCACATTTTTCATTAAATCATTTCATGGCATACATAACATGCATGAGGTCCCATCATTCAACATAACTATAGTGTACATGCCACAACCATTATCATTGATATGCAAATCATGACTTTCACACATCGATAGGTGTAATACTCACGTATATAATCATGCAATATTCTCATAGATAATACTGTAATATCTTCACATGAAATACTGGGATATTTTTACATAAAATACCAAGATATTCTCGCATAAAATACTAGATTATACTCACATAAAATATTGAAATATCATCACCTAGAATAACAAAGCATTCTCACATAAAATCTTGAAACATTCTCGTGTAAAATCATTAAATCTTTTTAAGTAAAATAACGTACTAATTTCACATAAAATATCGAAATTCGTTTTCTTTAATCCCTAAAAAGATTCGGCACAAGGTCCCTTACCTTAACTCGAATTCTACTCCAAGACTTAACCCGAGCTCCTGGACTACTCTTCTTTTAGTGGAACCTAATTCACACCACAACTTCCACGTTCATTCTCCAAGTATTCACCAAATCCATAATCATGAGGTATTTAAATTACGTTATTAAGGCTCCATGCCCCGCTTACCTCGAGTTTAACGCGAATACTTAATACTCCGTAGTTCGTCTTGACGTTTGACCCTCAATTCCGCTCCGAACTTGGTCCCTATAATTAGCGTTCGAAATAATAGTTTAGGCTTTCAAATATACCCTTAGATAAACAATAGGCCCCGAATAATTCGCATCCAAAAATCCAAACTCAACGAGATCGCTCACCGACTATAACTTCAGCGGCTTTAAAGTGGTGTCGGTCGGCGTGGCTCTCGGTTGGAGTGAAGCTTGTGGGTAGTTGGACGATCGGAGCGGCGACGGCGCTACCACGAGCTATCGCGGCGTCGCCATCGCCTTGCTCGTACACTCCGGCAGCAAAGAGCGCGCGCGCGCCCGTAGAAACCGCACGTGGAAGGACGGCCGAGCTCTCCTCTTCGCGCGCGCTACCGGACGACGGAGCGGACGATCGGGACGAAGTTCACAGCGCGCGCGGCGGCTGGCCGGTGCGTGAGGAGATCCGGCGCCGCAAAGCTTCAATGGTGTGACTTCACGTTCGAGGTTTTCGCGGCGCGCGAGTGGTCGCAGCAACTTCGATCGTGGGACTCGCGCGGCGCGCTTCAGACGTGGGCTTCACGGTCGCGGCTAGAACGCGGCGACTTGGACGGCAAAAACTTGCGTGAAGCTCATTTGTAATGCGACGCCGCTACCGAAAGCTTTCGTTCGAGGACTCGCCGCGCCCCTTCGTGTGTGGGTGGCGCATTTGAGACTACTGGGATGGGCAGCGACACCAATGCTATGTTGGGTCTAGGGTTTAGAGGAGAAGAAGAGAATTGTTAGGCTTAGGGTTAGGGTTTTGATTTCTCCTTCTTTTGGTTGGGACTTAAGGATGTTAAATACCATGAATTAGGTTAAAATTCAAATGCCCACTATAACCCTCGTTTAGATAATAATCACTAAAGTGCCATTGGCACGCCCTCTTCTTTTAAATTTTATAGTTAATTTCATCTCTAGGAGAAATACTTCACTTAAACTAAATAAAATCAAACACTCACTCTCCGAACCTGAAGAAAATTCACTAATCCGACTAAGCACAAAGGCTGATAGGACGCTAAATAAAATAAATAATTAGTACCTGTGGCTGCGGTCGTCACAAAAATAACAAAAATATTTATCTTTCAGGTGCCCAAGAATAACAAGAGAGTCTTTTAGACTTAGAAGGCTATATTGACTCAAGCAAGAAGGGCCCGAAGAAATATGAGCAACTTTACATGCCTTGATGCCAACCATGGGTCCAGTCTAGCTAAGGATGTGAAAGAAAGCGCTTCTTGGAAGGTTGTGTTGTTGTCTCCGTCGTGAAACTCATGCTCCCATTCTGCAGTACTTCATCTCACGTACCTTGGTCGCCCAAGGAATTCAAAACAAAAATGAAAATCTCCAATACTCAGGACAGTATTGTTCACTCTTACCCTTCTTACATTCTTTGAGCTTATTTTACAAACATTGGGGACAATGTTTAATTAGTTTCAGTTTGGGGGTGGATGTGTTTATCTGTTGTGACTGTCCTGAGTATGTGTTGAATTGTTGATTGATCTTATGCATAAGTATGATTATGATGACTTAGGACGAGATTTAATTGAATTTTCTTGAACTTTTCTTGCACTATTATGCACATAGCCTGTGTTCCTGTAGTTTTGAAATGCTTAGAACAAATTTATTAGGTTTAGAAGTTTAATGTCACCTCGATAGGTCTGAAAACTGATTTGAGAGTTAAACTGCAGGATAGGGTGAATGACAATATGAAGTGCATGATTTGTATAATATGTGCATTATGTGAAAGAGTTGTCGTCTGTTTTTGTTGTTTGTTTGTTAAAGAAGAAAAAATTGTGAGCGCAAAAAGAGTTACCTTCATTGTGATCAGTTAAGCCACTCATTGAGCGAGTGCTCTAGGTAAGGGTCCCTGTAGTAGATGTGTGAAAGCTAGTGTCCTTGCACACACACACAAAAAAAAGAAACTAGAAAAAGTGACATAAAAAAAGTGATTAAGTACTGAGTAAAGTTGTTTATTTCTTGAATGTGGGGAGGCTCAAGGATTAGAAATTATGACCAGTGTAGGGGGAAGTTGAATGGAGAACCTAATAAAGTTGTTCCAGGTTTAGTAGAGATAAAAGGAAAGGAGGCTAATCACACACACACTTAGGAACACTTAAGAAAAGTTTTAAATTGCTTGTTAAAGTATCATGTTTGATTGTTTCTCGTGATTGCTAAAATTTCTTTCTAAATCTCTGAGCTTTGGGTCTGATATATGCATAAGAAAGATCGTATAGTTTAATTCTGTTTTGCTCGGGACTAGCAAAAGCTTAACTGTGGGAGTATTTGATAGCATGCAAATATGCTATCTTATTTCTTATATCTTAGCTAGTTTTTATAATTAAAACATGGGTTTTCATGGCATTTTATGGTTAATTTCATGAAACTGAGCTTGAGAAGCAAGAATAGAGTGTTTTGAGACTATTTTGGTACAATTTGGAACATGTGTATGCTTAATTAAAGACCCAACAAAATTCTAGATGTATTTTGAGTATAAGAAATATAATGAGAGATTTTACATCAAATCACGATTCCAACGCATCAAATCGGAGGTTATTCGAACATCCGAGCGAAAAGATATGAAAAAAATGGTCGCAGTGGGTTGGCTTGCAGCAAGCACGACGTTGCAACGCCGACCCTAGCGTTGCAACACCATGCCGAAAATCCCTATAAATATAACATGTTGTTTTCATTGCAAAGTGAGCCGAATTTGGTAATTTTTAGCCCTAATTTCGAAATACACACTCTAAGAAGAGAAAGAAGAGCATTCCTTGGGAGCTAAAACGTTTGTGGAGGCTCGAGATCGTGACGGGAGCTCGGGAACGAGAGACCGACATCGATACACAAGTTTATTTCTCTTTCTTTTAGTTTGTAATTGAGCTTAAAGACTTTTCCTATGATTTTAGCTTGTTTTTATGGTGATTTTGAGTAGCTAAATGTTGTTGTTAGAATTTGATTAACATGTTTTAGATTTATTTGATTATGTATTGAACTTTATTTTGTTATTTATTTTTGGCAATTCGTTCTTAATTTCATATATCTTGTTGGTTTAAGTGGACTCGAGAGAAAGAAACTTAGATTAGAGCAAAGTTGTCAAAATCGTTAGAAATCTGGCATGAGAATGGCCTAGAGTTCTTTGGTAAACACATAAAAAAGTTGCTTAATGTCGTGCATGTTTGTAAAATTCATAAGGGAACATTAGAATTTATCGTGTGTGCGAGGCTCACTACGGATCGAGGGATTCTCTTGAATATTTTCACTTATTATTCATAAATTCATAATATTAGTTCATTGCATATATTAAATAAAGAATTAACTTGTGAAATCATCTTCTTTCAATTCTATCATATTAGTGTCTCCAATTGTAAATTTATTTTCTATCATTGTTGTCACTATCCATCAAAGTTTTGTTGCTTTAGATAAAATTGAGAATAAGTATCTTGGTAATTAATTAATCTAGAAACCAATTCCCAAGGACGATGCTTGGAACTCTAAATCACTATGCTAAAACTTTACCCGTACACTTGTGGTATTGCAATATCATTTTTACGCAACAGTTTTAGAAACTATAACCTATAATAAAGAGATGCATGCAAACATAGGAACTTGGGTAGAATGAGATTAATTTTAAAATATTTATAATTAATTAGACCTAAGTTTAAATTCTAATAGGATTAGAAATTAATCTTACATAGTATTTTAAATAGTTTAAAATATAGTAAGACAATAGGACTTTGGTTATAAGCGAACTCTACTGGTGATGTTCTGTCTAAGGTTGGGGGTACTCAAGTTGACTGTTAACGGAACACCTCCTACCTAGGAACTGACCTAGAACGAGAGTTCAATTAACCATAGTCTTGTTAGCATGCAGTATATCTAGGTAGTTAAAATGTTTACTCGGCTAGACATAAGCTAAACAACCTAGTTATAATAGTTATAATAGGCATAGACTTAGATAGATTCTTTTAGCTGGAATCCGACTAAGTTAAACCTATACCCTAATTTTAGAAAATTCAGTGGGAGAAAACAAGATGTTCGCATCAAGTTTATTCTCACGTCCTCAAGAGTTCACACTGTGAGTTCCATGCTCGGCTACGCAGCGTCAATAGGGCGTCCCCCTACGGTAAATATTTGCATGGTTCAATACCAAGGTGAATGAGGGAAGTCTCCATAGTAAATGAGAGAAGGGCGCGTGTCAACTTATCCTACTGTCTCCTTCATTAGGTCGCACCGTGACATTTCTATAGTCCGCCTGCTATGTTGCCCTGGACCAGCCAATCCCTACGGAGGGCCTAACTATAGGGATCGAAACACCGCTAACTCTATAAATGGATAGAATCTCTTAGGTAATTTTCCAACAGTTGTCTTTCTTAATAGTAGCATGTTGGCTCGGACCTATTGGATCTAGAAATGGTAGGGTCACATTTACGGGATAAGTTAAGCTAGTTAACGAGTCCTTGACCAAACAAACGGTAGCCAAGAATCATTGGGACATGAGATATTCTGGTAGTGATAATTTGCTTCGATGGTCTTAATTAAGTACAGGAGTGACTGACCACCGGACAATGGTTTTTATTCTAAACCCTTGGAATATCATTGCAAAATTAAAGGTTTAATTTAAACACTAGGCTTCTTAATAATTTTTCTAAATATGATTGGTTTTATTATAGGTTAAAAGGCATAACTAATTAGAACTATTTTTTTAAATTTCAACATGTCGTCCTCGATTATAGTATTACTTAAAAGTGAACGTTTAATTGGGGAAAACTATACTACGTGGAAGTCTAACCTGAATACGATTCTGGTTGTCGACGACCTTCGATTCCTACTGACTGAGGAATGTCCTCAGGTCCCTCCTCAAAACACTCCTCAATCATGCGTATGACTGATGGATCAAGGCCAATGACAAGGCCAATGTCTATATTTTGGCTAGTGTTTCTGATGTTCTCGCCAAAAAGCATGAGGGCATGGTCTTAGCTTGTGAGATCATGAGTTTGTTGCAGAATATGTTCGGGCAACCGTCTGGATAGCTTCGACACGAATCCCTCTAGTACATTTATAACTCCCATATGAAGGAGGGAACATCGGTGAGTTAACACGTTCTTGATATGATGGTCCACTTCAATGTGGCAGAAATGTACGGGACGATCATCGACGAGCAAAGTCAGGTTGATGGAAAGGCAAATCTGTTTGCCCATTCCAGAAAGTTCCAGAAGGGTTCATCCTCTGAAAAAAAATCCTGCAGCTCCTCTTCTGGTCTTAAGAAGATCCAGAAGAAGAAGAAATGAGGGAAGGAGAAAGCACATGTCGCTACTGATGAAGGCAAGGGAAAGACCAAGGTTGCAGACAAAGGAAATTGTTTCCACTACAACATGGACGGGCACTGGAAGCGAAATTGTCCAAAGTACCTTGCTAAGCTCAAAGAGTAGAAAGGTAAATGTGATTTACTTGTTCTTGAAACATGTTTAGTGGAAAGTGATGACTTTACCTGGATACTTGATTCAGATGCCACTAACCATGTTTGCTCTTCTTTATAGGAAACTAGTTCCTTTAAGGAGCTCGATGAGGGTGAGATGACACTTAGGGTCGGAACGGGAGGCGTCGTCTCACCTCGTGCAATGGGAGATGCGAAGCTGTTCTTTAGAGATAGACTTTTATTATTGCAAAATGTGTATATATTTCCTGGACTTAAGGGAAACTTAATATCTATGTTTTGTCTAATTGAATGTGGATATTGTATTTCTTTTTCAATCAATGAAGTGTTCATTTCGAAAAAGGGTGTCAATATTTGTTCAGCTAAATTAGACTGAACTAAACAAAAGCAATTTTAAATCATGAGATGTTTAAAACTGCAAATACTCAAAGTAAAAGGCAAAAGAGTTCTCCAAATAATAATACCTATCTTTGGCATCTAAGACTTGGTCACATAAATCTCAACCGGATTGAGAGATTAACTAAGAATGGACTGCTAAACAAGTTAGAAGATGATTCTTTACCTCCTTGTGAGTCCTGCTTAGAAGGAAAAATGACTAAGCGGCCTTTTACTGGAAAAGGTTATAGAGTCAAAGAGCTCTTAGAGCTTATACATTCTGATCTTTGTGGTCTGGTGAGTACAAAAGCTCGAGGAGGGTGCGAATATTTCATCTCTTTTATGGATGATTATACAAGGTATGGTTATCTATACCTAATGCCTCATAAGTCTGAGGCACTTGAAAAGTTCAAATAGTTTAAGGCTGAATTTGAAAATACATTAGAGAAAACCAATAAGACACTTCAATCTGATCGAGGTGGAGAGTATATGGACCTGAGATTCTAGGACTATTTGATCGAACATGGAATCCAGTCTCAATTCTCAACACCAAATACACCACAACATAATGGTGTTTCTGAAATGAGAAATAGAACCTTGTTAGACATGGTTTGATCTATGATGAGTTTCGCTCAATTACCTGACTCGTTTTGGGGTTACGAATGTAAGCCCTAAACTCTATTTTCTTTTATCATTTTGCACTCGTACTTGATGTTTTGAAATATGCAAAATGATATAGGCTGCACTAAAGGATGTCGTGATCGAATTTGGGAATCTATTTAATTGGGAGCTACAATGTGTTAAAAGCTTCATAAGGAGATAGGTAAGCCATTGAAATAAGCATATTAAAAGTTGAATTGAAGTAAGTTAAAAGCTTTAGCAAATTGGGAAATTTAAGATGCAATATGTATTGAATGGAATATCTTATACCTCACAAACTTAGTATAAGTTGACTAAATGCTTAGGGTTTATTTACTTACTTATTTTGGTGTTTTAAAAAGGGGATTATGATGTAAATATTAAAGTTGGAGCTGGCCAAAGGAGGTGAAGCCTCGGAGTTAAACTTTGCAAGTAGGTGTTGTCAAATTCGTAGTAAAACAGCAAGCTGCTGGAAAATGGGTCATCTTCAAACGATCATATCTCGTAATTTACTGAGGCAAATTTGATGATTTTTGAGTCAAAATCTCCAAAATTGAGTGTAGAATACGAAACTGGTCGACTTTTATGAAAATACGAAGAGAACGAAGGAGAAAAGTGCAGAAAAGTGAGAGATGTTCAAGATTCTCGGGTAGCATAACAGTTAGAGGAGATCAGTCTGTTTTGAGCTCTTGAGGAGGAATTAGAAGCTTAAATTTCGAGGTAAGTAAGCTAAGATGTTGTACTTGAGGTCTATCAAAAAATATTTAGTGGTTGTTTTGATAATGTTTGAGAAACCCAAACTGAAAGTTGAACCTGAAATCTTAGGTGCAAAGAAAAAAATTGCTAGGAAGAGATTGAAGGAGATGTGCTTCCATTTCTAGATACCTTACAACCAAGTGTGTATGGTTATTATGAATTAAGTTATGGGAATGAATTAGATCTGTTTTTAAGGTGCATAAGGAAAGGAATTAATGTTATTAATTTCATTTTCAGGGCAAACGGAGATAGGAATAGCTTATAATTCTTGGAACTCTTTTGGTGATTGTGAGTGACTCTATTTTAGAACTATACTTGACCTTTGTTTTTCTTCAAAAACATAAATGTTGATCATTGAATCTTGCTGGAATTAATTATGTATAGTTTCATGGAGTTTTTAACATAATGTTCTTGATGGAACCTAAGCATGTTTTGAATTAGTTTGTACTGTAAATCCAAGTATGGAAACTAAATTATGGAAGTATGATTTCCTTTAGAGAATGCCTTGTGTAAATCCATTTGGGAACATGTTTAGAAAATAATATGCAAATGTTGAGAAATTATTGTATGTATTATTAAAACATGATTTCCATGGTATGCAAATTATGCCCATGTTTGTTGTTAACTCCTAATACTGAAGGACATTTGAGAAGGTACTTAGGGGGGAAGGAATCATGATTTCCCGATACTGAAGGACAATGAGAAGGTATTCGGGTTGTAAATGGTCTTACCTTAATACTGAAGGACATAGAGAAGGTATTAGGGGAAACCAAAGTGCCAATGGCATTCCAACGTTATTGGTATAAATATAACTCTACCACCGCTAAGGTTCGGAAGTGGTATCATGCCATGAGTTTTATTGTATTGATCTATCTACCCTCAATATAGTACTACATTATGAGATTTATGCTATACATAAGTGGTGACTTAAACCTGTAAATTGAAAGCATGACTTGATTATGTTTACAAACAAATCTTAAGTTATTTTCTACTTATAGTATGCCCATTATTATGCTTCACCTTTAAGCTTATAATTTTTTAAAAATAGACACTCACTGGGCTTCCCAACTCACGTTTTCGTTATGTTACTCTTCCCAAGTAGCAGACAAGTTCTCGGTGCTTAGCCTTGACAAGACCTGTTTGCCACCACGCCTTTCAGCTCCTTATATATACACTTTCTTATGTATATGGTTTGTAATGAAAACATATTAGTTGGGTTGTAATAAACTTGAAGGCTTTATGACTAGCTAAAGAACATAGTACTGGAAGTGAATGTGTCGTGCTTATATGTGTATTTAATGTTCAATCTTGCTTGTTCAAACGTGTTGTGTTGCGTTTAATTTTAGGTTAAGTCTTTGGTTAGTCAGGGAGAGCCAGTAAGAGAGTTGGTTATCTCTGTCTTTGCATCTCTTCTTAGGTTAAGCAAGTAAGCTAGGAGGGGGTGTGACAACGAAGTAAAGACTGTGGTTCAAATCTTGAACATTGTTCCATCAAAAAGCATTTCATAAACACCTTTTGAGTTATGGAAGGGGCATAAACCTAGTTTACAACACTTCAGGATTTAGGTTTTTCCAGCACACGTGCTAGTGACATACTCGAAGAAATTAGAACCTCATTCAAAATTATGCCTATTTGTAGGCTATCCCAAGGAAACGAGAGGTGGTCTTTTCTACGACCCACAAGAAAATAAGGTGTTTGTATCGACAAACACCACATTCATGGAGGAAGATCACATGAGGAACCATAAACCACGTAGTAAGTTAGTATTAAATGAAACTACAAAAGAGTCAACGAGAGTTGTTGACCAGGCTAGACCTTCATCAAGAGTTGATGAAGAAGCCGACACAACGAGTCAGTCTCGTCCTTCTCAATTGTTGGAAATGCCTCGATGCAATGGAAAGGTTGTTTCCCAACCTGACCGCTAATTGGGTTTAACTGAAACTCAAGTTGTCATATCGGATGACGACGTAGACGATCCATTGTCTTATAAACAAGCAATGCATGACGTAGATATGGACCAGTGGATTAAAGCCATGGACCTTGAAATGGAGTCAATGTACTTCAATTCAATTTGGGTACTTGTAGACTAGCCAGAAGGGGTAAGACCGATAGGGTGAAAATGAATCTATAAGAGAAAGAGAGATGCAGCCGGAAAGGTACAAACCTATACGCGGGACTATACGCTTGTGTGCGGTATCCAATTCAAATGAACCTCGTACCCACAAACGAGAGAATATATCTATAGACTAGCCTGAGACGTATTCACTATGACTCAGCAGTGGGCAACTTAATGTATGTTATGTTATGCACGAGGCCAGACATTTGTTATGCAATTGGAATAGTCAGTAGGTACTAATCCAAACCAGAGTTAGACCATTGGACTGCAGTTAAAAATATCCTCAAGTATCTCAGGAGAACGAGGGACTATACGCTTGTGTATAAGTCTAAGGATTTGATCTTTACTGGATACACTGATTCTGATTTTTAGACCGATAAGGATTCTAGGAAATCCACATCGAGATCGGTTGTCACCCTTAACAGGGGAGCTATAGTGTGGCGTAGCATCAAGCAAGGATGCATCGCCGACTCCACCATGGAGGTAGAGTATGTAGTTTCTTGAGAAAGGTTATTTGGCTAGGAAATTTCTAGCTGATTTGGAAGTTGTTCCAAATATGGAATTTCCCATCACCTTATACTGAGACAACAGTGGTACGATATCCAATTAAAATGAACCTCGTACCCACAAACAAGGGAAACATATCGAGAGGAAGTATCACCTTATACAGGAGATAGTGCAACGAGGAGATGTCACGGTCACGAAAATTGCTTCAGAGCACAACATAATTGATCCATTTACGAAGACTCTCATGACTAAAGTGTTCGAGGGTCATCTAAAGAGTCTAAGTCTGCGAGACATGTACATAGGATAATCTAGGACAAGTGGGAGATATGTAATGGGCATATGGATGCCCTAGTTTATTGTATTTTGTATCTCTTTAACCACTGTTTTAGATTGTAATGTACCCCACTATAATTTTAGTTCAAGTGGGAGTTTGTTGGGATTTATGCCCTAAAACTCGTAGTTTATAAACAATGTTCTAATTAAATTGAGAAAGAGTTATTATTGTTAAAGAGTTATTGTTCATTATTTACTACATTGCCTTAAATTAACCATAAATCCAATAAACTAACATCCAAGGTTGTTATATGTCACTTGAACTAAATGTAGTGTACATATAAGGATCTCAGTTCGAGTTACAACCTAAAGGGTCTATAGTATGGGGATATGGTTTGGGTACCTTACCCTAGTAATATTATGGATATGGCCCACTTTGTATGTGATACAAACACAGTGATCCAAACATGTTCGTGTAGATGACATGTGAGTGGGGATATCCTATGTAATGAGATTGCATAAGACCAGACCGCGAATTAGTAACCATTAGATGTAACTCTGTTGACTAGTTAGGTTTCTAATTCAATAGGATGACCTAGGTAACTTGATCTCAATCCTGAGCAGGTTACGAACTCCTGTTTGCGAGGGATTATCCTTTGACTAGTATGAGTAAGAGTGGCCATATTTGCCGACTCAATAAGGCTACCTTTTTGGGGGACAAGACCGAGTAGGCAGCTGGCGACTTAACCTAGCAAGATGGAATTCATTCCTTTCCACCTATTAGGGTAAATAGATGAATGTTTCCTTAAGTGGTGTCTCCGAGGCTTGAACAAAGGGCCCGACCCTCTCATTGGCCCGAGAGGGACTTCTGTTTGCTGGTAGGACCACAAAAAGGTTGTTTATTAGAGGAGCACTGGAACTTAAGGTAAAAGATTCATCTAGTTTGTAAGGGGTAAAACGGTAATTTGACCTAGTTGGTGTTATGAAAATTCATGAAGGAGTGACTTGCTGATATTGGTCAATATCCGTAAACACAGAAATATATCTATAGTGAGAAGAGTGCAACTGCAGGATTTTAGTGGAGTGTTCCTGCAGTTAACGAATGTTGATTAGGAGGTTAATGAGATTAACCGAATAATCTCGTATCATTGGAGCTTCTGATCTATATGTCCATTAGGTCCACCTTTTAGTTCGTAAGGGATTCTTAGATCATTTGGATTGGAAATATTCAAATTCAATAAGGGAATATCATTGATGTATAAAGATACATTATAATATAATGTTTTAATGTGCATTAAAACTTTATAGTCTAATTTAATTTGAATATGATTCGTATTAAATTAATTGAGAGAATTAAATATTTGAAAGAGTTCAAATATTAATTAAATGTGAATGAGATTCATATTTAAAACTATAGGCTAAAATTTAATGTACATGAGATGTGCATTAAAACTATAGGTTAGAGAGAAATATGATTAAATGTGATTTATTCTTAATTAAATATAAGATATTTAATTAATATTAATCAAATATGATTTAATTAATATAATAATGAATTAGATTAGTTATTATTTATTTAATAATAAATAAATAAGAACGTGTCAGAAGGACATATTCTCCACTTCCCCTCCAATTCCCTATCAATGGGGATAGGGGAAGTGGCCCTCTCTTTATCTTCTTCCCGATTAGACAAGTGGTGGTTGATCATTCAAGCAATTAAGGAATTGCTGAAAAAATTCTCTCTCTCGCAAAAAATTCCTTCTTCCAATTGTTGGAGGTTTCCCACCAAACCTCGGTCTAAGGATTCAGAGGATAGAAAGTTTTCCTGTTGGTAGTGTCCTGTTTTATTGAGGAGAAGAAATACGTTGTTGTTATTGCACTTTACAATTTGGAGAAGCAAGGAATTGCAATTGATAATGAGACAATAAAGGTAATCAAGTTTCTCCCTTTAATCTCGATTGTACAACATGTTAATTGCTCTAATCCATGCTTTATTTAGAATTGTTTATCTCTTTGTTTTATTGCCAATGTATGGGTTTTTGGAGTAAACCAAAACATGAAGCAAAAACGATTTTTATACCGCGTTTCTGCTGCTCAAGGGAATCCGATTCCCTTCAATTTTATCTTATACTCAATTCTTTCTCCGAGAGTTATGATATATGAGAAATTTGTAGAAGTGTTTCCAATCATTCGACCGTAATAAGGGGATCGAAGAGTATTTATGAACATAGTCGTCAATTCATTTATCAGTTAATGGCAGTTGAATTTGTGTTGCCATTTCTCTCCATCTTTAGGCAGATTCTTTCAAATTTGCAGTACTCTTCTTTTCTAATCGCTAGAGATCCAAGCAATCTAGAGCCATAACCAAATTATGCTTGTATTGCTTGGGGAATAGGTCTGCCAAATCTTTCCATTTTTGAACATGAGTTCCATCTAACTGTATGTACCATCGAGATGAACGCCCAGTCAAATTAACTTCAAAAAAATACATCAAGAGTTTTTCATCTTGGATATGTGTGACCATCTTTCTGCAATACATGATTAAATGGCTTCTTGGGCAAGATGTTCCATCATATTTCTACAATACACATTAAATTTTTGAGAAATAATTACATCGGGAACCAAACAATGTTGTGTCGTATCAATATTCCCAAACACAAGCACCCTCAATAGCCCATACTCTTTCCTCTAAGAAATCTAACTTCCGGTTAGACACAACGTTTTCTTTCTTCTCCGTCATATTTCCATAATCGTCATATCCAAATAAATGATCAGGATCATTCTTATGTTTTCCTTGTTGCATAAAAGGGTGAACTTGTTGAGGAATTGAAAATGTGGGATTTTGGCTTGCCTCTCCTCCTACAAATTCCATTATGGGTGTATGAGTATAAAAAATTGGTTGCGCAGATGCAACTAACATGTCGTTATGTTGATGCATGATGCAAGGTGCAAGGGGCAAAAATATAACACAATTAATTACAAATGCACCTCAGAATATGCAAGTATACATAGTTTTGTTGTAGGAAGTAATAAGTATAAGAGTATCGTCTCCACAAGGACTAGATGTGATTTTTAACAAGTTTGCGCCTTTTATAGTGAATGTAAGAGTTATTAAAAAGAAAATGATAAAGTTGGATAAGGAAAAGTAAAAACAATGAACTTAAACAATGAAAAAGTAAATGCAAGGTAAAGTAAATGAAAGCAAGTAAATAAAGTAAAGAAAAGAAGTAAATGAAAGAAAGCAAGTAAATGACAAGATAAGTAAAAGGAAAGCAAGGTAAATGCTAGAAATAAATATTTAGAAGGTGGGATTACTTGGGTCCAGTTTTAAGACAAGTAGGTGTGGACTACTCCTTATGCTCCTAAATACTTTCTATTAAGCTTTTACAAAACACTCGATGTCATAACAAATGTTCAAGGTAGTTTTTTTCCAAAATTTACCTAAATTTTCAGCAAGTGATTTTTCATTCGAAATGCCTAATGAAGTGTTTGCTAGCATTCTAGGTGGGAGATTATCCCTAATCTTCCCTTTTTCAATACAAGATTACTCTTAATACTTTATCCTAGAATGAAAATTGGTAAATCGCTTTCCCCTTTTTCTCAAAAGCAAGAAATGGGGTGGAAATCAAATTGGCCAAATTTAATCCAAACATTAATCAATTAAAACAACCACATCTCCAACATCAAGAAGCAATATACACTTGATATTGAACAAATAACATTACAAGGTCTCTTAGCGTTAACCATAAACATTAGAGTGCATAATAGTTACAACAAAATTATAGAAATGAAACACAAATTTACTAGGTCCTTTCAGGTTTAAGAAATCGCACAAGTAGATGAAAGGAATAAGATGGAAAATGTAATCTAAGTAAAAGAGATCAAAACAAAAATTCCTCTAAGTGAAAACTTCCTTTTTGAAGAAGTTTTCAACCCACACAAATCCTTCTTTATCTCTTTCTTTCTTGTTCTCTTGAATCTCCAAGCCCTAGCAAAAATGATACCCAAAAGCAACTCCACCCTTCATTTGGTATAAAACAATGCTTTTTATGCCCCTTATTAACCCTAACTAAGCTTAAGTTAACATCTAACAATGCCCACATTTTTTTTGACTTGAGTTAGCTGTGATAAGTAGATCAATCATGTGCTTTAAATCTGATAATCTCGTGCAGAAGCTATAGTACTGTCAACTATACTGTAACAAAGTCAAATTCCAAATTGCTCAAACAAAGGTTTTTAGAACTGGTATAATTTCACCCATTGCTAATGTTAAGTTCAAGGATTGATCGAAACATAAGCAAAATGCACAATTTAGGATTAGGAAGTACTAAAAACAACACATTAAGAACAATAATGCAAAGTTTTGTAGCAAGATTAGGAGCAAATAACTCTTTGTTGAAGAGTTATCAAGGCATTGGTGGAGTAAAACTCGAGGGCATAGTGGAGCATCTTCTACTTTAGGAATAACTCTTCCACTCATCATGATCTAAGAGTATCTTTGTTGCAGACTCTGAATTTTTTTAATATGATACTCTAGATTTTCAATGGTCGTGCGTAAGGCACCATTGTTCTTTTCAGACTCAATTATTAGCTTAGTTCATGCATCAATTGGAGTATTTAATTCAAAAAAAAAATATTTGGAGGACGAAAATATTGTTTTCTTGGTCGATAATTCTCGCATCCTTCTCTTTAAAAACCCTATGTAAAGCATCCTTGTCATTCTCCATCCTTCTAGCTTTTATGTCTAGTTACCTGTTTTCAGAGCCCAACTCTTGAACCTCTTTCTCAAGCCTAATTTAGTCATCAATAGTCCTCTTGTTTCGATTAGGTCTCCTTTTGTTTTTGCAGCTTGTTGCTTCCGTTGAGCTATCTCTTGCAATAATTTCTCATTCTTCTGATGGAGCGATAGGTTTTCTGCTTTCAAACAAGTATGCTCGTCAAAATTATGAGTTAGAAGCCTTTTCCTTTTTTGACTTGTATTGACCATTCGGTGAGTTTCATACAACAACTTGTAATCTGGTGTGGTTTTCTCATTATGCCTCTTAATGTTGATCTTTTTCACCTCTTTCAGGATTTTATTACCTGCATTATCGTCTGTCCAGAACTATGTAATTCATATCCAAAGTCAAAATCTCCTTAGTCATGTATTACCGGAACAAACTATTTGATCCACATCTATCATAGAATTATAAGAGGATTATAACTGATACTTCCCCATGGGCCGAATAGTGGAACATTATGGAAATTCCCACGCCTGTAAGTTATTGGTTTCAAAGGCATCCACATGGCCTTCCATATCACATTCTCAATTTCTAAATTTTCTAGAAACACTCTCCACGATTCGTTAACCGTAGCATTTACTTTATGCTCTGCTATCCCGAATTCAGTGACAGGATCTCTAGCAAGGTTCCACGGGCTGGAAAATTTCACCTTTGAGTGATTAAACTCTGGCAGACACACCTCAAGTGACTCATCAACCAACAATAAAGTAGAGCAACCGATAAATCTGCCCTGCCCTTATATTTTATTAAAATCCAATGATCGTATTATTTCAACAAGAATCGGTATGATTGGATTAATACCATGTTGAACTTGCAAGAACAACTTGACCACCTTCACATCCACATATCCTTGGAGATTGGGAATAAAACTGTACCAAATATACATAATGTGAAAAGCTCCAAATCCGATGCTTAATTCTTGTATTGACGAGTTAGCCTTGTGAGTAACCTAAGGGTATCCCTTCACTTGCACCCTTGTCCTTAAATTGAGGTTCCACATCAGTGGTTGTTAGCTAACCAGTGATTTTTGCCAAACCCACTTTCCGGTCAACCCTTTATCATCAAAATATAGCTTTACTTCGAACATGACTGACATTCAAAGTAACTCCTGATACTCGTCAATAGTGGGTATTATATCATTCGAATTAAACACAAAACATTTTTTCAAACAGGGTTCTAAAAGTGCAGAGTGGCTGCCAAAACATTTGTATCGACTTGAATATTCAAGAGCTTAACAGCGTATCCATATTTGATAGTGAATGCAATTTTCTATTTTCCCAAACTTCTTTTACCTTTTTAGCGTTTCGATTGGCATAATTGAAACCATATGTTGTTGGGGGTTAATCACACACTTCCTTTAACAATTTTGCTCTTGATTTCCCTTGCACTTTCTTGGACCACTCACGCCCGAGTTTCTAACTTTCAATTGTAACCAATGACTTTCCTTCCATGGGGGTCCTAGTGTTGGATGTTGATACCTCTTTATGAAATAGTTATTTTCACCTAAAATTGAGCCCGAAAAACTTATCAATTATGTGATCTTGGCATTGTTTTAGGTTGTTTCTAGAGCTTCATTAATGTATTTGTGTATAATTTGCCAAGTTTTGAAAAAAGTTAATCTTGGAGCCTCACATTGTTAAACTTAGAATATTTAATTGCTTTTTACTTGGTTTGAATTAAATTAGGTGCATGGAAGAACCTTCAAGTGGGATGTTAAGCTTTGATACAACAATCCATCTAACATTATTCAAGGGAAATTCAATCTACAAATTGCAAAATCAAAATGGAGCTTATTATAAAAGCTAGCTCATGAGTCTTCTTGGAGAAGAGTGTGTTGCTTGCTCTCTAAGGACATCAATTTGATCCCTTTTCCCTTTGTAGACCTTGGTCTTTTCATTGGTCTTGGTCCATCTATTGCAAACATCACAAACACTACGTTATGCGGTCGGGTTGGGGCACCTGAGGGCACTTTTTAGCAGCGCGAATTTTAGGTCATCAGTAACCAAGATCGTGTTGATACTGTTTTTCCACGTTTAGTAATTATCACTTATAAGTTTGTCGGAGGCTAAAAGAGTTATTATTGAACTTGACATTTTGCTGAAAGAAAAAATTTTGTATTAGTTTCTTGCAAAAACTTTTGAAAAATCCAATCATTTTTTTAGGAAATGATTACAATGATACCCCTGATGGAGATCTGATCCCCATGAGCAGCGGAAAAGTGTTTTTATGGATCAATTGCTTGTTTATTTTGGTTTACTCCAAATACCAGTACATTGGGTTAAAAGAGAGAAGAAGCAGTAAATCTAATCTAATTAGGCATGTAACTAATTATGCAAACACATGCTGTAAAAGCTTAAACTAAAAATAAGAAATCATTTACCTTTGTAGTTTCTCAATCCAACAACTCCTTGCTCTAATTTGCACAACAACACATCAAACCAAATAATCCTCTGTTCTTTCAACAGGACACTACCATAAAGAGAACCTCTTATATCTATGAGTAGCTTAGATCTAGGCTTTTGTGGGAAAGCCTCCAACAGTTTGGAAAAGGTGAAAAGGGAAGGAATTGAGAGAGAGAGAGATTTCTTTTTTGCAACAATTCGTTAATTGCAAGGATTGATCGATTACATCACTCTCCCCTCCCTCCCATACTTATCGATGGGAGTGGGAGAGATAGGGGTAGTGGGAAACATGTGTCCATTTTAATTAATTAAATAATAATAATAAAATAATATTAATTTAATCATACTAAATCATATTACAAATCATCATTAATTAAATCATATTTAATTAATGTATTTAATTAACTCCTTAATTAATTAAACATCATATGTTTAATTTTATTATTTAATTATAATCCCCTTAACCTATAGTTTTAATGCACATCTTATTCACATTAAATTTTAACCTATAGTTTTCCAAATATGAATCTCATTCATATTTAAATTAATATTTGAACTCTTTCAACATATTTTATTCTCTCACATAATTTAATATGAATCATATTCAAATTAAATTTATAATATAAAATTCCAAAACTTTATATTATAATGTATCTATATACATTAAATTTATTACCTAAATGAATTTGAACATTTCAAATCCAAATGATCAAAGAACCCTTTACGAGCTAGAAGGTGGACCTAATGGACCTACAAATAGAAACTCCAACGATACGAGATCATTCGGTTAATCTCATTAACCTCCTAATAAACATTCGTTAACTGTGGGAACACTCCACTAAAGTCCCACAGTTGCACTCTTCTCACTGCAGATATATTTTTGTGTCCACGGATATTGACCAATAACAGCAAGTCAATCATTCACGAATGTTCATAACACCAGCTGCATCAAATTACCATTTTACCCATGGATTACATCTTGTACCTTAAGTACCAGTGCTCCTCTAATGAACAATTTGTTTGTGGTCCTACCAACAAACAGAAGTCCCTCTCGAGCCAATGAGAGGGTCGGGCCCTTTGTTTAAGTCTTGGAGACACCCCACTTAAGGGAATATTCATCTACTTACCCTAGTAGGCGGGAAGGAGTGAATTCCATCTTACTAAGTTAAGTCCCCAGCCGCTCACTCAGCCTTGTCCTCAAGAAGGTAGGCATATTGAGTCGGCGAATCAGACAACTCTCACCTATACTATTCAAAGGACAATCCCTCGCAAACAAGAGTTCGTAACCTGCTCAAGATTGAGATCAAGTTGCCTAGGTCATCCTAGTGAAATAGAAACCTAGCTAGTCAACGGAGTTACATCTGTTGGGATTTATGCCCTAAACTTGTGTAATTTTGATCAAATAAATAAAGAGTTATTTGTTTTGATAAAATTATATTCTTTCTTTATAAATCCAATAAACTAAGCTCCAAGGTTATAATATATCTTGAACATCAGTGTAGTGGACACTATTTGGATTGTGTTCAAGAATATAACCTAAATGGTCTATGGTATAAGAATAAGGTTGGAAACCTCATTCTGGTAACACCATGGATGCAACCCACTTTGTAATTAGTACAAATGAGGTAATCCAACTCATTCATGTGGTTGACATGCGAGCGGGGACATCTTGTATGAAGAGTTCATATAAGATCGGACTGCAAATTATTAGTTTAACCAGTGTAACATCGTTAACCGGATAAGACTGATGATTTATAGATGGTCATTAGTGACTCGACCTGAATCCTGAGTAAGTTAAGAACTCCTGCTTATAGAGGTTTGTCCTCAGACTAGTATGGGTGAGAATGGCCTGCGGCTGGTCAATAAGCTTACCTTCTTAGGGACAGAACCTCGTAGGTAGCTGGGGACTTAACTATACAAGATGGAATTCACTCATTCCTACACTAAGGAATTAGATAGGTTGTTCCTTTAAGAACTGACTCCAGGTCTTGAACACCGGAGCCCCACCCTCTATGAGGGTATGAGTCTATGGTAGGACCTTAGACTTGTTGTTCATTAGAGGATGAATAGTGTTTAAGGAACAAAGAGGTAATCACAGGGGTAAAATGGTAATTTGACCCAGCTGTGATTATGAACAACCTGTGAAGGGTCGACTCATGGGTAATGATTATATAAGTGGACACAATATAATCTAGAGTGAGAAGAGTGCAGCTACAAGTCTATAGTGGAGTGACTTGTAGTTAATGAATATTGATTAACTAGATCAAAAGTTTGATCAGTTAATCTCACATCATTGGAGCTCATGAACTGTAGGTCCATTAGGTCCCTCCGTTGGCTCAACATGGTTATATTGAGTGTATAAAGTTAGAAATGAAATTGAAGTGTTCAATTTCATGCATGAGATGTTATATGAATTATATATGATATAATTGATATAATATATGGTTTTAATGTGAATTAAATTCATATATAAACCATATAAAAGTGGGAGAATAAAAGAGGGATAGGATGGTAATTTCCATCCCATTTCCCTACATATATAGTTGCATGACATGCAACTTTAGGTTAAGCTCTGGAAAACCCTATATTGTGATCTTGTGTGTTGTTGGAAAGGTTCCACAAACACATTCTCTCACAATCCCACAAACATCTCATCTCACCTAAAAGGAACCCACATTCCTCCCTCACCTAGAGAACAACAGAGAAGATCCGGTGGTAGTGTCGATGATCATTCGGGTTTGTGTTGCTGAGATCGTGAACGTGGGAGAAGGAGCACTCGAAGAAAAGTTCTTCAAAGGTACAAATCTTGCTGTCCATCTTCTATTATATGCTTAATCTAGTTAAGTTTGTTCTTGAATGTAATCCATGTAATGAAATTAAGAACGCGCAATTCACAATCGCTTCCGTTGCGGGATTCGATTTCCTTCAATTGGCATCCGAGCCCAATTGCTTTCTTGATTTACGTTATGGATTTTTCAAGAACGAGGTGAGATTTACTGTTTTACATGTGATGTATGAACGGTTTGCAATTTAGACGTTTTCAATTTTGGCACTTAGATTTACAATTTTCATTGAATCGTTCAATGTAAGGGCCCGGTGTTTTGGGAAATTTTAATTGTAAATCAAGTCTGTAAGTCCGTGTCAATCGAGGCAAAGTGGTTGTTGAGAAGATCGAAGTGAAAACGAGCAAGAAATGGAGATTTCACCATGTTGTCTGTGTGCAGCGTTGCAATGCTGTTCATTGGCGTTGCAACGCAGCATTTGCGGAAGGAGGCGCGCATCGAGGCGCAGCATTGCAACGCCGCCGCCGTTGCAACGCGGAAAGCATTTTGCAACGCTCTCCAACGGGCGAAGCGGACAAGGCGCAAAGCATTGCAGCGCGTTGCCATCGTTGGAGCAATTTGGGGCGTTTTTTCAAAGCAAACTTCAAACGAGCGAAAAACGTGTTTTTTTATATATATTAAATATAAAAACTTTTTATATTTAATTTAATTTAATTTTTTTAATTTTAATTAATATAATTAGATTATATTAATTAAAATTGAATTTAGGGTGTCAAAATTAGTCTAATTTTGCTATTTAAATTATGCAATTGTTGTGTAATTATTGTCATGCATAATGTATGCTTTTAATTTAGAAATCTCACCTTAGGTTAAGTATTTCCATGCATCATTTATAATATAAGAGTTATATTATATAGTTTGCATGACTAATTAATATAAGGTGGTATATTAATTTATAGACAACATTGACATGCATTATATTTCATGAGATGATTATGCTATGTATGTCTTATTATTCATGAGATGAATGATCAAGCACTATAACATAGTATGCATGTCACCTAAGGTTAATTATTAGTTTTAAAATGTTTAGAACTTGAAAATAATAGACCTTAGGTTATCTATTTCTAATTAGATTAGAGTTAGGAACCAAGTAATTTATAAACAATGATTAAAAGAGGAACTCTATCTAAGGAAGGTTCTGTCTAGGCTGGGGTATTTAAGTCGATGGAAACGGAACACCCTACAGGAACCGCGGCACAGAGTGAAATTTAATCAGAGAGTTTATAAATTACAAGTAGCGTCGTGGGTTTATTAAGGAGATAATAAACTAGATATCCTAGGCTTAATATAAAAGTTATATTAGCAAACTTAGGATAAAATCAATATAAGAGTTATATTGATTATCGATATAAGAGTTATATTGATAACTTTAGGTAAAATCATTAGTCGAGTTTAGCTAAGTAAGAATCCTATAGATTTAAAGTATCCAGTGGGAGGAAAAGTGTATATGATGTAAGGAATTAAACTTCCACGCAGCGGAAAACGATTGAATCGTTATGGTAAAGTTATGCAATTGAATTTCGTTAAAATGATTTAACACTTAAATCTAGGCTAAACATGCTTAAATGGAAAGGAAAAATAGTATGTATTTACTTGTTGAAGACCCTCTTCAAAAATCCTTTCCAGATTCACGAACTCTTCGTGTGCTCCTCAATCTCTACAAACTCGAACTCTTCTCACGAATAAGAACACCACCAAAGACTTCTCGGTTGTTCTTCTTTTGGAAGAAGGAAGTTGGTGGGAACTTTTATTTTGGTGAAGGGAGGAGAGGAATTGAGAGAAAATTGAGAGAGAGCTTTCTCTTCTTTTTGGTGAGAATTTCAAAAAATGAGAGAATGACTTACCTTCCTTCTTACAAGAAGGGTTTATATAATGGAGATAGGTGGAGTTGAAATCTCCACCTAATTACCATTTTACCACAACTATAGGTTATCCAAATCATATTTGCATAACCATATATTATAAGATATCCCATATCTCATATTACAAATCACATTTGCAATATTGTGGATTTATTCAATTGAATCACATCCAATTTAATATCTCTCAATCTAATTTCTCCAATTAGCCCTAATTCAACAATTAGGCTAACCTATAGTTTATTATGAATCTCATTCACATTAAACTATATATTATATCATTCATATCTCATATAAATGACATAAATACCCTTTTAGTGAAATTGAACACATCAATTCACACCAAAACACTAACCCTTCTTTTGTCCTAGATCGAGCCAACCGAGGGACCTAATGGACCTACAGTGACGAGCTCCAATGATCCGAGATTAACCTATCAAACTCTTTGACCCGGTTAATCAACCTTCATTAGCTACGGTAACACTCCACTAAAGCCCATAGCTGCACTCCTGTCAGTGGAGAATATTACGTGTCCACTGATATAACCAATACCCATGAGTCGACCCTTCACAGGTTGTTTTTAGACACTAGTGGGTCAAATTATCGTTTTACCCATGTGTCTACTTCTTGCTCCTTAAGTCCCCACTGCTCCTCTAATGAATAACAATGTTGTGATGGTCCAACCATACACAACAACCCTCTCGGGCCAGTGAGAGGGTGGGCGCCCGTTATCCAAGCCCTGGAGACAACACTTAAAGGAACAACCCCTCTAGTTTTCCTAAAGGCGGGAACGAGTGAATTCCTTCTCGCGTAGTTAAGTTCCCATCTCCCTACTTGGTTCTATCCCTGAGAAGATAGGCATATTGGGCGAGTAACTGTGACCACCCTAACCCGTACTAGTCAAAGGACAAACCCCCGCAGACAGGAGTCCGTAACACACTCAGGATTCAGGTCGAGTCACTAATGGTCATCTGCGAAGTTATTAGTCCTTACTATCAACAGTGTTACATCAGTAGGTCTAATAATTCACGGTCCGGTCTTGTACAATCTCATTGTACATGATGCCCCCACTCGCATATCAACCACATCAACGAGTCAGATCACCTCGTTTGTATCTTAATAAAAAGCAGGTCGCATCCACTGTGTATCTAGGATTAGGTCTCCAACCCCATCCATATACTGTAGACCATTCGGGTCATTAACTCGAACGTGATCCTCCTTGTGTGTCCACTACACACCGTTCAAGTTCTAGTTCTCTCATATATTCAATGACCGTGGAACTGAGGTTATTGGTCAAAGTTGTATAAAATGCGAGACACAAAATGATGAAATGAATAACTTTTTATTAATTTCAAATAGTAATTTACAAACACGAGATTAGGACAAAACATCCCAACAAACTCCCACTTGGACTAAGCTAGTGGAGCAAATACATTTCTGAAATGTACATAAATTACAATGAAGTAATACAATAAACTAGGGCATGAATACCCGTTTACATATCTCACACTTGCCCTAGTCAAGAAGTACTCGAAGACCTAGACTCTCTAGGCGACCCTCAAACACCTTAGCCGTGAGGGGCTTTGTAAATGGATAAGCTACGTTGTGCTTCAACGCTATCTGCGTGACTGTCATATCGCCGCGGTGCACAATCTCCCGTATTAGGTGATACTTCCGCTCAATGTGTTTGCCTCTCTTATGGCTCCGAGCCTCCCTTGAGTTGGCTACAACACCACTGTTGTCACAATACAGCGTGATCGACAAGTTCATATTTGGAACAACTTCCAAATCTGTCATGAACTTCCTAAGCCAAAACAGCTTCCTTTGCAGCTTCACAAGCCGCAACATACTCCGCTTCCATAGTGGAATCGGTGATGCATCCTTGCTTGTTGTTTCGCCATACTACAACTCCTCCATTCAGAATGAAGGTTGGCCCCGAAGTGGATTTCTTAGAATCCTTATCGGTCTGAAAGTCAGAATCTTTGTATCCCGTGAGGATCAAATCCCCACCGCCATACACTATGATGTAGTTTCTCGTTTTCCTAAGATACTTGAGGATTGCCTTTACGGTTGTCCAGTGATCTAATCCTAGATTGGATTGATACCTACTGACAATCCCTACTGCATAACAGATGTCAGGCCTAGTACACAACATGACATACATGAGGGCTCCCTACGGTGAAGCATGGGGATCCGTCTCATATCCTCAACCTCTTGAGGAGTCTTAGGACACCGATCCTTAGAGACAGATGAACCCCGTGTGCACGAAGGCAAGCAAGCCCTTCTTGGAGTTACGCATCTTATATCTAGACAACATCTTGTCAATATAAAGACGCTTGAGACATGGCTAGCGTTCTGTTCATCTGGTTCCGGACTATCTGGATACCTAGAACATCCTGAGTTTTTCCCAAATCTTTCTTTTGGAATTGCGAAGCTAGCCACTTATTTACGTTAGTAAGAAATTCTACCTCATTCCCAATGAGAAGAATATCATCCACGTATAATATCATAAATGCAACAGTTTTATCAACGATTTTCTTGTAAACACAAGGTTCGTCAATATTCTGATCAAAGTCATAAGATTTGATTGCCTCATCAAATCTTATATTCCAAGACCTTGAGGCTTGTTTCAGATCATAAATAGACCTATGAAGCCGACAATCTTTTGCTCTTGGGCTTGGGTTATGAACCCTTTTGGTTGGTCTATGTAGAGGGTTTTGTTAAGGTTGCCATTCAGAAAGGCGGTCTTGACATCCATCTGCCATACCTCGTAATCATAATACGCGACAATGGCAGAAGGAACCTGATCGACTTTACCATGGCAACAGATGAAAAGGTTTCCTCATAGTCAACCCCTTCAACCTGGGTAAAACCCTTCGCCACTAGTCGGGGTTTGAAGGTCTGCATCTTCCCATCTATGTCACATTTACGCTTGTAGATCCATTTGCAACCAATAGGTTTTACTCCATCCGCTTGATCCACAAGCTCCCAGACAGAATTGAAGTGCATCGACTCCATTTCCTGGTCCATAGCTTTAATCCATTCGTCCTTGTCAACATCCACTACAATAAAAATCACATTTCTTGACGCTTGCAACTTTTAATTACTTGACGTTTTTATGAGAAAACGTCAAGTAAAATGGATTTTGAACAAAAAAACGTCAAGAAAATGAAAAAAAGGCGAAGGTTGACGAACTTTTTCAGATTTTTCACGTTACGATAAAATTTGACATTTTAAAAATTTCAAGTTTGTGTTAATAATAAGGGCACAAATACCCACTCTATTTTTTCATTTAAAAAAAAGAAAAGAAAAGAAATTAGGCTATTATCGATGGAACGCGTTCATCTCATCGGCGCAACCTTGGGCAATTAGGGCTTTCTTCGGCATTGCACCTTCGTCTTCTCTCTCAGCTCTCATTCTTTGTCTCCACTGGCATAACGCCTCGCATTATGGAATGGTTGGGTCCTGACTACATATTTGCCTTCTCCCTCATAGACGCTCTAAACCCTCCGTTTTTTTCTCTCTAGACTCTCAAAGTGTTGAATCTTCAAAAATTTTCTAGCTTCGGTTTGTTCTTGAAGACCTTGCCCTATTTGATTGAAGCGTGGTTGGTTGTTCTTAGAATAAATGGTTGGGCATATATTTTCTTCCACCTGTTTCTGGCTATTTTCTTCCATTATTGAAGTCTGACTAGTTTTCGAAACTCTCTCTGCCTTATTTGATGAGAGTGAGTTTTTTTTTCTTCCATCTAGTTAGTAGTTACGAGATTGGACGAATCTTAAAAGACATTGATTGGATCTTGAAGGAAATAGAGATGGAGGCTCTGTTTGAGGCTAGATATTAAAAAAATCTTAATGAATCTTGAAACAAATCGTGGGTGGCCTCGTCAGTAAAGGTAATTTTTTCCGTCATTTTGTCAACTTTATTGTTGTTTTTTTTTCTTTTGTTCTATCCAGATTTAAGTGAGAACGAAGAGATGTATGCCTTGATTTTTTCCCTTTGTTATTATCGACTAAAACCCTCTCATGTTTATGCAAAAACCTATACCTAGATTGTAGGCAATGATTTTTATTTGTCGTTATCCATTGAAGATTCACATGTTTATGTACTATATTGTCTGCAAATACACAAACCTAGACTCATCCATCCCATATTTTCATTCGTTTCTCTCTTTATTTCTCTATCTACATCATGTGTATATTGTAATATAATAGAATCTATTCAAAATCACTGCCATCTTTCATCATTAACAAAGTTCACATCCAAATACTTGAAAAGTTATATAGATTCGAAGTTCAATTTCTTTTCAATGGCCACTAATAAAAGAACGTAAATCATTCTAATGAAATCCAAGAATATGAAATCTACATGGTAAAATATCACATAAACTTGAATATCCCTTCTTTGAAGAGAATCAAACAATAAAAAATAAAATAGAGTATAGTTATGTTTTCAAAGTTGATACCAAACAACGGAATAAACTATCTTTAGGGATAAAAAGTAGTCATTTTCATCCTTGAGGAGTTTTAACTATTTCTATCATTCTTCTCTTTCAAAACTATGTCAATCTAAGCTAGTATATCGAAGAAGCTAGTGAATAAAAAGATAAAATGTATGAAAGTAATGTTATTCATAGATTTTTGGGAGACAAAGTTTCTTTGAAAAAAAAATAAAACAACTACTATGCATACAAAAAAAGGAGAGAAGTCTACAACAAAATGAATTAAAATGTTGAATGACTATTAACTATATCATCTTATGTACTTAATGCTTAAGAAAATATGAATTTAGAGATTTTGATTTCAATTTGGGTTAGCAATTAAATATAGATAAATGGTTTATTTTTGAAGTGTTTCTGATGTTAAAACAGGTAATTGAAATTTTTGAAAAGTTCTAGTAGCGTTGTTATGCTGTCGCAATTTCGGAGTGAATGGCGTGTCTTAAATAACGCCCAAGTTTGGTTTACCCCCAGAATTTAGGGTCGTTACACTTTACATGTTTTAAATCACTCTCAAATCAATTTCAGTAATGTAGCATTGGTTCTAACAAGTACGAACCTTCAGTTTGCAGTTTGAGTGTGATTCGACCATCCTCCAACACACTTTTTGCAGAGCATTTTGACTCTTTTAGCAAGGTTAGTCCCTTTAAGCTCATTCAAACTAGATTAAATTATCCTACATTGGTTCTATTGCTCGAATACCTTTTAATTGTAGTTTTTAATACTTTCATCTATGGGACACAACACGAATAAGTTCATTTTCGTTAACCATAAGCCATGGAAGTCGATTTCGCAAAAGAAAGTTGATATGAGCATCAACTAGCGAGGCTTTGAGCCATTTTGGTAAGTCTAAGTGCATTTTAATCTTTTTCGAACCCCTGTAATTGTTGTAAGTATGTTAATCGTCTTAATCCTCCTTGGTCGACGTTTATGACATTAGACTAGATCTCATTCTCTCCCTTTGAGCATGCTTCTTAGGATTATAGTGTGAGGGTTACTTTCCTTTTTCACTATTCGGGATGTGAGGAAGTGAGTGGAGTAGGCAGATGGGTAGCCAGTATTCAAGATCGTTGTGTTTTAAGAGGGGTTGGCATGATTGAGTAAATTCACTCGTTGCATGTTTTAGAGTTCTGAATTATTAGTTAGGTTGCTTACTTAGTATGTTTATGCTCACCCTTGTTCTTAATGTTGTGTTTTGCAGGTAATACTCAACTACTTGGCGGGTGAAAAAGATGTTGCAGAATTATGGTGACGTTTTCAAAGTTTTGGTCATAATGTTGCCAATAAGTTTCATGTTTAAACCATTTACAGTGTGTTAGGCTAGTGAATGTAAAGTTCTCTTGTTTTGTAAACCTCCTTGAATGTTAGCTGAGTTTATGGCTTAGGATCGTTACAATAGTTACATTATTGTAATTTTTGAACTGTTGACATGAGGTTTGATAAGTTCTTGTAATTTTACAATTGTTCATGAACTTAATAGTTTGATATTGTTAAAGATGTGAATTTTGTTAAAATGTGGAAGATTGGTTGATAAAATTGTGCATTTTTCAATATAACAAATTATTGGAACACAGTGCAGAAAATTCAAGATAATAGGGAATATTTAATAGATTGAAAAAAAACACAAACCAACAAGACATGTATAATGTGTCAAGATCTAATTCCTATTGACATTTTTGAAACGTCAAGATAAAATTATATTTGAGTGATTTAAATCGTCAAGTAATTAAGATTTGACATTCTTGAAACGTCAAGATAAACATATATTTGACACAGAGAAAACATCAAGTATTAACACAAATTTGACACTTTTTCAAAGTCAAGATAAAACTACATTTGACGAATAAAAAGTGTCAAGGTTTCATGTTAAAAATGACACATTATAAGCGTAAAAAAAGACTATACATAACACTTTATAAGTGTCAAGTATTGTATATTATTCTTGACGGTGAATTCCTTGACGGTTTGAAAAACGTCAAGTAAAGCAAAATTCGACATTTTATAAGCGTCAAGAAATATAGTTTTTGTAATAGTGATCAGTCATTGCCTGATCATAGGTCCATGGATCCTCGCAGTCATCATCAGGATTGACGACTTGGGTTTCAGCTAAACCCATGTAACGTTCAGGCTGTCTCACAGCCCTCCCACTACGTCGAGGCATTCCCAACTCTTGGGAACGGACTTGACTTGACGTGCTAGGATCAACAACACTTGTTGACGTACTAGCCCCATCAGCAACTCTTGCTGACATACTGTCCATTTCGTTTAACACGATTTTACTTCTAATCAAATGATTCCTGATGTGGTCTTCCTCAAGGAAAGTGGCATTTGTCGACACAAGCACCCTATTATCCTTAGGATCGTAAAACAGAGCACCTCTGGTCTCTTTTGGGTAACCTACGAATAGGCACAATTTTGAACGGGGTTCCAATTTCTTCGGGTTTGACACCAACACGTGGGTCGGGCATCCCCGAATTCTGAAGTGGTGTAAACTACCTTTACGGCCAGTCTAGAGTTCAAAAGGTGTTTCACAAACACTTTTCGACGGAACGTTGTTCAAAATGTAAACCGTAGTCTCCACTGCGTAATCCCAAAAGGAATTAGGGAGACGAGCATAACTCATCATCGACCGAACCATGTCCAACAGGATTCTGTTTCTCCTCTCCGATACGCCATTCTATTGTGGCATACAAGGTGCTGAGAGTTAGGACGTAATTTTGTGTTCTATCATATAGTTTTTGAATTCAGTGTCCATATACTCTCCACCTCGATCCGATCGATGTGTTTTTATCGTTTTACCTAACAGGTTCTCAACCTCAGTTTTGTACTCCTTGAACTTTTCAAGAGTTTCAGACTTCCTATGCATTAAGTAAATATACCCATACCTCGAATAATCATCAATGAAAGAAACGAAGTATTCGTAACCACCTCGTGTTTTAACACCCATCGGACCACAGAGGTCAGAATGTATAAACTGAAGGGGCTCCTTGGCTCTATATCGTTTTCCACTAAAAGGACGTTTGGTCATTTTGCCTTCGAGGCATGACTCACACACTAGTAAAGAGTTTTCTTTCAACTGACTTAGAAGTCCACTCTTCACTAGTCTCTCAATCCGATTGAGATTAATGTGGCCTAACCTTAGATGCCAAAGATGAACATTTTCTTTAAGAGAAACCTTAACTCTTTTAGTTCAAGCGTCGCAGCTGCTTTTAAATAACTTAGTATACATATTGTCCAACAATAAAAAAATCCTGTCAAAATAGAGCTTCACATTGCAGATCGCTGCAGCAGAGACTATCTCCCCGGATCCAACCTGTAGAGTCACCTCACCCTCTCGCAATTGCCAGAATCAATTCCCGAAAGAAGAACAAACATGGTTAGTGGCGCCGAATAAAAATCCAGCAGTGAGTCATTACTCTCCACTAAGCAAGTTTCAGTTACCAGTAAATCGCATTTACCTTGATTCTTCCTCTCGGCAAGGAACTTGTGATAGTTTCTCTTCTAGTGGCAGTCCCCATTACAGTGGAAACACTTTCCTTTCTCTTCAACTTCCTTGACCTTCTTTCCCTTTTGGGTGGCAGCTCGGTCAACTTTTACCCTCTTCATTTTCTTCTTCCCTTTTGGGCGTGAAGGAGCAACAGTTTAGTCTCAGAGGTCGAACCCCTGTAATAAGACCTATAGGCAACATTTGCCTCAGCTTCCAGTGCCCTGATCCTCATGAAGGACTTGAAATTCTGTAGCTCATTGAGGAGGGTAGTCAGAGTGTAGCTAATTTTGTTCATAACAGCATTGCTACGAAACTAAAGGAAACTCTTCGGAAGAGTCTCCAAGATAAAGCTGACCTGGCTCGACTCGTCGATCGAAACCCCGTTCTTCTCCGCTAGATTAAAGTGGGTCATCATGTCTAGAACATGTTCACGGACAGACGACCCTTCTTTCATCCGTGGGTTGTAGACGTGTTTGAGCGAATCGTGCCTGACCTGAAAGGACAGTTGTCCAAACATGTCATGCAACGAGTCCATGATCTCCTTAGCGGTGACCATCAACTCATGCTTCATTGCCAAGACTTCAGATAAGCTAGCAATTATATAGACCTTGGCCTTTTCATTGGCCCTGATCCATCAATCGTAAGCATCACGAACACTTCGTGATGCAGTCGAGCTCGGCAACTGAGGGCATTCCTCAATAAGCACGAACTTCAGGTCGTCAGTTACTAAGATCGTGTTGATATTATTCTTCCAAGTTTGGAAGTTATCTCCCACTAATTTGTCGGAAGCTAGTAAAGCTATTATTGAGCTAGACATATTTTTAGCTGAAAAAATTAAATAAATATTGTGTCAGCCTCACATAAACTTTTGAAAACCAATCAAGTTTTAGTGAAATTTAATCCTATGATCCCTAGGTCATATAAAAATTGCAACGATATCTTAAAGGTTTAGAATGACCGCCACCAAAAGGTGAACATAAACACTCCTCCTCCAGGACGAGACTTTCTCGACTGCACTCTAATCTCGAGAATAACTCTTATTCCATTAGGTGTCCGATTACCATTATTTTGTCGAATTCATTAACACTTAACGTAATTGGTGAGAGTGTCACCTCAATCTTTAAGTTTCCAAGTATCCGTCAAACAATAGCCCACGAGAGGTGAACCACGAAGGAAAACCAACAAGGAAATTGTATCCCTTTCGGGAATTCACCGTAGGTCTCGTTTTCACAAGTCCCGCTCCCATTCACTATAAGTACTCTCTCCATCCACGTTGATATTGACGCATACAAATACCATCCGAAGGGGGACACTCCCATTTGCGCCACGAGGCCGAGTATGGATCTCACGGTGCAGACTTAACGAAGATTTGTGGTCGAAAATCAAATGTATCTCATACATTATATTTTCTCCCACTCAACACTTTATAAATTTTGGGATTGACCTAGATAAACCTGGCTAAAATTTACCTAAGTCTACCAATATAACTCTTATATGGTATTTAGCCTAAGTTTATAATGGCGATCATGATATGTGACTCATCGACTAAGATGGATTGGTCGAATGCTTATAGTCACTTAATAATAAATTAAATTCCTAAACACCCATGTCATACATCTTCATTAAATGGACATGAATATATGTGGAGCTTGTTGAATGGACTTGTATTTGTACATATTCTTTTCGAATGGATAAAAATACATTTAGAGCTTTATGTGAGAGATTAAGACAATCAAATTATTTAGTGAATGATAAGATATTAATATTGAGAATGTTTTATACAGTATGTCATAGCACTGTATAGAAATAGCATTTCAACACTCACTTGCCTCTTCCGACGCCATACGTACAATCGCTCGAGAACCGCTGCACGCACTAGGGGGATTAAATGCCACCAATTGCCGCCGAAACCTGCTGGCTACCACGCACTTCCACGCCAACTCCGCGCATTAGTATTAGTTCACACCCCAGCCATTAATATCAACACACTGCTGGTGCAACCGGAACAACGCTGCCGCTCAAGCGCTAAGCATGTATCGGCATGCAGCAAACCTCAAAATGTCTTTGTCGCCACGTCTTTGCTTCAAGCTTTCACACTCCGACACGAACAGTAACAATGATGCTATGCAGCATGACATTACCACAAATTAGAACTTTTTTGAAAAACATACTGCCTTCTTATATCGACATCTATATGATCTTAATTATAAATTCAAACTTAAACTAGGTTAAATGACCAAACATTATTATTGTGGATTGGATATATAATATGTTACTTCACCATGGTGAGAGATATCATAAGAGATTATACAAGAGGAGACATCACGAGGACCGTATTCAGTGAGGAAATGATAAACCCATCAAGTGTGGAAGAGACGTATGAGCACCATTGGTGATACTTAAACCATTCCCCATACTAATTAACACTTAAACAGCGTAGAATTCCTATTGCATGTTGCGCAATACACTTTGAATGAATTCAAAAATACCTTAATTTGAAGAATATCGTAAGCTCCTGATTTCTAATTCAGAACTTTTCATTTATGAAGAAACCAAAAGTGTTTGCTCTGAACACAAGTTTTTGGGAACTTAAGTCAAGCTTATATATTGGAATGAATGATGAACCATGTGGTTAGAAGTGAGAAGCATGATAGACATAGTAGAGAGCTTTTTCTTGTTACATTATATCATGAATCAAAATATTGTGTCATTATTGATCAAACTAATGTTGCAAGTAAAATTATATTGTCTACTATAATAGATCGTGACTATTGAATTTATAATATTATATGATTCATTTCATTTTTGCAAAATAAAACAATAATATAAATTATTATTAGTTGTATGATGTTTTAATGATCTCTAATTAAATATAATTTACAATGTAAAATACATAATATATTTATTAATAAATCATCAACCATTATTCGATAATATATCTATTTTTCATCTACATTACAAACTTTCAACAAATTCTTGAATCAAAATATAATTTCGAATCACCAAACACATATTTGAAGTGAAAACATAGAATACAATTCTTATTTTCATTGCATCTCTCTCTGATGAACATGTTTCAATCACCACCAAAACGAGGCCTTTTGTCCTAGTGAACCAATGGACCGAATTTGGCCTACTGTGACGAACAGTCCAGTAGTGAACAAATCAGAAATTGGCAGAATGAAATAAATTTGAATTCGCTGAAATACAATGTTCATTAACTGAGACCAGAAACAAGGTTTCTAGTAAGCCCAACCCCGCTGCGAGTATTAATGGTACCGATATAACTGTCAAATAGATGCATCTTCACATTGGAATGCTAGACCGCAGTCCGTCACTGTACCCACGCAGAATTCAATTTCCACTGAATAAACAACGGGAGAATAAAAATCCAGCGGAGTCATTACTCTCCACAAGCAAGTTTGATTACCACAACGCATTTAACTCTTCCTGCAAGTTGTGGTGCTCCATTGCTCCAAGGGAGGCACACTTAAGGAGACTTCCTTCTTAACTAAAGCAAATTGAGTGATTTAAACATGTAAAAGTCCTTAAATCATCATAAAACTAGCAATAAATAAGCCTAAGAATAGCACATTTTGTGTGCTATCAAATACCCCCAGACTAAAACTTTTGCTAGTCCCGAGCAAAAACAGAATTAAACATTGGATTGTTCTTAAACATACATTTGATTCAAGCCTCTAAATTTAAGAGAAAATCTGGTAATCACAGGAAACACTCAAACATAACACTTCAGCAAGCAATTTAAAACATTTCCTAAGTGTTCCTACGTGTGTGTGTGATTAGCCTATGTTCCCTTCATTTTTACTAAGCCCGGATAAACTTTATTAGGCTCTCCATTCAACTTCCCCCTACACTGGTCTTAATTACTAATCTTTGAGTCTCCCCACATTCAAGAATTAAATAACTCTACTAAGTACTTACTCACTTTTTTTTATTTATCAATTTTTCTATTTTCTTTTTTTTTTTTTTGTGTAAGGACACTAGCTTTCACACATCCACTGCAAGGACCCTTACCCAGAGCACTCGCTCAATGAGTGGCCTAACTGATCACAATGAAGGTAGCTCTTTTTGCCCTCACGAATTTTTTCTTTAGCAAACAAATAACAAAAGCCAACTAATTCACATATTATACAGGTCATGCACTTCATATTGTTATTCACCCTATCCTCCAGTTTAGCTCTCAAATCAGTTCTTAGACCTATCGAAGTGACATCAAACTTCTGAACCTAATAACTTTGTTCTAAGCATTTCAAAACTACAGGAACATAGACTATGTGCATAATAGTGCAGGAAAACTCAAGAAAATTTTAAAATTAGCTTGAATTCATGTCATGCTCTCAAGTTTCAGCAGAATCACAAATATTTCAATTAAATCTCATCCTAGACTATCATGGTCATACTTATGTAAAAGGTCAATCAACAATTCAGGACATACTCAGGACGGTCACAACAAATAAACACATCCCACCAACAAACTTAAACAAAACATTGTCCCCAATATTTGCAGAATTAAGCACAAATTAAGTATAAGGGTAAGAGTGAACAATACTGTCTTGGGCAATGAAGATCTTTCTGAGTTTCTTGGATAGCCAAAGCATGTGTGTTGGAGTTCCTTAGAACAGGAGCATGGATTTCAACGAAGACAGGCATCGTCACAACCAACAAAGCAAACAACACTAGTAAATAAACTAAGAGTTGAAAAACAACAAACTAAAGAAAAAAAAAAGAACAAATAAAAAAAAAGGCTTGGGTTGCTTCCCAAGAAACGCTTTCTTTAACGTCTTTAGCGAAACTGTACTCCCTCAAGGTGTTTCCTTTCTTGCTTGCAGTGCCTGGAGTGATGTGTTCATTTGGCTAATCTGGATCTCTATATTCTTTATCGCAACTCCATGAATAGTGACAACACCATATAGACTGGTGACTGCATTCTCCAGCTGGTTGGACCGACTTATGGATTCAGCTATGAAGGAGTGCAATGTGTCTTCCAGGGATGGTTTCCTCTCTAATGTAGAAGCATTCCCTGTAGGAGGATTCAACACATTTTTGTTGTTAGCATAAGAGAAATTCTCATGATACCTCAAACCTGGATTGTAATGTGTTGGTAGGTTATTCTGAGTCTGATTTCCTCCATATGTGTTGCTTCTGTTGTTCAGGTAGTGCAATTGCTCCATAGTGGATTCTTCATTAGGCTGGGAGCATTGAGAGGACATCCCTTTTTGTGGTGATCCTACAAAATTATTCAGAGCATGAGTGAGAGATGCCATATGAGATCTAAGAGAAGTTACCTCATCCAGTTGATATAATCAAGCTACTGGCTTAGATCTATCATTGTCTGTAGGCCACTTGTAGCTGGCAGTTGACACTTCCTCGAGGAGGGCACGTGCTTCTGGCACAGTCTTTGCCATGAAAGCCCCTCCAGCAGTGGCATCCAGAATGGTCCTGGTTTTACCTTCCAGTCCATTATAAAACAGTTGTACCTAGAGCCAATCTGGGTAGCCATGCTGTGGGCACCTCCTGAGCATGTCTTTGTACCTTTCCAATGTCTCAAATAACTGCTCTCCTTCTTGCTGCCTGAATGTTCATATCTCAGTCCTCAACTTTGCAGGTTTCACAGGTGGAAAGAATTTTGTCATGAATGTTTGGGTCAACTCCTCCCAAGAAGTGATACTACCTGAGGGAAGAGATCCTAGGCATTCTTTGGCTCTACCCTGCAAAGAGAAAGGAAAGAGACGTAAGCGAATACTATCATTAGAGATACCATTCATTTTAAATGTGTCACAGATTTCTAAGAAATTTTGAAAATGAGAGTTAGAATCTTCTGTGGCTAAGCCTCGAAAAGCACCTTCCCTAACCATCTGTAGCAACCCTGTCTTAAGTTCAAAATTATTAGCATTTATTGGGGCATGGACTATTCCAGCCTGCTGAGAATTAAGCACAGGTTAGAAGTACTCCCTTATAGGTTTAGGGTTGTTGATGAGCTCCTGATCAACCATTTCTTGAGGTTATGCTTTTCCTTCCCTTAGGAGTCTCCTACAGGTCCTCTCGATCTCAGGATCAAAAGGGTGCAAATCTGCAGCTCTCCCCTTGGGCATACACCTGGAGGACCAAAAAGAAAGAAATTAGACAAAAACACAAAAGGAAATAGAAAATAAAACAAAAAATAAAGACATGAAACATAAAACTTGGGTTGCCTCCCAAGAAGCGCTTTCTTTAACGTCTATGGCTAGACGGCGACTTATCAGCGCACATAAAATTGCTCATATTTTTTCGGGCCCTTCTTGCTTGAATCGATATGGCCTTCTAAGTCTACAAGGCTATCCTACTTTTCATGTGCACCAGAGATAGAATTATTTTTGGTAGGACAAATGGTTATCAAAAATAAAGGAAATTTCTAAGGATAAAAGGAAAGTAGGCTTCTCAGCCTCTAACTCTATCACCTGGATCTCCCCTGTGGAACTAAGTGTATCACCACTGCCTTCCTCACTAACCTGATCATGGTGTGCCTCAGTCTCCCCCAAATTATCCTCATTAACATCTGAACAAATCCTCCTAGGTGGCATCTCCTGAGTGGTAAGGATAAGAAATTGTTCTGTAAGGCCTTAAGGGAAACTACTAGACGGTTAAGATACTGAGTTCTATCCTGTACTATTTTCCAAAGTCTTACCACCTTAGTTTCTTGAAGGGAATCAAAGTCCCTGAAGGGAATGAAAATTCTCGCGCAGCAGAAGACGATCCAATCATCATGGTATCATTACGTTACTCGAGTTTTGTTAAAACGATCTAACTATTAGATCTAGGCTAAACATACTAGAAAGAGGAAGAAATTTAGAGCAAGATGAATTGTACTTACTTGTTGAAGACTCTCTTCAAAATTTCTTCCAAAGATCACGAAGGCTTCGTGCTTTTCGATCTCAACGAACGCTTCCCACGAACGGAATTTGAACACTACCACTTGGAGTCTCGGTTGTTCTTCCTTTGGAAAGGAGGAGAGTTGTGGGACTCTTTGTGTTTTGGAGATGGAGGAGAGTTTGAGAGAGAATGGTTGAGAGAAACTATCTTCTTCTCTTGATGAAAATCAAAAAATGAGAGAGTGTGTTTACAATCCCTTCTTGCAAAGGGTTTAAATAGTGGAATGATGGAGTTAAAATTGTTGGGTTTTATGTCCTAAAACTCGTGGTTTTGTATGGCTGAATGAATATTCTATATCACAATAAAGTTGTTATTGAAATTTATTGATAAAAGTGTTATTGACTATTGTGTATTGTGTAACCTTAATCCAATAAAGAACCCTTGGCTATAGGATGAATACTTGAACTTTATGTGTGACATAAAAGTGGATCAAGTTCAAGTTATAGCGAGTAGCGATCTATAGTATAAGGATAGGGTTGGGGACCTTATCACAGGGGACACTATGGACGCGCCCACTTTAGTAGAGAACAAAGCGATGTGATCTTGTCGTTCATGTGGAGACATGTGAGTGGGGCGCCCTATGCAATGAGTTTGCATAAGATCGATGGACAGCGCAATAGTCACTTAGACTTTATAACTCGTTTCTTTGTCTTAGCGACTATATTCATCCAGATGACCTAGGTAACTCGATCTTAATCACGGCGTTCTATGGACTCCTGTTTATTCGAATTATCCTTAGATTTACATGGGTGAGAGTGGCTCGAGACTGCCAGACTCAATAAGCCTGCCATTTCAAGGATAAAACGGGTAGATAGTGGGAACATAGTTCGGCAAGATGGAATTCATTCCTACCGCTTTAGGGATTAGTAGAAAGGTTGTTCCCTGAAATCTGCGACTCGGGTCTTGAACAATGGGCCCATCCCTCTCATTGGCTCGAGAGAGGATTTGGTTTCTTGGTTGGACCACAAACCAATTGTTCATTAGAGGATCGAGTGGAACTTAAGGAACAAGAGAGGTAATACGAGGGTAAAGCGGTAATTTTGACCCGGTGTAATTACGAATGACTGTGAAGGATCGACTTACTAATCATGGTTATATCGGTGGACATAAATATATCTCTGATGAGGAGAGTGCAGCCACTTGGCTTTAGTGGAATGTCACGGTGGTTAACGAATGTTGATTAGCTAGGCTAAAAGAGTTTGGCTAGTTAATCTCGTATCGTTGAAGCTCATGATCTGTAGGTCCATTAGGTCCTCCTTACTAGCTCGGACTTAGCCTTATTACTTTTTGAGAGAAAAGAATTTGAATTGTTCAAATTCAAGTTTGGGAGAAAGCGTTATTTATATGTGATATATTTAACGAATCATAGCTTAATTATGAATTAAACTATGATTAATAAGAAGTGGATATATTTAAATATGATTTAAATATCGGGATCGGTTTATAGCATGAATAAGGATTCATGTTGAAAAATCGATCGAGATCGGGCAATTTATTTAATTTAATATTTTATATTAAATTAAATTAAAAAATAATTAATTAAATTAATTTTGAATTATTTAATTAATTATATTAATTTTAATTAAAAATCAATTTAATATTGTTTTTGAATTAAAATTAAATGTAAAATGAGGATTTTCATGATTTTCATGAAAAACAAGTTGCTAACTTGCCCAATCTTACTCATCTTCAAAATTCACCAAAATTGGCCACCTCCATCTCAAAACATCCTCATCACCCTTGAGTTGTCCACGAAGTGTTCGTGTTGAAAACCATCCAGGGTGAAGAGAATTTGATCTTCAAAGTTGAGTTTTCTATCCCTCTGTTTTTCCAACTTTGAGCATGCATTTTATTTTACAAAATTGATCAACTTAGAGTGTTCAAGATCCAAAATTGCTTGCGCTTTCTTAATCTAGACACTTTCAATTGGTATCGAGCAATTTTGAGCACTCAATTTGATCTATTTTGTTATGTGGTGGGTGTTTTATGAAATACAATTTTTCTGGGTATCTAAAGTGTTCTCCTGACTTTGGCATTTAAATTGAGCATCAATTTGTTTTTTCAAATTGCTCAAGTGTGTTTGAGCATTAATGTGTGTAGAATAAGTCTGTAAAAATTTTGGATCGATTGGAGTTCGGGGAAGGCCTTGATTTGAAGAGAAGAAGCTCGAAAGGTCAAAGAAAACTCAAAAGCAGAGGCATTTTTTTAAATTTCAATTATGCTACTGATAACCAAATTCACTCCAGCCCGTGTTTTCTCATTTGAAGAAGAAGAAGTTGACCCGTTGACTTTGACCATTGACCGGTTCGTTGACTTTGGCCAGGTTCAATGGTTTTAGACCAGTTCGGCTCATTTTTGGTCCGGTTTCGGGTGGTTTAAGACCGGTTCGACTATTTCGAGGCCGGTTTTTCCATTTCGGAGGTCCGTTTCATCATCTGGAGGCCCGATTCAGTCTTTTTACAGCCGGTTTAACCTTATGAAGGTCCGGTTCACACATTTGTAAGTGGTTCAACCCAAATTCGAAGAGTTCGAAGTGGTTCGATGTTAATTCTAGATTATTATTGTAATAATTTAGTAGTTTGCTTGCATTCAATGCCAAAACCAGTCCACTTTAGTGTGTTTAATTAATTATGTATTGTGAATGTATGTTTTAATTAAATTCCTAATTATATGTGCATAAAGTATGCCATATAGATTTTAAAATCCCACCATAGGAAGCATGCTCCATGCATTGAAAGTATGTTATAAGTGTTATAATATATTGTATGCATGTTAATTGGGTTTCACAAGAATTAATATAAGAGTTATATTAATTTATGAAACAAATATTATATGTTTTAATTATAATTAATATAAGGGTTTTATTAATTAAAAAAATTAAACATATAATTGCTATGCATTTATTCATGTGATGAATTTGTTATAAATGTATGTTTATTCATGTGATGAATGATAAAATAATTTATAACATAGAAATGCATGTAACTTAAGGTTAATTAATTAGTTTTAAAATGATTTTAGAAGCTGGAAATTAATTAGACCTTAGGTTATCTAGTTCTAATAAGATTAGAATTAGGGAAACCAATAATTTATAAACTTTGATTAAAGAGGACTCGACTAAGGGAAGGTTCAGCTAGGTTGGGGTACTTAAGGACGTGAAGCGGAACACCCCTACAGGAAGGCGACACGGGAGTGAATTTAATCCATAGGTTTATAAATTATCTTTCGTGAGTGGCAATTATTAAAAGTTAATAAATTAAACTCATAGACCTAGGTTTATTAAAAAGGTTAATAGACTTAGGTAATTCCAGTATAATTGTTATATTGGTAGACTTAGGTTATATTTTTTTAGCCGGAATATGCCTAAGTAAAAGTATACCCAAACAATTTAAAATACTTAGTGGGAGTGAAAAGGTATATATGATATATCAATTTCCTCTTACGCTCTCCACGATGTTCACACAGTGAGATTTATGCTCGGCCTCGTGATGTCAATAGGGCATCCCCATTCGGATGGTGTTTGCATAAATCAAGAGCAAGGTGAATGGAGAAAGTATTTATAGTAAGTGTGCGAAGGAGGTGTGTCAACACATCCTACGGTCTCCTCCATTAGGTTGGACCGTGAGATTCCCATGTTGCGCTGCAGTTGCGAAGTAGCACCATCCATTCGGAGGATGTAACATGGGATTGGAACAACTCAAACTCGAGAAATGGATAGGGTCTCTTAGGTCCATTCCCGACTTTGTCTCTCCGGTTTGGTAGCATTGTTGGGGCCGACCTGCGAGAGGTCCGAAAATGGCGGGTCACACTTACAAGAATTGCTAAGTGTTAGTAAGTTCTTGACCAAAGTAGCGATAACTAGAATGTTATAGGAATAAGAGTTATTACGGTATTAACATTTAGTCAAGAATGTCTTGGTTTAGTGAAGGAGTGATTGCGCGCCTCGGTAGCGGTTGCTCGACTCACTTTGAAATATCGTTGCAAAAACAATAATGAGTTTATGGGTACATTATTACTTTTGCTAAATTCTTAAATTGGATAGGTAACAAACAATTCACTAATAGAATTCATTCTTTTTTGACATGTCGAACTCTTTTATCCGATTTACTGCCTTCAATAAACTTAGCGGCGATAACTATGGAACTGGAAGTCAAACTTGAATACAATTCTTGTTCTTGATGATCCGAGTTCGTCTTAACGGAGGAATGTCCTCCCCCTCCCGGCTCATTTGCCAAGCCGAATGGTTCGAGATGCTTATGAAAGATGGATTAGGGCTAATGAGAAGGCCCGAGTCTATATCTTAGCCAGCATATCGATGTGTTGTCTAAGAAACATGAGACCATGGTCGCATAAAGGAGATCATGGGATCATTCACACGGCGATGTTTGGACAGCCAGTCCTCGTCGGTCCATTATGATCTTTGTCAAATACGTTTACAACTCCCGTATGAAGGAGGGAGCCTCTGTTAGGGAACATGTCCTGACATGATGACCCACTTCAACGTCATTTGAAGTAAATGGGGCGATCATAGATGAGAGAAGTCGGGTAACCTTTATTATGGAATCTCTTAGAAGAGTTTTCTGCCATTCACCGCACAAATGCGGTGATGAATAAAATAGAGTATAATCTGACTACTCTCCTCAACGAGCTTGGACTTTTGAGTCCTCATGAAAACAAAAGGAAAAGAGAAGGAGGCAAATGTTGTCACTTCGAAGAAGTTCCTAAGAGGATCGTCCTCTGGGACCAAGTCTGTGATGAACAACGGGCGCCCACCTTCTCTATTGTGATGGTCCTCTGGGACCAAGTCTGTGAGGATCGTCCTCTTGTTCCTTAAGTCCCCACGACTCCTCTAATGAACAACATATTGTGATGGTCCTACCATACACAACTCCCTTCTCGGGCCAGTGAGAAGGTGGGCGCCCGTTGTCCAAGCCTTGGAGACAACACTTAAGGAAACAACCCCTCTAGTTTTCCTAAAGGCGGCAACGAGTGAATCCATCTCGTGTAGTTAAGTTTCCAGCTCCCTACTTGGTCCTGTCTCTGAGAAGATAGGCATATTGGGCGAGTAGCTGTGACCACCCTCACCCGTACTAGTCAAAGGACAGACCCCCGCAGACAGGAGTCCGTAATACGCTCCGGATTTAGGTCGAGTCACTAATGGTCATCTACGAAGTTATTAGTCCTTACTGTCAACGGTGTTACATCAGTAGGTCTAATAATTCACGGTCTGATCTTGTACAATCTCATTGCACAGGATGCCCCCACTCGCATGTCAACCACATGAACGAGTCAGATTACCTCGTTTGTATCTAATACAAAGCGGGTCGCATCCACAGTGCATCCAGGATTAGGTCTCCAACCCTATCCATATACTGTAGACCGTTCGGGTCATTAACTCGAACGTGATCCTCTCTGTGTGTCCACTACACACCTTTCAAGTTCTAGTTCTCTCATAAATTCAATGACCCTGGAGCTTAGTTTATTGGAAAAGTTTATAAATATTGCGAGACACAAAGTCATGAAATAAATAACTCTTATTAATTTCAAACAGTATTTACAAACACGAGATTAGGACAAAAATCCCAATAGTCCCCGCAGCGGAAGCGATTGCGATTCGCGCGCTCTTGATTTAGTTACAACGATTTATTCGAGAACATAATTCACTTGATTAAGCATATATAATAGAATGGACAACAAGAAATTACCTTTGAAGAACCTTTCTTCGAGTGCTCCTCTCTCCCACGATCACGATCTCAACAACAGGAACTCCAACATATGAAGACACGACCACTGGATCTTCTCCGTTGTTCTCTAGGTGAGGGAGGAATGTGGGTTCCCTTTAGGAGAGGTGAGGTTTTTGTGAGAGATGTGTGTTTTGGTACTCTTCCAACAACACAACAAGAGAGGGCTTGTAATTCTATGAAAAACACTTAACCTAGTTGCATCTCATGCAACCATATATATAGGGGATTGGGATAGAAATGACCATCATACCCCTCCTTTATTCTCTCTTTAGTATATAGTTTATATATCAATGTAATTCACATTAAAACTATATATTATATCAATTATATCATATATAATAGATATAACACCTCATGTATGAAATTGAACACTTCAATTTCACTCCTAACTTTATACCCTAAAAATATTACCATATTGAGCCAACGGAGGGATCTAATGGACCTACAGTTCATGAGCTCCAATGATGTGAGATTAACTGATCAAACTCTTTGATCTAGTTAATCAATATTCATTAACTGCAAGTTACTCCACTATAGACTTGTAGCTGCACTCTCCTCACTGTAGATATTATTGTGTCCACTGATATAGTCATTACCCATGAGTCGACCCTTCACAGGTTGTTCGTAATCACAGCTGGGTCAAATTACCGTTTTACCCTTGTGATTACCTCTTTGCTCCTTAAGCACCATTGATCCTTTAATGAACAAAAAGTCTAAGGTCCTACCTTAGACTCATACCCTCATAGAGGGTGGGGCCCCGTTGTTCAAGACCTGGAATCAGTTCTTAAGGGAACAACCTATCTAATTCCTTAGTAGAGGAATGAGTGAATTCCATCTTGCACAGTTAAGTTCCCAGCTACCTACGAGGTTACGTCACGAGAAGGTAGGTTTATTGAGTCGGCTACAGGCCACTCTCACCCATACTAGTGTAAGGACAAACCCCTATAAGCAAGAGTTCTTAACTTGCTCATGATTCAGGTCGAGTCACTAATGACCATCTATAAATTACTAGTCTTATCCTCTTAACGGTGTTACACGAGTTAGACTAATAATTTCTGATCCAGTCTTGTATGAACTCTTCATACAGGATGCCCCCACTCGCATGTCAACTACATGAATGAGTTGGATTACCTCATTTGTACTAATTACAAAGTGGGTCGCATCCATGGTGTTACCAGAATGAGGTTTCCAACCTTATTCTTATACCATAGACTATTTAGGTTATAATCTTGAATTCAACCCAAATAGTGTCCACTACACTCATTTCAAGATAAACGTTATAACCATGGAGCTTAGTTTATTGGATTTATAAAAGCAAGATTGTAATCTTATAAAAACCAATAACACTTTATTTAATTGATCAAAATATACAAGTTTATGGCATAAATCCCAACAATCTCCCACTTGACCTAAAGCCTGTGGAGTACTAAACATTACAGTAATGTAAATACAATAAACTAAGGCATTTAAACCCCTTTGTACAAAATACTCCCACTTGCCCTAGTTGGGGAAGACTTGTAAACCTAGACCTTCTACGTGACTCTAAAAAACTTTAGCCGTGAAAGCCTTTGTAAAAGGATCAGCAATATTGTGCTCTAAGGCTATCTTCGTGACAATCACGTCTCCTCTATGCACGATCTCCCAGATGAGATAATACTTCCGCTCTATGTGCTTTCCTCTCTTGTGACTTCGGGGTTCCCTCGAATTTTCCACTGCACCACTGTTATCGCAATACAGCGTTATGGGAAAAGTCATATTTGGAACAACTTCCAAATTTAGCATGAATTTCCTGAACCAAACGGCCTCCTTAGCTGCTTCACAAGCTGCTACATATTCCGCCTCCATGGTGGAATCAGCGATGCATCCTTGCTTGACGCTTCGCCATACTACAGCTCCTTCGTTAAGAGTGAATACTAACCCTGATGTAGATTTTCGAGAATCTTTATCAGTCTGAAAGTCAGAATCCTTGTATCCTATAAGGATCAAATCCATAGCCCCATACACAAGCATGTAGTTCCTTGTTCTCCGAAGATACTTAAGGATTGTTTTAACCGCTGTCCAGTGTTGAAGTCCTTGATTGGATTGATACCTATTGACCATCCCAACTGCAAAACAGATGTCAGGCCTAGTACACAACATGGCGTACATTAGGCTCCCAACAACCGATGCATAAGGAATCCGTCTCATATCCTCAACTCCTTGAGGTGTCTTAGGACACTGTTCCTTAGATAAATGGATTCCATGTCTAAAAGGCAACAAACCCTTTTTGGAATCTTGCATCTTAAACCTTGACAACACTTTGTCTATGTAAGATGCTTGAGACAAGGCTAGTGTTTATGTAAGATGCTCGAAGACCTAGACTCTCTAGGTGACCCTCAAACACCTTAGCCGTGAGGGGCTTTGTAAATGGATCAGCTACGTTGTGCTCCGACGCTATCTGCGTGATCGTCACGTCTCCGCGGTGCACAATCTCCTGTATCATATGATACTTGCGCTCAAAGTGTTTGCCTCTTTTATGGCTCCGAGGCTCACGTGAATTGGCTACTGCACCACGGTTATCACAGAACAGTGTGATCGACAAGTTCATATTTGGAACAACTTCCAAATCCGTCATGAACTTCCTAAGCCAAACAGCTTCCTTTGAAGCTTCACAAGCCACAACATACTCCGCTTCCATAGTGGAATCAGCGATGCATCCCTGCTTGATGCTTCGCCATACTATAGCTCCTCCATTCAGAATGAAGGTTGACCCCGAAGTGAATTTCCTAGAATCCTTATCGGTCTGAAAGACAAAATCCGTGTATCCCGTAAGGATCAAATCCCCACTGCCATACACTAAGCTGTAGTTCTCGTTTTCCTAAGATACTTGAGGATTGTCTTTACAGTCTTCCAGTGATCTAATCCTGGATCGGACTGATATCTACTGACAATTCCTACTGCATAACAAATGTCGGGCCTAGTACACAACATGGCATACATCAGGCTCCCTACAGCCGAAACATATGGAATCCGTCTCATATCCTCAACATCTTGAAGAGTCTTAGGACACGGATCCTTATACAAGTGAACCCCATGCCGGAAAGGCAGCAAGCCCTTCTTGGAGTTCTTCATCTTATACCTAGACAACATCTTGTCAATATAAGACGCCTGAGACAAGGCTAGCGTTCTGTTCTTCCGGTTCCGGACAATCTGGATACCTAGAACGTACTGAGCTTCTCCCAAATCTATCATTTGGAATTGCGAAGCTAGCCACTTCTTAACGTCACTAAGAAATTCTATCTCATTCCCAATGAGAAGAATATCGTCCACATACAACACAAAAAATGTGACAGTTTTGTCAACGATTTTCTTGTAGACACAAGGCTCGTTGACATTTTGATCAAAGCCATAAGATTTGATTGCCTCATCAAACCTTATATTCCAAGACCTCGAAGCCTATTTCAGTCCATAAATGGACCTATGAAGCCAACAAACCTTTTGCTCTCGACCTTGAGCAATGAACCCTTTGGGCTGGTCCATGTAGATGGTCTCATCAAGTTTGCCATTCAGAAAGGCTGTCTTGACGTCCATCTGCCATGCCTCGTAGTCATAATACGCGACAATGGCCAAAAGGATCCTGATCGACTTTACCATGGCAACATGTGAAAAGGTCTCCTCATAGTCAACCCCTTCAACCTGGGTAAAACACTTTGCCACTAGTCGGTCTTTGAAGGTCTGCACCTTCCCATCTATGCCACGTTTACGCTTGTAGATCCATTTGCAACCAATAGATTTTACCCCATTCGGTTGTTCCACAAGCTCCCATACAGAATTAAAGTGTATAGACTCCATTTCCCTGGTCCATAGCTTTAATACATTCGTCTTTGTCAACATCAACCATTGCCTGATCATAGGTCAATGGATCCTCACAGTCATCATCAGGAGTGACAACTGAGGTTTCAGCTAAACCCATGTAGCGATCAGGCTGTCTCACAACCCTCCCACTACGTCGACGCATTCCAAACTCTTGGGAACGGATTTGACTAGACGTGCTAGGATCAACAACACTTGTTGACGTACTAGCCCCATCAACAACTCTTGCTGATGTACTGTCCATTTCATTTAACACAATTTTACTCCTTGGTAAATGATCCCTAACATGGTCTTCCTCTAGGAAAGTGGCATTTGTCGACACAAGCACCTTATTTTCCTTAGGATCGAAAAACAAACCACCCCTAGTCTCTTTAGGGTAACCTACAAATAGGCATAATTTCGAACAGGGTTCCAACATTTTCGGGTTTGAAACCAACACGTGGGCCGGGCATCCTCAAATTCTAAAGTGATGTAAACTTCCTTTACGTCCACTCCAGAGCTCGAAAGGTGTTTCACAAACACTCTTCGACAGAACGTTGTTTAAAATATCGACCGCAGTCTCCACTGCGTAACCCCAAAAAGAATCAGGGAGACGAGCATAACTCATCATCGATCGAACCATGTCCAACAAGGTTCTGTTTCTCCTCTCCGATACACCATTCTTCTGTGGCATACCAAGCACTGAGAGTTGGGACGTAATTTCGTGTTCTATCATATAGTCCTGGAATTCAGTGTCCATGTACTCTCCACCTCGATCCGATCGAAGTGTTTTAAGCGATTAACCTAAGAGGTTCTCAACCTCAGTCTTGTACTCCTTGAACTTTTCAAGGGTTTCAGACTTCCTGTGCATTAGGTAAATATACCCATATCTCGAGTAATCGTCTATGAAAGACACGAAGTACTCATAATCGCCCCAAGCTTTAACATTCATCGGACCACAGAGGTCAGAATGTACTAACTCAAGAGGCTCTTTGGCTCTATATCCTTTTTCACTAAAAGGACGTTTGGTCATTTTGCCCTCAAGGCATGACTCACACACCAGTAAAGAGCTTTCTTCCAACCCGTTTAGAAGTCCACTCTTCACTAGTTTCTCGATCTTATTGAGATTAATGTGGCCTAACCGTAGATGCCAAAGATGGGCATTTTCCTTAGGAGAAACTTTTGCTTTCTTAGTTCGTGTTTCTGCAGTTTTAAATAATTCAATATTCAAAACACTTTTGACCGAATTAGGTTTCAAAACATACAGATTATGCTCAAGTGAAGCAGAACAAATAAGATTACCATTTTTGGAAATAAACGCTTTATTACCATAAAATGAAACGGAAATACATTGTTCTAAAAGGCAGGAAATAGAAACTAGGTTTCTAGTAAACCCTGGAACTATGTACAAATTGTCCAACAAAATGTAGTTCTGCCAAAATGTAGCTTCACTAGTCTTTGATGTTGCAACAGAGACAAGCTCCCGGATCCAACCCGTAGAGTCACCTCACCCTCTCACGCATGTGTTTGCCAGAATCAATCACGAAAAGAAGAACAAATATGATTAGTGGCGCCCGAATCCAATATCCAAGCAGAGTAACTACTATCTACTAAACAAGTTTCTGTCACAAGTAAATCACGTTTACCTTTATTATTCCTCTCGCCAGAATTTGGGGCCAGTTCCTCTTCCGATGTGCGCCCCATTGCGGTGGAAACACTTTCCTTTCTCTGCAACATCCTTGACCTTCTTGCCCTTGTGGGCGGCAGCTCGGTCAGTTTTACCCCTCTTCATACTCTTCTTCCCTTTCGGGCGTGAAGGAGCAACAGGTTTCGTCCCAGAGGTCGAACCCCTATGATAAGACCTGTAGGCAACATTTGCCTCAGATTCCTTAACCCTGTTCAAGGACTGGAAATTCTGTAGCTCATTGAGGAGGGTAGTCAGTGTGTAGCTAATTTTGTTCATAACAACATTGCTACGAAACTGAAGGAAACTCTTCGAAAGAGTCTCCAGAATAAAACTGACTTGGCTCGACTCGTCGATCGAAGCCCCGTTCATCTCAGCTAGATTAAAGTGGGTCATAATGTCTAGAACATGTTCACGGACAGACGACCCCTCTTTCATCCGTGCGTTGAAGACGTATTTGAGCGAGTCATGCCGGAACTGAAAGGACTGTTGTCCAATCATTTCCTGCAAGGACTCTATGATCTCCTTGGCGGAGACCATCAGCTCATGCTTCTTTGCCAATACATGAGACATGCTAGCAATGATGTAGACCTTGGCCTTTTCATTGGCCCTGATCCACCGATCGTATGCATCGCGAACACTTCGCGACGCAGTCGAGCCCGGCATCTGAGGACACTCCTCAGACATCACGAACTTAATGTCGTCCGTTACCAAAATTGTGTTTATGTTGTTTTTCCAACTTTGATAATTATCTCCCACTAATTTATCGGATGCGAGCAGAGCTATTATTGCGCTAGACATGTTTTAAGCTGAAAAATTAAGAAAATTTTGTGTTAGTCTCGCAAAAAACTTTTGAAATCCAATCATGTTTCAGCAAAATTGTTTCATGATCCCTAGGTCATTCAAAATTTTGCAATGATACCCTAAAGGTTTAGAATGACCGCCACCGAAGGGTGAACAGAACACTCCTCCTCTAGGACGAGACTTTCTCGATCAGACCCTAATCCCAGAATAACTCTTATTCCATTAGGCGTCCAATTACCATTGTTTGGTCGAATTCATTAACACTTAACGAATTCTGTGAGTGTCACCCTCAATCTTTAAGTTTCCAAGCATCCGTCAAACAATAGCCACCAAAGGGTGAACCAAGAAGGAAAATCAACTAGGAAAGCTGATCCCTTTGGGAATTCACGGTGTTCAGACTCCCATGATCGAGCCCCCTCAGAAGGGATTGTGCAGTCCGAGCCAAACTAGCAGGCGGATCATAGGCGTCTCACGGTGTGAATCGAAAGAAGAGACCGTGGGTCTCGTTTTCACAAGTCCCGCTCCCACTCACTATAAGTACTCTCTCCATCCACGATGATATTGACCTATACAAATGCCACCCGAAGGAGGACGCTCCCATTTGCGCCACGAGGCCGAGTATAGATCTCACGGTGCGGACTTTAAGGAGATTTGTGGTTGGAAATTCAAATGTATCTCATACACTTTATTTCCTCCCACTCAGCACTTTAATTTTAATAGGGATTAACCTAGATAAACCGGCTAAAATTTACCTAAGTCTACCAATATAACTCTTATATGGTATTAACCTAAATCTATAATCACATTATAACTTAGGTCTATGTGAGTTAATTAAAACACTTTTAATTAGCGGCACTCACGATAAGTATAATCTAAGAATCTCCGGATCTAATTCACTCCGTGTCGGTTTTTGGTGGGGTGTTCGCAAACGTCAACTTAAATACTGACCTTAGACAAAACCTTCCTTAGACAGAGTTACTAATCAGTCTCCATTCATAGACTAAACTTTGATTTCCTAATTGCTAATCTCATTAGGAAATAGAAAACCTAAGTCTAATTATTCAAGTTCTAAACTCTTTAAAACTAATAATTAACTTAGGTTGCATGCATTTCTATGTTATAGTGCTTGATCATTCATCACATGAATAACTATATACTATAATATAATATAATTCATCACATGAATATAAATGCATGAGCATACTTTAATCTAAATAATATAACACTTATATTAATTAAATTAAACATGCATTTTATTATATTATAACTCTTATAATATAACCTATCATGCAAACTATATATTATAACTCTTATAATATAAATGATGCATGAAATGTTTAACCTAAGGTGGGATTTTAAATCTATATGACATACAATATGCACATAGAATTTAATTAAATCATACATCTCATGCATAAAATAATTAAATAGAAAAATTGGACCGGTTTTGGCACCTAGGGGCAATTATTTAATTAAATAACATTAATATAACTCTTATATTATTATTATTTAATGAAATAATTAAATAAACAAAATAAAAATACATTTTACAATTAAATAAATAATTAAAAACGTGAAAACCGCCCACTAAAGAAGTCATAAGCCCACGTCTGAAAGCGCCTCGCATGAAGCGCCTCAACGCCGTAGGGGCGTTTGCAACAACATCGCTTCGTCGACCCAGCGTTCCAGCGCGTCACAACGCGTTAACGCTCGCCCGATGTCACGGGCATGCTTGTCAAGGCGTGTTGCCCATGGTGCGCATGCCCATTCCAACCTCTTTTAGCTTGCTTTCATGTAGTTACTTTCCTTTTAGCTTGTTGTTTACTTTCCATGTAATTTTGTTGGCGTATGACTCCTCGCCATTTTCATGTTCAAGCATGTAATACCTAAAATTTCATATAATATACTATAGGGGGATGCGACTAGTCGTCAATTCTTCCTACCCGGGTTATATGCTTCCAAGCTGTGGTTGTCCCTTATAATTGCTTGTTGGTGTATGACATTCATGCTTTCAAACGTTTTCCAAAATGCTTTCCAAAACTTTCTCTAACCCCGTTTTCTAAAACCGTTTTCCAAGAACGGGGGTGGAGGTTGCGAAATAGGCCCTTTGTGCCATCGGCGATCTGTTTTTGAGTTGTGTGACTTACTTGAGGGCGAGAGTAAGTGCCGCACAATCGCTTTGTGAAGTCCGAAAGAAGTGCGATTGTGTCACCCAGCGTTGAGCGCCGCGTCTGCGGCGTCTCAACGCGTCGGTATCACAAAGAAACACCTTTCTTTGTTTGTGGGTTCGAAAAATGCCCGTTTCCGCCCCGATTTCTTCACAGCAACAATGCTACGAACGACACGGACTTACAGACTCGATTTATTTTCTAAATTACCCAAAAAATACGGGCCCTTTACATTTGATCTCATCAAACAGAAAAAAAATCTAAAAGTGCCAAAAACCGAAACATCCAAAATTGCAAACTAGCATTCATGTCATTAATTCAAAATGGCTCTGATACCAATTGAAGGGAATGAAAATCCCCGCGCAGCGGAAGACGATTGAATCGTCATGGTATCATTACGCTACTCGAGTTTTGTTAAAACGATCTAACTATTAGATCTAGGCTAAACATACTAGAAAGAGTAAGAATTTTACAGCAAGATGAATTATACTTACTTGTTGAAGACTCTCTTCAATATTTCTTTCAAAGATCACGAACGCTTCGTGCTTCTCGATCTCAACGAACGCTTCCCACGAACAGAATCCGAACAATACCACTTGGAGTCTCGGTTGTTCTTCCTTTGGAAAGGATGAGAGTTGTGGGACTCTTTGTGTTTTGGAGATGGAGGAGAGTTTGAGAGAATGGTTGAGAGAACTATCTTCTTCTTTTTTATGAAAATCAAAAAATGAGAGAGTGTGTTTACAATCCCTTCTTGCAAAGGGTTTAAATAGTGGAATGATGGAGTTAAAATCTCCACATTATTACCACTTTACCACAATCATAGGTTATGCAAATCTCATTGATTTGCATAACCACATAATATAAGATATCTCATATCTCATATTGCAAATCTCATTTGCAATAAATGTGGATTAATTAAATTGAATCACATCAAATTTAATTTCTCTCAATTAATTTCTCCAATTAGCCCTAATTCAACAATTAGGCTAACCTATAGTTTATTATGAATCTCATTCACATTAAACTATATATTATATCATTCATATCTCATATAAATGATATAAATGCCCTTTAAGTGAAATTGAACACTTCAATTTGATACCAAAACATAAACCCTTCTTTTAACCCAGATTGAGCCAACCGAGGGACCTAATGGACCTACAGTGACGGGCTCTAATGATCCGAGATTAACCTGTCAAACTCTTTGACCCGGTTAATCAACATTCATTAGATACGATAACACTCCACTAAAGCCCGTAGCTGCACTCCCGTCAGTGCAGAATATTACTTGTCCACTAATATAACCAATGCCCATGAGTCGACCCTTCACAGGTTGTTCGTAAACACGGCTGGGTCAAATTACCGTTTTACCCCTGTGTCTACCTCTTGTTCCTTAAGTCTCCACTGCTCCTCTAATGAACAACATATTGTGATGGTCCTACCATACACAACTCTCTTCTCGGACCAGTGTGAAGGTGGGCACCCGTTATCCAAGCCCTGGAGACAACACTTAAGGGAACAACCCCTCTAGTTTCCCTAAAGGCGGGAACGAGTGAATTCCATCTCGCGTAGTTATGTTCCCAGCTCCCTACTTGGCCCTGTCCCTAAGAAAATAGGCATATTGGGCGAGTAACTGTGACCACCCTCATCCGTACTAGTCAAAGGACAGACCTTCGCAAACATGAGTCTGTAATACGCTCATGATTCAGGTCGAGTCACTAATGGTCATCTACGAAATTATTTGCCCTTATTGTCAACGGTGTTACATCAGTAGGTCTAATAATTCACGGTCCGGTCTTGTACAATCTCATTGCACAGGATGCCCCCACTCGCATGTCAACCACATAAACGAGTCAGATCACCTCATTTGTATCTAATACAAAGCGGGCCACATCCACAGTGTATCCTGGATTAGGTCTCCAACCTTTCAAGAACCTTTCTTCGAGTGTTCCTCTCTCCCACGATCACGATCTCAGCAACAGGAACTCCAACGTATGAAGACACGACCACCGGATCTTCTCCGTTGTTCTCTAGGTGAGGGAGGAATGTGGGTTCCCTTTAGGAGAGGTGAAGTTTTTGTTAGAGATGTGTGTTTTGGAACTCTTCCAACAACACAACAAGAGAGGGCTTGTAATTCTATGAAAAACACTTAACCTAGTTGCATCTCATGCAACCATATATATAGGAGATTGGGATGGAAATGATCATCTTACCCCTCCTTTATTCTCTCTTTAGTATATAGTTTATATATGAATCTAATTCACATTAAAACTATATATTATATTAATTATATCATATATAATAGATATAACACCTCATGTATGAAATTGAACACTTCAATTTCACTCCTAACTTTATACTCTCAAAATATTACCATATTGAGCCAACAGAGGGATCTAATGGACCTACAGATAATGAACTCCAATGATGTGAGATTAACTGATCAAACTCTTTAATCTAGTTAATCAATATTCATTAACTACAAGTCATTCCACTATAGACTTGTATTTGCACTCTCTCTCTCATTGTAGATATTATTGTGTCCACTTTGATATAGTCATTACCCATGAGTCGACCCTTCACGGGTTGTTCGTAATCACGGTGGCGGTCAAATTACCGTTTTACCCTTGTGATTACCTCTTTTTGCTCCTTAAGCACCACCGATCCTCTAATGAACAACAAGTCTAAGGTCCTACCTTAGACTCATACCCTCATAGAGGCGGGGCCCCGTTGTTCAAGACACGAGTCGGTTCTTAAGGGAACAACCTATCTAATTTCTCGGTAGAGGAATGAGTGAATTCCATCTTGCATGTTAAGTTCCAAGCTACCTACGAGGTTACGTCACGAGAAGGTAGGCTTATTGAGAGTCGGCCACTGTGCCACTCTCACCCATACTAGTCTAAGGACAAACCCGTATAAGCGGGAGTTCTTAACTTGCTCATGATTCAGTCGAGTCACTAATGACCATCTATAAATTACTAGTCTTATCACATTAATGGTGTTACTTTGGTTAGACTAATAATTTGCGATCCGATCTTGTATGAACTCTTCATACGGGATGCCCCCCACTTGCATGTCAACTACATGAATGAGTTGGATTACCTCATTTGTACTAATTACAAAGTGGGTCGCATCCATGGTGTTAGAATGAGGTTTCCAACTTTATTCTTATACCATAGACTATTTAGGTTATAATCTTGAACTCAACCTAAATAGTGTCCACTACACTGATTTCAAGATAAACGCTATAACCATGGAGCTTAGTTTATTGGATTTATAAAAGCAAGACTGCAATCTTATCAAAACAAATAACACTTTATTTAATTGATCAAAATTACACAAGTTTAGGGCATAAATCCCAACAATCTCCCACTTGACCTAAAGCTTGTGGAGTACTAAACATTACAGTAATGTAAATACAATAAACTAGGGCATTTAAACCCCTTTGTACAAAATACTCCCACTTGCCCTAGTTGGGGAAGACTTGTAAACCAAACTTTAGCCGTGAGAGCCTTTGTAAAAGGATCAACAATGTTGTGCTCTGAGGCTATCTTCATGACAATCACGTCTCCTCTATGCACGATCTCCGGATGAGATGATACTTCCGCTCTATGTGCTTTCCCCTCTTGTGACTTGGGTTCCTCGAATTTGCCATCGCACCACTCAATTATTATCATGTCTGACGTGATGGGCAAAGTCATATTTGGAACAACTTCCAAATTTTGCATGAATTTTCTTAACCAAACGACCTCCTTATCTGCTTCACAAGCTGCTACATATTCGGCCTCCATGGTGGAATCAGTGATGCATCCTTGCTTGACGGTTCGCCATACTACAACTCCTCCGTTAAGAGTGAATACTGACCCTGATGTAGATTTTTTAGAATCTTTATCAGTCTGAAAGTAAGAATCCGTGTATCCTGTAAGGATCGAATCCTTAGCCCCATACATAAGCATGTAGTTTCTTGTTCACCGAAGATACTTAAGGATTGTTTAAACCGCTGTCCAGTGTTCAAGTCCTGGATTGGATTGATACCTACTGACCATCTCAACTGCAAAATAGATGTCAGGCCTAGTACACAACATGGCGTACATTAGGATGCCAACAACCGATGCATAAGGAATCCGTCTCATATCCTCAACTCCTTGAGGTGTCTTAGGACATTGTTCCTTAGACAAATGGATTCCATGTCTAAAAGGCAACAAACCCTTTTTGGAATCTTGCATCTTAAACTTTGACAACACTTTGTCTATGTAAGATGCTTGAGACAAGGCTAGTATTTTATTCTTGCGATTCCAGACAATCTGGATCCCAAGAACAAACTACGCATCACCCAAATCTTTCATTTGGAACTGCGTAGCTAGCCATTCCTTGATGTCAATAAGATACCCTACATCATTCCCAATGAGTAGGATATCATCCACATAGAGAATTAGGAAAGCGACAAAACTATTGATGATTTTCTTGTAGACACAAGGTTCATTATCATTCTGGTCAAAACCATAAGATCTGATAGCCTCATCAAATCTTATATTCCAGGACCTGGAGGCTTGTTTCAGTCCATAAATCGACCTTTTAAGCCTACAAACCTTTTTCTCTTGTCCATTTTTAATGAACCCTTTGGGTTGGTCCATGTACATGGTTTCCTCAAGATTGCCATTCAAAAAGGCTGTCTTGAGATCCATTTGCCTCATAGTCATAATATGCGGCAATGGCAAGAAGGATACTGAATAGACTTTACCATAGCAACGTGGTGAAAAGGTCTCCTCATAGTCAACCCCCTTCAACACAGGTATAACCCTTTGCTACTAGTCTAGCTTTAAAGGTTTGCACCTTCCCATCTACACCACGTTTTCTCTTGTAGATCCATTTACAACCTATAGGTTTTACCCCATCAGGCTTATCTACAAGATCCTAAACAGAATTTCTTGGTCCATGGCTATGATCCATTTGTCTTTGTCTTTGTCAACCATTGCTTGATTATAAGTCAATGGATCCTCGCAGTTGTCATCTGGTATAACAACTTGGGTTTCAAACTAAACCCATGTAACTTGGCGGTGTATCACAACCCTCCCACTACGTCGAGGCATACTCAACTCTTGAGATGGACTCTCTTGACTAGACAAACTAGTATCTACATCTCTTGTTGACGTACTAGTGTTTTTATTAGCAACCTTTGCTATTGTTCCATCTAACTCACTCAACACTACCTTACTTTTTGGTTTGTGGTCCCTTATGTGGTCCTCCTCTAAGAAAGTGGCATTTGTCGACACAAAGACCTTATCTTCCTTAGGATCATAGAATAAACCACCTCTTGTTTCTTTTGGGTATCCTACGAATAGGCACAACTTTGAACGTGAATCCAACTTCTTTGGATTTGTCACAAGCACATGTGTTGGACAACCCCATATTCTGAAGTGACATAAACTACCTTTACGTCCTTTCCAGAGTGCAAAAGGTGTTTCAAAAACACTTTTGGAGGGCACACTATTCAAAATGTATCTGCGATCTCTCTTGCATAACCCCAAAAGGAACTAGGGAGATGAGCATAACTCATCATTGATCAAACCATGTCCAACAAGGTTATATTTCTCCTTTCCGATACACCGTTTTGCTATGGTGTGCTAGGAGCTGAGAGTTGGGATGTAATTCCATGTTCTATCATATAGTTCTGAAATTTTAAATCCATGTACTCTCCACCTCGATCCGATCGAAGTGTTTTAACTCTTTTACCTAATTGATTTTCAACCTCAGTCTTGAATTCCTTGAACTTTTCAAGTGCTTCAGACTTGTGGTGCATTAGGTAAATATGCCCATATCTGGAATAATCATCTATAAAAGAGAGAAAATATTCATATCCTCCCCTGGATTTAACATTCATCGAACCACAAAGGTCTGAATGTATAAACTCTAGAGGATCTTTGGCTCTATAACCTTTTCCACTAAAAGGTCTTTTAGTCATTTTGCCTTCTAGGCAGGATTCACATACTGGCAAGGAATTTTCTTCTAACTCGTTTAGAAGTCCGTTCTTTACCAATCTCGCAATCCTATTGAGATTAATGTGACCCAATCTTAGATGCCAAAGATGAGCATTTTCCTTAGGAGAAATTTTACGTTCTTAGTTTGTGCGTTTGCAGTTTTAAATAATTCAGTGTTCAAAACCATTTTGACTGAATTAGGCCTTAAAACATACAATCCATTTTCTAATGAAGCTGAACATATTTCTAAACCTTTGTTCAAAATAAACACTTTATTCATAGAAAAGGAAACAGAAATACATTGTTCAATAAGGCAAGAAATGGAAATGAGGTTTCTAGTAAACCCTGGTATCACTAATATATTGTCCAACAATATATATTTCTTGCCAAAATAAAGTTTCGTTGTGCCTACTGCTACAGCTGAGACGACTTCTCCATTTCCAACTCTGGGCGTTATCTCTCTCTCTTGTAGTTAGCGCTAAGAATCAATTGCACGAAAAGAAGAGCAAACATGATTAGTGGCGCTGAATCAAGTATCCAAGTTGTTTTATCATTATCCACTAAACAAGCTTCTAGGCAAAGTAAATCATATTTACCTTCCTTCTTCTTTTCTGCAATGTACTTCGGACAGTTCTGTTTCCAATGCCCGTCTTCGTTGCAGTGGAAACACTTTCTTTTATCAGCTACGTTTTTTACTTTCTTGCTCTTCTTGCGGTAGCTTTGTCAGCTTGTTTCCCTTTACCAACCTTCTTCATGTTCTTCTTCTTACCTCTCAAGTTAGAAGAAGATGAAATATGTATTTTGTCCTGCAGGTCGAACCTCGTGATAACTCCCACCGCAACATTTGCCTCACCTTTCTATCCACGAATTTTCATCAAAGTAAAAAAGTGGAGTTCATTCAGAAGGAGGTAAGATTAAAAGTAAGCTTGTTCATAACGACATTACTTCTAAACTGAAGGAAACTATCTGGAAGGTTTCAGAGTGAAGCTTACCTGACTCGACTCATCGATGGAAGCACCATTCGACTCCATTCAACGAACTCGCTTAGACGTCCATTCTTCACTAGTCTCTCAATCCTATTGAGATTAATGTGTCCTAACCTTAGATGCCAAAGATGGGCATTTTCTTTAAGAGAAACCTTTAACCTTTTAGTTCGCATTTCAGCAGTTTTAAGCAATTCAGTATTTAAAACAGTTTTGACCGAATTGGGCCTTAAAACACACAAGTTGTTCTCAAGTGAAGTTGAACATATTTCATTACCTTTGAAAGAAATAAACGCTTTATCAAATTCAAAAATGACATAAATACAACGTTCAATAAGGCAGGAAATAGAAACAAGATTTGTAGTAAATATTGGCACTATATACATATTTTCAAGCAAAAGATGCTTCCTTCCAAAATGTAGCTTCATCGTGCCAACTGCTACGGTTGAGACAACCTCTCCGGATCCAACCCTGAGCATTATCTCCCCTTCCTACAGTCGCTGTCAGGAACTAATTCCCTGATAAGAATAACAAACATGGTTAGTGGCACCTGAATTAAGTATCCAGACAGAGTCACTACTCTCCACTAAACAAGTTTCTATAACAAGTAAATAACATTTACCTTCCTTCTTTTTATCGGCAAGGAATTTCGTGAAGAGAATCGAATCCCGCAGCGAAAACGATTGTGAATCACGCGCTCTCGAATTAGTTACAACGATTTCATTCAAGAACAAAACAACTAGATTAAGCATATAAAACTAGATGGACAACAAGAAATATTACCTTTGAAGAACCTTTCTTCAAGTGCTCCTCCTCTCTCCACGATCAAGATCTCAGCAACACGAACCACGAACAGACTAAGACACGACCACTGGATCTTCTCTATTGTTCTCTAGGTGAGGGAGGAATGTGAGTTCCCTTTAGGTAAGATGAGATGTTGTGAGAGAGAGGTTTGTGCTTTGGAACCTTTCCAACAACACAACAAAGGCTAAGGGTTAACTTCACCTAGTTGCATCTTATGCAACTATATATATAAGGAGATAGGGATGGAAATTATCATCCTATCCCTCTTTCACTCTCTCTTTAGTATATAGTTGATATGTGAATCCAATTCACATTAAATATATATATTATATCACATATAATTGATATGACATCTCATATATGAAATTGAACACTTCAATTTCATTCCTAACTTTATACCCTCAATATTAACATGTTGAGCCAACGGAGGGACCTAATGGACCTACGGTTCATGAGCTCAATGATATGAGATTAAGCGATCAAACTCTTTGATCCAGTTAATCAATATTCATTAACTACAAGTCACTCCACTATAGACTTGTAGTTGCACTCTCCTCACTGTAGATAATATTGTGTCCACTGATATAGTCATTACCCATGCGTCGACCCTTCACAGGTTATTCGTAATTACATATGGGTCAAATTACCGTTTTAACCCTTTGATTACCTCTTTGTTTCTTAAGCACCACTGATCCTCTAATGAACAACATGTCTAAGGTCCTACCTTAGACTCATACCCTCATAGAGGGCGAGGCCCCGTTGTTCAAGACCTGGAGTCAGTTCTTAAGGAAACAACCTATCTAATTCCTTAGTATAGGAATGAGTGAATTCCATCTTATACAGTTAAGTTCCCAGCTACCTACGAGGTTCTATCCCTGAGAAGGGTGGCTTATTGAGTCGGCTACAGGCCTCTCTCACCCATACTAGTCTAAGGACAAACCCCTATAAGCCGGAGTTCTTAACTTGCTCAGGATTTAGGTCGAGTCATTAATGACCATCTATAAATTACTAGTCTTATCACATTACTTGGTGTTACACTAGTTAGACTAATAATTTATGGTGCAGTCTTGTATTAACTCTTCATACAGGATGCCCCCACTCGCATGTCAACTACATGAATGAGTCAGATTACCTCATTTGTACTAATTACAAAATGGGTCGCATCCATGGTGTTTCCTGAATGAGGTTTCCAACCTTATTCTTATACCATAGACCATTTAGGTTATATTCTTGAACACAATCCAAATAGTGTCCACTACACTGATGTTCAAGATATATATTATAACCTTAGAGCTTAGTTTATTGGATTTATAAAGCAAGACTGTAATTCTATCAAAACAAATAACCTTTTATTTAATTGATCAAAATTAAACAAGTTTAGGGCATAAATCCCAACATTTCGGGCAATTGCGTTTCTGTTGGGACTTATGCCCTAAACTTGTGTAATTTTGATCAATTAAATAAAGTGTTATTTGTTTTGATAAGATTACAGTCTTGCTTTAATAAATCAATAAACTAAGCTCAAGGTTATAACATTTATCTTGAAATCAATGTAGTGGACACTATTTGGGTTGAGTTCAAGAATATAACCTAAATGGTTTATGGTATAAGAATAAGGTTGGAAACCTCATTCTGGTAACACCATGGATGCGACCAACTTTGTAATTAGTACAAATGAGTAAGCCAACTCATTCTTGTAGTTGACATGCGAGTGGGACATCTGTATGAAGAAGTTCATACAAGGCTGGATCGAAAATTATTAGTCTAACTAGTGTAACAATCGTTGCTGATAAGACTAGTAATTTATAGATGGTCATTAGTGACTCGACTTGAATCTGAGCAGCGTTAAAACTACGCTTATGGGGATTTGTCCTTAGACTAGTATGGTGAGAGTAACTGTAGTCGATTTAATAAGCCTACCTTCCTCAGGATGAAACCTCGTGAGGTAGCTGGGAACTTAATAGTGCAAGATGGAATTCACTCATTCCTACACTAAGGAATTAGATAGGTTGTTCCCTTAAGAAGCGACTCGAAGTCTTGAACAGTGGCCCCCTATGAGGGTATGAGTCTAAGGTAGGACCGTAGACTTGTTGTTCATTAGAGGATCGATGGTGCTTAAGGAGCAAAGAGGTAATCACATGGGTAAAGCGGTAATTCGACTTCATTTGTGATTACGAACAACTTTGTGAAGGTCAACTCATGGTAGTGAGGAGAGTGGACACAATAATATCTACTGGTGAGAGTCTACAAGTCTATAGTGGAATGACTTGTAGTTAATGAATATTGATTAAGCTGGATCAAAGAGTTTGATCATTTAATCTCACATCATTGGAGCTCATGAACTGTAGGTCCATTAGATCCCTTCGTTGGCTCAACATGGTAATATTAATGGTATAAAGTTAGGAGTGAAATTGAAGTGTTCAATTTCATACATGAGGTGATATATCAATTATATATGATCTAATTGATATAATATATAGTTTTACTGTTAATTAGATTCATATATAAACTTTATACTAAAGAGAGATTAAAGGAGGGGAAGGATGGACATTTCCATCCTATTTCTCTATATATGGTTACATGAGATGCAACTAGGTTAACGAATTACAAGCTCTCTCTTGTTGTGTTGTTGGAAGAGTTCCAAAGCACACATCTATCTCAAAATACCTCACCCTCCTAAAGGGAACCCACCTTCCTCCCTCACCTAGAGAACAACGGAGAAGATCCGGTGGTCGTGTCTTCCTACGTTGGAGTTCCTGTTGCTGAGATCGTGATCGTGGGAGGTGGAGCACTCGAAGAAAGGTTCTTCAAAGGTAATTATCTTGTTGTCCATTCTGTTTTACATGCTTAATCTAGTTATATTTATTCTTGAATTTATCGTTGTAACTAAATCAAGAGCGCGCGATTCACAATCGCTTTCGCTGCGGGACTTCGATTCCCTTCAATTGGTATCAGAGCCAGGTTGCGTTCTTGATTTATGTTCTGGGTTTTTCAAGAACAGGGTGGGATTTACTATTTTTGCATGAGATGTATGAACGATTTTACAAAATTAGATGTTTTAAATTTTGGCACTTAGATTTACAATTTCCATTGAATCGTTCAATGTCAGGGCCCGGTGTTTTGGGAAATTTAATTGTAAATCGAGTCTGTAAGTCTGTGTCGATCGAGGCAAAGCGGTTGCTGAGTAGATCGGAGCGAAAACGAGCAAGGAATAGTGGATTCTCATTGCTTTCTGTGTGCAGCGTTGCAATGTTGCGCTTGCGGAAGGAGCGCGCAGGAGACGACAACGTTGCAATGTTGTCATTGGCGTTGCAACACTGAGGCGTTGCGCAACGCTGGGCAGAAGACGACAAGGTGCAGCATTGCAACGCTGCTATCAGCGTTACCAGCGCCGAGCGTTTCGCGAGAGTCGATGCAGGCGGAAAACCTAATTTTTTATATATATTAATTATAAAAACGCTTTATATTTAATATATTTAATTTTAATTAATATAATTAGATTATATTAATTAAAATTATTTCTAGGGTGCCAAAATTGGTCTAATTTTGCTATTTTCATTATGCAATTGTTGTGTAATTATTGTCATGCATAGTGTATGCTTGTATTTTAGAAATCTCACCTTAGGTTAAGTATTTTCATGCATCATTTATAATATAAGGAGTTATATTATATAGTTTGCATGATTAATTAATATAAAGGATTTATATTAATTTATGGGCAGCATTGACATGCATTATATTTCATGAGATGAATATGCTATGAATGTCTTATTATTCATGTGATGAATGATCAAGCACTATAACATAGTATGCATGTCACCTAAGGTTAATTATTAGTTTTAAAGTGTTCAGAACTTGGAAATAATAGACCTTAGGTTATCTAGTTCTAATTAGATTAGAATTAGGAACCAAGTAATTTATAAGCTATGATTAAAAGAGGAACTCTGTCTAAGGAAAGTTATGTCTAGACTACGGTATTTAAGCTGACGGAAACGGAACACACCTACCTGGGAAATGACCTGGGAGTGAAATTTAATCAGAGAGCTTTATAAATTACAGTAGCGTCAGCGGGTTTATTAAGGGGTTAATAAACTAGAAACCCTAGGTTTAATATAAGGAGTTACATTAACAAACATAGGATAAAATCAATATAAGAGTTATATTGATTATCGATATAAGAGTTATATTGATAGAGTTAGGTAAAACCATTAGCCGGGTTTTAGCCTAAGTAAGATTCATATACACTTTTAAGTATTCAGTGGGAGGAAAAAGTGTATGAGATACATATTTTTCCACCTACGCTATCTCCGGGAAGTTCACACCGTGAGACTCATACTTGGCCTCGTGGCGCAAATGGGAGCGTACCCCTTCGGATGGATTTGTATGAGTCAATATCAAGGTCAATGGAGAGGGTACTTATAGTGAGTGGGAGCAGGTTTAATGAAAACAAAACCTACGGTCTCTTTTGTCGGTTTACAACGTTAGACCACTATGGTCAGCCTGCTAGTTTGGCCTGGACAAGACAATCCCTTCGGAGGGCTTGATCATAGGGGATCGAATACAGTAGACACCCGAAAGGGATAATGATTTCCTTATACTATTTTCCAATCTAATCCTTCCTTTGGCGAATTTTATTGGATCGAGACTCTGGGATCTAAAGACAGAAGGTTACACTCACGGGTTACATAAGTTGTGTATGTATCCAGACCAAAAAATGGTAACTAAACCCTATAGGAATAAGAGTTATTCTGGTATTAGGTTTTGGTAAAGAGTGTCTTGATCCAGAGGAGGAGTGTTTTTTATTACGCTTCGGTGTCATACATTCTAAACCTTTGGAGTATCATTGAAAATTAGAAATGACCTAGGAATCATTTGATAATTAGCTAAAACATGATTGGATTAGAGTTATAGCAAGAAACTCATACAAGTTTTTTGTAAATTTTTCAGCAAAAATGTCTAGCTCTATTATTTCCTTATTGGGTGCGGAAAAGTTAACCGGAGAGAATATGATGACATGGAAAAACAATGCCAGGCTCGAATGTTTCACGAAATGTTCGTGATGCATATGATCGATGGATTAAGGCCAATGATAAGGCCAAGGTCTACATGTTGGCAAGTATGTCTGACATATTAGCCAAGAAGCATGAGGGCATGATTATCGCCAAGGAAATCATGGATTCTGTGCAGGGTATGTTTTGACAACAGTTCACACAGGTCTGACATAATGCCCTAAAGTACATATTCAACTCGAGGATGCGGAGGTACATGCATTCGGGATTATTTCACGGATATGATGGTGCACTTTAACATCATTTGAGTCGAATGGTGCTTCCATCGATGAGTAGAGCAGTCGACTTCATTCGAAAACTCTTCCAGATAGTTTCTGCGGTTTAGAAGTAATGTTGTTATGAACAAGCTTACTTTTAATCTTACCTCCGCCGAGAATGAACTCCGGACCTTCGGTCTCGATGAAAATTCGAGGATCGAAAGGTGAGGAAAATGTTGCGATAGGAGTTATCACGGAGGTTCGACCCACAGGACAAAAGCGATGGCTTCATCTTCTTCTAACACGAGAGGAAAGAAGAAGAACATGAAGATGGTTGGTAAAGGAAATGAGGCTTTTAAAGCTGCGCCGAGAAGGAAAGAAAGTCAAAGCGTTCTTGACAAAGGAAAGTGTTTCCACCGCAACGAAGACGGGCATTGGAAAGCGGGCTATGCGCTCAAGTACATTGTAGAAAAAGAAGAAGGAAGGTAAATATGATTTACTTTGCCTAGAAGCTTGTTTAGTGGAAAATGATAAAACAACTTGGATACTTGATTGAGCGCCACTAATCATGTTTGCTCTTCTTTTCGAGGAATTGATTCTGGCGGAAGCTACTGTGAGGAGAGATAACGCTCGGGTTGGAAATGGAGAAGTCGTCTGCGATGAGGCACAATGAAGCTTTATTTTGGCAAGAAATATGTATTATTGGACAATATATTAGTGATACCAGGGTTTACTAGAAACCTTATTTCCATTTCTTGCCTTATAGAACAATGTATTTTTCTCTCCTTTTCTATGAATAAAGTGTTTATTTTGAAGAAAGGTTTAGAAATATGTTCAGCTTCATTAGAAAATGGATTGTATGTTTTAAGGCTTAATTCAGTCAAAATGGTTTTGAACACTGAATTATTTAAAACTGCAAACGCACAAACTAAGAAACGTAAAATATCTCCTTAAAAAATGCTCATCTTTGGCATCTAATATTGGGTCACATTGATCTCAATAGGATTGAGAGATTGGTAAAGAAAGGACTTCTAAACGAGTTAGAAGAAAATTCTTTGCCAAGTATGTGAATCTGCCTAGAAGGCAAAATGACTAAAAGACCTTTTAGTGGAAAAGGTTATAGAGCCAAAGACCCTCTAGAGCTTATACATTGGACCTTTGTGGTGGATGAATGTTAAATCCGAGGAGGATATGAATATTTCATCTCTTTTATAGATGATTTATTCTAGATTTGGGCATATTTACCTAATGCACCACAAGTCTGAAGCACTTGAAATGTTCAAGGAATTCAAGACGAGGTTGAAAATCAATTAGGTAAAACTATTAAAACACTTCGATCGGATCGAGGTGGAGAGTACATGGATTTAAAATTCCAGAACTATATAATAGAACATGGAATTACATCCCAACTCTTAGCTCCCAGAACACCACAGCAAAACGGTGTATCAGAAAAGAGAAATAGAACCTTGTTGGACATGGTTCGATCAATGATGAGTTATGCTCATCTTCTTAGTTCCTTTTGGGGTTACGCAGTGGAGACTGCAGTATACATTTTGAATAGTGTGCCCTCCAAAAGTGTTTCTTAAACACCTTTTTAACTCTGGAATGGACGTAAAGGTAGTTTATGTCACTTCAGAATATGGGGCTGTCCAACACATGTGCTTGTGACAAATCCAAACAAGTTGGATTCACGTTCAAAGTTATGCCTATTCGTAGGATACCCAAAAGAAACAAGAGGTGGTTTATTCTATGATCCTAAGGAAGATAAGGTTTTTGTGTCGACAAATGTCACTTTCTTGGAGGACGACCACATAAGGGACCACAAACCAAAAAGCAAAGTAGTGTTGAGTGAGTTCGACGGAACAATAGCAAAGGTTGCTAATAAGAACACTAGTACGTCAACAAGAGTTGTTGATACTAGTTTGTCTAGTCAAGAGAGTCCATCTCAAGAGTTGAGTATGCCTCGGCGTAATGGGAGGTTGTGTCTGACTTTGACCGTTACATGGGTTTAAATTGAAACCCAAGTTGTTATACCAGATGACAACTGCGATGATCCATTGACTTATAATCAAGCAATGGTTGACACAGACAAAGACAAATGGGTCATCGCCATGGACTAAGAAATGAAGTCGATGTACTTCAATTCTGTTTGGGATCGTGAAGATAAGCCTGATGGGGTAAAACCTATAGGTTGTAAGTGGATCTACAAGAGAAAACGTGGTGTAGATGGGAAGGTGCAAACCTTTAAAGCTAGACTAGTAGCAAAGGGTTATACCCAGGTTGAAGGGGTTGACCATGAGGAAACCTTTTCACCTGTTGCTATGGTAAAGTCTATCCGTATCCTTCTTGCCATTGTCGCATATTATGACTATGAGGTATGGCAAATGGATGTCAAGAAAGCCTTTTTGAATGGCAATCTTGAGGAAACCATCTACATGGATCAACCCAAAGGGTTCATTGAACCAGGACAAGAGCAAAAGGTTTGCAGGCTTAAAAGGTAAATTTATGGACTGAAACAAGCCTATAGGTCCTGGAATATAAGATTTGATGAGGCAATCAAATCTTATGGTTTTGACCAGAATGATGATGAACCTTGTGTCTACAAGAAAATCATCAATAGTTCTGTCGCTTTCCTAATTCTCTATGTGGATGATATCCTACTCATTGGGAATGATGTAGGTTATCTTACTGACATCAAGGAATGGCTAACTACGCAGTTCCAAATGAAATATTTGGGTGATGCGCAGTTTGTTCTTGGGATCCAGATTCTCTGGAACTGCAAGAATAAAAAACTAGCCTTGTTTCAAGCATATTACATAGACAAAGTGTTGTCAAGGTTTAAGATGTAAGATTACAAAAAGGGCTTGTTGCCTTTTATACATGGAATCCATTTGTCTAAGGAATAGTGTCCTAAGACATCTCAAGGAGTAGACGATATAAGACGGATTCCTTACGCATCAGCTGTTGGGAGCCTGATGTACGCCATGTTGTGTACTAGGCCCAACATCTGTTTTGCATTTGGGATGGTCAGTAGGTATCAATCCAATCAAGGACTTGAACACTGGACAGCGGTTAAAACAATCCTTAAGTATCTTCGGAGAACAAGGAACTATGTGCTTGTGTATGGGCCTAAGGATTTGATCCTTACAAGATACACGGATTCTGACCTTCAGACTGGTAAAGATTCTCAGAAATCTACATCAGGGTCAGTATTCACTCTTAACGGAGGAGTTGTAGCATGGCGAAGCGTCAAGCAAGGATGGATCGCTGATTCCACCATGGAGGGTGAATATGTAGCAGCTTGTGAAGCAACTAAGGAGGTCGTTTGGTTAAGGAAATTCATGTTAAATTTCGAAGTTGTTCCAAATATGACTTCGCCCATCACGCTGTATTGCGATAACAGTGGTGCAGCGGCAAATTCGAGGGAACCTCGAAGTCACAAGAGAGGAAAGCACATAAAGCGGAAGTATCATCTCATCCGGGAGATCGTGCCTAGAGGAGACGTGATTGTCCGAAGATAGCCTCAGAGCACAACATTGTTGATCCTTTTACAAAGGCTCTCATGGCTAAAGTATTTCAAAGTCACCTAGAAGGTCTAGGATTACAAGTCTTCCCCAACTAGGCAAGTAGGAGTATTTTGTACAAAGGGGTTTAAATGCCCTAGTTTATTGTATTTACATTACTGTAATGTTTAGTACTCCACAAGCTTTAGGTTAAGTGGGAGATTGTTGGGATTTATGCCCTAAACTTGTGTAATTTTGATCAATTAAATAAAGTGTTATTTGTTTTGATAAGATTCTGATCTTGCTTTAATAAATCTAATAAACTAAGCTCCAAGGTTATAACATTTATCTTGAAATCGAGTGTAGTGGACACTATTTGGGTTGAGTTCAAGAATATAACCTAAATGGTCTATGGTATAAGAATAAGGTTGGAAACCTCATCACACAGTAACACCATGGATGCGACCCACTTTGTAATTAGTACAAATGAGGTAATCCAACTCATTCATGTAGTTGACATGCGAGTGGGGACATCCTGTATGAAGAGTTCATACAAGACTGGATCGCAAATTATTAGTTTAACCAGTGTAACACCGTTAACAGGATAAGACTAGTAATTTATTGATGGTCATTAGTGACTCGACCTGAATCCTGAGCTAGTTAAGAACTCCTGCTTATAGGGGTTTGTCCTTAGACTAGTATGAGCGAGAGTGGCCTGTAGCCGACTCAATAAGCCTACCTTCTCAGAGACAGAACCTCATAGGTAGTTGGGAACTTAACAGTGCAAGATGGAATTCACTCATTCCTACACTAAGGAATTAAGTAGGTTGTTCCCCTAAGAACTGACTCCAGGTCTTGAACAACGGGGCCCCGCCCTCATGAGTCTAAGGTAGGACCTTAGACTTGTTGTTCATTAGAGGATCAGTGGTGCTTAAGGAGCAAAGAGGTAATCACATGGGTAAAACGGTAATTCGACCCAGCTGTGATTACGAACAACCTATGAAGGGTCGACTCATGGGTAGTGACTATATCAGTGGACACAATAATATCTACAGTGAGGAGAGTGCAGCTACAAGTCTATAGTGGAGTGACTTGTAGTTAATGAATATTGATTAACTGGATCAAAGAGTTTGATCAGTTAATCTCACATCATTGGAGCTCATGAACTGTAGGTCCATTAGATCCCTCCGTTGGCTCAACATGGTAATATTGAGGGTATAAAGTTAGGAGTGAATTGAAGTGTTCAATTTCATACATGAGGTGATATATCAATTATATATGATATAATTGATATAATATATAGTTTTAATGTGAATTAGATTCATATATAAACTATATACTAAAGAGAGATTAAAGGAGGGGTAGGATGGACATTTCCATCCTATTTCTCTATATATATGGTTGCATGAGATGCAGCTAGGTTAAGGAATTACAAGCTCTCTCTTGTTGTGTTGTTGGAAGAGTTCCAAAGCACACATCTCTCTCAAAATACCTCACCTCTCCTAAAGGAACCCACCTTCCTCCCTCACTGCAGAGAACAACGAAGAAGATCGGTGGTGGTTGTCTTCGTCGTGAGTTGGAGTTCTTGTTGCTGAGATCGTGATCGTGGGAGAGTGGAGCACTCGAAGAAAGGTTCTTCAAAGGTAATTATCTTGCTGTCCATTCTGTTTTACATGCTTAATCTAGTTATATTTATTCTTGAATTTATCGTTGTAACTAAATCAAGAGCGCGCGATATCGCAATCGCTTCCGCTGCGGGACTTCGATTCCCTTCAGTTTCCAATGCTCGTCACCGTTGCAGTAGAAACACTTTCCTTTATCTGCAACCTCCTTGACTTTCTTTCCCTTCTAGGTGGTAGCGTGGTCAGCTTTCCCAGCCTTCTTCATCTTCTTCTTCTTTTTCCCTTTCGGGCCTAAAGAGGACGAAGCTGCAGACTTGGTCCCCGAGGTCGAACCTCTGTGGAAGGACCTGAAGGCAATATTTGCCTCAGCTTCCTGTCCTTTGACTCTCATCAAGGACTGGAAGGTCTGCAATTCGTTAATAAGGGTGGTTAGAGTGTAGCTAATTGTGTTCATAACATCATTGCTACGAAACTGAAGGAAACTCTTCGGAAGAGTCTCCAAGATGAAGGTGACCTGGCTCGACTCATCGATAGGAGCCCCATTCATCTCTGTCTGATTAAAATGGACCATCATGTCGAGAACATGTTCCCGGACACAAGTTCCCTCTTTCATCCATGTGTTGAAGATGTGCTTGAGAGTATCGTGCCTGGCCTGAGAGGACTGTTGTCCAAACATGGCCTGCAACGATTCCATGATCTTCTTAGTGGTGACCATTCTCTCGTGCTTCTTAGCTAAAACTTCAGATAAGCTAGCTAAGATATAGACCTTGGCCTTTTCATTGGCCTTGGTCCACCTATTGAATGTGTCACGAACACTTCGTGTCGCAGTCGAGCCTGGCACCTGAGGACACTCCTCAGTGAGCGTGAATTTTAGGTTGTTTGTTACCAAAATTGTGTTGATATTGTTTTTCCACATTTGGTAATTGTCACATATTAATTTGTCTGAGGCTAAAAGAACGATAATTGAACAAGACATTTTGCTGAAAACACAAAAACCTTGTAATAGTTTATCGCAAAAACTTTTGTAAAAATCCAATAATTTTTTAGCAAATTTAATCTATGATCTCTAGGACATTCAAAATTGCAATGATACCCAAAATGTGTAGAATGACCGCCACCGAAGAGTAGACAAAATAACTCCTCCTCTGGGACGAAACTATTTCGACCAGACCCTAATGCCAGAATAACTCTTACTCCTACAGGCGTCTAGTTACCATTTTTGGTCGGACTCATTAACTCTTAATGAATCCCATGAGTGTAACCCTCTATCTTTAGACCCCATAGTTCCCATCCAAACAATAGTCGTCAAAGGGAGGACTACGCTGAAAGATAAACTAAGGCAATCGTATCCCTATCAGAAATTCACGGTGTTCCTACCCCCATGATAAGGCCCTCCGAAGGGATTGTCTGGTCCAGGACAAACTAGTAGGCGGATCATAGGTGTCTCACGATGTGAATCGATAGAAGAGAACGTGGGTCCCATTTTCTCAGGTCCCGTTCCCAGTCACTATAAGTACTCTTTCCATTCACCTTATTGACCAATACAAATACAAACCGAAGGGGGACGCTCCCATTTGCACCGCTAGGCCTAGTATGGATCTCACGGTGTGATCTTAACGGAGATTTGTAGGTAGAAATTAAATGTATCATATACACTATATTTCCTCCCACTCAGCACTTTAAGTTAACGGGATTGACATAGATAAACCGATTGTATTTACCTAAGACTACCAATATAACACTTATATTGGATTAACCTAAGTCTATAATAACTTAGGGCCTGTTTTGTTAGCAATCCAAATTCATTTTATGTTTTGATTCACTTGAATTCGGTGAATACGCGTTTAGTGACGCGTGTTAAAAGCTGTTTTTGGATCTCGTGATCCAAATAGTAGAAATTTGAAAACAACATTTTTATGTTTTCATTGTATCAGATTCGAATTTGAAATTTTAAAATGCAGAATTATATTAAACAAAGATAAATATCTTAGTAAATATAGTATTTCATGTTTATAAACTTAATTTAATTTTGTTAAATTAAAATAGCTATAATATAATATAATATATTATAAAATATAAAATATTATATTATATTATAAAATAATAATAATATAAAATTTATAAAAAATAACATGTTCATAAATTAATTAATAATGTCTTATATTCAACCTAATATTTAGTTTTGGAATTACAACTAATTTTATGATATATAAATATATTATAGAACACACTTTAAACTCTTTGTTTAAAAATGGAATCAAATTTCTAAATCACTACCAAACACATATCCGAAAACATGAAATACAACTTTGTTTTCATTGAATCCCTTGTTTTCAAATTTCTGTTTTTGGATTGCCAACCAAACAGGCCCTTATTAACTTAAGTCTATGTGAGTTTAATTTATTAACTCTTAATAAGCGTCACTCATGTAAATATAATCAATGAATCTCCGGACAAAATTCAATCCCAGGTCGGTTCCTAGGTAGGGATGTTACGTAAACGTCAGCTTAAATACCTCAGCCTTAGACAGAACCTTCCTTAGATAGAGTTATTAATCGATCACCAATCATAAATCATGTTGTTTTCCTAATTCTAATCTTATTAGAACTAGAAAACCTAAATCTAATTAATTCAAGTTCTAAACCATTTAAAACTAATTAATTAACTTAGGTTAACTAACCAAACTCTTTGATCCCATTAATCAACATTTATTAACTCTGGGGACACTCCACTATAGCCATGTAGCTGCACTCTCCTCACTGTAGGACAAGTTGTGCCCACCGATATAATCAATACTTGTGAGTCGATCCTTCACAGGTTGTTCGTAGTCATAGCTAGGTCAAATTACCGTTTTACCCATGTGTCTACCTCTTGTTCCTTAAGTCCCACTTAACTTCTAGTGAACAACTTTGTTTATGGTCCTACCATAAACAACGTCCCTCTCGAGCCAGTGAGAGAGTGGGGCCCCATTTTTCAAGCCCTAGAGTCAGCACTTAAGTGAAGAACCCCTCTAGTTTCCCTAGCTCGGGAACGCAGTGAATTCCATCATGCGTAATTAAGTTCTCAGCTCCCCACGTGGTTATGCCCTTCAGAAGGTAGGCATATTGAGCGAGCAACACAGACCATTCTCACTCGTACTAGTCCAAGGACAGACCCCTGCAGACAGGAGTCTGTAACACGCTCAGGATTAAGACCGATCCACTAATTTGAAAGGAATGTGAATCCCGCAGCGGAAAACGATATGAAACGTCGTGGTTTTTGTCATGCTATTGATTTCTTAAAATCGAACTTAACTCTTAAATCCTTGGCTAAACATGCTGAAAAATGAAGAAAAAAGAAAGTAAATTGTAATACTTACTTGTTGAAGAATACTTCTTCGAGGTTTTCTTCTCCGATTATGAACTCTTCGTGCCTTCGATCTCTACACACGATCTCTCGAACGGAACTGTTTGGACACCTCCAAAGAACCTTCTCAATTGTTCTCGATCGGTTGAGGGAGAGTTGTGGGACTCCCTTTGATTTTTTAGTGGAGAGAATTTTAGAGAGAATTTTGAGAGAGGAGAGAGCTCTTAGAAGATGAAATTCCAAAAATGAGCAATTATCTCACCAAAGGCTTCTTGCAAAGTCTTTATATAATGGTGAGAGATGGAGTTGAAATCTCCTCCAAATTACAATTTTACCACAACCTTATAATGTGAAAATCATATTTGCATATTACATATAATAAGGTATCTCATACCTTATTATACAAATCTCATTTGTATAATTGTGGGATTTTAAATTGAATCACATTCAATTTAATTTCTTTCAATCCAATTTCTCCAAATTAGCACTAATTAATGAATTAGGTTAACCTATAGTTTATTATGAATCTCATTCACATAAAACTATATGTTATGTTAACTATATCACATATAAATGACATAAATACCCAAATAATGAATTTGAACACTTCAAATTCACACCAAACTGTAAAGCCTCAATTTATCCAGTTTGAGCCAACCGAGGGACCTAATGGGCCTACAGATGACGAGCTCCAATGATACAAGATTAACTTGTCAAACTCTTTGACCCAGTTATTCAACGATCATTAGCTATGGTAACACTCCACTAAAGCCCGTAGTTGCACTCCTATCACTGTAGGACAAGTTTTATCCATCGATATAACTAATGCCCGTGAGTCGACCCTTCACAGGTTGTTCGTAGACACTGTTGGGTTAAATTACCATTTTATCCCTGTGTCTACCTTTTGCTCCTTAAGTCCCACTGCTCCTCTAATGAACAACTATGTTGTATGGTCCGACCATAAACAACATCCCTCTCGGGCCAGTGAGAGGGTGGGTGCCCGTTGTCCAAGCCCTAGAGACAACACTTAAGGGAACAACCCCTCTAGTTCCCCTAATTCGGGAACGAGTGAATTCCATTTCACGTAGAAAAGTTCCTAGCTCCCCACGTGGTCCTGTCCCTAAGAAGATAGACATATTGGATGAGTAACTATGACCACCCTCACCTGTACTAGTCAAAGGACAGACCCCCGCAGACAGGAGTCTGTAACACGCTCAGGATTAAGGTCAAGTCACTAATGGTCATCTACGAAGTTATTAGTCCTATACTGTTAACGGTGTTACATCAATAAGTCTAATAATTTACGGTCTGGTCTTGTACAATCTTATTGCACATGATGCCCCCACTCGCATGTCAACCACATGAACCAGCTAGATCACATCGTTTGTATATAATACAAAGCGGGTCGCATCCACAACGTATCTAGGATTAGGTCACCAACCCTATCCGTATATTGTTGACCGTTCGGGTCATTCACTTGAACGTGATCCTCCCTGTGTGTCCACTACACACCATTCAAGTTCTAGTTCTCCAATAATTCAATGACCCTGGAGCTTAGTTTATTGGATTAAGTTTATAAATATGTGAGATACAAAGTGATGAAAAAATAACACTTATTTATTTCAATAAGGAATATTACAAACTTACACGATATTAGGACATACATCCCAGCAAACTCCCACTTGAACTAAGCTAGTGGAGTACATAATACATTTCTCAAATGTACAGTAATAATACAATAAATGAGGGCATTGAATACCCCTTTACAATAGTCCCACTTGCCCTAGTCAGGAAGCACTCGAAGACCTAGACTCTCTAGGTACCCTCAAACACCTTAGCCGTGAGGGCCTTTGTAAATGGATCAGCAACGTTGTGCTCCGACACAATCTGCGTGACTGTCACGTCTCTGCGATGCATAATCTCCTATATCAGGTGATACTTCCGTTCAATATGTTTGCCCCTCTTATTACTCTGAGGTTCTCTCGAGTTGGCTACTGCACCACTGTTGTCACAAAATAGGGTAATTGGCAAGTTCATATTTGGAATAACTTCCAAATCCATCATGAACTTCCTAAGCCAAACAACTTCCTTTGCAGCTTCACAAGCTGCAACATACTCAGCTTCCATCGTGGAATTAACGATGCATTCTTACTTCATGATTCGCCACACTACAGCTCCTCCATTCAGAATGAACGCTGACCCCGAAGTGGATTTCCTAGAATCCTTATCAGTCTGAAAGGTAGAGTCTGTGTATTTCGTAAGGATCAAATCCCCACTTTCATACATAAGGTTGTATTTCCTCAAATCCTTAACGGTTGTCTAGTGATCTAATCCTGGATTGGATTGATACCTACCGACAATCCCCACTGCATAACAGATGTCGGGCCTAGTACACAGGATGGCATACATAAGGCTCCCTACAGCTGAAGCACAGGGGATTCATCTTATATCCTTAACTTCTTGACTCGTCTTAGGACATTGATCCTTAGACAGGTGAACCCCATGCCTGAAAGGCAACACGCCCTTCTTGGAGTTTTGCATCTTATGCCTAGACAACATCTTGTCAATGTAAGATGCCTGAAACATGGCTAACGTTCTGTTCTTCCGGTTCTTGACTATCTGGATACCCAGAACATACTGGGCCTCTCCCAAATCTTTCATTTGGAATTGCGAAGCCACCATTCCTTAATGTCAGTAAGAAATCCTACCTCATTCCCAATGAGCAGGATATCATCCACGTACAGTATCAAAAATGTGACAGTGTTGTTGACGATTTTCTTGTAAACACAAGGCTCGTCAACATTCTGATCAAAGCCATAAGATTTGATCGCCTCATCAAACCTTGTATTCCAAGATCTCGAGGCTTATTTCAGTCCATAGATAGACCTTTGAAGTCGGTAAACCTTTTGCTCTTGGCCTTGGGCAATGAACCCCTTGGGATGGTCCATGTAGATGTTCTCGTCAAGATTGCCATTCAGAAAGGTTGTCTTGACATCCATCTTCCATACCTCATTGTCAAAATATGTGCAATGGCCAGAGGGATCCTGATAGACTTTACCATGGCAACAAGAGAAAAAGTTTCCTCATAGTCAACCCCTTCAACCTGGGTAAACCCCTTTGCCACTAGTTTGGCTTTGAAGGTATGCACCTTCCCATCTACGCCACGTTTACGCTTGTAGATCCACTTGCAACCAATGGGTTTGACCCCATCCAGTTGGTCCCCAAGCTCCCAGACGGAACTGAAGTACAACGACTCTATTTTCTGTTTCATAGCTTTAATCCATTCGTCTTTGTCAACGTCTGTCATTGCCTGATCATTGGTCAATGGATCCTCGCAGTCATCATCAAGGGGTGACGACTTGGGTTTCAGCTAAACCCATGTAACGTTCAGGCTGTCTCACAGCCCTCCCACTACTTCGAGGTATTCTCAACTCTTGAGAACGGACTTGACTAGACGAGCTAGGATCAACAACACTTGTTGACGTACTAGCCCCATCAGCAACTCTTGCTGATGTATTGTCCATTTCGTTTAACACAATCTTACACCTTGGTAACTGATCCCTGATGTTGTCTTCCTCAAGGAAAGTGGCTTTTGTCGACACAAGCACCCTATTTTCCTTAGGATCATAAAACATACCACCCCTAGTCTCTTTTGGGTAACCTACAAAGAGGCACAACTTTGAACGAGGTTCCAACTTCTTCGGGTTTGACACCAACACATGGGTCGGGCATCCCCAAATTCTGAAATGGTGTAAACTGTCTTTACGCCCATTCTAGAGTTCGAAAGGTGTTTCTAAAACACTCTTCGACGGAATGTTGTTTCAAATGTAAACCGTAGTCTCCACTGCGTATCTCCAAAAAGAATTAGGGAGACAAGCATATCTCATCATTGATCGAACCATGCCTAACAGGGTTTTGTTTCTCCTCACCGATACACCTTTTTGCCATAGCATACCAGGTGCTGGGAGTTGGGACATAATTCCATGTTCTATCATATAGTCCTGGAATTCAGTGTCCATATACTCGCCACCTCGATCAGATCGAAGTGTTTTAATCATTTTACCTAACAGGGTCTAAACCTTAGTCTTGTACTCCTTGAACTTTTCAAGAGTTTCAAACTTCTTATGCATTAGGTAAATGTACCCATACCTCGAATAGTCATTGATAACTCGCCATAGGAGAGTTATTTTACTATAATTTTACTGCTTAATGTACTTGAATTGCATAGAATTTATTGAGTCTCATGTTATTTTATCCCTAAATTGTGTATGTTAGCTAAAAAGTCTTGAATTTAAGCATTAAGTTCGAAAAGAATTAATTTTCATGTTTTTGTGCTTCAATTTAAGAAATCTAAGAAAATAAGCTAACGGTTAATTAAAGACCAAAAGATGAGATTTTTAACGCCAAAAAATTCTTGCATATTTAGTTTGATTTATAATTGACTTCATGAATTTATTTGAAATTTTTCTGTGTGCATGAGATTATAAAAATTACAGGAGTCCCTAAGGGCATTTTAGACATTTTACCCGAAGGGTTAGATGGTCTTTTTACCCGTAATGACATTTTTGTAATTTGCGGAGTTAGAGCAAGACCACCTTATAAGGAGTCTAGGGTTTATAAGTGCAAAGGGGAGTTGGAGTTGTGACAAGAGGAAGAGATCGAGAGAGAGAAGAGGAACCATCAATTTTTCTACAACAATCAAGGGGAAGAACCAAGAGGATCAACTCAGTGTTGCTGCAACAATCGAGAGGGAAGAGCAGAGGGGGTTGTTTGTGCGTTGCTGAAGCAATTGCATGGAAAGTGTGCATGAAGCAGAAACCGAAGCCTCTTTGCTGAAGCAATCAGGCTGCAGTTGAAGGAGAAGTTGTTGGCTTGCTGAAGCAAATATCGTGTTGCCCATCTACTGGAATCAACCTACCTTTGCTGAAGCAAAGCCGAGAGTAGGGGTTTGTCCACCTCCTATGATTTGCCCATTTTTGCTGAAGCAAAAATCGAGACCTACAATGGGAGATTAGTGCAGTTCGGTTTTTCACAGACGACACTCACAAAGTTGTTGTTTGCGGAAGTTTCAACCATTAGATTGTGCTGAACTTTTGTCAGCTTGTTCAGGACTTATAGAGGTTCGTTTTGAACGGTTGGATCATTGTTCGGAGCTTCGGTTCATTAGATATTTTTGTCGGACAGAACCTAAAGAACACTAAAACATGCTGCTATTGCCTGCTGCCTTCGGTGGGATCTTGGCGTTTTGCTTCAATTGCCTCGCGTAAACTACTCTTATTCTCTAATTATTTTTGCTTGGTGTTACTGCAATTTTGAGCATTTATTGGACTCTTTTTACTCATTGTTTTAGGCTAAAATTCATGACTGTTTTTGGGTTGAATTTGTGATTAATTTGGATTATTTTGTGATACTGTTACAACACATAGTTGAATTTATTAAACAGTACAAGCATGCATAAATTAAAAATTTGTGAGTTGATTTACGTCATGGACTAAATTGCCTTAGGCGAGGGTTAGGTCGTTTTCAATGTAAATTTTGGAATGAATTTATGATTAATGTCATTGTTGGATTTATGAAATTTTATTGAATTTAACGTTGCATGAGAATTAGAATTGGTCACTTTGATTTCTCTAGAATTCATGAACTTGAGAGAGCTACTGAATTAGAAAACTAAAATTTCATTCTAGGACTCTTGAGTTGATTAGAGATAATTAACCCACCTAGAACATAAAATCATGAGCATAATTTAGATCTCAATTGAGAAGTTGTAGGTTTTAAAGCTTAGTGATTTCGAAAGAAATTCATTTGAATACATGTGTAGGTAAAATCAAGGCATCACTCAAATTTTCATTCCAATTGAACATGAAAACTTCAACCTAACTCGTGCCTATTTTCATTAAAAATCTCATCTCTTGCATCTCCCCTCTTGTTTGCATTCTTCTCTCCCCTCATTTAAATTCAGTTAATTTTCTTGCACCTTGTCTTATCTTTCTTATTTACCGCATCAATTTATTTATTTACAATAGTAAATTGCAAACCCATGCATTGCACTAAAATAAGGAAAATTTGCTAGCACACTCATCCATTTAGGTCTAACTAGTCTTCGTGGGATCGATACTTTAACTTATCACTTGCTACTCTTGACCGTGTATACTTGCACATCGTAGAAGTGTCAGAGTCTTATTCCAATTTACATTAGTTTAGGGCACTCGATATTTTCACACCAGTCATCTATTAAAGATAGAAAGTATTCGTAACCTCCTCGTGCTTTAACACTCATCGGACTGATGCAAAAATATTAGTGCCCTAAACTAATGCAAATTAGAATGAGACTCTGACACTTCTACGACGTGCAAGTATACTATGATCGAATGCTGACAAGTGATAAGATAAGATATCGATCCCACGAGGACTAGCAGATCTAAGTAAGTGAGTGTCCTAGAAATTATCCTTTATAAATTTTTGTGTAATGTATGCGATTGGAAAATAATTTAAACATGCACTTAGTGATGCAGAAAGGTAAAGTACTTAAAACAATATGCAAGTAATCAATTGAATTAAATGTGAAGATAGAAAAATGCAAACGAGAGGCAAGGGGCAAAAGTTGAGATTCTATAATGAAAAAGTAGGCTTGGGTTAGGTTGTACTCTCGTGCTTCAATTGGAATAAAGATGTGATTAATTCCTCAAATTCACCTACTCATGTATTCAAATGATTTCTTTCAAAATCACTAAGTTTTAAAACCATCAATCTCTCAATTGAGATCTAAATTATGCTCATGAATTTAGGTTCTAGGTGGGTTAATCATCTCTAATCAACTCAATAATCCTAGAATGAAATTTTAGTTTTCTAATTCACTAGCTCTCTCAAGTTTGTGAATTCTAGAGAAATTAAAGAGGCCAATTTTAATTCTCATGCAATGTTAAATTCAATAAAAATTCATAAACTCAATCAATGGCATCAACCATAAATTTATTCCAAAATTTGCAATTGGCCACAACCTAACCCTTGCCTAAGACAAATTAGTTCATGATAGGAATCGAGTCACACTTCTTTAAATTAAACATGCTTTCACTAATCAAGAAGTTCATATATAAAGACAATCCAAAACAGCCACACGAACTGCTTAGAACAGTGAGAAAATTAACCTCTAATCAGTGTCTAAAAAAGCCCAACAAAAGCAGTGATATTTGGCAAAAATAATAGGGTAAAGTGTTAGAGGAAGAGGGACAACTTACACAGCAAGTGGCCTGAAATTGCTTCAGCAATTGCCTAGCAAAACACCTCAGATTTTGGTAAAACAATATGCACTTTGCTTCAGCAAATGCTCCGGTTATTCCCAACACAGATCAGCCAATTGCTCCAGCAAAAGGCTTATCGGGTTCCTCCTTCACAGCAGCTACGCGTTGCTTCAGCAATCCGGACAGCTCCCAAAAATTGCTTCAGCAAACTTTCGGCGATCAGCAACCTCTCAGCAACCTTACACCAATTGTTGTAGCAAACCTCTCGACAACTCCTTTTCTTCTCCCCAATGATTGCTTCAGCAAAAGTTAGAACGGTCCTCTCGGTTTTCCTTCTATTCTTTGTAGCAAAATCAACAAACTCAACTCCTCCCGTGATTGCTTGGCAAAGACAAATGACCTCATGACTTTCTCTCGGTTCTTTGCGGCAAAGAAAGACCTTATCAATTTCCTTCTCCTTTGGCCCTCTCGAATCCTCTCTCTCGGCCTTGGTGTAGCAATGCCCTACAAGAATTTTTTCTTTCGCAACTTTGTTGTAGCTAAACAAAAACTTTCTCTCCTTTGGCAAAATCGCACGCACGGTGACACGGTCGCATCTCTTAGAGGGTCTCGACACGACCGTGCGGCACTTGCTCTCGCCTACGAGCAAGTCAGCCGACTCGAATTCGGATCGCCGGTGGCCTACAAGGCCTATCTCGCAACCTCCACCCCCGTTCTTGGGAAAACAGTTTTTAGAAAACGGGGTCAGAGAGAATTTGTGAAAACGTTTTGGAAATCATTTGGAAGCATTTTAGAAAGGTAGTTATATAGCTGGAAACCAATTTGAATGAAAGCAACGCTTAACTAGCATATAACTCTTGGTAGGGATAATCGATGAATAGTCGCATCCCCCTATAGTACAAACTAAGGATTCTAGCCATGACCCCCTTGCACGTCATTTTGGCGAGAGTCATACGGAAGCAAAAATGCAAGGAAACTATCCTAACATGCAACAACGATAAAAGTAAAGTGAAAGCAAGGTAAAAAGGGTGGGAACGGGCATGCAGCCACAGGCAACAGGCCCTGGACAAGCATGACCGTGACATTCTCCCCCACTTAAACGGTTGACGTCCCTGTCAACAAACTACACTCGAACCCTCGGTTCTACAAGCAACTCTCTTCAATTTCTGAGGCGGTCCCAGCGGACCTCGACAACCTGACTTCTCTTCCACGCTTCAAGAAACTCTTTCACCTCCCTACTCTGACAATCATCTTCAGGCGTCATATCGGCCAACACCTCAAACGCATTCTTCACAACCGCGGTGGAGCCGACTCCACATTCCTTCTCTCGTCAAAAGGGGTCGTTTACGCTGACCCAATCCTTCGCACAACTCGGTGTCTCCACAGGCCTTCGAGTACATTCGAACTTCGGCCTGGTTATGGGGTTGGCTTCCCCAACCTTCCTTGGTCTCTCCCTTAGTTGGAGGGCCGACAACCGCTTCACACCACTTGGTTATTTGAGTCTAGTGTGCACAACAGTTGGGTTAGACCCTGTGACCACTAGACATTCCGCCAATGGTATCGGTATGACCTTGTGTTCAAGGAAGAACTCCATCCCTAACACAACGTCGAAGTCATCCATGTTGACAACTACAAAATCTGTTTGTCCGGTCCAAGCGCCCAACTGCATCGTCACTCTTCGTGCCACTCCCAACACCAGCAGGGCCGCAGAGTTGACGGCCTTAACCTTCCCAACATCTCTATTCCAACTTAAATTCAATCTACGGGCTTCAATTTCAGTCATAAAGTTATGGGTTGCTCCTGAGTCAATCATAGTGCTCTTTGTGGGTTTCTGGTTAATAATCGTGTCCACATACATGAGGTCATGTGTGAACTCCCTGGTCCCAACTTCTTCTTTCTGCAACGCCGACAAAAATCTCAAGGCCCAATGCGGGGTTTGTCCCCCTCTCCTTCAATTGGGGTATCTTCCTCATAAGTTCCAACCTTGGTACCCGAAGTACTTGTCAGTGAGGCTTGAAAATTTTGCAAGGCGACCTTATCTTGGCATTCTACCCAGCTGTGAGGCCCGTTGCACAGGTATCAAGAAGGGGGCCTCCGACTTAGTCCATATTGTTGGTTCGACATTCGCCATGTACTTCCTTCCTCGCTTCTTACTTTATCCCCTCCCCCGCTCTTGGGGGAGTTAGGGTGACGCCCCCCATTGTCTCTACTTGGGGAGGTCTGGCTCCGCCTCACATCTTGGGGCCCTTCTTCGCTCCCATCACTTACCAAATCAAACAACCGTTCCGCGACGGCATACACTTCTGACAAGGTCTGCACCCTTTGTTCATAGAGTTTGGACCTTGCCCATGATTGTAACCCTTCAACAAACGAAAATACTTTGTCCTTCTCCGTCATGTCTCGAACATCTAACATTACCGCAGAAAACTCCTTAACATACTCCCCAATAGTCTTATCATGTTTTAATTCGCGCAACCTGCACCTTGCCAAAATCTCTGCATTCTCAGGAAAGAATTGCGAGCGCAATTCTTGTTTCAATGTTTCCCACGTATCAATGGTACAACGCCCTTCTTTGACGTCCATATAACGTGTTCTCCACCACAACTTGGCGTCGTCTGTCAAGTGCATTATCGCCAAGGTAACTCTCTTTTCTTCCATCGTTGTGTCTGTAGCCCTGAAATATTGCTCCATATCAAATATGAAGTTTTCAAGGGCTTTTGCATCACGAACCCACAGAAGGGTTTCGGTCTAGGTACTTTGAGCTTGTCTGTTTGAGCTACACCCCCAGCTGGGGCTTGGTTTCCACCGCTCTCATGGTGACATTAACTCGGGTGTTCAAATCTGCCACCCCCTTCCTTCAGCTCTGCCACTTCTGCTCTCACAACTTCTATGGCAGCTCTAACTTCATTACTTAAGTTTGTCATCATCTGAGCCATCAGCTTTTGGGAGTGGTCTAAACCTTTGACACGCCCCTCCATGCGGGCAACAGGGCCCAACGAGCTTTCCCCACTCCCGAGATCGCAATCTCGTATAGCTTTATCCTCGAGGATCTCAACCCTCGTCATCAACTCTCGGACGGGCATTCCATCCAGGCGGCAAGCTACCGCATCGATCTTATTTATTTTGGTTGCAATCTCATCCAGACGAGATTCCAAAACCAACATCCTACCAGGGACTTCAATCAGGAAGGGCATTTGGCCCTCAATCTCACTCGCCCAGTCAGTACGGGCATCGCCAGCTTTCTCTATCAAAGACATGATTACTGTCTTCAGTTTTGGAAATCATTTGGAAGCATTTTAGAAAGGTAGTTATATAGCTGGAAAGCAATTTCAATGAAAGCCACGCTTAACTAGCATATAACTCTTGGTAGGGAGAATCGATGAATAGTCGCATCCCTCTATAGTACAAACTAAGGATTCTAGCCATGACCCCCTTGCACGTCATTTTGGCAAGGAGTCATACGGAAGCAAAAATGCAAGGAAACTATCCTAACATGCAACAACGATAAAAGTAAAGTGAAAGCAAGGTAAAAAGGGTGGGAACGGGCATGCGGCCACAGGCAACAGGCCCTGGACAAGCATGACCGTGACACACGGCAGCACTCCCTTCCCCTTTTCCTTTTATTTTCTTCTTTTCCTATTCTCACAAGGAGATGTTGCCCTAGTTTGATAATTACGAGAACGCCATTTAGGGTGTAAAGACCATTTTGCCCTTCGGGTAAAATGTCTAAAATGCCCTTATGGGTTTTTGTAATATTTTTTTTTTCTTTTACACATCTCCTGCACACAGAAAAATCCTCATACATCATTATCAATCATAAATCAAACTAAATATGTAAAAGTTAAGAAAAATCTCAAATTGTGGTCTTTAGTTACTTGTTAGCTAATTTCTCCAAATTTCTTGAATTAAAGCACAAAATTATCAAAATTAATTCTTTTAGAACCTAATGCTTAAATTCAAGATTTTCAACTAACATTCATAATTTAGGGATAAAATAACATGAAGCTCAATGAATTCTATGCAATTCAAGTTGATTAAGCACTGAAATTCTAGTAAAATAACTCTCCTATGGCGAGTTATCAACCCCCAAACTTGAACTACTCATTGTGCTCAATGAGTTCTATTCCCTAAAAATTTTAAAAATACTTTAAAGACTCAAATAAATTGGGTTAACTGAACAAGAGTTAAAGACTTATGCTTTAAGTTGCAAGTTACCATACATTTAATGCTTTCTAAGTGGTTCATCCAGAGTTTCCTATATAACACTTATGTCTCAGTACCAAGAGCAAAACAACTAGGATCTAACACCTACCCTCAAGCTCAATCACTATAGTCCTAATCATTTAAATTGGGCAACCCATAGTTAAAGATAAGTCACAATCCAAAACTCGCATGTCTTCAAATTTATGGTCATTCATTTTTATTTTATTTTATATTTATATATTTTTAAACAAATATGTACATTACCCCCTCCATTTCCTTAAACACACAACTTAGGGCTAGTTTTGTTTTGTTTTTTTTTTTTTACTCTCCCGTAGTTCTTAGAATGGCACACGTGGTTAGCGCAACACACCTAAGCAATGGGGTTCTCCCGTAGTTCTTATAATGGCACACGTGGTTAGCGCAACACACCTAAGCAATGGGTACAGGTTACTTGCTTGATACCTTCGCTCCAAGAGGCCAGCATGGTTAGTGCCTGCACTTCCGACATCGCACACCAAGTTGCTCGAATCGACTCTAAATAACAAAATAAGTAGCATATTTTTTTCTAGCCCAACAAAGTTTTAGGAAAATGGAAGGTTTGCACACTCTTTCTTTCTTTCTCTTTTTTCTTTTCTTTTTTTTTCTTAAAAATAAACACGAAGAATTAGGGAGGTCGGGTAACTCCCCCAAACTTGAAATGATCACAAATTTGGAGTTTACTCATTTTGGAGCATTCTAAAAAATGTATGAGTTATCTAACTTGTCATGGCTTCTAGCTTTCGAACTTTTTGGCCTAGGAGTTGAATCCTAACTAGTTTGATTGATACACTAACCATAAGTGCACTAAAGAACCCTTATGATAAACTTGACCTCGAGAAACACTGAACAAAATAACATACCCTAGCCTCAAACACAAGCAACAACTCTTATTTTTATTCCCCCTATGATTTTTTTCTTAACTTTTCAGTTTTTAATGAGTTTCACACCAAGTTTCTACAGAAGACAACATACTTTTTACCATTAAAAACATGCAGAAACTTAGTTTTTCTGAAAGGGACAACAACCATTTTTTCTTATTTTTATTTGCTTAAACATAGTGAATCAACTACCTACATCATGCAAAACCAAGATTATGAAAATCAGCAACGAAATATGGATTTCAGTAGTTAAAACAGGGCATTTAGAAGTCTTAAAGCAAGTAAATATCAAAGAATTCTCAGCAGAAACCATTACAACCAACAAAACCAACACATGCTTATAAAAGGGAAATAAATCAACAAATTGCAAAAAGGGACAGCAACAAATTTTAAGGAAAAATAAAAAAACAAAAGACAACAAGCAAACAACTCATTATACTAAAGAGAAAAGAGAACAGGGCCTCCCTCTTTTGCTCTAGTAGTTATCCTCCTCGTCTTCCTCTTCTTGGGATTCCTCCTTTTCCTCGTTGTTCACCTCATCTTCTTCATCATCACCCGACGACATTCAAGGCTGCAAAACGGAGTGGGGGAATTCGGGAAAATTTGGGTAGGGGTTTGGAAAATTGGCTTGCATAGCGGCTTGGTGGGCTAAGTCCCTTTCTTGAGCATACTCCCAATAGCAATGTGATTGATCTTGCATATGGTGTATCATGCTCATCATCACATTGTTTTGGTGTATGAGTTGTTCCATTCCTACCATTAACCCCATTCCTTTATTTGAACCAACTTGGGTGTGATGGTCCATAATGGTGTCTAATGGCCCGCTAGCTAAGATTTTATCCTCCCAAATATAATAAGGAACCCCGACCCTAATGCAAAGAGAGGTTACTAAACTAGGGAAGAAGATTTTCCCACTCTTTTTCTTCGCACACCCTTCCATTCCCCTAGCTACTAGGTTTCCTACATCAATTTGCAATTCTGAGAGGATGGCATAAAGAAGCACGATTCGACTCCTCGAGACCGTTGAATCATGCGAAGTGGGCATGAGATTCAACTTCACGAAAGGAAGCCACATGTGTGCTTCAGGAGCTAAATAGGAAGCTAACATAGTCCTCGCTCCCGTTGAGCTTACCATCCATTTTGCCCCATTGATCCCTACCGTTCTTAGGGCGGCATTCATTTGAGTGTCGGACGGGGCCATTAACAACTCGTTTGTCCTACCATAAAGTTGGCAAGGCAATTCGAGCATGGAGTTAATTGTATCTATGTCCCAATAAACATATCTACCCCTTACTATGGATACCCTCTCCCTCAGATAGATGTTCGCATAGAACTCCCTAACTATGGTGGGGATGGCGGCCTCAGGTTCTTTACAAAATGTTTCCAAACCTAGATTTGCTATATTTTGGGATAGGAAAGGAGGAATCTCTCTTGAGCATAGGTTGAAACCTCTCTCTAGCAAAAGAGCTCTTTTCTTCAACTTCTCATATTTTGTTCTTGCTCTTTCACTGATAAATCTCTCAGGGATATCTTCCTCACACAATACCTCCTTCATCACTTCGGGATTGTCTTCCCTAGTATACCCTTTCTTCTTCTTTTCTTTCTGAAAGAGTGTAGATTAAGAAAGCGGAAGCAATTTTGGATCTTGAACACTCTAAGATGATCAATTTTGTAAAATAAAACACATGCTCAAAGCTGTAAAAGCAGAGGGATAGAAAACTCAACTTTGAAGATCAAATTCTCTTCACCCGGTGGATGATTTTCAACACGAACACTTCGTGGACAACCGTTAGAGTCTTCCCTACTATCCTCAAGCCTTAGAACGTATTGTGGGATCTTAGGTTGAGAGAATTTGGAAGAAAAGTCCTCAAAGGTCAATAATTCGGGAATATTGAATTTTCTGTGTAATTCTCTCAAAACACCTCAAATCACCATTATATAAAGCTTCAAAAAGCTTCAATGGAGTGACAACTCAAGTGTGATGAGGACGGTTTGAGATGGAGGTGTCTAATTTTGGTGAATTTTGAAAATGAGGAGGATTGGGCAAGTTGGCAACTTGATTTTCATGAAAATCATGAAAATCCCTCATTTTGCATTTAATTTTAATTCTAAAATCAATATTAAATTGATTTTTAATTAAAAATAATATAATTAATTAAATAATTCAAAATTAATTTAATCAATTGATTTTTAAATTTAATTTAATATCAAATATTAAATTAAATAAATAACTCGATCCCGATCGATTTTCCGAACATGAATCCTTATTCATGCTATAACCGATCCAATATTTAAATCAAATTTAAATATATCCACCTCCTATTAATCATAGTTTAATTCATAATTAAGCTATGATTCATTAAATATATCACATATAATTAACACTTCTTTCAAACTCGAATTTGAACAATTCAAATTCTTTTCTCTCAAAATGTTATAAGGCTAAGTCCGAGCTAGTAAGGAGGACCTAATGGACCTACAGATCATGAGCTCCAACGATACGAGATTAACCGGCCAAACTCTTTAGCCTAGCTAATCAACATTCGTTTACCACCGGGACACTCCACTAAAGCCCAGTGGTTGCATTTTCCTCACTGTAGATATATTTCTATCCACTCGATATAACCATGATTAGTAAGTCGATCCTTCACAGGTCGTTCGTAATTAGAGTTGGGTCAAAATTATCGTTTTACCCCTGTAATTACCTCTTGTTCCTTAAGTCCCACTGATCCTCTAATGAACAATTGGTTTGTGGTCCAACCAGCAAACCGAATTCCTCTCGGGCCAATGAGAAGGGTGGGCCCATTGTTCAAGACCCGGAGTCAGTACTTAAGGGAACAACTTCTCTACTAATCCCTAAAGCGGGTAGGAATGAATTCCATCTTGCAGAACTATGTTCCCAGCTATCTACTCGGTTTTATCCCTGAAATGGGAGGCTTATTGAGTCGGCAGTCTCGAGCCACTCTCACCCATGCAAATCTAAGGATAATACGAATAAATAGGAGTTCATAGAACGCTCAAGATTAAGATCAAGTTACCTAGGTCTCATATGAATATAGTCAGTTAAGACAGTAAACGGAGTTAAAAAGTCTAAGTGACTATTTCGCGGTCCAGTCTTATGCAAACTCATTGCATAGGACGCCCCCACTCACATGTCTCCACATGAACGATTTAGGATCACATCGTTTGTACTCTACAAAGTGGGCCGCATCCATAGTGTCCCCAGGATAAGGTACCCAGCCCTATCCTTATACTATAGACTGTTCTGGCTATAACTTGAACTTGATCCACTTTTATGTCACACATAAAGTTCAAGTATTCATCCCATAGCCAAAGGTTCTTTATTGGATTAAGGTTACATAATACACAACATTCAATAACACTTTTACTGAATAAATATCAATAAGAACTTTATTGCAAAATAGAATATACATTCAGTTTACAAAACCACGAGTTTTAGGACATTAAACCTAACAATCTCCCACTTGGACTAGAACGTCTGTGGGGTAAAACATGTTGAGCAAAGAAAAACTGCCCTACTATACAACCCGTAGTCCTACACTCTCTAGGTGTCCCTCAAACACTTTAGCCGTGAGGGGCTTTTTGTGCGGATCAAAGCGATCTGTGTGGCGATCATGTGACGATCACGTCTCCTCGTTGCACAATCTCACTGATGAGATGATATTTGCGCTCTATGTGCTTTCCGCGCTTATGGCTTCTAGGTTCTTTAGAATTTGCCACTGCACCACTATTATCACAATAAAAGGTGATAGACAAATTCATATTTGGAACAACTTCCAAATCAGTCAAGAACTTCCTAAGCCATACTGCCTCCTTCGCTGCTTCGCAAGCTGCGACATACTCAGCCTCCATGGTGGAGTCAGCAATACAACCTTGCTTTATACTCCTCCATACTATAGCTCCTTCGTTAAGAGTGAACATCGATCCGATGTGGATTTCCTCGAATCTACATCATCAAATCAGTCGGTGTATTCTCGCAAGGATCAAATCTTTTGCACCATACACAAGCATATAGTCCTCGTTCTCCTTAGATACTTGAGGATGTTCTTACTTGGCGATCCGGTGATCATATCACGGATTAGGCGATATCTGTGACTATTCCCACTGCATAGCATATGTCGGGTCGAGTACATAACATGGCATACATCAGACTACCGACAGCAGATGCATAGGGAATTCGTCTCATATCCTCAACTTCTTGAGGTGTCTTAGGACTCTGTTCCTTAGACAAATGAATTCCATGCCTGAAAGGTAATGAAACCTTTTTGGAATTCTGCATCTTATATCTAACCAACATCTTGTCGATATAAGATGCCTGAGACAATGCTAGCGTTTTGTTCTTTCGATTCGAACAATTTGGATTCCAAGAACAAATTGAGCTTCTCCCAAATCTTTCATTTGGAATTGGGTCGCTAGCCATTGCTTAACGCCAGTCAGGAACCTTGCATCATTTCCAATGAGCAAGATATCGTCTACGTATAGAACTAAGAAAGCTACAGTGGTATTGACTATCTTCTTGTAAACACAAGGTTCGTCAATATTCTGTTCAAAGCCATAAGATTTGATCGCAGTATCAAATCTTATATTCCAGGATCTAGATGCTTGTTTCAATCCATAGATGGATCGTTTAAGCTTGCAAACCTTTTGCTCTTGACCCTGAACTATGAACCCCTCTGGTTGATCCATATAGATACTCTCTTCAAGATTGCCATTCAGAAAGGTTGTCTTGACATCCATTTGCCAAATTTCATAGTCATAAAATGTGGCAATGGACAAGAGTATTCTAATGGACTTAAGCATGGCAACAGGGGAGAAGGTTTCTTCATAGTCCACCCCTTCCCTTTGGGTATAACCCTTTGCCACAAGTCGAGCCTTAAAGGTTTGCATCTTACCGGCTTGATCTCGTTTCCTCTTGTAGATCCACTTGCAAGCGATAGGTCATTCACCATCTGGTTGATCTACAAGTTTCCAGACTGAATTGAAGTACATTGACTTCATTTCAAGGTCCATGGCTTTAATCCACTCGTCCCTATCTATATCATTCATTGCTGTTTATAGGTCAATGGATCCTCAACGCCATCATCGGTATGACGACTTGGGTTTCACCAAACCCATGTAACGGTCAAAGTTGTCTAATATCCCTCCCACTACGTCGAGGCATTCTCAACACTTGAGAAGGACCAGCTTGATCAACAACTTTTGTTGATTTATCTGTAGCTTCCCTGGAAATTTCACTTAAGACAATCCTGCTACGAGGCTGATGATCTCTCATGTGGTCTTCCTCTAAGAATGTGGCATTTGTCGATACAAGCACTTTGTCCTCTTGAGGATCTAAAACAGACCACCTTTCGTTTCCTTGGAGTATCCCTACGAATAGGCATAATTTTGAACGATGTTCCAGTTTCTTTGGATTGGACACTAGCACATGTGCTAGGACATCCCCAAATTACAAGTGGCGTAAACTACCTTTACGCCCTTTCCATAACTCATAGGGTGTTTCTGAAACACTCTTAGAGGGAACCATGTTCAAAATATATGCAGCAGCTTCTATTGCATATCCCCAAAACGAACTAGGCAGTTGAGCGTAGCTCATCAAAGATCGAACCATGTCTAACAAGGTTCTATTTCTCCTCTAGATACACCATTCTCACGAGGTGTACCGTATTTGAGAGTTGGGATACAATTCCATGTTCTATCATATAGTCTTGGAATCTCAAATCCATATACTCTCCACCTCGATCTGATCGAAGTGTTTTAATTGTTTTACCTAATGTGTTCTCAACCTCTGCCTTATACTCCTTGAACTTTTCAAGAGTTTCGGACTTATGATGCATTAGGTATAGATAGTCATACCTAGAATAATCATCAATAAAACTGATGAAGTATTCATACCCTCCTCGTGCCTTGACATTCATAGGACTACATAGATCAGAATGCACGAGTTCCAAGGGCTCTTTGGCTCTATAAACTTTTTCAGAAAAAGGTCTTTTAGTCATTTTTCCTTCGAGACAGGACTCACATGGTGGTAAAGAGTTTTCCTCTAACTGACTTAGGAGACCACTCTTGATCAATCTCTCAATCCTATTGAGATTAATGTGGCCTAGTCTCAAGTGCTAAAGATAGGTACTAGGAGAAAGTTTCTGCCTTTTATTTTGAGTATCATTTGTTTTAAACATTTGGTGTTCAAAATAGCTTTTACTTGATTGGTCTTAACACATATAAGTTGTTTTCAAGTTTAGCAAAACATATTCGTACACCTCTTTTGCAAATGAACGCTTCATTATGATTAAAAGAAACTTTATACATATGTTCAAGCAAACAAGAGATAGATACAAGATTTCTTTTGATTCCAGGAACCAAAAGTACATTTTCTAATAAAACGAATCTATCTCTAAACAAACTTTCTTCATGCTCCCCTTTGCTTTGGCTCGGACAACCTCTCCTGTTCCAACCACGAGAGTTATCTCCCCATCCGCAATTTCTTTGCCAGAACTAGTTTCAAAAGAAGAACAAACATGGTTAGTGGCTCCCGAATCTAATATCCAAAGCGAAATCATCATGTTCCACTAAACATGTTTCAACAACAAGTAAATCATATTTACCTTGGTTTTCCTTCTCGACTTTCTTTTCTCGCAAGGTATTTTGGCAGTTCCTCTTCCAAAGGTCCAAATGCGCCCGCACTACAAAGTGGAAACATTTTCCGTGGCTTTGGCCTTACGTGTGGGAGCTCTGTCCCTTCCCTTTGTCCTTCTTCTTCTTCTTCTTATGAATAACTCCTATTCTTAGAAAAAGAAGGACCGGGATTTGGTCCCAGAGGATGATCCTCTTAGGAACTTCTTTGAAGTGACAACATTTGCCTCCTCCTTCTCTTTTCCTTTTGATTTCATGAGGACTCAAAGTCTGTAGCTCGTTAAGGAGAGTAGTAAGGTTATACTCTATTTTATTCATTACCGCATTTGTGCGGAATGGCAGAAACTCTTTGGAAGAGATTCCATAATAAAGGTTACCCGACTTCTCTCATCTATGATCGCCCCATTTACTTGAATAAGTTGAAGTGGGTCATCATGTCAAGGACATGTTCCCTAACAGAGGCTCCTCCTTCATACGGGAGTTGTAAGCGTATTTGACAAAGATCATAATGGACCGATGAGGACGGTTGTCCAAACATCGTTGTAATGATCCCATGATCTCCTTTTGCGGTGACCATGGTCTCATGCTTCTTAGACAACACATCGATATCTTTGGCTAAGATATAGACTCGGGCCTTCTCATTAGCCCTAATCCATCTGTTCATAAGCATCCCGAACAATTGGTTTGGAGTCGAAGCTTGGAGGGAAGGACATTCCTCCATTAAGACGAACCTCAGATCATCAAGAACAAGAATCGTATTCAAGTTTGATTTCCAGGTTCCATAATTATCGCCGCTAAGTTTATTGAAGGCGAGTAACTGGATAAAAGAGCTCGACATGCTGAAAAAGAATGAATTCTATTAGTGAATTGTTTGTAACCTATCCAATTTAAGAATTTAGCAATAATAATGTACCCATAAACTCATTATTGTTTTTGCAACGATACTTCAGTGAGTCAGAGCAATCGCTACCGAGGCGATCAATCACTCCTTCACTGAACCAAGACATTCTTGACTAAATGCTAATACCGGAATAACTCTTATTCCTATAGCTTTCTAGTTATCGCTACTTTGGTCAAGAACTTACTAACACTTAGCAATTCTTGTAAGTGTAACCCGCCATTTTCAGACCTTAGAGGTCGGCCCCAACAATGCTACCGAACTGGAGAGACAAAGCTGGGAATGGACCTAAGAGACCCTATCCATTTCTGGAGTTTGAGTTGTTCGAATCCCATGTTACATCCCTCCGAATGGATGGTGCTACTTCGGGCAACTGCGCAGCGTAACATGGGAATCTCACGGTCCAACCTAATGGAGACCGTAGGATGTGTTGACACACCTCCTTCGCTCACTTACTATAAATACTTTCTCCATTCATCTTGCTCTTGATGTATGCAAACACCATCCGAATGGGGATGCCCTATTGACATCACGAGGCCGAGCATAAATCTCACGGTTGAACATCGTGGAGAGCGTAAGAGGAAATTGATATATCATATATACCTTTTCACTCCCACTAAGTATTTTAAACTGTTTGGGTATACTTTTAGGCATATTCCGGCTAAAACAATATGACCTAAGTCTATCAATATAACAATTATACTGGAATTACCTAAGTCTATTAACCTTTTAATAAACCTAGGTCTATGAGTTTAATTTATTAACTTTTAATAAATGTCACTCACAAAAGATCATTTATAAACCTATGGATTAAATTCACTCCCAGGTCAGTTCCCAGGTAGGGGTGTTCCGTTTCCGTCAGCTTAAGTACCCCAACCTAGCCAGAACCTTCCTTAGTCAGAGTCCCTCTTTAATCAAAGTTTATAAATTATTGGTTTCCTAATTCTAATCTTATTAGAACTAGATAACCTAAGGTCTAATTAATTCCAGTTCTAAAACCATTTTAAAATTAATTAATTAACCTTAGGTTACATGCATTTCTATGTTATAAACAGATTGAACATTCATCACATTTATAAACATACATTTAAAACAAATCCATCACATGAAAAATGCATAGCAATTATATGTTTAATTTTTAATTAATATAACACTTATATTAATTCTTATGAAACCCAATAAACATGCATACAATATATTATAATACTTATAACATACTTTCAATGCATGGAGCATGCTTCCTATGGTGGGATTTTAAAATCTATATGGCATACATTCACAATGCATAATTAATTAAACACACTAAAGTGGACTGGTTTTGGCATCTAATGCAAGCAAACTACTAAATTATTACAATAATAATCTAGAATTAACATCGAGCCACTTCGAACTCTTCGAATTTGGGTCGAACCACCTTGCAAATGTGTGAACCAGACCTTCAAAAGGTTAAACCGGGTTGTAAAAGGATGAACCGAGCCTCCAATTGGTGAAACGGACCTCCAAAATGGAAAAAACGACCTCGAATTAGTCAGAACCGGTCTAAAACTACCCGAATCGGACCAAAAACGAGCCGAACCGGTCCAAAAATCATTGAACCGATCAAAGGTCAATGAACCGGTCAACAGTCAAACATCAAAGTCAACACCTTCTTCTTCAATTGGGAAAACACGGGCGGGAGGAAAAATTTACTGTAGCAAAAAAAAATTCAAAAATTTTCCAGCAGCTACTCTGTTTCCAGTTTTCCGGACCTTCATGGCTTCAAACGTCAAATTGAAGGCCTTCTCGAACTCCAATCGACTCAAAATTTTTACAGCTTATTCTACACACATTAATGCTCAAACACACTTGAGCAATTTGAAAATAAAGCACAAATTGATGCTCAATTTAAATGCCAAAGTCAGAAGAACACTTTAGACGCCCAGAAAAATTGTATTTCAAAAACCACCCACCACGGAACACAATTGATCAAATTGAGTGCTCAAAATTGCTCTGATACCAATTGAAAGAGTGTAGATTAAGAAATCGGAAGCAATTTTGGATCTTGAATACTCTAAGTTGATCAATTTTGTAAAATAAAAAACATGCTCAAAGCTGTAAAAGTAGAGGGATAGAAAACTCAACTTTGAAGATCAAATTCTCTTCACCCGGTGGATGGTTTTCAACACGAACACTTCGTGGACAACCGTTAGAGTCTTCCCTACTATCCTCAGGCCTTAGAACGTATTGTGGGATCTTAGGTTGAGAGAATTTGGAAGAAAAGTCCTCAAAGATCACTAATTCGGGAATATTGAATTTTCTGTGTAATTCTCTCAAAACACCTCAAATCACCATTATATAAAGCTTCAAAAAGCTTCAATGGAGTGACAACTCAAGTGTGATGAGGATGGTTTGAGATGGAGGTGGCTAATTTTGGTGAATTTTGAAAATGAGGAGGATTGGGCAAGTTGGCAACTTGATTTTCATGAAAATCATGAAAATCCCTCATTTTGCATTTAATTTTAATTCTAAAATCAATATTAAATTGATTTTTAATTAAAATTAATATAATTAATTAAATAATTCAAAATTAATTTAATCAATTAATTTTTAAATTTAATTTAATATCAAATATTAAATTAAATAAATAACCCGATCCCGATCGATTTTCCGAACATGAATCCTTATTCATGCTATAACCGATCCAATATTTAAATCAAATTTAAATATATCCACCTCCTATTAATCATAGTTTAATTCATAATTAAGCTATGATTCATTAAATATATCACATATAATTAACACTTTCTTCCAAACTCGAATTTGAACAATTCAAATTCTTTTCTCTCAAATGTTATAAGGCTAAGTCCGAGCTAGTAAGGAGGACCTAATGGACCTACAGATCATGAGCTCCAACGATACGAGATTAACCGGCCAAACTCTTTGGCCTAGCTAATCAATATTCGTTAACCACAGGACACTCCACTAAAGCCCGGTGGTTTGCATTCTCTCACTTTGTAGATATATTTTCGCCCACTCGATATAACCATGATTAGTAAGTCGATCCTTCACAGGTCGTTCGTAATTACAGCTGGGTCAAAAATTACCGTTTTACCCCTGTAATTACCTCTTGTTCCTTAAGTCCCACTGATCCTCTAATGAACAATTGGTTTGTGGTCCAACCAACAAACCGAATTCCTCTCGGGCCAATGAGAGTGGTGGGCCCATTGTTCAAGACCAGTCGATGCCAAGGGAACAACCTCTCTACTAATCCCTAAAGCGGGTAGGAATGAATTCCATCTTGCAGAACTATGTTCCCAGCTATCTACTCGGTTTTATCCCTGAAATGGGAAGCTTATTGAGTCGGCAGTCTCGAGCCACTCTCACCCATGCAAATCTAAGGATAATCCGAATAAATAGGAGTCCATAGAACGCTCAGGATTAAGATCAAGTTACCTAGGTCTCGTATGAATATAGTCAGTTAAGACAGTAAACGGAGTTAAAAAGTCTAAGTGACTATTTCGCGGTCCAGTCTTATGCAAACTCATTGCATAGGACGCCCCCACTCACATGTCTCCACATGAACGATTTAGGATCACATCGTTTGTACTCTACAAAGTGGGTCGCGTCCATAGTGTCTCCAGGATAAGGTAGCCAACCCTATCCTTATACTATAGACTGTTCTGGCTATAACTTGAACTTGATCCACTTTTATGTCACACATAAAGTTCAAGTATTCATCCCATAGCCAAAGGTTCTTAATTGGATTAAGGTTACATAATACACAACATTCAATAACACTTTTACTGAATAAATATCAATAAGAACTTTATTGCAAAATAGAATATACATTCAGTTTACAAAACCACGAGTTTTAGGACATTAAACCCAACACTTTCTTCTCTTTGGACTTAGGTGTCGGTGGTTCAGGGGCCTCCAAAGGATATGCATCCTTTAAGGGCCATTCACTAACCACCTGCTTTCCTTTACTCCGCGAGGAAGAGGAGGAATGGGTCGACGATCTAGGATTGGATTGGTTCACTTCTACCATTGCACTCTTCAATTTTTCGGCCTCTTTCTTGCTTTTGCTTCTTCGTAGCCACATGATTAAATATGAAGCAAAAGAGAGAAAGGTACTAGAAAAATTCTAAGGAATGGATAGCAAGCTTCCTAAGCTAAGAAAGATTCTGCCTAAGCTATATTTGGATCTAGATTGGTTTCTCCTAACTCAAGTCTTTTTTAGGTTCTAAGTCTAGGATTCCCTTTTACCCAAAAAAAAAACGACTAATCCCCAAAGCAACTTCTTTTTTTTTTCTTTTTCCTTTTCCCACTAACTCCTATCCTTTATCCAACTACTTAACCTAAAGGGCAGAAACATCTAACCTAAAATAGGTCAACCTGCAAAACAAAAAGGAAAGCATAAAGTCAACATTTACTCATTCTTTTTAAGACATGCAATTAAAAATTAATGGGAAGCATCAAACTAGGAATTTTATTATCCTAAAACAATAGAGAAAATTGTATCCTAGCTTTTCACTTGCATCCATTCATCCTAGATTACATGCTACAATGAAAATTCACATGCTTTAGATTTTTATTCTACTAAAAACACAAGTTAACCTATACTAGTATGTTGGAAAGTTTTCAATAGGGAGAACAAAAAAAAAATTGGACTTAATTCAGCCATACGAAATGAACAATCATGCTTAGTGATCGAGCAAGGGGAGAAAGAATTCTTACCTCTAACCTTTTGTATGCTTCAATCCTAACGACACTTAATCAAAGATTAACTATATATGATAAAACAAAGAGCAAAACATGAAACAACTGGATCAAGAATTATATGAACAACTAAATCTCCTATCATGCATAGACAACGAATAAAAGGGAAAAGACAACCTAGCTAAGAATTTTTTTTTTTTTTATAGAAGGATTCACTACACTTCATCATCACTCAACTTCCATGTGGACATGTTCCTTTGGAAGTCTTCACCCCAATAGTGTTTCAATCATTGCCCATTAACAAGAAACTCTGTTCCATCTTGCTCGCAACAAAGCTTAATAGCACCGTGGGAGAGAGTTTCAATCACTGTGAAAGGGCCTGACCATCTGGACCTAAGCTTACCAGGAAAAAGTTTGAGGCGGGAATTGAATAATAGAACTCTTTGGCCTTCTTCGAAAGTCTTTGGAATGAGTTTCCTATCATGCCAAGCTTTAGTTCTCTCTTTGTAAATCTTTGCATTTACATAGGAAAATCTCCTAAACTCATCCAAATCATTCAATTGAAAGCAGTCTCAAATCTCCTGCAACAATTAGATTTAGGTTTAACTCCTTTAAGGCCCAGAATGCCTTATGCTCTAATTCTAAAGGTAGGTGACAAGCCTTCCCAAACACAAGCCTATATGGGGACATTCCAATGGGGGTCTTAAAGGCGGTCCTATATGCCCACAAGGCTTCATCCAGCCTGTAGGACCAATCCTTTCTTTGAGGTTTTACAACCTTCTCAAGGATTCCTTTAATCTCCTATTGGACACTTCACTTGTCCATTAGCTTGTGGATGGTAATGGGGTGGAGATTCTGTGCTTTACATTATACTTGGCCAAGAGGGTATTCATTGCCTTGTTGACAAAATGAGAGCCCTCATCACTAATTAAGACTCTAGGGGTCCCAAATCTAGTGAATATGTGCTTGTGGAAGAATCGAACCATTGTTTTGGCGTCATTTTTCTGACATGTCATGGCTTCTACCCACTTAGAGACATAATCTACTGCCACTAAGATATACAAATTCCCTTTAGAAGGAGGAAAAGGCCCAGGAAATCAATCCCCCAAACATCAAAGAGCTCCACCTCTAAGATGTATGTCAATGGCATTTCCTCTCTCTTTCCTATATTGCCTCTCCTTTGGCATGTATCACATGTCTTGCTAAAAACATAAGCATCCTTAAAGACAAATGGCCAATAATAGCTTGATTGAAATACTTTTGTCATGATCCTTTGGCCACCAAAATGACCTCCATAGGGGACGAATGACATTGTTCTAGAATAGATGGTATTTCACTTTCACCACACATCTCCTAATCATACCATCTACACACTGTCTATATAAACATGGATCGTCCCACAGAAAAAATTTGGATTCATGAAAGAACTTCTTTTTCTGTTGTGCTGACAAATCAGGGGGAGGATATTGCAAGCCAAGTAATTGGCATAGTCCGCGAACTAAGGGGGGTTGGTGTCTTGGACCTCGCCAACCAACAAGAGCTGTTCATCAGGGAAGTCATCCCTTATGTGGGAATGGGAGGGTAAGGGCTTAGAATTCTCAATCCTAGACAAATGGTCTGCCACCACATTTTCTGTACCCTTTTTATCCTTGATTTCCACTTCAAACTCCTGAAGAAGTAATACCCATCTAATCAATCTGGGTTTGGCATCTTTCTTTGCCAACAGATACCTAATGGCAGCATGATCTGTGTAGACCACCACCTTAGTACCAACCAGATATGGCCTAAACTTTTCAAAAGCAAAAACTACTGCTAACAACTCCTTTTCAATAGTTGTGTAGTTCATCTGAGCTTCATTCAAAGTTTTGCTCGCATAATATATTGGATGTATTACCTTCTCTTGCCTTTGTCCTAGCATAACTCCCACCGCATAGTCACTTGCATCACACATCAACTCGAATGGAAGTTGCCAATTAGGTGAAGACATAATAGGTGCAGTGACTAGGGCTGACTTGAGGACATTAAAGGCATGGAGACACTCCTCACTAAATATAAAGGGCTTGTTGACTTCCAGGAGAGAGCACAATGGCTTTGAGATTTTTGAGAAATCTTTGATGAATCTTCTATAGAACCCCGCATGTCCAAGGAAACTTCTCACTCCCTTGACATTTGTGGGTGGTTCCAATTTCTCAATAATCTCAATCTTCGCCCTATCTACTTCTATTCCCTTGCATGATATCTTATGCCCCAACACAATCCCCTCTCTAACCATGAAGTGACACTTTTCCCAATTTAGAACTAGGTGTGTCTCTTCACAACGCTGAAGTACTTTCCCCAAATTCTTTAAGCAAACCTCAAATGAGTTTCCAAAGACCGAGAAGTCATCCATGAAAACCTCCATGATGTCTTCTACATAGTTAGAGAAAATCGCCATCATGCACCTTTGAAAGGTCGCAGGAGCATTACACAGTCCAAATGGCATCCTTCGAAAAGCAAAGGTACCATATGGATATGTAAATGTTGTTTTCTCTTGGTCTTGTGGTACAATGGTTATTTGGCTATAACCACTGTAACCATCAAGGAAACAATAGAAGGCTTGACCTGCCAGTTTGTCCAACATTTGATCTATGAACGGGAAAGGAAAATGGTCTTTTCCTAGTGGCCTTGTTTAGCCTCCTATAGTCCATACAGACTCTTCAACCGCTCACTACCCTAGAAGAAATGATTTCATTGGCTTCATTAATAATTACTGTCATCTCTCCCTTTTTGGGGACACATTGATCGGATGACCCAATCGCTATCCGCTATGGGGTAGATAATTCCAAAGATCCACCATTTAATGACTTCTTTCTTCACCACTTCTTTCATGGTGGGTTAAGTCTTCTCTGCAGGGCTCTATGGATCTGAAAGTCCCTTCCTCTAAGGTAATCTTGTGCATGCAATAAGAAGGACTAATCCCTTGAATGTCAGCTAGAGTCCATCCTATTGCTTTCTTGTGTTGCTTAAGGAGATTAAGCAACAACTGTTCTTCCTTAGGAGGTAGACTAGATGATATGATAATGGGAAGAGTTTCCTTATCACCCAAGAATGCGTACTTTAAGTGTTGGGGTAAGGGTTTCAGTTCTAGTGTTGGGGGCTCTTGAACTGAGGGTATCATAGAAGGTCTCTCTCCTTCCTTCAGATCTAATGACTCAAAGATTTTTACGAACTTTGCTATTTCGCTAGTTTTTCAAACCCCGGGTCAACTCCTCTATTCCCGACTTCTCTAACTCACTCTCTCTCAGATCTCCAAATCTCATCTCATGGATTCCTTTCAATTCTTCGCTGGCGGTTTCAGAAATAACTCCATCTAAGACATGAATTACAGAACAACTTTCTATCCCATCAAGATACATCACTGTATCATAGATGCTAAATTGGACCTCTTGATCATTCATTCTCGACTTAATGGTCCCTCGCATGAACATCTATCACGCTTCTACTGTTTTTGTGAAAGGTCGCCTTAGGATAATAGGAACATCCTTGTCGACTTCATAATCCGGGATGATAAAATCCATTTGGGAATATGAATTTATCCACTTGGACCGGGATGTCCTCTATTTTTTTTCCTTCGGGGTAGGCTATGGATCTATCTGCAGGCTGCAAGGTCACCGTGGTGGGCCTCGCGCCTCCCAATGCCTAATCCCTTATAAATAGAGAGAGGCATCAAGTTGATGTTAGCTCCTAAATCACATAGCGCCCTCCCTAACCGCGTCTTCCACCAATAGACACGTGTATGGTAAAAGATCCAGGATCCTTCTCCTTATGGGGTATCCTATTTACGAACACCGCACTACACTCCTCACTCAACGATACCACTTTGAACTCTTGGAACTTCTTTTTGAGCGGATGTCCTTGAGAAACTTCAAGTAGTTAGGCATTTGCTTCAACGCATCAATCGAGTGGTATGTTGATATGGACCTCCTTTAGCATATCCAGAATTTTTCAAAATGGGCTTCCTTCTTCTGTTTCCTCTTCGGTCTTTGAGGATACGGTGGTGGGGGGTGGTTTGAACTCGTGCATCGCCATCGTTGTTTTCTTGGAAGTTGAGGCTTGTTGAGATTCTGGTTTATCCTCAATCCCATCGGTTCCCCGATGTTTTGGATCTACCATTTTCTCATCTTGCCCTTCCCCATTAACAGAGTCAGATCGCTCATCTCTCTAGGTTTTCTCACAGCTACCCTCTCCTAAAAATTCTCCCACTCCTTAATTCTACTGTTAGAACATGTTCCTTCCCATCTCTCTTTGGGATTTCTGTGTCTGCAGGGAGCGTACCCAGTGGCCTTGCCTTTAGCTCATTTACTAATTGGCCAACTTGCATTTCAAGATTTCTTAGAAGCTTGTTGACTCTGAATAATAGCATCATTGCAAATAATAGCATCATTGCGAGCTATGTATTCTTTGAACAAACTTTCTAGAGAATCACGAGAAACTTCTTTGGGAGAGGGTGTAGCCGTCTGTCTGTTGTGGTTGAAGGGCAGAGTTATGATTCCCATAATTCTGATACCCTTGATTCCTAAAACCAGGTGGTTGATTAACTCTATTTTGATTTTGAGGGGCTTCGGCATTGCTGCCTTGGCCCCCCCAAGATCGATTTGGGTGATTCCTCCATCCTGGGTTATATGTGTTCGAATATGGGTTATTCCTAGATTGACCCTGGTTTAAGTTTCCTACATAACAGACCGATGCAGGGTTACTAGGGCATAACTCAAAGGTGTGTCCCTCACCACAGTAGACACAGGATTCTAAACTCTCTTTAGGTGTAAAAGATGGGGTTGGGGCATTAGAAGTGATTTGATTCACGTTACCCATAGTCAAATTCTTCAACATGGAAGCCATGGAAGAGATTTGAGCATTTATCGAGTTCAACGTGTCCAACTCAAGGACTCCTTTTGCTTTTCCTACCGAAGTTCTCCTCACATCCACCCACTGGCAATTGTTGGATGAGATCCTCTCTAATATCTCGTAGGCCTCATTGTATGTTTTGGCCAACAAAGCTCCATTAGCAGAGGCATCCACTACTTGCTTAGTGGAGGTGTTCAAACCATGGTAGAATGTCTCCATTTGGATGCATTGAGGCAATCCATGGTGGGGACATTTACGCAAAAGATCCTTAAATCTCTCCCTGGACCTCGCTTAGGGTTTCCTCATCACATTGTTGAAAGCTACTATTTCATTCCTCCTAAATCTCGCATTCCTAGTAGGTGGGAAGTATTTAATTAGGAATTTCTCTGCCAAGGAGTTCCAGGAATCTACTGCACCTGGCGGAAGTGAATTCAACCAGTTCTTTGCAGCGTCCCTAAAGGAATAAGGGAATAGAATTGCCCAATCGTTTGGAGCATTTGAAACATAACTGGTTTTAGCTCAAAAGAAGTAGTTTGTATAACAGGTTTGATTATCCCTGGATTCAATTCATCCACTAAAGGGTTGGCAAAGGTCCTAATGGCTCGCTCTCGGTCATTGGCTAGCTCTATCACATTAGTAGGACCCCCTGCCTAAGGGTTAAAGAGTGGATTATCTCTAACATCTTGGGGTGCTCTAGGGTTTTGGTGTTGTGCTAGTGGATCTATAGGGTCTCTAGGATTATTCTGGTTAGCCATGGCTAATTCTTACTCTCTCAACCGCTTCCTAAAGGTCCTATCTATTTCGCGGTCAAAGTCAAACTCTAACTGACGACGCACATTCATAAACTATCCTCAAGTACCTGAAACGCAGAAAATCCTGACTCAAACGATATTCTAAAATAAAAACTAAATCCTACAAAGCTTAAAAGTAAAGAAAATTTCGGAGAACTCACAAATAAGATGCAAAACTACTAATCCAAGAACAGCGCGCAAAAACTTGATGCGAAAATATCGATGTGCCTAAACTAATGCAAATTAGAATGAGACTCTGACACTTCTACGACGTGCAAGTATACACGGTCGAGTGCAACAAATGATAAGATAAGAGTATCGATCCCACGAGGACTAGCATATCTAAGTAAGTGAGTGTCCTAGAAATTATCCTTTATAAATTTTTGTGTAATGTATGCGATTGGAAAATAATTTAAACATGCACTTAGTGATGCAGAAAGGTAAAGTAGTTAAAACAATATGCAAGTAATCAATTGAATTAAATGTGAAGATAGAAAAATGCAAACGAGAGGCAAGGGGCAAAAGTTGAGATTCTATAATGAAAAAGTAGGCTTGGGTTAGGTTGTACTCTCGTGCTTCAATTGGAATAAAGATGTGATTAATTCCTCAAATTCACCTACTCATGTATTCAAATGATTTCTTTCAAAATCACTAAGTTTTAAAACCATCAATCTCTCAATTGAGATCTAAATTATGCTCATGAATTTAGGTTCTAGGTGGGTTAATCATCTCTAATCAACTCAATAATCCTAGAATGAAATTTTAGTTTTCTAATTCACTAGCTCTCTCAAGTTTGTGAATTCTAGAGAAATTAAAGAGGCCAATTTTAATTCTCATGCAATGTTAAATTCAATAAAAATTCATAAACTCAATCAATGGCATCAACCATAAATTTATTCCAAAATTTGCAATTGACCACAACCTAACCCTTACCTAAGACAAATTAGTTCATGATAGGAATTGAGTCACACTTCTTTAAATTGAACATGCTTTCACTAATCAAGAAGTTCATATATAAAGACAATCCAAAACAACCACACGAACTGCTTAGAACAGTGAGAAAATTGACCTCTAATCAGTGTATAAAAAAGCCCAACAAAAGCAGTGATATTTGGCAAAAATAATAGGGTAAAGTGTTAGAGGAAGAGGGACAATTTACACAGCAAGTGGCCTGAAATTGCTTCAGCAATTGCCTAGCAAAACACCTCAGATTTTGGTAAAACAATATGCACTTTGCTTCAGCAAATGCTCCGGTTATTCCCAACACAGATCAGCCAATTGCTCCAGCAAAAGGCCTATCGGGTTCCTCCTTCACACAAGCGACTCTACGCGTTGCTTTCAAGAACGGGACGGCTCCCAAAATTGCTTGACAAACTTTTGGCGATCAAAGAACCTCTCGGCAACCTTACGCCAATTGTTGTAGCAAACCTCTCGCAGACTCCTTTTCTTCCCCAATGATTGCTTCAAAGAAATGTTAGAAACGGTCCTCTCTCGGTTTCCGTGATTGTTTTCTATCACGACTTTTCTCTATTTTCGCAAAGAAAGACCTTAAAATCCTTGGCCCACTCAACTCCTCCCATGATTGTTTGCTTCTTTGCTATAGCAAAAAAAAGACAACCTCACGACTTTTCTCCGCGCTTTTTGTCGGGCAAAGAAAACCTTATCAATTTCCTTCTTCCTTGCTTGCCCTCTCGAATCTCTCTACGGGGCCTCGGAACCTGTTGTAGCAATGCCCTACAAGAATTTCTTTCGGGGGTTCGACACCAACTATAGTATATTAAAACAAAAGCTTTCTCTCCCATTTGAGGTTCACAAACATACGCTCTTCTAGTATGATTGTGTGATTTCTCCCCACTTAATCTCGTCATCGTCCTCGATGCAAAATTGCACCCGTCCCGCACTTGGCCACAACACGCGTATGCTCCGAGCGACATATAACTTGACAAAGTCGGAAGCGCATGTGCCACACTTCGTGGCAACTCCACAACTCACGGCGCCTCGTGAACGCTTCTCTCCCACAACGTGCCTACCCGCACTCCCACCGCCCGCACAACTCGCTCGTTGGCTTTCGCACGCCAATCGCTCAACTTGCGCACATCGGCGCTTCAATTTTGCCCCTCTTGGGCATCATGTGGAAGTCGCGTCTCATTTGGACTTCTTATCGAACAAACATCACCGGTACTTCCTCGAAAGTGATTTTCCGACTGGCCCGTCCAGGTCTTTTAACCGATACCACCGAGTTCTTCCTCGAAAATGGCTACCGGCGACCAACACTTCACGAGTCCTTCCTCGAAAGTGTTCTTAAACATTGCCTGTCATCGCCTCGAAAGTTTCTTGATTTGCGAAGCCACCCAACTGGTTTCAACCCACGAAAGTCACATTCATTGTCACAACGGACCCATTCGATTCTTGTCCGATGCAAGGCGCACAAGGTTGGCTCGATACCACGTGTCACGGTCGTACCTCCCGGACCGATGCGGCGCCATGATTCATCCCTCGAACATGGGCGGCCCGGGAACTCCGCCCCATCGTTATGATCGCAAGCGCTTTGGCCTCGTCGGGTCTTTAGGCGAGGTTGCCCGATCTCAACCAAGCATCAAGTAAATAAGCGGTGCGGAATATTCTCACAAGGAGATGTTGCTTCACGTCCACCTATCTAGTTTGATAATTCACAAGGAGATGTTGCTCTAGTTTGATAATTACACGAGCACGCCATTTAGGGTGTAAAGACCATTTTTGCCCTTCGGGTAAAATGTCTAAAATGCCCTTATGGTTTTTGTAATATTTTTTTCTTTTACACATCTCTTGCACAGAAAAATCCTCATACATCATTATCAATCATAAATCAAACTAAATATGTAAAAGTTAAGAAAAATTTCAAATTGTGGTCTTTAATTACTTGTTAGCTAATTTCTCCAAATTTCTTGAATTAAAGCACAAAATTATCAAAATTAATTCTTTTAGAACCTAATGCTTAAATTCAAGATTTTCAACTAACATTCATAATTTAGAGATAAAATAACATGAAGCTCAATGAATTCTATGCAATTCAAGTTGATTAGGCACTGAAATTCTAGTAAAATAACTCTCCTATGGCGAGTTATCACGGACCACAGAGGTCAAAATGTATAAGCTCAAGAGGCTCCTTGGCTCTATATCCTTTTCCACTAAAAAGGCGTTTGGTCATTTTGCCTTCAAGGCATGACTCACAAACCGATAAAGAGTTTTCTTCCAACTCACTTAGAAGTCCACTCTTCACTAGTCTCTCAATCCTATTGAGATTTATGTGGCCTAACCTTAGATGCCAAAGATAGGCATTTTCTTTTGGAGAAACTTTTATTCTATTAGTTCGTGTTTCAGCTGTTTTAAAGAATTCAGTATTCAAAACACTTTTGACTGAATTAGGTTTTAAAACGTACAGATTACTCTCAAGTGAAGTAGAACATAACAAGTTTCCATTTCTAGAAATAAACGCTTTATTACCAGAAAAAGATACTGAAATACAATGTTCTAAAAGACTGAAAATAGAAACTAGGTTTCTAGTAAACTTTGGTACTATGTACAAATTATCGAATAATAAGTACTTCTGGCCAAAAAATAGCTTCACCACGCCGGTTGTTGTAGCAGAGACAACCTCTCCGAATTTAACCCCTAGCGTTATCTCACCCTCTTGCAGCCGCTGCCAGGAACTAATTCCCTGAAAAGAAGAACAAACATGGTTAGTGGAGCCTGAATCCAATATCCAGACAGAGTCATTACTCTCCACTAAACAAGTTTATGTGACCAGTAAATCATATTTACCTTTTTTCTTCCTGTCGGCAAGGAACTTGTGACAGTTTCTCTTCCAGTGACCATTCCCGTTGCAATAGAAACACTTTCCTTTCTCTGCAACTTCTTTGACCTTTTTGCCCTTCTGGGTGGCAGCACGGTCAGCTTTACCCTTTCTCAATTTCTTCATCTTCCCTTTCGGGCCTGAAGAACCTGCAAACTTAGTCCCAGAAGTCGAACCCCTGTGATAGGACCTGTAGGTAACATTTGCCTTAGCTTTTGGTCTCCTGACTCGCATCAGAGACTGGAAGTTCTATAGTTCATTGAGTAAGGAGGTCAGAGTGTAGCTAATTTTGTTCATAACACCATTGCTACGAAACTGCAGGAAACTCTTCGGAAGAGTCTCCATGATAAAGCTGACTTGGCTCGACTCGTCGATCGAAGCCCCATTCATCTTTGCCAGGATAAAGTGGGTCATCATGTCTAGAACATGTTCACGGACAGACGTCCTCTCCTTCATCCTTGCATTGAAGACGTGTTTGAGGGAATCGTCGCGGACCTGAAAGTACTATTGTCCAAACATGTCCTGCAGTGATTCCTTGATCTCTTTAGTGGTGATCATCACCTCATGCTTCTTTGCCAAAACTTCAGACAAGCTGGCAATTATGTAGACCTTGGCCTTTTCATTGGCCTTGATCCACCAATCGTACGCATCACGAACACTTCGCGATGCAGTCGAGCCCGACATCTGAGGACACTCCTTAGTGAGCACGAACTTAAGGTCGTTAGTTACAAGTATAGTGTTAATATTGTTTTTCCACGTTTGAAAGTTGTCGCCAACTAATTTGTCAGAAGCTAACAGGGCGGTAATTGAACTAGACATTTTTGCTGAAAAAAAAAAAACTTTGAATTTGTCTAAAAAAAACCTTGAAAATCCAATCAGGTTGTAGCAAAATATTTATCCTATAATCTCTAGGTCATTAAAAAAAAAAGCAATGATACCCCAAAGGTTTAGAATGCCCGCCACCGAAGGGTAGACAGAAACACTCCTCCTCTAGGACAAGACTTTCTCGACCAGACCCTAATACCAGAATAGCTCTTATTCCATTAGGCATCCAGTTACCATCATTTGGTATGAATCCATTAACTCTTAATGAATCCTGTGAGTGTCACCCTTTATCTTTAAATTTCCAAGTATTTGTCCAAACAATAGCCACCGAAGGGAGGACTACGAAGGAAAACCAACAAGGAAATTGTATCCCTTTTGTAAATTCACGGTGTTCCGACTCCCATGATCAAGGCCCTCTGAAGGGATTGTCTGGTCCAGGCAAAACTAGCAGGTGGGTCATGGGCGTCTCACGGTGCTAATCGATAAAAGAGACTGTGGGTCCCGTTTTCACAGATCCCGCTCCCACTCACTAAAAGTACTCTCTCCATTCACGTTGATATTGACCCATACAAATACAAAAATCAACCATTAGAACCTCGAGCTCATGAATTTCAACCCTAAGATTACAAAAACCATTTTATCGATTTTTCAGCATTCTACAGATTCCATACCCTGATTTCACACTCTCATAACTTCTTCATTACTTAGCCAAAAAGGATGTACTTTATATCAAACTCTTTCTTTTTGAACCCTCTAAAACTCATCTGAAGAAAAGAAATTGAAATTCCAAGAGAATGTGTCTGAAAATACCTCAAAATCTGCTTCCTTAACAATAAGCTCCTGCTACTTCCAGATTCATTTTCCTGTTAAACCCTTAACTTAACCTGAATTTTAAGGCAACTTACAATCATTTTCTACTCACGACTTCTTCATAAGAGATTTAGGAAATTAAATAAGCTTTCCAACCATACCTTTTATAGCTTCTAATTCGAATTTTACTGATCGGCATGGCTCAAAAACCATAGGTTTCTCAGATTTGACAGTAAATTCTCTCCTCTGCCTTCCTCTTCACAAATCAGTAACTTAATGTAAGAATTTCTCGAGCTTCCTTCACAATATTTATTCAAAAATGGATTAAATTTCAAGAAAATCAAACCTCACCTTTTACCTCTTCTTGTGGAGCTCAAAACGATCCAAATATCAGAACTGGGCCGAATTTATTATCTTGCTGTCGTGGGAGGTTGTATTGAGTTTTCTCCATTTCTTCTTCAACTTCAACCCCAGCAAACCATCTCTTCTTCTTCCTTCAATCCTCTTCCACGAATTCTTTGATTTCTTTTGGTGAAAGTGAGGCAAATAAGAAGGAAATGGGTTAAAAAAAACTTTGGCGGTGGTGGAGCCTCCACTTCTTTTTTTTTTTTTTCCCTTCTCTCTTTCTTCCTTTTTCTTTTCTTTTCTTTTTTATTCTTTTCTTTTCTTTTCTTTTCTTTTATTTTTCTTTCAAAAACATAACAACCACATATCAAAACATTTCATCTCCTTTCTCTTTCATTTTTTTATCTCTTTGTTTGTTTTTTTTTATAAAGAAATTTCAAGGAGAGATCTCGGGTTTACAACTTACCTTCCTCTTAAGAAATCTCGTCCTCGAAATTTAGTAGTCCTTAGGTGAAGCGTTTCGGGTAATTCTTCCTCATTTGGTCCTCTAACTCCCAGGTTTCCTCTTCCACTTCGTGATGTCTCCAACGAACCTTCACGAGTGGGATCGTCTTATTCTCAATACTTGTTCTTTCCTGTCGAGGATTTGAACTGCATTCTCTATGTAACTCAGGTCTTTTTTCAGCTCAACTGGTTGCGCTTGCAACACATATGTCGGATCTAGAATATACTTTCTCAACATGGACACATGAAAAACATCATGTACTCGAGATAGTTCTTCTGGCAACTCAAGTCTGTAGGTTGCTGGCCCAACTCATTTCATTATCTGATAAGGACCAATATATGTATGACTCAGCTTACCTTTCCTGCCAAAGCGAAGAACACCTCTCCACGGAGATAACTTCAAGAAAACTTGATCCCCGACTTGGAATTCTAAGTTCTTTCGCCGCTTATCGGCGTAACTCTTCTGATGATCTTGAGCTACTTTCAAATTCTCTCTAATTACCTTAATATTGTCTATCGTAACTTGTACCAACTCAGGACCGATTAGCTTCTGCTCTCCTTATCTGTTCCAACACACGGGCGTTCTACACGGTCTTCCATACAGAGCCTCAAATGGTGTCATGCCAATACTAGACTGATAGTTGTTATTATAACTGAACTCCATAAGTGATAAGTGGGTATCCCAACTTCCCTTAAACTGAAGGACACATGTTTTCAACATGTCCTCTAAGGTCTGGATGGTCTTCTCTGACTGACAATCTATCTAGGATGGAATGTTGTACTACAATTCAGCTTTTTCCCCATAGCTTTTTGTAAGCTAGGCCAAAACTTAGAAGTAAATCTCGGATCCCAATTTGAAATTATGAACACTGGCATTCCGTATTGACTCAAAATCCTGTCGACGTATAGCTTAGCAAGTTGATCAAGTGTAGACGTCGCTTTAATCGGTATAAACCGTGTTATCCTTGTGAGTCTATCCACTATTACCAAAATAACATCATGTCCACTAGAAGTACGTGGTAATCCAAACAGAAAACCCATAGTGATATACTCTCATTTCCACTCCGGCATTGCCAGTGGATTAAGGAGTCCTCCTAGCTCTTTCTCACTGGTTTAACTTGTTGGCAGATCAAACATCTATCGACATAATCAGCTATCTCCCGCTTCATCCCAGGCTACCAATACGTCCCCTTCAAAGTTTTGTACATCTTGGTACTTCCAGGATGCATAACGTAAGTTGAACTGTAAGCTTCCTCTAGAATAGCATCTTTAAGATCACTAATACTTGAAACGCATAGTCTTCCCTGCCTCACAATGGCTCCGTCTGATCTTATTTTAAATTCTGCTTATAAGCCCTGTTTGGACTTTCCAAACATCTTCTGCAAGTTACTATCCTCTGGCTGTCTTCTCACAATCTCTGCTACGAGCGAAGACCTGACATGGAATTGAGCTAAAAGGCCCCCTAAATTCTCTGCAGTCACAACTGCCTTAGAACCCCACAGTGGCCACCCTTACCCATACTAGTCAAACGACAGACCCCAACAGACAGTAGTTTGTAACACGCTCAGGATTAAGGTCGAGTCACTAATGTCATCTACGAATTTATTAGCTCTATACTATTAACGATGTTACATCAATAAGTCTAATAATTCATGGTCCGGCCTTGTACAATCTCATTGCACAGGATGCCTCCACTCGCATGTCAACCACATGAACGAGCTGGATCACCTCGTTTGTATCTAATACAAAGCGGGTCGCATCTACAGTGTATCCAGGATTAGGTCTCCAACCCTATCCATATACTGTAGACCGTTTGGGTCATTAACTCGAACGTGATCCTCCCTGTGTGTCCACTACACATCGTTCAAGTTTTTGGTTCTCTCATAATACAATGACCCTGGAGCTTAGTTTATTGGATTACGTTTATGAAAAATGTGAGACACAAAGATCAAATAAATAACTCTTATTTATTACAACTTGGAATATTATAAACTACACGAGATGAGGACATACACCCCAACATATTCAAGATATGGATACATTTACATTATGCATCAGAAATCTGAGACACTTGAAAAGTTCAAGGAATATAAAACTGAGGTTGAGAACCTTTTAGGTAAATCCATCAAAACATTTCGATCTGATCGAGGTGGATTATACATGGATCATGAATTCCAGGACTATATGATAGAACATGAAACAACGTCCCAACTCTCAGCACCTAGTATGCCACAACAAAACGGTGTATCGGAAAGGAGAAATAGAACCCTGTTAGACATGGTTCGTTAGATGATGAGTTATGCTCATCTCCCTGACTCGTTTTATGGTTATGAAGTGGAGACTGCAGTATACATTTTGAACAATATTCATTCGAAAAGTGTTTCTAAAACACCTTACAAACTCTGGAAAGGGCGTAAAGGTAGTTTAGGTCATTTCAAAATTTGGGGATGTCCAACCCATGTGCTAATGACAAATCCGAAGAAATTGAAACATGCTTATTTGTGGGCTACCCTAAAGAAACGAGAGGTGGTCTATTTTTCGATCCAAAGAAAATAAGGTGTTTGTGTCGACAAACGCCACTTTTCTTGAGGAATACCACATCAGGGATCACAAGCCTAAGAGTAAAATCGTGTTAAAAGAGTTAGACAGTATGTCAGTAAAAGTTACTGACAATGCTAAGAAACCAACAAAAGTTGTTGACCCTAGCTCGTCTATTCAAAGTTGTCCATCTCAACAGTTGAGAGAGCCTCGACGTAGTGGGAGGGTTGTTACACAGGCTGACCGTTACATGGGTTTAACTGAAACCCAAGTTGTCACATCTAGTGATGACTGCGAGGACCCATTGTCATATGATCAAGCAATGGATGACATTGACATGGACCAGGAAATGGAGTCTATGTACTTTAATTCCGTTTGGGATCTTATGGATCAACCTGATGGGGTTAAGAGAAAACGTGGTGTAGATGGGAAGGTACAGACTTTCAAAGCTAGACTCGTGGCAAAGGGCTATACCCAGCGAGAAGGGGTTGACTATGAGGAAACCTTTTCTCTTATTGCCATGATTAAGTCTATACGGATCCTTCTTGCCATTGCTGCATATTATGACTATGAAGTATGGCAAATGGATGTCAAGATGACCTTTCTGAACGACAATCTTGGCGAAAACATCTACATGGACCAACCCAAAGGGTTCATTCAACAAGGCCATGAGCAAAAGGTTTACAGGCTGAAATGATCCATTTATGGGTTGAAACAAGCCTCTAGGTCTTGGAATATAAGGTTTGATGAAGCTATCAAATCCTATGGCTTTTATCAAAATGTTGATGAACCTTGTGTATACAAGAAGATAATCAACAGTACTATCGCTTTTCTAGTGTTGTATGTGTTGGGATTTTTGTCCTAATCTCGTGTTTGTAATATATTGTTTGAAATTAATAAGAGTTATTCATTTCATCACTTTGTGTCTCGCAATATTCATAAACTTTTCCAATAAAATAAGCTCCAGGGTCATTGAATTTATGAGAGAACTAAAACTTGAACGGTGTGTAGTGGACACACAGGGAGGATCACGTTCGAGTTAATGACCCGAACGGTCAACAGTATATGGATAGGGTTGGAGACCTAATCCTGGATACACTGTGGATGCGACCCGCTTTGTATTAGATACAAACGAGGTGATCTGACTCGTTCATGTGGTTGACATGCGAGTGGGGGCATCTTGTGCAATGAGATTGTACAAGACTAGGACCGTGAATTATTAGACCTACCGATGTAACAGATTGTGATAAGGACTACTAACTTCATAGATGACCATTAGTGACTCGACACGAATCACGAGCGTGTTACGGACTCGCATCATGGAGTCCGTCCTTTGACTAGTACGGGTGAGGGTGGTCACGATTACTCGCCCAATATGCCTATCTTCTCGGGACAGGACCAAGTAGGGAGCGGGAACTTAACTATGCGAGATGGAATTCATTGTTTCCCCTTTAGGGAAACTAGAGAGGTTGTTCCCTTAAGTGTTGTCTCCGTGGCTTGGACAACGGCGCCCACCTTCTCACCGCCCGAGAAGGGTGTTGTGTATGGTTGGACCATCACAATATGTTGTTCATTAGAGAGCAGCGGTGGGGACTTAAGGAACAATAGGTAGACACTGGGGGTAAACGATAATTTGACCCACCGTGTCTCACGAACAAACTGTGAAGGGTCGACTCATGGGAATTGGTTATATCGGTGGACACGTAATATTCTCGTGCGACGGGAGTGCGCTCACGGGCTATAGTGGAGTGTTACCGTAGCTAATGAATGTTGGTTAACCGGTCAAAGAGTTTTGGCGAGTTAATCTCGGATCATTGGAGCCAAAATCCATTGTAGGTCCATTAGGTCCTTCGGTTTGTACAATCTGGTTAAAAGAAGGGTTAATGTTTTGGTATGAAATTGAAGTGTTCAATTTCCCTTTAAGGGCATTTATGTCATTTATATGAGATATGAATGATATAATATATAGTTTAATGTGAATGAGATTCATAATAAACTATAGGTTAGCCTAATTGTTGAATTAGGGCTAATTGGAGAATTTAATTGAGAGTAATTAAATTGGATGTGATTCAATTTAATTAATCCACAATTAATGCAAATGAGATTTGCAATATGAGATATGAGATATCTTATATTATGTGGTTATGCAAATGAGATTTGCATAACCTATGGTTGTGGTAAAGTGGTAATAATGAGGAGATTTTAACTCCATCATTCCACTATATAATCCCTTCTTGCAAGAAGGAATGTAACCATTCTCTCATTTTTTTTATTTTCATCAAAGAAGAGAAGAAGAATTCTCTCTACTCTCTCTCAATTCTCCTCCCTCTCCAAAACACTAATGTTCCCACATAACTTTCCTTTTTCCAAAAGAGAACAACCGAGACTCCAAGTGGTGGTGTTCCGGTTCAGTTCGTGGGAAGAGTTCGTTGAGATCGAGAAGCACGAAGAGTTCGTGATCTAAGGAAGAAACCTTGAAGAGAGTCTTCAACAAGTAAGTATCTCTAAACTTGCTGTTTTTCTTCCTTTTTCCAGCATGTTTAGCCTAGATCTTTAGTAGATCGTTTTAACAAAACCAAGTTGCGTAATGATACCGTGACGATTCGATCGTCTTCCGCTGCGCGGGGATTTTCATTCCCTTCAGTATGTGGATGATATCCTACTCATTGGGAATGAGGTAGGATTCCTAACTGCTGTCAAAAACTGGTTGGCTACGCAATTCCAAATGAAAGATTTGGGAGAAGCGCAGTTTGTTCTCGATATCCAAATTGTCTAGAACCACAAGAACAAAACACTAGCCTTGTCTCAAGCATTGTACATCGACAAAATGTTGATTCGATATAAGATGCAAAACTCCAAGAAGGGTTTATTGCCTTTCAGACACGGGATTCCTGACTGCTGTCAAAAACTGGTTGGCTACGCAATTCCAAATGAAAGATTTGGGAGAAGCGCAGTTCGTTCTCGATATCCAAATTGTCTGGAACCACAAGAACAAAACACTAGCCTTGTCTCAAGCATTGTACATCGACAAAATGTTGATTTGATATAAGATGCAAAACTCCAAGAAGGGTTTATTGCCTTTCAGACACGGGATTCACTTGTCTAAGGAACAATGTCCTAAGACACCTCAAGATGTTAAGGATATGAGACGAGTCCCTTATGCATCAACTATAGGTAGCCTCATGTACGCCATGTTGTGTACTCGGCCCGACATCTATTATGAAGTTGGGATTGTCAATAGCTATCAATCCAACCCAGGATTAGATCACTAGACTGCGATAAAATCAATCCTCAAGTATCTTAGGAGAACGAGGAACTATGTGCTTGTGTATGGGCTAAGGATCTGATCCTTACAGGATACACGGACTCTGACTTCCAAACCAATAAGGATTCTAGGAAATCCACTTTAGGGTCAGTGTTTACTCTTAATGGAGGGGCAATAGTCTGGCAAAGCATCAAGCAAGGATGCATTGCTTACTCCACTATGGAGGCTGAGGATGTAGCAGCTTGTGAAGCAGCTAAAGAGGCAGTAAGGCTTAGGAAGTTCATGACTGATTAGGAAGTCATTCCAAATATGAACCTCCCCGATCACCCTTTATTGTGATAATAGCGGTGTCGTGGCCAACTCGAGAGAACCTCATAGTCACAAAAGAGGAAAACACATCGAACGGAAGTATCACTTGATACGACAAATTGTGCACCGAGGAGACGTGATCGTCACGAAGATAGCAACAGAGCACAACGTTGCTGATCCGTTTACAAAGACTCTCACGGCTAAGGTGTTCGAGGGTCACCTAGAAACTCTAGGTTTACACATTAGAACTTGGCTAGGGCAAGTGTGAGTATTGTATCAAAAGGTATTCAATGCCCTAGTTTATTGTATTTGCATTATTGTAATGTTTTATGTACTCCACTAGCTTTAGGACAAGTGGGAGTTTGTTGGGATTTATGCCCTAAACTCGTGTATTTGTAATTGTTTGAGGAAATGAATAAAGTTGTTATTTTTTCCTTTAAACTTGTATTCTCGTTATTACAAACTTAAATCCAATAAATTAGGCTCCAGGGTCATATTTAGAATGTCACCCAAATGGTCTATAGTAGATGGATTAGGTCGGGAACCTTATCTTGTTAACACTATGGATGTGACCCACTTTGTATTTGATACAAACGAGGCAATCCAGCTCATTCATGTAGTTGACATGCGAGTGAGGGGGCATCTTGTGCAAAGAGTTTGTACAAGACTGGACCCAGAATTGTTAGACTAATCCAGTAACACCGTTGATAGGTTAGGGTTAATGATTCAAACGATGACCAATAGTGATTCAACCTGAATCCTGAGCGAGTTGCGAACTCCTGTCTGCCGGGGATTATCCCTTGCCTAGTACGGGTAAGAGTGGCCACAGTTGCCGACTCAATATGCCGACCTTCTCAGGGATGAAACCTTGAAGGAAGCTGGGGACTCAACTTCGCAAGAAAGAATTGTAAGCCCTAAACTCTATTTTCTTTTATCATTTTGCACTCGTACTTGATGTTTTGAAATATGCAAAATGATATAGGTTGCACTAAAGGATGTCGTGATTGGATTTGGGAATTTATTTAATTGGGAGCTACAATGTGTTAAAAGCTTCATAAGGAGATAGGTAAGCCATTGAAATAAGCATATTAAAAGTTGAATTGAAGTAAGTTAAAAGCTTTAGCAAATTGGGGAAATTTAAGATGCAATATGTATTGAATGGAAGATCTTATACCTCACAAACTTAGTATAAGTTGACTAAATGCTTAGGGTTTATTTACTTACTTATTTTAATGTTTTAAAAAGGGGATTATGATGTAAATATTAAAGTTAGAGTTGGGCAAAGGAGGTGAAGCCTCGGAGTTAAAACTTTGCAAGTAGATGCTGTCAAATTCGTAGGAAAACAGCAAGCTCCTAGAAAATGGGTCATCTTCAAACGATCATATCTCTTCATTTACTGAGGCAAATTCGATGATTTTTCAGTCAAAATCTCAGAAATTGAGTGTCGAATACGAAACTGGTCGGCTTTCGTGAAAATACGCAGAGGAAGAAGGAGAAAAGTGCAGAACAGTGAGAGGTGTTCAAAGTTCTCGTGTAGCAGAACAGTATGAAGAGATCAGTCTCTTTTGAGCTTATGAGGAGGAATTAGAAGCTGAAATTTTGATGTAAGTAAGCTAAGATGTTGTACTTGAGGTTTATCAAAAAATATTGAGTGGTTGTGTTGATAAATTCTTAGGAACCTAAGCTGAAAGTTGAACCTGAAATTTTAGGTGCAAGGGAAAAACTGCTAGCAAGAGATTGAAGGAGATGTTTTTTCCATTTTTATATACTTTACATCCAAGTGTGTATGGCTATTCTGAATTGAGTTATGGGACTGAATTAGATCTATTTTTAAGGTGCATAAGGAAAGGAATTAATGTTACTAATTTCATTTTCAGGGCAAACGAAGATACGAATAGCTTATAATCCTTGGAACCCTTTTGGTGATTGTGAGTGACTCTATTTTAGAACTATTCTTAACCTTAGCTTTTCTTTAAAAGCATAAATGTTGATCACTGAATCATGCCTGAATTAATTTTGTATAGTTTCATGGAGTTTGTGACAGAATGTTCTTTATGGAACTTAAGCATATTTTGTATTCGTGGGTAACTATATATTCAAGTATGGAAACTAGTTATGGAAGTATGATTTCCTCTAGAGAATGCCTTGTGTAAGTTCACTTGGAAACATGTTTAGGAAAGTAATATGCAAATGTTGAGAAATTGTTGTATGTATTTTGAAAATATGATTTCCATGGTAAACAAGGTATGCCCATGTATGTTGTTAACCCCCGGTACTGAAGGACATCGAGAAGGTACTTGGGAGGGAAGAATCGTGTTTTCCCGATACTGATGGACAATGAGAAGGTATTCGGGTAGTAAATGGTCTTATCCTAATACTGAAGGACATAGAGAAGGTATTAGGGAAAACCAAAGTGCTCAATGGCATTCCACGTGCACGTGAGAGAGGTATGAACGTTATTCGTATAAATATAACTCTACCACCGCTAAGGTTCGAGAGTGGTATCATGCCATGAGTTTTGTTGTATTGAGCTTCTACATTATTGATCTATCTACCCTCAATATAGTACTACATTATGAGTTTTATGTTATACATAAGTGGTGACTTAAACCTGTAAAATGAAAGCATGGCTTGATTATGCTTACAAACAAATGTTAAGTTATTTTCTACTTATAGTCGTCTGCCCATTATTATGCTTCACCTTTGAGCTTATAATGTTTTAAAAATAGATACTCACTGGGCTTCCCAGCTCACGTATTCATTATGTTTACTCTTCCCAGGTAGCAGACGAGTTCCCGGTGCTTAGCCTTGACAAGACCTGTTTGCCACCACGTCGTTTTAGCTCCTTGTATATACACTTCCTTATGTATATAGTTGTAGTGAAAACATATTTGTTGGGTTGTAATAAACTTGAAGGTTATATGACTAGCTAAAGAACATAGTACTGGAAGTGAATGTGTCGTGCTTATATGTGTATTCAATGTTCAATCGTGCTTGTTTAAACGTGTTGTGTTGCATTTAATTTTAGTTTAAGTCTTGGGTTAGTCAGGGAGAGCAAGTAAGAGAGTTGGTTATCCCTATCTTTGCATCTTTTCCTAGGTTAAGCAAGTAAGCTGGGAGAGGGTGTGACAACTTGGTATTAGAGCAAAAGGTTTTGGGAAGGGAACTAGGTTCATGCATTAAACTAGGAGCTTGTTGTCTTAACTATTTTAATAAGATTTTATAATTTAGGACCATGGCTCGAGGTGGCAAACGAGGCAGGCAAGTGGAGGCCTAAACTCAAGAAGCTACTGGTGATAGAGGAAAAGAAGTATCAGAGGGAGAGTCTAGTCATCCTCAGCAAGAGGTGAACATGGAGGAACAGATCTTTACGAGGATAACTCAAAGATTAGCTGAAAGTGTTGGATCAGCATAAGCATATCTAGAAAAGAAGTATGGCATTGAAAGACTGAAGGCCTTAGGTGCAACAACATTTGAAGGCACGACAGATCCCGTTGATGCTGAGGTTTGGTTAAATTTGATTGAGAAGTGTTTTAGGGTCATGTGATGCCCTGAAGACAGGAAGGTCGATTTAGCAGCATTCTTGCTCCAGGAGTAGATGATTGGTGGAAGATAACAGAGAGCAGAAAAGAGGAAGCTTGGAGCTGGAAAGAGTTTCGAAAGGCTTTTGAAGAGAAGTACTATCCGAGCTCTTATCGTGATGCAAAGAGGAACGAGTTTCTAGCACTTGTTCAGGGATCAATGACAGTAACAGAATATGAGAAGAAGATCACAGAGTTATCAAAGTATGCTAGCACTATTGTTGCAAACGAGATAGATCTGTCACACCCCGTCCCACCTTACTTGCCTAACCTAGGAAGAGATGCAAAGACAAAGATAACCAAACCTCTTGTTGGCTTTCCTTGACTAACCCAAGACTAACTTAAAATAAACGTAACACAACATGTTTGAACAAGCAAAATTAAGCACTGATATACACTTATATATGAAACACATTCACTTCCTTTACTATCTTCTTTAGATAATCATAAAGTTTTCAAGTTTATTACAACCCATCTAATATGTTCTCACTACAAACCATATACCAAAGAAAGTGTATATACAAGGAGCTAAATGGCGTGGTGGCAAATAGGTCTTGTGAAGGCTAAGCACTGGAAACTCGTCTACTACCTGGGAAGAGTAGACATAAAGAAAACGTGAGCTAGGAAGCTCAGTGAGTGTCTATTATAAGCTCACAGGTGAAGCATAAAAAAAAATGGCAGACTATAAGTAGAAAATAGCTTAACATAAACAAACCATGCTTCGAATTTATAGGTTAAAGTCACCACTTATGCATAGCACACAACTCATAATGTAGTATTATATTGAGGGTAGATAGATCAATAATGTAGAAGCTCATAACAATAAAACACATGGCATGATACCACTTTTGAACCATAGAGCTGGTAGAGTTACATTTGTACCAATAAGGTTCATATCTCTCTCACGTGCACGTGGAATACCTTTGGCCCTTTGGTTTTCCCTAATACCTTCTCTATGTCCTTCAGTATTAAGGTAAGACCATTTACTACCCGAATACCTTCTCATTGTCCTTCAGTATCGGGAAATTATGATTCATTCCCCCCAAGTACTTTCTCGAATGTCCTTCAGTATAAGGGGTTAACCACAATCAAGGGCATAATTTGTTTACCATGGAAATCATGTCTTTATAACACATACAACAATTTCTTGACATTTTCACATTATCATCTAAACATGTTCCCAAGTGGATTTACACAAAACATTCTCTAGAGGAAAGCATACTTTCATAATTTAGTTTCCATATATTTCAAAGCATGCTTAGGCTCCATCATGAACCTTATGTTAGAAACTCCATGAAGCTATACATAATTAGTTCAAACAAGATTCAATGATCAACAATTATGTTTTTGAAGAAAAACATAGGTCAAGCATAATTCTAGAATAGAGTCACTCACAATCACCAAAAGAGTTCCAAGTGTTATACGCTTTTCCTATCTCCGTTTGCCAATTGGTTGTAAGGTATATAGAAATGGAAGAGAATCTCCTTCAATCTCTTGCTAGAAGTTTTTCCCTTTCACCTAAAATTACAGGTTCAACTTTCAGCTTGGGTTCCTCAAAATTTATCAACACAAACACTAAATATTTTTTTGATAAACCTCAAGGACAACATCTTAGCTTACTTACCTCAAAATTTCGGCTTCTAATTCCTCCTCAAGAGCTCAAGCATGATGATCTCCTCATACTATTCTACTACCCGAGAATCCTGAACACCCTTCACTGTTCTGCACTTTTCTCCTTCGTCCTCTTGGTATTTTTCTGAAAGGCCGATAAGTTTCGTATTCTACACTCAATTTTTGAGATTTGGACTCAAAAATCATCGAATTTGGTTCAGTAGACAGAGAGATATGGTCGATTGAAGTTGCCCTATTTTCCAGTTTGCTTGTTGTCTTAGTAAGAATTTGACACCACCTTCTTGCTAAACTTAGCTCGAGCCTTCACCTCCTTTGGCCAGCTCCTACTTTATTATTTACATAATAATCTCTTTTTTAAAAATACCAAAATAAGTAAATAAGCCAACCTAAAGCATTTAACCAACTTTACCTAAGTTTATAAAAGATATGAACTTTTCATTCAATACGTAATGCACCTAAAATTTGCCTAATTTGCTAATGATATTAACATACTTCAATTAACCTTCTAATATGCTTATTTCAATGGTTTACCTATCCCCTTATGAAGTTTAGACACATTGTAGCTCCAAATTCAAAAGATTATGAAATTCGATCACGACATCATTTAGTGCAACCTATACGATTTTGCATATTTCAAAACTTCATGAACGAGTGCAAAATGATAAAAGAAAATAGAGTTTAGGGCTTACAAGATCGATGCAAGAGGTTCGAGAATGGTCTGCAAACAGAGATCCGAACGCCTGTGACAACAAGTTTGGAGTGGGTTGAGTTCTCCAAGCTTGTGGAGACGGCATTACGGGTAGAGCGAAGCCTAGTAGATGACAGAATGGGAAAAGGAGTTGTAAGTGGTGGTCATACCACTTATTCTGTTAGTTTACCACGAGACCAATTCCAACGAGGAGATAATAGGAGATTCACTCTAGGTGTTTCTAGAAAAGGGAGCTTTAAACCCCATCGTGGTGGGCAGTCTACTCCAAGGACTGGTACAGATGGACGTGGGGAAAGACAGAGGCAGCAGGGATCAAGTTTTCTGATGGGATCAGCAAGGGACTCCCGACAGGGCAACCTAGTGAGTCAGTAGCTAGTTCAGCAAGGAAACCTTTGTGCAACACTTGTGGAAAGTATCATTGGGGTCGATGTTTGAGTGGCGAAAATGTATGTTTCAACTGTGGGCAAGGCGGTCACTTCAAAAGGGAATGCCCCCATCTAATGCAAGAAGGCATGATAGGACAGAGAACCACGTCGCAGACCGTGAACCAACAGCAAAATACTGGGGTAGCTGGAGGAGAAGGCACTAGTAGTGCTAAGCAGAAGGTAGGTCGACCGCGACAACAGGGGAAGATTTACGCCATGACACAGCAAGAGGCAGAGGATGCACCAGAAGTTGTTACGGGTACACTTTTTATCTGTAATAAACCTGCACATGCATTATTAGATCCAGGAGCTACGCATTCTTTTATCTCTAAAATGTTTGTTGCTAGCATTTTTGCGAAGTTACAACCTTTATCTGAGGAGTTGTGTATTTATACTCCTATTGGTGATATGTTGATAGTTTGTAGTGTTTATACTAATTGTATGGTGGAAGTGAATGGTATGACTATGACAACTGAACTGATTCCCTTAGATCTTCAAGAGTTCGACGTTATCTTGGGGATGGATTTCTTATCTAGGTATCATTCCTTAATGGACTGTCATAGGAAGGAAGTTGTGTTGAGGAAGTCAGGCGACACTAAGGTTGTGTTTAAGGGGTATAGGAAGATATTACCTACTTGTATGATATCAACTATTAAAGCTAGAAAATTATTGAAGAAAGGTTGTACAACATATCTTGCATATGTAGTTTGTACACCAGTGAGTAAATTGAAACCTGAAGACATTCCAGTACTATGTGAGTATTTAGATGTCTTCCCAGAGGAGCTAACAGGGTTGTCACCTGATAGAGAGGTGGAGTTTACCATAGATTGATGCCAGGAACAACGCCAATATCTCAAGCCCCGTATAGGATGGCACCGAAGGAATTGAAGGAATTGAAAACTCAGTTGCAGGAGTTGGTGGATAAGGGTTATATTCGACCAAGTGTATCTCCTTAGGGAGCACCTTTGTTGTTTGTTAAAAAGAAGGATGGGACATTACGATGATGTATTGATTATCGACAACTGAATAAGTTAACAATACATAACAAATATCCTTTGCCCCGCATAGATGACTTGTTCGATCAACTAAAGGTTGTCTCAGTGTTTTCCAAAATTGATTTACGATCAGGTTACCATCAGCTGAAGATCGATGACTCTGATGTACCAAAAACAGCTTTCAGGACAAGGTATGGGCATTATGAATTCTTGGTAATGCCATTCGGGTTAACAAATGCCCCAGCAGCATTCATGGATCTCATGAATCAGGTATTCCATCCTTACCTTGATCAGTTTGTGATAGTATTTATTGATGACATCTTGGTGAATTCAGAAAGTAAAGAGAAGCATGCAGAACATCTCAGACTAGTGCTACAGACATTATGAAATCGGAAGTTGTATGCTAAATTTAGTAAATATGAGTTTTGGCTGGAACAGGTTGTGTTTTTTGGACACATAGTGTCAGAAGTTGGAGTTCAAGTGGATCCTCAGAAGACAGAAGCTATAGTTAAGTGGGAACAACCCACTTCAATATCGAAAGACCGTAGTTTTTTGGGACTTGCAGGATACTATCGACGTTTTGTTGAGGGGTTTTCGAAGATAGCTCTTCCATTAACCAGTTTGAAAAAGAAGAATACGAAGTTCGAGTGGAGTGAAGAGTGTGAAAAAAGTTTTCAAGAGTTAAAGAACAAAGTTGTCACAGCACCGGTACTAACTCTACCCACCATGGGAAAAGAGTTTGAGGTTTACTGTGATGCCTCACATCAGAGCCTTGGATGTGTGCTTATGCAGGATAGGAAAGTGATCGCTTATGCGTCAAGACAGTTGAAAAAGCATGAATGTAATTATCCTACTCATGATCTGGAGCTCGCAGCAGTTGTGTTAGCTTTAAAGATTTGGAGGCATTATCTGTTTGGTGAGAAGTGTTGCATTTACACAGATCATAAAAGTTTAAAATATATCTTGAACAGTAAAGAGTTGAATTTGAGCAATGGCGGTGGCTTGAGTTGATAAAAGACTACGACTGCACGATTGAATACCACCCAGGAAAGGCTAATGTTGTAGCTGATGCACTGAGTAGGAAGTCGAAGCAACGTAGGGGTTGACTTAATGCTGTTAGAGTCGCTCTATTTGAGGAACTCAAGAGTTCTAATGCAAAAGTGTATGTTGGTGACAAAGGAAATTTGTTAGCTCATTTTCATGTAAAACCTATCTTAATTAATGATGTTATCTCAAGTCAAGCAAAAGACCCTACCCTGAAGAAATTGATAGATGAGGTGAACTTGAAGCAGAGAGCAGATTACGAAGTAAGGCGTGATGGAGCATTGATGAAGTGTGGTAGATTTTGTGTACCTAAAGATGAAACTTTGAGAAATGTGATACTAGAGGAAGCACGTAGTTCAGCCTATGTGATGCATCCAGGAGGTACAAAGATGTATCGGACCCTAAAGAACCATTATTGGTGGCCACGAATGAAACGAGAGATAGCAGAGTATGTCTCTAAATGTTTAATTTGTCAGCAGGTGAAACCTGAACGACAGAAACCAGGAGGGCTTCTAAATCCACTCCCAATACTTGAATGGAAGTGGGAGCATGTAACCATGGATTTCTTATTTGGACTTCCCCGAACACCAAGTGGTTATGACGAGATTTGGGTGATAGTAGATAGACTGACTAAGACTGCTCGATTCTTACCCGTCAAGGTAACTTTTACTCTGGATAAACTTGCTAAATTATATGTTGACAGGATTGTAAGCCAATACGGAGCCCCAGTATCAATTGTGTCGGATAGGGATTCGAGATTTAGTTCCAAGTTTTGGTTGAGTCTCCAAGAGGCCTTAGGAACTAAGTTGCACTTTAGTACAACATTTCATCCACAAACCGATGGTCAATGGAAAGAACCATTGGACCCTTGAAGACAGGCTTGAGCATGCGTATTGCAATATAAAGGAAGCTGGGAGACTCACCTATCGTTGATGGAGTTTGCATACAATAATAGTTATCATTCTAGCATCGGAATGGCACCATACGAAGCATTATATAAAAGGAAAAGTAGAACCCCTATTTGCTGGGGGGAGGTAGGAGAAAGGAAGCTGATAGGGCCAGAGTTGGTCCAAGTTACCTCGGAGAATGTTAAATTTATCAGAGAAAGACTGAAGACAGCACAAGATAGACAAAAGAGCTACGCTGACAAACGAAGAAGAGATTTAGAATTCAAATCGGAGACAAAAATTTCACGAGACTATCCCCGTGGAAGGGTATTTTCATGTTCGTAAGGAAGGGAAACTGAGCCCGAGATATATAGGGCCTTACGAGATTCTAGAGCGTGTAATGTTTTCCATCAACTTACAGATTAGCTTTATCGATAGAATTGTCTCGGGTACATAATGTTTTCCACTTATCAATGTTGAGGAAATACATTTCTGATCCATCACATGTGCTCAAGGTAGAACCAATACAACTTAAGGAGAATCTATCCTATGAGGAAGAACCTCTACAAGTACTGGATCGGAAAGAACAAGTGCTTAGGAACAAGTGAATACCACTGGTAAAGGTGTTGTGGAGAAATCACGACGTCGAGGAAGCAACATGGGAGAGCGAAGACCAAATGAAAGAAAAGTACACACAACTTTTTTCGTGTTGAATTTCGAGGGCGAAATTCCGCTTAAGGGGGTAGTAAATTGTAAGCCCTAAACTCTATTTTCTTTTATCATTTTGCACTCGTACTTGATGTTTTGAAATATGCAAAATGATATAGGTTGCACTAAAGGATGTTGTGATCGGATTTGCAAATTTATTTATTTGGGAGCTACAATGTGTTAAAAGCTTCATAAGGAGATAGGTAAACCATTGAAATAAGCATATTAAAAGTTGAATTGAAGTAAGTTAAAAACTTTAGCAAATTGGGGAAATTTAAGATGCAATATGTATTGAATGGAAGATCTTATACCTCACAAACTTAGTATAAGTTGACTAAATGCTTAGGGTTTATTTACTTACTTATTTTGGTGTTTTAAAAAGGGGATTATGATGTAAATATTAAAGTTGGAGCTGGGAAAAGGAGGTGAAGCCTCGGAGTTAAACTTTGCAAGTAGGTATTGTCAAATTCGTAGGAAAACAGCAAGCTGCTGAAAAATGGGTCATCTTCAAACGATCATATCTCTTCATTACTGAGTTAAATTTGATGATTTTTTAGTCCAAATCTCAGAAATTGAGTGTAGAATACTAAACTGGTCGGCTTTCCTAAAAATACGCAGAGGAAGAAGAAGAAACGTGCAGAACAGTGAGAAGTGTTCAAAGTTCTTGGGTAGCAGAACAGAATGAGGGGATCAGTCTCTTTTGAGCTTATGAGGAGGAATTAGAAGCTAAAATTTTGAGGTAAGTAAGCTAAGATGTTGTACTTGAGTTTTATCAAAAAATATCGGGTGGTTGTGTTGATAAATTCTGAGGAACCCAAGCTGAAAGTTGAACCTGAAATTTTAGGTGCAAGGGAAAAACTGCTAGCAAGAGATTGAAGGAGATGTTTTTTCCATTTCTATATACTTTACATCCAAGTGTGTATGGCTATTCTTAATTGAGATATGGGACTGAATTAGATCTATTTTTAAGGTGCATAAGGAAAGGAATTAATGTTACTAATTTCATTTTCAGGACAAACGGAGATAGGAATAGCTTATAATCCTTGGAACCCTTTTAGTGATTGTGAGTGACTCTATTTTAGGACTATTCTTAACCTTAGTTTTTCTCTAAAAGCATAAATGTTGATCACTGAATCATGCCTGAATTAATTTTGTATAGTTTCATGGAGTTTGTGACAGAATGTTCTTTAGGGAACTTAAGCATGTTTTGTATTAGTGGGTAACTATATATTCAAGTATGGAAACTAGTTATGGAAGTATGATTTCCTATAGAGAATGCCTTGTGTAAGTTCACTTGGAAACATGTTTAGGAAAGTAATATGCAAATGTTGAGAAATTGTTGTATGTATTTTGAAAACATGATTTCCATGGTAAACAAAGTATGCCCATGTATGTTGTTAACCCCTAGTACTGAAGGACATCGAGAAGGTACTTGGGAGGGAAGAATTGTGTTTTCCCGATACTGATGGACAATGAGAAGGTATTCGGGTAGTAAATGGTCTTATCCTAATACTGAAGGACATAGAGAAGGTATTAGGAAAAACCAAAGTGCCCAATGGCATTCCACGTGCACGTGAGAGAGGTATGAACGTTATTGGTATAAATATAACTCTACCACCGCTAAGGTTCGAGAGTGGTATCATGCCATGAGTTTTGTTGTATTGAGCTTCTACATTATTGATCTATCTACCCTCAATATAGTACTACATTATGAGTTTTTTGCTATACATAAGTGGTGACTTAAACCTGTAAAATGAAAGCATGGCTTGATTATGCTTACAAAAAAATGTTAAGTTATTTTCTACTTATAGTCTGCTCATTATTATGCTTCATCTTTGAGCTTATAATGTTTTAAAAATAGACACTCACTGGTCTTCCCAGCTCACGTATTCATTATGTTTACTCTTCCCAGGTAGCAGACGAGTTCCCGGTGCTTAGCCTTGACAAGACCTGTTTGTCACCACGTCGTTTTAGCTCCTTGTATATACACTTCCTTATGTAGATGGTTGTAGTGAAAACATATTTGTTGGGTTGTAATAAACTTGAAGGCTATATGACTAGCTAAAGAACATAGTACTAGAAGTGAATGTGTCGTGCTTATATGTGTATTCAATGTTCAATCGTTCTTGTCAAACGTGTTATGTTTTAATTTTAGTTTAAGTCTTGGGTTAGTCAGGGAGAGCCAGTAAGAGAGTTGGTTATCTCTGTCCTTGCATCTTTTCCTAGGTTAAGCAAGTAAGCTGGGAGGGGGTGTGACAAGAATTCACTTGTTCCCCGTTCTAGGGTAACTAGATAGGTTGTTCCCTTAAAAGATGTATCCAGGTCTTGAGCAGCGGGGCCCCCTCCCTATTGCTAGTCCGAGAGGGATAATGTTTATGGTTAGACCATAAACTTGTTGTTCATTAGATGATCAGTGGTGCTTCAGGTGCAAGAAGTAGTGATTGGGGTAAAACAGTAATTCTATTCAGCTGTGACTATCGGACGACCTGTAAAGGGTTGATTCACGGGCATTGGTTAAATCAATGGACACAACTTGTCCTACGGTGAAGAAAGTGCAACTACGAGTCTTTAGTTGAGTGACTCGTAGTTAACGAATGTTGATTGACGAGATCAATGAGTTTGATTAGTCAATCTCGTATCGTTGGAGCTCATGATCTGTAGGTCCATTAGGTCCCTCCATTGGCTCAACATGGAATTTAATAGAGGGTATAAAGTTTTGGAATGAATTGAAATGTTCAAGTTCAAATTTAGGGAATATATCAATTATATATGTTCAAATTCAAATTTAGTTCAATGTAAATATGATTCATATTGAACTTAGTTATGTCTAATTATGGAATTGGGACATAAAATATGGTGGAACTTTGGAGAAATGAAATTGGACTTATTAAAATCCAATTTCTCCACATTATATGAATATGATTCATATAATAAGGTGTTTGACACCTTATATTATGCATTTATGCATAATAAGTGGAGAAAGTGGCAAGATAGGTGGAGAATTTTTCTCCACCCAAATTGCCTATAAAAGCATCCTTTTGGATGCATTTATGTCACTTGAACCATTTGTGTAGTTTTGCATCTAAGGCAAACACAAGAGTTCACTAAAAAATTCTCTCTCAAAACGCCCCTAAACCAAAAAGGAGATCTCACCTCTCTCCCTCTCCTATTGAACAATTGAGAAGGCTTTTTTGTGGTGTTCGAGAAATCGTTCGTAGTGAAGAAGAAGTCGTAGACGTCGAGGAACTACTTGAAGAATTGGTCTTCAAAGGTAATCCTTCTAATCTCTCTTTGCTTTAAAATTAGTATGTTTAGCCTAGATTTATGTTTGAGCAACTTCTATGTAATACAATTAAGTGCATATGCGATCAATCGCTTCTCCATGGGATTCAATTCCCTTCAATAATTATGTGTTCAAAAGAAAACATAAAACATTTAAGTCATTTCATTCTAGAAAATCATGTGTTTCCTTAAGCATAATTCAAGCATATAAATCATTTTCGAAGTTCATTTTGTCACTCACAGCGTTAGAACTAGAAATTTGGCCCGTATACTCGACCAATTTCCTCTTGGCCTGTCAAACAAACCAAAACCAAGCATTAGAACCTCGAGCTCATGAATTTCAACCCTAAGATTACAACAACCATTCTATCTATTTTCCAGCATTCTACAGATTTCATACCCTGATTTCACACACTCATAACTTCTTCATTACTTAGCCAAAAATGATGTACTTTATATCAAACTCTTCCTTTTTTAACCCTCTAAAACTAATCTGAATAAATAAAATTGAAATTCCAAAGGGATGTTTCTGAAAATACCTCGAAAGCGGCTTCCTTAACAATAAGCTCTTGCTACTTCCAGATTCGTTTTCCTGCTGAACCCTGAACTTAACCTTAATTTTAAGGCAACTTAAAATCATTTTCTACTCACGACCTTTGCATGAGAGTCTTAGGAAATAAAATAAGCTTTCCAACCATACCTGTTACAACTTCTAATTCGAATTATACAGATCAACATGACTAAAAAACAGAGGTTTCTCAGATTTGACAGTAAATTCTCTCCTCTGCCTTCCTCTTCACAAATCAATAACTTAATGTCAGAACTTGCTCGAGATTCCTTCATGATATTTGTTCAAAAATGGATTAACTTTCAAGAAAATCAAACCTCACCTCTTACCTCTTCTTGCAAAGCTCAAAACGATCCAAATATCAGAACTGGACGGAATTTATCATCTTGCTGCCATGGGAGGTTGTATTGAGCTTTCTCCATTTCTTCTTCAACTTCAACCCCAGCAAACCATCTCTTCTTCTTCCTTCATCCCTCTCCCACGAATTCCCTGACTTCTTTTGGTGAAAGTGAGGCAAATGAGAAGCAAATGGCTTAAAAAAAATCTTTGGCGGTGGTGGAGCCTCCACTTTTTTTCCCCCTTCTGTCTTTCTTCCTTTTCCTTTTCTTTTCTTTCCTATTCTTTTCTTTTCTTTTCTTTTCTTTTTTCAAAAACAAACCAACCACATATCAAAACATTTCATTTCCTTTCTCTTTCTTTTTTTATAATCTCTTTGTTTTTTTTTTTTATAAAGAAATTTCAAGGAGAGATCTCGGGTTTACACGTTGTCCAAGCCCTGGAGACAGCACTTAAGGGAAAACCTCCTCTAGTTTCCCTAATTTGGGAACGAGTGAATTCCATCTCGTGTAGTCAAGTTTCCAGCTCCCCACGTGGTCCTGTCCCTGAGAAGATAGGCTTATTGGATGAGTAACTGTGACCACCCTCACCCGTACTAGTCAAAGGATAAACCCCTGCAGACAGGAGTCCGTAACACGCTCAGGATTAAGGTTGAGTCGCTAATGGTCATCTACGAAGTTATTAGTTCTATACTGTTAACGGTGTTAAATAAGTAAATCTAATAATTCACGGTTCGATCTTGTACAATCTTATTGCACAGGATGCCCCCACTCGCATGTCAACCACATGAACTAGCTGGATCACCTCGTTTGTATCTAATACAAAGCGGGTCGCATCCACAACGTATCCAAGATTAGGTCTCCAACTCTATCCATATACTGTAGACCGTTCGGGTCATTCACTCGAACGTGATCCTCCCTGTGTGTCCACTACACACCGTTCAAGTTCTAGTTCTCTCATAATTCAATGACCTTGGAGCTTAGTTTATTGGATTAAGTTTATAAACATGCGAGACACAAAGTGATGAAAAAATAACTTTTATTTATTTCAATAATGAATATTACAAACTTACACGAGATTAGGACATACATCCCAACATAATGGTCATCTACGAATTTATAAGTCCTAAACTATTAACTGTGTTACATCAGTTGGTCTAATAACTCACGGTTCGGTCTTGTACAATCTCATTACACAAGATGCCCCCACTCGCATGTCAACTACATGAACGAGTTAGATCTCCTCGTTTGTATTCAATACAAAGTGGGTTGCATCCACAGTGTTGCTAAGTTGAGGTTCCCAACCCTATCCATATACTGTAGACCATTTGGGTTACTAACTCGAACATCATCCTACTTGTGTGTCCAGTACACACCGCTCAAGTTCTCACACAAGTATGACCCTAAAGCTTAGTTTATTGGATTAAGTTTAAAATGCGAGATACAAGGTTTAATGAATAAATAACTTTTATTTATCAAAACAACAACTATTACAAACGACATGAGTTTAGGGCATACACCCCAACATTCTTTAGATAAAATTAGGAACTAGTATCTTGGTAATTAATCAATCTAGAAAACCATTCTTGAGGACGATACTCAAAATCTCAAATCACTTTATTAAAACTTCACACTGTACACTTGTACTTTTGCATGGTTACATTTACGTGCAACAAGTTTTTGGCGTCATTGTTGGGAATGGATGAGTACTTCACACTATACACTTGTATTTTTTTATTTTAGACTAAATTTTTGTTTTTGTATTTATTTTTGTTTCCTTACTTTCTCCTTTCTTTGTTTTGTCTTCAAGGTGCATGCGAAAGGATAAGGCTGCAAACCTTAGACCTTTAGATCCTGAAATCGAAAGAACCTGCAGGAGGCTTATGAGAGAGAACAAAGTGGATAATTTTAAAATGGTAGACCAAGGAATTGAAAATTACCCTAAACCCATTAGGGAGTATTTCCAACCTGTGTTTAATTCTGAGCAGGCTGGAATAGTCCATGCCCCTATTAATGATAGCATTTTTTAATTGAAAATAGGGTCAATTCAGATGGTTAGGGAAAATGCTTTTAGGGGGCTAGCCACAAAGGACCCAAATTCTTATTTACAAAATTTTCTAGAAATTTGTGGTACTGTTAAATTGAATGGTATTCATGTTGAGTGTATTCACTTATGTCTCTTTCTTTTCTCTTTGTAGGATAGAGCTAAGGATTGGTTGGGATCTCTTCAACCAGGTAGTATCACTTCCTGGGAGGAGTTGGCCCAAGCCTTCCTGAAAAAAATCTTTCCACCAGTAAAAGCTGCAAAGATGATGACAGAGATAGGGACCTTCAGGCAGTTTGAGGGAGAGCAACTATTGTGAGGCCAGGGAGCGCTACAAGGACCTATTGAGGAGGTGCCCACAGCATGGGTATCCAGATTGGTTACAAATCCAATTATTCTATAATGGACTTTCAGGTCACACAAGGACCATTTTGGATGCCACTACTAGAGGGGCAATAATGGTCAAGATAGTGGCAGAAGCTCGAGCCCTCCTTGAAGAAATGTCAACTGTCAGCTACCAGTGGCCTATGGAAAGAGAGAAGCCTAGACCAATCTGAGTGGTGTGGTGAGTAGTCAAGGAACTGCCATAAATAACATAGAGACTCAGATCAGTTAGATGGGCACAGTGATCCATAACCTTCAGAAAGATAAGTTCCCCATTGACACAGAGGTAAACCCAAAGGAAACCTGTAAGGTTGTTATACTTAGAAGTGGAAAAGAGCTCATTAGGGAGGAGACTGAATAGGAAAAGACTCCTGAGGTAACCACAAGGAAGTCACAAACTACCAGTGACACCATGCAGGAGAAACAGAATAAGACTTTTATCCCTTCTAATCTTAATTTTATTCTTTATCCACAATGTTTTTTAAAGAAAAATATTGATTTGTAGTTTCAGAAATTTATAGATGTATTCAAAAAGCTTAACATTAATATTCTTTTTTCTGATGCTTTGGAACATGTACCCAACTATGTAAAATTCATGAAACATATCCTGTCTAAAAAGGAAAAAGTGAAGAAATATGAAACAATCAATCTATCTGAGGAGTGCAACGCTATTCTGCAGCGCAGGTTGCCACAAAAATTGAAGGATCCAGGGAGTTTTACTGTTCCATGCTCAACTAGAAACTTTAAGTTTAACGCTTTATCTGATTTAGGTTCCAGTATTAATTTAATGCCTTATTCTGTTTTCTGGAGACTAAGTTTGGGGGAGGTCAAGTCCATAACAGTATCTCTCCAGCTGGCATATAGGTCTATTACTTATCCACGGGAAATAGTGGAGAACGTCCTTGTTAAGGTGGACAAGTTTGTGTTCCCTGTGGACTTCCTTGTCCTAGACATGGAAGAGGATGCAGAGATTCCCATCATCCTTTGGAGACCGTTTCTGGCCACCAACATGGCAGATATAAGCATGCACAAGGGCACTTTAACTCTGCACGTAGGAAAAGAGGAGGTTAGATTTCAAATCTTTACTCCTCAAAAGGACGACCATGAGATAAGTACATGTTTAAAAATTAAAGTAGCAAATGCTCTGCCTATTGATTATGGAAATAATATTCTGTTAAGTGAGTCTTTAGATCAAGTTTGAAAGGGAAGAACTAGGGATCTGCAGCACTGGACGTAAAGATGAGTACCACCTTGAGCGTAGAATGAAAAGTCAGTTTAGCTAAAGACGTTAAAGAAAGCGGTTCTTTGGGCAACCCAAGCTTTTCCTTTATTTCTGTTATGTCTTTATTTTGTTTTGTTTTAGTTAGTGGTGTTGATACCTTTCCTGTGATCTTTGCTTTTGTTGTGTAGGAGTCTACCTCTCGTGACTTGACATAAAAAGAACTTGGAAAACGAGATCTCCATTACTCAGGACAGTATTGTTCACTATGTTCAATCCTTTACCTTTCTCACTTTACTTGAGCTTACTTTGCAAACATTGAGGACAATGTTTAGTTTAAGTTTGGGGGTGAGAGTGTGTTGTTTTAATTGTGTTAGAAGTCCTAAGTATGTGTTGAATTGTTTGATTGATCATATGCATAAGTATGATTAGGATAGCCTAGGATGAGATTTAATTGAAATTTTTGTGATCTTGTTGAAACTTGAGAGCATGATATGAATCTGAGTAAATTTAAAAACTTTCTTGGGTTTCTCTACTTTGTTCCTGTAGTTTTGAATGCTTAGAACAGAGTTATTAGGTTTATAAGTTTGATGTCACCTCGATAGGTGTAAGGACTGATTTGGGAGTCAAACTGCATGATAATGTAAATGACAATATGAAGTCTATGACTTCAAGTGATTGTGCGTACTGAAAAAATAAATGTATGTTGTCAATTGTATTTGATCTGTGATTAAAATAATCAAGGACAAAAAGAGCTACCTTCACTGTGATCAGTTAGGTCACTCATTGAACGAATGCTCAGGGTAAGGGTCCTTGCAATGAATGTGTGAAAACTAGTATTTTTGCTAAAAAATCAATGTTTGAAAAAAAAAAGGAAACACTGAATAAAGTTGTGTGTGTCTTGACTGTGGTGAGACTTAAGGATTAGAACTTATGGCCAGTGTAGAGGGAAGTTGAATGGAGAACCTTATAAAGTTATTCCGGGCTAGTAAAAATGAAGGGAAAGAAGGCTAACCACACACACACGCATGGATACTTAGAAAAGTTTTAAATTGCTAAGTGAAGTGTCTTGTTTAATTGTTTCTTGTGGTTGTTGAAATTTAACTTTTAAATCTCTGTGGTTCGAGCCAGATGTATGCATAAGGGAAATCTCTACTATAGTTTTGTTTTGTTTTTTTCTTGGGACTAGCAAAATTTTAAGTTTAGGGGTGTTTGATAGCACACATAATGTGCTATTTTTTAGGCTTGGATTTTGCTAGTCTTTGTAATGATTTCAGTGCTTTCACGAGTTTAAATCATTGAATTTCAGGATACAAGTAAGAACAGAGCAAATGAGAGATCTCGATGTATTAAGTCTCAAATGGGAGCTAACGGAACATAAAAGATGAAGTACGATGAACTAGAGGAGCCAAAATAGCTTGTTGACCCGAGCCTAGGGCGTTGAGACACCATGTTGGTGTTGCAACGCCAAGCAAATAGTGAATGCAAGCTGAAGACCCGAGCAGGCGGCGTTAAGACACTGCTTTGCAACGTTGAGACGTCGAAACGCGCCTCTTCGCGTCAACCATGTTCGTAGCGTTGAGACGTTGCGCACAACGTCTCAACGCCACACAAGTTTCCTTACTTTATTTGCGCCTTACGGACGCCTTGTCGTTTTATATATATATGGATTTTTGTTGTCAAATGAGGAGAGTCGAATTTGAGAGAGATTTTACCCCTATTTTTGAAACATACACTATTGAGAGGGCTGGAAAGGATTCTTGGGAGGCAAGGCACCAGAGTAGAGGCTCGAGATCGTGACGGGAGCTCGGAGACGAGGACTGACATCATCACCAAAGCGTTTTTCTTCATTTTCTCTTAATCTTGTAGTTTGATTTATAGATTCTATTATGGATTTCATGTTTTGTAGTGATTATGAGTAGTTAAGTCCATAGTTAGGGGATTGATGTAGCTTGTTATAGATTTATTTTTAGTAATTGAATTGAACATTGGTTGTGTAGTATTATTTTTGGCAGTTTATTCTTAATGCTTGTTTTTTCTCTTGCCAAGAATTGCATGTTTTATTGGTTTGAGTTTAATTCGAGAGAATGAACTTTAGACTAGGTTAAAATTGCCAAAACCATTAGTAAATCCTTTCACGAGAGTGAAGGGTTCTTTGGGAAATGCTTTAAAGAAGTTTCTTAATGTCTTGCATGCTTTTAAAATCTAAATGGAGACTTTAGGTTTATTATGCATGAGATCACTAGAGCTCGAGAGAGTCTTTTGATTACCTTTAACTCCTTGTTTATAATCTCACAACTAAAATCAATTTCATGCGCTAAAACAATGAAGTAACAAGTTAAATCAATTCCTTAACGTTTCTCTCGTGTTTATGCCTCAACTCTTGTACTTAGTTGTTATTTTTCACTCCACTTTTGACAAGTTCAGTGTTCTTTAGATAAAATTAGGAACTAGTATCTTGGTAATTAATCAATCTAGAAAACCATTTCTGAGGACGATACTCGAAATCTCAAATCACTTTATTAGAACTTGACACTATACACTTGCAGTTTTGCATGGTTACATTTACGTGCAACAATAACTTTTAAACAATAAGCTATAAAATCTAAAAATAAAAAAAATCAGAAGTGCTAAAAACAAATTTAGATTCGCACTACTAAAAAATTGAGAATTTTGCTCGCACCTGAACCCGCACGGACAAAACACTTCTAAAAAAACCCTTTTCGTAAAATCTCTCAAAAACGCTTTTCGCTTCAAAATCTCATCCTTCCAAGAAACCTTTCGTAAGATCTCTCTCAAGATCCAATGCGATTGAGGCAACTGAGCATCGATGATTAGAAGCTAATCAATCGGAGACGAAAACAAGTATCATGGTCATTGTGAACCCTGACACTGGAGAACGAAGCGTCGTCGCTTAGGGCACCACTAGACCCATCGGTAGCCGTCATCACTCCCAACTTTCTGAGAAAAATTGAATGAAGTAGAAGATGTTAGCTTTACGATTTTTAATCATACAACCATATATTTTAATGATAACAAATATTTAAATTACTAAATATTTCAGTGTTTTAAAGTGTTCACAGTGTAGAGCTTGAAGAGACGATTCCAACGATTTTGAAATACTCAAATCGGACTTCAAAAGAGAAAGTTATGACCAAAAGAAAATTGTGAAAAACTGTTATTTTGCAGTGACGCGAACGAATTACATGATGGCACGTGACCCTTTTTAAGATCGTTGGAAACAATTTAAAATTATTCTTTTAATCCTTCTTTTTCCATTTTTATCCCAAATTACCTCCACCCTTATCCATTTTAATCTAGATCCAATGACCCAAATTTTACCCTAAATTTAAACCTCATTTAAACATCTTTTTTCTCTCATTTCAAAAAGAACTCTTATCTCCAAGTTGCTGAAATTTTCTCTCCAACATTCTCTATTCTTGATGATTCTTCAAAGTTACATCTTTTTCTATTTTCTTGTGAGAGAAATTTATATGAGAGATTAGATTGTGTCTTTAGAGCTTAAAATTGTGTATCTACTCTTGTGAGAGATCTTTTTTTGTGAGATTTGTATTTCGTCTTTTAAATTGGGTGTTGTATTAAGGTGTGGGTATACCTTGGGACTTTGAGTGAGCGGTTTAATCCTGAACCAGGAAAAAGATTTGTTGAGGTTTAATCCTGAACCCGAAAAAGGATTTGTAGTGGTTTGATCCTGACCCCATTCAAAAGGATCATAGTGGTTTGATCTTGAACCCGTTTAAAAAGATCGATATAGGTTGGATCATGACCCTGCAAAAGGATCGGGAGTTTACTCTTTAACCTTTAAAAATAGTGGAAAATCGGTTTGGTTCTCACCCATAAGAGAATTATCGCAGTAAAATACCCAAGAAAGCGTCTTGGAGAGTGGAGTAGAAATTTCCGAACCACTATAAAAATCTTTGTTACCATCTCTTCCTCTCTACTCTTTTATTTTAATTTGTTCAATTATTTATTTGAGTAGATCATGCTTAGAGAACTTGTTATATATTTCTAAAATTTTTTAAGATGTTTATTTTGTTTATTTAAGATTAAATTAATCTAATTTAATTAAAAAAAAAAATTATAATTTTTTAATCAACCTTATCCACCCCCTAATGTCGATAATGAAGGGCAGTTTTCTGGAGCAAATAAAAAAACGGGGAATCGTCAATCCCCATCCAGCCGAACTGTTTTCCCTTTCCCTATCGGCTTCAACGACCTCAATCTCAGTCCTAGCCAGAGCAACACCGTGGAATCCTCCATCTTCTGTTATTGATGCAACAAAAAATTAGTATTGCACCCTCTGTTTTCAAGGTCAGTTTCTGTCTCCTTCATTTTTCAGTATGGTTGGTTTTTTATTTTACTCTTCATCTATTTACTTAAATTTTTTTAGAAGTGTTTTTTGGACTTAAAGCTAATTTTTCAAAGAGGGGCATTATTGTGTCTGTTTGATGAAGAATGGGATCTTGACTACTTGTCTTTTTGCAACTCAGTTTGCTAATAACTCTATGAGTTTTAAATTATGTGCTCGATAAATCCTTGACCTATTCGAAAATTTCAAAATCTACCAATTTTTTGGGAACAAAACTAAAAGTTTAATGTCCTATATTGTCTAATACATTCTAACAGAATGAGAGAATTCTTGAGTAAGCAAGAACAGAGAGAAGTGTAAATCAATTGATTCAATTTAATGTATGTATTCACCTTGCCTTTTGAATTCTGTCATTCTACTACATATACTACACATAGAGAGAAGAGGAAAAATGTACAAAAGGAAAGAGCATCAATAGCCTAGCGAAAGGTGGGAGAATTTGGAGAAAAATTAGTGCCCATTTTAGTCTAAGTTGGCACTGATTTCCGATAATCAAGAGTTATAAGTGTGGATCTGATTTGGTCTCAAAGAAGGTTGAATTACTGTCGTCGAGCTGAAAATTTGGATCTTGACATTTAGGTAGCAGCTATCAAAATATAAAAGGAAAACTATCAAAATATAAAAGGAAAGCTAATCAAGTGTGCACTGTCAATTATTCTTGCAATATTGATGTAGGTTGGACATTGGTGTTGATCTGTTTGTCGTTGGAGTGATTTGGTGGATTGAACATGATTTCAGGAAGGTTAATTTTCATGTGTTGGTCATGCTCTTCTTTTACATTCGTTCTCATACTGGAGGTAGGGAGTGCCCGAACACCAAATTTGCTTGTGAGATTCTTGAAGATGGGCTTTGGTAGTGGTTTAGTAAATATATCACCAAGTTGTTCATGTGTTGGAACATATGGGGTAACCAATGAGCCAAGTGCAACCTTTTTAAGAACGAAGTGATAATCTAATTCAATGTGCTTTGTCCTAGCATGAAACACAGGATTGATGGACATTTGGAGTGCACTCATATTGTTGCCGAAGAGTTCGGGAGGCTTGTGTAGAGGAATGTCGATGTCACGAAGTAAGAAAGTGATCCAAGTGAGTTCTGCTGCAGCATTTGTCATGGATCTATATTTAGCCTCAGAGCTAGATCTTGAGACAGTTGGTTGCTTCTTGAATCACCAGGTGATGAGATTTGACCCAAGGAACACACAAAGTCTAGAGGTGCTCCTTCTCGTAGTTGGACAACCACCCCAGTCTGCATCACAAAATGCATACAGATTTAGAGAACTATTTTTAATGAATGTGATGCCATGATTCATAGTATATTTAAGATAGCGAAGTATTCATTTAACATCCCTAAAACGTTGCATTTGTGGTTATTCCATATGTTGGCAAGCTTTGTTGACAGAAAAGGCAATATCTAGTCCAGTTAAGTTGAAGTACTGGAGTGATCCTACTAAGCTTCTGTAAGTTGTAGGATCTACAAGTTCATCTTCTCTTGGGCACTTGTTATTGCTTGTTGCTGCAGGCGTGGATATTGGTGACGCCTCTTGCATTTTGGCCTTTATAATAATGTCCTTTATGTGCTTGGTTTGAGTGATATGGAATCCGTTTTGAATGTGTTGAACCTCAACCCCCAAGAAGTAGTGCAGAGCTCCTAGATCCTCGAGAGCAAATTCATTGCTCAAAGTTGTTACAAGTTTGGAGATGTAGGTTGGGTCATTTCCAGCAAGTATGATGTCATCGACATAAATGAGTGTAAGAGTTAGTGTATTGTCTTGTTTGAGTACAAATAAGGAGGGGTATGAGTTGCTACAGGTGTGTCCTATATGAGTAATGAAAGTAGATAGTCTATCAAACCAAGCTCTAGGAGCTTGTTTTAGTCCATACGAGGATATTTTTAGCAAGCATACATGATCAAGATAGTTGGGATGAGTAAAACCTTGTGGTTGGGTCATATAGACTTTCTCCTTGAGGTATCCATGTAGAAATGCATTTTTGACATCAAGTTGTTTGAGTGCCCAATTAAAGGATGCAGCAAGAGCAAGTACTAACCGGATGGTTGTAGGTTTGACAACAAGGCTAAATGTTTCCTCATAGTCTAGGCCCTCAATTTGTGAATAGCCTTATGCTACTAGCCTAGCCTTGTGTCTATCTATGGATCCATCCTCTTTGAATTTTGTTTTGAAAATCCATTTGGATCCAACTATATTTGTGTTGGGGGTTTAGGTACGAGTTTCCATCTCCTGTTGTCATGAAGAGCTTTAATTTCATCTTCGATTGCTTGTTTCCACACAGAAATTTTAAAGGCTGAGCGAAAGCCTTTTGGTTCAAGGGAGGAAGTGGTAACTAGGAAGGTTTTGGACTAATGTTCCTTTTGTTCGGTTTGTTGCCTTAGCTTGAATCTAGTCATCATAAAGTGTGAAGGTTGTTGTATTTCAGGTTCTACAGCTTCTAATGAAGACAAAGGATCTGCAATGTTATCAAGAGGTAAGTCAACACTTAGGAAATTACTGATATCAGGTAATGTACTAAAATTAGATTGAGTGAGAGTTTGAGAACGCTTATGCATTGGAGGATCAATTTGAGGTGGTGTTTTTGCTCGATGTGCGTGCTCAGCCTCATGATTTTGAGTTCTGTCAAAGGATGGTTGCTCAGCAGTTTTACTTGAAACTGAAATGTCTTTTGCTTCAGATGTTTGTTTTGGAATTAAAGGTGCTTGTATTGCATCTTGTTCCTTGTACACTTGGTTTGGGATCTCAGTAGGTTGTACATTTGTGTATTCTGAGATTGAGGTTTGTTGTACAGCAACTGATCGCACATATTCTGGGCTTGGAATTGAAGGCCAAGTGACTGCAACTGGTTGTAAGTTCAGTCTCACAGCAGATTTGAGTGGTATTTTAACATTGTTGTTGTTATTTGTATTGTTGTCATCATCTAGGAGCAAGTGTGAGTGAATGTTGGTTGGTGATTTTCAATTTGAGTTATCCAAACCAACCGTGGAAGTTATGTTTGATCTTGATCTAGCAACCAAGTCCGTTTTAGTTGCTCTCCTTCTGAATCTGCAAAAGTAGTACTATCTAGGCTTGAAAAATTGTAATCTTTCGTTCAAATTGAGTCTCAACCATTTTCTGAAATTTGGTAAATCATTCCACAAATTCAAATTTTCTTTTCAAAGGAAAAATCTATGTGAATCTAGAGTGATCGTCCACAAAACTAGCATAATACTTAAACCCTTGAGATGATAATATAGGTGCACGTCCCCATAGATCACAATGAATTTTATCCAAACAAAACATGCTTGATTTTTCATTTAAAGTAAATGGGAAGCTCCAACTTTTACTCTTCTGACAAGTTTCACACACCTTCAACTTTCTTCCAATTTGAAACATGAATCAAATCATTATTACTTAAGTGCTTGACAGACAAATCATTCAAATGACCTAAACATTTGTGCCAAATTGACATAGGCACTTTATTTTTAGTAGTAGCAAAGTAGGCAGATTCCAAATTTGCAGCAGTAAGGTGAGGTTGCTTCTGTTCCAAAGCATATAATCCATTTTGCTTAGTTCCCATTGCCAATGTTTCTCCCTGTTTAGTCTTTACAACAAATCCATTAGCATGAAAGGTTATAAGGCAATCATTGTCATTTGTCAATTTACTAACCGAGAGTAAGTGTAACGACCCAGAACTCCAAGTTCTTGTTAAATTGTGTTTTGGATTAATTTAATGGAAAATATTTAAGTTGGGTCTTTAAAATAGATAAATTCATTTAGTATTCTGGTGCAAATTAAAGAAATTAGATAAATGAGGTTTTATTGAAACTTTGGGACATTTTTGTATTTAGGAGTTAAAAGGAAGGGCATTTTCGTATTTTTGGTTTAAAAGAAAGGAATTAGGGTTTGAGAAAGACCCTTTTTGTCTTTTAGGGCACACACTCCAAGGAAACTATTCACGATCTTCAACCTTCTTCTCCTTCCCTTCACCAGCCGTCCAACCATCCTTACTCGCGAGTGCCTTCGTCCGCCTTCACTTTCGACCTCAAACCGTTCTGCCGCCCAGCCGTGAAGTCACCGGTGGGATTCTGTCTGGTGCCTAGTGTCGTGTCGCCTTCCGAAATCCCAATTGCACAGTCGTCGTCGCCGCAAAGCTCCTCGATCGCGCGTTGCAGCTCATGGAGGTCGCACGACAAAGTGCCAATTATCGCCTTTCTTTTTGGTTTTAGAGTCACGTGCATCATTGGAGCCTCGTCGTCTCCAACACGTTGGTGTGTAACTTGTGAAACAACGATCGTGAGGCCCAATCCGATTTTAACTTGGATCAAGTGGTTTTGTGTCTTCTCAGTCATTTTTCAAAGCTTAGACACCGGTTCCAAGTAGATCGGACCACGAGCATTCCAAGGGTACACTCCATGCACCAAACTGTCGTCGCCGTCCACCGCCACGCGCCGTCGTGTGTCGCCGCTCGTTGGAATTAGTTCGATCCATCTAGTTTTGCCTACCGAGCTCGTATTGGATTTCCGTTGTGGTAAGTTGGACTACTCAATAAGAGATAATTCAAATGAGTCACCTATGAATGCTTTAATTGAGAAAATTACTTCTTAGGGAATCGAATCGAGTTGGGAGCGCAAGGCTAAGGAAAAATATTCGAGCTTGAACCATCAAAGGAAATTAAGGCAAGGTAATTCTTGGCAATTATTAAAGATCTCTAAGATCATGAATTTAAGGAATTATGGGATTTGAATTCAGGCTTACTTTTGAGCAGGTTCAAAGAAGAACGAACACCAAGGGAATTAGTGAAAAAGGAGGAATTTAGGACCTTTGGAATTAAGGTTAACGGAAGGGATTTCGTGTCGAACCTTTTAAAAGGTGATAAAAGTCATGGATATTATTATGTTTGATTAATTTAAATATTTTGAAAGTATTATATTAAGTGTTTTAAATTGAAAACTATGAAAGTTATGCTATGATTTATGGTTGATTGATTTAAGTTTAAATGTTATGAAAGTATGTTATGATATGTGATTTACTATGATTTATGAAATGTGCATCATAGAATATGAAAGGAAGATGAGACTGTTGGGCTATATGTCGTAATCTCGTGTAGTTTGTAATATTCAATGTTTTAATAAATAAGGGTTGTTTATTATTCAAACTTTGTGTCTCGCATTTTTATAAACTTAATGCAATAAACTAAGCTCCAAGGTCATTGTATTATGAGAGAACTAGAACTTGAACGGTGTGTATTGGACACACGGGGATGATCACGTTCGAGTTAATGACCCGAACGATCTACAGTATATGGATATGGTTGGAAATCTTATCTTGATTACATTGTGGATGCGACTCGTTTTGTATTAGATACAAACGAGATGATCCAGCTCGTTCATGTGGTTGACATGTGAGTGGGGGCATCATGTGCAATGAGATTGTACAAGACCGGACTGTGAATTATTAGACCTACTGATGTAACACCGTTAAAAGTATAGGACTAATAACTTCGTAGATGACCATTAGTGACTCGTCCTTAATCCTAAGCGTGTTATGGACTCCTGTGTGTGGGGATCTGTCTTTGACTAGTACGGTGAGGGTGGCCATAGTTGCTCACCAATATGTCTACCTTCTTGGGGATAGGATCATGTGGGGAGCTGGGAACTTAACTACGCAAGAAGGAATTCACTCGTTTCCGACTTAGGGAAACTAGAGGGGTTGTTTCCTTAAGTGTTGTCTCTAGGGCTTGGACAACGGGCACCCACCCTCTCATTGGCACGAGATGGATGTTGTTTATGGTTGGACCATGCAACGTAGTTGTTCATTAGAGGAATAGTGGGACTTAAGGAGCAAGAGGTAGACACAGGGGTAAAACGGTATTTTGACCCAACTGTGACTACGAATAACCTGTGAAGGGACGACTCACGGGTATTGGTTATATCGATGGACACAACTTGTCCTACAATGATGAAAGTGTAGCTACGGGTTTTAGTGGAGTGTTACCGTAGCTAATGAATGTTGAATAACCGGGTCAAATAGTTTGACAGGTTAATCTTGTATCATTGGAGCTCGTCATCTGTAGGTCCATTAGGTCCCTCGGTTGGCTCAAATTGGACAAATTGAGGGTTTACAGTTTGGTGTGAATTTGAAGTGTTCAAATTCATTAATTGGGTAATTATGTCATTTATATGTGATATAGTTGACATAATATATAGTTTGATGTGAATTGATTAATTAGTTTTAATTGGAGAAATTGAATTGAGAGAAATTAAATTGAATGTAATTCAATTTAAAATTCTACAATTATGCAAATGAGATTTGTATAATAAGGTATGAGATACCTTATATTATATGATATGCAAATATGATTTGCATATCATATGGTTGTGGTAAAATGGTGAATTGGTGGAGATTTTAACTCCACCACACACCATTATAAATAGATGCATTCAAAGGCATCTTACACATACAATATGCCATTTTTTGGATTTTGATCCAAGTGCAAAAGCTCTCTCTCAAATGGCTCTCTCAAATTCTCATCTTTTCTCTCCAAACCTAAAACCAAAGGGAGTTCCACTACTCTCCCTCAACCTCCCGAGAACAACCGAGAAAACCCTTTGGAAGTGTCTTATTGTTCGATTCGAGAATCGAGTTTGTAGAGATCGTTGGTTCGAGAGAAATCGTAATCGGAGGAGAAAACGTTGAAGAAGTGTTCTTCAACAAGTTTGTAACATTTACTTTCTATTTTTTCCTTCCCTTTACAGCATGTTTAACTTAGAATGTATGTGATATATGTTCGATTTTAAGAAAACTGAAACACAACAAATCAACGACGTTTCACAACGTATTTCCCTACGAGAAATCCATTCCTTTCAGGGACCTCATGCATGATTTATGTACATGATATAGTTTGTGAGTGGTTGTGACAATTATTCTCCATATAACTATAGGGGTTTTAGAGCACTCCACATATGATAGTGATATTCGGACCTAACATGCTCTTGGGGTTTTGAGAGGACCCCATATGATAGGAGTCTTCGGACTCAACATGCTCTCGGGGTTAGGGAGGACTCCATATGACAGGAGTTTTCGGACTCAACATGCTCTCAGGAGAACTTAATTGACCACTAAAAGCCAAAAGAAATAGTCATGATAGTTTTATGAGAAAGTTAGGTTCCACACATGAAAGTTTTAAAGCCATGATTTTATGTGTATGCATATCCCAAACCTAGGTAACGAGGTCACTTACTAGGTATTATTTTTATAATACCCACCCTTTCTTTTTAAAATATTTTCATGTTTTCTGCAATTTCTAAATTAGTAGTATTTTAAAGGATTTTGTTTTTCGCTTTAGTAGTATAAAGATTTTGAAACTGAGACCAACCATTATTTATGTTATTTAAATGTTTTGATTTTCTGTTTTGGGATCCCTAAAGGTGAATTTTCAACTGTGATTTGATTCGACTTATTTTATTTTATTTTAATGGCCTAAAAATGCATGCATGAGTAGCAACGTTCCTAGAATGTAAGTCTTAAAGTTAGGGGTGTTAGAGTAAGTTTTTTTTTAATGTTTGCTACTATCAAACGTTCCTAGAATGTGAGCCTTTAATTTGAACATGTTATTTTGTGTTTCTATGTTACCGTGACCTATATGCGATATAGCTAGACTTTCACCATTACCTACAAATAACTTATCTTTTGCTTTATAAGGATGTAGGTATGAGATTGTACCCGTATCATTCATTACATGTGAATTTGCACCCAAGTCCACATATAAAGTTGGATCAATTTCTTCATTTAATGTCATAACTGATAGGGTCGTAAATACTTCATCACTCTGATATGAATGATCAAACCTATTTCAACACTTCAAGGCAGTATGGTTAGGTTTTCCACAAATTTGACAAGCTATTTGATTACCTTGACTTTAAACTGGATTTGATTTTTGTTGTTGAAAGTGGAGACAATAGACTTGTTGTAAGGCATAGGTTGATTAAGGTGACGTGTTGCTTCTTGTGGGCTGGAAACCTCTGCCACGTGAGTTGAATGACCGATTTCGTCCTCTCCCTCTCTAGCTATAGAAAGCATGGTTAACATCTGGTGGTTGGTTGTGTGCATAAGTTTTAGTTTAGGAACAAGTTTCTTTAAGCGTGAAAATGAGACTTAAAATTCTTTCTAACTCCTTTTTAGCTACTTCGTAAGTTTCAAGGGGTGAAATAGATATTATTAGGTCGTCTTGAGTTATTTTTAGCCTCAAAGTATGCTTAAGCTCCTTTAATGAAGTTGTGTAGCATTAGGAGTTGGTTGTGTGTTATAGTTTCACTTTCGGCACTTTCTTAGTTTCGAGTATCGACCTCAGGAATGATTTTCTAGATTGATTAATTACTTAGGTACTAATTCTCAATTTTATCTAAAGAAAATCTAACTTGTCTAGAAGGAATGAAAAATAACAACTAAAACAAGTGTGCATACACAAAGATGAGAGAAACGTTAGGGAATTGACTTCACTAATTACTTCATTATTTTAGCGCATGAAATTGACTTCGATTGTGAGATTATAAACAACAAGTAAAGGTAATCAAAAGACTCTCGCGAGCTCTAGTGACCTCATGCATAACGATAAACCTAAAGTCTCCATTTAGATTTTAAAAGCATGCAAGACATTAAAAAACTTCTTTTAAATGTTTCCCAAAGAACCCTTCACTCTCGTGTAAGGATTTATTAAGGGTTTTGACAATTTTAATCTAGTTTAAAGTTTATTCTCTCGAATTATACTTAAACCAATAAAACATGATATTCTTGGCTAGAGAAAAACAAGCATTAAGAGTAAACTACCAAAAATCATACGATACAACCAATGTTAATACACTTGCTAGAATAAATCCATAACAAGCTACATCAATTCCCTAACTAAGGGCTTAACTACTCGTAATCACTACAAAAGAGCCTGAATCCATGCTAGAATCCATAAAACAAAACTACAAGACTAAAGGGAATAGAAAGAAAAATGTTTTGATGTCAATGTCGGTCCTCGTCTCCGAGCTCCCGTCATGATCTCCAACCTCCACTCTTGTGCTTGGCTTCCAAAGAATTTTTTCTAGCTCCCTCAAGAGTGTATGTTTCAAAATTACGGATAAAATCTCTCTCAAATTCGGCTCCCACTCAAATGCATCAAAATAACACATTTATACACTTATCAGCATAACGTCGCAACATCGTGCCCTAGGGCACGATTAAATAAGGAAATTATACGCACAACATCTCAACGCTACAAACATTATTGACGTCGGCTCCGTGTCTCAACGTCGTCTTCACGAATCTTTAAAGTAAGCTTCCTACTTGTATGGCGTTGAAATGCCCAAACCAGTGCTTCCTACTTGTATGGCGTTGAAATGCCCAAACCAGTGCCTCAACGCCCTGGGCTCGGGACCAATGACTCCTTTAGCTCTTCTTCTTCTTTTTGCTTCATCTTTTGTGCTCCATTAGCTCCCATTTGAGTCCTGATTGTTCGAGATCTCTCCATTTGCTTTGTTCTTGCTCATATCCTGAAATTCAATATAATATTCTCGTGAAAGCCCTGAAATCAATACAAAAACTAGCAAAATCCAAGCCTAAGAATAGCATATTTTGTGTGTTATCATAAGCAACAAGTGTAATGACTCTTTCGATAAGTTTTAATACATTTAGGACCTTACGCGCTTTAGAACGTTTTGTAAGTAGTTCTACTTGTTGCTTTTTTTGATTTTTATTTTTGATTTGAAGTTGTAAAAGAATTGTTAGGTTGCTTGTCTTTTAAAATTTTTGTTTGAAGGTTGTTGAAGAAGTTTAGTTTAACTTTTATTTTGAATTGTTGAAAACTTTCTAAATCTTTTAGTGGTTATGAAGTTGATTTGGTTGTTTGGTTACCTGATTAAAGAAGTGTGATCTTTTTGTTTAATAGGTATTAGAAAAATTGGGTAATGTTGTAGTTACGTCATTATGTTGCCAAAAATTTTGGGGCATATTGGTTGTCGAGGTACTTTCTAAATATAATTATTGAAGTGTCTCATTCAAATTGTTGTACTTTCTTCTTTCATGTATTTTCAAAATTTAAGAATATTAAGAATATTGCACTATCTTTTTCTCCAGAAGATGAGCTTGAGAGGGAAAGAACTAAGGAATGGACAAACAAGGAAAATGGATGGACAAACAAGGAAAAAGGAAAGAACTAAGGGCTTTTGTTTGTGTGGATTTTAAAGTCTGCTTCTTTTTTATTATGCAACTTGTCTCCCATTGTTTCATTTGCTGTAACTTTTTTTTTTTTTTATGAATGTTACATTCACAATGCTCATAGTCATGATTACTACTCATTTTTGTTAGTGTGAACTTGTAATGCCCATGAACTCCAGGTGCTTTTAAATTTGTATATGTGGTTTAATGAAAAATATTAAATTGAACCTCAAATATATGAATGGAATTGAAGTCTAGCAAGATGAGAAGATTATGTTAATTTGAAGTACTTAGTTATGAATAGGGCAATAGTGTAGTTGCTTATGGAGTAAGGGGCACTTTCGGAAAAGAAAACAATTAGACCTAGGGTTTCTTTTGGATTCTCTTTGTCCTTTGTGAGCACGCGAACCGAGGAGTCTTCTCCTTCATCTCTCCCAACTTGTTGGAAGCCCCTCTTGAAAAAAAAAAGAGAACTTCTCACCATTCGATTGACCAGTTGATCGCCTCGTCGTTCTTCGACCAACGAAAGACGTTTGCTGCCTCGTTGGACAACTGCACGTCAACCCCTCGTTCAGTCGCCGAAAGCACTCCAACCAATCTTCACCGCTAGTGTTTGCACATCAGAACTAGCCAAGCTTTTGTTTCGTTGGAGCCACTGTGTTCGTAGCTCACCAACGACGCACTAGCCATCTTCCGCCAGCTTCACGCGAAGTCCGGTAAGCCGCGCGTCTCAATCATTGTCTAAGAGGAGAAGTCGCGTCGACTCTGTCTGCTGCACGCGAAGCCCACGCCGCCAACCTTGAAGATGGAGTTGTTGTTGTTGTCTGAACGAAGGCGGAGAGTAGCGTTGATCTGAGGCTTCATTGGTTCGACCGGTTCATTGCTTTTTCGGTTGATTTCGAGCGAATAGGGATCGGTTTCAAGTAGATCAACAAGTGGGCATCCCAGATCTGACCCCCACGCGTCGTCAGAATGCCACCGGTCAACGGTCATCGCGCGTCATTCAATGGTCAACGTGTCAGTCAACGCCGTCGATCAACGGAGTTTGTCTAGTTCGATTAGTTTGACCTCCCGAGTCCGTTTTAAGCATCCATTTGTGGTAATTTAGCCTTACTATGATTGGATTCGAAAATAAGTTTATGATTATGTGTTTTAATTGGGAAAATGTATTAGATTTAGGGGATTCGAGTATCAAGTACGATTGAGAGAAGTCTTGAGTTAGGAGAAGAGCTTTAGGAGTTTCAAACTAAGCTAAGGTAAGTGATTTTCTACAAATTATTTTGAAAATGGTAGAAAATATGTTTTTGAAAGATTTATTTCAAAAGATGAATTTCAAACGTTTATCCCAAAAGAGAAATCTTAAGGATTTATTTCAAAGGATGATTTTCAAAGATTTATTTTAAAGAATTTGATTTTAGAAAGGAATGATTTAAGGGTTTGAGAGGACTCTAAGTAAAATGATTTTCAAAAGATTTAGAAAGGATTTCATCTAGGAATTTGAGAGGATTCCAAGTGATCTAAGGGTTTGAGAGGACCCTAAGTAAAATGATTTTCAAAGGATTTAGAAAAGATTTCATCTTGGAATTTGAGAGGGTTCCAGGTGATTTAAGGGTTTGAAAAGTGATTTTCAAAAGATTTAAAAAAGAATTTCATCTTGGAATTTAAGAGGATTCAAGTGATTTAAAGGTTTGAGAGGACCCGAACAGAAATGATTTTAAGTAATTGAAAAAGAGTTTTAACACAGTTATTTATATTTACATACATCGAGATTTTTTACTTATGTTATTGTGATGAATATGTGATTTAAATGGTAAATACATTTATGATTATATGATTATCATGAATTGTTGCATCATTATGAATATATATGTAGATGAACGGGACCTCATGCATATTGTATGTATATGAACATGTTTTCTGAAGGTTGTGACAATTGGTCTCTTGAGGATTTATGCATGGTCAAACATGCATTAGAGACTCTATGGGTCAACTTATAGGGGTCTGTGAGGGACTCAACTTATAGGGGTCTGTGAGGACTTAAACTTATAGGAGTCTGTGAGAGACTCGACATGAAAGGACTCAGGTTGATTCAATTGACTACTTAAAGCTGAAGAGAAAAGTCATGATTTTATGAAAGAAAGTTTTAGGTCTCACTAAGGAAAGTTTTATGGTTTTAAAAGTCATGTTGCATGTGTTTGTATCTCCCGACCCCCACTTACTAGGTATTATTTATAATACTCACTCCTTTACCTTTGTTTTGTTTCTTCCTTTTCAAAACGTTTTCAGGTAAAGGCAAGGGCATACAAAGCGAGTGACGAGGACGCGCTACAAAAGTCATGTGAACAAGTCATGATTTTCACATACATGTTTTAGAAAGTATTTTAAGTGATTTTGTTTTTCGCTGCATTACCATAGAGAATTTTGAAACTGAGTCATAATTTATTTATTATTTTACTTATAATTTGAACTAAGGTTGAAACATGAATAATATCGTTATGAATAAATTTGAAAAGCCATAAAAGTTACAATAATAGCAAAAATTTTACAATTCAAAAGTATAATATAATTTTAATTTAAGTTAAAAACAAATAGCTATAAATGAATGCTATAATTACTAAAATGCTATCGTAGATCTTAAAAAGAGAAATTATGCTATTAAAAAACTTTTAATATAACATTTTTATAACCTTTATAAAATGCTATAAAAAGCCTAACATTTTGTAGCTTTTATAAAACGCTTAACAGGTCTAAGACTTATAATAGCATGAGTTGTCAGGACTTTGCAAAAAAAACTATAAAAGGTCTATTACATCATTTTTTTCAAAGCTATCGTAGACTTTTTTTCCTGGAGTAATGGTTGTTAGAAAAGAGTAGAACCTCGTTAACTAGCTATTACTAGAAATGTGAGATACTTTACATTTAAGTTGTCGGGGGTGGGGGTAGTTATCAATGTGAGAATTCTTGTTGTTGGTTATGTTATTAGAGTTTTTCGTTCTTCTTTTCTTGGAATTGCATATTCGAAATAGGTAAAGTGTCATTAACTAGCTATTAATATCATTAAGTTTGATTTGGAGGAGGATAATTTTGTATTGTTAAATTGAAGAGACTTTAAATTTTAGTAGCGGGGTAGAGGGGAGGGGAGGAGGAGAGAGGAAGTAGTTAAAAATGTCAAGATATTGACTACTCTTGTTTTGCTAATTGATATAATGCATGCTAGGAGCATATTCAACAAATTGACAAAGAAGAGACTTCAAACACTTATTTAAATATGTGTCTAATGATGCAATAAGTAACCAAATGCATTTTTATGGAGATCTAACTCAGAAATGACATATATAAAAAATGTTATTAGTATTATAGTTTCATGGCCTTTTGACAAAGTTTTAATCAGTACGTACATTTATGTATTATTAATTAAAATTATTGATTTATTAAAATTTATTTTATTTGAGTAAATATCATTTTTTTCTTTCTTGATGACTTTTTTTAGGTTGATGAAAGAATATCATAGGAGGTTCTTGGCCACAAACACAACTAGCTTGAGTTATATATTTTGATTTTGAATAGTGAGACATTTTGTAATTTAATGAATAGTGATTGACAAAGTTAATATTTTTTGTCATCTCTAAGTTAATGATATTCATTATTCTATCTATCTTTTTGTGAACAATAGATTGCTAAAGTTTATATTTTGTATCAACTTTAAGTAGGGTAATATTGTAAATCTTGAATGAATGTTTGTATAGGTAAAGACACATTTTGATTGTATATCTATTCTTGTAAGATCATTTGTCTGTTATTTTACTAATAATTTGAAATAAGGTAGGAAACATGAATAATACAATTATGAATAAATTCAAAAAGCCATAAAAGATATAATAATGGCAAAAATAAAAAATCAAAAGTATACTATAGCTTTCATTTAGTTAAATCATAGTTATAAATAAATGTTATAATTCCAAAAATGATATCGACAATTACTAAAATATTTTTTGTTGCATGACAAAATTATACTATTAAAAGATTTTTAACATAACATTTTTTATAACCTTTATAAAATGCTATAAAAAGCCTAACCTTTTATAGCTTTTATAAAATCTTGTACAAAGTCTCAGACTTTTAATAGCATAGGATCAAGAACAAATTGTTCATGAGAGGATCAATGATACTTAAGGTATAAGATGTAATTATAGGGGTAAAATGAACTTTTGATCTAGTTGTAATTATGAACAACTCGTTAAGGATCATCAACTTGCATTTAGTAGTTATATCCATAAACATAACTTGTCCTACATGTTGGGTTTTGTGCCCTAAAACTCGTAGTTTTTAATTATGTTCTAATTTTGTAATAAATTGTTATTACTTCAATAAAGTGTTATTGTTCGTTATTTACGATATTGCCATTGTTTTAACCCTAAATCCAATAAACTAAACATCCAAGGCTGTAAAATGTATCTTTAACTGAATGTAGTGTACATATAAAGGATCTCGGTTCGAGATACAACCTAAATGGTCTATAGTAAGGGGATAAGGTTTGGGTACCTTACCCTAGTAAAACTATGGATATGACCCACTTTATATATGATACAAACACTGTGATCCTAACGTGTTCGTGTAGATGACATGTGAATGGGGATATCCTATGTAATGAGATTACATAAGACCGGACCGCGAAATAGTAACCACTAGATGTAACTCCGTTGACTAGCTAAGTTTCTATTTCATTAAGATGACCTAGGCAACTTGATCTCAATTCTGAGCAGGTTACGAACTCCTGTTTCCGAGGGATTGTCCTTTGACTAGTATGGGTGAGAGTGGCCAGATTCGCCGACTCAATAAGCCTACCTTCTTGGGGACAAGACCGAGTGAGCAGCTGGAGACTTAGCCTAGCAAGATGAAATTCACTCCTTCCCGCCTACTAGGGTAAGTAGAGAAATGTTCCCTTAATTGGTGTCTACGGTGAAGGGATTTGAAATTCTCGCAGCGGAAGACGTTGTGAAACGCCGTTGATCCGTTGTGTAATTCTATCTTAAAATCGAACCTATCTCATAGATCCTAGGCTAAACATGCAAAAAGGAGAAAGAAAACAAAGAAAGAAAAAAAGATACTTACTTGTTGAAGAAAACTTCTTCAATCCTCTTCTCCTCCGGTCACGATCTCTCTCGAAACTACGAACTCCTCGAACACGAACCTCGATCCGAACTGGGAGACACCTCCAAAGGGTCTTCTCGATTGTTCTCGGGAGGTTGAGGGAGAGTGAGTAGGACTCCCTTTGGTTTTGGGTGAGGAGAAATGTTAGAGAGATGAGAGAATTCTAGAGAGAATTGCCTTGCTCTCTTTGGATGGAAATCCAAAAAATGGCAAATGGCACACCAAAGGCTTCTTGCAAAGCCTTTAAATACTATTGTGTGATGGAGTTAAAACCTCCACCAAATCACAATTTTACCACAACCATATAATATACAAATCACATTTGCATATTATATAATATAAGGTATCTCATACCTTATTATACAAATCTCATTTGCATAAATGTGGAATTATAAATTGAATCACATTCAATTTAATTTCTCTCAATTCAATTTCTCCAAATAGCACTAATTAATCAATTAGGCTATACTATAGTTTATTATGAATCTCATTCACATCAAACTATATATTATGTCATCTATATCTCATATAAACGACATAAATACCCAAATAATGAATTTGAACACTTCAAATTCACACTAAACTATAAACCCTCAATTTGTCCAATTTGAGCCAACCGAGGGACCTAATGGACCTACACGTGACGAGCTCCAATGATCCGAGACTAACTTGTCAAACTCTTTGATCCGGTTATTCAACATTCATTAGCTACGGTAACACTCCACTAAAGCCCGTAGCTGCACTCTCATCACTGTAGGACAAGTTTTGTCCATCGATATAACCAATACCCGTGAGTCGACCCCTTCACGGGTTGTTCGAGACACCGCTTTGGGTCAAATTATCATTTTACCCCGTGTACTACCTCTTGCTCCTTAAGTCTCACCGCTCCTCTAATGAACAACTACGTTGCATGGTCCAACCATAAACAACAACCCTTTCGGTGCCAATGAGAGAGTGGGGCCCCGTTGTTTCAAGCCCTAAAGACAACACTTAAGGAACAACCCTCTAGTTTCCTAAGTCGGAACGCAATGAATTCTTTTTCTTGCGTAGTCAAGTTTCCAGCCTCCCCACGTGGTCCTACCCTGAAAAGATAGGCATATTGGGTGAGCAAAAGTGGCCACCCTCACCCGCGTACTAGTCAAAGATGCACTTCATGAGACGGGAGTCCGTGACACGCTCTCGGATTAAGGTCGAGTCACTAATGGTCATCTACGAATTTATTAGCTCTATATTTGTTAGCGGTGTTACATCGATGTAAGTCTAATAATTCACGATCCGATCTTGTACAATCTCATTGCACATGATGCCCCCACTCGCATGTCAACCACATGAACGAGTCGAGATCACCTCGTTTGTATCTAATACAAAGCGGGCCACATCCACGAGTGTATCCGAGATTAGGTCTCCAACCCTATCCATATATGAGACCGTTCGGGTCATTAACTCGAACGTGATCCTCCCCTGTGTGTCCACTACACACCGTTCAAGTTCTTAGTTCTCTCATACAATGACAATGACCATTGGAGCTTAGTTTATTGGATTCAATTTATAAAAATATGCGAGACACAATGTTGAAATAAATAACTCTTATTCATTTACAACTTGGAATATTACAAACTACACGAGATGAGGACATACATCCCAACAAACTCCCACTTGGACTAATCTAGTGGAGTACATGATACATTTCTCAAATGTACAGAAGTAAAGTAATACAATAAAGTAATACAATAAACTAGGGCATTGAATACCCCCTTTACAATACTCCCACTTGCTCTAGTCGGGAAGCACTTGAAGACCTAGACTCTCTAGGTGACCTCAAACACCTTAGCCGTGAGGGCCTTTGTAAATGGATCGCCAACGTTGAGCTCGAAGCTATCTCGCGTGGATCGCCACGTCTCTTGGTGCACAATCTCCCGTATCGGTGATACTTACGCTCTATATGCTTGCCCCTTTTATGACTCAGAGGTTCTCTCGAGTTAGCATTGCACCATCTGTTGTCACAAAAAGCGGTGTGATTGGCAAGTTCATATTTGGAACAACTTCCAAATCCGTCATGAACTTCCTGAGCCAAACAGCTTCCTTTGCAGCTTCACAAGCCGCAACATATTCGGCTTCCATCGAGGAATCAGCGATGCATCTGAAGGGAATCGAAGTCCCCGTAGTAAAAGCGATTGTGATCGCGCGCTCTTGATTTAGTTACATCGATAATTCAAGAACATACAAAACTAGATTAAGCATAAAAGTAAAATGGACAACAAGAATTTACCTTTGAAGAACCTTTCTTCAAGTGCTCCACTCTCCCACGGTCACGATCTCAGCAACAGGAACTCCGACGTACGAAGACACGACCACCGAATCTTCTCCGTTGTTCTCTAGGTGAGGGAGGAAGGTGGGTTCCCTTTAGGAGATGTGAGGTATTTTGAGAGAGATGTGTGTGTCTTGGAACTCTTCCAACAACACAACATGAGAGCTTATCAAACCTTAGAATGTCTTAACCTAGTTGCATCCCATGCAATCATATATATAGGGGAATGGGATGGAAATGACCATCCTACCCTTCCTTTAATCTCTCTTTAGTATATAGTTTATATATGAATCTAATTCACATTAAAAACTATATATTATATCAATTACATCATATATAATTGATATAACTCCTCATGTATGAAATTGAACACTTCAATTTCACTCCTAACTTTATATCCTCAATATTATCATATTGAGCCAACGGAGGATCTAATGGACCCTGGATCATGAGCTCCAATGATGTGAGATTAACCGATCAAACTCTTTGATCTAGTTAATCAATATTCATTAACTACAAGTCACTCCACTATAGACTTGTAGTTGCACTCTCCTCACTGTCGATATTATTGTGTCCACTGATATAGTCATTACTCATGAGTCGACCCTTCACGGGTTGTTCGTAATCACGGTGGGTCAAATTACCGCTTTACCTCTCGTGATTACCCTCTTTGCTCCTTAAGCACCCACCGATCCTCCTCGATGAACAATAAGTCTAAGGTCCTACCTTAGGCTCATACCCTCATAGAGGGCGGGGCCCCGTTGTTCAAGACCTGGAGTAAGTTCTTAAGGGAACAACCTATCTAATTCCTTAGTAGAGGAATGAGTGAATTCCATCTTGCACAGTTAAGTTCCCGGCTACCTACGAGGTTACGTCACGAGAAGGTAGGCTTATTGAGTCGGCTCTACAGTCACTCTCACCCATACTAGTCTAAGGACAAACCTCTATAAGCAGGATTTCTTAACTTGCTCAGGATTCAGGTCGAGTCACTAATGACCATCTATAAATTACTAGTCTTATCGTGTTAACGGTGTTATACTGGTTAGACTAATAATTTGTGATCCAGTCTTGTATGAACTCTTCATACATGATGCCCCCACTCGCATGTCAACTACATGAATGAGTTGGATTACCTCATTTGTACTAATTACAAAGTGGGTCGCATCCATGGTGTTACCAGAATGAGGTTTCCAACCTTATTCTTATACCATAGACTATTTAGGTTATAATCTTGAACTCAACCTAAATAGTGTCCACTACACTGATTTCAAGATAAATGTGATAACCTTGGCGCTTAGTTTATTGGATTTATAAAAGCAAGACTGTAATCTTATCAAAACAAATAACATATTATTTAATTGATCAAAATTACACAAGTTTAGGGCATAAATCCCAACAAACTCCCACTTGACCTAAAACATGTGGAGTACTAAACATTACATTAATGTAAATACAATAAACTAGGGCATTTAAACCCCTTTGTACAAAATACTCCCACTTGCCATGGTTGAGGAAGACGTGTAAACCTAGACCTTCTAGGTGACTCTCAAATACTTTAGCCGTGAGAGCCTTTGTAAAAGGATCTGCTATCTTCGTGACAATCACGTCTCCTCTATGCACGATCTCTCGGATGAGATGATACTTCCGCTCTATGTGCTTTCCCCTCTTGTGACTTCGGGGTTCCCTCGAATTTTCCACTGCTCCACTGTTATCGCAATACAGTGTGACGAGCAAAATCATATTTAGAACAACTTCCAAATTTAGCATAAATTTCCTTAACCAAACAGCCTCCATATCTGCTTCACAAGCTGCTACATATTCGACCTCCATGGTGGAATCAGCGATGCATCCTTGCTTGACGCTTCGCCATACTACTACGACTCCTCCGTTAGAGTGTGGCGACCACGATGTAGATTTTCGAGAATCTTTATCAGTCTGAAAGTCAGAATCCGTGTATCTTGTAAGGATCAAATCCTTAGCCCCCATACACAAGCATGTAGTTCCTTGTTCTCCGAAGATACTTAAGGATTGTTTTAACCGATGTCCAGTGTTCAAGTCCTGGATTGGATTGATACCTATTGACCATCCCAACTGCAAAACAGATGTCAGGCCTAGTACACAACATGGCGTACATCAGGCTCCCAACAATTGATGCGTAAGGAATCCGTCTCATATCCTCAACTCCTTGAGGTGTCTTAGGACTCTGTTCTTTAGACAAATGGATATCATGTCTAAAAGGAAAAAAGCCCTTTTTGGAATCTTGCATGTTAAACCTTGACAACACTTTGTTTATGTATGATGCTTGAGACAAAACTAGAGTTTTATTCTTGCAGTTCCGGACAATCTGGATCCCAAGAACAAACTGCGCATCACCCAAATCTTTCATTTGGAATAGCGTAGCTAGCCATTCCTTGATGTCAGTAAGATAACCTACATCATTCCCAATGAGTAGGATATCATCCACATAGAGAATTAGGAATGCGACAGAACTATTGATGATTTTCTTGTCGACACAAGGTTCATCATCATTCTTGTCAAAACCATAAGATCTGATAGCTTCATCAAATCTTATATTCCAGGATCTAGAGGCTTGTTTCAGTCCATAAATCGACCTTTTAAGCCTGCAAACCTTTTGCTCTTGTCCTGGTTTAATGAACCCTTTAGGTTGGTCCATGTAGATGGTTTCCTCAAGATTGTCATTCAAAAAGGTTGTCTTGACATCCATTTACCATCCCTCATAGTCATAATATGCGGCAATGGCAAGAAGGATACGGATAGACTTTACCATAGCAACAGGTGAAAAGGTCTCCTCATAGTCAACCCCTTCAACCTGGGTATAACCCTTTGCTACTAGCCTAACTTTAAAGGTTTGCACCTTCCTATCTACACCACGTTTTCGCTTGTAGATCCACTTACAACCTATAGGTTTTACCCCATCAGGCTTATCTACAAGATCCCAAACAGAATTGAAGTGCATAGACTCCATTTCTTGGTCCATGGCTATGACCCATTTGTCTTTGTCAATGTCAACCATTGCTTAATTATAAGTCAATGGATCCTCGCAGTTGTCATCTGGTATAACAACTTGGGTTTCAGCTAAACCCATGTAACGGTCAGGCCAGCACAATCCTCCCACTACGTTGAGGCATACTCAACTCTTGAAATGAACCCTCTTGACTAGACAAATTAGTATCAACAACTCTTGTTGACGTACTAGTGTTCTTATTAGCAACATTTGCTATTGTTCCGTCTAACTCACTCAACACTACCTTACTTTTTGGTTTGTGGTCCCTTATGTGGTCCTCCTTTAAGAAAATGACATTTGTCGACACAAAAACCTTATCTTCCTTAGGATCATAAAATAAACTACCTCTTGTTTCTTTTGGGTATCCTACGAATAGGCACAACTTTGAACGTGAATCAAACTTCTTTGGATTTGTCTCAAGCACATGTGTTGGACAACCCCATATTTTGAAGTGACATAAACTACTTTTACGTTCTTTCCAGAGTTCAAAAGGTGTTTCAGAAATATTTTTGGAGGGCACACTATTCAAAATGTATACTGCAGTCTTTACTACATAATCCCAAAAGAAACTAGGGAGATGAGCATAACTCATCATTGATCAAACCATGTCCAACAAGGTTCTATTTCTCCTTTTCGATACACCATTTTGTTGTGGTGTGCGGGGAGCTGAGAGTTGAGATGTAATTCCATGTTCTATCATATAGTTCTGGATTTTTAAATCCATGTACTCTCCACCTCGATCCGATCGAAGTGTTTTAACTCTTTACCTAATTGATTTTCAACCTCAGCTTGAATTCCTTGAACTTTTCAAGTGCTTCAGACTTGTGGTGCATTAGGTAAATATGCCCATATCTGGAATATTCATCTATAAAAGAGATGAAATATTCATATCCTCCCCTGGGTTTGACATTCATCGGACCACAAAGGTCTGAATGTATAAGCTCTAGAGGATCTTTGGCTCTATAACCTTTTCCACTAAAAGGTCTTTTAGTCATTTTGTCTTCTAGGCAGGATTCACATACTGACAAAGAATTTTCTTCTAACTCGTTTAGAAGTCCTTTCTTTACCAATCTCTCAATCCTATTGAGATTAATTTAACCCAATCTTAGATGTCAAAGATGAGCATTTTCTTTAGGAGAAATTTTACGTTTCTTAGTTTGTGCGTTTATAGTTTTAAATAATTCGGTTGTTCAAAACCATTTTGGTGAATTAGGTCTTAAAACATACAATCCATTTTCTAATGAAAGTGAACATATTTCTAAACCTTTCTTCAAAATAAACACTTTATTCATAGAAAAGGAAATGAAATACATTGTTCAATAAGGCAAGAAATGGAAATGAGGTTTCTAGTAAACCACGGTATCACTAATATATTGTCCAAACAATACATATTTCTTGCCAAAATAAAGCTTCATTGTGCTTCTTTTGCTACAACCGAGACGACTTCTCCATTTCCAACCTGGAGCGTTATCTCTCTCCTCTTTGTAGTTCTTTGCCAGAATCAATTCCACGAAAGAAGAGCAAACATGATTAGTGGCGTCCTCGAATCAAGTATCCAAGTTGTTTTAACATTATCCACTAAACAAGTTTCTAGGCAAAGTAAATCATATTTACCTTCCTTCTTCTCTTTTTCGCAATGTGTACTCGGACAATTCCGTTTCCAATGCCCGTCTTCGTTGCAGTGGAAACACTTTCCTTTATCAACAACGTCTTTGACTTTCTTGCCCTTTTGGGCGGCAGCTTTGTCTGCCTGTTTCCCTTTACCAACCTTCTTCATGTTCTTCTTCTTACCTCTCGGGTTAGAAGAAGATGAAGCCTTATTTTTGTCCAGAGAGAGGTCGAACCCTCTGTGATAACTCCCATCGGCAACATTTTCCTCACCTTTCGATCCACGAATTTTCATCAAAGACTGAAAGGTTTGGAGTTCATTCAGAAGGGAGGTAAGATTAAAAGTAAGCTTGTTCATAACAACATTACTTCTAAACTGCAGGAAACTATCTGGAAGGGTTTCTAGAATGAAGCTGACCTGGCTCGACTCATCGATGGAACCACCATTCGACTCCGTGATGTTAAAGTGCACCATCATATCCAGGACATGATCCCGAACAGATGTACCCTCTGGCATCTTCGAGTTGAATATGTACTTTAGAGCATTATGTCGGGCTTGTGTGGACTGATGTCCAAACATACCCTTCACAGAATCCATGATTTTCTTAGCGGTAATCATGCTCTCATGCTTCTTGGCTAATATGTCAGACATACTTGCCAGCATGTAGACCTTGGTCTTATCATTGGCCTTGATCCATCGATCATATGCATCACGAACATTTCGTGACGCATTCGAGCCTGACACCTGAGGACACTCCTCAGTTAGCATAAACTTCAGATCATCCACTACCAAAATAGTGTTGAGTTTGTTTTTCCATGTCATCATATTCTCTCCGGTTAACTTTTTCCCACCCAATAAGGAAATTATAGAGCTAGACATTTTTGCTGAAAAATTACAAACAAACTTGTATGAGTTTCTTTCTATAACTCTAATCCAATCATGTTTTAGCTAATTATCAAATGATTCCTAGGCCATTTATAATTTGCAATGATACTCTCAAATGTTTAGAATGTATGACAAGAATGGTAATAAAAACACTCCTCCTCCAGATCAAGACATTCTTGACCAAAACCTAACACCGAATAACTCTTATTCCTATAGGTTTTAGTTACTATTTTTGATGCGGATACATACACAACTTATGTACCCCAGTGAGTGTAACCCCTTTGTCTTTAGATCCTAGAGTCTCGATCCAATAAAATTCGCAGAAGAGAGGACTAGATTGGAAAATAGTCTAAGGAAATCTTTATCCCTTTCGGGTGTCTCATTGTGTTAGATCCCCATGATCAAGCCCTCCAGAAGGGATTGTATGCAGTCCAAGCCAAACTAGCGGTGACCATAGTGGTCTAACGGTGTAAACCAAACAAAAGAGACCGTAGATTTTGTTTTCACTAAACTCGCTCCCACTCACTATAAGTATCCTCTCCATTCACCTTGGTATTGACTCATACAAACACCATCAGAAGAGGACGCTCCCGTTTGCGCCACGAGGCCAAGTATGAGTCTCACGGTGTGAACTTCCGGAGATAGCGTAGGTGAAAAAAATATGTATCTCTCATACGTTTTGCCTCTGCGCGCCTTCTCCCATAAGCGGCGTTGCTGTAACGCCGATGAGCAGCGTTGCAACGCTACACACGAGATAGCAACTAGGAATCCCATTCATTTGCTCGTTTTCGCTTCGATCTTCTCAACAATCGCCTTGCCACGATCGACACGGACTTACATACTTGATTTACAATTAAATTTGCCCAAAACACCGGGCCCTTACATTGAACATTTCAATGGAAATTGTAAATCTAAGTGCCAAAATTGAAAACATCTAATTTCGCAAAATCGTTCATACATCTCATGCAAAAACAGTAAATCCTACCTTGTTCTTGAAAAATCCAGAACATAAATAAAAAATGCAATTGGTCTCTGATACCGATTGAAGAGAATCGAAGTCCCCGCAGCGGAAGCGATTGTGAATGCGCGCTCTTGATTTAGTTACATTGATAAATTCAAGAACATACAAAACTAGATTAAGCATAAAAGTAAAATGGACAACAAGAATTTACCTTTGAAGAACCTTTCTTCAAGTGCTCCACTCTCCCACGGTCACGATCTCAGCAACAGGAACTCCGACGTACGAAGACACGACCACCGGATCTTCTCCGTTGTTCTCTAGGTGAGGGAGGAAGGTGGGTTCCCTTTAGGAGATGTGAGGTATTTTGAGAGAGATGTGTGTGTCTTGGAACTCTTCCAACAACACAACATGAGAGCTTATCAAACCTTAGAATGTCTTAACCTAGTTGCATTCCATGCAACCATATATATAGGGGAATGGGATGGAAATGACCATCCTACCCTTCCTTTAATCTCTCTTTAGTATATAGTTTATATATGAATCTAATTCACATTAAAACTATATATTATATCAATTACATCATATATAATTGATATAACTCCTCATGTATGAAATTGAACACTTCAATTTCACTCCTAACTTTATACCCTCAATATTATCATATTGAGCCAACAGATGGATCTAATGGACCTACGGATCATGAGCTCTAATGATGTGAGATTAAGCCCGATCAAACTCTTTGATCTAGTTAATCAATATTCATTAACTACAAGTCACTCCACTATAGACTTGTAGTTGCACTCTCTCATGTGTAGATATTATTTTGTCCACCGATATAGTCATTACCCATGAGTCGACCCTTCACGGGTTGTTCGTAATCACGGTGGGTCAAATTACCGTTTTACCTGCGTGATTACCTCTTTGCTCCTTAAGCACCACCGATCCTCCAATGAACAACAAGTCTAAGGTCCTACCTTAGACTCATACCCTCATAGAGGCGGGGGCCCCGTTGTTCAAGACACGAGTCGATTCTTAAGGGAACAACCTATCTAATTCCTCGATAGAGGAATGAGTGAATTCCATCTTGCACAGATTAAGTTCCCGGCTACCTCACGAGGTTCTGTCACACGAGAAGGTAGGCTTATTGAGTCGGCTACTGGTGCCACTCTCACCCATACTAGTCTAAGGACAAACCTCTATAAGCGGGAGTTCTTAACTTGCTCAGGATTCAGGTCGAGTCACTAATGACCATCTATAAATTACTAGTCTTATCGTGTTAGTGGTGTTATACTGGTTAGACTAATAATTTGTGATCCAGTCTTGTATGAACTCTTCATACAGGATGCCCCCACTCGCATGTCAATTACATGAATGAGTTGGATTACCTCATTTGTACTAATTACAAAGTGGGTCGCATCCATGGTGTTACCAAAATGAGGTTTCCAACCTTGTTCTTATAACATAGACTATTTAAGTTATAATCTTGAACTCAACCCAAATAGTGTCCACTACACTGATTTCAAGATAAATGTTATAACCTTGGAGTTTAGTTTATTGGATTTATAAAAGCAAGACTGTAATCTTATCAAAACAAATAACACTTTATTTAATTGATCAAAATTACACAAGTTTAGGGCATAAATCCCAACAGCATCCCTGCTTGATGTTTCGCCACACTACAGCTCCTCCATTCAGAATGAAGGTTGACCCCGAAGTGGATTTCCTAGAATCCTTATCGGTCTGAAAGTCTGAATCTGTGTATCCCGTAAGGATCAAATCTCCACTCCCATACACAAGGCTGTAGTTCCTCGTTCTCCTAAGATACTTGAGGATTGCCTTTACGGTTATCCAGTGATCTAATCCTGGATTGGATTGATACCTACTGACAATCCCAACTACATAACAGATGTCGGGCCTAGTACACAGCATGACATACATCAGGCTCTCTACAGTTGAAGCATAGGGTATTCGTCTCATATCCTCAACCTCTTGAGGCGTCTTAGGACATTGTCCTTAGACAGGTGAACCCCATGCCTGAAGGCAGCAAGCCCTTCTTGGAGTTCTGCATCTTATACCCAGACAACATCTTGTGAATATAAGACGCCTGAGACATGGCTAGCGTTATGTTCTTCCGATTCCGGACAATCTGGATACCTAGAACATACTGTGCCTCTCCCAAATCTTTCATTTGGAATTGCGAAGCCAACCATTCCTTAATGTCAGTAAGAAATCCTACCTCATTCCCAATGAGAAGGATATCATCCACATACAATATAAGAAATGCGAAACTACTGTTAACGATTTTCTTGTAAACACAAGGCTCGTCAACATTTTGATCAAATCCATAAGATTTGATCGCCTCATCAAACCTTATATTCCAAGACCTCGAGACTTGTTTCAGTCCATAAATAGACCTTTGAAGCCGGCAAACCTTTTGCTCTTGGCCTTGGGCAATGTGTTAGGTTTTATGTCCTAAAACTCGTGGTTTTGTAAACTGAATGTATATTCTATTTCACAATAAAGTTGTTATTGAAATTTATTCAGTAAAGGTGTTATTGAATATTGTGTATTATGTAACCTTAATCCAATAAAGAACCCTTGGTTATCGGATGAATACTTGAACTTTATGTGTGACATAAAAGTGGATCAAGTTCAAGTTATAGCCAGAACAATCTATAGTATAAGGATAGGATTGGGTACCTTATCCTGGGGACACTATGGACGCGACCCACTTTGTAGAGAACAAACGATGTGATCCTAAATCGTTCATGTGGAGACATGTGAGTGAGGGCGACCTATGCAATGAGTTTGCATAAGACTGGACAGCGAAATAGTCACTTAGACTTTATAACTCCGTTCTTGTTTAGCCGACTATATTCATACGATGACCTAGGTAACTCGATCTTAATCTCGAGCGTTCTATGGACTCCTGTTTATTCGGATTATCCTTAGATTTGCATGGGTGAGAGTGGCTCGAGATTGCCGACTCAATAAGCCTCCCATTTTGAGGATAAAACCAGGATGAGATAGTGGGAATATAGTTCTGTAAGATGGAAGTCACTCCTACCCACTTAAGGGATTAGTAGAGAGGTTATTCCCTTAAGTGTTGACTCCGAGTCTTGAACAAAGGGCCCACCCCTCTCAATTGCCCGAGAGGGATTTGGTTTGCTGGTTGGACCACAAACCAATTGTTCATTAGAGGATCAGTGGGAGTTAAGGAACAAGAGGTAATTACGAGGGTAAAGCGGTAATTTTTGACCAGCTGTAATTACGAACGACCTATGAAGGATCGACTTACTAATCATGGTTATATCGAGTGGACAGAAATATATCTACAGTGAGGAGAATGCAGCCACTGGGCTTTAGTGGAGTGTCCCGGTGGTTAACGAATGTTGATTAGCTAGGTTAAAGAGTTTGACCAGTTAATCACGAATCGTTGGAGCTCATGATCTGTAGGTCCATTAGGTCCTCCTTACTAGCTCGGACTAACCCTTGTAACATTTTGAGAGAAAAGAATTTGAATTGTTCAAATTCGAGTTTGGGAGAAAACATTAATTATATGTGATATATTTAACGAATCATAGCTTAATTGTGAATTAAACTATGATTAAAAGGATGTGTATATATTTAAATATGATTTAAATATTGGATTGGTTTATAGCATGAATAAAGATTCATGTTCGAAAAATCGATCGGGATCGGGCAATTTATTTAATTTAATATCTGATATTAAATTAAATTAAAAATTAATTATTTAATAATTTAATTAATTAAATTAATTTTAATTAAAAATTAATTTAATATTGATTTTAAAATTAAAATTAAATGCAAAATTAGTGGATTTTCATGGATTTTCCATAAAATCCAAATTGCAACTTGCCCAATCCCTCCCATCTTCAAATTCACCAAAATTGGCCACCTCCATCTCAAACCATCCTCATCACACTTGAGTTATCACTCAAATGAAGCTTGATGAAACTTATTTTAATGGGCAGAAAATTCTAAATTCCCGAATTAGTGACCTTTGAGGACTTTTCTTCAAAATTCTCTCAACCTAGGATCTCACAATCCGTTCTAAGGCCTGAGGATAGTAGGGAAGACTCTAACGGTTGTCCACGAAGTGTTCGTGTTGAAAACCATCCACCGGGTGAAGAGAATTTGATCTTCAAAGTTGAGTTTTCTATCCCTCTGTTTTTCCAGCTTTGAGCATGCATTTTATTTTACAAAATTGATCAACTTAGAATGTTCAAGATCCAAAATTGCTTCCGCTTTCTTAATCTAGACTCTTTCACAATGAACCCCTTGAGCTGGTCCATGTAGATGGTCTCGTCAAGGTTGCCATTCAGAAAGGCGATCTTGACATCCATCTGCCATACCTCATAGTCATAATATGTGGCAATGGCCAGAAGGATTCTAATCGACTTTGCCATGGCAACAGGTGAAAAGATTTCCTCATAGTCAACCCTTTCCACCTGGATAAAATCCTTTGCTAGTAGTCGAGCTTTGAAGGTCTGCACCTTCCCATCTACACCATGTTTACGCTTGTAGATCCACTTACAACCAATAGGTTTAACCCCATCCGGTTGGTCCACAAGCTCTCAGACGAAATTGAAGTACATCGACTCCATTTCCTGGTCCATAGCTTTAATCCATTCGTCTTTGTCAACGTCAGCCATTGCCTGATCATAGGTCAATGGATCCTCACAGTCATCATTAGGAGTGACGACTTGGGTTTCAGCTAAACCCATGTAACGTTCAGGCTGTCTCACAGTCCTCCCACTACGTCGAGGCATTCCCAACTCTTGGGAACGGACTTGACTAGACGAGTTAGGATCAACAACACTTGTTGACGTACTAGCACCATCAGCAACTCTTGCTAATGTACTGCCCATTTCATTTAACACAATCTTACTCCTTGGTAAGTGATCCCTGATGTTGTCTTCCTCAAGGAATGTGGCGTTTGTCAAATACAAGCACCCTATTATCCTTAGGATTGTAAAAGAAACCACCTCTAGTCTCTTTTGGGTAACCTACAAAGAGGGCACAACTTTGAACGGGGTTCCAACTTCTTCGGGTTTGACACCAACACATGGGTGGGCATCCCCAAATTCTCGAAATGAGCGTAAAACTTGTTTTACGACCATGCCGAGTTCCAAAGGTGTTTCACAAACACTTTTCGACGAAGCGTGTGTTCAAAATGTAAACCGCGATCTCCAGCTGCGTAACTCCAAAAAGAATCGAGAGAGGCGAGCATAGCTCATCAACGCCCGAACCATGTCCAACGAGGTTCTGTTTCTCCTCTCGATACACCATTCTACATTTGTGGCATACCAGTCTTTGAGAGTTGGGACGTAATTCCATGTTCTATCATATAGTCCTGGAATTTAGTCTCCATATACTCTCCACCTCGATCCGATCGAAGTGTTTTTATCGTTTTACCTAACAGGTTCTCAACCTCAGTCTTGAACTCCTTGAACTTTTCAAGTGTTTCAGACTTCCTATGCATTAGGTAAATGTACTCATACCTCGAATAGTCATTTATGAGAGATACGAAGTATTCGTGACCACCTCGTGCTTTAACATTCATCGGACCACAAATATCAGAATGTATAAGCTCAAGGGGCTCCTTGGCTCTATATCCTTTTCCACTAAAAGGATGTTTGGTCATTTTGCCTTCAAGGCATTACTCACACACCGGTAAAGAGTTTTCTTCCAACTCGCTTAGAAGTCCACTCTTCACTAGTCTCTCAATCTTATTGAGATTAATGTGGCCTAACCGTAGATGCCAAAGATGGACACTTTCTTTTGGAGAAACTTTTAATCTCTTAGTTCGTGTTTCAGTTGTTTTAAATAATTCGGTGTTCAAAACACTTTTGACCGAATTTGGGTTCAAAACATATAGATTGCTCTCAAGCGAAGCAGAACAAATCAAATTTCCATTTCGAGAAATAAACGCTTTATTACTCTTGAATGAAACAGAAATATTTTGTTCTAATAATAGGAAATAGAAACTAGGTTTCTCGTAAACCGAGGAACTATGTACATATTATCCAATAATAAGTACTTCCCGCCAAAGAACGACTTCACAGTGCCTATTCTTTGCGGTGAGACAACTTCTAGGATCCAACACGAGTGTTATCTCACCCCTTTGCACTTGCATTTGCCAGAACTTAATCCTTGAAAAGAAGAGCAAACATGGTTAGTGGCGCCTGAATCCAATATCAAAGCAGAGTCATTACTCTCCACTAAACAAGTTTCTGTCACAAGTAAATCACATTTACCTGTCATCTTCTTTTCATCAAGGAACTTGGGACAACTCTTTTTCGGTGTTCGCCCCGTTTGCAAAGAGAAACACTTTACGGCAACATCCTTGATTTCTTTGCCTTTTAGAGGCGGCAGTATGTCAACCTTAACTTCCTTCAACTTCTCCTTCTTCTCTTTAGGTGCGAAGAGTCTACAAACTTTATCCCGCAGGTCGAACCCCGTGTGAAAGGTCTTAAGGCAACACTTGCCTCAGCTTCCTGTCCCCTAGTTTGCACCAAGGACTGGAAGGTTTGTAGATCGTTGAATAGGACTGTTGAACCTAGCACCTGAGGACCCTCCTCAGTGAGTGCGAACTTTTGGTCGTCATTTACCAAAATCGTGTCTATATTGTTTTTTCACGAAATACTATCGCCGACTAACTTAACGGAAGCTAAAGGAGCGTTAAAAGCATTTGACATTTTGTTGCTGAAAAAATGAAAAAACTTTGTATTAGTCTCGCAAAAAAGTTTTTGAAATCCAATCGGGTTTTAGCAAATTTTTATCCTATGATCCCTAGGTCATTCAAAATGTGCAATGATACCCTAAAGGTTTAGAATGACCGCCATCGTAGGGTAGACAAACTCACTCCTCCTCTAGGATGAGACTCTCTCGACCAGACCCTAATACCAGAATAACTCTTATTTCATTAAGCATCCAGTTACTATTTTTCGGTCTGAAACCATTAACACTTAATGAATCATGTGAGTGTCATCCTCAATCTTTAAATTTCTAAGTATCCGTCCAAACAATAGCCGTCGTAGGGAGGACTAAGAAGGAAATCATATCCCTTTCCGGAATTCACGGTGATTCCGACTCCCATGATCAAGGCCCTCCGTAGGGATTGTCTTGTCCAGGCCAAACTAGCAGGCGGATCATAGGCGTCTCACGGTTTGAATCGAAATAAGAGACCGTGGGTCCCGTTTTCACAGATCCCGCTCCCACTCACTATAAGTACTCTCTCCATTCACATTGATATTGACCCATACAAATGTCACCCGTAGGGGGACGCTCCCATTTGCGCCACGAGGCCGAGCATGGATCTCACGGTGCGAACTTAACGGAGATTTGTGGATGGAAAATTAAATGTATCTCATACACTTTATTTCCTCCCACTCAGCACTTTAAAATATTCAGGATTGACCTAGATAAATCGGCTAAAATTTACCTAAGTCTACCAATATAACTCTTATATTAGGTTAGCCTAAGTCTATAATCACATTATTAACTTAGGTATATGTGAGTAAATTAATTAACTCTTAATTAACGACACTCACGATAATATAACCTAAGAATCACCGGATCAAATTCACTTCCAGGTCGATTTCCAGGTAGGGGTGTTCCGCAAGCGTCAACTTAAATACCCCAGCTTTAGACAAAACCTTCCTTAGAAAGAGTTACTTATCAGTCTCCATTCAAAGGTCATATTTGATTTCCTAATTCTAATCTTATTAGAACTAGAAAACCTAAGTCTAATTATTCAAGTTCTAAACATTTTAAAACTAATAATTAACTTAGGTTACATGCATTTCTATGTTATAGTGCTTGATCATTCATCACATGAATAATACTTGTTGGGTTTTATGTCCTAAAACTCGTGGTTTTGTAAACTGAATATATGTTCTATTTTGCAATAAAGTTGTTATTGAGATTTATTCAGTAAAGATGTTATTGAATAAAGTGTATTGTGTATTGTGTAAACTTAATCCAATAAAGAACCCTTGGCTATAGGATGAATACTTGAGCTTTATGTGTGACATAAAAGTGGATCAAGTTCAAGTTATAGCCAGAACGGTCTATAGTATAAGGATAGGGGCTGGGTACCTTATCCGGGGACACTATGGACGCGGCCCACTTTGTAGAGTACAAACGATGTGATCCTAAATCGTTCATGTGGAGACATGTGAGTGGGGGGCGCCCTATGCAATGAGTTTGCATAAAGATCGATTTCTTGAAATAGTCACTTAGACTTTATAACTCCATTTCTTGTCTTAAGCGACTATATTCATACGATGACCTAGGTAACTCGATCTTAATCCTAAAGCGTTCTATGAACTCCTGTTTATTGAGTATCCTTAGATTTGCATAGGTGAGAGTGGCCCGAGACTGCCGACTCAATAAGCCTCTCATTTCAGGGATAAGTCTGGGTAGATAGCTGGGAACATAGTTCTGCAAGATGGAATTCACTTTTACCCGCTTTAGGGATAAGTAGAGAGGTTGTCCCTTAAGTGTTGACTCCGGGTCTTGAACAAAGGGCCCACCCCTCTCATTGGCCCGAGAGGGGTTCGGTTTACTGGTTGGACCACAAACTAATTGTTCATTAGAGGATCAGTGGGACTTAAGGAGCAAGAGGTAATTACAGGAGTAAAACGGTAATTTTGACCCAGCTGTAATTACGAACGACCTGTGAAGGATCGATTTACTAATAATGGTTATATCGAGTGGACAGAAATATATCTACAGTGAGGAGAATGCAGCCACTTGGCTTTAGTGGAGTGTCTTGGTGGTTAATGAATGTTGATTAGCTAGGCTAAAGAGTTTGTCCGGTTAATCTCATATCGTTGGAGCTCATGATCTGTAGGTCCATTAGGTCCTCCTTACTAGCTCGGACTAAGCCTTGTAACTTTTTAGAGAAAAGAATTTGAATTGTTCAAATTCGTGTTTGGAAGAAAGCGTTAATTATATGTGATATATTTAACGAATCATAGTTTAATTATGTATTAAACTATGATTAATAAAAGGTAGATATATTTAAATATGATTTAAATATTAGATCGATTTATAACATGAATAAAGATTCATGTTCGAAAAATCGATCGGGATCGGGCAATTTATTTAATTTAATATTTGATATTAAATTAAATTAAAAATTAATTAATTAAATTAATTATTTAGTAATTTAATTAATTTAATTAAAAATCAATTTAATATTGTTTTTAAATTAAAATTAAATGAAAATGAGTGGATTTTGATGGATTTTCAATAAAATCCAAAGTGCAACTTGCCCAATCTCTCTCATCTTCAAAATTCACCAAAATTGGCCACATCCATCTCAAAGCATCCTCATCACCCTTGAGTTGTCACTCCATTGAAACTTATTGAAGGTTTATATAATGGTGATTTGAGGGATGTTGAGAGAATTTTACAGAAAATTCAATATTCCCTGAATTAGTGACCTTTGAGGTCTTTTCTTCCAAATTCTCTCAACCTAGGATCCCACAATCCGTTCTAAGGTCCGAGGATTGTAGGGAAGACTCTAATGGTTGTCCACAAAGTGTTCGTGTTGAAAACCATCCACCGGGTGAAGTGAATTTGATCTTCAAAGTTGAGTTTTCTATCTCTCTGTTTTTCCAGCTTTGAGCATGCATTTTATTTTACAAAATTGATCAACTTATACTGTTCAAGATCCAAAATTGCTTCTGCTTTCTTAATCTAGACTTTTTCAATACTAAACTATAACATACATTCATCACATGAATTAAATGCATGAGCATGCTTTTAATCTAAGAAATATAACACTTATATTAAATAAATTAAATCATGCAAACATTATATTATAACTCTTATAATATAATCCTATCATGCATACTATATATTAACTCTTAGAATATAAATATGATACATGAAATGTTTAATCTAAGGTGGGATTTTAAATCTATATGGCATACTCTATGCACATAGAAATAATTAAATCATACATCTCATGCATAAAATAATTAAATAGCAATATTGGACTGATTTTTGGCACCCTAGGGACAAAAAATTAAATTAATTAACATTAATATAACATTCATATTAATATTAATTAAAATAATTAAAGAAAATACATTTATAAAATCAATTTTACAAATAAATAAATAATAAAAAAAATAAAACAGCAGTTGCACAACCCCAGACTCGAACCGCCGCCCACGTACCACTACGCCACGGCGTTCAACGTGCAGACCGCAGCTGACCTCAAAAAGACATGGATGGCGCGCGCATAGCGCTAATGAACTTCCAAACAAACAACTTTTGCTATTTTTCACCGAAATCGCTCGTTTTTGCTCCGTTTTCTTCACGACAACTCTTTCCACGAACGACACGAACTTACAGACTCGATTTACATTAAAAAATGTCCAAAACAACAGGCCCTTACATTGATCTCATCAACTTTAATGTAAATCTAAACTAGTTCCAAAAACCGAAAACATCCAAAATTGCAAACCATTAACATTCATCTCATGAAAATTAATGCTACCCACCTAATTTTAAGAATCCACAGAATACACAACGAAGAGCAACGATTGGCTTTGATACCAATTAAAGAGATTAGGAATTCCCGCAGCAGAAGACGTTGTGAAATGTCGTTGATCCGTTGTGTAATTCTATCTTAAAATCGAACCTATCTCATAGATCCTAGGCTAAACATGCAAAAAAGGAGAAGAAAACAGTAAAGAAAACAGTATTTACTTGTTGAAGAACACTTCTTCAATCCTCTTCTCCTCCAGTCACGATCTCTCTCGAAACTACGAACTCCTCGAACACGAACCTCGATCCGAACAGGGAGACACCTCCAAAGGGTCTTCTCGGTTGTTCTCGGGAGGTTGAGGGAGAGTGAGTGGGACTCCCTTTGATTTTGGGTGAGGAGAAATGTTAGAGAGATGAGAGAATTCTAGAGAGAATTGTCTTGCTCTCTTTGGATGAAAATTCAAAAAATGGCAAATGGCACACCAAAGGCTTCTTACAAAGCCTTTAAATACTATTGTGTGATGGAGTTAAAACCTCCACCAAATCACAATTTTACCACAACCATATAATATACAAATCACATTTACATATTATATAATATAAGGTATCTCATACCTTATTATACAAATCTCATTTGCATAACTGTGGAATTATAAATTGAATCACATTCAATTAAATTTCTCTCAATTCAATTTCTCCAAATAGCACTAATTAATCAATTAGGCTATACTATAGTTTATTATGAATCTCATTCACATCAAACTATATATTATGTCATCTATATCTCATATAAACGACATAAATACCCAAATAATGAATTTGAACACTTCAAATTCACACCAAACTGTAAACCCTCAATTTGTCCAATTTGAGCCAACCGAGGGACCTAATGGACCTACACGTGTGAGCTCCAATGATCAGAGACTAACTGTCAAACTCTTTGACCCGGTTATTCAACATTCATTAGCTACGGTAACACTCCACTAAAGCCCGTAGTTGCACTCTCATCACTGTAGGACAAGTTGTGTCTATCGATATAACCAATACCTGTAAGTCGACCCTTCACAAGTTGTTCGTTTTACCCCTGTGTCTACCTCTTGCTCCTTAAGTCCCACTGCTCCTCTAATGAACAACTACGTTGCATGGTCCAACCATAAACAACAACCCTCTCAGGCCAATGAGAGAGTAGGGCCCCATTGTTCAAGCCACGGAGATGAGACTTAAGGGAAAAACCCTCTAGTTTCCCTAAGTCGGGAACAAGTGAATTCTTTCTTGCGTAGTCAAGTTCCCAACTCCCCACGTGGTCCTGCCCCTGAGAAGATAGGCATATTAGGCGAGCAACAGTGGCCACCCTCACCCGTACTAGTCAAAGGACAGACTCCCACAGACAGGAGTCCGTGATACGCTCAGGATTAAAGTCGAGTCACTAATGGTCATCTACGAATTTATGAGCTTTATACTGTTAACGGTGTTACATCAGTAAGTCTAATAATTCACGGTCCAGTCTTGTACAATCTCATTGCACAGGATGCCCCCACTCGCATGTCAACCACATGAACGAGTCAGATCACCTCGTTTGTATCTAATACAAAGCGGGCCGCATCCACAGTGTATCCAGGATTAGGTCTCCAACCCTATCCATATACTGTAGACCGTTCGGGTCATTAACTCGAACGTGATCCTCCTTGTGTGTCCACTACACACCGTTCAAGTTCTTAGTTCTCTCATAATACAATGACCCTGGAGCTTAGTTTATTGGATTAAGTTTATGAAATATGCGAAACACAAAGTTTAAATAAATAACTCTTATTTATTACACAATGTTGAAATAAATAACTCTTATTCATTTACAACTTGGAATATTACAAACTACACGAGATGAGGACATACATCCCAACATACGGGACTTGAAAAATGGGCCCGACCCTCTCATTGGGCCGAGAGGGACTCTGTTTATTGGTAGGACCACAAACAAATTGTTAATTAGAGGAGCACTAGTACTTGAGGTACAAGATGTAACCCAGGGGTAAAACGGTAATTTGACCTAGCAGGTGTTATGAACATTCGTGAAGAATTGACTTGTTATTATTGGTCAATATTTGTGGACACAGAAATACACCTGGAGTGAGAAGAGTGCAGCTGTGGGACTTTAGTGGAGTGTTCCCGCAGTTAACAAATGTTGATTAGGAGGTTAATGAGATTAATCGAGTAATCTCGTATCGTTGGAGCTTCTGATCTGTAGGTCTATTAGGTCCACCTTCTAGCTCGTAAAGGATTCTTAGATCATTTGAATTTGAAATGTTCAAATTCATAAAGGAATAAATTTAATGCATATAGATACGATATAATATATAGTTTTGGAACTATATATTATAAATTTAATGTGAATATGATTCATATTAAATTGTATGAGAGAATTAAATATTTGAAAGAGTTTAAATATTAAATTCAAATGTGAATGTGATTCATATTTGAAAACTATAGGTTAAAATTTAATGTGCATAAGATGTACATTAAAACTATAGGTTAGAGGGATAAATGTGATTAAATATGATTTAATCTTAATTAAATATAAGATATTTAATTTGATTAATTAAATAAGATTTAATTAATATTAAATTAATTAATATTAAATTAATTAATATTAAATTAATGGGAACGTGTCAGGAGGACACGTTCCCCACTTCCCTCCAACTCCCCATAGATAGGGAGTGGGGGAAGTGATCCCTCGTTTAATTCTTCTCCAATGGAGAAGAATTGGTTGATCGATCAATTTTTCTCTGGTAATCTCTCTCTCTCAATTCCCTAATTCTCCAATTGTTGGATCCTTCCCACCAAGGAAGATCTAAGTAGAAACTCAGAGTCATAGGAGGTTTTCACTACTGGTGTTGTCCTGTTGGAGAAAACAGAGAAGTTTTCTATAGTTGTTATGTTGTTGCACAACTTGGAGCAAAGAGTTGCTGAATAGAAAACAACAAAGGTAATTATGAATTTTCTTTTAGTTTAGTTAATTTCTAAATCATGTTTGCATGTTTATATCCATGTCTAATTAGATTATAATGTATGCTTATTTTTGTTTTTTACACCAATGTACTGTTTTTGTATTTCAACCAAAATGAACTTGCAATTACGATTCCAAACACATTTCCGTTGCTCAAGCGGATAAGATCTCCATCAATACAATGCATAAGAGTGTAACTTTGGATTTACACTAGAGTGTCATAGAGCTAATGAATGAAAATTGATAGACTAAAGAATTTAATTACTTAATTTTGTATCATTGGAGTTATAATTTGTAGGTCCATAAGATCACTTTGCTAGTACATACTTATGCTAAAAGAATCATTTTTGTTGATATTTTTAAAAAAATGTTCAAATAATGTGACACCCGAGGAAGAGGGATACATGAATGAACCGAGTCCACATCTGAATGATAGGGATCCTGAGGAAATTAAAGTATGGTGCTTGAGGGAATGGGGTACATGCGAGTGACCATGAGGATATGAAAGTACAGTTGAGAAAAGTTTAAAAGAATTGATAGCTACTACCTATACCAACAAGGTGCACCTTTTCCTAAGGAGCATGTGAGTGAGAACAAAGTATGCTGAAAGGATCCGTGTTGGTTTGTGGGGAAAATCTTCACTCTCGAAAGCGACTCAAGGATCCTATGGATGATAGGGTGACGTGACCACGCAGGGGATCTTGGGCCTGGGGCGTTACAAATAATATTTAATATATTAGATATATTAAATGTGAAAAATATCTTTTTATTGTATTTGATACTTTAAATATTAAAAAAATAATATATTATGTATTAGATAAATTACACATTGCAAATTTGAATGAGATTCAAATAGATAATATATGTTGTTGTAGGAGATATTTGAATGAGATTCAAATATATTAAATATAAATTATAATATATCAGATATTTTTATTTTGGTAAAGATTTTACAAGTTGCTATAAATAGGGTTCTTGGCTTTTTTTTTTTTTTAATTTTTGGTTTTTGAAAGTTAAGCTTAAAAATACTACTTATACCAAATGAGTTTCTATGTTATCTTATCTATTTTGTACCTATGTTTTCAAAAATCAAGTTAAGTTTTAGAAACTAAAAAAAAAAAATAGTTTTTAAAAGCTTAGTTTTTCTTTTTGACATTGGACTAGAAACTTAAATAATTCTTCAAGAAAGACAGAAATTGTTATAGAGAAGACTAAGAAAAAATGTGAAAAAACAAGCATAATTTTAAAAAATTAAATTATTATCAAATGTGGCCTAAATTATTTAGAAATCATAGTCTTCCATTGCAAGGTAATAGGAAGAACTTCCAAGTTTGTGGGTAAGTTTTAAAAGAGAGCTTTTACATGGATCCCAATTTTTGGACCGAATACCTATGTGGGTTGAATGAACTCTGGTGTCATATTAGATTGATTATATAGGATTTTTTCTCAAAACTAATTGGCTAGAATAGGACTAACCGATATATCTTAGAAATTGTGAGGCCCCGTGGAACCACCTTTCATGAACAACCCGGTAGCTAAGTTTATTTATAAGTTTTGTTGATACATGAAACACTAGGTAATTGACATGTGAAACTCATATTCTCATTATAAAATCCTATTGGTTTGAGCATATAAATCCTCATTTCTCGATAGAAGAAAAGATGTATCTCACTGAATTTAGTTATTCATCATCATATGTGAACTAAATCGTGAGATTCTCATTTGTTTCTTCAACCATACCCCCTAAGATATCATTTCCTTAAATTTAAGATACAAGTCTTACATTTTAGTTTTTCTGACGGATGTACAACGCTCAAGTTTTTAAGCTGGGTCAGTTTTCTTATCTATTCCATCTCTCAAATATCACCAATTTTTTCTCTTCTATTTTTATCCATCTTTTCTATTTATCTTGTATTTCTTTCTTCCCTTTTTTTTTCAAACAAATCTTTTAGTTAACAACTATTTTTATTTAATATTTTATATAGTTCGATATAGAATACTTTCTTGTAATGAAATTTTAAATTTTAAATTTTAAATTAATTAATTTGTATAAGTTGATATTTGTGCATGGTTCGTCTAGATATTTTTCGTACAATAAATATGGAGTAGAGATTTTAACTCTAATGTTAGAAAAATGAGTAGATGGTTTGATTGCGGTAATTATGCTCGTGTTTGAATATAAAGTATAATTAAATGTATTTTTTGAATCACAAAAAATAATACCACATGTCTATGTTATTCCAAATTTTTTAAAACATATTTTAATTACTAGAGGTCTAATTATGCAACTTCCAACCCCTTACATCAGAAAGATTTTTTATAAATTATGATAGGGGATTTTTTAAAAAAATATATATGAATAATATTATTTAACATTTTGAAAAGTTTGTAACTTTTGGCATTAAAAAAAATCATAACATTTAAAGGAAAAAAAAACTTCAATTACACTAAAAAATACCATTTGTAAAAATAAGGTAAAATAAAATAGAAATTGATTTTTTTAAGCAATTAGTAGACATATTTCTAGTGAATTGATTTTAAAATCCAATTTTTACCCATAGAATTTCTCAAATTATTTGTTTTATTTCTCAACATTCAAATATTTCATTTTATTCCTTAAACTTGACATAAAAGGCTAATTTTAGTCATTAATATTGCTTTTTTTTTAATTAATCATTTAACAGGAATACTCTTAACTCTATTTGACAAACCTAAAATCCAATTTATGATATGTGACTTTAAAATAAAATAAAAAAAACCTAAAAAAAACAAATTTTTAATCAAAATTTCATGAATCAAATCAAGGAGTAAAATAATACATGTACTCCTATGGGCTGTTTTTTTTTTTTTTTAATGGTAGAAGGAGATTGTAAAAGATTAGATTGGATTCTACTAATTATCCAAAAACAGCATAAAGGAATGAGTGAAGAAGAGGCTGACAAAAACAATGGAATTTAAAGATGAGTAGCAGCTTTTATTGATTGGTGTGCAGTGCAGGCAAATATAGTTAGAAGAAGATGGTAAAAAAAAAAAAAAAAAAAAAAAAAAAGATGAGGCTAGTATGAGAATTGCAGAGGTGGAAATAAAGAGGAAATGTCTCTTTCTTAGGCATCTTATTAAGACACAAATGTAAATACTCGACACTTCTAAAACACCCAATAACTTCGGTGTCAGCTGCACACCCAACCAACTTTCCTCAAATGTAAATGCTCCCATTCCTATCTAAACTATTTTTTCAATCGCTTCCAAACTTTATTGCCTACCATACTTTTCCTTTTCTCTACAATAAAATACATGTTTCTTTTTTTAATCTTCCATCATTTTTTTTTTTCAATTTTAAATTTACCTTATTATTGTTACCAATTATTAAAATTAGCTAAGACTAAATGTATATAACATAATACTTCATCAATTAGTCCAAAATTATAAGGAAGAAAATGTGAATTTAATTTCTCTACCGAAATTTAATTTATTTTTTTCTCTTCACACCACTTTAGATTTTATATAATTTAGTCTCTACACTTTAAAAAATAAAAAATAATTGTGACTATTGATTTTTTTACAATTTTTAATTGAATCATATGAATAAGTAGATAGTTGTATTATTTTTTATTTTCAATCATAGAACATTCATTTGATGTTATTCAATTATCTATATTTCATTGGTAGATTCTTTTCTAATAGAATTTTTAATTAAAAAAAAATTAATTGGTATATATTTATAAAAAAAATAGATTAAAATATCAGGTCTCTGTATTTTATGTTTCATTCTATTTTAGTTATTTTATTTTAAAATGATTTTTATCACTATTAGTCTTTGATCAATTTTGAAAATATGTACCCATTGTATTTTTTTAATGAAAATTATTATTATTATTTAACTAATAAAAAATAAGTTTAAACTTTGGGTAGGGAAATTTTAAGGTTTCTTGAAAGTTTTGATAAAATTTAACATTTAAAAGGATATGGAATAAAATGGTATTTTAACTAAAAATTATGGGTTCTATATAGTTAGAAATAGAAATATTATTTAAAACAGGTTAGAAATAGAAATGTGAGAATCAAATGGCATAAGAACCAAGATTATACTTGTTTTTTTTTTCTTGTTAAGAAAAAAAAAAGGTTATACTTATTTTTCTTAAAAAATATATATACTTTTTTTTCTTAAAAAACAACATTATACTTTTTTTCCTTGAGTTGTTACTTTTAAGAAACCCATTAATAGGAACGAGGATTGTTTTTTTTTGAATCGAGGAACGAGGATTTTTTTTTTTTTTTGAATCGAGGAACGAGGATTTTTTTTTTTTTGAAACGACGAACGAGGATTTATTTTTATTTTTTGAATCGAGGAACGAGGATTCTTGTGAGATAACTTATCTGCAAAATTTAATGTTGGGTTTCAGCTCTCATTTGTTTTCCCTTCTTTTTAGTTACTTGATTATTTTGTGATTGGGTTTGCACATCTTTTACCATAAACTTGGATATTTTATTCAATGAATTTTGGTGAGCTAACTGGTAGCATTTGATAAATTTCTCGCTTAGTTTTAATTTTCAACAGGATATTATTTTTTTCTTTATCATTTATTTTAGGCGTGGGTTTGTTTACATCAAAATGCACTATTTTAATATATATCTCGATATATTCTAAATTTAAATTAAAAAGTTTAGACTAATAAAGTGAGGTTAATTCAGAAATTTAAACTAAAAAAGTGAGGCTTTGTATGCAATTTAAAAGAAAAGAAGGAAAAGAAATCGCAAATTTTTGTTTGAAATGAAAATTAAAAAAAAGTTAAATTATACTAAATATTCTTAAATTTTGGGATATGTTTCAATTATATCTTTAAACTTTGAAATGTTTCATTTTTATATCTTTAAGCTTTGAAATTTGTTCAATAAATATTGTTGGGGAGTTTTTTCTATATGTTGGAATAAGATAAAGAGAAATTGATGAGATGGTTAATGTGAAAAAATTGGAAGGTATACTCCATCATTTACAACATCATCATTTACGTGTAAGTTGATGTATAAAAATCAATTATGTAAAATTATGACGATATTTTTTAAATGAAACAATTATTAGGAGCTACCTTTATCAACATTAGTCTAAGAAATAACTTACAAGTATTCAAACTCAAGACTCGTGCTCTGACACAAAATTAGACATAGAAAATGGAGGAAGTCTACTTGTTATTGTATTAAGCTTCCATAAAGTACACATATATATAGCTGGAATATATAACAAATAACAACCTCCTAACCGTTAATAACAAAGATAACTAAGTTTATTATATCCTAATAATACATCATATCACGTTCGATTTCTAATTTTTACCCACTAGCTGGCATGCTAATTTTCATTTTTATTTTAAAGAAAATGATCTTTTTTTAATCCATTTAAAAGTTCATAATGTTTTTAAAAATAAAATTTAAAATTTAAATGTAAAATAAAACTTTACAAAAATTAAAACTTTTAAAATTTAAAAGTTCATAAACTTTTTTAAATAAAACTTTTCAAAAGAATAATTTAAACCTGCCCAAACCCGAGGAGTAATTTGCATAATTTTGTTTGAAAAAAAAGATCATAAATGAAGGGAAAATGAAATTTCAAAAGGTTGAAGGAGGTGTGAGAGTGAGGGTGAGAGGAGAGCGACTTAAATTTAATTTTGTCCGTTGAAAGGAAACAGACGTGTCTATCACATCCAATGAATAGGGGGCCACGTGAAACAGAAATCTACTGCCCTGCCAAAATCAATAACCCAGAAAATAAAATTAATAACACCAAATATTCTTTACATTCTTCATTTCCACGTGTCCAATTATTGTGAATATAGTAGTTTTCTTCGTTCTTTTTTCGGGATAAAAATCAATCTTGAAAAGTAGTTTCCATTTTGTTTATGGAAAAAAAATATCAATCTTGTACCTCTTAGTTTTGCAAGCTCAGTCAATTAAATTCTTGATTACACAAAAAGAAAACTGAGGTGATTTCATGATTTGATTTTAGTTTTTGATTTTTAAATATTAAACATATAAATATTATTTTTACTAATGATTTTTCATATTTTTTATCTACTTTTTAGATGTATTTTCAAAAACCATTGAAAATTAAAAAAATAGTTTTCAAAAATTTGTTTTATTTTTTAAATTTAACTAAGAATTTAAGTGTTTTTCTCAAGTAAGATGAGAATCATTGTAGGGGAGATAAAAATCATTCTAGATAAATGATAAGAAAACAAGTACAATTTTCAAAAATCAAATGATTATTAAATGAGACCTAAATTTTACCCATTCAAATTTTAAGCTAATAATTATCAATTAGAATTTTAAATTTGTGGCTATTTATACCATCATTTCAATTTTGGCAGAAGATTCGATTATTGTAAGTAAAATTGGAACCACAGGTTTTTTCAAGATAACATGCATTCAAAACCTGATGAAGACAATACACATAAGAAAAAGTCTAATATAGATGTTTTATGTGAAAGCAAAAATAGAAAAAGGAAAGGCAATAGGGCTCTATTACTCTTCAACTGCAAATCACAAGGAAAGAAAGGGCAGATTATGAAATAAAATGTGTGCCATAATTGAAAGGAAAGAAGATGCTGATTGATCAGAAATAATCAGCCAATGAATTCCCTTATTATGATGATAAGAAGAAGCCCTGTATGAGTATGATAGTAACAAGCAGCCAAAAGACACTTAGACCTTCAAGTGCTGTTCGGCAGCGAGTGTAGGTATAAACAAATGCCACGATCGCCTAAACTCTCATGACTTTAAGAAAAATTACTTTTTGCCAAAATCTCATTACCTTATGTGGAGCTCATATATAACAAACTTAGACAAACATTTCTAATGAAAGTCAAAGTAAAAATACATACACTTGGGGATGAACCAAGGCAAAAGCGGGTGGACATTTGACACCCGAGGAAAAACGATGCATGAATGAACTGAGACCATATTCAAATGAGAGGGATCCCGAGGTTATGAAACTATAGATGAGAAATACTTAAAGGAATTGATAACTACTATCTATACCAACAAAGTTCACGCTTTCTTTTAAGTGGTTCAATCACAAGAACTACAAAATTAAGTGTGTTTGACTTAAAGTAATCTTACGTTGGTGATCTCTAGAAAATTTTCTAGGGAGCATGTGAGTGAGTACAAAATATGCTGAAAGGATCCGTGTTGGTTTGCAGGGAATGTTGAGGAGAATGTCGGGACCAAGAAGGGGTGAATCTAGATTCGAATCCGATCCAAATCTTAGACTTAAAGTGTTACAAATATATCTCACATCAAGTATATCATTTGTATATCAACATTTGTAATCAATTTTATCAGTATTATTAATTCCTTTAGTAGTAATAACAAATGAGATATATCAATGATATATCAACATTCATATCAAGTATAGAAGAAAAACATTTAAGTTATAAAGACAAACGTTTTATTTAAAGTAGGTTAATAATACAACACAATTCAATAGAGAATAAACATAATAAAAAGAAGTAAAGAGAAGTATTACATATAAGATATATCATTGGTACATTAACATATTCATATTAGGTATATCAACACTCACAATCAAGTATATCAAATTAGGTATATTGATCGTATATATCAAATCAAATATATATATTAGATACACAAAGTATCATTGTATTCATTTGAGGTAAAACATGAGTGTATCAATTTAGAAGTATTTTGAGTATATCAACGGTACATCATTGTATTGTATTCATTTGAGGTAAAATTTAGTATGTCGAATAACTTATATACATTATTTTTTATTTATTATTTTTTTTAATACAAACCGATATACATTATAATTCATATATTAATTGACAAGATATAAATTATAATATAGTACTGATATAACTATTATACACCAACAAGGTATAATGGATATAATAAAAGATGAAAATCAAAATTAATTTTTTTTCTATATTTGCAAATCTAAAAAACTATAGTGATTTGTAATTTGTAAATATCCTAATATTTTTTTGCTACCTCATTATAATTATGTAAAGATATGGTTGGTTAATATTGCAGAAATAAAAATTCTATATGGTGATTGAAAATATTGATAACTTATGTGAATCAACATATTATTTAAATTAATGAATAATAAAAAGTTAAAACAATGGAAGGCTAAAATAATCAACATCTTAATATGGTGGAAAATTCAGAACTTTAATTCAAGGACTTAAATTCAGATATTTGAAAATTATTTTAAATACATGGGTAAATTCAAAGCTTAATTCAAGAACACAAATTCGTGTAAAGATAATTTTCAACACATGAATATATATTGATGTTGATGGAGATATGATCTCCTTGAGCAGCGGAAACATGGTTTGAAACAAAAAACAACATTGATAAATAAAACATACAGAACAAGCATGCTAATTCTAATCTAATTAGACATGGAGAAAAGCATACATGCAAACATGATTAAAGTTTAACAATTAAACTAAAGGGAAGAAGAATTACCTTTGTAGACTCACAGCAACTCCTTGCACCAAGCAAATTCCAGTAACTCAACAACACAACAACTCCTCTGTTTTTCAAACAGGGACACTACCAACAGGAGAACCTCCTATGTCTCTGAGTTCTACTTAGATCTACCTTGGTGAGAAGGTAATCCAACAATTGGAAAGTTCTTGGGAATGAGAGTGAGAGAGAGAATTTCTCTTGCAGCAATTCACCAATTGCAGAAAAGAATCGATCATCTGCTTCTTCCAACTCCCTACACTTAACGATAGGGAGTAGAGAAGAAACTGGTGAATGGGGAACGTGTCATCTACACGTTCCCCTCTTTTAATTAATTAAATAATTAATTAAAACATATATCCTATTAAATAATTAATTGATTCTCAATTAATTAGTTTGAATATCTTATATATCAAATAAATTATATGTATATGATTAAATCACATTTAATCATTAACCTATAGTTTTAATGCACATCCAGTGCACATTAAATTTTATCCCATAGTTTACAAATGTGAATCACATTCACATTTAATATAATATTTGAACTCTTTCAAATATTCAATTCTCTCATATAATTTAATATGAATCATATTCACATTAAATTTATAATATATAGTTCCAAAACTATATATTATATCGTATCTAAATACATTAAATATATTTCTCTAATGAATTTGAACATTTCAAATTGAAATGATCTAAGAACCCTTTACGAGCTACAAGGTGGACCTAATGGACCTACAGATTAGAAGCTCCAACGATACGAGATTGCTCGGTTAATCTCATTAACCTCCCAATCAACATTCGTTAACTGCGGGAACACTCCACTAAAGTCCCACAATTTGCACTCTTCTCACTGAAGATATATTTCTGTGTCCATGGATATTTACCAATAACAACAAGTCAATCCTTCACGAATGTTCGTAACACCAGCTGGGTCAAATTACCGTTTTACCCCTGGGTTACATCTTGTGCCTTAAGTACCAGTGCTCCTCTAATGAACAATTTGTTTGTGGTCCTACCAACAAACAGAGTCCCTCTCGGGCCAATGAGAGGGTCGGGCCCTTTGTTCAAGTCCAGGAGACACCACTTAGGGAACATTCCTCTACTTACCCTAGTAGGCGGGAAGGAGTGAATTCCATCTTGCTAAGTTAAGTTCCCGGCCGCTCACTTGGTCTTGTTCCCAAGAAGGTAGGCATATTGAGTCGGCGAATCGCCACTCTCACCCATACTAGTCAAAGGACAATCCCTCGCGCGAGCAGGAGTTCGTAACCTACTCGAGATTGAGATCAAGTTGCCTAAGTCATCCTAGTGAAATAGAAACATAACTAGTCAAGCGAGTTCTGACTAGAGGTTGCTATTTTCGTAGTCCGATCTTATGTAATCTCATTACATAGGATATCCCCACTCACATGTTATCTACACGAACACGTTAGGATCACAGTGTTTGTATCAAATACAAAGTGGGCCACATCCATAGTTTAACCAGGGTAAGGTACCCAAACCTTATCCCCTAACTATAGACCATTTAAGGCTTATCTCGAACCGAGATTTTTTTATGTACATTACATTGATTAAAGATTCATTTAATGACCTTGGATGTTTAGTTTATTGGATTTAGGGTTTAAATAAAGGCAAACTCGTAGATAACGAACAATAACACTTTATTGAAATAATAACACTTTATTACATTAATTAGAACATAATTACAAACTACAAGTTTTAAGGCACAAATCCCAACAGATGTTAATATTTTTTTATATTAGCTTTTTTTAATTCAATTTTATATTAGTTTGTTCAATATAGAAAGTATGATTTTTTTATATATATATATGAGTATATAAGAAGGATAATGAAACTTGATTTTTTTTCCATAGTTTATAGTTTCCTCTTGAAAATAATTGAATAAAAATTTTAATTTTTTTAGAGTTGATAAAAAAATCTAAACTAATAAGAAATACAAACAAAATTATAATATTTGTTATTCCAATTTTTTAGATACTCCTATAATTTTTTTTATAAAGAAAATAGGACAAACAATCTGAATTTCTAATTTATTTATTAATTAGAAATATTTTTAAATATATTTTTGAAATTAATAAAACAATCAATTATTTTTTAAAATATAATAAAAAAAAGAAAAATTAATTTTTACCTTTAAATTTATGAGGTTGTATCAATTTTTTGCTTAACTTTTTAATTTCATCAAAATGCACCTCAAACTTAGATAATTGTTCAAATTTAAAAGGAGGTAAATGACCCATCTTAAACATTGTTATTGGTATAAAAAAAAGATTGGTCTCCTTAAGAGCCTGTTTGGGGCACAAGTTATAATAACTTGTGTTATTATAACCTGTGTAATACTCTGCACCCCAAACACAGACTATTATAACCCCAAACTATACTACTCTGTATTTTAAATAATAGTATATGATTCCAGAGATTATAATCACCCACAAACTATTATAACCCCTTGTTATTATAACCCACTCAGCGCCCCAAACAACCCCTAAAAAGTTCAAACTTGGAGCTTTGGGGTTGAAAGCGTGGAAGTTAGTAGGTCGAACTACAATATTGAAAATTTTAATGAATTATTCACATATAAATATATTGTAAATTTGAGTGAGGTTCAAGCCCCTAAGCCTATTGTAGATTCAACCCTAACTTTAACAAAGAATTTTTTTAATTCAACAATATGTATATATATCGAGAATGAGATATTTGGCCTTTTGGTTGAGACTATAATGCCTTAACTGCCTTAATTAGTTGAACTATGTTGAAGTTAGCTAATTCTTAACCAATAAAGACATCTACCTCGTCTATTCTAAAAGTCTAATATATCAACCCCTATGTATGTATGTATGAAGGATTCTTTTTTCTAAAATATATTTTATTTTTTTATTTTCTAAAATATTTCTAAAAGGGAAACTATTATGTTAAATTTTATTAGGAAGATTTGATCTTTTTTTTTTTAATTTTCCATTTAAAAATCATGATTATTCACACTTTTTTTGAGTTTTTATATTTATTTATTTATAATTTTATTTGAGGGGACTACTAGGCACGGATGGATAAATTATTCAATGAGAATGACAACCTCTTTAAAACTATCGGATGTATATCTTTAAAATGTGTTTGTCCCTTAATAACCATGAAATATAAAATCGAGGTATTTTTACAATTTTTCTCTCATATATCCAATGGTATTAAACTGTTAGCTTATTGTTGCAACCTTCTCGAATAATTTCTCATGAGGAAGGTACCAACCGTTACCTTATGTATTGATAAGAGGAAAAAACTTAAATGTATCTTGAGTTGTGTTGATCCACAATTTGCCACTTGGCAAACTTTTTTCCTTATTTTAAAAATATTTTTGAATTTTTTTCTCATTATGTAGTTGGATTGGGCCATAAAAAGATGGATGCAACCTAAAATGCACCCAAGTATTACTCTCATGAGAGTCAATTAAATTAAAATGCTAGAATTATCGAAAATATATATAATTGCAACCTTAAAATACATTTTCGTATTTTCAAGTGAATAAGAAATAAAACATTCCTAGGGCTCTAATAACACTTTACAAATATCCAAAAACATATTAAAAAAAAAAAAAAATCAATTCTAAATCATAACATTTTCATTTGGACATTGTTCACACGAGATTTCAACAAAGAAATTTTGTATGTGTAATGAACTTGTATTTGTATTGATTTCAGTATATAGTGAGTATAATCTATAGTATTTGATCATCTGATTCTATCTCTTGCTTGTATGCTTTGCTCGAGTGCAAAAATCTTATCCTAGAGGTTGAAACTTCAATGGATTCTTGGAGCGTTCTTGATCTCCGTGAAGTGTTATTCATTCTGATGGTGTTTGATCTTCACAAGAGCTTCTAGAGAGACTTTACAACTTCGTTTCTGAATTCTCTCTGAATTTCTTCAATTCTAACCCCTAGAAATGAAGGAGGATTCTCTCTATTTATTGAGTTTCTCAGGGTCTCCAGGTGGGTTTGCCCTGTTAGATTGGACCCAGTTGACTTTGAGTCAACCCTTTGGATTGAGTTTGATTGACTTTGGGTCGGTCCTTTTGGATTGAACCTGGTTGACTTTGGGGCATCCCTTTTGGACTGAGGCTGGTTGACTTTGGGCCTTCCATTTTGGATTGAGCCTGATTGACTTTAGAACTTGCATCTGGATATGACTTGATTGATTTTGGGGATTGCCTCTGGATTGGGCTAATTGGGCTTTCAATTCGAGCTTTTGACTTCTAAATTTCAAAGAATCCAATTGTATAGTTGGATTTTTCCATAAATTAATTTAGGGATCTTGCAATTTTAAATACTCCCTAATTAAATAAAATTTCGTCATCATTATTAGATAATGGCATGGCGATTTTTTTGTTGGTTAAAATTTCTATTCCAACATGCATGCATTACACTTTTATATCACTTACCATGTCTAGTTCTAAAATATTTATTTGACATTTTAAAAAACAATCAACTCACAAATACTCTTCTTCCGTAGAATAGTTAAATAATTTTTTTTAAAAAACATAATTATATAATTATAAATAATTTTTCATAATAAAATCTTCAAATTTTTTATATGATCTTTGTTCTACATCCATTTCGTATTTTAACTTTTAAGTGAAAAAGTAATAAAATATTAAAATTAATTATTTTGTGAAAAAAATGAAAGGATGAAATGATATTATTGAATAAATAAAAGAAATTTACGTGAGTCAGCTTTTATACAATTTTAAGCACATTTCTTCTTAAATTTGAGGAGAAAAAAAATATGTGGCCTATATAGGATGTAGATGTACATCAAAGTTGACCAACACCAAACAACCTGATTACAGTATATAATTAAATACAAGGATACATAACGTCATTGATAAAAGTGCAAATGATTATTGAGTTTCTAGAATAAAAATAGCTGAAAAAACTCAAATTAGAACAAAAGCAGCATAAATAATAGAGTTATCTTGATGCAGGTTGAAATTTCAAGAGAGAAAAATAGTAGGAATAGAGCAGTAGAAAATATCACAAAACTTTTAGAAATTTGTTTAGGTAGCGAGGTTCGAATCGTAATCCGGGAATCGAAGCTTGAGAGGTTTATCACGAGGGGTTGAAGCACAGGAATCAGAAAATCATGTTTGAACAAACAAAATCTGATAAATGCAATTTTTTTAAGAGCACATATGAGAAATGTACTTTTTTTTTTTTTTTCAAAGGTGTTGAGAGTAACATAAACAAATGTTTATTAACCATTTTTAGTTTTATTTTAACCTTTTAAAAATTGACTAGATTGTTGGATTTTGATCGAGTTGATGAGGTGGTGGGATTATCGAGGTGGTCGTTGGATTTTTGGTTGTGGTGGTCATCAAGTCGTCGGAGAAATGCAACCAGTTGAGGCATGCATAAGTAGTATTCGGAGTTGTAAGTAAAGATACGATAAATATTCAATCGTGAGTTACGTCGAAGTTGTTGCGAAAGTGGTCGCCGGTGTGGTCGTCGGAGTTATCGTTGTCGATGGTCGTCGGAGTTTTTACCGAGTTGTCGTTGGAGTTGTCGTTGTCGATGGTATCGGAGTTGTGAAGTAGTCGACAAATGGATGAAAAAACATGGAACAATGATGAGATTACATTTTCAACGGGATGTAATGACAAACTCTAGTAGAAAAATATCACAAAACTTTTAGAAACTAGTAAAATTATCTAGACACCGAGTTTTAAGAGAAATCAAAGAGATAGAGAAGAAAAAATAGAAAGAATTGTTTAGAGAAGGGTAAAAGAACTAGAATGTAAGGTGCTTCCAATGAAGAAAATATAGCAACTATATATAGTTGCACGTACAAGTTTGTAACTGGTCTTCTAAAAGAATAAGATAAAACAAATACTCTGTCAAGAATAGCTCTACAATTAACAAAAGTTAATGCAAGAATAACTAAAGAGGGTTTAGGAGATTTGAACTACTGAGCTTGTATTCGTTAACACATTCGATATACCAATTGAGTTAGGTTCTTTTTGATCCCATAAAAAAAATTCATTTATTTTTCAATTGAAAAAATATATATTATTAAATGCATGTGTAATCTTTTAATGTTTTCTAAGCTCCATTTCATGGGCATTTAATTTTTGGTTTTTGATTTTTAAAAATATATGCTCATTACACAACATTTCTCTACGATGGATATCATCTTTTCTATGTTGGGAAAAACCTCCCACTACTAGGAATAAACATAAATAACTAAGAAATTAAAAGAAAACAACAAAATAAGAGACACAAGAATTTACGAGGAAAACTCCAAATCCAGAGAAAAAAACCACGAACAGAAAGAAATTCCACTATGTGAAAAATTGTTACAATCACATAGAATTCTCTCTCCGACCCCAATTACAAAAACACTCTCCCAAAACTTTATACTACTCACACCTTTCTTCCCACTCTTAGACCAGAGAATATAAAGAGGGAATTTAACTAGAGTTACTACACCAAGCTTAAAGTGTTTCTAACTGGGATGCTTTGAAACCAAATTCATAAGCTCCTTTTATAGTGTCAGGAGTCCATCACTTCCTTACACCTTTCAGATGTGAGACAATTTCACTTCTAATATATTGCCAAAAATCCAACATTCTAATATAATATTTAAATTTTTATCCAAATTTCAAAACAGAAACAAATGTTTCAAACTATTTTTTTTTTTTAGTTTTCAAAACATGGATTGGTTTTTGAAAATATAGATAAAAAGTAGATAGCAAACTAAGGAAATTCTAAGACAGAAGTATTTATAAACTTTATTTTTAAACCAAAAACCAAAAGGTCTATCAAATGAGACTTAAAATTTTAAATTAAAATATGAAAGTTTAAGTTTAAAAATAAACAAACAAATTATACTTTCAATCCTACACTTTAATAAATGTTAAATCACCGATCAATCCAAAAGCTATCAGTTATGATAAATTTAATTATTTTAATACTCCAATACACTCGTTCACTTGTGGGGTTGAAAATTTGTAGAAATATCTAACTTAGGAAAATATTAACGTTAGTGAAATTTAAACAAATGACCTCCTACTTTGATACCATGTTAAATCAACAATCAACTAAAAAAATTTAAACTAATAAATTAGAGTAAATTTGATTATACAAACCTTCCAACCATCTAAATAACCATCGAATCAAGTTGAAATATAATACATAACCATCGAATCAAGTTGAAATATAATACGGGCAGGTGGATTATTGATCATTTTAAATGTTATAGCAAATTTTGTTAAATTAATATTCTTATTTGTTTATGTCGTGCCCTCTCTCTGCTCAGTCATAGTCTTTTAGATTAGTGAGTCTAAGATGAAGTAGTGCGTTAATTTTGTCAAAGCTTATATTAATTTTGTCTCATCATTTAAAATAATATATGTTGGTAAAGTTCCACATCACGATTAAACACCTATCATATCATATTTCCGTTACGTCAACTAATGATAAATTCAATTAGAACTATTTCCTATATTCTACCATATGAAATTATCAATTTTAAATCTTTAAATGACTAAACATATAGTCAATCTATTGTATTTTGACTCTTATAATATTTTGACCATTATACTTTCATATACGTAACAATTTCATCTTTTACTTTTAAAATGTAATGATTGAATTATTATATAAAACGACATTTTTTTAAGTTCAACAATATTTAGAGGAAAGATTCGAATCTCGATTCTTTTTTAGTACAGTAAAGATTGACGAGATTCGAACCACTCCAACCTCTATTTTTAATTGAGTACATATATCATAACCTTTAACTGTACATTGACAGATAGAACAATATTTTAATGTTTGTTAGATTAGTTTCTTTTTAACAAGTACCTATAAAATTCTCTTTCTCAATAATTTTTTTTATTGCGTACAATTTCTTTTTTTAATTGCGTACAATTCAAATTTATTTATAACGTGTATTTAATTTGTGACATGTTCCCTTTACATTCTAAATTAATTTATAAATATTTGAAAATTATGGATCTAATCAACAATTTACATTTCTTTTAATTTAAAAATGAAATATAATTGAACTAGTTTGACCAAACTTCTGACCTCAGTTAAAATTTGGTTAGATTAAATCTAAAACAGAAAAAAGAAATTCAGCTTGACATAACAATTTTAAAAATAAATAAAAATAATAACATTAAAGATTTTACACTTCAATGTAGCCTATATGTAGTTTCAAAAAATGGTTTGGTAACTCACTATTCCTTTTTATGATTTTGAAAATCATTTAAAGTGTGAGTAAATAAATTATGTATTTATAAGTACATATAAAATCCTCTTTCCCAATAAATTTTTTTATCGCATAGAATTCAAAATTATGTATAACGTATATTTAATTTCTGACATGTTCACTTTAAATTCTAAATTAATTTAATTATAATGTAGAATTGGTTCTCTTCTCTCTCACATTTATAATATTTGAAAATTATGGACTTTTAATTAAAATATAAAATATAATTTATCTAATTTGACCTAGCTTCCGACCTCTGTTAAAATTCGGTTAGAATAAATCTAAAACGGAAAAAAGAAATTAGCAACTATAACAATTTTAAAAATAAATAAAAATAATAACATTAAAGATTTTACCCTTCAATGTAGCCTATGTAGTTTTAAATTTTCATTCAAATCTCTATGTTTTAGTAACTAAAATAACATATGTACTGAGTTTAATTGCATTAAGGTTTAAATTGGGTTGAAAAAGAAAAGAAAAGAAAAACCCTTGAAATTTTGGTGATTTTTTTAGATTAGGGATCTCTATATGCTGAATTTATAAGAGGGTAAGTCTTGTTGCACATGTTCCAAAATCCTAGTGCAAACTCACTTTTATCTGTCTATTATTGTTTAAAAAATATATTAAATAAGTAAACCGTTAATTTCATATCGTCTACTTTAGGCATAAATTCCTTATTTTGGTTCTATAATAGTATGATATCGTCAACTTTGAGCATAAATTCTCATGATTTTGATTTTGGTTCTCCTAAAAGACTTGATATCAATAAAAATGATTGTTCTCACTCATATACCATAGATTTCTTTCTTCCTCGATCAATGTAGGACTTTGTTAACACTTTTAACAGACAAAATTTAAAAGCTCGACTCAAATAATAGAGACGTTGATGATACTTTAATGGGGTGTTATGAGATTGACGAGGAGAACAACAACCAATCTTTAAGGTGATTTGAATGGGGGCTAAGAGTGCAATGTGACCGAGATGTTGGGAAAAGCATGTGAGAAGCGCCATCATCTTTTATTATTTGCTGACTGCCATTTTCTATCCTTATTTCCCTTTATATTAAAACTATAAATTATCACGTGATAATAAATATAGTACATGGGATTGCTATTATAATATTATAACTATATTTTTATTTCTTTTTTCTAAAAAAACTGCCTAGTTCATATCAAAATTTCAAAACAATTATATGATTCACTCATGTAATTTAATATGTGATATATGTACTTATAAAGTATTGAAAATAATTATTCAAATCATTCTTGTTCAATTATATTCTTCGCTCAAAGAATATTATATTATACAATATTTAAATTATAGACAAGGTTTTAAAAAGTGGCTGAAAAAAGACAAGTACAAATGAAAGGAGTTGGAATAATTAGGGTTGGTTATAGCCGAAAAGTTAGATAATGTATGAGTAGTTGCCTTATCATGTCAGATTATAATCTCCTAACTAACTTAGTCATGGAATATTTTTATTTGAGCCAATTAGTTGTAATTCAACCATAGTAACAATGTACAACTATTTTAAAAACTTTAGTTGGACAGATAGATTTGTTTAAATATAGAGAAATTAGCCTACAATTTAGGTGGTTTCTAATTTGCATTCCGATTTTCAAAAGGTTTTGGCCATTCAAGTCTCTTAATAAGTTTCAAAATCTAATCATTCTTGTTAAAAAAATAGTATATTATTTTTTGTGTTGTTGATTAACATTTACATATAATGAATAGTTCGTAACAGTAGAATGAACAAGTTATATATCATCAGCTAAAAATTTAAAAGACAATAGAGATAAAGTGTGTTCAAAGATTATTAGAGAAGAAGGAAATAAGTTGGAAGACTAAAGGGAATGTTGTTTTTTTTTTAAAAAAAAAAAATTAATAATAATAATAATAATAAGAGCCATGCATGTCATTTTAATTTTGTTAAAAAGTAGGAATCAATCTATAAATTATTAAAATTTAATGATTCTCTCGCTGTTAAATTATTATTATAATCTCAATAATCTAAACTTGGTTTCAATTAGGCATTTGTGATTAAAAAGTAGGAACCTCACGATTTATAAGATATATGAGTTACTTCTCTCGCTAATAAAAACATAACTCAACTGACATTAAGTATAATTCATGACCGGAGGTCATAGGTTTGAATTCCTCTATTCCCAATTGTTGGTATACTAAAAAAATAATATGAGCTATTTCTCTGATTATCAATTGATTTTGAGATAAAATCTCACGATACCTACACATAGTATCAGAGCTCATGAAATCCAAATGGGTATTTGCCCAAAAAACGATGAAACCAAAAGAGGCACCATCTTAAGAGATATGTTGAGCAGATCTTATAATTTATAAGATACATGATTATTCTTTTCATTGTCAATTAGTTTTAAATAGAACCCATGTTATCTAATAAGAGAGATGTGACTAACTTAGATGTGAATAAGATTAAATTGTCGGACTAATTAGTTTACATAAAAATTTGAATTAGATAAAAATAAAATGGGGCAAATTTAATTATATCAATATAGTGTAGCGAGATTCAACCAAAATATATATATACAAATAGGAAATTGAAACTAACCCGAAATGGATAGAAGAGAGAAAAAGGTAGATTAGGGTTTTGGGGCAGTTGAAAGTGTGTGGAAAAAGGATAGAATTAAGTCAGTGGGCACAAAATGGGGTCTGAAATTGTGGAGTGAAGATGACAAGTGTGTGGCCCTTTTGCTTTCATCTTGGTGTGTGAATGAATTAACATTATTTTTCTGATAACATAGATGGCAAAATAATTACGTATCTTAGTGATAATAGAGTGACATTGAATAGACCCATATTTAATTTCGTATTCCTTATGAACCCTAATTAAGGTGATAGCGATGTTGGTAGGTGATTGTCACCTCACCCAAATTCACGCCACTGTCACCCACCATTAATTCTCTCTTCTCTTTATATTATACACATATTTTATATACCTACCTAAACCTATGCCTATAATTAGAACCCCCATTTAATATCCTCCATAAGGGTGGTTCGACTCTCCTTTTGATAACAAATTTTGTTTTTATTTTTTATTTTTTAGTTTTTGAAATTATACTTGCTATCTTAAAATTCGTTTATAGATTTCAAAATTAAAGCCAAGTTTTGTCAATGTATTTGTTTCTTTCAAAAGTTGAGACTTGGGTTTTAAAGATAACTTTAGAAAATATATAATAAGAGACAAAAGAAAAACGCTTAAATGAAAGATAATATTTACCACAATCCATTTGAGAAATAGAAAGTCAAATATCAAAAGGTTATCATGTCCTCCTTTTTCATTTTCATTTATTAAGAATCATATCTATTTTATCAACATTTGGGTTTTCTTGTAAATATTTTATCTAAAAGATTTTTTTTTTTTAAAAAAATACAATGAAAATAGATATAGGTAATAGATATGACACGAGAAGTTATTTTTATAAATATGGGTTTAATTTTTTTAACAGAAGTATTACCAAGTGACCTAACTTTTTTTAAAAATACATTTATTTAATACTATTTGTGACGCTCGAGGAAGAGGGATGCATGAATGAACCGAGTTCACATCTGAATGAAAAGGATCTTGAGAATATGAAAATATGGTGCTCGAGGAAAAAGAGTATATGAGAGTGACCATGAGAATATGAAAGTATAGTTGAGAATAACTTAAAAGAATTGATAGCTACTACCTATACCAATAAGGTGCACATTCTTTTTTGGTGGCTCAATCATAGGAACTTCAAACTTAAACATGCTTAGCTTTTAATAATCCTATAATTGGGTGAGCTCCTCCGAATTATTTTATTTTAAAAAATACATTTCTGAAATTTTAGTTTTATTGTTTAAAAGATCCTGCGTGTGGGCGCAACTTGATATAAACACATACATACACGATAGTGTGTGCGCTCCTTGATATATACATACATGATACGAGAAGACAAAATTATTACATCAAAATATTTGTCCTAAGAATATGAAGTTTGAATGATTCGAGTTTTCTTTTAATGAATATTCAATAATTATAAGTTTTTTTTATTCTGCAATTCTTTTTCATCATAATTTGACCATACGTACATTCCAGGAATATTAGTCTATTTTATTTTTAGAAGAAAAATTAAATTGAGTAGAACTCTATTCAATGTGAGGCTAGGTGTAATATTAAATGATTGATATTATGATAGGAGTACAAATAGCGTCTCACATTAGTTAGAAAAAAAAGTGATCACAAAAATATAAGCGAAAATAATTATCTCTATTGGTATATGATCTTTTGAGAAAATCTAAAGTAAAGTTATGAGAATTTATGTCCAAAATCGACAATATAATATCGTTATGGAGAGATATGTTTAGAGAATTTACATAATTAATATCCATTAGAATAAGGCCTTGGTTTTAGTAAATTTGAAAGAAACCCTTAAGACTGATGAATTGAAAGATAACCTTAGAAATGTGGGTGATTAAAAATGAAATAACAGAACTTTAGATTAAGCAGTTTGGATGTTAATTATGTCCTTTCTCTAAACGTTTTTAAATTTCCATGAATACATTTTATACCAAACTTTCCGTAAAAGTTTGAAAGTGATTTAGGCCCTCTTTAGAATTTTATATCTTTTAAAATAACTTTGGCAATTGTCAACAATCTCAACTCGCATATGAAGAGGCCATGAATTCAAATCGCCCCACCCCAAATTATTGATGTACTAAAAAAACTTTTGCAATTGTATTTTTTAAAAAAATTAGTTGTCTTACGAAAAATATTAGTGTTCGATAAATTTCAATTTTGAATATGAAAAAGTAAGTTAATGTTTGGTAAATTCAGATGAAATTGGACACGTCATTTTAGTTATTTTTTTTATAGTCATATTCAATATCTAAATTGTTTTGAGATAGTTATTAAACTTTACTATAGTTTAAATTAAAAATTCTATTATGTTATTCTAAAACTAATCTACTCTGTTTATTTTTAATTATATGATAAAATATAAGAAAAAACAAGAACTTTTATATATTAAAAAAAAAATTAAAAAAAACATAGATGATAGCATATACCCCAAGAAAACATATCATTGAAAATAGGGCTCAAATTTTTTACTTTTTATAATATGTATAGGAAAAGTTAGATCAATTCACAATAAAATCTTCTAGCATAGTGGTAAGTATTTCTGGATCCGTCACTTATTGAAAATTCAACCCTTTGTTTTTTATTTTTAATTTGATGTGCATATAAATGATTACAAATTAAATAATTTTTTTTTTTTTTAAAAAAAGAACCTCAATTGCTACCAACAAGAATGTAATGGTACAAAGATGAAAGAACCAGAGTCTTATTTTCTCTTGATCTTACTTCTAATTTAGCAATATTGTGAAGTTTTTTCTTATAAAAAGAGAATTATCGGGCGATGCAAGGTAAATGAATCGATAGAGAGGCGTACCGTGAAAAAAAATTACGAAAGGATATAACCAAAAATTTCAAAATTTGTTGAAATAAGAACCTGATAATTCGCGAAATTAAATTTATTTCTAACTCACACAAATGCAATATAATGCCAAACAAACATTTAGTTAGAAGAACCTTTAGAATTTAAAAGGATATTCTAAACATACAGTTTTTGCCGAAAAACGTTTAAATTTGTATTTTTGGAGGAAAATCTTACAAATAACTTGTGAGACAAAAGAAAATTGAACATCAGTGTGGTGTCAAGCAAGCTATGCTCAAATTAGTATCAAGTTTGTAAGAGACAGCTTAGATGATGAAAGTGCACATTTTTCACATACCCAAGAGACAATTCCCTGCTTATATAATATCACCCTTTTGTAATTCAAACTCGGGCTCATCAATGCCCTTAAATTTTTAAATCATTATCCAAAAAACGATCTCACTTAAGTCTTTAATTAACTTTTAAGAGCTTTGTCCAATCATTTTCTTAACAGATCTTTTATGAAATTGACCTTTGAGAACTTGATTTGGTTCTTCCACATAAGCCTAATATTTGACTTAGATTAGATAACTGACTTCCCCTCCCAACGTACAGGTCGACTGATGAAGAGCTTGTCAAACACCCTAACAAACAATTATTTATTTAACCTAACTTTTTATATTTGCACTATAAATGGTCAGGTTCGGTTCTGGTTTTCTTAGATTAATTAAGTACCACAATTAATAATACTCAATTTTATTTAGAGAACCGAACTCAAGAAAAGAATAATTAAAGTCCTTACTACTATTTACAAGGGTGGAGTCCAATTTTGGGAAATAATCACGATTGTGTACATTACATACAACTTAAATTAATTCATAATTTAATTAAATATTGACAACTTAACCACAAATTACTAAAATATCAATTAACTTTTCCAAGTTCAATTGAACTCATGCATAACGATAGATCAACCTTCTAGTCTATTTCTATTGCTAAACATGACATTAAGTTATTCGCTTAAGGTTCTAGGATTAACTTATTCATTCCCATGCAATAAATCAAAGCTAGTAATGCATCTAAGGTTCTCTAACTAAATTTACTTTTTCAAGCTAAATTTGGTTAAATATACAAAACCTCAATCTAAGGTTAAGACATTCAAACACGAGATGCATAAAAACAGTCTACATTGAATGTAATTACAAATATACAAAGTTCACAAAATGTAACCATGGGAGTGTCTCAAACACATGTAAGCATTACAAAACAACCAACCACAAACTCCTAATTTAGAGAAAAAGATAAAGGAAGTAGAAGAAAACTTGGGTCGCTTGCCAACGTTTGTCTTTGACACTTAGTTCACAATCCCGAGTCTTGAGTCCCCTGCTTGGCTCTCCAAAATTCTCCTATAACTCCTAGACAGTGCTCCAATCGAAACTAGGGTTAATGGCATCCCAAAACGACTCCCTTTTCTTTCTCCCGAAACTTCCTTTTTATAAGCACGTGGAAACATTGCAACGCTATCTGGATGGATTTACAATGCTAAAGACAACGTTGCAATGTTGTCCCGTTTCCATATTTAGCACGACTTCGAGGTGGCGTTGCAACTCTACCAATGGCGTTGCAACGCCACCCTCATGGGTCACCAATGACTTGATTTTATTCTTTTCACGCTCAAATGCCTATTTTTGCCTCCAAAACGACTCTTTTGTCTTTAGATCTTCTCCTTTTACTCATTTATCATCGAATGCTCGATTACTGTAAAGTAAACATTAAAATGTGTGAAAGTATTCAATAAAGCCTATAAAAGTGCAACAAAATATTCCTATAAATATGACATGAATTACACTCATCATTGACCTTGGGGGGTTTTGACTGAGCCTTATATGAGTCGGTCTCATGGCCAAATGGGCCTTGGTCGACACACACATGGGTTGATCGAGCAAGGTTATGCTCAACCCACATGTGGTTCGGCCTAGCTAGGCCCTTATGGGTCGATTACGGGCTGACCACGATAGGTTTCGACCTCCTCCTACTCATTTTTAGGTGCTAAATCTCTACGATTCTCGAGTTTGGCTAACTAGTTAGATTCACCCATAACAGTTACCCCACTCTCCAATTTGACCTATTTTCTCCATTTTCAAGCTTCTTTAATGGTCTTAGGTCAAGAGTTCCATTGTATTAATATTTGGATGATTTATCGAAGCTAGCCATCAACTTTACTCATTGCACACACTCACACACTTACTCAAGATAATACTTAGGTATGTACTCATGGCCGAACTCAAGAGAATTCTTAGGCATGCACTTTACCTTAGACATTATTTCCTTGATTTTTCATATCGTTTGGTTTTTATAAATGTGGTGACATTCACACTTTAAACCATTCCATTCATCTTCTATTATTTCTAGATATCAACGTTTATTCATTTTTGAGGTAAACCCTTATCCTTCCCTTTTTCCTTTTATAATTGTCGAGTGACTAGAATACCAGTATTCTTAGTCTCGACAACTCATCAGACTATAAAGAGAGATGCGTTCCAATCTAATCTCTAGGGGGGAAGTCTGGGGGTGCTCAAGATGACCTCGTTCTAAAGTTCCTTTATCTGAAGGCATACTAGATAAATATAGAGAAGTTCATAACATTTAAGATTTGATTCGAATGCAGATACCACTTCCTCGGGAAAAGGCAGACCAACTTCATTTTGGCAAAGTTATGTTCTATGTTACCATGTTCAAATTCGAGGTTGCTGATAGTGAAAGCTTGTCAAAGGCTCTATCAAGATTATATTTATAAACTGGACATCTAAAAATTTGTAGTGATACTTGTTGCGTAAAATTATATTGCAATACCGCAAGTGTACGAGTCAAGTTTTAATATAGTGATTTGAGTACAAAGTATCGTCCTCAGGAATGAGTTTTCTAGATTAATTAATTTACCAAGATACTTATTCTAAATTTTATCTAAAGCAACACAACTTTGATAGGTAGTGAAAACAAAGATAGAAAATAAATGTACAATTGGAGACACGAATATGATAGAATTAAAGGAAGATGATTTTACAAGTTAAGACCTTATTCAACACATGCAAAGAACTAATTAATATTATAAATTTATAAACAAGAAGTGAAAATACTCAAAAAAAATCTCCCGATCCATAGTGAGCCTCACACACACGACGATAAATTCTAAAGTTTCTTTATGAATTTTAAAAGCATGCACAACATTAAAAACCTTCTTTATATGTTTTCCAAAAAACTCTAAGTCATTCTCATGCCACATTTCTAAGGTTTTTGACAACTTTTCTCTAATCTAAATTTCTTTCTCTCGAGTCCACTTAAACCAACAAGATCGATGAAGTTAAGAACGAATTGCCAAAAATAAATAGCATAACAATGTTCAATACATAAATTAAACAAATTCAAAACATGCTAATCAAATCCTAACTACAATGTTTAGCCACTCAAAATCACCATAAAACAAGCTAAAGTCATAGAATCGTCTTTAAATGGAGTTACAATATAAAAGAAAGAGAAATAAACTTATGTGTCGATGTTGGTCCCTCGTCTCCGAGTTTCCGTCACGATGTCGAGCCTCCACAAATGCTTTGGCTCCCAAGGAATAATGCTCTTCTTTCTTTTCTTAGAAAGTGTATTTCAAATTTAGGGTGTAAAATCTATCAAATTCGACTCCCTTTGCAAGCTTGGCAACATGCTGTATTATAGTGCAATCGGCACAGCGTTGCGACGCTGTGCCCTAGGTGCCAGGCATATATGGAAACTCTCAGCAGCGTTGCAACGCCGCTACCCTAACGTGCGCCTCCTTATCGAACTACCGTTGCAACGCTAGAAAGCAGCGTTGTAACGCCATCGCCACGATTTTTCAATACGGATTTCTTATCGAGATAGTGTTGCGACGCTGCAAAGCAGCATTGCAACGCTACTGACACGGGTCCTCTAAGCATAAAATTTACAATCACGGTGTTGCGACGCCCTACAGGGCGTTGCAACGCCATCACCTTGGGTCTACTAGCTTGGAATGGTCCTTCTACTTCAAATTGATGTTATTTTAAGCTCCAAAAGGCCTCAATTTGATCCCGAGTGAACCATAATATCTCCAATGTCTTGATTAAGCTCTCTACCTAAAATTAGATGATTAAAACATATAAAAGCTTTGAAATTAACAAGCCTAAGGATAGCACATTTTGTGTGCTATCAATACTCGCTAGTGTCATCGATCATAAGGATTGAAATTCTTAGGTTAATTATGCACAATTTTATTTAGAGAAATAAAACTTTAGAGTGATTAAAAAAAAAATCTAAACTACTATTTACAAGGTTGGAGATCAATTTTAAGAACATAATAGTTGATTAAATAAAAATACAACTTTGAATATAAAGAATTGATTTCATGTAGTTAATATTAAGCCAAGAATTATTAGGCTCCATTTGATAACCATTTTGTTTTTGGTTTTTAGTTTTTGAAATTTAAACCTAAAAATACTACTTCTACCAATGAGTTTATATGTCTTCTTATCTACTTTGTACCTATATTTTCAAAAACCAAGCCAACTTTTGAAAACTAAAAAAAGTAGCTTTCAAAAACTTGACTATATTTTTAGAATTTGGCTAAGAGTTCAAATGGTTACTTAAGGAAGATGATTTATATTGTAGAGAAATTATGTAAAAATAAACTTAACTTTCAAAAACTAAAACCCAAAAACAAAATGGTTATCAAACAGGTCCTTAGTTTTTTATTTTTGAAAATTAAACCTATAAATACTACTTCCACATAAGCTTCTCATGTTTTCTTATCTACTTTTAAGATGTGTTTTAAAAATAAAGCTAAGTTTTGAAAACTTAAAAAAGTAGTTTTCAAAAACTTATTTTTATTTTTAGAATTTGGTTAAGAATTAGTGTGTTTTCTTAAGAAAGAGGGAAACCATTATAGAGAAGATGAGAACCATTGTAGAGAAATAGTAAAGAAACAAGCACAATTTTCAAAAATAAAAAATAAAAAACTAAGACCCCATTTGATAACCATTTGGTTTTTTATTTTTTTGTTTTTGAAAATTAAACTTGTTTTCTTCCAATTTCTCTACAATGGTTTTCATCACCCTTAAGGAAGTACTTGAATTCTTAGCCAAGTTTTAAAGACAAAAAGAAGTTTTTGAAAACAATTTTTTTTAGTTTTTAAAATATGGCTTGGTTTTTTGAAAACATAAGAAAAATAAATAAAAAATTAAGTAAATTCATAGGTGGGAGTAGTATTTATTGACTTAATTTTCAAAACCCAAAAATTAAAAACCAAATGATTATCAAACGGGACCTAAATTGTTATCAAATGGGGTCTAAGTGATAAACATCATCTCTCGAGCTCAATTGAACTCATGCCTAGCAACAAATCAACCTCTCAGTCTATTTTCATTATTAGACTTGACATTAGACTATTATATTAAGGCATCTATAACTAATATACTCACTCTCATGCAATAAATTAAATCTATTCATGCATCTCTTGTTTTAAGGATAAATTTACTCTCTCGAGATAAATTTAGCTTAACATGCAAAACAATGGCTAACAATTTAGATAATAATAATGAGATGCACAAAAGATGTTAAAACATAGATTCAATAACAAGATAAACAAAGATTCAAATATACAACCAATATTTGTTGAAATATAAAGATAAATTGAGTTCATAACAAAACTCCTAAAATGAAAAGAAAAGCAAGAGAAAGAGATTAGACTAAGCTAACGTGTCAACACTCATTTTCAATGTGATGTCCATGATTGTGAGTTGTGTTTCCTCCTTGGCTGTCCAAGAGTCTCCTCCAAACCTTTAGACAGTGTAGAAATCAAGATTAGAGTTTTGGTCTCTAAAAAAAGACCCCTTTACACGAATCAAAGCTTCCTATCATATACAATGGACAACATTACAATGCTAAGGACAACGTTGCAATGTTGCCCCATTTCCTTATTTAATAATCGAGGTGCTACCTACCAACAACGTGTTGGATTTATGCCCTAAACTTATGGGTATGTAAATCAAAATCATTTATTCAATAAAATAAAGAGTTATTTTATAAGTTTTCTAGACTCACTTAAACTGAAATCCAATAAAAAAAATATTCAGGGTTATTTATATAACTCGAATAGTATACAGTGGACATACAGGTAAATCGTATTCAAGTAATAACCTAAAGGGTCTATAGTACACGGATGAGGTTGGGTACCTTGTCCTTGTAACACTATGGATACGACCCACTTTGTATTAGATGCAAACAAATTGATCCAATTCGTTTATGTAGTGATTTGTGAGTGAGGGTATCTTATGCAATGAGATTGTATAAGATCGAACCATAAAATAATTAATCTCTCTTTTTAACACCGTTGAATGAAAAGATTATTATTTCACTGAGATGACCATTGGTAACTCGACCTCAATCCTAAGTGAGTAATGGACTCCTACCTGTGAGAGGTTGTCCTTTGATTTGTATCGGTAAGAGTGAACCGAGTTGCCGACTCAATATGTCTACCATTTTGGAGACAAGATCGAGTGGGGAGTTGGGAACGTAGCTTCACAAGATGAAATTCACTCCTTCACGACTTTAGTGAAAGTAAAGAAGTTGTTCTCTTAAGTGCTGACTCTGGGTCTTGAACAACGGGGCCTACATCCCTCTTACTGGCCTGAGAGGGATTTTTTTTTTTATGGTCGGGCCATAGATAGATTGTTCATTAGAGAATCAGAGGTACTTAAGGATTAAGAGGTAATTACAGGGGTAAAACGATAATTTGACCCAGATGTAATTACGAACGACTCGTGAAGGATTTACTTACGGGTAATGGTTATATCGATAGACACAACTTGTTCTATAGTGAGAAGAGTGCAACTATGGGTCTTTACTGGAGGACCTATAGTTAACGAGTATTGATTAATTGAATTAAAGAGTTTAATTGATTAATCTTGGATCATTGGAGCTTCTGATTTGTAGGTCCATTAAGTTCTCTTGCTAGCTCACCACGGGGTAACAAGTATCATTTGTTTTAGAAGAAATTTGAAGAGTTCAAATTAATTAAGGGAATGTGTATTAATTATATGAGATATAATTGATATAATATAAAGTTAATTTTGAATAAGATTTCAAATTGAACTATATGATATATTTGAATATATAAGATTCAATTAAGATTTAATTAAGTATATGATATTTAATTAAATGCAAAATGCAAATTTGTTTGCACTTTGCAAATATGAAGGGAGTGGGTGAGTGGATGGAGGAAGTTACCTTCATCCCCACTCATTATAAAATGAAAAGTGTATTGCCTTTTTGGGGTTGAATCATTTTTGGTGGAAAGAGTTCCATAAAACACATACCTTTCTCTCAAACAATCTATCTATCTCTCAAGAATTTCCATTTTCAAAAAGAGTGTAACACCCCGTAATTTGAAAACTTTCTACTCGGGGCATTACTTCCAAGTTGTACCGTTCGCATCGAAAATTCGGCAGCATAACGACGCGACCTGGATAAACCCAAAATTTTAAAGACCTGAATATGAACAAGGAACACTTCAAAAGGCTCACAAGGGTACCCAGCCTCCTCCAAACTACAAAGAAAATCAACAGGCTGGGCTCCAGTCCCTCAAAGTTCTAAGACAACATGCAACAACAACACATGCTTGAATACGAAAGAAAAAATAACAGAACATACTTCCATTCGAACGAAAAGAACGGGACATGCTAAGATTTGAACACAACTAAAGAAGAAGAGTGCAACAGAAGAAAAAAGAAATGAAAACAACTTCTAAACGAAACTTCTAACTAAGTTCTACAAGTCTTCCATAGCCTCGCAGGGGTCTCGCCATCGATGGTCATCTCACTGGTTTGCCTTACCTGCAATAAAAGAAGAAATAAAAGAGAGGATGAGTATAAAAATACTCAGTAAGCAACCCACTTCGTCCAAGAATAAAGATCACAAGAGAAACAACCTTAGTTCTAGCTAAGCACGATACCTAGCCCGCCACACAACCTCAACAAGCATCCTGACCCTATTTCTATCTCAGATTTCTCAATCTTGTCCTACCCTTACCTTCTGGACTAGGTTGGCAACAACTGACCACGAGACTCATTCTCGGGCCTGCACTAGAGCGAAGGACTCTATCCAACACCTTTGACTCTAAGGATCACACCCCGAGTCGCACAACTGGAAGGGGGACAGACCACCACATCTCAGATTCCAAGTACCTTTTATTTCGAGCTTCGGGTTAAAGTATTGGAAATTAAATTTGAGTTGGGCCTTTAGAATATGCAATTTAATTTGGCCTTTGTACAAACTAAGAGAATTAAAAGAATTGAAGTTTTAGTTTAGCTTTGGGGAAAAATTGTGATTTAGAGAAGAAGAGGGTCATTTGGTAATTAAGAGGAAGTCAAATTAGGGTTGCTTATAACCATTTTTGTCCTTTTGTGAGCACGAATTTCGAGGGATAGTCTTCAACCTCCCAGTTCCTTTCGTCTTCATCAAAACGAGTTCTTTGGCGGTAGACCAAGGTGATTTGCGATGCGGTTGCTGCAGCGTCGACATTCCTTGCAAGTGGACACTACACTCGCGCGGACCTCCGGCCGCCGTTCGTTGTCGATTGAAAGCCGAGGAGTTCATCTTCTCTCTCTCGATTTCCGTCACGGTCGAACCCTTTTAAGAGACCGTCGCCGATCACCCGACAAAGCCAACCGGTAGGGCCCTACGGATCTCTCGCGCTAAACGATGCATTCGTTCGCACCGCCACAACCGATAGACGTTATGCCACACGCCGAAACGAAGGTCAGCGTCGCACGTAGGAACTCCGATCAGTCTCTGTTTGTTCACGCCGACGAGCCGGTCCCAACAGTCGTGAACTTTTGGTTCGAGTTTTGGGGTGTTTTCAGACCGGTTTTCCTAGATTGGAAAGCGGTTCGGATAGATCGGCTCACGATGTTTTCAAATCGATGTCCACGCCAGCGCACGATGCGCGCGTTTTTGACACCTCACGCGCGCGCCGCTCGCCCGCCACGCCGCCGCCACGCCGTCGCACGAGTCGCTGCCGGTTCCTGCTGTTTTGACCTCCCGAGTTCGTTTTAAGCGTCCGTTTGTGGTAATTTAGCCTAACTTTAGTTGAATTCAAAATAAGTGCCTAATTATGTAAGTTTATTAAAGAATTGATGAACGTGATTTAGGGGATTCGACTATCGAGCATGACTAAGCGAAACTTTGAGCTAGGAGCGGAATGTAAAGAGTTTCGAGCTAAGGTAAGGGATTTTCTACAAACGATCTTAAAAGGGAAGTGAATACGATTTCTGAAATATGTATTTGTTTAAAGGATGAAAATTGAGGAATTATTTCAAAGGTGAATTTCCAAAACTCATGCTTAAGGCTTGAATTTAGAAACGAATATTTCAAAGGGTTTCTCGAGAATCTCGAGTGAATGATTTTCAAAAGGTTTAGTAAGGGACCTCGTGCGAACTTTTAATGGGAATGCGAAAACGATTTTCATGATTTTATGCGAAATAGTTCATATTTTTCACATGAAAAATCCATGAGATATTATTTTGAGAATACGTGATATTTTATATGCAAATTCGATGTATTATGTGAAAATGAATCATTATTTTATGTGAAAGTATTCTCGTATGTTAGGTATAAGGATCCCATTATTTCATGTGAGAATAGGACAGTAGATTGTATGAGAATGTTTCATGTTCTTACAAAAGTATGATATTTCACACTGTCCATGAGAAAGTATGAATGATATGTTGATGATGATATTTGTGATATGTACACCATGATTATGTGGTGATGGGACCTTATGCATGTTTTTGTATGCCACGAAATGAATTAACGAATAGTGTGGACATTGGTTATCCTGAGATCGCTGAAATGACTTAGGATGACCAGTCGGCCTCACAACTTAATGAACAGCCATGGATTAAAGACCTGGCAATTACATGAGCAGCCATGGATTAAAGACACGGCAATTACATGAAATAACCATGGATTAAAGACTGGCAATTACATGAAACGACCATGGATTAAAGACACGGCAATTAAATGAATAGCCATGGATTAAAGACTGCAATCGAATGAATAGCCATGGATTAAAGACACGGCAATCGAATGAAGCAATCATGGATTAAAGGCCTGACAAATAACTATGCAGCCATGGATTAAAGACCTGGCAACTTTAGAAAGTTTTAATTCCCATCTATGTATGTTATGAATGAATTTAAAGATCATGATTGTATGTGTATGCATATCCCGAACCCCCACTTATGGGTATTTTATAATACTCATCCTCTACCTTTGTTGTGTCTTTCTTTGTTTTAAAATGTTTTGTGTAGAGACGAGAGCATACTGAAGCGAGTGGCATGGATGCGCTCTGAAGCCATGGGAACCAAGTCATGAATTCCGCATCCGTGATTTAGAGAGAATTTTAAAAGATTATGGTCTTCCGCTTATGTAGTACAAAGTTTTGAAACTAGAGGCCGAATTTAATTATATTTCTTGTAAACGTTTTGTATTTCTATGGGATCCCAAATTAAATTGATTTTTTTATTTATCAACTTTTATTTGTTTTAAGCTCAGTTAAGGCCTCGAATGCATGCATGAGTAGTAATGTCTCTAGGAAATTATGTTTTAAAAGTAGGGGCGTTACAGTTGGTATCAGAGCCCAAGGTTATAGGTCTTGTAGACTCGCTTACAGAGTAAGCAACAAGTATCCCATGGCTAAGTAGCAACTCCAGTCACCGCCAGGTATGCCTTCGAACTAAAAGTTTTATTTGTTCACGAAAAGAGAATTTAGTATTCTATGAGAAAATATTTTATATAAAAATCGAGTTTGATGAATTTCCAAACTAAGAAAGAATGAGAATGTATGAGCTAGACTATATGTCTAGGAAAAGGGAAATGCATAAATGAAATGCTTATATATGAATCTATATGCGTATAGGTCATAGAGTTGACGTGATCTTACGCCGAAAGGAAAGAGAACACATGTGATCCCTGATATTGATGATGGAAAGGAAAATGTTTTAGTTAAGAATGTTTACGCAAAAATGAAATTTTATAGCCATAAAACACATGTTGTGGATTATTAAAAGGTCCGCTTTGACCAAGGGGGTAAAGAGTAAGACTTAAGAGGTTAGAGTGTTAAAGGTTGCTAAGAAACTAGATTACTTAAGTATAGCTTTCAATAATAAAAGTTAAGACTACTCACGAGAAGTTCAAAGTGTGAATGTGTTCGGTAAGAGGTTAGTAGTCTCATTCATTCATGCTAGATCAATTGGATAGAAAGGTATGAGATTTAGTAAACGTACCACTTTGGAGTTTTCGGCTTTCCTAAATAAAGCCCTTCACCTTCAAGTGAATACGTAAGTATGGTATTCAAGGAGTTCAAAAGTAAAGAGAGCAAAGATGTTTAAATTGGACTCGAGCTTTAAAGGGAAGGATAGATTGTTAATGGTGGAGCGAAAATTTAATTCTTCAAAATACTTGAAACACTTTGATTTTATTTAGACCTTTGCTCGAGGGAGAAACCACGAGATATACACAATTAATGTGTTACTACAGATAGGCATGATACGAAGTTTCAAAAGCGATACCATAAACTAAATAGACTTAATAAGGACAAGTATAAAGAAAAAAAGTAAGGAATTAGAGTTTTAGTTTGGGAACACAAGAGAATTGATTGTCGGGACTCCAGAAACTTGTGCACGAATAGACATTCAAATGATCACAGATGTGTTCACGCTTGTGGAATGTGTATAAGGAACCTTGCTACTAATTTCTACCTGTTGGACTAGATTTACGTGTACAACTTGAAAGAGATAACATGAAGTGTTAACCTTGAACTCTTATGTAGTAAAGTTTCCTCTTCCCCAATCAAGGGGTTAGGGAGAGAGGATTCGGTTAATAGATGAAGGTGCTTTGAATCTCATCTTCGCTATATAGCAGTCAAGCTGAGGAACTTCTTTCAATTAGTAAAGTGTATAGGGGTAGTGGTCGAGCGACCATTAGAAACATGGAACTATAAGGTTCCTTGGTAAAGGCCAGATTGATGGGTTCTTAAGAAAGGTTTTAGTGAATTCGACCTTATGAGCAACTAGTACAGATAGTTGAGGAAGTCCTTAATCTTACTAAAAGAACAAGGTCAAGTTTGAGGAGAGTAAGCACAGGGATCAATGCGTTAGCATTAGATAAGGAAAGTTTAACCTTTAAAGTTATCCCTAACACAAGAGACAGACCTAAGTATGGAATTAAAAGTAGAGAGTAACAGTAATTTCTAATACTCCTTACAGAATGCTCCAATAAAGTAAAAGAACTCAAGTCACAGGTACATAACCTTCCAGGTAAGAGTTAGTAGTGGGTTATCGCCATAAGAAGTATTAGTGTGTTGCATAAAGGAGAAAGTGGTATGCTTATGCGTATGCATGAGAGATGAGAAGTGGAAGAAAGTGGTTGCTGAGAATAAATCTCTTGGTAGTGGAAGAACGACCTATTCCACAAGTGCAAGGACACATAGTGTTCCTTACGATGATTTGGGAGACTAGTTAGCGCTTTGTCATGAACCGAGGATTAGATATCCCGAGACGATTTCCAAATCACTTTACGAACATCATGAAGGTTGTAGGGATTTTACTTAGATGCTCCTAATGTTTATAGGCTTGATGGATTTAGTGCTCAAGAGAAAGGTAAATCATTGTCGGGATAAAAAGTTCGGAGACGTTCTAGTTTAACCAAGCCTAAGCTAAGGCGAAATGACAATTCGGAAGGATTGCTTTAGGCATAAGGAGGGAAGAGTAAGTCCCGAGATATAGAAGTAGTCGAAAGGTCACTAAGGAGTTAAGTGCTCAAGTAAACTTCAAAAGGTGAGCATAAGGAAATTTGTTAAGCTAAGAAAAGACGAGAATGTGATCTCAGGTGAGTAATATTATAAAGGAAATGTCCGAGTTCGGGATGTAAGGCTTAAAGGAGTTGTTGTCAAGATAAGACTCACTTGCGCGTTATTAAAAGGAGTAGTTTGGACAAAGGAAAGAAAGGGGTAGACATTACGAGTGAAAATCTTCCAAGAAACCTTGAACAAGCGAGTTGGCGAGTAGAACCTTAGCAAAGGAGTATTGTAGTTCTTGAAAAGTTCAAAGTCTAGAGGTGTTAAATAAAGTATTCGTATTCAAGGTTTGAACGTTAGGGTTTCATGACAAAAGAGTCGGAAAAGTTAAGAAATGTAGTGGATGCCATTGTAAAATATCCAACCCTATTGGTATTAAGAAAGTTGCATTATATTCAAGTGATTACTTGAGCAGGATACTAAGAGGAGTGATATGAATGACTGTTCCGTTGTGCCATCAGCTGAGGAAAGATTAAAAGCGATAGAGTACGAACTGTATCTGGAATAACCTGTTTAGAAAGGGTCATTCTAATTCCTAGAACTTGCAATGAAATTTTGTCATTTAATGCGATAACCTACAATTGTGTAGACTCTTAAGCAGGGTAAGTCAAGAGGATTTCATTACATTCTGTTAAAGTTTGTTTTAGAGTTGATGTCGCAACCTGATTGTTAGATTATTGTGTCTTTAAAGGATCACTGTTTACAATTAAAGAAAATTAGTTTCACTTATTTTTGGTTGTTTAACATTTCTGTGTATAGTGTGTTCCTGAACCCTGAGTAATCTGAAATGAAGTTTGGAGGCATGATTGGTTTGTTTTCTGATTTTAGAAGTGCAATTTCTATCTATCAGGTGTAGAGAAATTTTGGCTTTGTTGTAGTTATGCCGTTATGCTGCCGAAATTCTCGGAGTAATTTTATAGTAAGATTGGTAAAGTCTCCTGGAACACTTTATGTACCGCGACAATCAAATGAAACCTAAGTTTGAGTTACTCCTACCGTGACTTGAAACTTTCAACGAGCTATTGATTTCAATAGAAAACCCCAAGGTTAATTAAATACGTGAGTGAGATCGTCTCTGCAGCGTTTACTAAAAGGTCGTTGAGAGTAGCGAAAGGTTAACCATTAATGTGAAGAGTCTCGAGCAACCGAACAAAGTTGTTAACTATATCCTCGAAGTCACATCTCTTAGAAAGGTGTTAAAGTTATGGAAACGATGGTCAGTCGAAATGATCTAGTCATGTCTTGAAATGAATGCTAGTAGCTGGTGCAGCAAACCTTAAAGAGGGTTTTGATACTCAACAACAATGTAATGGTTTTAGCAAAGAGCTCCTTTCTGAAGTCACAAAACAGAAGAAACTAATTAAAGGACTAGAGAAGGAATTACGAGCTAAATATCCCGAGTTATCTTAGAATTCGAGTCAAGAGCATCAGTTATGTAAGCCTTGGTGGAAAGACTCCAGTGAAGAGAACGAACTCAAAGCTCAAGATTAGAAAACTTTCGAGGACGAAAGTTCTTAAGGAGGGAAGATTGTAACACCCTAGAATTTCCAAGTACCTTTTATTTCGAGCTTCGGGTTAAAGTATTGGAAATTAAATTTGAGTTGGGCCTTTAGAATATGCAATTTAATTTGGCCTTTGTACAAACTAAGAGAATTAAAAGAATTGAAGTTTTAGTTTAGCTTTGGGGAAAAATTGTGATTTAGAGAAGAAGAGGGTTATTTGGTAATTAAGAGGAAGTCAAATTAGGGTTGCTTATAACCATTTTTGTCCTTTTGTGAGCACGAATTTCGAGGGATAGTCTTCAACCTCCCAGTTCCTTTCGTCTTCATCAAAACGAGTTGCTGGCAGCCGACCAAGCTGATTTGCCGTCTGGTTGCAAACGTCGACATTCCTTGCAAGTGGACACTACACTGCACGGACCTCCGGTCGCCGTTCGTTGTCGATTGAAAGCCGAGGAGTTCATCTTCTCCTCTCTCGATTTCCGTCTGCCGGTCGAACCCGCCTTAAGAGACCGTCTGTCGATCACCCAGACAAAGCCAACCAGCCGGGGCCCCACCGGATCTCTCTGCCAAACGATGCATTCGTTCGCACCGTCACAACCGAGATGAGACGTTATGCCACACGCGCAAGCGAAGGTCGGGTCGCCGCACGTAGGAACTCCGATCGATCTCTCGTTTGTTCACGCCGACGAGCCGGGTCCCAACGATCGTGAACTTTTGGTTCGAGTTTTGGGTGTGTTTTGGCACCGTTTTCCTAGATTGGAAAGCGGTTACAGATAGATCGGCTCACGATGTTTTCAAATCGATGTCCACGCCGCACGACGCGCGGTTTTCTCGACACCTCACGCGCCGCCAAGACGCGCTGCGCCGCCGCCACTTGCCACGCGCCACGCCGCCACGCTCAGCGGGGCTGCTCCGGTTCACTGTTTTGACCTCCCGAGTTCGTTTTAAGCGTCCGTTTGTGGTAATTTAGCCTAACTTTAGTTGAATTCAAAATAAGTGCCTAATTATGTAAGTTTATTAAAGAATTGATGAGCGTGATTTGGGGATTCGACTATCGAGCATGACTAAGCGAAACTTTGAGCTAGGAGCGGAATGTAAAGAGTTTCGAGCTAAGGTAAGGGATTTTCTACAAACGATCTTAAAAAGGGAAGTGAATACGATTTCCTGAAATATGTATTTGTTTAAAGGATGAAAATTGAGGAATTATTTCAAAAGGTGAATTTCCAAAACTCATGCTTAAGGCTTGAATTTAGAAAGCGAATATTTCAAAGGGTTTCTCGAGAATCTCGAGTGAATGATTTTCAAAAGGTTTAGTAAGGGACCTCGTGCGAACTTTTAATGGGAGTAACTGAAAACGATTTTCATGATTTTATGCGAAATAGTTCATATTTTTCACATGAAAAATCCACAGATATTATTTTGAGAATACGTGATATTTTATATGCAAATTCGATGTATTATGTGAAAATGAATCATTATTTTATGTGAAAGTATTCTCGTATGTTAGGTATAAGGATCCCATTATTTCATGTGAGAATAGGACAGTAGATTGTATGAGAATGTTTCATGTTCTTACAAAAGTATGATATTTCACACTCATCCATGAGAAAGTATGAATGATATGTTGATGATGATATTTGTGATATGTACACCATGATTATGTGACTGATGGGACCTTATGCATGTTTTGTATGCCACGAAATGAATTAACGAATAGTGTGGACATTGGTTATCCTGAGATCGCTGAAATGACTTAGGATGACCAGTCGGCCTCACAACTTAATGAATGACCATGGATTAAAGACTGCAATTACATGAGCGACCATGGATTAAAGACCTGGCAATTACATGAACAGCCATGGATTAAAGACCTGGCAATTACATGAACAGCCATGGATTAAAGACCTGGCAATTAAATGAATAGCCATGGATTAAAGACCTGGCAACTGAATGAATAGCCATGGATTAAAGACCTGGCAACTGAATGAACAGTCATGGATTAAAGGCCTGACAAATAACTATGCAGCCATGGATTAAAGACCTGGCAACTTTAGAAAGTTTTAATTCCCATCTATGTATGTTATGAATGAATTTAAAGATCATGATTGTATGTGTATGCATATCCCCACCCCCACTTATCGGGTATTTTATAATACTCATCCTCTACCTTTGTTGTGTCTTTCTTTGTTTTAAAATGTTTTCGGTAGAGACGAGAGCATACCAAAGTGAGTGGCATGGATGCGCTCTGAAGCCATGGGAACCAAGTCATGAATTCGCATCCGTGATTTAGAGAGAATTTTAAAAGATTATGGTCTTCCGCTTATGTAGTACAAAGTTTTGAAACTAGAGGCCGAATTTAATTATATTTCTTGTAAACGTTTTGTATTTCTATGGGATCCCAAATTAAATTGATTTTTTTATTTATCAACTTTTATTTGTTTTAAGCTCAGTTAAGGCCTCGAATGCATGCATGAGTAGTAATGTCTCTAGGAAATTATGTTTTAAAAGTAGGGGCGTTACACTATCAGACACGATCTTTATTGGGAGTCCATGCAACCTTACTATCTCTTCCATAAACAAATGTGCCCACTTCTCAACTGTATAGGTTGGCTTACAAGGCAGAAAGTGAGCGAACTTGGTTAGTCTATCCATAATCACCTAGATCACTGTGAGTCTCTTTGTTGTTTGGGGCAATCCCGAAATAAAGTCCATGGATATCTACTCCCACTTCCACTGAGGTACTTCCAATGGTTGTAATAACCCTGCTGGCTTCTGCCTCGGTGCTTTAACTTGCTGGCACACTAAACACCTGTTGATAAACTCTTTCACATCTCCTTTCATTCCATGCCACCAATAGAATGATTTCAAGTCCTGGTACATCTTAGTGCTTCCTGGATGCACTGAAAAAAGAGAATTATGAGCTTCAGACAAAATCTCCTCCTTGAGACTACTTTCAGCAGGAACACACAACTGTCCCCTGAATAGTAGTCCACTGTCTGCTGTCACAAAGAACTCGCTTTCCTCATCACTTCTTGCCTGGCGACAACAGTCCTCAAGACTTTAGTCTCCCTGTTGAGCCTCAATAACTCACTGTCTCAAGGTCGGTCGCACCGACAACTGGTTCAGTTGTGCTGTGACCTGTCTCACCACGACTGTTATCTCTAAACATTCCATCTCTGAACGCAAAGGAACTTGCCTCGTGACCAGGGCTGAGGTGTGAGCCACCTTCCTGCTAAGGGCATCAGCGACAACATTTGCTTTGCTGGATGGTACAATATCTCAACCTCATAGTCATTTAGTAACTCCAACCATCTGCGTTGCCTCATATTCAACTCCTTTTGGGTAAAAAGATACTTGAGGCTCTTGTGGTCTGTGTACATCTGAATCTTTTCTTCATACAAGTAGTGTCGCCATATCTTCAGAGCGAATACCACGACAACCAACTCCAAATCATGGGTCGGGTAATTCCGCTCATAATCCTTCAACTGACAAGAGGCATAGGCGATCACTTTTCCATTCTGCATTAACACACAACCCAAACCTTTCTTGGAGGCTTCACTGTAGACCACAAAACTTCCTGAGCCATCAGGTACTGCAAGCACAGGTGTAGAGACTAGTCTATGCTTGAGGTCCTGAAAACTCGCTTCACAAGCTTCACACCACACGAAGGGATTTCCCTTCCGTGTTAACTGAGTCAAGGGTGTGGCTATCTTGGAGAAATCCTTGACAAGCCTTCTGTAGGAGCCTACCAAACCCAAAAATTTTCGCACTTCAAAGACGGTCTTAGAGCGAGGCCAATCTGTTGCTACTTCAATCTTGGCGGGATCCACTGTTACACCTTCTTTAGACACCATGTGTCCTAGGAAGGCTACTCTCTGCAACCCGAAATCACACTTGGAGAACTTTGCATACAACTCGTTGGTCCTCAAAGATGTCAACACTTCCATCAAATGAACTTCATGCTCCTCCTCTGACTTGGAGCACACCAAAATATCGTCGATGAAGATGATCACAAAGGTGTCTAAGAACTCCTTGAATACCCTGTTCATTAGCTCCATAAATGCTGCTGGGCATTCGTCAACCCAAAGGACATCCCGTGAACTCATAGTGCCCGTACCTGGACCTAAAAGCAGTCTTCGAAATGTCCTCATCCTTGATTCTCAGTTGATGGTACCACGACCGCGAGTCGATTTAGAAAAAACCCCGCGCGCCCCTGCAGTTGGTCAAACAAATCATCGATCCTGGGTAAAGGGTATTTGTTCTTCACTGTTACCTTGTTCAGCTCTCGGTAGTCAATGAATAACCGCATCGATCCATCTCTCTTCTTTACAAACAACACCGATGCACCCCAAGGCGAAACACTAGGACGGATGAACCCCTTATCTAGGAGTTCCTGCAACTGAGTCTTAAGCTCCTTCACTTCCCAGGGAGCTTTAGACAACAGAGTCGTCCCGGGTTCAAGCTTAATACTGAAGTCTACCTCACGGACTGGGGGTAGACCAGGCAACTCTTTAGGAAACACATCAACAAATTCCCGAACAACAGGGATCAAAGTGAACTCTGGTCCCTTGCTCCTTATATCAGCAACACTAGCCAAGAGGGCCTAGGCCCATTCACTTATCAACTTCTTTGCCTTGAGAGCTGAAATCATCTTCGGAATCTCTCCAATCTCAATTCCCTTGAACTTGAGACTGGACTCTGCCGGAGGCGAAACACCACCTCTGGACAATGATAGCCGATGTTGGCATGGTTCGTAGAAAACTAATCCATGCCTAAGATTACATCGAAGTCGCTCATGTCCAACACAACAAATGTCAAATCTAGCACACGACCCGTTACCACTACCTGACCAGATTTATGTGTGGGGTTTGTACCCTAAAACTTGTAGTTTGTAATTTTTGTTCTAATTAATGTAATAAACTGTTATTACTTCAACAAAGTGTTATTGTTCGTTATTTACGATATTGCCATTGTTTAACCCCAAATCCAATAAACTAAACATCCAAGGCCGTAAAATGTATCTTTAACTCAATGTAGTGTACATATAAAGGATCTTAGTTCGAGATACAACCTAAAGGGTCTATAGTAACGGGATAAGGTTTGGGTACCTTACCCTTGTAAAACTATGGATGTGGCCCACTTTGTATATGATACAAACACTGTGATCCTAACGTGTTCGTGTAGATGACATGTGAATGGGGATATCCTATGTAATGAGATTACATAAGACCGGACCGCGAAATAGTAACCACTAGATGTAACTCCGTTGACTAGTTAGGTTTCTATTTCACTAGGATGACCTAGGCAACTTGATCTCAATTCTGAGCGGGTTACGAACTCCTGTTTCCGAGGGATTGTCCTTTGACTAGTATGGGTGAGAGTGGCCAGATTCGTCGACTCAATATGCCTACCTTCTTGGGGACAAGACCGAGTGAGCAGCTGGAGACTTAGCCTAACAAGATGGAATTCACTCCTTCCTGCCTACTAGGGTAAGTAGAGGAATGTCCCTTAAGTGGTGTCTCCGGGACTTGAACAAAGGGTCCGACCCTCTCATTGGCTCGAGAGGGACTCTGTTTGTTGGTAGGACCACATACAAATTGTTCATTAGAGGAGCACTGGTACTTAAGGTACAAGATGTAACCTAGGGGTAAAACAGTAATTTGACCCAGCTGGTGTTACGAACATCCGTGAAGGATTGACTTGTTGTTATTGGTCAATATCCGTGGACACAGAAATATATCTAAAGTGAGAAGAGTGCAACTGCGGGACTTTAGTGGAGTGTTCCCGCAGTTAACTAATGTTGATTAGGAGGTTAATGAGATTAACCGAGTAATCTCGTATCGTTGGAGCTTCTGATCTGTAGGTCCATTAGGTCTACCTTCTAGCTCGCAAAAGGGTTCTTAGATCGTTTGAATTTGAAATGTTCAAATTCATTAGGGAATAAATTTAATATATATAGATACAATATAATATATAGTTTTGGAACTATATATTATAAATTTAATGTGAATATGATTCATATTAAATTATTTGAGAGAATTAAATATTTGAAAGAGTTCAAATATTAAATTTAAATGTGAATGTGATTCATATTTGAAAACTATAGGTTAAAATTTAATGTGCATTTGATGTGCATTAAAACTATAGATTAAGGGGTAATATAGTATTTAATTAAATGAATTAATTAATTAATTGGGAACGTGACACGATGACACGTTCCCATCACTCCCCAATCCCTTCTCGATAGGGGTGGGGAGTTACCCCTGCTATGCTTCTTCTTCTCGAATGGAGAAAGGGGCAAAGGTGAAGGTTGATTTTGATCGATTGATCCAATTGCTCTCTGAAAAATTCTCTCTCTCAATTCCCTTTGACTCACTTCCAATTGTTGGAATACCTTTCCACCAAGGTAGGATCTAAGTGGAACTGAGAGTATAGAAGGTTTTCCTCGTGGTGTTGTCCTGTTGAAGAAAACATAGAAGATTTTTTGGGTTGTTGTGTTGCTGCACACTTGGAGCAAGGAGTTGCTGTGGAACTACAAAGGTAAATTTTGAATTCCTTTTAGTTTAGTTTAAATTCTAAAGCAGGTGTTTGCATGATTAGTTCCATGCCTAATTAGATTAGGAAATGTATGCCTTTTCGGTTTTCTCAATGTACTAGTTTTTGTTATTCAACCAAAACGAACTTGCAATTACGATTCCAAAACACAATTTTGCTGCTCAAGGGGATCCGATCTCCATCAATTTAACCTTTTCTCGAGCTACAAACTCTCTACCCACCAGGGTTGCTACTGCCAAATCAACATCTAGAGGCTCTACTTCTAACTGGGCCTGCCTCACAAAAACAACAAAAATAAAAGAGTGCGAGGAACCAGAATCAAATAAAACAAGAGCCAAGTGGCCAAGAACGGGTAGTGTACCTATCACAGCAACACCGAAACCTCCTACGTTGTTGTTCGAACTCGCATAGACTACACCCTTCTAGCGGTTTTCAGACTCGTCTTTCTTTGTTGTACAGGCTTTGGCCAGGTGCCGAGGCTTCCGTAATTATAACAGACTTGTTGATCCCTGGCTCCCTATTGCGTAAAATTATATTGTAATGAAATACCGCAAGTGTACGGGTCAAGTTTTAGTATAGTGATTTATGAGTCCAAGTATCGTCCTCGGGAATGGTTTCTAGATTAATTAATTATTAAGGTACTAATTCTCGATTTTAGCTAAAGAAACATAACATGGATAGTTGGTTGAATAAATACAAACAAACGAACAAACATGTGGAGACACAAATTGATAGATTTGGGAGAAGTGATTTTACAAGTTAAAGACCTAACTAGCACATGCATTGAACCAATGAGATGAAATTATAAACAAGAAGTGAAATACTCAAGAAAATCTCTCGATTCTTAGTGAGCCTCACACATGCAATAAACTCATAGTCTCCATATGAACCTACAACATGCATGGCATTAAGCAACTTCTTTATGTGTTTCCCTAACATTTCTAGGTCACTCGTGCGTGCGGACTTCCAAGGGTTTTGACAATTTTGCTCTAATTCAAGCTTTATCTCTCGAGTCCACTTAAATCAACAAATTAATAAGTAAAGAACGAATTGCCAAAAATAACGACATAACATGCTTCAATACGTCACAAGAAAGTCATAACAAGTAAATCAAATCCTACTACAATGTTTAGCTACTCTAAATCACATGAAACACAAACTAAACAAGTAGAAAACGTCTTAGAACACTATTACAAATTGAAAGAAAGAGAAATAAACTTAGGTGTCGATCTTTGGTCCTTCGTCTCAGAGCTCCCGTCTTCGATCTCGAACCTCCACGAATGCTTTGGCTCCCAAAATCACTCTTTTCTCTCTTCTAACAAGGTGTATTTCGAATTTAGGGCAAAACTCTACCAAATTATGCTCTCCTTTCTCAATTGCATAATGTTGTATTTATAGGCCTCAATGGGACAGTGTTGCAACACCGTACCTTAAACAGCGTGGTAAATATGGAAACTATCGCGCGTTGTAGCGCCGCTACCTTAACGCGTGTGCCTATCGATCCGGCGTTGCGACGACTGCGCAAGGTAGCAGGTTGCCTCCCAAGAAGCGTTTTGTTTAACGTCTTTAGCTAGATTGTATTCCCTCAAGATTGGCGCCAAGGCACGAAATCGCTCATATTTCTTCGGGCCCTTCTTGCTTGAATCGATATAGCCTTCTAAGTCTAAAAGGCTATCTTCCTTCTCTTAGGCGCTGATGAGAAAATTATTTTTGGTATTTTTGTTTAATAACATCAAGAATAGAAATCAAAACAAGACTCGTGGAGTGTAGGACAAATGGTTATCAAAACTAAAGAGATTTTACGGGGATAAAAGGAAAGAAGACTTCTCGACCTCTAACTCTATCACTGGATTTCCCTGTGGAACTAAATGTATCACTATTGCCTTCCTCACTAACCCGATCATGGTGTGCCTCAGTCTCCCCAAACTATCCTCATTATCATCCGAATAAATCCTCCCTAGGTGGCATCTCTTGAGTGGTAAGGAGTAGAAATTGTTCTTGTAAGGTCTTAAGGAAACTACTAATTGATTAAGATATGGGATCTATCTTGCACTATTTCCCAAAGTCTTACCACCTCGGCTTCTAACCTATCCATCCTTTCAATTCATCATGAACCAAATTTTTAATTTTCAATTCTAAGGTATATTCCATCAATTGGTCCACAAGAGAAGATTTTTCAAGGGGTTGGTTAAGGTATGAAAACTATGGTTCCAAGTGCCTAAAGAACTACCTTCATGTGAATTTTCATATATGTCAGTGCTGAGAATGGTAAAAATTAGACGCATGGTATTCAGAAAAATCATGATGCACAAAACTAGGGTCCTGAGAGGAGTAATAGAATGATGGAGAAAAATCATGCAAAGTCATGCTTGAAAAATTACTAATTCAGACAAGACTTCTACACAATAGCAACACAACCAAAAAAACAGGGGACAAAGACTCAAAAACACACAAAACTAAAATAACACAAATAAGGAAATAAACAATCACACAAAACAATTAAGGAAAGACAAACAAACAAGCTTTAGTCTAAAATTTCAAATTTTCTCCTAATATTAATTAATCTAAATAATCGCCATTCCCCGACAACGGCGCCAAAAACTTGTTGCGTAATATTTTATTGCAATGCAATACCGCAAGTGTACGGGTCAAGTTTTAGTATAGTGATTTATGAGTCCAAGTATCGTCCTCGGGAATGGGTTTCTAGATTAATTAATTATTAAGGTACTAATTCTCGATTTTAGCTAAAGAAACATAACATGGATAGTTGGTTGAAGTAAATACAAACAAACGAACAAACATGTGGAGACACAAATTGATAGATTTGGGAGAAGTGATTTTACAAGTTAAAGACCTAACTAGCACATGCATTGAACCAATGAGATGAAATTATAAACAAGAAGTGAAATACTCAAGAAAATCTCTCGATTCTTAGTGAGCCTCACACATGCAATAAACTCATAGTCTCCATACGAACCTACAACATGCATGGCATTAAGAAACTTCTTTATGTGTTTCCCTAAGATTTCTAGGTCACTCGTGCGGACTTCCAAGGGTTTTGACAATTTTGCTCTAATTCAAGCTTTATCTCTCGAGTCCACTTAAATCAACAAATTAATAAGTAAAGAACGAATTGCCAAAAATAACGACATAACATGCTTCAATACGTCACAAGAAAGTCATAACAAGTAAATCAAATCCTACTACAATGTTTAGCTACTTTAAATCACATGAAAAACAAACTAAACAAGTAGAAAACGTCTTAGAACGCTATTACAAATTGAAAGAAAGAGAAATAAACTTAGGTGTCCATGCCGGTCCTTCGTCTCCGAGCTCCCGTCTTCGATCTCGAACCTCCACGAATGCTTTGGCTCCCAAAATCACTCTTTTCTCTCTTCTAACAAGGTGTATTTCGAATTTAGGGCAAAACTCTACCAAATTGTGCTCTCCTTTCTCAATTGCATAATGTTGTATTTATAGGCCTCAATGGGACAGCGTTGCAACGCTAGGGACAGCGTTGCAACGCTGTACCTTAAACGCGTGGTAAATATGAAAACTATCGGCAGCGTTGCAACGCTAAGAACAGCGTTGCAACGCTGCTACCTTAACGCGCGTGTGCCTATCGATCTGGCGTTGCGACGCTGCAAGGTAGCTTGGGTTGCCTCCCAAGAAGCGTTTTGTTTAACGTCTTTAGCTAGACTGTATTCCCTCAAGATTGGCGTCAAGGCACGTAAAACTGCTCATATTTCTTCGGGCCCTTCTTGCTTGAATCGATATAGCCTTCTAAGTCTAAAAGGCTATCTTCCTTCTCTTGGGCGCCTGACAGAAAATTATTTTTGGTATTTTTGTTTAATAACACTGAAGAATAGAAATCAAAACAAGACTCGTGAGTGTAGGACAAATGGTTATCAAAACTAAAGAGATTTTCTGGGGATAAAAGGAAAGAAGACTTCTCAGCCTCTAACTCTATCACCTAGATTTCCCCTGTGGAACTAAATGTATCACTATTGCCTTCCTCACTAACCTGATCATGGTGTGCCTCAGTCTCCCCCAAACTATCCTCATTATCATCTGAATAAATCCTCCTAGGTGGCATCTCTTGAGTGGTAAGGAGTAGAAATTGTTCTTGTAAGGTCTTAAGGGAAACTACTAATTGATTAAGATACTGGGATCTATCCTGCACTATTTCCCAAAGTCTTACCACCTCAGCTTCTAACCTATCCATCCTTTCGAATTCATCATGAACCAAATTTTTAATTTTCAATTCTAAGGTATATTCCATCAATTGGTCCACAAGAGAAGATTTTTCAAGGGGTTGGTTAAGGTATGAAAAACTATGGTTCCAAGTGCCTAAAGAACTACCTTCATGTGAATTTTCATATATGTCAGGTACAGAATGGTAAAAATTAGACACATGGTATTGGAAAAATCATGATGCACAAAACTAGGGTCTGAGAGGAGTAATAGAATGATGGAGAAAAATCATGCAAAGTCATGCTTGAAAAATTACTAATTCGAGACAAGACTTCTACACAATAGCAACACAACCAAAAAAGCAGGGACAAAGACTCAAAACACACAAAACTAAAATAACACAAATAAGGAAATAAACAATCACACAAAACAATTAAGGAAAGACAAACAAACAAGCTTTAGTCTAAAATTTCAAATTTTCTCCTAATATTAATTAATCTAAATAATCGCCATTCCCGACATGGCGCCAAAAACTTGTTGCGTAATATTTTATTGCAATGCAATCACCGCAAGTGTACGGGTCAAGTTTTAGTATAGTGATTTATGAGTCCAAGTATCGTCCTCGGGAATGGGTTTCTAGATTAATTAATTATTAAGGTACTAATTCTCGATTTTAGCTAAAGAAACATAACATGGATAGTTGGTTGAAGTAAATACAAACAAACGAACAAACATGTGGAGACACAAATTGATAGATTTGGGAGAAGTGATTTTACAAGTTAAAGACCTAACTAGCACATGCATTGAACCAATGAGATGAAATTATAAACAAGAAGTGAAATACTCAAGAAAATCTCTCGATTCTTAGTGAGCCTCACACATGCAATAAACTCATAGTCTCCATACGAACCTACAACATGCATGGCATTAAGAAACTTCTTTATGTGTTTCCCTAAGATTTCTAGGTCACTCTCGTGCCAGACTTCCAAGGGTTTTGACAATTTTGCTCTAATTCAAGCTTTATCTCTCGAGTCCACTTAAATCAACAAATTAATAAGTAAAGAACGAATTGCCAAAAATAACGACATAACATGCTTCAATACGTCACAAGAAAGTCATAACAAGTAAATCAAATCCTACTACAATGTTTAGCTACTTTAAATCACATGAAAAACAAACTAAACAAGTAGAAAACGTCTTAGAACGCTATTACAAATTGAAAGAAAGAGAAATAAACTTAGGTGTCCATGCCGGTCCTTCGTCTCCGAGCTCCCGTCTTCGATCTCGAACCTCCACGAATGCTTTGGCTCCCAAAATCACTCTTTTCTCTCTTCTAACAAGGTGTATTTCGAATTTAGGGCAAAACTCTACCAAATTGTGCTCTCCTTTCTCAATTGCATAATGTTGTATTTATAGGCCTCAATGGGACAGCGTTGCAACGCTAGGGACGGCGTTACTGCAACGCTGTACTTTAAACGCGTGGTAAATATGGAAACTATCGGCGGCGTTGCAACGCTAAGAACGGCGTTTGTAACGCTAAGAACGCGCGTGCAACGCGCTGCTACGATAACTGGCGTGTGCTATCGCGGCGTTGCGGCCGCTGCAAAGCGGCGTTGCAGCGCCCGCGTGCGCTTCTTATGCGTGCGGCCTTATTGATATAGCATTGCGACGCTGCAAAGCAGCGTTGCAACGCTATCGGCGATGATCTTGAGTTTTTGGTTTGTTCGGCGTTGCAACGCTGTAACGCGCTCGTATGGCGTTGCAGCGCCATCACCTCGGGTCTTCCGCTTGGTTTGGTCTTTTCTCTTCCATTTGATGTTATTTTTGCTCCAAATAGCCTCGTTTTGATCCCGAGTGATCCAATTTGTCTCTAATAATTCCGTTTAAGCTCTGAACCTGAAATTGAATGAATTAAACACGTAAAAGCCTTGAAATCATTATAAAACTAGCAATTATTAAGCCTAAGGATAGCACATTTTGTGTGCTATCACTCCCTATTTTCACACAGATGATAGGTGACCCAACTTCCCACAATTATTGCAGATCTTGCTAGCTGCATGACATGTCCATTGTCTTTGAACTCCATATATGAAACATGAACCCCCGCTGGAACTCTTTGAAAGTGATGTCCCCGAGTTCCTAATCTGTTTGGCCTAGCAAAGTCCTGCTCAAACTTCCTCTTCTGGCTGGACCCAGAACTCTAACCTACCCCTGAACTCTAGCCTACAACGAACCCATGCAGCCTCAGGTCTGTATCAATGAGGGTTGCCGCTCGGACTGCTGCGACGTAAGTCTTGGGATCGTGAGCAGTTGTCGACCCACGTACGCCTCCTCGCAAACCTGTGAGGAAACACTCCACCTTCTTCTTCTCTGTATCCACCATATCAGAGGAGAACCGAGACAGGGCAGTAAACTCGTGCTCGTACTCCTCAACCGTCTGGTTCGACCCTTGCTTTAGTTGTACGAACTCAACTTTCTTCTCAATTCTAAGCACAACCGGATAGTACTTCTCTTAGAACACCTCTTGGAACTGCGTCCAGGTTATTGGTCCTGCACTGACATCGATGGATCGCACAATAGCTCGCCACCATAGGAGAGCTCTTCCCCTTAACGCATAAACTACGCACTGAACCTTCTGATGCTCAGGGCAACCCATTCTACTAAGAATATCGTCCACGGCTGCAAACCATGCTTCAATAGCTACATGGTCCACCGACCCATCAAAGAAAGGTGGGTCATACTTCTTGAAATCTTTCAGATACCCCGCCTCTTTGGTCGCTGCCTCAAATGTATGAGCCGGTGCAACCCTTTGGTTCTGCGTAGGCACTGGTTCCTGATTTCGGGCTGCTAGGGCCTCCATGGCCTGAGTGAACATAGTTGTCTCGATTGCTTCGACTCGCTATATTCGCTTTGAATCGATTCTTTGAATACGCCATGAGTTCAACAATTGGCGACGGTGCTTGAACGTTCGGTACTTGAATATTTGCCCTCTCTTGGGCTCCTTCATTTTGCCCAATTGATTCCTCGACAACTGGGGCATCCTGATTGAGCTCTTCCCGATGCTCGGAGTGATTAACCTCTGACCTCGACCCCTATGACCACCCCAACAGCTGCTCTTGCACGACCTCTACCACGTGCCATAATCTAAAACCAGAAGAAAACAACACATCAACAACATTTCCAGTAGTACAACACAGAAGAAAACATAACAACTTCAACAGCGAACCTCCTACCACTTACTAAGCAAAACAAACCTATTGATGACCCGACGAGCTCCTTTCGAGAAGCTAGGAAGGACTAAACACCTACGATGTAGGCAGTATACAAGATCTAAAACCTATTGCTCTGATACCAACTGTAACACCCCGTAATTTGAAATCTTCCTATTCGGGGTATTACTTCCAAGTTGTACCGTTCGCACCGAAAATTCGACAGCATAACGGCGCAACCTGGACAAACCCAAAATTTTAAAGACCTGAATCTGAACAAGGAACACTTCAAAAGGCTCACAAGAGTACCTAGCCTCCTCCAAACTACAAAGAAAATCAACGGGCTGGGCTCTAATCCCTTAGAGTTCTCAGACAACATGCAACAAGAACACATGCTTGAATACGAAAGAAAACATAACAGAACATACTTCCATTCGAACGAAAAGAACGGGACATGCTAAGATTTAAACACAACTACAGAAGCAGAGTGCAACAGAAGAAAAAAGAAATGAAAGCAACTTCTAAATGAAACTCCTAACTAAGTCCTACAAGTCTTCCATAGCTTCGCAGGGGTCTCGCCGTCGATGGTCATCTCACTGGCTTGCCTTACCTGCAACAAAAGAAGAAAGAAAAGAGGGATGAGTATTAAAATACTCAATAAGCAGCCCACTTCGTCCAAGAATAAAGGACACAAAAGGAACAACCTTAGATCTAGCTAAGCACGACATCTAGCCCGCCACACAACCTCAACAAGCATCCTGACCCTATTTCTCTCTCAGATTTCTCAGTCATGTCCTACCCTTAGCTTCTGGACTAGGTTGGCAACAACTGACTACGAGACTCATTCCCAGGCCTGCATTAGGGCGAAGGACTCTATCCAACACCTCTGACTCTAAGGATCACACCCCGAGTCGCACAACTGGATGGGGGACGGACCACCACATCCCATAAAGCATCAAAGGCGACACTACCACACACAATCGACCACGGGCTCATTCCCGGACCTGTACTAGGGCGAACGACTCTATCCAACCTCTCTAACTCTAAGAATCACACCCCGAGTCGCACAACTGGATGGAGGACGAACCACCACATCCCATAACAACATCATGATCTCGCCAACCTCGAGTCTCAGCCTTCTAAGGGTTACACAGAGACTTGGGCCTATACTAGGGCTAGTTGTGCTAACTACAATCCTAAGGCTCAATGACACTTCTCGAGTTACTTCAAACTATGCACGAGACTATCAGGCTCGGGACAGACAATCATAACACATTAACACGTTTAGAATACTCAACACAAGCTTACATCAACTCTTCTAACAAGATCACATCTAAGCACGAAGAGATAACAACCATGATACATGAACAAACGTTCAATCTAACATGCACGATATTTAAACACGGTTCACATGAAATAAGAACAGGCAGACTTAAATCTAGGCGCCACTACGACTACCACAACCTAGCATGCTACTACAAGTCAAAGTCTGACTAAGGTACGCTACCAGATTCTAAAACATTCAGTTACCGCATGCAATGGTTCCCTTAATCCCTACACTTAGGGGTAGTTTAGTCCAAACAACTACTTACATATACTCCAACAATAACAAGCAACTTGAGAAACGCAACGTGCTCCAACGTACTTCTACTTCCAAGATAAGGCCCCTAACGAAAAACAGGCACAACATTAATAAACCAAACACGACACGACCCAAAAAACATACGAGGATCAAAACTCACCCAACGGAGATCCGAAATGAGCTAAGGAACGGACCGAGGCGACCGCACGAAAGAAGACGGTCGGCAATCCTGCAGGCAACGACGCGTGGATCGACGGCGGCGACGGCTTGAACCGGCGGCGACGAGTACCAGATCTGGACTCCTCGTGGCCCGATCTACACGGAATCAGACTTCCGTTCCTCAAAAACAGACCGAAACGAGCTCGAACCGCCTGAACTAAGCGATGGATTTCAAGCTTCCCACGGTGGCTGCAACTCCTCCGGCGAATCCTTGCGATGACTTGTGTGACTCGAACGACGTGTTGCAATGACTTACTGCGAGAAGAGAGGCGGCGAAAAGCTAAGCGGCTTTGAGGCGAGAGGGAGAGAGAGGGAGAGATCGCGTGAGACAGATAAATAGATAGATAGAGAGAGAGAGAGAGCTCGGGGGGAGAGAGAGAGAAGGGGTCGAGGAAGAAGAGCTGAGAGAGAGAGAGAGGGGAGAGACTTAGAGGGAGAAAAGGCGAGCGTGGACGACTTCTCTTTCGTTCCTGCCTTTTTTTTTTTTAAAGGGCTGACTGTTACAAGGAGGGTTCCCACAAGCCGGATCCTTACTAGAGAATAGCGAAAAAGACATTTTGGAGGTGTCGGAGATCGAGATTGTAGATTGATAGGAGGAAATTCAATTGTAGTTGTGAACGAAAAACATATGTCGATTTCTTCCCTTTTGCATGCTTAATTATTTTATTTTGTGTTGAATTCTCACAATTTCCCAAAGCAAAAGGTGTTGAATTCTCACAATTTTGAAAGCCAAAAGTGATCATACGCTTCCGCACCTGAATTCGATCCCATCATAACGTTGCAACGCTACCCGCATGGGACAACAACTTGGTTATTCTTTCTTTCTTTCGCTCAAATGTCAAATATAGTCTCTAAAATGACTATTTTGCCTATTTTCTTCTCCTTTTCCAAATTTACCACTGTTCAATTTCTGCAAAATGAGTATTTAAATTTATAAAAGTATTGATAAGACCGTTAAAGTGCAATAAAATATCTCTAAAAAAATATCATAAAATAAAAATATATCAAATATCCCCAAACTTAAATATTTTCTAGTCCTTGAGCAAATCACAAAGTAAGTAACAAGATAAAGACAATGTTATGATTCCAATCAGTGTCCTGACAACAACGAAATTATATAGCTAAGATTCTTTTTATGAAAGTATTATCAAGAAGCTAAAAATTGAATTCAATCATTCCTTGAGTGAGTGTATGAGAGCTTTTCTTTGTTTGATCTTTACGACCTTTGAAACAATTTTATTAAGTCCTCCATTCAATCTTTCAGTTTATGTCATGATTAAAAGGCTTCACTTTTACCTGTATTTACCCTTTTTACAAACCCCTAGACTTGCTTTTTATTCTATTTATAACCTCTTTCCTTGCAAAATCCTTCACGCACGTGCACATTCACCCCAACATGCTAACACTTTGTAATGAAAGTAGATAACTACAAGTGCAAGTTACCTGTCAGAATGTCTAAGCATGCATATATTTCATGTAGTGAAATCATGAATGTCATGACCACTCATGGTTACTTGAACCACTCTTGGAAGTATGAGTACCTCTCACTTATTTGATTACTTATTTACACTATACACAATTTGTTTTTTTTTACATAGGTTTTACTCGAGCTTCCTAAGTTTAGTTTATTCTCCTAACCATGCAAGACAAATTCCAATTAAATTTAAACCTATCGGAGTGACAACAAACTTCTAAACAAAATAAACTTATTTCAAGCATTCACAACTAACCAAGCATAAGCTAAGTGCATCAAAGATTTAAAGGAAATCAACGATCCAATTTACCTCTATCTTGCATTAGTTCCCTACTCACAAATCCTAAGAATGTAATTGTCTCATCATCAGGACTAAGTATCATAAAAGATTATCACAATCATAACATCAAATTAAGCTTATCATTTAAGATATTTTTCAAATTTCTTAGTCATACTGACAAAATTCACAGAGAATCAATCATCATCCGAAAATAAAAAATATATGTAGATAACCTACACCGCTAAACTTAAAATGTACATTATCCTCAATGTAGCCAAATAAAAGAAAGGATAATAAAAATGACCTTATAAAGAAAGACAATTGAAGTATAATAGTAGCAACAAACAGGGGTGAGGATAATAATATAATAACATTAAAAATAATAGTGCAGTTCAGATAGAGAGGAATGGTGAAAATAAAAAAGATACAATGAGAAAGAAAAAGTACGATACTGCCTTGATTTGGAGAAATCTTTGACAAACCTTCTGTAGGAGCTTGCCAAACCCAAAAAGCTTCGCACTTCAGAGACGGTCTTAGAGCGAGGCCAATCCGTCACTACTTCAATCTTAGCGAGATCCGCTGTTACACCTTCTTTAGACACCATGTGTCCTAAGAAGGCTACTCGCTGCAACTAGAACTCACACTTGGAGAACTTTGCATATAACTCGTTGGTCCTCAAAGCTGTCAACACTTCCGTCAAATGAACTTCATGCTCCTCCTCTGACTTGGAGTACACCAAAATATCGTCGATGAAGACGATCACAAATGTGTCTAAGAACTCCTTGAATACCCTGTTCATTAGCTCCATAAATGCTGCTGGGCATTCGTCAACCCAAAGGACATCACCGTGAACTCATAGTGCCCGTACCTAGACCTAAAAGAAGTCTTCGGAATGTCCTCATCCTTGATTCTCAGCTGATGGTACCCTGACCGTGGGTCGATTTTAGAAAACATTGCCGCTCCCTACAGTTGGTCAAACAAATCATCGATCCTGGATAAAGGGTATTTGTTCTTCACTGGTACCTTGTTCAGCTCTCGGTAGTTAATGATTAACCGCATCGACCCATCTCTCTTCTTCACAAACAACACCGGCGCACCCCAAGGCGAGATACTGGGACGAATGAACCCCTTATCCAGGAGTTCCTACAACTGAGTCTTAAGCTTCTTCAATTCCCATTCGGTAGGGAGCTTTAGACAACAGAGTCTGAAGGGAATCGAAGTCCCCGCAGCGGAAGCGATTGTGAATCGCGCGCTCTTGATTTAGTTACAATGGAAATTCAAGAATCTAATCATAGATCAAGCATATAATAAAAGTAAGGACAACAAGTATATACCTTTGAAGAACCTTTCTTCAAGTGCTCCTTTCTCCACGGTCACGATCTCAACAACAAGAACTCTAACGTGCGAAGACACGACCACCGGATCTTCTCCGCTGTTCTCTAGGTGAGGGAGGAAGGTGGGTTCCCTTTAGGAGATGTGAAGTATTTTGAGAGAGATGTGTGTTTTGGAATTCTTCCAACAACACAACAAGGAGGCTAGTGATTCTATAAAAAAAACTTAACCTAGTTGCATCTCATGCAACCATATATATAGAGAATTGGGATGGAAATGACCATCCTACCTCTCCTTTAATCTCCTTTTAGTATATAGTCTAAATCACATTAAAACTATATATTATATCAATTATATCATATATAATTGATATAACTCCTCATGTATGAAATTGAACACTTCAATTTCACTCCTAACTTTATACCCTCTATTTTACCATGTTTAGCCAACGGAGGGATCTAATGGACCTACAGATCATGAGCTCCAATGATGTGAGATTAACTGATCAAACTCTTTGATCCAGTTAATCAATATTCATTAACTACAAGTCACTCCACTATAGACTTGTAGCTGCACTCTCCTCACTGTAGATATTATTGTGTCCACTGATATAGTCATTGCCCATGAGTCGACCCTTCATAGGTTGTTCGTAATCATAGCTGGGTCAAATTACCATTTTACCTCTGTGATTACCTCTTTGCTCCTTAAGCACCACTGATCCTCTAATGAACAACAAGTCTAAGGTCCCACCTTAGACTCATACCCTCATAAAGGGCGGGGCCCCGTTGTTCAAGACACAGAGTCGATTCTTAAGGGAACAACCTATCTAATTCCTCAATAGAGGAATGAGTGAATTCCATCTTGCACAGTTAAGTTCCCAGCTACCTACGAGGTTCTGTCCCTGAGAAGGTAGGCTTATTGAGTCGGCTACAGGCCACTCTCACCATACTAGTCTAAGGACAAACCCCTATAAGCAGGAGTTTTTAACTTGCTCAGGATTCAGGTCGAGTCACTAATGACCATCTATAAATTACTAGTTTTATCTTGTTAACGGTGTTATACTGGTTAGACTAATAATTTGCGATCCAGTCTTGTATGAACTTTTCATACAAGATGCCCCCACTCGCATGTCAACTACATGAATGAGTTGGATTACCTCATTTGTACTAATTACAAAGTGGGCCGCATCCATGGTGTTACCAGAATGAGGTTTCCAACCTTATTCTAATACCATAGACTATTTAGATTATAATCTTGAACTCAACCCAAATAGTGTCCACTACACTGATTTCAAGATAAGCGTTATAACCTTGGAGCTTAGTTTATTGGATTTATTAAAAGCAAGACTGTAATCTTATCAAAATAAATAACACTTTATTTAATTGATCAAGATTACACAAGTTTAGGGCATAAATTCCAACAATCTCCCACTTGACCTAAAGCTTGTGGAGTACTAAACATTACATTAATGTAAATACAATAAACTAGGACATTTAAACCCTTTGTACAAAATACTCCCACTTGCCCTAGTTGGGGAAGACTTGTAAACCTAGACCTTCTAGGTGACTCTCAAATACTTTAGCCGTGAGAGCCTTTGTAAAAGGATCAACAATGTTGTGCTCTGAGGCTATCTTCGTGACAATCACGTCTCCTCTGTGCACGATCTCCCGGATGAGTTGATACTTCCGCTCTATGTGCTTTCCCCTCTTGTGACTTCGGGGTTCCCTCGAATTTGCCAATGCACCACTGTTATCGCAATACAGTGTGACGGGCAAAGTCATATTTGGAAGAACTTCCAAATTTAGCATAAATTTCCTTAACCAAACGACCTCCTTAGCTGCTTCACAAGCTGCTACATATTCGACCTCCATGGTGGAATCAAAGATGCATCCTTGCTTGACGCCGCCATACTACGACTCCTCCGTTAAGAGTGGCCCGACCACGATGTAGATTTTCGAGAATCTTTACCATTCTGAAAGTCAGAATCCGTGTATCCTGTAAGGATCAAATCCTTAGCCCCATACACAAGCATGTAGTTCCTTGTTCTCCCAAGATACTTAAGGATCGTTTTAACCGCTGTCCAGTGTTCATGTCCTGGATTGGATTGATACCTACTGACCATCCCAACTGCAAAACAAATGTCAGGCCTAGTACACAACATGGCGTACATCAGGCTCCCAACAGCTGATGCGTAAGGAATCCGTCTCATATCCTCAACTCCTTGAGGTGTCTTAGGACACTGTTCCTTAGACAAATGGATTCCATGTCTAAAAGGCAACAAACCCTTTTTGGAATCTTGCATCTTAAACCTTGACAACACTTTGTCTATGTATGATGCTTGAGACAAGGCTAGTGTTCTATTCTTGCGGTTCCGAACAATCTGGATCCCAAGAACAAACTGCGCATCACCAAAATCTTTCATTTGGAATTGCGTTGCTAGCCATTCCTTGATGTTAGTAAGATAACCTACATCATTCCCAATGAGTAGGATATCATCCACATAGAGAATTAGGAAAAAGCGAGTAACTATTGATGATTTTCTTGTAGACACAAAGTTCATCATCATTCTGGTCAAAACCATAAGATCTGATAGCCTCATCAAATCTTATATTCCAGGACCTAGAGGCTTGTTTTAGTCCATAAATCGACCTTTTAAGCCTGCAAACCTTTTGCTCTTGTCCTGGTTCAATGAACCCTTTGGGTTGGTCCATGTAGATGGTTTCCTCAAGATTACCATTCAAAAAGGCTGTCTTGACATCCATTTGCCATACCTCATAGTCATAATATGCGACAATGGCAAGAAGGATACGGATAGACTTTACCATAGCAAGATGTGAAAAGGTTTCCTCGAAGTCAACCCCTTCAACCTAGGTATAACCCTTTGCTACTAGTCTACCTTTAAAGGTTTGCACCTTCCCATCTACACCACGTTTTCTCTTGTAGATCCACTTACAACCTATAGGTTTTACCCCATCAGGCTTATCTACAAGATCCCAAACAGAATTGAAGTGCATAGACTCCATTTCTTGGTCCATGGCTATGACCCATTCGTCTTTGTCAATATCAACCATTGCTTGACTATAAGTCAATGGATCCTCGCAGTTGTCATCTGGTATAACAACTTGGGTTTCAGCTAAACCCATGTAACGGTCAAGCTATATCACAACCCTCCCACTACGTCGAGGCATACTCAACTCTTGAGATGGACCCTCTTGACTAGACAAACTAGTATCAACAACTCTTGTTGACGTACTAGTGTTCTTATCGCAACCTTTGCTATTGTTCCGTCCTAACTCAGTCAACACTACCTTACTTTTTGGTTTGTGGTCCCTTATGTGGTCCTCCTCCAAGAAAGTGGCATTTGTCGACACAAAGACCTTATCTTCCTTAGGATCATAGAATAAACCACCTATTGTTTCTTTTGGGTATCCTACGAATAGGCACAACTTTGAACGTGAATCCAACTTCTTTGAATTTGTCACAAGCACATGTTCTGGACAACCCCATATTCTGAAGTGACATAAACTACCTTTACGTCCTTTCCAGAGTTCAAAAGGTGTTTCAGAAACACTTTTGGAGGGCACACTATTCAATATGTATACTGCAGTCTCCACTGCATAACCCCAAAAGGAACTAGGGAGATGAGCATAACTCATCATTGATCTAACCATGTCGAACAAAGTTCTATTTCTCCTTTCCGATACACCGTTTTGTTGTGGTGTGTGGGAGCTGAGAGTTGGAATGTAATTCCATGTTCTATCATATAGTTCTGGAATTTTAAATCCTTGTACTCTCCACCTCGATCCGATCGAACTTTTCAATTCAAGCTCAATACTGAAGTCTACCTCATGGACTGGGGGTACTAGGCAACTCTTTAGGAAACATCATACAGATGCACTCATATAGATGTTGATGATGGAGGGAATTGAGTCTCGTGCAGGAGCGAACGATCGCCTTTACTCTCAATTGTGTGATATAGAAATACTCAAAAAACAGAAAATCTAAGTTAAGCATGCATCTTGAAAGGATAAAAAGATTAGTAATTTAGCTTTGAAGACCGGTTCTTCAAGTTTTTCCTCGTCGTCTACGAGCTCCTCTTCTCTACGATCAAATCCTCAAACACCACCAAAAGACCTTTGATAGTGTTGGATTTATGCCCTAATCTCGTACTTGTTTGTAATTTCCTATTGAATAAATAAGAGTTATTTCTTTCATCACTTTGTGTCCCGCATATTTACAAACTTTGTCCAATAAACTAAGCTCCAGGGTCATTGAATTATGAGAGTACTAAAACTTGAATGGTGTGTAGTGGACACACAAATTTGATCATGTTTGAGTTAATGACCCGAACGGTCTACAGTATGTGGATGAGGTTGGAGACCTAATCCTAGATACGCTGTGGATGCGACCCACTTTGTATTAGATACAAACGAGGTGATCCAACTCGTTCATGTGGTTGACATGCAAGTGGGGGCATCTTGTGCAATGAGATTGTACAAGACTGACTGTGAATTATTAGACCTACTGATGTAACACCATTGACAGTATAGGACTAATAACTTTGTAGATGACCATTAGTGACTCGGCCTGAATCCTAAGCGTGTTACGGACTCCTGTCTGCGGGGGTCTATCCTTTGACTAGTAAGGGTGAGGGTGGTCACAGTTACTCGCCCAATATGTCTATCTTCTCAGGGACAGGACCACGTGGGGAGTTGGGAACTTAACAATGCGAGATACAATTCACTCGTTCCCGACTTTAGGGAAACTAGAGGGGTTGTTCCCTTAAATGTTGTCTCTAGGGCTTGGACAACAGACACCCACCCTCTCACTGGCCCGAGAGGGGTGTTGTATATGGTTGGACCATTTCAACGTTGTTGTTCATTAGAGAAGCAGTGGAGACTTAAGGAGGAAGAAGTAGATACAAGGTTAAAAGGGTAATTGACCTAGCAGTGTCTACGAACAACCTGTGAAGGGTCGACTCATGGGCATGGGTTATATCAATGGAAAGAACTTGTTCTACAGTGATGGGAGTGCAACTACGGGCTTTAGTGGAGTGTTACCGTAACTAATGAATGTTGATTAACCGGGTCAAAGAGTTTGACAGGTTAGTCTTGGATCATTGGAGCTCGTCATCTGCAGGTCCATTAGGTCCCTCGGTTTGCTCAAATTGGATTCATAGAGGGTTTACAGTTTGGTGTGGATTTAAAGTGTTCAAATTCATTAAAAGGGTATTTATGTCATTTATATGAGATATGATTGACATATTATATAGTTTAATGTGAATGAGATTCATAATAAATTATAGGTTAGCCTAATTGTTTAGTTAGGGCTAATTTGGAGAAATTAGATTGAGAGAAATTAAATGAATGTGATTCAATTTAAAATCCACAATTATACAAATGTGATTTGTATAATGAGATATGAGATATCTTATTATATGTGGTTATGCAAATATGATTTGCATAACCTATGGTTGTGGTAAAATGGTAAATAGGTGGAGATTTCAACTCCACCCATCACCATTATTTAAAGCTTTTGCAAGAAGGATTTTTGTGATCATAGTTTCATTTTTTTGGAATCTCACCAAAAGGAAAATCGAATCTCTCTCAACCTTCTCTCAACTTCTCTGAGATCGTGATAGTTGAGATCGAGATCGCGAAGTGTTTGTGACCGGAGAAAGAAATCGCGAAGAACGGTTCTTCAACAAGTAAGTATATGTTGCTGTTTTTTCCTTCTTTTGCATGTTTAACCTAGTTTCTATAGCATAGAAATGATTTTGAGAAAACATTCTTCATAACGAAACCACGACGATTCAGTCGTCTTTTCCGCTCTGGGAGTTTTATTCCCTTCAATTGGTATCAGAGCAAATCGTTGGCTTCTTCGTTGTGCAAATATTTTTCTTAAAATTAGGTGGGCTGTACTTCAATTTCATGTGATGAATTGTGGTTTGCACAAATGGATGTTTTCGTTTTTGACATTTCTTTTAGATTAATTTTTCGTTGATTAGATCAATGTAAAGGCCCGTGTTTTTTGGGTAATTAGAAAATAAATCGAGTTTGTAAGTCCGGATCTTTGTCGACAAGAGTTGCTGTGAAGAAATCAGTGCGAAAACAGACAAAAATTTGGAGAAAACAACAAAGGAGTTTGCTGCCCAATAGATGGCGTTGAGGCGCTGTTCTTCGGCGTCTCAACGCCGTCCGCACGGATGATGGTTGTGTTGTAGAGCAACGTTGCAACGCTGAGGTGTGGAGCACGCAAGGTGCAATGCTGAGCGCTGCAGCGTTGCAATGCTGCCCACGGTGTTGCAACGCTGCGTACGTAGTGGGCGGTTCTAACAGATCGTTCGCACGAAGACGTGGGCGTGAAGCAATTTTTCAAATCGTGGGGCATTTGTTGTATTTTATTATTTAATTTTTAAATTGTAAAATGTATTTTGATTTTGATTTTATTAATTAATATTAATATAATAGTTATATTAATGTTAATTAACTAAATAAATTTCCTTAAGTGCCAAAACCGGTCAAATTTTTGCTATTTATTTATTTTATGCATGTGATGTATGAAATATTTATTCTATGTGCATATAATGTATGCCATATAGATTTAAAATCCCACCTTAGGTTTAACATTTCATGCATCATATTTATATTGTAAGTGTTATAATATATAGTATGCATGATATGTTTATATTATAAGAGTTATAATATATGGTATGCATGTTTTAATTTATTTAAATATAAGTGTTATATTTTTAGATTAAAAGCATGCTTATGCATTTAATTCACGTGATGAATGTATGTTATAGTATAATATTATTCATGTGATGAATGATCAAGCACTATGACATAGAATGCATTTAACCTAAGTTAATTATTAGTTTTAAAATGTTTAAAACTTGAATAATTAGACTTAGGGTTTCTAGTTCTAATAAGATTAGAATTAAGAAATCAAATATGACCTTTGAATGGTGACTAATAAATAACCCTGTCAAAAGAAGGTTCTGTCTAAGACTGGGGTATTTAAGTTGACGCTTTGCGGAACACCACTACCTGGGAACCGACCTAGGAGTGAATTTGGTCAAAAGATTCATAGGTTATATTATCGTGAGTGTCGTTACTTAAAAGTTGATTAATTTACTCACATAGACCTAAGTTAATAATGTTATTATAGACTTAGGTTAATCCAATATAAGAGTTATATTGGTAGACTTAGGTAAATATTAGCCGATTTATCTAGGTCAATCCCAATTAATTTAAAGTGCTGAGTGGGAGAAAATAAAGTGTATAAGATACATTTGATTTTTCGACCACAAATCTCCGTTAAAGTTCCCACCGTGAGATCCATACTCGGCCTCGTCGCACAAATGTAAGCGTCCCCCTTCGGATGATATTTGTATGGGTCAATATAAACGTGGATGGAGAGAGTACCTCTAGTGAGTGGGAGCGGGACCTGTGAAAACGGGACCCACGGTATCTTCTTTCGATTCACACTGTGAGACCCCTATGATCCAACTACTACTTTGGCCTGGACCAGACAATCCTTTTGGAGGGCCTTGATCATGGAAGTCAGAACACCGTGAATTTTCGAAAGGGATACAGTTTCCTTCTTGGTTCACCCTTCGGTGGCTATTGTTTGGACGGATACTTGAAAACTTAAAGATTGGGGTGACAACTCACGGGAATCATTAAGAGTTGATGGATGCAGACCGAATAATGGTAACTGAACGCCTAATGGAATAAGAGTTATTCTTGTATTAGGGTCTGGTCGAGAAAGTCTCGTCCTAGAGGAGGAGTGTTTATGTTCACCCTTCGGTGGCAATCATTCCAAACCTTTGGGATATGATTGCAAATTTTTAATGACCTAGGGATCATAGGATAAAATTTTGCTAAAACTTGATTGGATTTCAAAAAGATTTTTGCGAGACTGACACAAAGTTTTACTTGTTTTTCAGCAAAATGTCTAGCTCAATAATAGCCTTACTAGCTTCCGACAAAACATGGGAAAACAATATAAACACGATTCTAGTAACTGACGACCTAAAGTTCGTGCTCACTGAGAAGTGTCCTCTGGTGCCAGGCTCGACCGCGTCACGAAGTGTTCATGATGCGTACGATCCATGGATCATGACCAATGAAAAGGCCAAGGTCTATATAATTGCCAGCTTGTCTGAAGTCTTGGCAAAGAAGCATGAGTTGATGGTCACCGCCAAGGAGATCATGGAATCCTTGCAGGAAATATTTGGACAACAGTCCTTTCATGTCCGACATGATTCGCTCAAACACGTCTTCAACATGCGGATGAAAGAAGGGACGTCTGTCCGTGAACATGTCTGGAATGATGACCCACTTTAATCTGGCGGAGATGAACTTGGCTTCGATCGATGAGTCGAGCCAGGCAGCTTTATTTTGGAGACTCTTCCGAATAGTTTCCTTCAGTTTCGTAGAAATGCTGTTATGAACAAAATTAGCTACACTCTTACCACCCTTCTAAATGAACTACAGAACTTCCAGTCCTTGATGAGGATCAGAACACCGGAAGCTGAGGCAAACGTTGCCTTCAGGTCCTTTCATAGGGGTTCAACCTCTAGGACAAAATCTGTAGGTCCTTCTCACCTGAAAGGGAAGAAGAAGAAGATGAAGAAGAGTAAAGTTGACCGTGTTGCCGCCGTAAAGGGCAAAAAGGTCAAGAAAGTTGCAGAGAAAGGAAGGCGTTTCCACTGCAATGGGGACGACCACAGGAAGCGTAACTGTCCCAAGTTCCTTGTCGACAGGAAGAAAGAAGGTAAATGTGATTTACTGGTTACAAAAACTTGTTTAGTGGAGAGTAATGACTCTGCCTGGATATTGGATTCGGGCGCCACTAACCATGTTTGTTTTTCTTTTCAGGTAATTAGTTCCTGGCAGCAGCTACGAGAGGGTGAGATAACACTACGGGTTGGTTCTGGGGAGGTTGTCTCTGCACAAGCGGTCGACACAGTGAAACTTTATTTTGGCGGGAAGTACTTATTATTAGATAATTTGTACATAGTGCCAGGGTTTACTAGAAACCTTGTTTCCATTTCCTACCTTATTGAACATTGTATTACAGTTTCGTTTGAATCAAATAAAGCATTTATTTCTTTCAAAGGAAGCTTACATTGTTCTGCTTTGCTTGAGAATAACCTATACGTTTTGAAACCTAAATCGATCAAAAGTGTTTTGAATACTAAATTGTTTAAAACGGTAGAAACACAAACTAAGAGAGTGAAAGTTTCTCCTAAAGAAAATGTCCATCATTGGCATCTAAGATTAGGACACATAAATCTCAATAAGATTGAGAGACTAGTGAAGAGTGCACTTCTAAGCGAGTTGGAAGAAAACTTTTTACCGGTATGTGAGTCATGTCTTGAAGGCAAAATGACCAAACGTCTTTTTAGTGGAAAAGGATATAGAGCCAAAGAGCCCCTTGAGCTTATACATTCTGACCTCGGGGGTCCGATGAGTGTTAAAGCACGAGGTGGTTACGAATACATTATATCTTTTATAGATGACTATTCAAGGTATGAGTATATTTACCTAATGCATAAGAAGTCTAATACTCTTGAAAAGTTCAAGGAGTACAGGACTGAGGGTGAGAACCTGTTAGGTAAAACGATAAAAACACTTCGATCAGATCGAGGTGGAGAGTATATGGACACTGAATTCCAGGACTATATGATAGAACATGGAATTACGTTCTAACTCTCAGCACCTGGTATGCCACAGCAGAATGGTGTATCGGAGAGGAGAAACAGAACCCTGTTAGACATGGTTCGGTCGATGGTGAGCTATGCTCGTTTCCTTGACTCTTTTTGGGGTTACATAGTGGAGAATGCGGTCTATATTTTGAAGAACGTTCCGTCGAAGAGTGTTTGTGAAACACCTTTCGAACTCTAGAATGGACGTAAAGAAAGTTTACACCATTTCAGAATTTGGGGATGCCCGACCCATGTGTTGGTGTGAAACCCGAAAAAGTTGGAATCCCTAGAAGCAAAATCGTGCTTCTTTGTAGGTTACCCAAAAGAGACTAGGGGTGATCTGTTTTATGAACCTAAGGAAATAGGGTGCTTGTGTTGACAAACGCCACTTTCCTTGAGGAAGACCACGTCAGGGATCATTTACCTAGAAGCAAAATCGTGTTAAACGAAATGTATAGTACACCAACAAGAGTTGCTGATGGGGCTAGTACGTCAACAAGTGTTGTTGATCCTAACACGTCTAGTCAAATCCGTTCTCAAGAGTTGAGAATGCCTCGACGTAGTGGGAGGGTTGTGAGACAGCCTGTACGTTACATGGGTTTAGTTGAAACCCAAGTCGTCACCCCTGATGATGACTGCGAGGATCCATTGGCCTTTTATCAGCCAATGGCTGACGTTGACAAAGACGAATGGATTAAAGCTATGGACTAGGAAATGGAGTCGATGTACTTCAATTCCGTCTGGGAGCTTGTGGATCAACCGGATAGGGTAAAACCTATTGGTTGCAAATGGATCTACAAGCGTAAACGTGACGTAGATGAGAAGGTGCAAACCTTCAAAGCACGACTAGTGGCAAAGGGTTTTACCCAGGTGGAAGGAGTTGACTATGAGGAAACTTTTTCACCTGTTGCCATGGTAAAATCAATTAGGATCCTTCTGGCCATTGCCGCATATCATGACTATGAGGTATGGCAGATGGATGTCAAGACAACCTTTCTGAATGACAAACTTGACGAGACTATCTACATGGACCAACCCAAAGGGTTCATTACCCAAGGCCAAGAGCAAAAGGTTTGTCGGCTTCATAGGTCTATTTATGGACTGAAACAAGCCTCGAGGTCTTGGAATATAAGGTTTAATGAGGCGATCAAATCTTATGGTTTTGATCAGAATGTTGATGAGGCTTGTGTCTACAAGAAAATCGTCAACAACACTGTCGCATTTATGATATTGTATGTGGAAGATATCCTTCTCATTGGGAATGAGGCAGGATTTCTTACTGACGTAAAGAAATGGCTAGCTTCGCAATTCCAAATGAAGGATTTGGGAGAAGCATAGTATGTTCTAGGTATCCAGATAGTCCGAAATCGGAAGAACAAAACGCTAGCCATGTCTCAAGCGTCTGATATGGAAAAGATGTTCTCTAGATATAAGATATAGAACTCAAAGAAGGGCTTGTTGCCTTTCAGGCATGGCGTTCACCTGTCTAAGGATCAATGTCCTAAGACTCCTCATGAGGTTGAGGATATGAGACGAATCCCTTATGCTTCAGCTGTTGGGAGCCTCATGTATGCCATGTTGTGTACTTGGCCCGCCATCTGCTATGCAGTGTGGATTGTCAGTAGGTATCAATTCAATCCAGGATTAGATCATTGGACAACCGTAAAGGCAATCCTCAAGTATCTTAGGAGAAAGAGGAACTACAACCTTGTGTATGGTAATGAGGATTTTATCCTAACAGGATACACAAATTATGACTTTCAGACCAATAAGGATTCTAGGAAATCCACTTTGGGGTCAAACTTCATTCTTAATGGAGGAGTTGTAGTATGGTGAAACATCAACTAGGGATGCATCATTGATTCCACTATGGAAGCTGATTATGTTGCGACTTGTGAAGCTGCAAAGGAAGTTGTTTGGCTTAGGATGTTCATGACGGATTTGGAAGTTGTTCCAAATATGAACTTGCCGATCACGTTGTTTTGTGACAACAGTGGTGTTGTAGCCAACTCCAGAGAGTCTCAAAGTCATAAGAGGGGCAAACACAATGAGCAGAAGTTTCACCTGATACGGGAGATTGTGCACGCGAGGCGTGATGATCCACTGAGATAGTGTCGAGCACAACGCGTTCTTGATTCATTTACAAAGGCCCTCACGACTAAGGTGTTTGAGGGTCACCTAGAGAGTTTAGGTCTTCGAGTGCTTCTTGACTAGGGCAAGTGGGAGTATTGTAAAGGGTATTTAATGACCTAGTTTATTGTATTACTTTATTGTAATTTATTGTACATTTGAGAAATGTATATTGTACTCCACTAGCTTAGTCCAAGTGGGAGTTTGTTGGGATGAATGTCCTAAGCTCGTACTTGTTTATAATTACCTATTGAAATAAATAAGAGTTATTTCTTTCATCACATTGTGTCTCGCATGTTTACAAACTTTGTCCAATAAACTAAGGTCCAGGGTCATTGAATTATGAGAGTACTAGAACTTGAACGGTATGTAGTGGACACACAAGGAGGATCACGTTCGAGTTAATGACCCGAACGGTCTAAAGTATACGGGTGGGGGTTGGGGACCTAATCCTTGATACGCTGTGGATGCGACCCGCTTTGTATTAGATACAAACGAGGTGATCCAACTCGTTCATGTGGTTGACATGCGAGTGGGGGCATCGTGTGTAATGAGATTGTATAAGACCGGACCATAAATTATTAGACCTACTAATGTAACACCGTTGATAGTATAAGACTATTAATTTCGTAGATGACCATTAGTCACTCGACCTTAATCCTGAGCGTGTTACCGACTCCTGTCAGCGGCGGTCTGTCCTTTGACTAGTACGGGTGAGGGTGGTCACAGTTACTTGCCCAATATGCCTATCTTCTTAGGGACAGGACCACGTGGGGAGCTGGGAACTTAACTACGTAAGATGGAATTCACTCGTTAGACTTTTGGGAAACTAGAGGGTTGTTCCCTTAAGTGTTGTCTCCGGGGTTTGGACACGTGGGGGGTGTTGTATATGGTTGGACCATTTCAACGTTGTTGTTCATTAGAGGAGCAATGGGGACTTAAGGAGCAAGAAGTAAACACAGGGGTAAAGCGGTAATTTGACCCAACAGTGACTACGAACAACCTGTGAAGGGTCGACTCATGGGCATTGGTTATATCAATTGACACAACTTGTCCTACAGTGATGGGAGTGCAGCTACGGGCTTTATTGAAGTGTTACTGTAGCTAATGAATATTGATTAACCGGGTCAAAGAGTTTGACAGGTTATTCTCGGATCATTGGAGCTCATCACCTTTAGGTCCATTAGGTCCCTCGGTTGGCTCAAACTGGATTCATAGAGGTTTACAGTTTGGTGTGGATTTGAAGTGTTCAAATTCATTAAAAGGATATTTATGTCATTTATATGAGATATGATTGACATATTATATAGTTTAATGCGAATGAGATTCATAATAAACTATAGGTTAACCTAATTCTTTAATTAGGGCTAATTTGGAGAAATTGGATTGAGAGAAATTAAATTGAATGTGATTCGATTTAAAATCCACAATTATACAAATGTGATTTGTATAATGATATATGAGATATCTTATTATATGTGGTTATGCAAATATGATTTGCATAACCTATAGTTGTGGTAAAATGGTAAATAGATGGAGATTTCAACTCCACCTATCACCATTATTTAAAGCCTTTGCAAGAAGGCTTTTGGTGATCATAGTTTCATTTTTTTGGAATCTCACCAAAAGGAAACTCGAATCTCTCTCAACCTTCTCTCAACTTCTCTCCATTCCCTTTCACCATAGGAGTCCCACAACTCTCCTTCTACCTAAGAAGAACAACCGAGAAGCCCTTTCGGAGGTGTCTGGATTGCTCGAGGTTCGTTGAGATCGTGATAGTTGAGATCGAGATCGCGAAGTGTTCGTGACCAGAGAAGGAAATCGCGAAGAACGGTTCTTCAACAAGTAAGTATATCTTGCTGTTTTTCCTTCTTTTGCATGTTTAACCTAGTTTCTATTGCATAGAAATGATTTTGAGAAAACATTTTTCATAACGAAACCACGATGATTTAATCGTCTTTTCCACTGTCGGAGTTTTATTCCCTTCAGATAGCACACAAAATGTGTTGTCCTTAGGCTTAATTGTTGCTAGTTTTATGATAATTTCATGGCGTTTATGTGTGTTAATCATTGAATTTTAGGTTAAGAGCTGAAACAGGACAATTGGAGACATTTTAGATCTCTCGGGATCGAAACAAAGCTTTGGAGCTAAAAATAATACCAATTGGAAGTAGAAGGACCAATCCAAGCTAAAAGAACCGAGGTGATGGCGTTGGAACGCCAACCGTGATGTTTTCATGCATAGAGAAGTCATGCCGATAACGTTGCAACGCTTAGGGTAGCGGCGTTGCAACGCTGCCGACACATTCCATATATGCTACGCGTTTAGGGTACAACGTTGCAACACTGTCCCTAGCGTTGCAACGCTGTGCCGATTATGCCTATAAATAGAACATTACATCTTCTTACAAATGGAGCCGAATTTGATAGAGATTTCACCCTAATTACGAAATACGCGTTGTGAGAAGAGAAAAGTGAGCATTCCTTTGGAGCAAAGCATTCATGGAGGTTCGAGATCGAGACGGGAGCTCGGGGTGAAGGGACCAACATCGACAGATAAGTTTATTTCTTCTTTCTTTCAGATTGTAACACCGTGCTAAGACATTTTCTACACTTTTAGTTATGTTTTTTTTGTGATTTAGAGTAGCTAAATGTTGTAGTTAGGATTTGATTCACATGTTTAAGACTTGTTTGCTTTTGTATTGAACTATATTTTGATATTTATTTTTGGTAATCCGTTCTTTAATTCCTTGATCTTGTTGGTTTAAGTGGACTCGAGAGAAAAAGCTTAGATTAGAGTAAAGTTTTCAAAACTCTTACAAGTCTGGCATGAGAATGACCTAGAAGTCTAAAGGAAACAAATAAAGAAGTTGCTTAATGTCGTGCAAGCTTTAGATTCATATGGAGACTATAGAAAGAATCGAGAGATTTTATTGAGTATCTTACTTCTTGTTTATAAATTCATCACATTAGTTCATTGCATGTGTTAATTAAGTTATTAACTTGTGAAGTCAATTTCCTCCAAATCTATCAATTCGTGTCTCCACTTGTTTGTTTGTTGTTTATCTTTGTTTTCACCACTCATCCATGTTATGTTATTTAGCTAAAATTGAGAATTAGTATCTTGGTAATTAATTAATCTAGAATCCCATTCCCGAGGACGATACTTGGAACTCTCACATCACTATACTAAAACTTGACCCGTACACTTGTGGTATTGCATTATTAATTTTACGCAACAAGTTTTTGGCGCCATTGCCGGGGAATGACGATTATTTAGATTAATTAATATTAGGAGAAAATTTGAGATTTTAGACTAAAGTTTTTTTGTGTTGTCTTTCCTTAATTGTTTCTTTGTGTGTTTGTTGTTTGTTTCCTTTTTTGTTTTAGTTTTGTGTGTTTTTGAGTCTTTGTCTCCTGTTTTCTGTTGTGTTGTTATTGTGTAAAAGTCTTGATTTGAATTATTGATTTTTTTTCAAGTATGACTTTATATGATTTTGATTCTCCACCATTGTACTGTCCCTCTCAGGACCCTAGGTATGTGCATCATGATTTTTCTGGATACCATTTGTCTAATCTCTACGATTCTTAATCTATGATTGATGAAAATTCTTTTGATGGTAATTATATAAGCACTTGGAACCAAAATTTATCGTACGTTGACCAACTTATAGAAAACTCTTCTCTTGTGGACCTAATAATGGAATATACGTTAAAATTGAAAATTAAAAATTTGGTTCATGATGAATTAGAAAGGTCGGATATGTTAGAGGCTAAAGTGGTACAACTTTGGGAAATTGTACATGAAAGAACTCATTATCTCAATCAACTAGTAATTTTCCTTAAGGTCTTATAGGAACAGTTTCTTATTCTTACCACTGAGGAGGAGCCACCTAGGAAGACTTATTCATGTGATAGTGAGGATGAAATGGAAGAGACTAAAACACACAAGAAACAGGTTTGTTAGGTAGACAATGGTAATACAATCACTTGCATGGAGGAATTTCAGGTGATAGAGTTTAAGGCTGAAAAGTCCTTCTCCCTTTTATCTTCAGAAATTTCCTTTAATCCTGATAACCACCTGTCCTATACTCACGAGTCTTGTTTTATTTTTTGTTCTTTTATTTTGATATAAAAAAATATCAAAAATAATATTCTGTCAGGTGCCCAGGAAAAACAGGATAGCCTTTTAGACTTAGAAGACTATATCGATTCAAGCAAGAAGGGCCCAAAGAAATATGAGCAGTTTTACGTGCCTTAATGTCAATCATAAGTCACATTCTAGCTAAAGACGTTAAAGAAAACGCTTTTTGGGAGACAATCCAAATTTATGTTTTAGTTCTCTGTTTTATTTTATTTTTGTTTTTCTTTCTTTTTATGTTTTCTTTCCTTTTCTAGTTTTTTTTTTTGTTTTTGTCAAATTCCTATCTCTTTGGTACCTCCAGGTGTATGCCCAAGCATAGAGCTGCAGACTTGCAACCTTTTGATCCTGAAATTGAAAGGACTAGTGGAGAGACTCCTAAGGCAAGAAAGAGTAGAAATTCAGATAATGGCAGATCAGGAGTTAATCAACAACCCTAAACCCATCAAAGAGTATTTCCAACCTGTGTTTAATTATGAGCAGGTTGGAATCGTCCATGCTCTCATAAATGCTAACAATTTTGAACTTAAAATAGGATTTATTCAGATGGTTAGAGAAGGTGCTTTTAGAGGACAAGCCACAAAAGATCCTAATTTACATTTACAGAATTTTCTAGAAATCTGTGGTACAATTAAGTTAAATGGTATTTCTACTGTATTGGTTTACGTCTCTTTCCTTTCTCTTTGCAGGGTAGACCTAAGGAATGGCTAGGTCCCTCCCTCCAGAAAGCATCAACTCTTGGGAGGAGTTGGCCTAAGCCTTCATGACAAAATTCTTCCACCAGTAAAAGTTGCAAAGTTAAGGACAGAGATAGGAACATTCAGGTAATAAGAGGGAAAATAACTATTTGAGGCCTGAGATTGTTATAAGGACATGCTCAGAAGGTGTCCACAACATGGTTACCCAGATTGGCTCCAGGTACAATTAGTCTGTAATGGACTTAAAGGTAAGACAAAGACCATTCTAGATGCCACTGCTCGAGGGGCTTTCATGGCAAAACTGTGCCAGAAGCACGTGCCCTCCTCGAGGAATTTTCAAATGCCAGCTACCAATGACCCACAGACAATGACAGATCTAAGCCAACAGCTGGATTGTACCAATTGGATTAGGTAACTTCCCTTAAATCACATATGGCATCCCTCACTCATGCTCTGAACAATTTTGCAGGATCACCCCAAATAGTGGCACCCTCTCAATGCTCCCAACCCAATAGAGAATCTACTTTGGAGAAAATACATTATTTGAACAATAGAAGCAACACTTATGGAGGAAACCAGACTCAGAATAACCTCCCAACACATTATAACCCAGATTTGAGGTATCACGAAAATTTTTCTTATGCTAACAATAAAAATGTGTTGAATCCTCCTACAGGGTATGCTTCTACATCTGAGAGGAAACCATATCTGGAAGAGACAATGCACTCCTTTATAACTGAATAAGAAATAGGTCCAACCAGCTGGAGAATGCAGTCACCAGTCTAACTGGTATAGTGACTAGTCATGGAGCTGCCATAAAGAATATTGAGACCCAAATCAACTAGTAGAATACATCACTCCGAGCCCTACAGGATAGGAAAGGAACACCTTGAAGGAGTACAGTCTAGCTAAAGACGTTAAAGAAATCGTTTCTTGGGAGGCAACCCAAGTTTTACATTTTTGTCATTTCTGTTTTCAGTTTGTTTTGGTTGTTTGTTGTTTTCTCACTAGTTTGTTTGTTTTGCTTTGATAGGTTGTGATGATGTATTCCCTCGTTGAAACCTATGTTCCCGTAATGTGGAACTCCAACACACGTGTTTTTGTTATCCAAGGAACTCATAAAATAATAAAGATCTTCATAACTTAGGACAATATTGTTCACTCTTATCCATATACGTGCTTTATGCTTATTTTTGCAAACATTGGGGACAATGTTTAGTTTATGTTTGGGGGTGGGATGTTATTGATATGTTGTGACTGTCCTGAATATATGCTGAATTGCTGATTGATCTTTTGCATAAGTATAATTATGATAGTCTAGGATAATAATTAATTGAAAATTTTTGTGATTCTGCTGAAACTTGAGAGCATGATATGAATTTGAGTTAAATTAAAAAAATTTCTTGAGTTTCTCCTGCACTATTATGCACATAGCCTGTGTTCCTGTAGTTTCAAAATGCTTAGATCAAAGTTATTAGGCTTAGAAGTTTAATGTCACCTCGATAGGTCTAAGAGCTGATTTGGGAGTTAAACTGCGGGATAGGGTGAATGACAATACGAAGTGCATGATCTGTATAAATTGTGCTTTATGTGAAGTAGTTTGCTTTTGTTGTTTGTTTGTTAATGAAAAACTTCGTGAGGGCAAAAAGAACTACCTTCACTGTGATCAGTTAGACCACTCATTGAGCGAGTGCTCTGGGTAAGGGTCCCTACGGTGGATGTGTGAAAGCTAGTGTCCTTTCACAAAAAAAAAATGAAAAATTAGAAAAAAACGAAAAAAAGTGGTCAAGTGATGAGTAAAGTTGTTTATTTCTTAAATGTGGGGAGGCTCAAGGATTAGTAATTAGGACCAGTGTAGGGGGAAGTTGAATGGAGTGCCTAATAAAGTTGATCCGGGCTTAGTAAAAATGAAGGGAACATAGGCTAATCACACACACACGTAGGAACACTTAGGAAAAGTTCTAAATTCCTCATTGAAGTATTATATTTTAGTGTTTCCTATGATTGCCAAAATTTCCTTTTAAATCTTTGAGTGTTGAATCAAATGTATCTATAAGAACAATCTCATGTTTAATTCTAATTTTGCTCGGGACGATCAAAAGTCTAAGTTTGGGGGTGTTTGATAGCACAGAAAATGTGCTATCCTTAGGCTTAATTATTGCTAGTTTTATGATAATTTCAGGGCGTTTATGTGTGTTAATCATTGAATTTCAGTTTAAGAGCTTAAACAAGACAATTGGAGATATTTTAGATCACTCGGGATCGAAAGGAGACTTTTTGGAGCTAAAAATAATACCAATTGGAAGTAGAAGGACCAATCCAGCTAAAGGACCCGAGGTAATGGCGTTGCAACGCCGAGCATGTTGTTTTCATGCATAGAGAAGTCATGCCGATAACGTAGCGTCGCAACGCTATCTCGATAAGAAAACAAGCAGAAAGGTCGTAGGAGGGCGTTGCAACATGCTTTGCAGCGTCGCAACGCTATCTCGATTAGAGAACAAGCAGAAAGGCCGTAGTGAGGGTGTTGCAACTCTGCCTTGCAGTGTTGCAACGTTAGATCGATAAGGACGCGCACGCTTAGGATAGCGACGTTGCAACGTTGCCGACACATGCCATATATGCTACGCGTTTAGGGTACAACGTTGCAACGAGCATATAGTCCCTCGTTCTCCTAAGATACTTGAGGATTACTTTTACTGCAACCCAATGATCTAATCCTAGATTGGATTGGTACCTACTGACAATCCGAACTGCATAACAGATGTCGGGCCGAGTACACAACATGGCGTACATGAGGCTACTTATAGCTGATGCATATGGGACTCGTCTCATATCCTCAACTTCTTGAGGTGTCTTAGGACACTGTTCCTTAGACAAATGAACCTCGTGCCTGAAAGGCAATAAATCTTTCTTGGAGTTCTACATCTTATATCGAAACAAGATTTTGTCGATGTAAGATGATTGAGATAAGGCTAGTGTTTTGTTCTTGCCGTTCCGGTCAATCTGAATCTCGAGAACAAACTGCGCTTCTCCCAAATCTTTTATTTGGAATTGCGTAGCAAACCAGTTTTTAATGTCAGTGAGGAATCCTACATCATTTCCAATGAGTAGGATATCATCCACATACAACACTAGAAAAGCAACAGTGCTGTTGATTATCTTCTTGTATACACAAGATTCATCAACACTTTGATAAAAGCAATAAGATTTGATAGCCTCATCAAACCTTATATTCCAAGACCTAGAGGCCTGTTTCATCCCATAAATGGATCGTTTAAGCTTGCAAACCTTTTTGTCATGGCCTTATTCAATGAACCCTTTGGGTTGGTCCATGTAGATGTTTTCGTCAAGATTACCGTTCAGAAAGGCTGTCTTGACATCTATTTGCCATACTTCATAGTCATAATATGCAACAATGGCAAGAAGGATTCAAATAGACTTGATCATGACAATAGGAGAAAAAGTTTCCTCATAGTCAACCCCTTCTCGCTAGGTATAACCCTTTGCCACGAGTCTAGCTTTGAAGGTTTGCACCTTCCCATTGATAACTCGCCATAGGAAAGTTATTTTACTAGAATTTGAGTGCTTAATCTACTTGAATTGCATATAATTTGTTGAGCCTCATGTTATTTTATCCCTTAAATTGTGTGTGCTAGCTATAAAATCTTGAATTTAAACATTAAGTTCGAAGAGAATTGATTTTGATGTTTTTTATTCTTTAATTTAAGAAATTTTGATAAATAAGCTAACAATAATTAAAGACCGAAAAACGAAATTTTAACTCCAGAAAAATTCTCTCATATTTAGTTGATCCATGAATTTATTGAGATTTTTCTGTGTGTACGAGATGTTTGAAAATTACATGAGTCCCTAATGGAATTTTAGATATTTTACCCGAAGGGTAAGATGGTTTTTCTACCCCTAAGGGCATTTTTATAATTTGTGGAGTTAGAGCAACACCACCTTATATAAAAAGGCTACGGTTCACAAGTGCCAAGGTGGGAAGAAGTTGCCGCAAAAATGGGAAGAGACCAAGAGAGAGAAGGGGCAATTGCTACAACAAAGGTGTGCGTTGGAGAGAAAAATCATGAAGGTGCCATTGCGGTAGGAATCGTGCGAATGAGAAAAAAATTAAAGCTTCAAGGTGCCATTGTTGTAGCAAAACCGTGCAGTTCGGTTTTTCACAGACGGCGCTCACAAAGTTGTCGTTTGTTGGAGTTTTCACAGTTTGATTTTTCAGAACTTTTGTCCGCTTGTTCGAGACTCATAGGAATTTATTTTTAACGGTTGGATCGTCGTTCTGAGCTTCGATGCGTTAGATATTTCTGTCACGTTGGGAGATTAGTGCAGTTCAATTTTTCACAGGCGGCGCTCACGAAGTTGTCGTTGCTGGAGTTTCAACCGTTGGATTTTGCTGAAATGTTGTCAGCTTGTTCGAGACTCCGTTTTGAATTGTTGGATCGCAGTTCTGATCTTCGATTTATCAGATATTGTTGTCGCACCAAACCTGCAAAAATTCAGATCTGCTGTTATTGCCTGCTGTCTTTGGTGGTATCTCTTGGTGTTTTGCTGAACCAAAACACTTCCCATTACCTTTTCTAATCTCTAATTGTTAATGCTATTTTCTGTCATTGGACAAATATTTAAGACTATTTTTGCTCGCTGTTTTAGACCGAATTCATGACTGCTTTTAGGCTATAATTGTGACGGATTTAGGTTAAATTTGTGAGCATCATTAGGTTGCTTTCTTGAATTCTTTGATAATAAAAGCATGCATCAATTAGAAGTTTGTGAGTTGATTTTTGTCATAACTAAATTGTCTTACGCAAGGGTTAGGTCGTTTTCAATGTAGATTTTTGATCGAATTTATGATTAATGTAATTGTTGAATTTATGAAATTTTATTGAATTTAGCGTTGCATGAGAATTAAAATTGACCACTTTAACTTCTCTAGAATTTATAAACTTGGGAAAACTAATGAATTAGAAAACTAAAATATCATTCTAGGATTCTTGAGTTGATTAGGGATAATTAACCCACCTACAATAAAATCATGAGCATAATTTAGATCACAATTAGGAAATTGTAGGTTTTAAAACTTAATGACTTTGGAAAATTCATTTGAACTTGTGTAGGTAAATTCAAGGCATCACTAAAAATTTATTCCAATTGAACGTGAGAACTTCAATCTAACTCGAGCCCGTTTTCCCTAAAAAATATCATCTCTTGCATCTCCCCTTTTGTTCGCTTTCTCCTCTCCCCTCATTTAAATTTAGTTATTTTCTTGCATCTTATCTTATCTTTCTTATTTATCACATCAATTTATTTATTTACAACAGTAATTTGCATACCCATGCATTGCATAAAAATAAGAAAAATTTGCTAGGACACTCATCTATTTAGGTCTAACTAGTCCTCGTGGGATCGATACTTTAACTTATCACTTGGTGCTCTCAACCGTGTATACTTGCACGTCGTAGAAGTGTCGAAGTCTCATTCTAATTTGCATTAGTTTAGGGCACTCGATATTTTCGCATCAAGTTTTTGGCGTCGTTGCCGAGTACTAGTTGTGATTCTTATCTTGTTTGAGTTGATTTTAGTGAATTTTATCCTTGTTTCTTGTTGGGTGTGCTTTGATGTCTTTGTTTTATTATTTTTATCTCTGTTGAGTCTTGGTTATTATTTCTGGTTGTGTTGGTGCATATTCTGTTTGTTGAGCCTGTTATAATTGATTCATTACTTTATTATGACTTATGATAACTTTGGTGGTCTTTTGTGCCCAATGAGCAAACACAGTATAGTTCTTTTTCTTATGATCATCCATTTGCCAATTTAGAGTCTTCTAGTGAGGGATATGGATCTTATAGCTACCAAATGCCTAATTACTATCATACTAACCCTATGACTTATGGGAACCATATGTATGATAATAATCAGAGCAATTGGGCCTATGAACAATATCATAGGGGTTTTGAGCCATATCTTTCTTATATTCAAGAAACTCAGGTAGAAGACGAATCTTCACCTAAAACATTGTTATTATAATATATGAGAACCACAAATGAGAGGAATAGGTAAATAGGAGAGTCAAATCAACGCCTAACGGATACACTTGTCTCTCTTAGAGAACAAATTTATTTAGACTCATCTGAGGTTGAGGACCCTAGGGAATATAGTGAAGGAGGACCCACACCCTTAGATAGTTCGCTGAGTCACTTGATTACTAACCCGCTGATAGACCTTCGGGATCCTAGTCCTTCACATTTTTCTGAGTATAAGCCTTTAGAGGATTGTGCTTTAGATGTAAAAGAATTGGAATCTTTTACCACACACTAGGATAGAGTTGGTGAGAGTGTGGAAGAAGTCGAGCCTGTTGAGTTAGGCTAGGAGGTAGAGTTTGAGGCTTTTGAGTGTATGTCAGTTCTATCTTATGATTTTTTACTTATTGGTGAATGTTTTTCTTTCTATGCTCTTGAGTCAGTGTCTTTGTGTGAGTCTATTTATTTTATTGTTTTTCCTTCTTTTCTCTTATCAAATAAAAAACCAAAAAATGTTTACTTTGTTGTTTTTCCTTCTTTTCTTTTTTTATATAAAAAAAATAAAAATATATCTGTTTCGGGCTCTCACAAGAAGCTAGTATTCTTGCTAGCATTGATTTGTTTTGTAGATTCGAGAAAGAGAGGCCCGGAGAAATTGGAGAATTTTTATGTACCCTGACAAGACCACGTGTACTACGTCAAGCTAATGACGTTAAACAAGCGGTTCTTGGGAGTCAACCCAAAGATTATTTCTTTTGTTTCGTTTTTAGTTGTTTTTGTTTTTGTTTTAGTTTTAGTTGGACAAATAACTCTTGCCTAATTTTGCAGCTCCCTTGGGGTTTGATGATGGATATGCGCTTTAGTGGAGGTCTACTCGATTCAGGGCATTATTGTTCTCCCTATATTTTTATTAGTTGTCCTTAAGCATGCTTAAGTGAGTAGTTTATACATTAAGGGCAATTTGTGCTTTGAGCATGAGGGGGAGATGTGTTGTTCTGAATCTAATTTTGGGCTTAATTGAAAATTTTTCTGTTGATGAGACTGTGTGTTATTAGCGTTTATAGGGTGTTGCATGCCTTTGTGTTTATGAGGTTATTTACTTGCTTTAGGACTTCAAAATGATCTAATTTGACTACCGGATTTCATGTTTAGTTGTTGGTTTTCATGATCGTTGATATGCATAATGTAGGTAGTTGATTCATTATGTTTAGGGAAGTAAAAATAGGAAAGATGGTTGTTGTTCCTTGCATAAATTTCAAATTTCTGCATGTTTTTAATGGTAAAAAGTGTGTTGTCTTTGGTAGAAACTTGGTATACATCTCCTTGAAAATGAAAAATTAAGGCCAAATCTTAGGGTTAATGAAAATAAGAGTTGTTATTTGTGTTTGAGGCAAGAGTGTGTTATCTTATTTGGTGTTTCTCGAGGCTAAGCTTGTCATTAGGGTTCTTTAGTGCGCTTATGGTTAGTGTGTCAATCAAACTAGTTAGGATTCAACTCCTAGGCCAAACATTTCGAAAGCTAGAAGTCATGACAAGTTAGGTAACCCATACATTTTTTAGAGCGCTCCAAAATTAGTAAATTTCAAATTTATGATCATTTCAAGTTTGGAGGAGTTACCCGACCTCCCGAACTCAATGAAGACATTGAGTACTCTAAGTTTGCGGGAAAAGGTAAATTGTTCGTGTTTTTTTTTAGGAAAAAAAGTGAAAGAAAGAAAGAGTGTGCAAACCTTTCATTTCGCTAAAACTCCATTGGGCTAGACCAAAAATATGTTATTTATTTCGTTATTTAGAGTCAGTTCAGGCAACTTGGTGCTCGATGTCAGGGGGTCTGGGCACTAACCATGTTGGCCTCTTGGAGCGAAGGTATCAAGCGAGAAGTCTGTACCCATTGGTTAAGTGCGGTACGCTAACCACGTGTGTCATTCTAAGAACTACGAGAGACTCCCATTGCTTACGTGTGTTGCGCTAACAACATGTGCCATTCTAAGAACTACGAGAGAGTAAAAAAATAAATAAAAATAAAAAAATAAACAAAAGAAAGTAAAAATAAAAAATAAAAAACTTAGCCCTAAGTAGTGAGTTTTATGGAAGTTGAGGGGAATAATGTACTTATCTTTTTTTAAAAAAACAAAAGAAAAAATAGAAAAATAAAAAGGAAAGATCATAAAATTGTTGTCATGCAAGTTTTGGAGTGTGACTTATGTTTAACTATGAGTTGCTTGATTTGAATGATTAGAATGCTAGTGGCTGAGCTTAAGGGTAGGTGTCGAATCCTAGTTGGTTTGCTCTTGGTTATTGATGCATAAGTGTAACCAGGAAACCCCGAGTGTGCCACTTAGAAAGCATGGAATGAATGGTGACTTGTAGTTTAGAGCATAAATATTCAATCCTTGTTTAATTAACCCAAATGATTCGAGTCTTTAAAAGTCTTTAAAGTCTTTAGGGAATATAACCCATTGAGGACAATGAGTAGTTCAAGTTTGGGGGTTTGATAACTCGCCATAGGAGAGTTATTTTACTAGAATTTTAGTGATTAATCTACTTGAATTGCATATAATTTATTGAGCCTCATGTTATTTTATCCATAAATTGTGTGTGCTAGTTTTAAAATCTTGAATTTAAGCATTAGGTTCGAAAAGAATTAATTTTAATGTTTTTTATGTTTTAATTTAAGAAATTTGGATAAATAAGCTAACAGTAATTAAAGAGCGAAAAACGAAATTTTAACTCTAGAAAAATCCTCTCATATTTAGTTGATCCATAATTTAATTGATGAATTTATTGAGATTTTTCCATGTGCAGGAGATGTTTGAAAATTACAGGAGGCCCTAAGGGCATTTTAGATATTTTACCCGAAGGGTAAAACGGTCTTTCTACCCCTAAGGGAATTTTTGTAATTTTTGGAGTTAGAGCAACACCACCTTATATAAAGAGGCTAGGGTTCACAAGTGCCAAGGTAGAGAAGAAGTTGCCGCAAAAAGAGGAAGAGACCGAGAGCGAAGGGGCGATTGCTACAACAAATGTGTGCGTTGGAGAGAAAAATCATGAAGGTGCCATTGCTGTAGGAATCGTGCGAATGAGAAAAAAATTGAAGCTTCAAGGTCCCATTGTTGTAGCAAAACCATGCAGTTCGGTTTTTCGCAGACGACGCTCACAAAGTTGTCGTTTGCTGGAGTTTTCACAGTTGAATTTTTCAGAACTTTTGTCTGCTTGTTCGAGACTCATAGGAATTTATTTTTAACGGTTGGATCTTCGTTCTGAGCTTCGGTGCGTCAGATATTTCTGTCACGTTGGGAGATTAGTGTAGTTCAATTTTTCACAGGCGACGCTCACGAAGTTGTTGTTGCTGGAGTTTCAATCGTTGGATTTTGCTGATTTTGTTAGGTTGTTCGAGACTCACGGGGCTTCGTTTTGAACGGCTGGATCGCTATTCTGATCTTCGATTTATTAGATATTGTTGTCGCACAGAACCTGCAAAAAAAGAAATCTACTGTATTGCCTGCTATCTTTGTTGCTATCTCTTGGTGTTTTGCTGAAGCAAAACACGTGCCATTACCTCTCCTAATCTCTAATTGTTAATGCTATTTTTCTGCCATTGGACACATATTTAAGACTATTTTTGCTCGCTGTTTTAGACCGAATTCATGACTTCTTTTAGGCTATAATTGTGATTGATTTAGGCTAAATTTGTTAGTATTATTGGGTTGTTTTCTTGAATTCTTTGATCGATAAAAGCATGCATCAATTAGAAGTTTGTGAGTTGATTTTTGTCATGAACTAAATTGTCTTAGGCAAGGGTTAGGTCGTTTTCAATGTAGATTTTGGAGCGAATTTATGATTAATGCCATTGTTGAATTTATGAAATTTTATTGAATTTAACGTTGCATGAGAATTAAAATTGGCCACTTTAACTTCTCTAGAATTCATAAAGTTGGGAAAGCTAGTGAATTAGAAAACTAAAATTTCATTCTAGGATTCTTGAGTTGATTAGGGATAATTAACCCATCTAGAACCTAAAATCATGAGCATGATTTCGATCACAATTGGGAAATTGTAGGTTTTAAAACTTAATAACTTTGGAAAATTAATTTGAACTTATGTAGGTAAATTAAAGGCATTATTAAAAATTTATTCCAATTGAACATGAGAACTTGAACCTAACTCGAGCATATTTTCCCTTCAAAATCTAATCTCTTGCATCTCCCCTTTTGTTTTCATTCTCCTCTCCCCTCATTTAAATTTAGTTATTTTCTTGCATCTTATCTTATCTTTCTTACTTATCACATCAATTTATTTATTTACAACAATAATTTGTATACCCATGCATTGCACAAAAATAACAAAAATTTGTTAGGACCCTCATCTATTTAGGTCTCACTAGTCCTCATGGGATTGATAACTTAACTTATCACTTGTTGCTCTCAACCATGAATACTTGTAACGCCCTACTTTTCTATGACCAAATCCCTAGGGACATTACTACGCATGCATGCATTTATAGGTAGAAATAAAAGAACTTAAGAGAAATTTCCATTTATCGTAAAGAGTTCCAGGATCCCAAAACAAAACAAAAAAATCGAGTTAAAACGTTAAATCAACTTGGCCTATTAAAACTGTAAACAAGTTCAACTTCAATTTAAATCATAGAGACAAAAATAGTTCAAAGTAAGACTATGCGGAAAATCATGCCGGGTTCCCATGGTCCTAATCACGCTCTCCGTCACACCACGCACGTCCTTCCTTTACCGAAAAACATTTTTAAAAGAAAGGGTGAGTATTGCATAAACAATACCCAGTAAGTAACCTCGCTACCGAGGTTTGGGATATGCATACACATACAATCATAATCTCTAAACTCATGCATAACATACATAGATGGGATCTAAAACTTTCTAGAGTTGCTGAGTCTTTAATCCATGCATTTGCATAGTTAATTGTCGAGCCTTTAATCCATGATTGCTCATTCGATTGCAGTGTCTTTAATCCATGGCTATTCATTTAATTGCAGTCTTTAATCCATGGCTATTCATTTAATTGCCAGGTCTTTAATCCATGGCTATTCATTTAATTGCAGTCTTTAATCCATGGCTATTCATATAATTGCAGTGTCTTTAATCCATGGTACATTCATATAATTGCAGTCTTTAATCCATGGTTTGTATGTTTAATTGTGAGGCCGATTGGTCATCCTAAGTCATTTCAAATGACCTCGGGATAACCAATGTCCACACTATTCATTAATTCATTTCGTGGCATACAAAACATGCATAAGGTCCCATCGATCACATAATCATGGTGTACATATCACAAATATCATCATCAACATATCATTCATACTTTCTCATGGACAGCGTGCAATATCATACTTTTGTAAGAACATGAAACATTCTCATACAATCTACTGTCCTATTCTCACCTGAAATAATGGGATCCTTATACATACCATACGAGAATACTTTCACATAAAATAATGGTTCATTTTCACGTAATACATAGAGGCATTTGCACATAAAATATCGCGTATTCTCAAAATAATAACTGTGTATCTTCATGTGAAAAATATAAACTGTTTCGCATAAAATCATGAAATTCATTTTTCATTTACTCCCATTAAAAGTTCGGCACGAGGTCCCTTACCTCGAGTTTCGATTTCTCTCCACAACCTAATCGAACTCCCTGCTTATCCTCCTTTTAGTGACACCGATTCACACCGAAATTTCCGATTCAAACTCCACGTATTCACCAAAACCCTAATCATGCGATACTCTAAACTACCGTATTAAGATATCCTATCCCGCTTACCTCGGTTTCAACGCGAGAACTCAATATTCCTTAGTTTGCTTGGCAATCGACCTCCAATTCCGTTCCAAGTTCGGTTCCTACAAAGACGTGTTCGAACCTGTACTCAATTTCTCAATTGAACGTTTAATCTAAACGATGGGTCGTAATAATTCCAATTAGGTATGAAACTCGAATCAAAGCGCTCACCGAAATGTAGGTCTTAGGCCATTGTAAGGTATTGCTGGCCGGCTCGGTGATCGGAGGTGAGGCTAGACGTCCACGGCAGCAGTTGTTCGAGGCTCGTGCGGTCTCCGGCGTGCAGGAACCAACGGCGAGGTGAGGCTTGTGGGCGGCGGTTTGCGAGCGGGAAGGGACTCGACGGCGTGAGCGACTGCAACAACTTCCGACTGTGGCTTGCCGGTGCGAGGTCAACGCGAGGAGGTCGGCTGGACGTGAGCTTCCTCGGATCTGCGCCGCGCGCCGCGACGACCTCAGGTGCGATCGTCGGACGAGAAACGAACTCGCGCGAAGGCGCGCGCGGTGACTCACGATTGGAAGGTCGGGGGCCGTCTCTCGCTCGTGACTTTTCGCCGGCGTGGTGGTGAAGCAAAGCCGATCGTGGGCTTGCCGGCGCAAATCTCAGACGCAACCGATCGGGGCTTCCGTCCGTGGATCTGCAGGTATGCGCGGCCGAAGAAGCTTCTGCTCGTGGGTCCTGGCCGGCGGTACAGCAATAAGAAAGGTAGGGTTTTCGGCTAGGTTAAAGTGAGGACAATCCGGCGAGAGCTTGCGGCGGAGAGGCACGACCGGAAGCTGCTTTGTCTTCTTCTTGCGGCGAGTTAGGGTTAATGTGACAAGGGTGAGAGGGGCAGTCGGCTAGGGCAAGATTCAGCTGAAGAAGATGGTGAGGCTAGGGTTTCCTTTAGGTTTACAATGAGAAGAGAGGCTAGGGTTTTGCTAGGGTTAGGGCTCAATTCTTCTCTCCTTTGGTTTGAGACTTAGTGATACTTAAATACCATGCATTAGGTTAAATTTAGTTGCCAATTACATCCTCAATTAGATGGTAATAGCTAAAATGCCCTTGCAAATTTCCTTTTCCTTTAATTTCATAAATAATCTCGTCTTATAGGGAACCATTCATTTAAACTAAACAAAAATTAAGGTCTCACTCTCCCCGAGCTTGATTAGAACACCAAAACAACTAAGTACAATTTGCTAATAGAGTGTTAATTTAAATAACTAATAGTACACGAGATGGCGGTCGTTACAATCTTTCCTCCTTAAGAACTTCGTCCTCGAAAGTTCCTATTCTTGGAATAGCTCTGGGTATTTAGCTCGCACTTCCTCTCTCTCGTTCCCAAGTAGCTTCCTCCGTGCGGGGTTCTCGCCACAATACCTTAACCAAAGCCGATCTCACTGTTCACGGAGGGTCTTTCGATCTCTTGCAATAATTTGAGCCGTAGTGTTCACCATAACTCGGATCTTACATTAAGCTGTAATGGTTGAAGTCTATGACATGAGTCGGATCTCGGGACGTACTTTCTCAACATGGAGACATGAAACACATTATGGACCGCCAGAAGAGAAGGCGGCGGTGCTAATCTGTGAGGCCTTTGCTCCAATCCTCTCTAAGATCTCAAATGGTCAGATGAATCGCGGACTCAACTTCCCTACGGCCAAACCTTAGAATTCCCTTCATTGGAGCCACCTTAAGGAACACGTGGTCCCCAACCTCGAATTCTAGGTCCGCTCGTCTCTCGTGTCGCATAATTCTTTTGTTATCGACTTGGCGGTCTGCATTCGTGCCCCGATCTTTTGCATTGCCTCATTAGTGACTGTACTACCTCGACCCAACAAGCTGGCGTTCACCAACCTCCTCCCGTAAAAACGGGAGTTACGCAGCGTCTTCCGTAAAAGAGCTTCAAATGGAGCCATTCCGATGGTGGTCATCGGGTAATCGTTATTGTAAGCAAACTCCATTAGATGCAAATGAGTGTCCCAACTACCTGGGAAATCTAAAGTGCAAGCTCGCAACATATCCTCTAATATACGGTTCAAACGCCCAAATGCCCATCTGTCATGCGTGGATGAAAAGGCATCATCGAAGTTCAGCTCGCGAACCCAACGCTCTCTGTAAACTTCTCCGGAAGTTGGAGGTGAAACGTGGGTCCTCGTCGAAATAATCTTATCTGGGATTCCATGCAAACGGACTATCTCTTCCAGGTAGAGCTGTGCCCACTTATCTGTAGAATAGGTGGGTTTCCCTGGTATGAAATGTGCTGACTTTGTTAACCTGTCCACTATGACCCAAATCACTGTGTAACCTCGTAAAGTTCTAGGCAATCCAACTATGAAATCCATAGAGATCTCCTCCCATTTCCACTGAGGCACATGTAATGGTTGCGGCAATCTGCGGGCCTCTGTCTCAGGTGCCTTCACCGCGACAAGTCAAACACTTGGCGACAAACTCGCCACGTCGCGCTTCATGTTGCACCACCAAAACGATCATTTGGATCTCGGTACATCTTGAAAATGCTGCGGGATGCATAGAAAATGGTGAGTTATGTGCTTCGTTCAAGATCTCAGTTCTCAGCTTGTCATCGTCTGGCACACACAAACGTCCCTGAAATAGCAATCCTCCATCTGTGGATAGGGAAAACTCTGTCAACTCACCTGTAGTTACCGCAGTAAGTTTTTCCACTAACTGGGGGTCCACTTGCCGAGCCTCTATGTCTGGCGCCGTGGGGGTTGTTGCTTTAATCGGGCTAAGCGAGTCGTGGTCTTTCCTACTAGCACCGCAATTTCGGCTCGAGCAAAACTCGCTGTAAACTCTGCTTGACTCGTCTGTCACTCGCGCAGTGATATTCATGCAGCTTCTCTTTGAGGGCATCGGCCACTACATTAGCCTTCACGGGATGGTGCGTATGTCAATATCATAATCTTTCACCAATTCCAACCATCTGCGTTGCCTCATGTTCAATTCCTTCGGGTGAGCAGATACTTGAGACTTTTATGATCGTAAAAATCGAATTTTCTCATCATATGGTAGTGTCTCCGGATCTTTAACGCGCAAATACCACCTGCTTTGCTAGTTCCGGTCATGAGTTGGATAGTTCCTCTCGTGCGTCTTCAATTGTCGGGATGCATAAGCTATTACTTTACCGTGCTGCATCAGTACACAGCCCAACCCTTTCTTGGAAGCATCACTGTAAACCACAAAGCTCCCTGTTCCCTCGGGAACTGTAAGAATCGGGGCCGACACTAATCTGTGCTTGAGTTCCTGGAAACTCGCTTCACAAGCATCATCCCAAACAAAAGAGTTTCCCTTACGCGTCAGCTGAGTCATAGGCATGGCTATCTTGGCAAAATCCTGCACGAAACGCCTATAGTATCCTGCAAGACCCAGAAAACTACGTACCTCTGAAGCGTGGTTGGGCGAGCCAGCGTGTGTGACGGCCTCCACTTTATTTGGATCAACGAGAGACTCGACCGGACACCACATGCCCTAGAAAGATACATGCGAGGCCAAAATTCACACTTGGAGAATTTTGCATACAACTTATTCTCTCTCAGTGTGAGTAAGACTTTCCTCAGGTGCATTTCATGTTCTTCATCACACCTGGAGTATATCAATATATCATCGATGAACACAATCACGAACGTATCAAGAAACTCCTTGAATAAACGGTTCATCAAGTCCATGAAAGCGGCGGGAGCATTGGTCGGAGCCAAGCGGCATCGCTTGTGAACTCGTAATGCCCATAACGTGATCTCGAATCTTTGTTTTAGGGATATCCCCTTCACCGATCCTCAATCGATGGTAGCTTCGATCTCGGATCGATCTTAGAGAACATTGTCGCTCCTTGCAAATCGATCGAACAAATCATCTATCACCGGGAGAGGATATTTATTCTTGATTGTAACTTTATTCAACTCCCGGTAGTCTATACACAGGCGCATGGATCCGTCTTTCTTTTTCACGAACAATACCGGTGCTCCCCAGGGTGAAACGCTTGGGCGTATAAACCCTTTGTCTTAGCAAGTCTTGTAACTGTACTTTTAGTTCTTTCAGCTCTCTTTGGTGCCATTTCAGACGGGGCCTTGGATATCGGGGTCGTCCCCCAACTCCAATCCAATGTTAAAATCTACCTCCCGATTGGAGGTATTAGGGAGATCCTCGGGAAGGCGTCGTAAACTCATTCACTCATCGCGCTGATGTCTTTGAGATCTCTGTGCACCTTGCATCTAGTATGCGAGCTAAGACACCCAAGCTCCCGATGCAATAACTTTTCGGCCTTAAGGCGGTAATTACCTTAGGCCTACTTCCTTCTATAGTGCCTCTGAATGCATGGCAGTCGGTTAGGAGGAGTGAACACTACCTCCTTCACGAAACAATCAATACAAGCATGGTTACTGCGCTAACGGTCCATGCCCAATATTACATCAAAATCAAACATATCTAGAACCACTAGGTTCTTTGCTAACTCATGGTCTGCGATGGTCACACTACCATCCTTGACTTTCATATTAGCTAACAAATTTATCCCCGAGGAGTGGAGAGCAGAGATAGGGCATATCATGGCTCGCTCTAGTTCTAACTTCGGCTTGACTTACAAAGGATGCGAGAAATAAAAGAGTGCGTAGAACAGAATCAAATAGTACAAAGGCGAGGTGTCCAAGTAATGGAAGTGTACCGGTAACCATCGAGTGCGAGCCATAGATGTCTCTACCGGTGCTTGCATAGGCTCTCCACGATGTATGGCGGCTTCACAGCGGGCCCACTACTCATGTCTGTGGGTGGCTAGTCTTTGGCTTGATTCGGGCGGATATTAGCTCTGTGCCCTTCCTTTCCACACTTGAAGCACGCTCGGGCCCGGGCCATACATTTACCCAGTGCGATTTACCACATTCCTTGCTTTGTGGCCTATCTCATTGCTATTCCCGATCTCACATTATTTGGTGGTTTCGGGTTTGGGACACATGCGGAAATGCCACTGGTCTATCACGGTGTCTGTTGAGCAGCCATTAGTGAGCTTGAATGGGCTGGTCCCACTTCCTCTTATGATTCGCTATGTGGAGTGCCAGGAGTTAACTACCACTGCTTTGATGCGATCGAGCTGCACCCAAATCGATTCGCCACTCTCACCTGCGGAGGCGTAATCGGGAGGTGCTAATGCTTGAATAAAGCCTCGAACATTCTCATCTAGCCCCATGATGAAGCCTTCGATCTTCTTTGCTTCTGTATCCACCGGCTCGGGGCAAAGCGGGACAAACGGGTAAATTCCCTCTCATATCTCTCTACGGCCCCTCGGATTCGCATTGTTGTAAGAAAACTCGCTTGCTCTCGTGAACGAGCAGTGCAGCAGGATAGAATTTCCGCGAGAATGCTTCTTTGAATAGATTCCAAGTAATCGTTTCTCGCTGGGCAACGATGGTTCCTTGGGCGGACTCCCACCCACAAGCACGCGTCATCCCTCAGCATGAAGGTCGCACAGGACACCCTCTCGGTCTCTCGTGGCGGTTCATCGGTCTAAAGATGGTCTCAATGGAGGACAACCACAACTGCTGCCATGAGTGGGGTCAGCTGGAAGACCCATTGAAAGATCTCGGATCATACTTCGAAGTCCTTGGTGCGGGACTCGAGTTGCGTCGTTCGCCCACGATTTGCTTGGGCGGTGGGTGGCTACTGTGGCTCGCACTAGGCTCTGCATGGCCTCCACCATCATAGTCATAACATTGGCGTTCCCCAGTGCGCCCACAGGGGGCAGCTGCGGTACATTCTCACGGCGGTCGGGCGGGTCTGGGGAGGTCTCGAGCGGGTGGAGTAATCTCTTCCCGATCCGAGGGGTAATTCCGGTTGGGCGTCAGCGTTTACCCCTTGCCTCCGGCCCCTACCACGTCCCCTACCTCTCCCTCGGCCTCTAGGTGGCATTATGTCAAAACTACAATATAGAGAGTTTCTAACTCGGTTTCCTTTACTTTCAAATCATAAGATAGAATCACCCCTGCCTGGGGCTTTTTAAGGCTATGTGTATGCATATCTTTGTATTATATCATAATCATTTACTTTCTCAATAAAATGTCGAACGTGCACAGCGGTGGTCGGAAGGCGTTGTTAAACCATGGGGAACTACTCTGTGCTTACTCTGTAAGCAAGTCTCTGAACCCTTAAACTAGGGGCTCGATACCAAGCTATAACGCCCCTACTTTTCTATGACCAAATCCTAGGGACATTACTACGCATGCATGCATTTATAGGTAGAAATAAAAGAACTTAAGAGAAATTTCCATTTATCGTAAAGAGTTCGAGGATCCCAAAACAAAGCAAGAAAATCGGTTAAAGCGTTAAATCAACTTGGCCTATTAAAGCGTAAACAAGTTCAACTTCAATTTAAATCATAGAGACAAAAATAGTTCAAAGTAAGACTATGCGGAAAATCATTTGGTTCCCATGGTCCTAATCACGCTCTCCGTCACACGCATACTGCACGTCCTTCCCTTTACGAAAAACATTTTTAAAAGAAAGGGTGAGTATTGCATAAACAATACCCGATAAGTAACCTCGCTACTGAGGTTTGGGATATGCATACACATACAATCATAATCTCTAAACTCATGCATAACATACATAGATGGGATCTAAAACTTTCTAGAGTTGTTGCGAGTCTTTAATCCATGGTTGCATAGTTAATTATCGTGCCTTTAATCCATGATCGCATTCATTCGATTGCAGTCTTTAATCCATGGCTATTCATTTAATTGCAGTCTTTAATCCATGGCTATTCATTTAATTGCAGTCTTTAATCCATGGCTATTCATTTAATTGCAGTCTTTAATCCATGGCTATTCATATAATTGCGAGTCTTTAATCCATGGTATTCATATAATTGCCAGTCTTTAATCCATGGTGTATGTTTAATTGTGAGGCCGACTGGTCATCCTAAGTCATTTCAGCGACCTCAGGATAACCAATGTCCACACTATTCATTAATTCATTTCGTGGCATACAAAACATGCATAAGGTCCCATCAGTCACATAATCATGGTGTACATATCACAAATATCATCATCAACATATCATTCATACTTTCTCATGGACAGCGTGCAATATCATACTTTTGTAAGAACATGAAACATTCTCATACAATCTACTGTCCTATTCTCACCTGAAATAATGGGATCCTTATACATACCATACGAGAATACTTTCACATAAAATAATGGTTCATTTTCACGTAATACATAGAGGCATTTGCACATAAAATATCGCGTATTCTCAAAATAATAACTGTGTATCTTCATGTGAAAAATATAAACTGTTTCGCATAAAATCATGAAATTCATTTTTCATTTACTCCCATTAAAAGTTCGGCACGAGGTCCCTTACCTCGAGTTTCGATTTCTCTCCACAACCTAATCGAACTCCCTGCTTATCCTCCTTTTAGTGACACCTGATTCACACCGAAATTTCCGGATTCAAACTCCACGTATTCACCAAAACCCTAATCATGCGATACTCTAAACTACCGTATTAAGATATCCTATCCCGCTTACCTCGGTTTCAACGCGAGAACTCAATATTCCTTAGTTTGCTTGGCAATCGACCTCCAATTCCGTTCCAAGTTCTTCCTCCTACAAAGACGCGTGTTCGAACACGTACTCAATTTCTCAATTGAACGTTTAATCTAAACGATGGGTCGTAATAATTCCAATTAGGTATGAAACTCGAATCAAAACGCTCACCGAAATGTAGGTCTTAGCTGCTGTAAGGTATTGCTGGCCGGCTCGGTGATCGGAGGTGAGGCTAGACGTCCACGGCAGCAGTTGTTCGAGGCTCGTGCGGTCTCCGGCGTGCAGGAACCAACGGCGAGGTGAGGCTTGCGGGCGGCGGTTTGCGAGCGGGGAGGGACTCGACGGCGTGAGCGACTGCAACAACTTCTGACTGTGGCTTGCCGGTGCGAGGTCAACGCGAGGAGGTCGGCTGGACGTGAGCTTCCTCGGATACGGCGGCGCTGCACGACCTCGAGGGCTGCGATCGTCGGACGTAAACGAACTTCGCATGAGCGCGCGCGGTGACTCACGATTGGAAGGTGGGGGCCGTCTCGCTCGTGACTTTCGCGGCGTGAGTGGGTGAAGCAAAGCCGATCGTGGGCTTGCCGGCGCAAATCTCGGCATAACCGATCGGGCTTCCGTCAGTGGATCTGCGGTATGCGCGCCAAGAAGCTTCGCTCGTGGGTCCCGCCGCAGATGCAAACAATAAGAAAGGTAGGGTTTTCGGCTAGGTTAAAGTGAGGACAATCCGGCGAGAGCTTGCGGCGGAGAGGCACGACCGGAAGCTGCTGTCTTCTTGCCGGCGGTTAGGGTTAATGTGACAAGGGTGAGAGGGGCAGTCGGCTAGGGCAAGATTCAGCTGAAGAAGATGGTGAGGCTAGGGTTTCCTTTAGGTTTACAATGAGAAGAGAGGCTAGGGTTTTGCTAGGGTTAGGGCTCAATTCTTCTCTCCTTTGGTTTGAGACTTAGTGATACTTAAATACCATGCATTAGGTTAAATTTAGTTGCCAATTACATCCTCAATTAGATGGTAATAGCTAAAATGCCCTTGCAAATTCCCTTTTCCTTTAATTTCATAAATAATCTCGTCTTATAGGGAACCATTCATTTAAACTAAACAAAAATTAAGGTCTCACTCTCCCCGAGCTTGATTAGAACACCAAAACAACTAAGTACAGCTGCTAATAGAGTGTTAATTAAAATAACTAATAGTACCTGAGATGGCGGTCGTTACAATGTATACTTGCACGTCGTTGAAATGTTGAAGTCTCATTTTAATTTGCATTAGTTTAGGGCACTCGATATTTTCGCTTCACCCATCTACACCATATTTTCTCTTGTAGATCCATTTACAACCTATGGGCTTAATCCCATCAGGTTGATCCACAAGATCCCAAACGAAATTGAAGTACATAGACTCCATTTTATGGTCCATGACTTTAATCCATTCGTCTATATAACAACCCTCCCACTACGTCGAGGGTCTCTGAACTGTTGAGATGGACAACTTTGACTAGACGAGCTAGAGTCAACAACTTTTGTTGACTTCCTAGCAATATGAGTAACCTTTACTGTCGTACTGTCTAACTCTTTTAACACAATTTTACTTTTGGGTTTGTGATCCCTGATGTGATCTTCACCAAGAAAAGTGGTGTTTGTCAACACAAACACCTTATTTTCCTTATGATCGAAAAATAAACCGCCTCTCGTTTCTTTAGCGTAGCCCACAAATAGGCACAATTTGAACGAGATTCAAATTTCTTCGATTTTGTCACTGGCACATGGGCTGGACATCCCCAAATTCTGAAATGACATAAACTAGCTTTACGTTATTTTCAGAGTTCGTAAGGTGTTTCAGAAACACTTTTCGAAGGAACTCTATTCAAAATGTACACTGCAGTCTCCACTACATAACCCCAAAATGAGTTAGGGAGATGAGCATAACTCATCATCGACCGAACCATGTCTAGCAGGATTCTATTCTCCTTTTCGATACACCATTTTGTTGTGGCATACCGGGGATGAGAGTTGGGACGTAATTCCATGTTCTATCATATGGTCATGGAATTCAAGATCCATATACTCTCCACCTCGATCAGATCGAAGTGTCTTGATGGATTTACCTAAAAGGTCGTCAACCTCGGTTTTATATTCCTTGAACTTTTCAAGTGCCTCAGATTTCTGATGCATTAGGTAAATGTACCCATACCTTGAATAATCATCTATAAAAGAGATGAAATATTCATACTCACCTCGGGCTTTAACACTCATCGGACCACAAAGGTCTGAGTGTACAAGCTCCAAGGTTTCCTTGGCTCTATAACCTTTTCCAATAAAAGGTCGTTTGGTCATTTTGCCTTCAAGGCACGATTCACACACAGGTAAAGAACTTTCTTCTAACTCATCCGTTCTTTACTAATCTCTCAATCCTATTGAGATTTATATGACCTAATCTCAGATGCCAAAGATAGGCATTTTGTTTAGGAGAAACTTTTTGCTTTTTATTAGTTCACGTATTTGATGTTTTAAATAATTCAGTGTTTAAAACCATTTTAACTGAATTCGATCTTAAAATATACAAATTAAATTCAAGTAGAGCAGTACACAATTACACATCTTTCAATCAAATAATCACTTTATTAAATTAAAATAAAATTGAAATAGTCTGTTTAATAAGGAAATTGAAATAAGGTTTCTAGTAAACCCTTAAACTATTTACATATTATCTAATAATAGTATTTCCTTGTCAAACAACAACTCTACTGTGCCTTTCCCTTTTCTTTTCCTCATTTCCTTTTCTTCTGTGTCTTCTCAAGTCCAAAAGATGGCCGCTACACTCGGTCCCAGAGGATGAATCCTCGTTGATCCTTTTGGAATAGGCAAACAGATTTGCCTCTCCGTTGTTCTGTCCCTTATTCTCAATAAGAGACTCGTAAGTCTGTAGCTCATGAAAGAGGGAAGTCAGATTATACACTTTCTTGTTCATCACTGCATTCCTGCAAAATTGCAAGAAGCTCTTTGGAAGAGATTCGAGGATGAACGACACCTGACTTTGCTCATCTCTAATTGCTTCATTCATTTCGACCACGTTGAAGTGAACCATGGGATCAAGAACATGTTCTCTCACTGAAGTTCCCTTCTTCATGCACACGTCGTATTTAAGGGATTCGTGCCGAATCTATTCAGACGAATGTTCTGACAACCGAATCTATTCAGACGGATGTTCTGACAAATTTTGCAGATAACTCATGATCTCACGTGAGACCATACCCTCAAGTTTCCTAGCCAGAGCTACAGATAGGCTAGCCAGGATGTAGACCTTGGCCTTCTGATTGGCTTTGGTCTAGCGGTTATACGCGTCCTTAACAGATTGAGGTGCGTTTTGAGCGGGGACCTGAGGACATTCCTCAATAAGTACGAACTTCAAGTCGTCCACAACAAAAATCGTGTTGATGTTGTTTTTTCATGTTTGGTAATTGTTTCCAATGAGTTTTTCGGCAAGCAAAAGAGAAATAATCGAACTCGACATTTTTCCTGAAATATAAGAAAAACCTTGTATTATTTTCTCGCATAAACCTAGGTATAATTCAATCATGTTTTAGCAAAATTGATCTATGATCCCTAGGTCAATTAATTTGCAATGATATCCCACAGGTTTAGAATGACCGCCACCAAAGGGTAGTCGAATCACTCCTCCTCTAGGACGAGGCAGTCTCGACCAACCCCTATTACCGGAACAACTCTTATTCCCTATAAGTTCTAGCTACCATTATCAGTCTCGATCCATTAACTTTTATGTATCCCGTGAGTGTCATCCTCTAACCTTAGATCTCAAAGCCCTGATCCAACAAAATTCGTCGAAGGGAGAACTAAGTTGGAAAATAAACTAAGGTAACCCTATCCCTTTAGGGAGTTCGCCATGTTCCGACTCCGATGATCAAACCCTTTGAAGGGATTGTCTGGTCTAGGCCAAACTAGTAGGAAGATCATAAGAATCTCACGGTGCAAACCATTAGAGAGACTGTAGGACCCGTTTGCAGAAGTCTCGTTCCCACTCACTATAAACACTCTCTCCATTTACCTTGTTTTTGACCCATACAAACATCATCCAAAGGGGGACGCTCCCATTTACGCCACGAGGCCAAGTATGGATCTCACGGTGTGAACTTAACGGAGATGCGTAAGTGAAAATTAATGTATCATATACACTCATTTTCTTCTACTAAATACTTTAGAATTAACGGGATGACCTAGACAAATCCAGCTATAATTTACCTAAGTCTACCAATATAACATATATATTGGAATTACATAAGTCTATAAACTATTTATTAAAACTTAGGTTTATGGTTTATTAAAATTTTAATAAACGTCGCTCACGAGAAATACGACTTGCCAATCTTCAGACGAAATTCACTCCCAGGTTGGTTCTCAAGTAGGGGTGTTCTGTTTCCGTCAGCTTAAATACCCCAGCCTAGCCAGAACCTTCTCTAGACAAAGCTACTTATCGGTCACCATTCATAAGTCATATGTAGATTGCCTAATTCTAATCTAATTAGAACTAGATAACCTAAGTCTAATTAATAACCGGTTCTCAAACAATTTTAAAACTAGTTAATTAATACCTAGGTTACATGCATTTCTATGTTATAGTGTTTGATCATTCATCACATGAATAAATTAAAACATATAATATAAATCATCACATGAACTATGCTTAACCTAAGGTGAGATTTTAATCTAAATGACATACATTGTGCACATAAATTAATACACAACATTTGCGTAATTAAAATAGAAAAATTGGACTATGATTTGGCATCCTAAACATTAATTAAAATTAATGTAATCAAATTATATTAATTATAATCAATAAATGAAAATATATAAAAAAATATAATTTCCACAAAAAAGGCCTAAAAACTACCTCTACTTCTTCACGTTCGCACCATCTTTCTGCGCGCCTTCTGCCACTAATGCAGCAGCGTTGCAACTTTGGTTGCAACTCTGTAGCGCTCAACGCCCTCCTGGCATCTCCACACTGAGCAGCGTTGCAATGCTGCCCCTGCAACAAGCCTTCGTCCACACGCCAACGTTGCAACACCATCGTCTGTACAACAATGGCAACCTCTGTTTTTCGGCCAATTTTGCTCAACAACACTTTTCCACGATTGATATGGACTTACAGACTCGATTTACAATACATTTTTCTCAAAACACCGACCCTTACATTGAACTTTTTAATTGAATTGTAAATCTAAATGCCAAATCATGTAAACATCCATTTTTGCAAAACCACATTCAATTTCTCTAAATTAAATGCTACACCCACCTTATTTTGAGAAATTTCTAACACAATTAAGAGCTTGATTAGGCTCTGATACCAATTGAAGGGAATTGAATCCCATGCAGAAGCGAACGATCGCCTTTGCTCTCAATTGTGTGACATAGAAATACTAAAAAATAGAAAATCTAAGCTAAGCATGCATCTTGAAAGCATAAAAGGATTAGTCATGATTAAAAGGCTTCACTTTTACCATGGTATTTACCCTTTTTTACAAAACCCTAGACTTGCTTTTTATTCTATTTACAATTTCTTTCCTTGAAAAAATCCTTCAGGCACTTGCACATTCGCCCAACATGCTAACACTTTGTAGTGAAAGTAAATGACTACGAGGGCAAGTTACTTGTTAGAATGCCTAAGCATGCTCAATAGATCTTTCATGTAGTGAAATTATGAGTGTCATGAGCACCCCTGGTTACTTGAACCACTCTTGGAAGTATGAGTACCTCTCACTTATTGGATTACATATTTACACTATACACAATTTGTTTTTTTTACATAGGTTTTACTCGAGCTTCCTAAGTTTAGTTTATTCTCCTAACCATGCAAGACAACTTCCCAATTAAATTTGAACCTAACGGAATGACAACAAACTTCTAAACAAAATAATCTTATTTCAAGCGTTCACAACTAACCAAGCATAAGCTAAGTACATCAAAGATTTCAAGGAAATCAACGATCCAATTTACCTCTATCTTGCATCAATTCCCTACTCACAAATCCTAAGAATGTAATTGTCTCATCACCAGGACTAAGTATCATAAAAGATGATCACAATCATAACATCAAATTAAGCTTATCATTTAAGATAGTTTTCAAATTCTTAGTCATACTGATCAAAATTCACAGAGAATCAATCATCATCAGAAAATAAAAAATATATGTAGATAACCTACACCGCTAAACATAAAAGGTACATTATCCTCAATGTAGCCAAATAAAAGAAAGGATGATAAAAATGACCTTACAAAGAATGACAATTGAAGGATAATACTAGCAACAAACAAGGGTGAGGATAATAATACAATAACATTAAATATAATTGTGCAATGAATGGTGAAAATCAAAAAAATACAATGAGAAAGAAAAAGTACAATACTACCCGAATTAGGTGTAGCACTCTCATTCCTCTTTCGAGGAAACATATGTCTATGAGAGCTGTGGAAGGTCCATGTTCATGCTAACCATCAGACAAATGCACTCAGATAGATGTTGATGATGAAGGGAATTGAATCCCATGTGGAAGCGAACGATCGCCTTTGCTCTCAATTGTGTGACAAAGAAATACTAAAAAACAGAAAATCTAAGCTAAGCATGCATCTTGAAAGCATAAAAGGATTAGAAATTTATTTTTGAAGACCCGTTCTTCAAGTTGTTCCTCATCGTCTACGAGCTTCTCTTCTCTACGATCAAATCCTCGAACACCGCCAAAAGACCTTCTCGGTTGTTCCCTAGGAGAGGGAGAGATGTGAGATCTCCTTTTTGGATTAGGGATGTTTTTAGGAGAGATTTGGAGAGAACTCTTGTGTTTGGCTAAGATGGAAAACTACACAAATGGTTCAAGTGCTTCAAAATGCATCCAAAATGATGCTTTTAAAGGCAATGTGGGTGGAGACAAATTCTCCACCCATTTTGCCACTAACTCCACATATTATGCACAAGTGCATAATATAAGGTATCAAATACCTTATTATGTGAATTATATTCACATAATGTGGAGAAATTGAATTTAGTAAAATTCAATTTCATGTCTCTCAAATTATTTCCTCAATATTTTGCCTTAATTCCATAATTAGACATAGATCAGTTCATTATGAATCATATTCAGATTAAACTATATATTATATCAATTATATCATATACAATTGATATGATCCCTAAATTGAACTTGAACATTTCAAATTCACTCCAAAACATTATACCATATATTAATTCTATGTTGAGCCAACCGAGGGACCAAATGGACCTACAGATCATGAGATCCAACGATATGAGATTGACTAATCAAACGCATTGATCCCGTCAATTAACATTCGTTAACTACGAGTCACTCCACTAAAGACTCGTAGCTGCACTCTCCTCATTGTAGGACGAGTTGTGTCCATTGATTTAGCCAATATTCGTGAATCAACCTTTTACAGGTCGTTCGTAGTCACAGTTGGGTCAAAATTATCGTTTTACCTCTGTGACTACTTCTTGCACCTTAAGCACCAAAGATCCTCTAATGAACAACAAGTTTATGGTCCGACCATAAACATTATCTCTCTCGGGCCAGCAAGAGGGAGAGGCCTCGTTGTTCAAGACCTGGATTCAGCTCTTAAGGGAACAACCTATATAGTTACCCTAGAACGGGAACGATTGAATTCTTTCTTGCGAAGTTGAGTCTGCAGCTCCCTACGAGGTTTCATCCCTAAGAAGGTAGGCATATTGAGTCGGCGAATCTGGCCACTCTCACCCGTACTAGTCAAAGGATAAACTCTCGCAGACAGGAGTTCGAAACTCTCTCAGGATTCCGATTGAGTCACTATTGGTCATCTTTTGAATTATTAGCCATAATATATCAACGGTGTTACTAGATTGGTCTAACAATTCTTGGTCTAGTCTTGTAAAAACTCATTGTACAGGATGCCCCCACTCGGATGTCAACTACATGAACAAGCTGGATCGCCTCGTTTGTATCAAATACAAAGTGGGTTGCATCCATAATGTCACCAGGATGACGTTCCCAACCTCACCATCTACTATAGACCATTTGGGTCACAAGCTTGAACTTGATCCTAGATATGTGTCAACTACACACAGTTCAAAGTTGTCTAAATGTGACCCTTGAGCTTAGTTTATTGGATTTAAGTTTGTAATTGCAAGAATACAAGATTGAAGAAAAAATAACATCTTTATTCATTTCCACAAATAATTACAAATACATGAGTTAGGGCATAAATCCCCATAGATGATGTGCCTCATTGTGTTGATGTCGTCGTCTCATACGTCAATCTCATCGACGTTCTCTCTCATCGTGTTGTTGGAAGCGCTTCTCTGGCCTCCAAAATCTCTCTTCTTGTCAGTTGTACCTTTCATTCATAGCTGACATCACCTCATATATGCCCTGATAACCTACTAGTACAAGTTGTGGGTGTGGGGTTTTCTTATATTCTCTCACCATGTTCTTGCTCATGTTCATGCCCATCATGGCCTTCTTCAACTTATTCATTCTATCGTTCGAGGCCCATGAGATAAATTTTATCAATTATTCCTATGGGGTGAACTAATTCCTCATCAAGAGTCCAAGTGACTCCGATATTTTTGCATAGAGTCGTGATGAGAGAGGGATTGCCTAAACTACATGTAGTGTTTCCTCTCCTCTCATGACAGATAGAATAGAAAATCACTTTTCCCTCATCTATGCTCTTTCTAGTGGCAGTAAAAAAGAGAAGGATGACTCTCTCTTTCAGAACATCGCTCATATGGGCAATAAGCTATAACTTTTCATAGATAAAACTGTGCCAGATTTTTTCATCACCACGAGGTGTGTTGTTTTAAACTTAATGACATCACCATTTCTAGTAACCTAGGTTCTGCTAGTTCTGCAATCATTTGTTCTTGGTTGACCTGCTCACTGGTGTTGGGATTTATGTCCTAAAGCCTTGTAATTAGTAATAATATTTTTTAGTATTTTATTTGTATATAATATTATCCGATATATGTAAAATTCAAGGTTATTAGTGTAATCTTGAACAGTATTTACTTGACAGACGAGATGGTCATGTGCAAGAAATAACCTAAAAGGTCATAATATATGGATAAGGTTGGGTGTCTTATTCTAGTAATACTATTGATATGACCTCCTTTGTAATAGTTACAAACGATTTGATCCAAATTATTCATGTAGAGACATGTGAGTGAGAGAATCATATACAATGAGTTTGTATAAGATTGGCCTACAAAATATTTTATCTCTTTTTCTAAATCCGTTAATTGAGAAGATTAATATTTCATCAAGATGGTCATATGCGACTCGATCTTATTCTTGAGTGAATTATGAAGTTCGACCTATGAGGGCTTGCTCTTTGATTTGCATGGGTGAGAGTGCCTTTTGTAGCCGATTCAATAAGCCTACCATTTTGGAGACTTGGCTTGGCTAAAAAGGGAGTTAATCTCACAAGATGAAATTCACTCACTCCCATATAGGATAAGTAGATGAGTAGTATCCTTAAGTGCTGATTTTGACACTTGAATAATGAGACTACACCTTCTCACTTTGTGACGACCGCCATCTCAGGTACTATTAGTTATATTATTTAACACTTTATTAGCCGCTGTATTTAGTCGGATTGGTGTTTTAATCAAGCTCGGTGAGAGTGAGACCTTAATTTTTGTTTAGTTTAAGTGAATGGTTCCTTATAGAATAAGATTACTTATGAAATTAAAAGAAAAGGAAATTGCAAGGGCGTCTTGGTTATTAATGTGTAATTGAGGGCTACCTTAGGCAATTGGAATTTAACCTAAATTGATGATATATAATCTCCTTAAGTGAAGCCACCAAGAGGATGCAAACCCTAACCCTATTTTTCCCCATTATCCTCATCTTATGAAACCCTAACCCTAAGCACCTTGGAGACAAAAAAAAAAAAACCCTAACCCTAAGCACTCTTTTCTTCCTCCACCGCTTAGCCTAGCCGACCACCATCTTCCTTGTGCGTGTGCCCTAGGCGTCGACCACTCATCACACTACTCCTGCTGTAGGCAAGCCATTTGCACTACTGATTACTCTCGCCGAACGCAAGGAAGGAGACTCTTCACCGCCTACTCGCAACCCACGCGACGAAGGAGACTCGCCTTCTTGCGTAACGCCCGCGCCGCGCTGCCGAGTGGAGTAGGTGCAGCGACTCAAGCAGCCGATCAGCAGCAGATCGACCCCGCCCGCCCTTCGCGTCTGCTCTCGTCAACGTTCCACCGCCGCCGCGCTCTCGCTGCACCGGCCGCACGATCGCGCGCGCGCGCCACCTCCGACTCACCTACCACGTCTGCCGGTCGCGTTGCGCCGCCGCCGGCGAGGAGAGCGTCGGGTAGCAGTCTTCGCCGGATTCCACGCAACTTGACCCCGCCGCCGCTCGATCTCGCCGCGCGCTTTCACGGACGAGCAAACCTGCGCACGCTGGTTGTTGCTCGTGAGCCCCGTTCAACCGATCGTCCGTTGCGACCACGATCACGGTATGTGCGCGCGGTCGCGTCTAATGTCGTGAGCGCTCGCGGATGTTCACGCCGACTACCGATTTGCGCCATCGCGATTGATCGGCACCGCCGATCGTGACCACGCCGACCAAAGCAACCATTCAAGAGCTTGAGTTCAACCGGTGAGCAATCGATTTAAGTTTCATGCTTAATTGGAAAGCGTATGCGATCTATCGTGTGATTAAACGTTTGATTGAGAATTTAGGTTACGGGTTCGAACACATTCTTGTAGGAAACAAACTTGGAGCGGAATTGGAGGTGGATCGTCAAAGCGGACTAAGGGATAGGGGTTTTTGCATTGAGCTTGAGGTTTCACTAAAAGGAGAGTAGCGGGGAGTTCGATTAGGTTTTGGAGCAAAATAAAAGCTCGAGGTAAGGGACCTTGTGCGAACTTTTAATAGGTTGAATGAAAAGATTTTCATGATTGCATGCGTAAATTAGTTTTATTGTTCATATGAAAATATCTGAGATTATCATGAGAATGCTTAATATTTTATGTGCAAATATTTCGATGCATCATGTGAAATAAACCATTATTTTATGTGAGATTGTTCTCGTATGCTATGTAAAAGTATTTCAGTATTTCATGTGAGAATATGATGATGAGTTTGCATGAGAATATTTCATGTTTTCTTGCAAAAGTATGATTCCCAAACTGTCTATGAGAAAAGTATGATTTGCATATCGACAATGATGTTTGTGACATGTGCACTATTATTATGTGAATGATGGGACCTCATGCATGTTTTGTATGCCACGAAATGAATTAATGAATAGTGTGGACATTGGTATCTGAGATCATTATGAGCATAGTCAAACATGCAATAGAGACCTTATGGGTCAAAATGCGAGGGTCTGTGAGGGACTCAAAGCGAAATGACTCAAGGATGACGATCGGCCCCCACAATTAAATAAGCGGTCATGGATTAAAGACCTGACAATTAAATAAGCAGTCATGGATTAAAGACCTGACAATTAAATAAGCAGTCATGGATTAAAGACCTGACAATACACACATGAGAAAGCAGTCATGGATTAAAGACCTGACAATACACAATTAAAAAGGAAGTCTTGGATTAAAGACCTGACAATATGAGAAAGATTTAGGTCCCGTATATGTATGTTACGAATAAGTTTAAAGGTCATGATTGTATGTGTATGCATATCCCAAACCTCGGTAGCGAGGTTACTTACTGGGTATTGTTTTGCAATACTCACCCTTTCTTTTAAAAAATGTTTTCCAGGTAAAGGAAAGGACGTGCAGGGCGTGTGACGGAGGAGCGTTACTAAGACCATGGGAACCGACATGTTTTCCGCATATTCTTGTTTCGAACTGATGTTGTCTCTATGTTTTTATTTGGAGTTAAACTTATTTACGTTTTTAATAGGCCATGTTAAGTTGACACTTTTATCTGCTTTAAATGTTTTGATTTGGGATCCCTAAAGACTATTTATATTTATTGGAGGTTTTCGTTCAAGATCTTTTATCGCTTGGCCTATAAATGCATGCATGTGTAGTAATGTCCCTAGGAGTTGGTCATAGAAAAGTAGGGCGTTACGGTTGGTATCGAGCCCTAGGTTTAAGGGTTACGTAGACTTTTACTGAGTAAGCACAGAGTAGTTCCATGGTTTAACAACGCTTTCCGATCCACCGCCAGTACGTTACGATATTTTATTAAGAAAGTAAATGATTATGATATGATCTTGTTTTATGCATATACACAACCTTAAAAGCCCCAAGGGTGATCCTATCTTATGGTTAGAAAGTAAAGAAAAGCTGAGTTAGAAACTCTCTGTATTGTAGTATTGACAAAATGCCACCCAGAGGTCGAGGAGAGGTAGGGGGCGTGGTAGGGGCCGGAGGGGCAAGGGAAAGCGTTGGCGCTTGGCCGGAATTACCATTGGAGCAGGAAGAGGTTGCTCCACCCGTTCGAGACCTCCCCGGTGACCCACCGTCAGAGAGAATGTACTGCGGTTGCCCCGATGGCGATCAAGGGAACGCCAATGTTATGACTATGATGGTGGAGGCTATGCAGAGTGCAGTGCGAGCTCTGTATCGTAGCCACCCACCGCCCAAGCAAATCGGGCGAAACGATGCAACTCGAGTCTCGTTACCTGAAGGACTTCAGGAAGTATGATCCTAGATCTTTCAATGGGTCTTCCAGTGACCCCACTGTGGCTGAGTTGTGGCTGTCCTCCATTGAGACCATCTTGATCGATGAAGCGCCACGAGGACCGAGAGGTGTCTGTGTGCTACCTTTATCTTTGAGGATGACGCGTATTTATGGTGGGAGTCCGCCAGGGAACCATTGTCGCTGTGAGAAACGATTACACGGAATCTGTTCAAAGAAGCATTCAGCGGAAATTTTATCCTGCTGCCGGCTCGTTCTGAGAAGCGGCGAAATTCTTACACCGTGTGCGTAAGCCGGGAGGGCGGTGGAGGTGTATGAGAGGGAATTTACCCGTTTGTCCCGCTTTGCCCCAGGTGGTAGAATCTGAGGCAAAGAAGACCGAGCGCTTCATTATGGGGTGGATGAGAACGTTCGAGGCTTTATCCAAGCATTAGCACCTCCTCGATTACGCCTCCGCGGTGAGAGTGGCGGGAATTGATTTGGGTGCTGCGCAGATCGCATGCTGGCGGTGTAGTTAACCTGGCAGGTTACCACGGCAAATCATAAGAGGAAGTGGGACCAGCCCAATTCCAGCTCACAGCGTCCCCAGCGTGCACCGCATAGACAAGGGCATTTTCGTACGAGTTCCGGTCAGAAACCACAAGTCAACAGATCGAGAAACAAAGCGGAGGAGATGAGCCACGGTGCAAAGAATGTGTAAGTTAAAGACTTTGGGGTAAGTGTTTAGCCCGGTCGGAGTGTGTTTCAGTGCGGAAAGGAAGGGCACAGAGCTAATATTTGCCGAGTCAAGCCAAAGACTAGCCTTGACCTCGGAGTTATAAATAGTGGGCTCGCTGTGAAGCCGGTTATACATCGTGGGAGAGCCTATGCAAGCACCAGGTAGAGACATCTATGGCTCGGACTTCGGTGGTTCTGGTACACTTCCATTACTTGGGCACCTTGCCTTTGTATTATTTGATTACAGTTCTACACACTCTTTTATTTTCGCATCCTTTGTAAGTCAAGTGAGTTAGAACTAGAACGATTCTGATATGCCCTATCTGTCTCACTCCTGCGGGAATAAATTTGTTAGCCAATATGAAAGTCAAGGATGGTAGTGTGACCATCGCAGACCATGAGTTATGCAAAGTGAATCTAGTAGTCTTAGACATGTTTGATTTTGATGTAATATTGGGCATGGGTGGTTAGCGCAGAACCATGCTTGCATTGATTGTTTCGGGAAGGAGGTAGTGTTCACCCCTCGACCAACACGGGTCTGAGTTGGAGAGCACGACGATAGCGGAAGTAGGCCTAAGGTATTCACGCCCTATAAGGCGAAAAGTTATTGCATCGGGGAGCTTGGGCGTCTTAGCTTGCATACTAGATGCAAGGTGCACAGAGATCTCGGTGACATCAGTACAAGTAGTGAATGAGTTTCTGACGTCTTCCCGAGGACCTCCCGGAATACCTCGATCGGGAGGTAGATTTTAACATCTGATTGGAATTGGGGGCGACCCGATATCCAAGGCCCCGTCTGAGAATGGCGCGCCAGAGTTGAAAGAACTAAAAAAATGCAGATTACAAGACTTGCTAGACAAAGGGTTTATACGCCCAAGCGTTTGCATACAGGAGCACTGTATTGTTCGTGAAAAAGAAAGAGCGGATCCATGCGCTGTGTATAGATTCTGAGGAGTTGAATAAAGTTACGATCAAGAATAAATACCCTCTCCCCGAATAGATGATTTGTTCGATCGATTTGCAAGGAAGCGGCAGTGTTCTCTAAGATTGATCCGAGATCGAGCTACCATCGATTGAGGATCAGTGAAGGGGATATCCTAAAAGCAAAGATTGAGATCACGTTATGGGCATTACGAGTTCACCGTGATGCGTTTGGTCGACCAATGCTCTGCGCATTCATGGACTTGATGAACCGTTTATTCAAAGAGTTCCTTGATACGTTCGTGATTGTGTTCATCGGCGATATCTTGATATACTCGAGTGTGATGAAGAGCATGAAATGCACACGAGGAAAGTTTTACTCACACTTTGAGAGAGAATAAGTTGTATGCAAAATTCTCCAAGTGTGAATTACAGCTCAGGCAAGTATCTTTCCTAGGGCATGTTGTATGCAGTGGAGTCTCTGTTGATCCAAATGAAAGTGGAGGCCGTCACCACGGTGGCCTCGTCCGACCACCGTTCACGGAGGTACGTAGTTTTTCGGGTCTTGCGGGGATACTATAGGCGTTTCGTGCGAGGATTTTGCCAAGATAGCCATGCCTATGACACACGGTGGGCGTAAGGGAAACTCTTTTGTTTGGGATGATGCTTGTGAGGCGAGTTTCGGGAACTCAAGTGTGATTAGTGTCGGCCCCGATTCTTCTGATTCCGAGGGAGCAGGAGCTTTGTAGTTCTGAGTGATGCTTCTAAGAAAGGGTTGGGTACATGTGTACTAATGCAAAGACGGTAAAGTAATAGCTTATGCATCCCGACAAGCAAGAAGGCACGCGAGAGGAACTATCCAGACTCATGACACTGGAACTAGCGGCGATGGTCTTTGCATTAAAGATCGGAGACACTACCTATATGGCGAGAAAATTGATTTTTACATATCATAAAAGTCGAAGTATCATTCACCCGAAGGAATTGAACATGAGGCAACGCAGATGGTTGGAATTAGTGAAGGATTATGACATTGACATACAATACCATCCCGGTAAGGCTAATGTAGTGGCGATGCCCTCGTGAGGAAGCTTGATGCATATACTGCGCGAATTACAGGCGGCCACGAGTTACTGCGAGAGTTTGCTCAAGTGAAATTGCGATGACTAGTAGGAAAGGCCACGGCTCGATTAGCTTGATTAACGATACAACCGACCTTGAGACAACGTATCATTGAGGCTCGGCGAGTGGACCTCGATTAGTAGAAAAGCGTCATCTGCGGTAACTACTGGGGAGTTGACAGAGTTTTTCCTATCCACGGATGGAGGATTACTATTTGTGGTCGATTATGTAAAAGGCGGCGACAAGCTCGAATGGCGAAATCTTGAGCGAAGCCCATAACTCACCATTTTCTATGCATCTGGCGATACCAAGATGTACCGAGATCTCAAAGCAGTCATTACGGTGGTGTAACATGAAGCGCGACATAGCGAGTTTGTCGGCCAAGTGTTTGACTTGTCGGCAGGTAAAGGCACCTAGCAGAGACCCGCAGGATTCCGCAACCTGCGTTACATGTACCTCGGTGGAAATGGGAGAGATCTCAATGGATTTCATAGTTGGATTTGCCTAGAACTTTACGAGGTTACACAGTAATTTGGGTCATAGTGGGCGAGTTAACAAAGTCAACACATTTCATACCGGAAACCCACCTATTCTACTGAGATAAGTGGCGCGACTTTACACGGAAGAGATAGTCCGTTTGCATGGGATTCCGGTCAAGATTATTTTGAGGCGAGGATCCACGTTTCACCTCCAAACACGGAGGAGTTTACAGAGCGTTGGGTTCGCAGATTGAACTTGAGATGACTTTTCATCCCGCAGGCGGATGGGAAGACGAGCGATTAAACCGGATATTAGAAGATATGTTGAGAGCTTGCAGACCTAGACTTCCCGAGCGGTTGGGACACTCATTTGCATTTGATGGAGTTTGCTTATAATAACGCTTATCGATCGACCATCGGAATGGCTCCATTTGAAGCTCTCTATGGAAAGCGTTGCAGAACTCCCGTTTTGCAGGGAGGTTGGTGAACGCCAATTGTTGGGTCGAGGGTTAGTGCGGAGTCACTAATGAGGCAATGCAAAAGATTAGGGCACGAATGCGCATCGCCCAAGTCGGACAAAAGAATTATGCCGACACGAGGCGAAGGACCTAGAATTCGATGTTGGGGACCACGTATTTCTTAAGGTGGCCCCAATGAAGGGAATTCGAGGTTTGGTAGGAAAGGGAAGTTGAGTCGCGATTCATCGGACCATTTGAGATTTTAGAGAGGATTGGTGCAGTGGCCTCTGATTAGCACTTGCCGCCCTCCCTTGCAGCCAGTTCATAACGTGTTTCATGTCTCCATGTTGAGAAAGTACGTTCAGGACCCGACTCATGTCGTAGACTTCGAACCACTACAATTAGCAGAAGATCTGAGTTACGGCGAAAGACCGGTTCAAATTATTGCAAGAGACCAGAAAGGCCCTCCGTGAACAGTGAGATCGGCTTGGTTAAAGTGTTGTGCGAGAATCACCGCCGCCGGAAGAAGCTACCGGGAGCGAGAAGAGGAAGTGCGAGCTAAATATCAGAACTATTTCAAGAATAGGAACTTTCGAGGACGAAAGTTCTTAAGGAGGAAGATTGTGACGACCGCCATCTAAGAGTACTATTAGTTATATTATTTAACACTTTATTAGCCGCTGTATTTAGTCGGATTGGTGTTTTAATCAAGCTCGGTGAGTGAGACCTTAATTTTTGTTTAGTTTAAGTGAATGGTTCCTTATAGAATAAGATTACTTATGAAATTAAAAGAAAAGGAAATTGCAAGGGCGTCTTGGTTATTAATGTGTAATTGAGGGCTACCTTAGGCAATTGGAATTTAACCTAAATTGATGATATATAATCTCCTTAAGTGAAGCCACCAAGAGGATGCAAACCCTAACCCTATTTTTCCCCATTATCCTCATCTTATGAAACCCCAACCCTAAGCACCTTGGAGACAAAAAAAAAAAAAAACCCTAACCCTAAGCACTCTTTTCTTCCTCCACCGCTTAGCCTAGCCGACCACCATCTTCCTTGTGCGTGTGCCCTAGACGTCAGCCACTCATCACACTACTCCTGCTGCCGGCAAGCCATTTGCACTACAGTTACCCTCGCCGGCGAACGCAAGGAAGGAGACTCTTCACCGCTCGCCTGCAACCCACGCACGAAGGAGACTCGGCCTTCTTGCGAACGCCCGCGCGCTTTGCTGGCCGGAGTAGGTGCGGCGACTCAGCCAGGTGTCGGCCGATGCAGCGACCCGCCGCCGCCGCCGCCGCGTCGCTCCTCGTCAACGTTCCACCGCCGCCGCACTCCGCCGCCGGCCGTACCGTCGCCGCGCGCGCCACCTCCGACTCATCTACCACGTCTGCCGGTCTCGCGTTGCGGTGCGCGGCGAGAGCGTCGGGTAGCGAGTCTTCGCCGGATTCCACGCAACTTCGGCCCTGCGCGCTTGCTCGATCTCGCCGCCGCCTTCACGGACGAGCAAACCCTGCAGCCGCTGCTGTTGCTCGTGAGCCCCGTTCAGCCGATCGTCCGTTGCAGCCACGATCACAGCCGTGCCGCCGGTCGCGTCCAATGTCGTAGACGCTCGCCGGATGTTCACGCTGACTACCGATTGCTGCCACTGATTGATCGGCACCGCCGATCGTGACCACGCCGACCAGCAACCATTCAAGAGCTTCGAGTTCAGTCGGTGAGCAATCGATTTAAGTTTCATGCTTAATTGGAAACTGTGCGATCTATCGTGTGATTAAACGTTTGATTGAGAATTTAGGTTACGGGTTCGAACACATTCTTGTAGGAAACAAACTTGGAGCGGAATTGGAGGTGGATCGTCAAAACGGACTAAGGGATAGGGGGTTTTTGCATTGAGCTTGAGGTTTCACTAAAAGGAGAGTAGGCAGGGAGTTCGATTAGGTTTTGGAGCAAAATCAAAGCTCGAGGTAAGGGACCTTGTGCCGAACTTTTAATAGGGTTGAATGAAAAAGATTTTCATGATTGCATGCGAAATTAGTTTTATTGTTCATATGAAAATATACTGAGATTATCGTGAGAATGCTTAATATTTTATGTGCAAATATTTCGATGCATCATGTGGAAATAAACCATTATTTTATGTGAGATTGTTCTCGTATGCTATGTAAAAGTATTTCCAGTATTTCATGTGAGAATATGACAGTAGTTTGCATGAGAATATTTCATGTTTTCTTGCAAAAGTATGATTCCCAAACTGTCTATGAGAAAAGTATGATTTGCATATCGACAATGATGTTTGTGACATGTGCACTATTATTATGTGAATGATGGGACCTCATGCATGTTTTGTATGCCACGAAATGAATTAATGAATAGTGTGGACATTGGTATCCACGAGATCATTATGAGGATAGTCAAACATGCAATAGAGACCTTATGGGTCAAAGCGACGAAGTCTGTGAGGACTCAAAACGAAATGACTCAGGATGACGAGTCGGCCCCACAATTAAATAAGCGATCATGGATTAAAGACACGACAATTAAATAAGCGATCATGGATTAAAGACACGACAATTAAATAAGCAGTCATGGATTAAAGACCTGACAATTAAATAAGCAGTCATGGATTAAAGACCTGACAATACACACATGAGAAAGCAGTCATGGATTAAAGACCTGACAATACACAATTAAAAAGGAAGTCATGGATTAAAGACACGACAATATGAGAAAAGATTTAGGTCCCGTATATATGTATGTTACGAATAAGTTTAAAGGTCATGATTGTATGTGTATGCATATCCCAAACCTCAGTAGCGAGGTTACTTACTGGTATTGTTTTGCAATACTCACCCTTTCTTTTAAAAAATGTTTTCCTGTAAAGGAAAGGGCGTGTGCAGCGTGTGGAGGAGCGTTACTAAGACCATGGAACCGACATGTTTTCCGCATATTCTTGTTTCGACCTGATGTTGTCTCTATGTTTTTATTTGGAGTTAAACTTATTTACGTTTTTAATAGGCCATGTTAAGTTGACACTTTTATCTGCTTTAAATGTTTTGATTTGGGATCCCTAAAGACTATTTATATTTATTGGAGGTTTTCGTTCAAGATCTTTTATCGCTTGGCCTATAAATGCATGCATGTGTAGTAATGTCCCTAGGAGTTGGTCATAGAAAAGTAGGGGCGTTACACACTTGCTCGAGAGGGACTTAGTTTATAGTTGGATCATAAACTAATTGTTCATTAGAGGATCAGTATTTCTTAAGGTGAAAGATGTAATTACAGGAGTAAAACAGACTTTTGACCTAGTTGTAATTATGAATAACTCATGAAGGATTGACTTGCACGTAATGATTATATCCATGGATGCAATTTGGCCTATAGTACATAAGAGTGCAACTCTAGGTCTATAATGGAGTGACCCGAGATAATGAATGAAAATTAATTATTTAAAGAGTTAAATTAATTTGAAGTATTCGAATTAATATTTAATATATTAGGTATATTAAATATAAAAGAGGAAAATATAATTATTGTATTTTATAAATTAAATATTAAAACCATTAGTATATTATATATTAAATAAAAATATATATTAAATTTCAATTAAATTCAAATAAGGAAATAAATGTTGTAGGAGATTTTGGAAAATTTTGAATATGATAGTCAAATTGTTAAGAAAAATATCTTTTAATATATTAGATATTAAGATATATTATTTAATTAGTTTCCATAGGCCATTATAAATTGGACCTTAAGGGTGAGTCATTTAGTGATTTTTTATGCACATATCCTCAATAAAGAATTAGATAATTCTCTCTAAACTTATTCCTCTTCATTCCTTGTGGATTTTCTTTCAAAAGGCTCACACAAGCCTTGATCCTGTGTTCCACTCATAGCCACTTTGTGGAGGAGATAAAAATCAACCAGAATATTCTACATATTTTTCTCCCATGTATGTTTTGCTTAACCTTATATTTTTAGTTTAATTTTAAATAAAATGAAAGACGATCCATTGCTTATGTTGTGGGTTTAATTAGATTATTCCCTTCAACTAGCATATTGATCTCTGTTATAATTTGGAAACCCATAGAACCTATTATGGTAGTGAAGTCGAAGCGAGATTCATCTTCCTTCATGTTCGCATTTAACTCCCTTACTACCGGTACAACTCTAGGTTTATATTGTGTACAAACATATGCAACCTAATAGGTAAAGCTTGTTGAAGGCCTTATCGAGAATAAATTTATAAAAATCGGACCTCTAAGTATTTTGTAATAGTAGTGGTTAGGATCATCCATAGAGATTGGAGTTTTTAGATTTAATTAAGTTCCATAGTTAATCATGCCCAATTTTATTTAGAGAAATACAACTTTGATTTGAGTTTTAAAACAATAAATAAATCTAAACTATTATTGACAAGGATGGAGTCCAATTCTTGAAAAACATAATGATTGATTATATTAAGCACAACGTTATAGATGAAGAATTAATTTTTTGTAGTTAATGTTAAGCTAAAAATTACTAAATAATCAACATCCTCTTTCGAGCTAAATCAAACACATCCTAGCAATAAATCAACCTCTTGGAATATTTTTATTTCTAAACATAGTATTAAGCTATTCTCTTAATTGCTTATAGATTTAATTGATTTACTATAGTGCAATAAACTAAATCTAGTCATGCATCTATCATTCTATAGATATTTAATCTCTTGAGCTAAATCTAGCATAACGTGCCAAACAATGACCAAAGGTTTAAATAATAAAATCAAGATCCATAAAAGATGTAAATATAAAAATCAATTATAAAACCAATAATGTTCTAAACATGCATTCATTCTTATCTAAATACAAAGATAATCAGTACATAAGTCCACAATAAAACTCCTAAATGCGAAAGAAAAGCAAAGAGAAAGAGATTAGATTAAGGTTGCGTGCCAACACTCATTCTCGACATGAAGTCTACGATCTCGAGCTTTTAATCTCCTCCTTGGTTCTCCAAAACTCTCCTCCAAGCCTTTAGACAGTGTAGAAATCGAAATTTTGGTTTGGCTCTCTGAAACGACTCTCTCCTTCACGAATAACAAAACTTTCCCTTTTATAGAATCAGAATAGTGTTGCAACATTGTCCCTACGAATTTTGTGATTAAGGAAAAAAATCATGTTGCAAAGCGGTTTGAAAAGCTTCTCAAATGGTGTTGCAACACCATACCCTCGAATCCAGAAGCCTTGATTTTATTCTTCAACACTTGAATATTCAAATATAGCTCAAGTATGCTCCAAATTTGTCCAAGCAATTCACAATGCTCTGGCCTGCTCAACTGTTCAATTTTTGAGAAATAACCATAAAAACACATGAAAGTACATAAAATCATAGCAAAATGAGCATAAAACTAAGTCTAGGAATAATACTATTTTGTCTACCATCAAATACCCAAAACTACGATTTTTGCTAGTCGTTAAGTAAAACAAAACCAAAACATTTTCACTAGATATTAAAGACAAGAATTATGATTCAAGCCTCGGTATTCTAATTGAAATAAAATAATAAAATAAAGTCTTAACACATCCTTTCTTAAGCACCTCTATCAATTACTTCTTTACATGTGTGTGTTTTTAACTTCCTTTTCTATTATTTTCTATTAACTTTAGATACTCTTACCAAGACTTTCCTTCATTTTTCCCTGCACTGGCCCTAAGTTTCAATTTCAAGTTTCATCATGCTGCAGAGAGTAATCTAGTTAAGCATTCATTCTTCCTTTTTACAAGGGTTAGTAACCCCCAAAATTATCTTTTCTTTATTTTTGGAGACCCAAGTTTTCACACTTCTACTATAAGGATTCTTATCCAGAGCACTCACTCAATGGATAACCTAACTGATTACAATGGAGGTATCTCTTTTGATCCCCATAAATTAAACACACCTTATTGATGGAACATGCTTTCAATATCTTGTAACACGCTAAAATATCAATAAAGATAACAACTATTCTTATTTTAATAAATTTCAATCACTAGCTTTGATGCAAATAAACTATTAACTCGGTCTTAAGCCTATCAAGATGAAAACAACCTCTAAACTCAACAAAATCATTATATTATTTGAACATAATAGAAAGTCAGTTACGTGCTCATGTATTGCAAGGAAATTATAGATAAAATTCAAGTATTCTTGATTTAGGACATGCTTAAGAAACAACTCTATTGCAAAAAAAAAAAATAAAAAAATTAGAATATTTCATAAGTTGCCCTAAGTATACTTCATTTACTACAAATAATTCAAACATGCTTAAGATCGAAAATATTTTTTTCAAACTCTACTCAAATTTTCAAGATTGTACAACACTCTCCACCCCTAAACTTAAAATATGCATTGCCCTGAATATGACATATTTAATACACTAAAGAAACACAAAATAGAAGAAATGAAATACTGGCCTGATAAAATGAAAGATTGTTCCCTGAACGTTTCTTGATTTGCCAGGAGGTTACTCATTACAATCGAGGTCTTGCAAAATTGAGGACGAGATTTACTTGGCACTCTTTTTCAAACATACCCAAACAAAGAAAGAACAACAAACAAGAAAATAAATGAAAGAAAGGAAACTTGGGTTGTCTCCTAAGAACAGGTTTCTTTAATGCCTTTAATTTGACTATACTCATGTGGATTGTTCAATTTATGCTCGAGTCTTCATTGTTGCAGTTCCTTGTCAATGCCTATTCTAGTGGATGCTTGTTCACCATTATCTCAGACAATTTATTAGACAAACTACCAGTTATATCAATAACCTATTAGGTTTTATGCCCTAAAACTCGAAGTTTGTAAATAATGTTCTAATTAAATCAATAAAGCGTTATTGTTTATCATTATTTTTTATATTGCCTTAAGTTAACCCTAAATTCAATAAACTAACATCCAAGGTTGTTACAAGTTTCTTGAACTGAATGTATGGGACATATAAGGATCTAAGTTCGGGATACAACCTAAAGGGTCTATAGTAAGGAGATAAGGCTTGGGTACCTTACCCTAGTAATACTATGGATATGACCCACTTTGTATATGATACAAACACAGTGATCGTAACGTGTTCGTGTAGATGACATGTGAATGGAGATATCTTATGTAATGAGATTGCATAAGACCGCACCACAAAATAGTAACCACTAGATATAACTTCATTGACTAGTTATGTTTCAATTTCAATAGGATGATCTAGGCATCTTGATCTCAATCTTGAGAAGATTACGAACTCCTGCTTGCGAGGGGTTGATCTTTGACTAGTATGGGTGAGAGATGCTCGAGTCGCCGACTCAATAAGCCTACCTTCTTAGGCAAAAGATTGAGTAGGCGACTGGGGACTTAACCTAGCAAGAAGGAATTCACTCATTTCTGCCTATTAGGTTAAGTAGATGAATGTTCCCTTAAGTGGTGTCTCCGGGACTTGAACAAAGGGCTCGACCCTCTCATTGGTCCGAGAGGAATTTCTGTTTGTTGGTAGAACCATAAAGAGGTTGTTCATTAGAGGAGCACAGGAACTTAAGGGGAGAGATGTAACCTAAGGGTAAAACGATAATTTGACTCCAGCTGGTGTGAAGAACATTCATGAAGGATTGACTTGTTGTTATTGGTCGATATCCGTGGACATAGAAATATATCTGCAGTGAGAAGAGTGCAACTGCGAGACTATAGTGGAGTGTTCCTGCAGTTAACAAATGTTGATTAGGAGGTTAATGAGATTAACAGTATAATCTTGTTTTGTTGGAGTTTCTGGTCTGCAGGTCCATTAGGTCCACTTCCTATCTCGTAAAGGGTTCTTAGATCATTAGAATTTGAACTGTTTAAATTCTATTACGGAATAAGCATAATGTATGGAGATGCATTATAATATAAAGTTTTTGTGTGCATTAAAACTTTATAATATAATTTATTTTGAACATGATTCAATGTAAATTAATTGAGAGAATTAAATATTTGAAGGAGTTCATATATTATTTGAATGTGAATGAGATTCATGTTTAAAAACTATAGATTAAAATTTAATATGCATAAGATGTACATTCAAACTATAGGTTAGAGGGAAAATGATTAAATGTGATTTAATCATAACTAAATATATGATATTTAATTTGATTTTAATGAAATATGATTTTAATTAAAATATTAATAATTAAATAAGATTTAGTTATTAATTAATTAATTAATTAAATTAATTAATTATTATTATGGATGACACATTCCCACACTTCCACCATCTCCATATCGATAGGGAGTGGGAAGTTCCCTCGATACTCATCTTCTTCTTCTCAATTGAAAAGGGAAATGGACAGAAGAGGGATTTCAATTGTTGAATTGCTGTAAAATTCTCACAAGATAATTCTCTCTTTCACTATTCCCTTCTCCCAATAGTTGGAGGCTACCCACCTAGCCTAGATCTAAGGTACTCAGAGGATAGGAAGTTCTCCTCAGTGGTAGTGTTCTGTAAAAGAGGAATACAATGTTGCTGTGCTGTGAAGACTTTGCTAGAAAAGTAAGGTCTTGATGTCCTTCGAACTACAAAGGTAAATGTCGTATTTCCTTTAGTTTAGATAACTACAACATGCTTACTTTGTAGAATCCATGCTTTAATTTGCTTATCTCTATTATTTTTCAATGTATTGGTTTTTGAAGTAAACCAAAATAAAACAAGCAATTACGATCCAATACCACGTTTCCGCTGCTGAAGGAAATTAAGATTCCTACACGACCATACCTTGAATTACCTCTAGGGAGATACGTCTATAATGACCCTAGCTCTAGGACGCCTTTCTCTAGGGTCACTACTACTCATGCATGCATTTGAGGTCGTAAGTTAACATTTGAGAAGTAAAATTCGTTCAAATTTTAAAATCACCTTAAATTAGGATCCCATAAAATAAAAACATTTAAAATAAATATAATTTAAGTCCGACCTCGATTCAAAATATTTATAACCTGTAAACCAGTAACTCTCATAAGAGAAAAGCATAAAGATATAGCATGATAGTTAAAAAAAATATGCGGAGGATATGACTTCTATTCCCATGACATTCGTAGCGCGTTCGTCATTCGACCTATATGTCCTTGCCTTTACCTAAAAATATTTTTAAAAGAAAGGGTGAGTATTATAAAATAATACCCAGTAAGTGACCCCATTACCGGGGTTTGGGATATACAACCACACACAATCATAACTTTAAAACTTCCATGAGCAGGACCTAACATTTTCTTTAAAAACAACATGACCGTTCTCTTCAACTTCTAGTGGTCAATTAAATTATCCTGGTTCATGACTTTTCATTGTCGCCACGTACCTGCAACGCGGAGCGACCGACATCCTCGAAATAAGGATATTTAAAAGGAGTCACCACCAATCTTTTTTATGGTTTGATTGGGCACCAAAATAGAATAAAACAACTTTTTTAAAAAAAAAAAGAAAAAAAGGTATGCGAACACCAGATTTGGATTCGAGAGTTGTTTGTGTATGGTGAAGGTGTTAGTACCCCACAACACCCATTTAAAATAGTGACCAAATTTAATCTTGAATTGCAAAAATATTAGAAAAAGAAAAAAAAGGCTTATTTAGGAAAATGAGATTTTTTAAAACAATGTCTTATTTTACCACTCATTACTCCAATATTTTGAGTCATGATCCCATAAAATAAATGAATTAATTAAATCCATTAATTTAGCTATATTGAAATTATTTCTAAGATTTAGGAAATAATATCACCTTAAGAATAAGAGGAAAGAAAAAATTACAATTTCTCAAATTCATCATAGGATAGCCTTTTATGAAAGAAGTTTATTTTTTTTAAAAAAAAAAAAGAGAAAGATTTTTTTTTATCAAATTCATTTTTTCTTGGGATCAAAATCTTGGACTTCCAAAGATAATGATCCCTCATCTCAAGAATTCTAGAAAATCGGACTCCCAAATATTTCTAGATTTCGTCGTAGAAATTTTTAGAAATAAAAACGGTTCTGAAAAATACTTCTAAAAAATAAAGGAAAATTGGAAATAACATTTTGAGTTTTAAAACTTTTATAGACATAAAAAAATAATATTAAAGATATGAAAATAAATTTACAAAATAAGATTTGAAACCATGAACGATACTCAAAATAAATTAAGTTCGAATAATGGAATGTAAGAAATGCAAATTAAGGTAGATCATGTTTAACATAACAGATCGGTCATAACAAATAAATATTATGCACGAATATGTTGACAAATACTAAAGAGAAAAAAAAAAATATTGAAATCGATCTTAGACTTCCAAAGAATCGATTTCTCACCTCAGTAAAACTAGAAAATCGGACTCCCAAATATTTCTAGATTCCGTCGTCGGCATTTCTTTATAAACTTTATATATTAAAAGATTATAAACCATGTATTAATTAGCATGTGTGTATCAATTTACACAAAAAAAAAACATATTTACAATAATAATAAAAATATACACAAAATAACATGCAGAAAAATGTGCTAATTAGAAAACAACACCAAAAATAACATGCATCTAGAAAAAAAATGAATACACAAGTGAAAAAAAAAACTCACAACCCCTTACTCAACTACTGTTTTTCAGGGTAACGTTTCAAATGAAAGATGCAGATCTAGGAGTGGGGTGAAAAACAACAAGCTTATTCCTAAGGTGTGGATTCTTGGGACAAAGAACCTTCCTTGCAACATTTCACTAAGAAAAATTGTTCTTGTTGTAACCCCCAACAATTTTTGTAAATGAATAAGAAAATAACTTCTATCTAAAAAAACATGATCTTTTCTTCCTAGAATATGATTGTGGTTGTAGAGAAGGAATTAATATTGTTTTGATTTTTTTTGTTGGAATCTTTCTTTTGGGTTAGGAAAAGAGGGCTTATAAAACCAAACCACCTTCTTTCGGACAAAGAACAAAAAGAGTATTTGGTTAGGATTTGAAAGAGATTGTGATTTTTTCTTTTCTCCTAAAGAAGAACTGTCTCCCTACGATGATAGGAAGGCTCCCCTTATATTGTAAAACCATAGATCGAATTAGGAATGAATAATATAATATAATATCAAATAACACTCAAATGGAAAAAAATATTTGATTTAATATTTTTTTCTTAAATTTCAATTGTCAAATTACAAAAATTTCCAAATGGAGGAAATATATTTATTAATTAAAAATACCAAATTGATAAATATCTACTTTTGGTAAAAAAAAAATTGGGTCAACAAAAATTGGTCCTAATTGATTTTACCAAAATCTCACTTATTTGATTTGATTTGGTTAATTAATTTTACCAAATATATTCTTTTTCTTTAATTTCATTTTTCTTTAACAAAACAAAAAACAAAAAACAAAAAATAGATATTGTTAATCTAACATTTTAATTAAAAATGAGCCGAACAAAAATAGGTGGCTACAACATGCCCCCGTTGGTACATCTTTGTAGAAGTAGAAGGTGGACGAAGGTATAGGCATTATTTTGTCTGGAAAATGTTTAGGTACCTACATTATGAATGTGTAAAAGAGAAAGCTTCTTGGAAGTCAAGAATACAACTGACATTATGTATAATATATAAGGTAAACGCTGGGGGTCAGGGATAAACAAGCGTCACTGCAACGAACATTTCAAAGGCCAGAGAAAAACAAACGATACATGACAAAGTAAAACATGCTGAGAGCCAAGCGCCACTACAGCAAAAATGTGTCAACGGCTAGGGATAAACAAGCGCCACACGACAAAGTAAAACATGCTGAGGACCAAGGATAAACAAGCACCACTATATCAAAAAGGTGTCAAGGTTTAGGGTTAAACGAGAGACACATGATAAAATAAAACACACTGAGGGCCAGGGATAACAAAACGCCACTACAACTAAATGGTGTCAAAGGCTAGGGATAAACAAGCGCCACATGACAAAGTAAAACACGCTAAGGGTCAGGGATAAACAAGCACCACTACAACAAAAAATGTAAAGGGCCAAGGATAAACAAGCGTCACATGACAAAGTAAAACACGCTGAGGGTTAGGGATAAACAAGCACCACTACAGCCAAAGGTGTCAATGGTCGGGGATAAACAAGTGCCACATGACAAAATAAAACACACTGAGGGTCAGGGATAAACAAGCGCCACTACAGTAAAAGGGTGTCAAGGGCCAGAGATGAACAAGTGCCACATGACAAAGTAAAACACGCTGAGGGTCAGGGATAAACAAGCACCACTGAAACGAAAAGGTGTCAAGGGCCAGGGATAAACAAGCATCACATGACAAAAATAAAACACACTGAGGGCCAGAGATAAACAAACACCACTACAACAAAAGGGTGTCAAGGACCATGGATGAACAAGTGCCACATGAGAAAAATAAAACACACTGAGCTCTAGGGATAAACAAGCACCACTACATTAAAAGGGTGTCAAGGGTCAGGGATAACAAGCGTCACACGACAAAGTAAAACACGTTGAGGCCGGTCAGGGATAAACAAGCACCACTGCAACAAAGAAGTGTTAAGGGTCAGGGATAAACAAACGCCACTACAACTAAAGGTGTTAAGGGCCAAGGATAAACAAGCGTCACATGACAAAGTAAAACAGACATGATGAGGGTCAGGGATAAACAAGCGCCACTACAACAAAAAGGTGTCAAGGGCCGGGGATAAACAAACGCCATATGACATAGTTAAAGGAAACACGATGGACACAAACACCATCATACAAAATCAAACATACAAATGAATAGCCCACATGGAGGCATGCATGTATGTATATGATTTATTGATATGTTCATTTACTACTAACTTTATCCTTTTCATATTTCTTTCGACAAAAGAGAAAAAAGTTAAAGCGTTCAAAATAACTCGTTTATACTTCTCCCTAAATGTATCATGGGCTTGAACTTTTGTTCTCTAACTTTCTTGCCTAAGCTTGGGTCAATTCCCATTGATATAATTGTTTTCTATTCCATGCAATCACATTTCGAAGGATGATTCATATTCAAAAGTATGATACTTCAGCTTCAATTGGTGAAACCACTTTTATGCCATATATAAAAAAAAAGGAAACTGCCCCAGTTGACATGTGAATTGGCATATAATAACCATATACTAGCCTTTATACTCAACTGCCATTTTGTTGACAAAAATCTCTTGATACTTGGTTAGGTGCTCCCACTACACCAACTCAATTTTAAGCACACAAGAAATAATGATTCAAAATTATTGTATCCAGACTTGAACTCATGAAGAGTAGTTATGAGGCTCAAATAAACACTTTTTGTATACAAAATGTCAACATATCACATGTTTTGCTTAAGATTAAAGATGAACTTTGAAATTAATCCACAAATCAATGTCATTTCCAATCCTAATGTCATTCTTATTCAACTATATGTAACTATAACCACAATATACTCTTTACTGCCATTTTGTTTACAAAATTCTGCCAAAAGGAATATATAACTATAACCACAATATACTCTTTACAGAATAGTGGCTACTAATATATTAGTTTATCGGGCACTCAATTTTTTTTGGAGCTCAACCATTCCTTATTACCCACGTTCTCATTCTTTTGCACTTAATATAAAAATGTTTGGCTTGTACTCAAACTTCACAACTTGTCTAACTATTTACTCAGTCATTGAACTCACTGTGCAGGGTTTAAACTTGTTTATGAGAACTTTTAATCCCCATACTCCTTAACTCTTCAAGTAAGTACTTTTTTTATATGCTTTTTTTATGCACTCAAAGAATCCTTAAGGTCATAGCCCTTCTTCTTGAAATGACAACATTGGTGATGAAGTTCACCCTAGCTTCTATGCTTATGACCTATTAGGCAAAACACTCATTCTCCTAATTTTCTTTTCTTTAAGCCCAACCCTCTTGTTGTATTCCCCTTAGTTCTCAGAGTGGCGACATCTTTGTATGAAGTTCACCTAAGTTTTAGGAGGTTTGCAACAGTCAGGTAATCACTCATCCCTTCTTTTATTAAACGTCTTTTTTTTTCATTTACTTTAAAGGGAGAGGAGTGAGTCCTCAAGAGAAGAGGAGTGCTCTTCAAAGTGTACTTTTTTACAATAGATTTTTTGTAGGGTCACCTTCAAGGGAATTAGAGTCCTAGCGCAGCGGAAGACGGTCGAATCGTCGTGGTATAGTTGTGCATTTCAATTTCGTTAAAATTAACTATCACATAGTAAAGGCTAAACATGCGTTTCTAGAAAGTTAAAAGAACAAGTTTGTAGTTACTTACTTGTTGAAGAAAATCTTCAAGCTTTCCTTCCATTCACGAACTCTTCGTGTTCTCCTCGTTCTCAACGATCTCGTACTCTTCACACGAACACCGATCGATCACCACCACTTGGTTTCTCGGTTGTTCTACTTTAGGAAGAAGGAGGATTGTGGGATCCTTCTTTAGTTTTAGGGAGGTGAAGTTGAAAGAATTTTGAGAGAGAAGAGAATGCTTCTTTTGGTGAGAAATCCAAAAATGAGCAAGTGATTTAAAGAACCCTTCTTGCAAAGGGGTTTATATAATGGTGATAGGTGGAGTTGAAATCTCCACCTATTTACCATTTTACCACAACCATAGGCTATGCAAATCATATTTGCATAACCACATATAATAAGATATCTCATATCTAATTTTACAAATCACATTTGCATTATTATAGATTTAAATTGAATCCAATTCAATTTAATTTCTCTCAATTTAAATTCTCCAAATTAGCCCTAATTCAACAATTAGGCTAACCTATAGTTTATTATGAATCTCATTCACATTAAACTATATAATATATCATTCATATCTCATCTAAATGACATAATTGCCCTTAAGTGAACTTGAACACTCCAAATTCACACCAAAATTTTAAACCTTCTTTTAATCCAGTTTGAGCCAACCGAGGGATCTTATGAACCTACAGTGACGAGCTCCAATGATCCGAGATTAACCTATCAAACTTTTTGACCCAGTTAATCAACATAATTAGCTACGATAATACTCCACTAAAGCCCGTAGCTGCACTTCCGTCAGTGTAAGACAAGATGTGTTCACTGATATAACCAATGCCCATGAGTCGACCCTTCAAAGGTTGTTTGTAGACACTACTGGATCAAATTACCGTTTTACCTCTATGTCTACTTCTTGCTCGTTAAGTTTCCAGTGTTCCTCTAATGAACAACAACGTTATAATGGTCTAACCATACACAACACCCTCTCGTGCCAGTGAGAGGGTAGGTGCTGGTTGTCCAGCCCTGGAGATAACACTTAAGGAAACAACCACTCTAGTTTCCCTAAAAGCGGGAACGAGTGAATTCCATCTCGTGTAGTTAAGTTTCCAGCTCCCTACTTGGTCCTGTCCCTGAGAAGATAGGCATATTGGGTGAGTAATTGTGGCCACCCTCACCCGTACTAGTCAAAGGACAGACCATGAGGCATGTGAGACCGTAACACGCTCGAGATTGTGTCGAGTCACTAATGGTCATCTATGAAGTTATTAGTCCATATTGTTAACAGGGTTACATAAGTAGGTCTAACAATTCACGGTCCGCTCTTGTACAATCTCATTGTACATGATGCCCCCCACTCGCATGTCAACCACATGAACGAGTCAGATCACCTCGTTTGTATCTTAATACAAAGCGGGTCGCATCCACAGCGTATCCGGGATTAGGTCTCCAACCCCATCCATATACTGTAGACCGTTCGGGTCATTTACTCGAAAGTGATCCTCCCTGTGTGTCCACTACACACCGTTCAAGTTCTAGTTCTTTCATAAATTCAATGACCCTAGAGCTTAGTTTATTGGACAAAGTTTGTAAGAATTGCGAGACACAAAATGATGAAATAAATAACCTTTATTAATTTCAAATGTTAATTTACAAACTGAACGAGATTAGGACAAACATCCCAACAAACACCCACTTGGACTAAGCTAGTGGAGCAAATACATTTCTAAAATGTACATAAATTACAATGAAGTTATACAATAAACTAGGGCATTGAATACCCGTTTACATATCTCCCACTTGCTCTAGTCAGGAAGCACTCGAAGACCTAGACTCTCTAGGTGACTTTCAAACACCTTAGCCGTGAGGGGCTTTGTAAATGGATTAGCAACGTTGTGCTCCAACGTTATCCGCGTGACTGTCACGTCGTCGCGGTGCACAATCTCCCGTATCAGGTGATACTTCCGCTCAATATGTTTGCCTCTCTATCGCTCCGAGGCTCTCTGGAGTTGGCTACAACACCACTGTTGTCACAAAATAGTGTGATTGACAAGTTCATATTTGGAACAACTTCCAAATCTGTCATGAACTTTCAAGCCAAAAAGCTTCCTTTGTAGCTTCACAAGCCGCAACGTACTCTGCTTCCATAGTGGAATCAGTGATGCATCCCTGCTTGATGCAACACCATACTACAACTCCTCCATTCAGAATGAAGGCTGACCCCGAAGTGGATTCCCTAGAATCCTAATCGGTCTGAAAGTCAGAATCTGTGTATCCCGTAAGGATCAAATCCCTACTTCCATACACTAAGTTCTAGTTCCTCGTTCTCCGAAGATACTTGAAGATTGCCTTTACGGTTGTACAGTGATCTAATCCTGGATTGGATTGATACCTATTGAAAATCCTTACTGCATAACAGATGTCGGGTCTAATACACAACATGACATACATCAAGCTCCCTACAGCTGAAGCATAGGGGATCTGTCTCATATCCTCAACCTCTTGAGGAGTCTTAGGACATTGATCCTTAAACAAGTGAACCCCATGCTTGAAAAGCAGCGAGCCCCTCTTGGAGTTTTGCATCTTATATCTAGACAACATCTTGTCAATATATGATGCTTGAGACATGACTAGCGTTTTGTTCTTCCGGTTTCGGACTATCTGGATACCTAGAACGTACTGTGCTTCTCCCAAATCTTTCATTTGGAATTGCGAAGCTAGCCATTTCTTTACGTCAGTAAGAAATCCTACCTCATTCCCAATGAGAAAGATATCATCCACGTATAATATCAGGAATGCGACAGTTTTGTCGACGATTTTTTGTAGACACAAGACTCGTCAACATTCTAATCAGAGCCATAAGATTTGATTGCCTCATGAAACCTTATATTCCAAGAGCTCGAGGCTTGTTTCAACCCATAAATAGACCTATGAAGCCGACAAATCATTTTCTCTTGGCCTTGGGTTATGAACCCCTTGGGTTGGTCCATGTAGATGGTTTCGTCAAGGTTGCCATTCAGAAAGGCGGTCTTGACATCCATCTCCCATACCTCGTAGTCATAATACGCGACAATGGCCAGAAGGATCTCGATCGACTTTACCATGGCAACATGGTGAAAAGGTTTTGTAACGCCCTACAAATCATTGATGCGAATTCATGAATTGGTTCCCATGGCTTCGTAGCGCATCCATGCCACTACTTTGGTATGCTCTCGACTCTACTGAAAACATTTTAAAAACAGAGAAAACACAACAAAGGTAGAGGGATGAGTATTATAAAATACCGATGAAGTGGGGGCTCGGAAATGCAAACACATGCATATGGTTTTCCTTCAAATCGACTTTTAAACATAATCATTATTCATGACTTTCAAAATCATAAAACTTTCAGTAATGGGACCTAAAACTTTCTCATAAAATCATGACTTTTCTCTTTGGCTATGCGTGGTCAATTGAGTCTACCGAGTCTTTTCATTTTGAGTCCCTCACGGACCACAGTAGGTTTGAGTCCCTCACGGACTCTGTAATATTGAGCCCCTCACGGACTCCTGTAATATTGAGCCCCTCACTGCGGACTCCGTAATAATGACCCATAGAGTCTCTAATGCATGTTTTACCATGTATGACCAATTGCCCATGACCTACTTGACATGTTCATATATACATACAATATGCATGAGGTCCCATCCTTTGAATTCATATACATATACATTCGGGAATGATGCAACATTCACATAAACTCAAGATCATGACATAACTTTCATAATTTTAACTAGAGTCAATCAATCATCGATAATAAGTACGTTTATTATTTAAGGTGCATAAGCGCACAATAACATAAGCGAAAATCTCAATATACAAAAATATACATATTTGTGTCAAGACTCGTTTTAAATTCTTTGAAATCATTTCAAAGGTCCTCTCAAACCCTTGAATCATCAAGTTCCTTTCTAAACCTTTTGAAATCATTCACTCGAGATCCTCGAAAAACCCCTTTAAAATATTCGTTTTCTAAATTCAAGCCCTAAGCATGAGTTTTGGAAATTCACCTTTTGAAATAAATCCTCAATTTTCATCTTTTAAAACAAATACATATTTAGAGAAATCGTATTCACTTCCCTTTTAAGATTTTTGGTAGAAAATCCCTTACCATAGCCTAACTCGCTTAAAACTCCTCATGCTCCGTTCCTTAATTCGGTGTTCATCACAATCGTGATTAGTCGCGGATTCTAATTCCATTTCATCAATTCCTTAATTAGTTGACATAAGCATAACTTAGAGTCTACATCGCAATTAGTTGGAATATCGAGTAATAATCAAGCGAAATTACCCAACCGGAGGCTGAAAACGAACTCGGGGGATCAAAACAGGTGGACCGGAGCGGCTCGCGCGCGTGGGTGGCGAGCGCGCGCGTGTGGCGGCGCGTGAGGTGTCGAGAAAACCGCGCGTACGGGCAGTAGCGTGAACAACAGATCGAGAGGCGTCGTGAGCGATCTATCCAAAACCGACCTCTTCTCTCTCAAACCGATCAAAATCACGGGCGAATCGCTCGAACAGCATTTACCGAATCGGCAATGCTTCTCTCCGGGCAGGCTGCGTGGCGGTGGCGGCGGCGGCGGCGTCTTGGCGGCGCGTGGAGGTCGATTCGAAAGCCCACTTGTCGATCTACACGAAACCACTCTCTTCTCTATGAAAGCCGGCCGAACACGCCTAAAACCCGAACTAAAAGCGTGAACCGTGCGCTCCAAAGAATCGACGCGTTCAGAACATCCGGTGGTGGCGTTCGACTCCAAACCCACCTGCGGTGGCGTCTCGCGAGTTCGAGGGTGAGTCGTAGCTCATAGTTGCGAGAGATCGAGGAGGTCGACACCCTCGCCCGCCAATAGCTTGCGGCGGCGGCCGGACTAATTCCGACCACGGCCGGCAGTTCAACGTCGGCCCCGGAATGTGTGAGTCTTGCCGCGGGGACTTGCGACGGCAAGGTGCAACGGTGAGACGTTCCTCGTTGGCGGCGGTGGGAAGATGGGAGAGGAAAAGAAGGAGCTTGTCGTGAAGGCATGGTGAAGATGATGAGGAGAAGGCTCCTCGGTTTGCGTGCATCAATAGGGACAAAATGTTCCTTTTGCAAAAACCCTAAGTCTCTGAGTTTCATCATAGTCAACCCCTTCGACCTGTTGGGATATATGCCCTAAACTTGTGTAATTTTGATCAAATAAATAAAGGGTTATTTGATTTGATAAAATTATATTCGTGCTTTATAAATCCAATAAACTAAGCTCCAAGATTATAATATATCATGAACATCAGTGTAGTGGACACTATTTGTATTGTGTTCAAGAATATAACCTAAATGTTCTATGGTATAAGACTAAGGTTGGAAACCTTATTCTGGTAATACCATGGATGCGACCAACTTTGTAATTAGTAAAAATGAGGTAATCCAACTAATTCATGTGGTTGACATGCGAGTGGGGGCATCTTGTATGAAGAGTTCATACAAGACCGGACTGCAAATTATTAGTCTAACCAGTGTAACACCGTTAACAGGATAAGACTGATAATTTATAGATGGTCATTAGTGACTCGACTTGAATCTTGAGCAAGTTAAGCACTCCTGCTTATATGGGTTTGTCCTTAGACTAGTATGGGTGAGAGTGGCTTGTAGCCGACTCAATAAGCCTACCTTTTCAGGGACAGAACCTCGTAGGTAGCTGGGGACTTAACTGTGCAAGATGAAATTCACTCATTCCTACACTAAAGAATTAGATAGGTTGTTCCCTTAAGAACTGACTCTATGGTAGGACCTTAGACTTGTTCTTCATTAGAGGATCAGTGGTGCTTAAGGAACAAAGAGGTAATCACAGGGGTAAAACGATAATTTGATCTAGCCGTGATTACAAATAACCTGTGAAGGGTCGACTCATGGGTAATGATTATATCAGTGGACACAATATAATCTACAGTGAGGAGAGTGCAACTAAAAGTCTATAGTGAAGTGACTTGTAGTTAATAAATATTGATTAACTGGATCAAAGAGTTTGATCAGTTAATCTCACATCATTTGAACTCATGAACTGTAGGTCCATTAGGTCCTTCCGTTGGCTCAACATGGTTATATTGAGAGTATAAAGTTAGGAATGAAATTGAAGTGTTCAATTTCATACATGAGGTGTTACATCAATTATATATGATATCATTGATATAATATATGATTTTAATGTGAATTAGATTCACATATAAACCATATAATAGTGGGAGAATATAAGAGGGATAGGATGGTAATTTCTATCCTATTTCCCTATACATATAGTTGCATGAGATGCAACTAGGTCAAGCAAGTGAGATTCCATCTCTTTGAGAAACCCTAGAGAATTCTCCCACAAAGTGTTGGAAAGAGTTCCAACTAGAATCTCACAAACACCTCATCTCACCTAAAGGGAACCCACCTTCCTCCCTCACCTAGAGAATAACGGAGAAGATCCGGTGGTAGTGTCGGTGATCGTTCGGGTTCGTGTTGTTGAGATCGTGAACATGGGAGATGGAGCACTTGAAGAAAGAGTTCTTCAAAGGTATTATCTTGCAATCCATCTTATATTGTATGCTGAATCTTAGTGAAGTTTGTTCCTTAATATAATCTGTGTAACTAAATTGAGAACGCGAGATTCACTATCGCTTCCGCTGTGGGATTCGATTCCTTTCAATTGGTATAAGAGCCCAATTTCGTTCTTGATTTATGTTTTGGTTTTATCAAGAACGAGGTGGGATTTACTGTTTTGCATGTGATGTATGAACGGTTTGCAATTTAGACATTTTCAATTTTGGCACTTAATTACAATTTTCATTGAATCGTTCAATGTAAGGGCCCGGTGTTTTGGGCATTTTTCATTGTAAATCGAGTCTGTAAGTCCGTGTCGATCGAGGGAAAGTGATTTTAGTTAATATAATTATATTATAAAATCGATTTATTAATTTATATATTAATTATAAAAATGTTTTATATCTAATATATTTATTTTATTTTATTTTAATTAATATAATTATATTATATTAATTAAAATTGGTTTTAGGGTGCAAAAATTTGTCTAATTTTGTTATTTAAATTATGCAATTGTTGTGTAATTATTGCAATGCATAAGGTATGCTTTTATTTTAGAAATCTCACCTTAGGTTAAGCATTTTCATGCATCATTTATAATATAAAGAGTTATATTATATAGTTTGCATGATTAATTAATATAAAGTGTTATATTAATTTATGGATAGCATTGACATGCATTACATTTCATGAGATGGTTTTGATATGCATGTCTTATTATTCATGAGATGAATGATCAAGGACTATAACATAGTATGCATGTCACCTAAGGTTAATTATTAGTTTTAAAATGTTTAGAACTTGAAAATAATATACCTTAGGTTATCTAGTTATAATTAGATTAGAATTAGGAACCAAGTGATTCACAAACAATGATTAAAAGAGGAACTCTGTCTAAGGAAAGTTCTGTCTAGACTGGGGTATTTAAGCTGACGGAAACGAAACACCCCTAACTGGGAAATGACCTGGGAGTGAAATTTAATCAGAGAGTTTATAAATCATGGTAGCGTCGAGATTTATTAAAAGGTTAATAAACTTAAAATCCTAGGTTTAATATAAAAGTTATATTAGCAAACTTAGGGTAAAATCAATATAAGAGTTATATTGATTATCGATATTAGAGTTATATTGATAACTTTAGGTAAAACCATTAGGTGGGTTTAGCCTAAGGAAAGTGTATATGATACATATTTTTCCACCTACGTATCTCTGGGAAGTTCACACCGTGAGACTCATACTTGGCCTCGTGAGGCAAACGAGAGCGTCTCCCTTCGAATGGTGTTTGTATGAGTCAATATCAAAGTGAATGGAGAGGGTACTTATAGTGAGTGGGAGTAGGTTTAGTGAAAACAAAACGTATGGTCTCTTCAGTCGGTTTACACCGTAAAGTCACTATGGTCAGCCTGCTAGTTTGGCCTGGACCATACAATCCCTTCGGAGGGCTTGATCATAGGTGATCGAACACAGTAGAAACTCGAAAGGGATAAAGATCTCCTTAGTCTGTTTTTCAATCTAGTCCTCCCTTCGGCGGATTTTATTGGATGGGGACGCTGGGATCTAAAGACAGATAGTTACACTCACAAGGTACATAAAATGTGTATGTATCCTGACCGGAAAATGGTAACCAAAGCCTATAGGAATAAGAGTTATTCTAGCATTAGGTTTTGGTCAAGATTGTCTTGATCTAGAGGAGGAGTGTTTTTTATTACCCTTCGGTGTCATACATTCTAAACCTTTGGAGTATCATTTCAAATTATAAATGACCTAGGAATCATTTGATAATTAACTAAAACCTAATTGGATTAGACAATTATAGCAAGAAACTCATACAAGTTTTTTTTGTAAATTTTCAGCAAAAATGTATAGCTCTATAATTTCCTTATTGGGTGCGGAAAAGTTAACCGGAGAGAATATGTTGACATGGGAAAAAAACTCAACGTTATATTGGTATTGGATGATCTGAAGTTTGTGCTAACTGAGGAGTGTCCTCAGGTGTCAGGCTCGGATGCGTCACGAAATGTTCGTGATGCATATGATCGATGGATCAAGGCCAATGATAAGGTCAAGGTCTACATGCTGGCAAGTATGTCTGACATATTAGCCAAGAAGCATGCGGGCATGATAAGCGCCAAGGAAATCATGGATTTTGTGTAGGGTATGTTTGGACAACAACCCACACAAGCCCGACACAATGCCCTAAAGTACATATTCAACTCGAGGATGCCATAGGGTACATCTATTCGGGATCATGTCCTGGATATGATGGTGCACTTTAACATCGCGGAGTCGAATGATGCTTCCATCGATGAATCGAGCCAAGTCGACTTCATTGCGAAACCCTTCAGAGCAGGTTTCCTATAGTTCAGAAATAATGTTGTTATGAACAAGCTTACTTTTAATCTTACCTCCCTTCTGAATGAACTACAGACCTTTCAATCTTTGATGAAAATTCAAGGATCGAAAGGTGAGTCAAATGTTGCCAGTAGGAGTTATCATAGAGGTTCGACCTCGAGAACAAAAACAGTGGCTTCATCTTCTAGTAACGTGAAAGGGAAGAAGAAGAACATGAAGAAGGTTGGTAAAGGGAAACAAGCTGACAAAGCTGCCGCCCAGAAGGGCAAGAAAGTCAAAGAAGTTGCTGACAAAGGAAAGTGTTTCCACTGCAACGAAGATGGGCATTGGAAACGGAACGGTTTGAAGTACATTGCAGAAAAGAAGAAGGAAGGTAAATATGATTTACTTTGCTTAGAAGCTTGTTTAGTGGATAATGATAAAACTGCTTGGATACTTGATTCAGGCGCCACTAATCATGTTTGCTTTTCTTTTCAGGGGATTGATTGCTAGCAGCAACTACAGAAAGGAGAGATAACGCCCCGGGTTTGAAATGGAGAAGTCGTCTCGGTTGTAGTAGTAGGCACGATGAAGCTTTATTTTGGCAAGAAATATATGTTGTTAGACAATATATAGTGATACCAGGGTTTACTATTTCATTTTCTTGCCTTATAGAACAATGTATTTATGTTTCTTTCTCTATGAATAGAGTGTTTATTTTGAAGAAAGATATGGAAATATGTTCAGCTTCATTAGAAAATGGGGTGTATGTTTTAAAGCCTAATTCAGTCAAAATGGTTTTGAGCACTGAATTATTTAAAACTGCAAACGCACAAACAAAGAAACGTAAAATTTCTCCTAAAGAAAATTCTCATCTTTGCCATCTTAGATTGGGTCACATTAATCTCAATAGGATTGAGAGATTGGTAAAGAATGGACTTCTAAATGAGTTAGAAGAAAATACTTTACCTGTATGTGAATCCTGCCTAGAAGGAAAAATGACTAAATGACCTTTTAGTGGAAAAGGTTATAGAGCCAAAGAACCTCTTGAGCTTATGCATTCAGACCTTTGTGGTCCGATGAGTGTTAAAGCCAGAGGAGGTTATGAATATTTCATCTCCTATGTAGATGATTATTCTAGATTTGGGCATAGTTACCTAATACAACATAAGTCTGAAGCACTTGAAAAGTTCAAGAAATTCAAGACTGAAGTTGAAAATCAATTTGGTAAAACAATCAAAACGCTTCGATCAGATCAAGGAGTACATGGATTTAAAATTCCAGAACTATATGATAGAACATGGAATTACATCCCAACTCCTGGCTCCCGATACACCACAACAAAATGGTGTATCGGAAAGGAGAAATAGAACCTTGTTGGACATGGTTTGATCAATAATGAGTTATGTTCATCTCCCTAGTTCATTTTGGGGTTACGCAGTGGAGACTGTGGTATACATTTTGAACAATGTGCCATCAAATAGTATTTCTGAAACACCTTTTGAACTCTAGAAATGACGTAAAGGTAGTTTAGGCCATTTAAGAATTTGGGGATGTCCAGCACATGTGCTTGTGACAAATCTAAAGAAGTTGGATTCATGTTCAAAATTGTGTGTATTCGTAGGCTACCTAAAAGAAACAAGAGGTAGTTTATTCTACGATCCTAAGGATGATAAGGTTTTTGTGTCGACAAATGCCACTTTCTTAGAGGAGGACCACATAAGGGACCACAAACAAATAAGTAAAATTGTGTTGAGTGAGTTAGACGGAACAATAGCAAAGGTTGCTAATAAAACTAGTACGTCAACAAAAGTTGTTGATACTAGCTTGTCTAGTCAAGAGAGTCCATCTCAAGAGTTGAGTATGCCTCGACATAGTGGGAGGGTTATAACACAACCTTACCGTTACATGGGTTTATCTAAAACCCAAGTTGTTATACCAGATGACAACTCCGAGTATCCATCGACTTATAATCAAGCGATGGTTGACAAAGACAAAGACAAATGCGTCAGAGCCATGAACCAAGAAATGGAGTTTATGCACTTCAATTCTGTTTGGGATCTTGTAGATAAACCTGATGGAGTAAAACCTATAGGTTGTAAGTGGATCTACAAGAGAAAGCGTGGTGTAGATGGGAAGGTGCAAACCTTTAAAGCTAGACTAGTAGCAAAGGGTTATACCAAGGTTTAATGGGTTGACTATGAGGAAACTTTTTCACCTGTTGCTATGGTAAATTCTATCCGTATCCTACTTGCTATTGTCGCATATTATGACTATGAGGTATGGCAAATGGATGTCAAGACAATCTTTTTGAATTGCAATCTTGAGGAAAACATCTACATGGACTAACCCAAAGGGTTCATTGAACCAGGACAAGAGCAAAAGTTTGCAGGCTTAAAAGGTCAATTTATGGACTGAAACAAGCCTCTAGGTCCTGGAATATAAGATTTGATGAGGCAATCAAATCTTATGGTTTTGACCAGAATGATGATGAATCTTGTGTCTACAAGAAAATCATCAATAGTTCTGTCGCATTCCTAGTTCTATATGTGGATGATATCCTACTCATTGGGAATGGTGTAGGATATCTTACTGACATTAAAAATTGGCTAGCTACGCAATTCCAAATGAAAGATTTGGGTGATGCACAGTTTATTCTTGGGATTCAGATTGTCCGAAACCGCAAGATTAAAACACTAGCCTTGTCTCAATCATCTTACATAGACAAAATGTTGTCAAGGTTTAAGATGCAAGACTCCAAAAAGGGTTTATTTCCTTTTAGACATGGAGTCCATTTGTCTAAGGAACAATGTCCTAAGACACCTCAAGGAGTTGAGGATATGAGACAAATTCCTTATGCATCAGTTGTTGGGAGACTGATGTACGTCATGTTGTGTACTAGGCATGACATCTGTTTTGCAGTAGGAATGGTCAGTATGTATCAATCCAATCCAAGACTTGAACACTGGACAACGGTTAAAACAATCCTTAAGTATCTACGGAGAACAAGGAACTACATGCTTGTGTTTGGGGCTAAGGATTTGATCTTTACAGGATACACGGATTCTGACTTTCAGACTGATAAAGATTCTCGGAGATCTACATCAGGGTCAATATTTACTCTTAACAGATGAGTTGTAGTATGGCGAAGCGTCAAGCAAGGATGCATTGCTTATTCCACCATGGAGGCCGAATATGTAGCAGCTTGTGAAGTAGCTAAAGAGGTCGTTTGGTTAAGGAAATTCATGCTAAATTTGAAAGTTGTTCGAAATATGACTTTGCCGATCACGCTGTATTGCAATAACAGTGGTGCAGTGGTAAATTCGAGGAAACCCCAAAGTCACAAGAGGGGAAAGCACATTGAGTGAAAATATCATCTCATTTGGGATCTCGTGCATAGAGGAGACGTGATTGTCACGAAGATAGCCTCAAAGCACAACGTCGCTGATCCTTTTACAAAGGCTCTCACGACTAAAGTATTTGAGAGTCACCTAGAAGGTCTAGGTTTACAAGTCTTCCCCAACTAGAGCAAGTGGGAGTATTTTGTACAAAGGGTTTAAATGCCCTAGTTTATTGTATTTACATTACTGTAATGTTTTAGTACTCCACAAGCTTTATGTCAAGTGGGAGATTGTTGGGATTTATGCCCTAAACTTGTGTAATTTTGATCAATTAAATAAAGGGTTATTTGTTTTGATAAAATTATATTCTTGCTTTATAAATCCAACAAACTAAGCTCCAAGGTTATAATATATCTTGAACATCAGTGTAGTGGACACTGTTTAGATTGTTTTCAAGAATATAACCTAAATGGTCTATTAGTTTATGGTAGGACCTTAGACTTGTTGTTCATTAGAGGATCAGTGGTGCTTAAGGAACAAAAAGGTAATCACAGGGGTAAAACAGTAATTTTACCCAATCGTGATTACGAACAACCTGTGAATGGTCGACTCATGGGTAATGATTATATCAGTGGACATAAAATAATCTACAGTGAGGAGGGTGCTGCTACAAATCTATAGTGGAGTGACTTGTAGTTAATGAATATTGATTAACTGGATCAAAGAGTTTGAACAGTTAATCTCACATCATTGGAGCTCATGAACTGTAGGTCCATTAAGTCCCTCCGTTGGCTCAACATGGTTATATTGAGGGTATAAAGTTAGGAATGAAATTGAAGTGTTCAATTTCATACCTGAAGTGTTACATCAATTATATATGATATAATTGATATAATATATGATTTTAATGTTAATTAGATTCACATATAAACCATATAATAGTTTGAGAATATAAGAGGGATGGGATGGTAATTTCCATGCTATTTCCCTATACATATAGTTGCATGAGATGCAACTAGGTCAAGCAAGTGAGATTCCATCTCTGAGAAACCCTAGAGAATTCTCCCACAAAGTGTTGGAAAGAGTTCCAATTAGAATCTCATAAACACCTCATCTCACCTAAAGGGAACTCACCTTCCTCCCTCACTTAGAGAACAATGGAGAAGATCCGGTGGTAGTGTCGGTGATCGTTCGGGTTCGGGTTGCTGAGATCGTGAACGTGGGAGAAGGAGCACTTGAAGAAAGAGTTCTTCAAAGGTATTATCTTGTTTCCATCTTATATTTTATGCTTAATTTTAGTGAAGTTTGTTCTTGAATATAATTTGTGTAACTAAATTAAGAACGCGCGATTGACTATCGCTTCCGCTATGGGAGTCGATTCCCTTCACGACCTAGGTAAAACCCTTTGCCACTAGTCGTGCTTTGAAGGACTGCACCTTTCCATCTATGCCACGTTTACGCTTGTAGATCCATTTGCAACCAATAGGTTTTACCCCATCTGGTTGATCCACAAGCTCCCAGACAGAATAGAAGTACATCGAATCCATTTCATGGTCCATAGCTTTAATTCGTTCGTCCTTGTCAACGTCTGCCATTACGTGATCATAGGTGATAGCACACAAAATGTGCTATCCTTAGGCTTAATAATTGCTAATTTTATAATGATTTCAGGGCTTTTACATGTTTAAATGATTTAGTTTCAGGTTAGGAGCTTAAACAGGACATTTGAAGACAATTTGGATCACTCGAGATCGAAACGAGGCTATTTGGTGCTAAAAATAATACCAATTGAAAGAGAAAAGATCAATCCAAGCATGATGACCCGTAGTGATGGCGTTGCAACGCTGTCTATAGTGTTGCAACGCCGAGCGTGCTGTTTAAAGGCGTTGAAGACCACTGCCGATAGCGTTGCAACGCTGCCTTGCAGCGTCGCAACGCTATCTCGTTAAGGAAACTTATATGAGGAGCTGCACAGAGGGCGTTGCAATGCTGCCTTGCAACGTCGCAACGCCACATCGATAGGAAGGCGCACACGTTAGGGTAGCGACGTTGCAACGCTGCCCTCAACAATGCAACGCTATCGACTATTGCCATATTTGTCAGCCGCCTAGGGTACAACGTTGCAACGCTGCACTAATTCCATCTATAAATATATCCTTATGATTTCATTACAAGGGAGCCGAAATTGATAGATTTTCCACCCTAATTTTGAAATACACTTTGTAAGAAGAGAGAAAAGAGCGTTTTTGAGAGCCAAAGCACTCGTGGAGGTTCGAGATCGAAGACGGGAGCTCGGAGAAGAAGGACCGGCATCGACACATAAGTCTAATTTTCTTTTTTTTTCAATTTGTAATAGCGTTCTAAGACGTTTTCTACTTGTTTAGTTTAATTTTCATGTGATTTAGAGTAGCTTGACATTGTAGTTAGGATTTGATTTACTTGTTATGACTTTCTTGCTATGTATTGAAGCATGTTTTGTCCTTATTTTTGGCAATTCGTTCTTTACATCTTAATTTGTTGGTTTAAGTGGACTCGAGAGATAAAGCTTGAAAAGAGCAAAATTGTCAAAACCCTTAGAAATCTGGCATGAGAATGACTTAGAAATCTTAGGGAAACACATAAAGAAGTTGCTTAATGCCATGCATGTCGTAGGTTCATATGGAGACTATGGAGTTTATTGCATGTGTGAGGCTCACTAAGAATCAAGAGATTTTCTTGAGTATTTTACTTCTTGTTTATAAATTCATCTCATTGGTTCATTGAATGTGTTAAGTGAGTCATTAACTTGTATAATCACTTCCCTCAAATCTATCAATTCGTGTCTCTACATGTTTGTTTGTTTGCTCGTCTTTATTTTCAACCAACTATCCATGTTATGTTTCTTTAGCTAAAATTGAGAATTAGTATCTTAGTAATTAATTAATCTAGAAACCCATTCCCGAGGACGATACTTGGAACTCATAAATCACTATACTAAAACTTGACCCGTACACTGCGGTATTGCATATCCATAATTATATGCAACAATATGTCAATGGATCCTCGTAGTCATCATCAGGAGTGATGACTTGGGTTTCGACTAAACCCATGTAACGTTCAGGTTGTCTCACAACCCTCCCACTACGTCGAGGCATTCCCAACTCTTGAGAACGGACTTGACTGAACGTGCTAGGATCAACAACATTTGTTGACGTCTAGCCCCATCAGTAATCCTTGCTGATGTACTGTCTATTTTTTTTAACATGATTTTGTTCCTAGACAAATGATCCTTGACGTGGTCTTCCCCAAGGAAAGTGGCATTTGTCGACACAAGCAACCTATTTTCCTTAGGATCGAAAAATAGACCACCCCTAGTCTCTTTTGGATAACCTACGAATAGGCACAATTTTGAACGGGGTTCCAATTTTTAGGCTTTGACACCAACACGTGGGATGTGTTGGGATTTTTATCCTAATCTTGTGTTTGTAAATTACTGTTTGAAATTAATAAGAGTTATTTATTTCATTATTTTGTGTCTCGCAATATTTACAAACTTTTCCAATAAACTAAGCTCCAGGGTCATTGAATTTATGAGAGAACTAGAACTTGAACGGTGTGTAGTGGACACATTGGGGAGGATCACGTTCGAGTTAATGACCCGAACGGTCTACAGTATATGGATAGGGTTGGAGACCTATTCCTGGATACACTGTGGATGCAACCTATTTTGTATTAGATACAAACGAGGTGATCTGACTCGTTCATATGGTTGACATGCGAGTGAGGGCATCCTGTGTAATGAGATTATACAAGATCGGACCGTGAATTATTAGACCCACCGATGTAACACCAATGACAAGATGGGACTAATAACTTCGTAGATGACCATTAGTGACTCGACACGAATCTTGAGCGTGTTACGGACTCCTGCATGCATGTGAAGTCCATCCCTTTGACTAGTACGGGTGAGGGTGGTCACGATTTACTCGCCAATATGCCTATCTTCTCAGGGAAAAGACCAAGTAGAGAGCTGAGAACTTAACTACGCGAGATGGAATTCACTCGTTCCCGCCTTTAGGGAAACTAGAGGGGTTGTTCCCTTAAGTGCTTTCTCCAGGGCTTGGATAACGGGCGCCCACCTTCTCACTGGGCGGAGAAGGGTGTTGTGTATGGTTGGACCATCACAATGTGTTGTTCATTAGAGGAGCGGTGGGGACTTAAGGAACAAGAGGTAGTTTCTGAGGGGTAAAGCGAGAATTTGACCCACCGTGTCTACGAACAACCTGTGAAGAGTCGACTCATGGGTATTGGTTATATCAGTGGACACGTAATATTCTGCACTGATGGGAGTGCAACTACGGGCTTTAGTGGAGTCTTATCATAGCTAATGAAGGTTGATTAACCGGGTCAAAGAGTTGATAGGTTAATCTCAGATCATTGGAGCCCGTCACTGTAGGTCCTTTAGGTCCCTCGGTTGGCGCAATCTGGGTTAAAAGAAGGCTTAATGTTTTGGTATGAAATTGAAGTGTTCAATTTCACTTAAAGGACATTTATGTCATTTATATGAAATTATATGAGATATGAATATCATATATATATATATGATTAATATGAATGAATAAACTATAGGTTAGCCTAATTATTGAATTAGGGTTAATTGTTGGAGAAATTAATTGAGAGAAATTCAATTGGATGTGATTCAATTTAATTAATTCACAATTGTTGCGAATGTGATTTGCAATATGAGATATGAGATATCTTATATTATATGGCTATGCAAATATGATTTGCATAACCTATAGTTGTGGTAAAATGGTGATTATGTGGAGGATTTAACTCCATGATTATTTCACTACTTAAACCCTTATTGCAAGAAGGAATGGATCATTCAATCTCTCAATTTTTGGATTCCCACCCAAAAAGAAGAGAAGTCTCTCAACATTTTCTCTCAACTCTCCTCCCTTTCCAAAACTAAAGTCCCACCACTTTCCTTTTTCCAAAGGAGAAAGAACCGAGAAGGCCGTTGGTGGTGTTCGAGTTTCGATTCGAGAGAAACGTTCGTTGAGATCTAAGTGTCTACAACAAGTAAGTTCGTTCTTCTTGTTGTTTTCTTCCTTATTTATGCATGTTTAACTTAGATCTAAGTGTTAGATTATTTTAGCAAATTTCAAGTAGCGTAACAATACCTTTGATGATTCGATCGTCTTCCGTTGCGCGGAGATTTTCATTCCCTTCAATTGGTATCAGAGCCATTTCGATGGTTCTTCGTTATGCATCGTTTTTTGTTAAAATAGGTGGGTATTTTGCCTTAATTTCATGAGATGAATGTTGGTTTGCATGATGGATGTTCCGAGTTTTGGCACTAGAATAGATTTACAAATTATGTTGATGAGATCAGTGTAAGGGCTCGTTGTTTTTGGGCATTTTGTTGTAAATTGAGTTTGTAAGTCCGAGTCGTTCGTGGCAAGAGTTCAGGTGAACAACGTCTCAACGCTATCCTTGCGGGCGCTGGCTTGGCTGCAGAGCAGCGTTGCAACGCTAGGCGTAGAGCACGCTTTTCTCAACGCTGGAGGCGGTAGCGTTGCAACGCTGCCCACGGTGTTACAACGTCGCACGCGTAGTGGGCCAGTTCGCAGACGTGGGTTGTTTTCAGAGTTCATGGGCAGTTCTTTTTCGGAAATTAATTTTAATTTTATTTGTAAAATATATTTATTTATTTTATTTTATTATTTTATTAAATAATATTAATATAAATGTTATATTAATGTTATTTAATTAAATAATTGCCCATAGATGCCAAAACCGATCTATTTTTGCTATTTAATTATTTTATGCATGAGATGTATGACTTAATTAAATTCTATGTGCATAATGTATGTCATATAGATTTAAAATCCCACCTTAGGTTAAAGATATTCATGCATCATTTATATTATAAGAGTTATAATATATAGTTTGCATGATAGGTTATATTATAAGAGTTATAATATAATTAAATGCATTTTTAATTTAATTAATATAAGTGTTATATTTTTTAGATTAACGTATGCTCATGCATTTATATTCATGTGATGAATTAAATTATGTTATAGTATATAGTTATTCATGTGATGAATGATCAAGCACTATAACATAGAAATGCATGCAACCTAAGTTAATTATTAGTTTTAAAGAGTTTAGAACTTGAATAATTAGACTTAGGTTTTCTATTTTCTAATGAGTTTAGAAATTAGGAAATCAAAGTTTAGTCTATGAATGGAGACTTATTAGTAACTTTGTCTAAGGAAGGTTTTGTCTAAGGCTGGGGTATTTAAGTTGACTTGCATGAACACCCTACTACCGGAAACCGACACAGGAGTGAATTCGATCCGGAGATTCTTAAATTATACTTATCGTGAGTGCCGCTAATTAAAAGTGTTTTAATTTACTCACATAGACGTAAGTAATAATGTGATTATAAACTTAGGTTAATACCATATAAGAGTTATATTGGTAGACTTAGGTAAATTTTAGCCGATTTATCTAGGTCAATCCCTATTAAAATTAAAGTGCTGAGTGGGAGGAAATAAAGTGTATGAGATACATTTGATTCTTCAGCCACAAATCTCCGTTAAGTCAACACCGTGAGATCTATACTCCGTCTCATGGCGCAAATGGGAGCGTTCCCCTTCGAGTGGCATTTGTATAGGTCAATATCATCGTGGATGGAGAGAGTACTTATAGTGTGTAGGAGCGGGACTTGTGAAAACGGGACCCACGGTCTCTTCTTTCGATTCACACCGTGAGATGCCTATGATTTGCCTGCTAGTTTGGCCTGGACCAGAAAATCCCTTCGGAGGGCCTGATCATGGGAGTCGGAACACCGTGAATTCCTGAAAGGGATACAGTTTCCTAGTTGGTTTTCCTTCTTGGTTCACTCTTCGGTGGCTATTGTTTGGACGGATGCTTGGAAACTTAAAGATTGAGGGTGACACTCACAAAATTCTTTAAGTGTTAATGAATTAGACCGAACAATGGTAATTAGACGCCTAATGGAATAAGAGTTATTCTGGGATTAGGGTATGATCGAGAAAGTCTCGTCCTAGCGGAGGAGTGTTCTGTTCACCCTTCGGTGGTCGTCATTCTAAACCTTTAGGATATCATTGCAAAATTTTGAATGATCTAGGGATCATGAAACATTTTTTGCTAAAACTTGATTGGATTTCAAAAGTTTTTTTGCGAGACTAATACAAAGTTTTCTTAATTTTTCAGCTTAAAACATGTCTAGCGCAATTATAGCTCTACTCGCGTCAGATAAACTAGTGGGAGATAATTACCAAACATGGAAAAACAACATTAACACAATTTTGGTAACTGACAATATTAAGTTCGTGCTCTCTGAGGAGTGTCCTCAGATGCCGGACTCGACTGCGTCGCGAAGTGTTCGCGATGCATACGATCGATGGATCAAGGCCAATAAAAAGGTCAAGGTCTATATCATTGCCAGCATATCTGATGTATTGGCAAAGAAGCATGAGCTGATGGTCATCGCTAAGGAGATCATGGAGTCCTGCGCGGGAAATGTTTGGACAACGATCCTGTGGTCGCATGACTCGCTCAAATACGTCTTCAACATGATGACCCACTTTAATCTAGCGAAGATGAACGGGGCTTCGATCGACGAGTCGAGCCAAGTCAATTTTATTTTGGAGACTCTTCCAAAGAGTTTCCTTCAGTTTCGTAGCAATGCTGTTATGAACAAAATTAGCTACACTCTGACTACCCTCCTCAATGAGCTATAGAATTTCCAGTCCTGAAGCAGTCGGGAGGCTGGAATCGAGGCAAATGTTGCCTACTGAGTCTTATCACGGGGTTCGACCTCTGGGACTAAACCTGTTGCTCCTTCACGCCCGAAAGGGAAGAAGAGGATGAAGAGGGGTAAAATTGACCGAGTTGCGGCCCAGAAGTGCAAGAAGGTCAAGGAAGTTGCAGAAAAAGAAAAGTGTTTGCACTGCAATAGGGGGTCACTAGAAGAGAAACTGTCCCAAATTCCTAACTGAGAGGAAGAATCAGGGTAAATGTGATTTACTTGTGACAGAAAGCGGTTTAGTGGAGAGTAGTGACTCTGCCTGGATATTGGATTCAGGCGCCACTAACCATGTTTGTTCTTCTTTTCAGGGGATTTATTCCTGGCAGCCGCTGCGAAAGGGTGAGGTGACTCTACGGGTTGGATCAAGGGAGCTTGTCTCTGCTGCAGCGATTGGCACGATGAAGCTACATTTCGGCGGGAAGTACTTATTATTAGATAATTTGTACATTGTACCAGGGTTTACTAGAAACCTTGTTTCCATTTCCTGCCTAATTGAACAATATATATCTGTTTCCTTTTAATCCAATAAAGCGTTTATTTATTTCAAAGGCAATCTTATTTGTTCGGCTTCACTTGAGCATAATCTGTATGTTTTGAAACCTAATTCGGTCAAAAGTGTTTTGAATACTGAATTATTTAAAACGGCAGAAACGCGAATTAAGAGAGCGAAAGTTTCTCCTAAGGAAAATGCCCATCTTTAGCATCTACGGTTAGGCCACATTAATCTCAATAGGATTGAGAAACTAGTGAAGAGTGGACTTCTAAACAAGTTGGAAGAAAACTCTTTACCTGTGTGTGAGTCATGCCTTGAGGGCAAGATGACCAAACGTCCTTTTAGTGGAAAAGGATATAGAGCCAAAGAGCCCCTTGAGTTAGTACATTTTGACCTCTGTGGTCCGATGAATGTTAAAGTTCGAGGTGGTTATGAATACTTCGTGTCTTTCATAGACGATTACTCGAGGTATGAGTATATTTAACTAATGCACAAGAAGTCTGAAACTCTTGAAAAGTTCAAGGACTACAAGACTGAGGTTGAGAACCTCTTAGGTAAATAGCTTAAAACACTTCGATCAGATCGAGGTGGAGAGTACATGGACACTGAATTCCAGGACTATATGATAGAACACTAAATTACGTCCCAACTCTCAGCACCTGGTATGCCACAAAAGAATGGTGTATCGGAGAGGAGAAACAGAACCTTGTTGGACATGGTTTGGTCGATGATGAGCTATGCTCGTCTCCCTGATTCTTTTTGGGGTTACGCAGTGGAGACTGCGGTTTACATTTTGAACAACGTTCCGTCGAAGAGTGTTTGTGAAACACCTTTCGAGCTCTGGAGTGGACGTAAAGGTAGTTTACATCACTTCAAAATTTGGGGATGCTCGGCCCACGTGTTGTTGTCAAACCCGAAAAAGTTGGAACCCCGTTCGAAATTGTGCCTATTCGTAGGTTACCCTAAAGAGACTAGGGGTGGTCTATTTTACGATCCTAAGGAAAATAGGGTGCTTGTGTTGACAAACGCCACTTTCCTAGAGGAAGACCACGTCAGGAATCATTTACCAAAGAGTAAAATTGTGCTAAATGAAATGGACAGTACATCAGCAAGAGTTGTTGATGGGGCTAGTACGTCAACAAGCGTTATTGATCCTAGCACGTCTAGTCAAATCCATTCCCAAGAGTTGGGAATGCCTCGACATAGTGGAAGGTCTGTGAGACAGCCTGATCGTTACATGGGTTTAGCTGAAACCTCAGTTGTCGCTCCTGATGATGACTATGAGGATCCATTGACGGTGTTCCGACTCCATGATCAAGGTCGTCCGAAGAGATTGTCTGGTCCAAGCCAAACTAGCAGGCGGATCATAAGGGTCTCACGGTGTGAATCGAAAGAAGAGACCGTGAGTCCTATTTTCACAGGTCATGCTCGCATTCACTATAAGTACTCTCTCCATCCACTTTGATATTGACCCATACAAATACCATCCGAAGGGGGACGCTCCCATTTGCGCCACGAGGCTGAGTATGGATCTCACGGTCCGGACTTAACGGAGATTTGTGGTCGGAAAATTAAATGTATATTATACACTTTATTTCCTCCCACTCAACACTTTATAATTTTCAGGATTGATCTAGATAAACCGGCTAAAATTTACCTAAGTCTGCCAATATAACTCTTATATTGTATTAGGCCTAAGTTTATAATCACATTATTACTTAGGTCTATGTGAGTAAATTAATCAACTTTTAATTAACGACACTCACGAAAAATATAACCTAAGAATCTCCAGACCAAATTCACTCCCATGTCGGTTTCGAGGTAGGGGTGTTCCGCAAGCGTCAACTTAAATACTCCAGCCTTAGACAAAACCTTCCTTAGACAGAGTTACTAATCAGTCACCATTCAAAGATTATATTTTGATTTCCTAATTCTAATCTTATTAGAACTAGAAAACCTAAGCTAATTATTCAAGTTCTAAACAATTTAAAACTAATAATTAACTTAGGTTACAAGCATTTCTATGTTATAGTGCTTGATCATTCATCACATGAATAACTATACTATAACATAATAATCATCACATGAAAATAAATTCATGAGCATACTTTAATCTAAAAAATATAACACTTATATTTAATTAAATTAAAACATGCATTTAATTATATTATAACATTTATAATATAACCTATCATGCAAACTATATATTATAACACTTATAATATAAATGATGCATGAAATGTTTAACCTAAGGTGGGATTTTAAATCTATATGACATACATTATGCACATAGAATTTAATTAAATCATACATCACATGCATACAATAATTAAATAGCAAAAATGGACCGGTTTTGGCACTTAGGTGCATTTATTTAATTAATTAACATTAATATAACATTTATATTAATATTAATTAATAAAATAATTAAAATAATTAAAAATAATACATTTTACAAAAAATAAATTAAATAAAATATAAAATAAAAACGCTCCACGTCGTGCTTTAGCATCAACCGCCTACATCCTCGCGAAGTGGCCTCGCCAACTGCCCACTACGCTTGTTGCGTTGCAACACTGCAGCGTCCAACGTCACACTCCGCATTCTCCACGCTTCGGCGTTGCAACGCTGCTCCGCAACCAAGCTTCCGCCCGCATGTGTAGCGTTGAGACGCCGATGAACAACGTCTCAATGCCGTCGTCCACAGAACATCAAGTACCTCTTGTTGTTTTTCGTCGTTTCTCTCCCATTTCCGCTCCAATTTCTTCTCAGCATCTCATGCCACGAACGACACGGACTTACAGACTCGATTTGCATTAAAAATTACCCAAAACACGGGCTCTTACATTGATCGAATCAACTTTAATGTAAATCTAATAAAAATGCCAAAATCGAAAACATCCATTTCACAAACCAACATTCATCTCATGAATCAAAGCTTAAACCCACTTAATTTTAACAAAATTAAGTGCACAACAAGAAGCCAACGATTGGCTCTAATACCATCCGAAGGAAATTAGAGTCCCAGCGCAGCGGAAGACATTTGAATCGTCGTGGTATAGTTGTGCATTTCAATTTCGTTAAAATTAACTATCACATAGTAAAGGCTAAACATGCGTTTCTAGAAAGGAAAAACAACAAGTTTGTAGTAACTTACATGTGGAAGACAATCTTTAAGCTTTCCTTCCGTTCGCGAACTCTTCGTGCTCTCCTCGTTCTCAACGATCTCGTACTCTTCTCACGAACACCGATCGAACACCACCACTCAGTTTCTCGGTTGTTCTACTTTAGAAAGAAGGAGGATTGTGGGATCCTTCTTTGGTTTTAGGGATGAGAAGTTGAGAGAATTTTGAGAGAGAAGAGAATGCTTCTTTTGGTGAGAAATCCAAAAATGAGCAAGTGATTTAAAGAACCCTTTTTGCAAAGGGGTTTATATAATGGTGATAGGTGGAGTTGAAATCTCCACCCATTTACCATTTTACCACAACCATATGTTATGCAAATCATTTTTGCATAACCACATATAATAAGATATCTCATATCTAATTTTACAAATCACATTTGCAATATTGTGGATTTAAATTGAATCAAATTTAATTTCATTTCTCTCAATTTAATTTCTCCAAACTAGCCCTAATTCAACAATTAGGCTAACCTATAGTTTATTATAAATCTCATTCACATTAAACTATATAATATATCATTCATATCTCATATAAATGACATAATTGCCCTTAAGTGAACTTGAACACTTCAAATACACACCAAAATTGTAAACCTTCTTTTAATCAAGTTTGAGCCAACCGAGTGACCTTATGGACCTACAGTGACGAGCTCCAATGATATGAGATTAACTTATAAAACTCTTTGACCCGGTTAATCAACATTCATTAGCTACGGTACCACTCCACTAAAGTCCGTAGCTGCACTCCCGTCAGTGTAAGACAAGATGTGTCCACTAATATATCCAATGCCCATGAGTCCACCCTTCACAGGTTGTTCGTAGACACAATTGGGTCAAATTACCGTTTTACCCTTGTGTCTACTTCTTGCTCTTTAAGTCCCCACTGTTTCTCTAATGAACAACAACGTTGTAATGGCCTAACCATACATAACACCTCTCTCGTGCTAGTGAGAGGGTGGGCGCCGTTGTCCTTGCCCTAGAGACAACACTTAAGGGAACAACGCCTCTAGTTTCCCTAAAAGCGGGAACAAGTGAATTCCATCTCGCGTAGTTAAGTTCCTAGCTCTATACTTGGTCCTGTCCCTGAGAAGATAGACATATTGGGCGAGTAACTATGATCACCCTCACCCGTACTAGTCAAAGGACATACCCTCACAGACAGGAGTCTGTAACATGCCAAGGATTCAGGTCGAGTCACTAATGGTCATCTACGAAGTTATTAGTCCATACTGTTAACGGTGTTACATCAGTAGGTCTAACAATTCACGGTCCGATCTTGTACAATCTCATTGTATATGATGCTCCCACTCGCATGTCAACAACATGAACGAGTCAGATCACCTCGTTTGTATCTTAAAAAAAAGCGGGTTGCATCCACAACGTATCCAGGATTAGGTCTCCAACCGCATCCATATATTGTAGACCGTTCGGGTCATTTACTCGAACGTGATCCTCCATGTGTGTCCACTACACACCGTTCAAGTTCTAGTTCTCTCATAAATTCAATGACCCTGGAGCTTAGTTTATTGGACAAAGTTTGTAAGAATTGCGAGACACAAAATGATGAAATAAATAACCTTTATTAATTTCAAATGTTAATTTACAAACTGAACGAGATTAGGACAAACATCCCAACACACCTTATCCCAAATAACTTATCACTGATCCTTAATGAGTTGAAATCAATAGTAAGGCCCCCAAACTTTTTCTTTTTTTTTTTTTTCTTCCTTTTTTTTTTTATTTTAAGAAATAAGAAGTTTAAAAGTTCTTAGTCTAAAGCTAAAGGAGCAAGTTCTCTTGAGGTCAACAGTCGTCAAACGTGAAACATAGAGAAAAATTGAGCTTTTTATAAAAATTGAATAAACGAGCACAACATAAAAGAAGTTTGGATTCTTTAAGTACAGAGGGTCAATCATGCAGTATTTAAGAGACTATGATTTTTTAAATAAAAGTTATGACTCTCTTTTAAGCGAAAGATTAAAGTGCCCCTGTTACAAAGGCATCAACACCACCTTAGACAAAATTGATGGGTATTATTCTTGCATTTCTTCGACAATTGACAATTTATTTCAAATTCCAATTATATAGCTCAAAGTCTGACAGTATGAACTTGGGAGGAATAGCCATGTCTAGGATCAAACACAGTTGGTTTGTGTCAACATCTCATAGGCATTGATGTTTTCTTCTATCTGTAGTGTTTCTTCTGGAAGACCCAACCTTCTTATACCGCCTAAATTTTCAGAACTTCTACTGCAATTTTCAATGTGTGGAGTGGACATGAAAACACTCTCATGCCTCTTTTATTGAAGAACTTGATCAAGATCTTGCTTAGAAACGTAGGGTACTACATCATTCTTGTTGATTGTGGATTTGACAGTTTTGAGGTGTAGACTCTAGAGGATAAAGAGAGGTATTGCCTGATACTTGGTTACATCCCATTTCTACATGTAGCAATGCCCTTGTCACTATTTTTTTCTCGGTGAGAATTTTCTAAAATATTTGCCATTTTCTCTTTTAACTCTTCCATGCCCGGTTGGACTGGTCATTAATCTGATCTTTCATGATCCTTACTTTCCTTCTAATCTAATACTGATGATGAAGTTTAGATATATTCAAGCTATTTTGTTACACTTTGACATTTTTAATTTTTTTTTTAAAAAAAGAATGATTGAATTAATTCTAAACTTCCTATGACTAGCATGAAATGTATGTATGCAAAGTTTCACAACCTAATGTTTATTATAATGACCACGCAAATTCTATAAAAAGTTTAAGATGGATGGATACTCAATGATGATTTTAAAAGAATAATACCACAATGACTAATGACTAAGTAGCCTAATGGTGAGACAAAAACACATGAATGTTTAACAATCTAGGGTTATGCTTGATACATGATGAAATGACTCTCAACATAATTAGGCCATGTAAATGCCAATGAGAGGGTATATGTATAAAAGAAAAAAACAAATGATGATATGAAAACCAAAGAGAACAAACATAAGGAGATGACAAAAATAGAGCAAACTAAACAAACAAGGCAATAAAAGCCCTAAACAAGTGAAGTTAAATCTAAAATCCTAAATGACAAAGGCCCTCAATTTGGCTATAAAATCATACATATGGCAAAATAACCAAGTTTTGAGGGAGAATTTTTTCATGTGCCTGCACGGAAGTATATGCTCCTCGAAGGTCAACACTACTCCATCCTCAGTTTTAATCCTAATAGGAAAAGCCCGGGTAGGAGGCTTATGATAGTATGCAAGCAAAACAATCAAACATAAAAGCACTCCAAACAAGTGAGGTTGACTTTGGAATCCTAAATGATAAAGGTCCCAAAATTGGTTAACATAATGATTATATGACCAAATTGAGTGAGGATATTTTGTGTGCCTACACGGAAGCATATGCTTCTCGAAGGTCAACACTACTCCATCCTCAATTCTAATCCTATTAGGAAAAACCTTGGTAGGAGGCTTGTGAAAGTGTGTGAAATAACTAAAATAACTAAAGCAATATATACAATAAAGAACCATATTAAAGAACAATGTAATTCAAGATAATAAAAATGGCTTAACTCTCGAAGTAGAACGTCATGTTCCCAGTGGAGTCGCCATGCTGTCGCCACGTACCTGCGATGCGGAGCAGCCGACATCCTCGAAATATGGATATTAAAAAGGAGTCGCCACAAATCTTTTTTATGGTGTGATTGGACACCAAAATAAAATAAAACATCTTCTTTTAAAAAAAGAAGAAAAAAAAAAGGTATGCGAAAACCTGATTTGGATTCGGGAGTTGTTTGTGTATGGGGAAGGTGTTAGCAATCCACAACACCCGTTTGGCCAAATTTAATCTTGAATTGCAAAAATTTTAGAAGAAAGAAAAAAAGGGCTTATTTAGGAAAATGAGATTTTTTAAAATAATGTCTTATTTTACCACTCATTACTCTAATATTTGAAGTGATGATCCCATAAAATAAGTGGATTAATTAAATCCATTAATTTAGCTATATTGAAATTATTTCCATGATTTTGGAAATAATATCACCTCAAGAATAAGAGAAAAGAAAAAAATTACAATTTCTAAAATTCATCATAGGATAGTTGTTGCCACGTACCTGCGACGCGGAGCGACCGACGTCCTCAAAATAGGGATATTTAAAAGGAGTCGCCACTAATCTTTTTTTTTAAAGGTGAGATTTGGCACCAAAATAGAATAAAACAAACTTTTTTTTTTAAAAAAAAAGAGGAAAAAAATGGTATGCGAAAACCAGGTTTTGGGTTCAGGAGTTGTTTGTGTATGGGGAAGGTGTTAGCACCCCACAACACCCGTTTAAAATGGTGGCCAAATTTAATCTTGAATTGAAAAAAAAAAAGTGATTTAAGAAAAAAGAGTTTATTTAGGTTAAAGAGATTTTTTTAAAAAAAAAAATAATGTGTTATTTTACCCCTCATTACTCCAATATTTTGGAGTCATGATCCCATCAAATAAGTGGATTAAAATCCATCAATTTGGCTATATTGAAATTATTCCTAAGATTTTAGAAATAATATCACCTCAAGAATATAAGAAAAAATTTAAAATTTCTCAAATCCATCATAGGATAACCTCTTATAAAATAAAGTTTTTTTAAAAAAAGTTTTAATTAAATTCATTTTTTTTCTTCAGACCAAAATCTCGGACTCCCAAATATAATGATCTCTCACCTCAAGAATTCTAGAAAATCAGACTCCCAAATATTTCTAGATTCCGTTGTAAATAAAATTTAGTTTTTTAAAAAATCTTTATAAACTAAATTTAATAAAAAAAAGAAAATAAGTTTACAAAAAAAATATTTAAAACCATGAATGATAATCAAAATAAAATTAATTTTTTGAAATAATAAAATACAAATGCAATTTAAAGATAGATCATGTTTAACATAACAAATTGATCATACAAATAAGCAAATAAATGCCATTTAAGAAATTATGCTAATCAAATTTTACGAAGAAAATAAACATATTGAAATCGATCTTGGACTTCCAAAGAATCGATTTCTCACCTCGGGAAATCTAGAAAATCGGACTCCCAAATATTTCTAGATTCTATCGTTGGCCTTTTTATTTATTTAAAAACCACATAGATTAAAATATTATAAATCATGTATTAATTAGCAAGCTTGTATCAAAACTTCAAGTATAATGAATAAGAAAAAAATATTTACATTTTTAAACACACAAACATAACACAAAAAAAATAAATAAAAAAGACAATGAGAATAACACTAATGATAATAATACAATTTCTTAAACTAATTTTGCTACTTTACAAAAACTAGACATTTAAATAATACGAGACAGAAAGAGAAAGAAAAAAACATAATTAAAAAAATTCTAATCAAAATTTCAAAAAAAAAATATATAAAAATAATACTGGCGTGCGTGAGTGGCACTGCCACTGACGCGAGAAGGGATGGGCGGGATCAGTCATCCTCTCTCTTTTTTTTTTACATATATATATATAATAATAATATTATTAATAATATATAATAAAATTTAATAATAATAATATAATATATAATATAAAAGTATTGATTTATATATATATAAAAATAAAAAAAATAAAAAATATGGGATGGGCGGCTGCCACCCATCTGAACTTATTTTTTTAATAATAATAATAATAAAAAAAAGAGATGGGCGGCATAACAGCCGCCCATTAGATGGTTTTTTTTTAAGATAATAATAATTATTATTATTATAATAATAATAATTTTACTTTTAAAACAAAACAAATCTCAACCAAATCCTTTCTCTTTCTCTCAAACCCTAATCTCTCATTTCTCTTTCTTTTCCTTCTCTCTTTTTTTTGTGCCCTACCATTTCTTCTTCTTCCAAGTTCAAACTTTTTCTTCTCCCTCTCAACTTCAACTTCAACTTACTGATTTTTTTTAGCAACCCTTCACTGAAAAGAAGCAAAGTTTCTACTACGAAGGTATGTTTTACTTGTTTACTTATCATTTCTTTATTTGCATTTTTTTTTCACAACACATTACCTACTCTTTTACTAGTTTGATCTCTTCTCTTTTTTTGCTTTACAACATGTAGCTCCTGTTTTTAGTTTGTTTTTTTTTTTCATTTTTTATTACTTTCACATGATATTTTGATTTTTTTTAGTTTCAAACATTCTTTTCTTTTTGGCTCATTTTTTTACTTCTAGCAAATGATAAGAGATCTAGGAATAAAAAGAAGGAAAAAAAACGGGGAGAATAAAACTAGCAATAAAAAAACAGTAGCATAATAAAAAATGTGATACTAGTAACAAAATAAAGAAAACTGTAATATAACGTATGATAAGAACACAAACATAAAGAAAAAAAAATATAGATCAATGCGAAAATGATAATAACAACTAACAATAACAATGATAATAAAAAATAAAAATAATAAAAAAATAAATTAAAAACCTCCCTTACTCAACTACTAATTTTCAGGGGTGATTCAAGAACAGATCTCGAAGTGGGGAGAGGAATACAATTAGCTTGCCCTTTGAAGTGCGGATTCTTGGGTCCAAACCCTACCAAGTGCAACTTCCGGCCTACCTCGATCGTTCTTATTGTATTCCAAACTCTCATTTTTTTTTGTAAAGAACTACTCTTTAATTTCTCTGTTTTTTTTTTTTTGTGTAGATGGTTGTGGTGAGATGTGGAGAATATGATTTTTTTGTGTTTTTTCTTTCTTGGAATTCCCCCCCTAGGATTTTGAAAAACAAAGGCTTATATAGCCAAAAGTCCTTCTCCTTTTAGGCAAAAAACAAAACTCCGATTTTCTCTAAAAGGAACACTTGCACCAAAAAGGAAAAAATTTGAAAAAACTAGAATTTGACCTAAAAGTTTAGTTTAAAAGGAAATATCATCTTCCTCACTTCTTTTAAAAACCCAACTTCTCAACTTAGCAAAAATGAGCAAAAATGCCATAAACAAAGATTATAAGATTAAAGCTCTAATTAAAATTTAATAATTAAAATCGATAAATAAGAAAGGCGGACAAAAATATGTGGCTACATCATGCCCCCTTTTGTACATCCTTTTAGGATTATAAGGTGGACAAAGGTATAGCCATTATTTTGTTCGATCGCATTAGAGATGAAGAGTGTCAAGGGTCAGGGATAAACAAGCGCCACATAACAAAATAAAACACGCTAAGGGCCAGGGATAAACAAGCGTCACTGCAGCAAAAGGTGTCAAAGGTCAGGGATAAACAAGTGCCACATGACAAAAACAAGCAAGATCGTGAACAAGGGTAAGCCTTGCTTATACGCATGTATATGCAAAATTTTGACTTATTTATTACCACTACTTTATCCTTCTTTTATTTTGCTCGAAAGATTAAAGCCTATAAAATAGCTTTTAGAACACAATTATTAAAACAAACATCAATTCATTGGATTGGAAAGCCTCATGGATACAATTCGTGACCAAAGAAAAGCCTTCTATCAGGCTTTACAGAGCAAATCCAGATAAAACGTAACTCCTACGACCAGAAGTTACTACTATTTACGCATAATACTTCTTTACAAAATTTGCGTTTAGCGGATTGGGTAGGTCATTGCCATCCATGTCAGTCAAAACCAAAGTCCCACCTGAGAATGCCCTTTTTACCACATATGGCCCTTCGTAGTTTGGTGTCCACTTCCCCCTGTGATCTTTTTGAAATGGCAAGATCCTCTTTAAAACCAAATCCTCTTCTTCAAAGCAACGTTGGCGTACTTTCTTGTTATAAACTCGAGCCAACTTTCTCTGGTATAACTGTCCTCTACACAATGCAGTCATTCTTCTTTCTTCAATGAAGTTTAACTGCTCGTACCTTGCTTGAGCCCACTCTGCTTCATCTAACTCCGCCTCTTTAATCACTCTGAGAGACGAGACTTCAACTTCAAAAGGTAAAACTACCTCAATTCCATATACTAAAGAAAATGGAGTTGCCCCAACTGAAATGCGAATGGAGGTTCGGTAACCGTGTAGAGCAAAAGGCAACATCTCATGCCAATCTTTGTACGTGATAGTCATCTTCTCTATACATTTATTGATATTCTTGTTTGCCAATTCTACGGCTCCATTCATCTTAGATCGGTAAGGAGTAGAATTAGAGTGCCTAATTTTGAATTGAGTACACTACTCATCCATTAACTTGTTGTTTAAGTTTTTTGCATTATCAGTAATGATCCGCTTAGACAAGCTATAACGACATATGATGTCTCTTTTTATGAACTTGAGCACGACTTACTTAGTGACGCTTCTATACGAGGTGGCGTCTACCCACTTTGTGAAATAGTCAATGGCTACCAGAATAGAGCGGTGACCATTTGATGCTTTTGGTTCAATTGGTCTTATCACATCCATACCCCACATAGAGAAAGGCCACAGAGTCGTTAGTACATGAAGAGATTGTTGGGATTTATGCCATAAACTTATGTAATTTTGATCAATTAAATAAAGTGTTATTTGTTTTGATAAGATTATTGTCTTGCTTTTATAAATCCAATAAACTAAGCTCCAAGGTTATAACGTTTATCTTGAAATCAGTGTAGTTGACACTATTTGGGTTGACTTCAAGATTATAACCTAAATAGTCTATGGTATAAGAATAAGGTTGGAAACCTTATTCTAGTAACACCATGGATGCGGCCCACTTTGCAATTAGTACAAATGAGGTAATCCAACTCATTCATGTAGTTAACATGCGAGTGGGGGCATCCTGTATGAAGAGTTCATACAAGATCTGGATCATGAAATTATTAGTCTAACGATGTAACAATCAGTTAATGAGGATAAGACTAGTAATTTATAGATGGTCATTAGTGACTCGACACGAATCTTGAGGAAGTTAAGAACTCCCGCTTATATAGGGTTTGTCCTTAGACTAGTATGGGTGAGAGTGGCCTGTAGCCGACTCAATAAGCCTACCTTCTAAGGGACAGAACCTCGTAGGTGGCTGGGAACTCAACCGTGCAAGATGGAATTCACTCATTCCTCTACTGAGGAATTAGATAGGTTGTTCCCTTAAGAATTGACTCTAGGTCTTGAACAACGGGGCCCCACCCTCTATGAGGGTATGAGTCTAAGGTAGCACCTTAGACTTGTTGTTCATTAGAGGATCAGTGGTGCTTAAGGAACAAAGAGGTAATCACAGGGATAAAACGGTAATTTGACCCAGCTGTGATTACGACCTTGTGAAGGGTCGACTCATGGGTAATGACTATATCAGTGGACACAATAATATCTACAGTGACGAGAGTGTAGCTACAAGTCTATAGTGGAGTGACTTGTAGTTAATGAATATTGATTAACTGGATCAAAGAGTTTGATCAGTTAATCTCACATATTTGGAGCTCATGATCTTTAGGTCCATTAGATCCCTCCGTTGGCTCAATATGGTAAAATTGAGGGTATAAAGTTAGGAGTAAAATTGAAATGTTCAATTTCATACATGAGGTGTTATATCTATTATATATGATATAATTGATATAATATATAGTTTTAATGTGAATTAGATTCATATATAAACTATATACTAAAGAGAGAATAAAGGAGGGGTAGGATGGTCATTTCCATCCCATTCCCCTATATATATGGTTGCATGAGATGCAACTAGGTTAAGACATTCTAAGCAATTCCTAGCCTTTTGTTGTTGTTGGAAAAGTTCCAAGACAACAAATATCTGTCTCACAAAACACCTCACTATTCCTAAAGGGAACCCACCTTCCTCCCTCACCTAGAGAACAACGGAGAAGATCAGGTGGTAGTGTCGGTGTTTATCACGAGTTTGTGTTCTTTGAGATCGTGATGAGGGGGAGAGGATCACTCGAAGAAAGGTTCTTCAAAGGTAACATTCTTGCTGTCAATTCTATTTTATGCTTAATCTTGCTATTTGTGTTATTGAATAAATTGTTGTAACTAAATCAAGAGCACGCGATTCGCAATCGCTTCCGCTGCGGGGACTTCGATTCCGTTCAATTGGTATCAGAGCCCAATTGCGTTCTTGATTTATGTTCTAGATTTTTCAAGTACAAGGTGGGATTTACTGTCTTTGCATGAGATGTATGAACGGTTTTGCAAAATTAGATGTTTTCAATTTTGGCACTTAGATTTACAATTTTCATTGAAATGTTCAATGTAAGGGCCCGGTGTTGGGCAAATTTTAATTGTAAATCGAGTCTGTAAGTCCGTGTCGATCGAGGCAAAGCGATTCTTTGAGAAGATCGAGCTAAAACGAAGCTAGATTTGGAGAAATCAAGTTATTATGCGTCTGCGAGGTTGCAACGCTTGTTCATCGGCGTTACAGTAGCGCCGCGCTTGTGAGAAAGCGCAAAGAAGGCGCGTGCAACGCTTCGGCGAAGAAGGCGACAAAGCGGCGTTGCTACTTGGCTGCCGCTTATCGCGATGTAACGCCGAGTACGTTTTCGCGAGGAGCAGCAGGCGAGAAAATGTTTTTTTATTATATATATTAATTATAAAAACGTTTTATATTTTATATTTAATATATTTAATTTTAATTAATATAATTATATTATATTAATTAAAATTATTTTTTAGGGTGTCAAAATTGGTCTAATTTTTGCTATTTTAATTATGCAATTGTTGTGTAATTATTGCCATGCATAGTGTATGCTTGTATTTTAGAAATCCCACCTTAGGTTAAGCATTTTCATGCATCATTTATAATATAAGGAGTTATATTATATAGTTTGCATGATTAATTAATATAAGGTTCTTATATTAATTTTTGGATGACATTGACATGCATTATTTTTCATGAGATGAATATGCTATGAATGTCTTATTATTCATGTGATAAATGATCAAGCACTATGACATAGTATGCATGTCACCTAAGGTTAATTATTAGTTTTAAAATGTTTAGAACTTGGAAATAATAGACCTTAGGTTATCTAGTTCTAATTAGATTAGAATTAGGAACCAATTAATTTATAAGCTATGATTAAAAGAGGAACTCATGCGAGGAAAGTTTTGTCTAGGGGTGAGGTATTTAAAGCGACGGAAGCGGAACACCCTACAGGAGGCGACACGGGAGTGAAATTTAATTAGAGAGTCTTATAAATTACAGTAGCGTCAGCGGGTTTATTAAGGGGTTAGTAAACTAGAAATCCTAGGTTTAATATAAGGAGTTATATTAACGAACTTAGGATAAAATAAATATAAGAGTTATATTGATTATCAATATAAGAGTTATGTTGATAGAGTTAGGTAAAACCATTAGTCGAGTTTTAGCCTAAGAAAGATTCCTATAGACTTAAAGTATTCAGTGGGAGGAAAAAGTGTATGAGATACATATTTTTTTCCACCTACGCTATCTCAAGGAAGTTCACACCGTGAGACTCATACTTGGCCTCGTGGCGCAAACGGGAGCGTCCCCCTTCGAATGGTGTTTGTATGAGTCAATATCAAGGAGAATGGAGAGGGTACTTATAGTGAGTGGGAGCAGGTTTAGTGAAAACAAAATCTACGGTCTCTTTTGTCGGTTTACACCGTTAGACCACTATGGTCAGCCTGCTAGTTTGGCCTGGACCAGACAATCCCTTCGGAGGGCTTGATCATAGAGGATCTAACACAGTAGACACCCGAAAGGGATAAAGATTTCTTTAGACTATTTTCTAATCTAGTTCTCCCTTCGGCGGATTTTATTGGATCGAGACTCTGAGATCTAAAGACAAAGGGTTACACTCACGGGGTACATAAGTTGTGTATGTATCCAGACCGAAAAATGGTAACTAAAACCTATAGGAATAAGAGTTATTACGGCATTAGGTTTTGTTCAAGAGTGTCTTGATCCAGAGGAGGAGTGTTTTTTATTACCCTTCGGTTTCATACATTGTAAACCTTTGGAGTATCATTGCAAATTATAAATGGCCTAGGAATCAATTGGTAATTAGCTAAAAAATGATTGGATTAGAGTTATAGCAAGAAACTCATACAAGTTTGTTTGTAAATTTTCAGCAAAAATGTCTAGCTCTATAATTTCCTTATTGGGTGCCGAAAAGTTAACCGGAGAGAATATGATGACATGGAAAAACAAACTCACCACTATTTTGGTAGTGGATGATCTGATGTTTGTGCTAACTGAGGAGTGTCCTCAGGTGCCAGGCTCGAATGCGTCACGAAATGTTCGTGATGCATATGATCGATGGATCAAGGCCAATGATAAGGCCAAGGTCTACATCTTTGGCAAGTATATGCGACATATTAGCCAAGAAGCATGAGGGCATGATTACCGCGAAGGAAATCATGGATTCTGTGCAGGGTATGTTTGGACAACAGTCCACACAAGCTCGACATAATGCCCAAAAGTACATATTCAACTCGAGGATGCCACAGGGTACATCTGTTCGGGATCATGTCCTGGATATGATGGTACACTATAACATCGCGAGTCGAATGGTGCTTCCATCGATGAATCGAGCAGTCAACTTCATTTTGGAAACCCTTCGAGATAGTTTCCTGCAGATTTAGAAGTAATGTTGTTATGAAGAAGCTTACTTTTAATCTTACCTCCCTTTTGAATGAACTCCAGACCATTCAGTCTTTGATGAAAATTCAGGGATCGAAAGGTGAGGCAAATGTTGCCAGTAGGAGTTATCACAGAGGTTCGACCTCTAGGACAAAAAGCGAGCTTCATCTTCTTCGACACGAGAGGTAAGAAGAAGAACATGAAGAAGGTTGGTAAAGGAAAAGGGTGACAAAGCTGCTGGCCAGAGAAGGGCAAGAAAGTCAAAGATGTTCTTGACAAAGGAAAGTGTTTCCACGCAACGAAGAGCGGGCATTGGAAAGCAGGCTGTCCGAAGCACATTTGAGAAAAAGAAGAAGGAAGGTAAATATGATTTACTTTGCGAAGCTTGTTTAGTTGATAATGATAAAAGCAGCTTGGATACTTGATTCAGTGTCACTAATCATGTTTGCTCTTCTTTTCGTGGAATTGATTCTGGCGGCTACAACAAGGAGAGATAACGCTCCGGGTTGGAAATGGAGAAATCGTCTCGGTGTGTGATGAGGCACAATGAAGCTTTATTTTGGCAAGAAATATGTATTGTTGGACAATATATTAGTGATATCAGGGTTTACTAGAAACTTTATTTCCATTTCTTGCCTTATTAACCAATGTATTTCTGTTTCTTTTCTATGAATAAAGTGTTTATTTTGAAGAAAGGTTTAGAAATATGTTAAGTTTCATTAGAAAATGGATTGTATGTTTTAAGGCCTAATTCAGTCAAAATGGTTTTGAACACTGAATTATTTAATACTGCAAACGCACAAACTAAGAAACGTAAAATTTCTCCTAAAGAAAATGCTCATCTATGGCATCTAAGATTGGGTCACATTAATCTCAATAGGATTGAGAGATTGGTAAAGAACGGACTTCTAAACGAGTTAGAAGAAAATTCCTTGCCAATATGTGAATCATGCCTAGAAGGCAAAATGACTAAAAGACCTTTTAGTGGAAAAGGTTATAGAGCCAAAGATCGTCTAGAGCTTATACATTAAGACCTTTGTGGTCCAATGAATGTCAATGCCAGGGGAGGATATGAATATTCATCTCTTTTATAGATGATTATTCCAGATATGAGAATATTTACCTAATGCACCACAAGTCTGAAGCACTTGAAAAGTTCAAGGAATTCAAGACTGAGGTTGAAAATCAATTAGGTAAAAAAGTTAAAACACTTCGATCGGATCGAGGTGGAGAGTAATGGATTTAAAATTCCAGAACTATATGATAGAACATGGAATTACATCCCAACTCTCAGCTCCCGGCACACCACAACAAAACGGTGTATCAGAAAGGAGAAATAGAACCTTGTTGGACATGGTTCGATCAATGATGAGTTATGCTCATCTCCCTAGTTCCTTTTGGGGTTATACAGTGGAGACTACAGTATACATTTTGAATAGTGTGCCCTCCAAAAGTGTTTCTGAAACACCTTTTGAACTCTGGAAAGGACGTAAAGGTAGTTTATGTCACTTCAGAATATGGGGTTGTCCAACACATGTACTTGTGACAAATCTAAAGAAGTTGGATTCACGTTCAAAGTTGTGTCTATTCGTAGGATACCCAAAAGAAACAAGAGGTGGTTTATTCAATGATCCTAAGGAAGATAAGGTTTTTGTGTCGACAAATGTCACCTTCTTGGAGGAGGACCACATAAGGGACCACAAACCAAAAAGTAAGGTAGTATTGAGTGAATTAGACGGAACATTAGCAAATGTTGCTAATAACAAAACTAGTACGTCAACAAGAGTTATTGATACTAGTTTGTCTAGTCAAAAGAGTCCATCTCAAGAGTTGAGTATGCCTCAACGTAGTGGGAGGGTTGTGATCTGACTGACAGATTACATGGGTTTAATTTGAAACCCAAGTTGTTATACCAGGATGACAAGCTGCGAGGATCCATTGACTTATAATCAAGCAATGGTTGACATTTACAAAGACAAATGGGTCATAGCCATGGACCAACAAATGGAGTCTATGCACTTCAATTCTTTTTGGGATCTTGTAGATAAGTCTGATGGGGTAAAACCTATAGGTTGTAAGTGGATCTACAAGAGAAAACGTGGTGTAGATGGGAAGGTGTAAACTTTTAAAGCTAGACTAGTAGCAAAGGGTTATACCCAGGTTGAAGTGGTTGACTATGAGGAGACCTTTTCACCTGTTGCTATGGTAAAGTCTATTCGTATCCTTCTTGCCATTGCCGCATATTATGACTATGAGGTATGGCAAATGGATGTCAAGACAACCTTTTTGAATGGCAATCTTGAGGAAACCATCTACATGGACCAACCCAAAGGGTTCATTAAACCAGGACAAGAGCAAATGGTTTCCAGGCTTAAGTGGTCGATTTATGGACTGAAACAACCCTCTAGGTCCTGGAATATAAGATTTGATGAGGCTATCAGATCTTATGGTTTTGACTAGAATGATGATGAACCTTGTGTCTACAAGAAAATCATCAATAGTTTTGTAGCTTTCCTAATTCTCTATGTGGATGATATCCTACTCATTGGGAATGATGTAGGTTATCTTACTGACATCAAGGAATGTCTAGCTACATAATTCCAAATGAAAGATTTGGGTGATGCGTGATTTGTTCTTGGGATCCAGTTGTCCAGGAACCGCAAGAATAAAACACTAGCCTTGTCTCAAGCATCATACATAGACAAAGTGTTGTCAAGGTTTAAGATGCAAGATTCCAAAAAGGGCTTGTTGCCTTTTAGACATGGAATCCATTTGTCTAAGGAACAGTGTCTTAAGACACCTCAAGGAGTTGAGGATATGAGACGGATTCCTTACGCATCAGCTATTGGGAGCCCGATGTACGCCATGTTGTGTACTAAGGTCCGACATACATTTTTGCGAGTTGGGTTGGTCAAGAGGTATCAATCCAATCCAGGACTTGAACACTGGACAACGATTAAAACAATCCTTAAGTATCTTCGGAGAACAAGGAACTACATGCTTGTGTATGGGGCTAAAGATTTGATCCTTACATGATACACAGATTCTGACTTTCAGACTGATAAAGATTCTCGAAAATCTACATCAGGGTCAGTTTTCACTCTTAACGGAGGAGCTGTAGTATGGCGATGCGTCAAGCAAGGATGCATCGTTGATTCCACCATGGAGGCCGAATATGTAGCAGCTCATGAAGCAGCTAAGGAGGCCATTTGGTTAAGGAAATTTATGCTAAATTTGGAAGTTGTTCCAAATATGACTTTGCCCATCACGCTGTATTATGATAACAGTGGTGCAATGGCAAATTCGAGGGAACCCCGAAGTCACAGGAGGGGAAAGCACATAGAGCGGAAATATCATCTCATCCGGGAGATCGTGCGTAGAGGAGACGTGATTGTCACGAAGATAGCCTCAGAGCAAAACATTGCTGATCCTTTTACAAAGGCTCTCATCGCTAAAGTATTTGAGAGTCACCTAGAAGGTCTAGGTTTACAAGTCTTCCCCAACTAGGGCAAGTGGGAGTATTTTGTACAAAGGGGTTTAAATGCCCTAGTTTATTGTATTTACATTACTGTAATGTTTAGTACTCCACAAGCTTTAGGTCAAGTGGGAAATTGTTGGGATTTATGCCCTAAACTTGTGTAATTTTGATCAATTAAATAAAGTGTTATTTGTTTTGATCAGATTATAGTCTTGCTTTTATAAATCCAATAAACTAAGCTCCAAGATTATAACGTTTATCTTGAAATCAGTGTAGTGGACACTATTTGGGTTGACTTGAAGATTATAACCTAAATAATCTATGGTATAAGCATAAGGTTGGAAACCTTATTCTGGTAACACCAGGGATGCGACCCACTTTGTAATTAGTACAAATGAGGTAATCCAACTCATTCATGTAGTTGACATGCGAGTGGGGGCATCCTGTATGATGAGTTCATACAAGACTGGATCGCAAATTATTAGTCTAACCAATGTAACACAGATTAATGAGGATAAGACTAGTAATTTATAGATGGTCATTAGTGACTCGACACAATCTGAGCAAGTTAAGAACTTACCTTATAGGGTTTTGTCCTTAGACTAGTATGGGTGAGAGTGCCCGGTTGCCGAATCAATAAGCCTACCTTCTAAGGGACAGAACCTCGTAGGTAGCTAGGAACTTAATTGTGCATGATGGAATTCACTCATTCCTCTATTGAGGAATTAGATAGGTTGTTCTCTTTAGAACTGACTCCAGGTCTTGAATAACGGGGCCCCGCCCTCTATGATGGTATGAGTCTGACTTGTTGTTCATTAGAGGATCAGTGGTACTTATGGAACAAAGAGGTAATCACAGGGGTAAAACGGTAATTTGACCCAGCTGTCATTACTAACAACCTGTGAAGGGTTGACTCATGGGTAATGACTACATCAGTGGATACAATAATATCTGAGTGAGGAGAGTGCGACTACAAGTCTATAGTGGAGTGACTTGTAGTTAATGAATATTGATTAACTGGATCAAAGAGTTTGATCGATTAATCTCACATCATTGGAGCTCATGATCTATAGGTCCATTAGATCCCTCCGTTGGCTCAATATGGTAAAATTGAGGGTATAAAGTTAAGAGTGAAATTGAAGTGTTCAATTTCATACATGAGGTGTTATATCTATTATATATGATATAATTGATAGAATATATAGTTTTAATGTGAATTAGATTCATATATAAACTATATACTAAAGAGAGAATAAAGGAAGGGTAGGAGGGTCATTTCCATCCCATTCCCCTATATATATGGTTGCATGAGATGCAACTAGGTTAAGACATTCTAAGCAATTCCTAGCCTTTTGTTGTTGTTGGAAAAGTTCCAAGACAACAAATATCTGTCTCACAAAATACCTCACTATTCCTAAAGGGAACCCACCTTCCTCCCTCACCCAGAGAACAATGGAGAAGATTCGGTGGTAGTGTCAGTATTCGTACGAGTTCGTGTTGCTGAGATCGTGACCGTGGGAGAGAGAATCACTCGAAGAAAGGTTCTTCAAAGGTAACATTCTTGCTGTCCATTCTATTTTATGCTTAATCTTGTTATTTGTGTTCTTGAATAAATTGTTGTAACTAAATCAAGAGCGCGCGATTCGCAATCGCTTCCGCTGCGGGGACTTCGATTCCCTTCAGAGAAGAGGTTGGAGTGTGCATTTCATATGCATATATCTGACATTTATGACATTTCCTTGCATATTTAATGCAATTTGATTCCATGGTCAACCAATAGTAGCCAACACGTAGGACTTTCCTTGCCATCATGTGCCCATTTGCATGAGTCCCGCAAACTCCTTCATGCACTTATTCAACTATCTTTTTAGCCTCCGCGTCATCAACACACCTTAGCAAAGTCATGTCATGATTTCTTTTATATAACACATCCCCATACAAAAAGAAACTCATGGCTAACTTCCTGATCGTGCGCTTATTATTTTCGGATGCCCCTAGTGGGTATTCTCGACATGTAATGTAACGTTTAATGTCGTGATACCAGGGCCTCCCATCTGGTTCTTCCTCAATGCTCAAGCAGTAGGCTGGCACTGCTCGCTTTTGAAAATTTAAAGGTTGAATTTCCTTATCACAATCTTGCTTGAACAAGGCAGGCAAGGTGGCTAATGCATCTGTAACTTGATTACTTTCTCGTGGAACATGCTCAAACGTGATTGACTCAAATGATTTAGCCAAATCTTGAATATACTTATTATAAGGGATCAATTTAAGGTCTCTTGTTTCCCATTCTCTATTCAATTGGTGTATCACCAAAAGAGAATCTCCAAACACTTGCAATTTCTTCATCTTCATGTCAAATGCCATTTGAACTCCCATATTGCATGCCTCGTACTCGGCTACGTTATTCGTACAGTCGAAGTATAACTTGGCAGTTAATGGATATAGCTTCCCTTCAGGAGATGTCAACATAAATCCGATTCCATGTCCCACCTCGTTTGTTGCTCCATCAAACCACATTGTCCACATTTCCAAGTCATGTGGCACATCTGATAGAACCATAATGTCCTCGTCTGGAAACTCGTATTTCATCCGCTCATAATCCTCTACTGGCAACTCGCCCAAACAATCAGCGATTGCACTCCCTTTTATGGCCTTCCTTGTAACATAAACAATATCATATTCTGATAACAAAACCTGCCACTTAGCTACTCGTCCGGACAGAGATGGTTTTTTGAAAATGTACTTTATGGGATCCATCTTCGTGATAAGCCATGTCGTGTAATACAACATGTACTGTCTCAATCTTTGGGTTGCCTACGCTAGGGCACAACAAGTTTTTTCTAACAAAGAGTAATTTGACTCATAACTTGTAAATTTCTTGCTCAAATAGTAAGTAGTCTGCTCTTTCCTCCCTGAAGAATCATGTTTCCCGAGCACACATCCCATTGACCCTTCTTTTACTGTTAAGTAAAGGATTAGTGGGTGTCCTAGTATCGGTGGGACCAACACTGGAGGGTTTTGCAAGTATTCTTTGATTTTCTCGAAAGCTCTTTGACAATCCTCATTCCAACGACATACTTCACTTTTGCGTAATAATCTTAGCATCGGCTCGCAAGTTTGAGTTAAGTGCGATATGAATCGTGCAATATAATTTAACCGCCGTAAGAAACTTCTTACCACCTTTTGAGTCTTTGGAGGTTTTAGATCTGTTATTCGTTTTATCTTATCGGGATCTACCTTGATTCCTTCTTGACTAACAACAAACCCCAATAATTTTCCAAAAGATACCCCAAATATGCACTTTGCTGGATTCAACTTTAATTGAAATTTCCTTAGTCGCTCAAAAAGCTTACGAATAGTGACAATGTGCTTTTCTCCTTGCTTGGACTTGGCGATCATGTCGTCTACATACACCTAAATTTCTATGGGCATTAGATCATGAAAAAGAGTAACCATGGCTCTTTGATAAGTTGCCCCTGCATTCTTTAAAGCAAAAGGCATAACTTTATAGCAAAATGTCTCCCATAGAGTGATGAAAGTCGTCTTTTCTTGGTCTTCAAGAGCCATTTTAATTTTGTTGTATCCTGAAAATCCATCCATAAATGAGAAAGTAGAATATCCTGTTGTATTGTCCACTAAAACATCGATGTGAGGAAGTGAAAAATTATCTTTGGGACTTGCGCAATTCAGATCCCTATAATCCACACACATTCTCACCTTTCCATCCTTTTTCGGGACTGAGACAATATTTGCAACCCACTCAGGGTACTTTGCTACTGCTAAGAAGCCCGCATCAAATTGCTTTTTGACTTCTTCCTTTACTTTGAGCAACATTTCGGGCAGTTTTTGCCTTATGGGTTTACACTCGGCTTTAAGCGATAACCGATGTGTTACAATTTCTGTATTCAGACCAGGCATATCTTGGTAAGACCATGCAAATATGTCATTGTACTCACGTAAAAGGGCTACAAGATCCAAAAGATCTTGCTCCATAGCCAAGGTGTCGATTCGTATTTCTTTTACTTCCTCTAATGACCCCAAATTGATTACTTCTAGCGGCTCTTGGTAAGGCACAGTTTCTCTTTCTTCTTGCTTCATCAGTCTTAATAACTCTTGTGACACTTCAAAATCATCCTCCTCGCTTTGATCAATACTAAAAACTGGAACTTCAAAGTTGGCTTCTTCATCTTCAGCGTCCCTGTCAATGATCCAAGTTGTATTGGTGATAGATAGAGGATGACGGAAAGTGAATGACAATCAAGAATAATAAAACAAATGGGAGCGAAAGGAAGAGGTCAAGTGGATGAACTAAATAAAAGCCGACAATCCCTTTTTCATTTCTCAACAAAAAGGTACAAGTTCTTGAGATATAGATATTGCATATACATTAAGCAAGTAATAAAGAAGTGCCACTATTACAAAATTCATGGCTTTAAGCATAGCCACAAATAAATTATTACTCTTGCATCTTCCTAGTGACACCGGACCTCTCTTTAACATCCCAATTGTTTAACTCAAAGCCTGGAGGGCAGGGGTAAACTAGTTGTCGCGGCTTGGTGGCGCTTTCAGAGACAACAACGATCGAAGCGTCGGAGGCATTAACACAAAGCGGGTTGTCACCATGAATCACTTAACCCGATTTGAATGTCTCAGATATATGCGGTATATACATTCTTCCTTGCTCGACTTCTCGACCTTCAAGACGTGCACTTCTCACCTTTCTCTTTTCTTCTCTGACTCTCTTGCACTCATAAGCTGTTGGCTTGTACCCCATTCCAAACCTCTCCTTACTTTCAGGGAGGCAAACCACCTTTGGGTTTCCTTGATTATTCCGTCCCAACCCTTCATGCATCCGAAAATCGCTTTTTAGCATTACTCTTTCAACCATCAAAGCCGTCTTGGTTGAATAACGGTCTATATCCCAACCTTCGGATGGAAAGGTGGTGGCATTGGCAACCTCAAATGATCTATACGAGCACTCAAAAGCTTCTTCTGCTGCTTCTACATATGGAAACGATACTGTCTTTGTTACAAACATATCTTCCTCCCCGAAAACGACGACCTGACCATTTTCTACAACGAATTTCACTCTCTGATGAAGTGATGATGGAACAGCTCCTGTGGAATGAATCAAAGGACACCCAAGCAAACAACTATATGAAGAGTTTACGTCCATCACTTGAAATGTTACATTGAAAGAAGATGGCCTGATTTGTAGGGGAATTTCTATGTCTCCCATTACTTCCCTTTGAGCACCATCGAAAGCCCTAACAACCATGGTACTTGGCTTTAAATAGGAGGAGTCCACGGGAAGCTTCATCAATGTCGATTTTAGCATTATGTTTAAAGATGAGCCATTGTCCACAAGAACTCTAGCCACCAGATGATCTTTACACCTTACAGAGATGTGTAGTGCCTTAGTGTGTCCAGTACCCTCAGGCGTGATCTCATCATCAGAGAAGGTAATACAATTCGTAGCAGTTATGTTTCCCACAATTTCACTGAGTGCATTTACCAAAATATCAGGGCCTACATGAGCTTGGTTAAAAACATCAAGCAAAACTTTGCGGTGCGGCTCAGAATACAGAAAAAGTGATAGAATTGATATCCGAGCTGGGGTGTGATGTAACTGCTCTATCACTTTATACTCACTTTGCTTAATCAATTTCAAAAACTCACGTGCCTCTTCTTCTTTCATTGATTCCTGACTCGTTTTTTTTTTCCTGTTATGGCCATTTTTTCTTGGAAAGCTTTATCTAGATCTTTTAAACCATCTTCGTTGATTATCTCCACAGCTTTGCCCTTACGTTGTCTAATTTCCTATTCTTTTGAAATAGTTTTCAAAAATTCTGGCGTGTAACATCTACCACTACGAGTCATTCCTCCGACTACTAAGATGTTAGGTGTAGAAGCACCATTATCCGTGATGAACTGACATTCGTATTTCCAAGGTACAAGTCGACTATCCTTATAAGCAAAGGGACTGGGTACTTCTACAATCATTGGCTTGGGTACTTGAATATGAGAAGTGGTACCTGGATTACTCTTATAGTGAATGATTAATGGTTTTGGTGAAGATGACACTTCTCCTGTCGTTTTCTCAGAGGAGGACGCATGAGTAATCATGTCAACATTCATCTCCGTAGGTATTCATCGGCTCACAATCAGTAACTTTGAATCCCATAGTTTTTGCACATGCTGCTTAAAATCATCACAATCTTCTATGGAATGTCCGACCATTCCTTTATGAAAAGGGCATATCTTCTCGTTATGCAAGCCCATTTATGCTACTCTGCTTAGAGCCTACCGAAAGATATCCGACATCGCAAAGAATTTTAAAGAGATTCTTCATAAACGTATTCAAATTTTGGACTTTATCTTTATAGCATTCTTCTGACGCTTCAATGACATTCACAGTCTGATTTTCATGGTTTTGGAGAGGATTTTGATTAACATAAGGCCCTTCCCCTGCTTTTTTGAATTTTAACCATCCTGCTTTAACCAAACTTTGTACCTTAGCCTTTAATGGATAACAATTCTCTAGGGAATGTCCAATTGCCCCTGCATGATATTCACACTACGCACTTGGATCGTACAATTTAGGATACGGTGGTCGTAATGACTCTTGAGGCACAACGACAACTTGATGGTTTTTTAGTAATTGAGGCAAAAGCTCAGTGTACGTCATGGGAATGGGATTAAAACGCATTTGTTTCCAATTGTCGCCAGTAACACGCTGATTTGATTGATTCGGTTGACTTTGCCCTCCAAGTTGAGGACTACGGTTATAACTCGCAGGTCTTTGAGTTGGTGAAGTAATATGGATCACAACTTTCGGTCCTGAGCTTACCTCATGGACCTCTCCCTCCTTCTTCTTAGGAGTCATTACCTTTCTCAGATTTGCCTCAAGTGCTGCATCTGTGATCCTCCCATTCTTAACTCCATACTCTATCCTTTCTCCAATTGTTATGATGTCAGAAAAATTTGTGGACGCACTTCCGATAATCCTGTCATAATATGGTGCTCGCAGAGAATTGATAAACATGGTTGATAATTCTTTGTAAGTTAAAGGAGGTTGTACTTGAGCAACCAATTCTCTCCACCTTTGGGCATACTCCTTTAAAGTCTCGTTAGCCTTCTTTTCCATTCATTGAAGATCTAAACAATCGGGTGCCATGTCAATATTGTACTTATACTATTTTAAGAAAGCATCAGCCAAATCTTTCCACTTGTGCAGTTGGGAGCCATCCAAATGCATATACCAACGAGACGCTAGGCCAGTCAGGCTGTCTTGAAAACAGTGAATCAATAACTTATCATCGTGCGCATAGGCCGACATTTTCCTACAATACATGACCAGATGACTCTTTGGACATGTAGTCCCATTATACTTTTCAAACTCTGGCATCTTGAACTTTGGGGGAATAACAACATCTGAAATCAAACATAGTTGGCTAGTATCGATATCGCCATAGACGTCGGCACCCTCAATCGCGCGTAGTCTTTCTTCAAGGAACTCCAACCTTCCTTTTCCTAACAAATCTTCGGAAGTCTTTTTACGATTTTCTGTGGTTGGAACAAATATTGGATCACTCATATGACTGGCCTGCTGCGAAACTCGACCGGGATCTTGCACAGGGAAAGATGCTGGGTAAGCTACCCAACCATGTGTGGGTTTGACACCATTAGCGGCGTAAACCCTAGAGGGTAAAAAGGAGTGTCATCTAGCCCTTGGTTTTGACCTATCTCAGCTTGCAACGACGTTCCTGCTACAGACTTTTCCTTTCTTATGGTAAGAAGCTCCAAGATCTTTGCTACTTGTTCTTTCAATTCTTCCACCTCTAGGCGGACTGCTTGTACCTGGTCGTTCACTTGATCATCCATGAATTTGGCCTTCCTTCTCGTCCAATATGAATGATGAGGAGGTGAACTTCGAGCTATTTTGTAAACTTTGAACATTTTATTATAAAAGAAGGAGTAATGGTTTGATTAGTCAAAAAGAAAATTTTGCTAACGAAGTTAGATCTTTGTTAGTGCTAACATGAAATGAATGAATGCAAGCTAGAAAAAAAAATGAGGATTCATTCAATGGTCAAAATTCACCATTACAAGAGTCGTTTAAAAATGAAACAACAAACAAGCCAAAACAAGACCTAATGGTAACACCCAAAATGCCCGAGGTCTCGTCCTATCACCCCTAGGAATCTAATCAAATCTTCACTGCCTGGCTATGTGTGGGAACGATGCCTTGTCGAAGAATACTGGCTCTTTCAGCTAATCGGTCGACCTTTCTAGCTATCAATCTCAACCTCTCGGCTCCTTGTTCGACTTGTCCTTTTATGTGGTCATAATGACACCTCAGATTTCCATACTCGTCCCTCTAAATTGTGAAGTCTGTACTCATCGCTTGATGCTCTTCCTTTAATCGAGTATGACCTTCCATCACTACTTCGTTCGCATTTCGATATACTACCAACTGGTGCTCCAAACTTGCAATAGTATCTTGAAGCAGTGTACTTCTCCGTTCTGCATCGACGAATTGGCTCTTATACTTATCTGTCAGGTTTTGCAAAACTTCCTTTTCTTTTTCAAAAGACACAATTGTCTCTTGTGACTTTGTAACTTGTTCATTAAGTATATCTTGGAAGTCTTTCATGGCATTGTTGAGCTTCCGTAGCTCTTGCTTCAGGTCTTTGATGTGTAATTTTTGAGCCTCTGCCCCACCTTGTAGGACTTCTATTTCTCTACACAAGCCTCTATTTTTCTTTCGCAGTTGGACGACTTCTGCGTTTAGAGAACCATTTTCCCTCTCTAATTCAAGTTGTCTCTATAAACGTTGTTGAACTTCTTCCAACTGTCTTTTCACGCTTGTGGATTGTCCAATCCATAATTTAACTTCAGCCCTTAATTCCTCGCTTTCCTTCCTGGGGACAGAGTTTCTTTCTTTTGCAAGCTTCAATTCTATTTCCAAATCAGCATGGTCTATCTTCAAGGCTTCCTCTAAATCAATTGGCATTGGTGAAACATCAATTTTTGCCCCAATTCTGATTTCCCTCCAGTCTTCGTATTGTGGCATGGTTCCTTCACAATGTTCGATATTTTTCAATTTCCTTATCTCCTTCCAAACATTGATTGCCTGATTGCTCATGGTATTAGCAACGTTGGAATTGTGCGAGAACTCCCAATCCTCCAAACCCGGGGATAAGCCTGGTGCAAATTGCTTGACCATACGTAGTACCAACAGAGGCGAGTAAGCGATACCTCCCCACGGTCCTAAAAGTGGTACCAATGGCAATTGCCAACATCGATATGTTATGGGACCTGAAGGTAGCCATGTCGCCCTCCATACTACTTCATCCAATGTCAGGTGGCTTAGAAAAAGCTTCCATGCTTCGATAAAGGGAAAGCTTGGATCCCAATGTGCAGCAATGAAATCTCTCACCGTGTTTCTTGCAACATTCCATGGATTGCTAAACCTTATAGAGCATACTTGAACTTGCTCGAATACTTCAGATGACTAGAAATCCACAAAAAGAGCATGGGTGCGTAACTAAAAACTTCCCTTTGCCTTGCAATTTACAATAGCTCAAAGATCTGAGGGTTTCTGCAAGAATTAGAATTACGGGGTTTACTCCGCGCTCAATTCCAATGAAGAGTTTAACGACTTGCTCTTCCACGTATCCTCTAATTCTTTGAAAAATAACCATGCCATAGATACACATGGCTAAGAGAGACAAACCCTTTTCTCCCGTCAAGCACGTACCCGTGAGGCTGATCAAATAATCAACAGGAATGCAATTCCTCCCTTCCTTGACTTTCATTTGCTTCTTTATATCTGAACCATGAACGCCACCCAAAAACTTGGATAAAGATCTTTGTAAAGTTGACCTTCGATGATGAATGAAGACTTTACTTCCTATACTGGCTGGTACACGTATTAAAGCCCGATACTCCTCGATTGTGGGAGTCAAATCAAACATCTTAAATGAGAAACATTTAAGCACGGGATCCCAGAAATGAACTAAAGCTTGCAAATCGTTCAGGTTGACGTCTGCATACATGAGATCAACAATATTCCCATACACTGCATTAAAACTAGCTCTGCTTTCCATATTCAAACCTTCCCATAAACCTTTTAATTCTGCAACATTGTTTAGAACGAGATCTAGCTGACGATCCTGACGGAGTTGGACCTCTGCAACTCTTGGCCAAATAACCTCTGATGATTGCTGCAACTGCCCAAACTGCTGGAACACTACATCCCATGAGTCTTCGTCATGGGTGGATTTGGCGAATGCCCCGGGCAAATGAGTGTCTATCATCCAAAGACTTTACCCAAAAAGAAAAGTGAGTCTAACGGTTGACTTAAATGAAAATACAACATATCATAGTCAAAGCAACAATATGAAAACTCCAAACAAAGTGAGGTTAAATTTAAAGATCCTAAAAGACACAGGTCCCCAAAATGATCATTGTCTTAATAACTTCATGATCATCTTGAGTGAGAATCTTTCGTGTGCCTGCACGGAAGTATAAACTTCTCGAAGGTCGACACTACTCCATGCTCGATTCTAGTCCTATTGGGAATGACCCGAGTAGAGGGCTCGTGATAGTGTGTGAGACAAAGTAGATAAACAATTAAAGTAAAGAAATAAATAACAAGGCCTTCAAACAGGTGAAGTTGGGTCTAAAAACCTAGACAATATCAGGTCCAAAAAAACGGTCTCACAATCATACATGATCATGTGACCAAATTGAGTGAGGATTTTTTCGTGTGCCTACACGGAAGCATAAGCTTCTCGAAGGTCAACACTACTCCATCCTCAAATCTAATCCTATTAGGAAAAGCCCGGGTAGGAGGCTTGTGATAGTGTGTGAAACAAAACAAAGTAGTAATGGAAGAAAAAAAATAAATGCATTAAAGTACAAATAAAGGAACAAAATAAATAAAACAAATAAATCAAGAATAACAAATGACCAAACTCTCGAGGTGGAACCTCATTTTCTCCAGTGGAGTGGCCAAGCTGTCGCCACGTACTTGCGACGCGGAGCGGCCGACGTTCTCAAAATATGGATATTTAAAAGGAGTCGCCACCAATATTTTTTTTAAAGGTGTGATTGGGCACCAAAATAGAATAAAACAAACCTTTTTTAAAAAAAAAGGTTGAAAAAAAATGGTATGCGAAAACCAGATTTTGGGTTCGGGAGTTGTTTGTGTATGGGGAAGGTGTTAGCACCCCCACAACAGCCGTTCAAAATGGTGGGCAGATTTTGGAAATAATATCACCTCAAGAATATGAAAAAAATTTAAAATTTCTCAAATTCATCCTAGTATAACCTCTTACAAAATAAATTTTTTTTTAAAAAAAGTTTTAATTAAATTCATTCTTTTCTTGATACCAAAATCTCGGACTCCCAAAGATAATGATCTCTCACCTCAAGAATTCTAGAAAATCGGACTCTCAAATATTTCTAGATTCCGTCGTAAGATTTGTTTAAAAAATTATAAAAAAAAAACCTTTTAAAAAAAATCACAAAAAGTTGTAAATAAAATTTAGTTTTTAAAAAAATCATTATAAACTAAATTTAAAAAAAAATGAAAATAAGCTTACAAAAAAAGATTTGAAACCATTAATGATAATCAAAATAAAATTATTTTTTTGAAATAATAAAATACAAATGCAATTTAAAGATAGATCATGCTTAACATAACAAATTTATCATACAAATAAGCAAATAAACGTCATTTAAAAAACTATGTTAATCAAATTTTACGAACAAAATAAACATATTAAAATCGATCTTGGACTTCCAATGAATCGATTTCTCACCTCGGGAAAACTACAAAATCGGACTCCGAAATATTTCTAGATACCGTCGCCGGCTTTTTTTTTAATTTAAAAACTACATATATTAAAATATTATAAATCATGTATTAATTAGCAGGCTTGAATCAAAACTTCAACTATAATAAATAAGAAAAAAATATTTACATTTTTAAACACACAAACATAACACAAAAAAAATTAAAAAAAAAAAAAAAGACAATGAGAATAACACTAATGATAATAATACAATTTCTTGAACTAATTTTCCTACTTTACAAAAGCTAGACATTTAAATAATATGAGACAGAAAGAGAAAAAAATAATAAAAAAAAGTATAATCGAAATTTAAAAAAAAATTAATATCTTGCAAGTAAGTGTTGGTGGCATCGCACGCTTGCGAGAAAGGGATGGTCAGTCATCCTTTCTCTTTTTTCTTTACATATATATATATAATAATATTATTAATAATAATATATAATAAAATTTAATAATAATAATATAATAGGTAATATAAAAGTATTGATTTATATATATAAAAAAATAAAAAAATACCGCCCATCTAATTTTTTTTTAATAATAATAATAATAATAGTAATAAAAAAAAAAGAGATGGGCGACAAAACAGCCGCCCATCAGATGGTTTTTTTTTTTAACATAATAATAATAATAATAATAATAATAATTTTACATTTAAAACAAAACAAATCCCAACCAAACCCTTTCTCTTTCTCTCAAATCCTAATCTCTCATTTCTCTTTCTTTTCCTTCTTTTTTTTTTTTTGTCTACCCTACCCTTTCTTCTTCTTCCAAGTTCAAACTTTTTCTTCTCCCTCTCAACTTCAACTTCAACTTACTGATTTTTTTAGCAACCCTTCACTGAACAGAAGCAAAATTTCTACTATGAAGGTACGTTTTACTTGTTTACTTCTCATTTCTTTGTTTGTACTTTTTTTTCACAACATATTACCTGCTCTTTTACTAGTTTGATCCCTTCTCTTTTTTTGCTTTACAACATGTAGTTCCTCCTTTTAGTTTGTTTTTTTTTTCATTTTTTATTACTTTCACATGATATTTCGATTTGTTTTTAGTTTCAATCATTCTTTTCTTTGAGGCTCAGTTTTTTTACTTCTAGCAAATGATAAAAGATATAGGAATAAAAAGAAGGAAAAAAAAACGGGAAGAATAAAACTAGCAATAAAAAAAACAGTAGCATAATAAAAAATGTGATACTAGTAACAAAATGAAAAAAAACCGCAATATAACGTATGATAAGAACACAAACATAAAGAAAAAAAATATAGATCAATGCGAAAATGATAATAACAACTAACAATAACAATGATAATAAAAAAATAAAACAAAATAAAACAAAAACCTCCTTTACTCAACTACTGTTTTTCAGGGGTGATTCGAGAACAGATCTAGAAGTGGGGAGAGTAATACAACTAGCTTGCCCATTGAAGTGCAGATCCTTGGGTCCAAACCCTAGCAAGTGCAACTTTCGGCCTAGCTCGATCGTTCTTATTGTATTTCAAACTCTCCTTTTTTTTTGTAAATAACTACTATGTAAAAAAAAAATTACTTTATAATTTCTCTGCTTTTTTTTGTGTAGATGGTTGTGGTGAGATGTGGAGAATAGGATTTTTTTTGTGTTTTTTTTCTTGGAATTCCCCCCTAGGGTTTTGAAAAACAAAGGCTTATAAAGCCAAAACTTCTTCCCCTTTTTGGCAAAAAAAACAAAACTCCAATTTTCTCTAAAACGAACACTTGCACCAAAAAGGAAAAAAATTTGAAAAAACTAGAGTTTGACCTAAAAGGTTAGTTTAAAAGGAAATACCATTTTTCTCACTTTTTTTAAAAACCCAACTTCTCACACTTAGCAAAAATTAGCAAAAATTCCATGAACAAAGATTATAAGATTAAAGCTTTAATTTAAATTTAATAATTAAAATCGATAAATAAGCAAGCCGGAAAAAAATATGTGGCTACGATAGCCTTTTATGAAAGAAGTTTATTTTTTTTAAAAAAAGAAAGATTTTGTTTTTTATCAAATTTATTTTTCTTGGGATCAAAATCTTGGACTTCCAAAGAAAATGATCCCTCCCCTCAAGAATTCTAGAAAATCGGACTCCCAAATATTTCTAGATTCCATCGTGGGAATTTTTAGAAATAAAAACGTTTTGAAAAATACTTATAAAAAATAAAAGAAAATTGGAAATAACATTTTGAGTTTTAAAACTTTTATAAGCTTTAAAAAAATAATATTGAAAATTTGAAAATAAACTTACAAAATAAGATTTGAAACTATGAACGATACTCAAAATAAATTAAGTTCGAATGATGGACGGTAAAAAATGCAAATTAAGGTAGATCATGTTTAATATAACAGATCGGTCATAACAAATAAATATTATGCACGAATATGCTGACAAATACTAAAGAGAAAAAAAAGAAATATTAAAATCGATCTTGGACTTCCAAAGAATCGATTTTTCTCACTCAGAGGAAAACTACAAAATCGAACTCCCAAATATTTCTAGATACCGTCATCGGCCTTTTTTTATTTAAAACCCACATATATTAAAATATTATACATCATGTATTAATTATGGAGCTTGAATCAAAACTTAAACTATAATAAATAAGAAAAAAAATATTTACATTTTTAAACACACAAACATAACACAAAAAAAATTAAAAAAAAAAAAAGACAATGAGAATAACACTAATGATAATAATACAATTTCTTGAACTAATTTTGTGTGACGCCCGAGGAAGAGGGGTACATGAATGAACCGATCCACATCTGAATGAGAGGGATCTTGAGGATATGAAAGCATGGTGCCGAGGAAAAGGGGTACATGCGAGGATGTGAAAGTATAATTGAGAAAGGCTTAAAAGAATTGATAAGCTACTACACTATACCAACAAGGTGCACCTTCCGCACCGGTGGCTCAATCATAGGAACTTCATAGTTAAGCGTGCTTGGCTTGGAACAATTCTATGTTGGGTGACCTCTGGAATTTTTCTGGGGAGCATGTGAGTGAGGACAAAGCATCTTTGAAAAGAACCCCGTGTTGGTTTGTGGGGATAGTGTCTTCACTCTTACAACTAGTCATGGATGATATAGTGGCCTTGGCCAGTCGTGAGAGAATCCACGGGCACAGGCGTTACAAATGGTATCGAGCGAACCTCTCCCGGTAAGATGTGGTTCGGGGGCGAACCATGGCGGAAGAGTGGGCATGTGACGCCTTGGGAAGAGGGTACATGAATGAGGCGATCCACATCCGAATGAGAGGATCTTGAGGATATGAAAGCATGGTGCCCGAGGAAAAGGGGTACATGCGAGGATGTGAAAGTATAATTGAGAAAGGCTTAAAAGAATTGATAGCTACTACCTATACCAACAAGGTGCACCTTCCTTTTCGGTGGCTCAATCATAGGAACTTCATAGTTAAGCGTGCTTGGCTTGGAACAATTCTATGTTGGGTGACCTCCTGGGAATTTTCACCGGGAGCATGTGAGTGAGGACAAAGCATCTTTGAAAGGACCGTGTTGGTTTGTGGGGATAGTGTCTTCACTCTTACAACTAGTCATGGATGATATAGTGACGCAGCCAGGTCGCAGAGAATCCTGGGCCTGGGGCGTTACAAATGGTATCAGAGCGAACCTCTCCCAGTAAGATGTGGTTCGGGGACGAACCATGGCGGAAGCTGGTGGGCATGTGACGCCCGAGGAAGAGGGGTACATGAATGAACCGATCCACATCTGAATGAGAGGGATCTTGAGGATATGAAAGCATGGTGCCCGAGGAAAAGGGGTACATGCGAGGATGTGAAAGTATAATTGAGAAAGGCTTAAAAGAATTGATAGCTACTACCTATACCAACAAGGTGCACCTTCCTTTTCGGTGGCTCAATCATAGGAACTTCATAGTTAAGCGTGCTTGACTTGGAACAATTCTATGTTGGGTGACCTCTGCAGAATTTTCTGCGGGAGCATGTGAGTGAGGACAAAGCGTCTTTGAAAGGACCCCGTGTTGGTTTGTGGGGATAGTGTCTTCACTCTTACAACTAGTCATGGATGATATAGTGACGCAGCCAGGTCGCAGAGAATCCTGGGCCTGGGGCGTTACATTTTGCTACTTTACAAAAACTAGACATTTAAATAATATGAGACAGAAAGAGAAAAAAAATAATAAAAAAAAAGTCTAATCGAAATTTAAAAAAAAATTAATCTTGGCGTATGCGTCGGTGGCATTGCCAATGACGCGAGAAAAGATGGTCGGTCATCCTTTCTTTTTTTTTTTATATATATATATAATAATATTATTAATAATTATATATAATAAAATTTAATAATAATAATATAATAGGTAATATAAAAGTATTGATTTATATATAAAAAAATAAAAAAAATACCGCCCATCTAAATTTCTTTTTTTTTTTAATAATAATAATAATAATAAAAAAAGATGGGCGACAAAACAGCTGCCCATCAGATGGCTTTTTTTTAACATAATAATAATAAAAATAATAATAATAATAATAATTTTACTTTTAAAACAAAACTAATCCCAACCAAACCCTTTCTCTTTCTCTCAAACCCTAATCTCTCATTTCTCTTTCTTTTCCTTCTCTTTTTTTTGTTTTTTGTCTACCCTACCCTTTCTTCTTCTTCCAAGTTCAAACTTTTTCTTCTCCCTCTCAACTTCAACTTCAACTTACTGATTTTTTTAGCAACCCTTCACTGAACAGAAGCAAAATTTCTACTACGAAGGTACGTTTTACTTGTTTACTTCTCATTTCTTTGTTTGCACTTTTTTCCACAACATATTACCTGCTCTTTTACTAGTTTGATCCCTTCTGTTTTTTTGCTTTACAACATGTAGCTCCTCCTTTTAGTTTGTTTTTTTTCATTTTTTTTTACTTTCACATGATATTTCGATTTGTTTTTAGTTTCAATCATTCTTTTCTTTGAAGCTCAGTTTTTTTACTTCTAGCAAATGATAAAAGATCTAGGAATAAAAAGAAGGAAAAAAAACGAGGAGAATAAAACTAGCAATAAAAAAACAGTAGCATAATAAAAAATGTGATACTAGTAACAAAATGAAAAAAAACCGCAATATAACGTATGATAAGAACACAAACATAAAGAAAAAAAAATATAGATCAATGCAAAAATGATAATAACAACTAACAATAACAATGATAATAAAAAAATAAAAAAAAATAAAACAAAAACCTCCCTTACTCAACTACTGTTTTTCAGGGGTGATTCGAGAGCAGATCTAGAAGTGGGGAGAGTAATACAACTAGCTTGCCCTTTGAAGTGCAGATCCTTGGGTCCAAACCCTACCAAATGCAACTTTCGGCCTAGCTCGATCGTTCTTATTGTATTTCAAACTCTCCTCTTTTTTTTGTAAAGAACTACAATGTAAAAAAAAAAAAAAATTACTCTGTAATTTCTCTGTTTTTTTGTGTAGATGGTTGTGGTGAGATGTGGAGAATAGGATTTTTTTTTGTGTTTTTTTTTCTTGGAATTCCCCCCTAGGGTTTTGAAAAACAAAGGCTTATAAAGCCAAAACTTCTTCCCCTTTTTGGCAAAAAAAACAAAACTCCAATTTTCTCTAAAACGAACACTTGCACCAAAAAGGAAAAAAAATTGAAAAAACTAGAATTTGACCTAAAAGGTTAGTTTAAAAGGAAATATCATCTTTCTCACTTTTTTTAAAAACCTAACTTCTCACACTTAGCAAAAATTAGCAAAAATTCCATGAACAAAGATTATAAGATTAAAGCTCTAATTTAAATTTAATAATTAAAATCGATAAATAAGCAAGCCGGAAAAAAATATGTGGCTACAATAGCCTTTTATGAAAGAAGTTTATTTTTTTAAAAAAAAGAAAGATTTTTTTTTATCAAATTCATTTTTCTTGGGATCAAAATCTTGGACTTCCAAAGAAAATGATCCCTCCCCTCAAGAATTCTAGAAAATCAGACTCCCAAATATTTCTAGATTCCATCGTGGGAATTTTTAGAAATAAAAACGTTTTGAAAAATACTTTTAAAAAATAAAAGAAAATTGGATATAACATTTTGAGTTTTAAAACTTTTATAAGCTTTAAAAAAATAATATTGAAGATTTGAAAATAAACTTACAAAATAAGATTTGAAACTATGAACGATACTCAAAATAAATTAAGTTCGAATGATGGACTGTAAAAAATGCAAATTAAGGTAGATCATGTTTAATATAACAGATCGGTCATAACAAATAAATATTATGCACGAATATGCTGACAAATACTAAAGAGAAAAAAAAGAAATATTAAATTCGATCTTGGACTTCCAAAGAATCGATTTCTCACCTCAGGGAAACTAGAAAATCGGACTCCCAAATATTTCTAGATTCTGTCGTCGGCATTTCTTTATAAACTGTATATATTAAAAGATTATAAACCATGTATTAATTAGCTTGTGTGTATAAATTTACACAGAAAAGAAAAAAACATATTTACAATAATAATAAAAATATACACAAAATAACATGCAGAAAAATGTGCATCGGGAGCTCTTTGGATGTCATTTGTTTTGAAATTGCAACTGTATAACTCATTTCCACTTTCATTGACGATTCATTCTCTTCTCGAGGTGGTTCTTCTTTTCTCTCTTTTGACTCCTCGAGTGTTTTCAGGTGTTGGAGTGCATTGTGCTTGTACTGGGAGTTCAAGGTCTTCATGTTCCAATTTATCTGGACGTATCACCGCCTAACATTGTTCTTCTTCTTGTTTGGAAGTCTCTACATTGTTGAGCAAGATTCCTTGTGACCTGTCCTTCGACTCATTTGCAATTTGTTCCAACTGGATCTCAAAATTTCGTAGACATGCATCTTGCCTTTGCATCACAACATCTTGCTTTACCATATATTCCCTGATGAGTTCTTCAATAATGGCCCAAAAACCATTTGCTCCAACTGCACAGCAACACAACAACAAAAAAAAAAAACTTCTCTGTTCTTTATTCTCCAACAGGACACCAACCACTTGGAAAACCTCCTATCCTCTTGATTCCACTTAGATCTCCAATGGGGGGAAGAGATCAACAATTTGGTAGTGAGAGGGGAATTGAGAGAGAGAGTTGAGAGAGCAATTCCACAATTGCACAAAAATGATCGATCGATCAAATGCCAAACTCCTCTACATTGAGGAGTTAAGCAAGAAGAGACCTTCCCCACTCCCTATCGATAGGAAGTGAGATGGGAAGAGGGGAACGTGTCCTTCTGAAACGTTCCCATTAACTAATTGATTAATTATTAAATTAATTAAATCAAATTAATTAAATATCATATATTTAATTAATCTTTAAATATCATATATTTAATTAATCTTTAAATATCATATATTTATTTAACATCAAATCACATTTAATCTATTTCTCCTCTAACCTATAGTTATAATGCACACCTCATGCACATTAAATTTTAACCTATAGTTTTTAAATATGAATCATATTCACATTTAAATTAATATTAGAACTCTTTCAAATATTTAATTCTCTCTTATAATTTAATATGAATCATATTCACATTAAATTTACAATATAAAGTTCCAAGACCTTATATTATAACGTATTTATATACATTAAATTTAATCCCTAATTGAATTTGAACATTTCAAATTCAAACGATCTAAGAACCCTTTACGAGCTAGAAGGTGGACTTAATGAACCTATAGATCAGAAGCTCCGACGATACAAAATTATTCAGTTAATCTCATTAACCTCATAATCACCATTTGTTAACTGCGGGAACACTCCACTAAAGTCCTGCAGCTGCACTCTTCTCACTGCAGATATATTTCTGTGTCCACGGATATTGAGCAATAACAGCAAGTCAATCCTTCACGAATGTTCGTAACACCAGCTGGGCCAAATTACCGTGTTACCCCTAAGTTACATCATTTAACAGCAAGTCATCCCTTCCTTTCACCCCTAATTGCTACATTTTCGACCAATGGGGGCATTGACTGCATTTAAGTTTTTTTTTGGGGTGGGGGGATGAGTCATGTAATATATGTGATTCTCTTTGTTGTACTAGTATGTTGTTGTAATATATATTATTGTTGTTACCACTGCTAGGATTCAAAAAAAAAAAAAAAAAAGAAAAGAAAAGAAAAGAAAAGAAGAGAATACTCCTCCTTCCAGAGTTAGCTTAGTAACCATGGGTGGTCATGACACTCATGCTTTCCTTTGCATGAAAAGTTAACATAGGAAGTGAGAGTATGCAAATGACCTTTATGTAACGAGTACTCGTGCTTAGATACTTTCACCAAAAAACGTTAGTAAGCTAAAGCGAAGCCACAAATGACAAAAAGGTTCTCTCTTTAAAAAAAAATCGAAAAAAAAATTATGTACCTTAGCAGTGAAGAATAAGTTTGGGTGGATGTTGTTAAAGAAATCAATAAAAAATTAGCTTGTGAGCAATTAAGTGAAACTTGACTAAAGGTACTAGGTAGTATAAGCCTAAGGTGTAGTTGTAGGATGAAGTATTTTGTTTAGAAAAGGGAAGTATAGAAGTTTCATGTAGCGGAAGCATTAGAATTTTGTAAGTGTTATGAGCATGATACCTCCCCTGAAAGACGTACTTTTATCAGAATCACCCATAGAATCAATCTTAGCTTATTATATGCTTGTATGTTTAAATGTTTGTTATGATATTGTTTGAGGACAAGTAATGACTCAAGTTTGGGGGTATGATAATTCTCATTTATGAGAATTAATTATATCTAAATTTAGTCATGATTTGTCTAATTTATTTCAATTATTTATTTATGACAAGTTAAAAATATCATTTGAAAGTATAATTTCTAAAGCTTGCTAAAATATTACAGAAGTAAGAAATGAGGGAAAAATGAGTGAAAACAAACTAATTTGGTTTGTTTTTGTAGGAAAGGAAGAACAGGAAAGAATGTAAGGGAAATTGCAGTTGCATTTCACTAGCAAAGTTGAACAAGCCAAAAAATGCTAGACAAAATGCTGGACATAATGCTGGCAAAGTTCCAAATGAAGAAAATGCCTCAATTCTCGGGATTGCAAGATTTTTAGAGATTTTCTCTCACTTTTAGAAAGAATAGGACCCAAAATTATACCCAATCAATCATCCACGATATAAGGAAGGATTCTTAGAGAAAAAATCCTACTTGCATCATTTATAAAAAGCTACAAATCGAGGATTTGAAGGGAGGCGAAGAGGAGGCTCAAGCTCGGATTCTCTCTATTTTTTCGAGTTTTTCCCTATTGTTTTTCTCCCAAATTTTGTACTCTTTATTGCAAGTTATTTCATTCTTTTTTCAGTAGCTTGTACTCTTTTATTTAGTTGTAATATGCCCTCGTTAATCTCTCCTTGGGAAAGGATTGGAGGAGAAGATTTCGAACACAAATGTGGGTAGAATCGATTAATAAAGGGAGATTAGAAGTTGTTGTTCAAGTTTTGTTTTTCCTTCCCATTGCACACTTTAGTTTCAATAAAGTTTCGATTTCACCTCTCTATCTCGTACCTCTTATACTTAGTTTAAAACCATTTTTTTTGATAAAATAAGAGGAACCCGAGAGCTTCATTTCAACTTAAGCTATTGTTTTCTTTTCGATTGTCTCTATTTTTCTCTTCTCCGTTCTCCCTTTCATTCGGTTTAATACAACAACTCGGTGTCCTTGCTTTTTTCGTGGATAAAGAGGAAGAAAATTGAAAGCCCTTGTTTGTATTTTCGTCTTTTCGGTTCATCTTTTTTCCCTTTGTTTCCGTTTATGTGTTTTCTTTTATATTTCAACATCTAAAATAATGTTTTCTTTAGTTTTAATCATGAGCTAATTTCCTCTTTAGGGGTTCAAGTGTGAATGCCCTAGAAGAGAGATGCCTAGATTAAAGTAGCAAAGTAGTTGTGTTGGCAACCGAATCGAAGTTTGTTTTTAGTGAATTAAATTGATCAATCTTAGCTAACCACAAGGTCATGTTCAACAAGCTCGAACTTGATACCGAGAGGGTCAAGGAACAATGGATCACCTAAAAACAACGGAGGAAAGGACTTAGATATAAGATCCGAAACATTGACCCTAGACATAGTGCGAGACTCTGAAATCGAGAGGGTTGTGTGCGAAAACCATCTAAGCTCAATTATCCACAAACATGTAGGTTTAATTGCTTAGTTTTTAAAAGGATTTGGAAGCAAAACCAAATAGGGATTAAACCCGATTTACATAGATTTGGATTTGCTAGAACAATTTCTGCAACATTTTTCAGCAACATTTTCTCCGAAGGGGCAAAAGCACTTGAACTCATTTCTTTTATTTCATTGATTTTTCCTTTCATTTACAGCAGCTTAAAAAAATCCCAAATCAACCTTTTGTCACTTTGGTTACCTTACTTGCATTTTCACTAGCATTTCTTGGGTTTCCGACTTAATTTGTAAACCTTTTCCCTGTGGGCTCGATACTCTGGAATACTCCAGTTTCTATTACTTCGATCACGTGCACTTTCATGTCTACTCCTTTTGGAATAAGCTGCCTGTTTTTCACCCCACTCCTAGATCTAGTTCCAAGCTCGACTGCACCACGAGATGTTAGCAACGTGAACGATAGATGGATCAAGGCCAATGACAAGCCCATGGTCTACATGTTGGCCAGTATATCTTGATATTTTGGCTAAAAAATACGAGAGCATGGTCACCGCGAAGGAGATCATGGGATTGTTGCAGGACATGTTAGCAAGACTCCTTAGAAGAGTTTCCTCCAGTTTCGTAGCAACAGTGTTACGAACATGCTAAGCTACACCCTCACCACCCTTCTCAATGAGCTACAAACCTACAGTCCTTGATGAAAGTCAAGGGATAGAAAGGGGAGGAAATGTTGCCTACTGATAACTCTTCAACAAAGAGTTATTTATCTATATTCTTGCTACAAAACTTTGAATTATTGTGCTTGAGGTGTTGCCTTTTAGTCTTTTCTCTTCCTAAATAGTGCATGTTGCTTATGCTTTGATCATTACTTGACCTTAGCATTAGAAATAAGTGAAATTATGATATTTGTGTCTTAGTTGAGCTATTTTACTTGTTTAGGAAGAAGAAAGTTGAAAAGAGAAGCTTTGGAAAGCTAAAAGCTATTCTGCAAAATTTTGCTTCAGCAATTTGGAAGTTGACCTTGCTTCAACAATCTGAAATGCAGTATTTGATAGTTATTGTAGCACCTGCACAAGATTTTCTCAAATTGAGCACGTGATTGATCTATTTACCACATCTAACTCTCTAGATAGAAGTGCTTGGGCTTTGATTAGGGTTTATTTAACTTTAGTTAGAGTTCATTTGGAGCTTATAAAAGCATTGCATTCTATCATTGGGCATGATTTTCGACTAGGGCTTTGTTCTACGAGGAAGAAGATCAAGAAGGAAGATCAAAACGAGAGATATCAGCAACAGGAACATGAACGGACGAAGACACGACCACTGGATCTTCTCCGTGTTCTCTAGGTGAGGGAGGAATGTGGGTTCCCTTTAGGAGAGGTGAGGTATTTTGTGAGAGAGATGTTTGTGTTTTGGAGCTTTTCCAACAACACAACAAAAGGTTGGAATCACATCACCTAGTTGCATCTCATGCAACCATATATATAGGGAAATAGGATGGGAATGACCATCCTACCCCTCATTTATTATCTCTTTAGTATATGGTTTATATGTGAATCTAATTCACATTAAAACTATATATTATATTAATTATATAATATATAATTGATATAACACCTCATGTATGAAATTGAACACTTCAATTTCATTCCTAATTTTATACCGTCAATATTACCATGTTGAGCCAACGGAGGGACCTAATGGACATACAATTCATGAGCTCCAATGATGTGAGATTAACTGATCAAACTCTTTGATCCAGTTAATCAATATTCATTAACTACATGTCACTCCACTATAGACTTGTAGCTGCACTCTCCTCACTGTAGATAATATTACGTCCACTGATATAGTCATTACCCATGAGTCGACCCTTCACAGGTTGTTCGTAATCACGGCTGGGTGAATTTACCGTTTTACCCCAGTGATTACCTCTTTGCTCCTTAAGCACCACTGATCCTCTAATGAACCTATCCAATTCCTTAGTGTAGGAATGAGTGAATTCCATCTTGCACAATTAAGTTCCCAGCTACCTACGAGGTTCTGTCCCTGAGAAGGTAGGTTTATTGAGTCGGCTACAGGCCATTCTCACCCATACTAGTCTAAGGACAAACCCCTATAAGCAGGAGTTCTTAACTTGCTCAGGATTCAGGTCGAGTAACTAATGACCATCTATAAATTACTAGTCTTATCCTATTAACGGTGTTACACTGGTTAGACTAATGATTTGTGGTTCGGTCTTGTATGAACTCTTCATACAGGATGCCCCCACTCGCATGTCAACTACATGAATGAGTGTGATTACCTCATTTGTACTAATTACAAAGTGGGTCGTATCCATGGTGTTACCAGAATGAGGTTTCCAACCTTATTCTTATACCATAGATCATTTAGATTATATTCTTGAACACAATCCAAATAGTGTCCACTATACTGATGTTCAAAATATATGTTATAACCTTGGATCTTAGTTTATTTGATTTATAAAGCAAGACTGTAATTCTATGAAAACAAATAACCCTTTATTTAATTGATCAAAATTACACAAGTTTAGGGCATAAATCCCAACAATCTCCCACTTGACCTAAAGCTTGTGGAGTATTAAAACATTACAGTAATGTAAATACAATAAACTTGGGCATTTAAACCCCTTTGTAAAAAATACTCCCACTTGCCCTAGTTGGGGAAGACTTGTAAACATAGACCCACTAGGTGACTCTCAAATGCTCTAGCCATGAGAGCCTTTGTAAAAGGATCAGCAATGTTGTGCTCTGAGGCTATCTTCGTGACAATCACGTCTCCTCTATGCCTAATCTCCTGGATGAGATGATATTTCCACTCAATGTGCTTTCCCCTCTTGTGACTTCGGGGTTCCTTCGAATTTGTCACTGCACCACTGTTATCGCAATACAGCGTGATGGGCAAAGTCATATATGGAGCAAATTCCAAATTTAGCATGAATTTCCTTAATCAAACGACCTCCTTAGCTGCTTCACAAGCCGCTACATATTCGACCTCCATGGTGGAATCAACGATGCATCCTTGCTTGACGCCGCCATACTACTGACTCATCCGTTAAGAGTGAATATCGTCACGATGTAGATTTCGAGAATGTTTATCGATCCCGAAAGTCAAAATTCGTGTATCCTGTAAGGATCAGATCCTTAGCCCCATACACAAGCATGTAGTTCCTTGTTCTCCGAAGATACTTAAGGATTGTTTTAACCACTGTCCAGTGTTCAAGTCCTGGATTGGATTAATACCTATTGACCATCCCAACTGCAAAACAGATGTCTTGCCTAGTACACAACATGGCGTACATCAGGCTCCCAACAGCTGATGCATAAGGTATCCGTCTCATATCCTCAACTCCTTGAGGTGTCTTAGGACACTGTTCCTTAGACAAATGAATTCCATGTTTAAAAGGCAACAAGCCTTTTTGGAATCTTGCATCTTAAACCTTGACAACACTTTGTCTATGTAAGATGCTTGAGACAAGGCTAGTGTTTTATTCTTGCGGTTCCAGACAATCTAGATCCCAAGAACAAACTGCGCATCACCCAAATCTTTCATTTGGAACTGCGTGGTTAGCCATTCCTTGATGTCAGTAATATAACCTACATCATTCCCAATGAGTAGGATATCATCCACATAGAGAATCAGGAATGCGAAAGAACTATTGATGATTTTCTTGTAGACACAAGGTTCATCATCATTCTAGTCAAAACCATAAGATCTGATTGCCTCGTCAAATCTTATATTCCAGGACCTAGAAACTTGTTTCAGTCCATAAATAGACCTTATAAGCCTGCAAACCTTTTGCTTTTGTCCTAGTTCAATGAACCCTTTGGGTTGGTCCATGTAGGTATTTTCCTCAAGATTGTCATTCAAAAAGGCTGTCTTGACATCCATTTTCCATACCTCATAGTCATAATATCCGACAATTGCAATAAGGATACGGATAGACTTTACCATAGCAACAGGTGAAAAGGTCTCCTCATAGTCAACCCCTTAAACCTGGGTATAACCTTTTGCTACTAGTCTAGCCTTAAAGGTTTACACCTTCCCATCTACACCACGCTGTCTCTTGTAGATCAATTTACAACCTATAGGTTTTACCCATCAGGTTTATCTGCAAGATCCCAAACAGAATTGAAGTACATAGACTCCATTTCTTGGTCCATGGCTATGACCCATTTGTCTTTGTTCTTGTCAACCATTGCTTGATTATAAGTCAATGGATCCTCGCAGTTGTCATCTGGTATAGCAACTTGGGTTTCAGCTAAATGCATGTAACGGTCAGGCTGTATCACAACCCTCCCACTACATCGAGGCATACTCAACTCTTGAGATGGACTCTCTTGACTAGACAAACTAGTATCAACAACTCTTGTTGACGTACTAGTGTTCTTATTAGCAACCTTTGCTATTGTTCCGTCTAACTCACTTCAACACTACTTTACTTTTTGGTTTGTGGTCCCTTATGTGGTCCTCCTCTAAGAAAGTGGCATTTGTCGACACAAAAACCTTATCTTCTTAGGATCATAGAATAAACCACCTCTTGTTTCTTTTGGGTATCCTACGAATAGGCATAACTTTGAACGAGAATCCAACTTCTTTGGATTTGTCACAAGCACATGTGTTGGACAACCCCATATTCTGAAGTGACATAAACTACCTTTACATCTTTTCCAGAGTTCAAAAGGTGTTTCAGAAACACTTTTTGAGGGCACATTATTCAAAATGTATACTGCAGTCTCTACTGCGTAACCCCAAAAGGAACTAAGGAGATGAGCATAACTCATCATTGATCGAACCATGTCCAACAGGGTTCTATTTCTTTCCGATACACCGTTTTGCTTTGGTGTGCCGGGATCTGAGAGTTGGGATGTAATTCCATGTTCTATCATATAGTTCTGGAATTTTAAATCCATGTACTCTCCACCTCAATCCGATCGACGTGTTTTAATAATTTTACCTAATTGATTTTCAACCTCAGTCTTGAATTCCTTGAACTTTTCATGTGCTTCAGACTTGTGGTGCATTAGGTAAATATGCCCAAATCTAGAATAATCATCTATAAAAGAGATGAAATATTCACATCCTCCCCTGGTTTTAACATTCATTGGACCACAAAGGTCTGAATGTATAAGCTCAAGAGGCTCTTTGGCTCTATAACCTTTTCCACTAAAAGGTCTTTCAGTCATTTGCCTTCCAGCAGGATTCACATACAGATAAAGTATTTTCTTCTAACTCATTTTGAAGTCCATTCTTTACCAATCTCCCAATCCCATTGAGATTAATGTGACCCAACTTAAGATGCCAAAAGTGAGCATTTACTTTAGGAGAAATTAGTTTGTGTACTTGCAATTTTGTATAATTCACTGTTAAAACAATTTTAACTGAAATAAATCGTTTGCAAATAGTTCTCAAGAAGAGCAACATATAGTACAATACTTTTCCAATGAAATAAATACTTTATTCAATTGAAAAGAAAATGTTGTTTGCTAAGGCAAGAAATAGAAATAAGGTTTCTAATAAACCCTTAAGCTACATGTTATCAAATAACAACTTTTCTTTGTCAAACGATTGCTCTTTATTTGCTCCTTTTCCTCTTCTTCTGTATCTTCTTAAGTTCAGAAGTATGGTTGCACTTCTTAGTCCCAGAGGATGAATCCTTCTGAGAACTTTTGGAATGGGCAAACAAATTTGCCTCTTCATTTTGTTGTCTCTTATCATCCATAAGAAACATATAATTCTGCAGCTCATTTAGCAGAGAAGTCAGATCATACTCTATCTTGTTCATCGCTGCATTGCTACGAAATTGCAGAAAACTCTTCGAAAGTGATTCTAGGATGAACAAAACCTTACATTTCTCATATATGACCGCTCTATTTAATTCGCTATGTTGAAGTGGGCAATCGGATTGAGAACATGTTCTCTTACTAACGTTCCTTCCTTCATGCGTGCGTTGTAAACGAATTTTAGGGCTTCATGCCGAATTTGTTTGGACGGTTCTCTAGACAAATTTACCAAAAATCCATGATCTCACGAGCTGAGACCTTGCCCTCCAGTGTAAACCCGAGATCTCTCTTTGGAATTTCCTTACAAAAAAAAACAAAAGAAAACAAGAAAGGAATATATTTTGGTTTGGTTTTTCTTTGAAAACAAAAGCAAAGGAAAGAAAAGTAAAATAAAGAGATAAAGGAAAAGAGAAAAGGAAAAAGTAAAAGAAGAAAAAGACAAAAACAACCGTTTGACTATATTAAATAATTTTTAAATTGATTTCCAACCCATTTTGTTATCATTTTCAACCAAGAAAGGGCAAAGCATCATGGGAGAGGTTTGAGAGAAGAAGAGGGGAGAAAGTTTCTGGTTTGAGGTTGAAGAATAAAGAAGAAGAATCATTGAACATCAATGGAAATTCATTGATCAACTCAGACCAGTTCTGTTATATAACTAATTTCGAGGTCCAAAAGAAAAGGTAAGAGTTAAGGTTAGATTTTCTTGAAAGTTAACTCATATTTGAACAAAATTCATGAAGGAAGCTCAAGCAAATTCTTATGTTAAGTTGCTGATTTTTGAAGGGGAAGGTAGATGACAGATTTTGCTGTCAAATCCGGGAAGCTTCTGATGTTTTGGTTTTTCTGATATGTATACTTAGAGTTAGAAGCTCTACTAGGTATGGTTGGAAAGCTTATTACATTTCCTACAACTTTCATGAAGAAACAATCAATATAAAATGATTGGACGATGTTGAAAATATCGGGTCAAGTTTCGGGTTGCTGTGAGAAAAATCAAATCTGGAATAGCAGAAGTTAGTTCTGGGAAAGATGCTTTCGAGGTATTTCTGAACCAATCTATTGGGAATTTTAATTTCATGTCTTCATATGATTTTTAGAGGATTCAAAAGGAAGAGTTGGGTATAAATTTCACCCTGTTTGGCTGAGTAATGAAGAAGTTATGGCTGTCTGAAAACAAAAGGAGAAATTCTAAAAATGCTTTGGAAAATTTGAAAGTGTGTTTACTTGTAATTTTAAGGTTAAAAGCATGAGCTCGAGGTTCTAATGGTTGAATTTGGTTTGTTTGACAGGCCAAGAGCAAATAGGTCGAGTGTCTAATGGCCAAGGTTCTAGTTTAACACTTGTGAGTGACAAAACGAACTTCAAAAATGTTCTATATGCTTGAATTATGTTTTAAGAAAATACAAGTTTGCTTGAATGAAAGAGTTTAGAAGATTATTATTTTCTTTGAAAACTTGTTTATGAGCATTCATGATTTCTTAGAAATGTTTTCACGTGTTCATTGTGACCCTAAAAGTCTTTATGAAATTTATACACGAGCATATGTTTATTGCATTTTTGAAGTCTATGGAAATGTTATGATTTTGAGCAAGTATGTTTTAGCAAGTATGTTTTTAAAGATTTCGGTTTATGAACAAGCTAAGTAAGCTTGAGTTTTATGAAAGGAAAGATAAGCGGGCATGTTCAAAAGTTTTCATGTGATCTTACAAATATTGAGCCCGAGGCTTTATGGTGCACCGTGTGCAAACAAGTAATTTACGTTGTCGACGTTGAGTGAACTCGTGACAACAGTATTTGTCGTGAGTGTCTTTGGGTGGGCCCCACTACGACAAAGACGATGGAGTCTTTGGGTGGGCCCCACTACATCGTAGAACAAAGTAGATTGTGACATGTTTTAAAAAGAGTTTATATCATTTACATGCCTTACGAGATTTAAACGATATACTTGCTGGGTTTTTCGAAAAGCTATTATGATTACACGATTACTTTCAACGCTTGATTACTGGATGCATATGCTCATAGATGGGCAGGTGATATGATTTACGAGTTAGTAGTTTCCTTTAAACTCAAGTCACTCACTGAGCTTCATAGCTCATTCTTTCAGTGTTTTCCCACTTTTCAGGTAGGATCGAGCTCCCGGTGCTTGATAACCTGCCATAGTCTGCTGGAAGCTTCACAAGTATAACATGTTGTACGTGGGTGGAGATGTATAGGAAGTCTATATGTATTGTAGAAGGACTATAAGGTTATGTTTATGTGTACATTTTAGGTTGTGGTTGTGTGATCAATGGTTGTGTGTATGTTTTTGGTTGTGATGTGGGTATCTCTTTGCTTTTGTGATGTAGGGTTATCTCTTGTGAGGTTACGTAATTGTCTATATTCCATTTGTGTTATGTTTAAGTGTTTCTTATACAAGTTTAGTATGCTTATAAGGTAAAGCACAGGTCACTGTGTATCGTTAGAGAGGTGAACGATGTCCGTTGGCTTTCACGCAAATCTACACCGCTAAGTTAGCGGGTAGTTCGGGAGGGTGTGACAATTTGGTATCGAGTAGTTAGCTCCATGGGAATGAGACAGAGCAAGTTAGCTCTAGAAGAAACCGAAAAGTAAATAGCAAGTTATTGAGTTAGTTCAATAGAACTAGCAGAGCATGGTTCAAGTAAGGATAAGAGTAAGTCCAATCAAGACTAGAATGTGAACACAAGTCTAGAATTGTGCATTTGAGTTGAGTACTCATTACATGTCTAGTATGTTGATATGTTATAGAAGTCATGCCACCACGCACTCAGCAGACGATGCGATGCAAGATCGGGGCGGGGCAGGATCCTACCCAAGATCAATCCCGGTGGAGATCTAGTGCCCCGAGAGTTCAGATAGGGGCCGAATTCATGACATGCTAATTCCTCACGATGGAGGTAGGTAAGCCATAGGGAGGAGGGCTAAGTAATCCGAGATAAGACATATAGAATAGATCACCTAAAAGAATTAGGAGCCACGGTGTTTGAGGGTTCCAAAGATCCGGTGAAGCCGAGGTTTGGTGAATAAGCTTGATAAATGTTTTGATGTTATGAGTTGCTCACGAGGAGCGAAATGTTAAGTTGGCCACATTCTTGCTTTGCTAAAGAAGCGCGAAGGATGATGGAAATCGATGTTAGCTGGATTGTAGTGATGCACGTACTTCACATTGGCAAACTTTTAGAAGTATATTTGAAAATAAATATTACCCTAGCACGCATCAGCGAGCAAAGAGGGATGAATTTTTAGAAGCTGAAACAAGGACACTTTAAGTGGGTGAGTATGAGAGAAGATATACCGAAGTTTTCGCGGTATGTTGATGTAATTGTGGCATCCGAGAAGTGACAGTATCGAAGTTTTGAAAAAGGGTTACGACCGAGATACGCACTGATTTACAACCATTGCTAAGTGGATTGATTTCTCCTACCTGGTAGAGCCTGCTCTACGTGTTGAGCAGAGTATAGTAGAGGCGCAGTCAGTAGTAAAGCCTAGTTGTGGGGGCTTCGGCAACAAGCAGTTTCCAAGGTCGTGAGCGGCGGAGGTTCACACTTGGAGTAAATGTTTCAAGTCAATATGACTTTAAGGAGCAAGCTAGTAGCCAAGTAGCCGTGCATCGAGGCGGATGATTGTGGGTAGTGCCTATCGAGGAGGCAGAGTTAAAGAGGACCTAGTTAGTTTGTTTGATTGGCGGCAAGTTGCGCGGGAGGACAAGAGTCTATTGCCAGTATAGCAATGAAAACTCCATGTGTGATTTGTTCCAAGAATCATCAAGGTCATTGTCTTGTGAGTGTTGGTACATGCTACCAAAGGTCTTGACAACCGAGGACATGTCAAGAGGGATTGTCCATGGCTATGGACAACGCACGCAGAGGACTAGGGAGTTGAGTCCTGAGACAGTTGAGCAACCAAGAGTTTGAGAGGCTGCAAGAGAGGGCACCGGTGGTGTCAGATTAAAGAGAATTGTAGATAGACCTAGGCAACACGGAAAGGTCTATGCTATGACCCAGTAAGAAGCAGAAGATGCATCATACGTGATTACTTGGTACGATCTCTATTTGTAATGTTCCTGCACATGTTTTAATAGATCCAGATGCTACGCATTCCTTTGTTTCCAGTATGTTCCTATCTAAGCTGAATAGGAAGCTAGAGCCTTTATTTGAGGGGTTAATTATATACACTCGAGTTGGTGATGCTTTATTAGTCAATTCAGTGATGCGGAATTGTGAGGTCTTAGTAGAAGGTCTCAATATGTTAGTGGATCTTCTTCCACTAGAGTTGTAGGTGTTAGATGCAATCCTAGGAATGGATTTGTTATTCACTCATTATGCTTCCATGGATTACCATAGAAAGGAAGTTCTTTTCAGGAAACCAAGATTGGCTGAAGTGGTTCTCAGGGGTGAGGAGAAGATTATTCCTACGAGTTTGATTTCAGCATTAAAAGTGGAGAAGTTATTGAGGAAAGGTTGCACGACATTTCTTGCACTTGTAGTAGAGGTGCAGGAGGAAAAGCTAAAACCAGAAAATCTTCTTATTGTGAACGAATTTCTAGATGTTTTCCAGCAGATCTGTCAGGGTTGCCACCTGATAGGGAGGTAGAGTTCACTATTGAATTGCTACCAGGAACAGCATCTATTACGCAAGCGCCGTATAGAACGACTCCAAGTGAATTCAAGGAGCTAAGGATTTAATTACAAGAATTAGATGATAAGGGATACATCAGACCTAGTGTATCGCCTTGGGGAGCTCTAGTGTTATTTGTGAAGAAGAAAGATGGTACCCTTAGTTTATGCATTTATTTTTACGATTAAACAAGTCACGATACGTAACAAGTATCCTTTACCACTGAATAGATGACTTGTTTGAGCAGTTAAGAGATGCATCGGTGTTTGGTAAGATTGATTTAAGATCAGGATATCATCAGTTAAAGGTTAGAGAATCAGACATTTCTAAGACATTATTCAGAATGAGGTACGAGCATTATGAATGTTTAGTAATGCCATTCGGTTTAACAATGCATTAACAGTTTTCATGGACCTAATGGATAGGTTTTCCACCAGTATTTGGATAAGTTTGTGATAGTATTCACTGATGATATACTAGTTTATTCGGTTGATAGGAAAGCCCACGAGGAACACATGAGTATTATTCTACAAACACTACGAGATAAACAGTTGTACGCTAAATTCACCAAAGGTGAGTTTTTGTTGAATCGGGTAATGTTTGAGGTAAGTTGTTTCAGCAAATGGAGTTAGTGTTGATCCGAATAAAGTAAAAGTTATGGTCAACTTAGTGAGACCAGCTAATGCGACAGAGGTACGTAGTTTCCTAAGCTTGGCAGGATACTGCAGATGATTTATTGAGAACTTCTCATGATTAGTATTACCCTTAACAGTTTTAATAAGAAAGAATGCTAAGATTGAATGGTCAGATAAATGTGAACAAAGTTTTTCAGGAGCTGAAAAGAGATTAGTTACAACACTTATACTAGCACTTCCTGTAACGGGAAAAGAATATGTGATTTACTGTTATGCTTCAGGACAAGGATTAGGGTGTGTGTTCCTGCAAGAAGGAAAAGTAATAGCTTATGCGTTAAGGCAATTGAAAAGCACGAGTGTAATTACCCTACCCACGATCTTGAGTTAGCAGCAGTTGTTCTAGCATTGAAGATCTAGAGACATTACCTGTTTGGTGAGAGGTGTCATATTTTTACAGATCATAAGAGTCTGAAGTATATCTTTGATCAAGAAAGTTTATTATGAGGCAGAGAAGATAGTTAGAACAGATTAAAGATTACGATTGTACCATAGAATACCATCCTGGTAAGGTGAATGTGGTAGCAGATGCATTGGTGGAAGTGAAGACTTCCCTAGGATACCTTGTGTGGTATTCGAGCAACATTTTTATGTACTCTAAGGATTCTAAGGCGGTTGTAGCTGCAGAGAACTCTGGGGTCTTTTAGTTTAATTTCAGATAAGACCTTCACTCGTAATAGGGATTGTTTGAAGACAATCAGAGAATAGTAACTTGCAGAAAATGTTTGAAATGTCCAAATAGAGCCCAGAGGCATAATTCAAAATGAGAACAGATGGAACCATAGTTCAGCAGAGAAGATTATGTGTCCCGAGTATTAGTGAGCTTAAAGATGCTATTCTAGAGGAAGCTCACAATTCAGCTACGCTATGCATCCAGGAAGCACCAAGGTGTGTAAAACTGTGAAGGGGACTTATTGGTGGCCTGGGATGAAGAGAGAGATAGCTGATTATGTTGTTAGATGTTTGATCTGCAAGCAGGTTAAACCAGTTAAATAGAGACAAGGAGGACTCCTTAATCCATTGCCAGTGCCGGAATGGAAATTGGAGCATATCACTATGGATTTTCTATTTGGATTACCACGCACTTCAGGCGGACATGATGGTATTTGGGTAATAGTGGATAGACTCACTAAAACAAAGACACGGTTTTATATCGAAAGCGGCGTCTACACTTGATCGATCACTAGTTGCTAAGCTATACGTCGACAAAGTTGTGAGTCAATACGGAGTGCCAATGTCCATAGTTTCAGATAAGGACCCGAGATTTACTTCTAAGTTTTGGCCTAGTTTACAGAAGACTATGGGAACAAAGCTGAAGTTTAGTACAACATTCCATCTTCAGACAGATTGGCAGTTAGAAAAGACCATCAAGACCTTAAAAGACATGTTGAAAGCATGTGTCCTTCAAGTTAAGGGAAGTTGAAATACACACCTATCACTTATGGAGTTCGCTTATAATAACAGCTATCAGTCGAGTATTGGCATGACACCATTTGAGGCTTTATATGGAAGACCGTGTAGAACGCTCGTATATTGGAACGAAGTAGGAGAGCAAAAGTTAAATTGGTCCTGAGTTAGTACATGTTACTACAGACAATATTAAAGTAATCAGGGTGAATTTGAAGATAACACAAGACCGTCAGAAGAGTCACGAACATAAGCGACGGAAGGACTTAAAATTCCAAGTCGGAGATCAAGTTTTCTTGAAGTTATCTCCGTGGAGAGGTGTCCTTCGCTTTAGCAAGAAAGAAAAGCTAAGCCCTAGGTACATTGGTCCTTACCAAATAACGGGACCAGTTGGGCCAGCAACCTACAAACTGGAGTTGCCAACAGAACTATCTCGAGTACATGATGTTATTTATGTGTCCATGTTAAGGAAGTATATTTTAGATCACACTCATGTGTTGCAAACGCAACCAGTTGAGCTGAAGGAAGACATGAGTTACGTAGAGGATGCAGTTCAAATCCTCGACAGGAAAGAACAAGTTTTAAGAAACAAGACGTTACCACTTGTGAAGGTTCGTTGGAGGCATCAAGGAGTGGAGGAGGCAACCTGGAAGTTAGAGGACCAAATGAGGAGGAAGTACCCGACGATTTTCACCTAAGGACTACTAAATTTCGAGGACGAAATTTCTTAAGGGGGAGGTAAGTTGTAAACCCGAGATCTCTCTTTGGAATTTCCTTACAAAAAAAAATAAAAGAAAACAAGAAAGGAATATATTTTGGTTTGGTTTTTCTTTGAAAACAAAAGAAAAGGAAAGAAAAGTAAAATAAAGAGATAAAGGAAAAGAGAAAAGGAAAAAGAAAAAGAAGAAAAAGACAAAAACAACCGTTTGACTATATTAAACCATTTTTAAATTGATTTTCAACCCATTTTGTTATCATTTTCAACCAAGAAAGGCCAGAGCATCGTGGGAGAGGTTTGAGAGAAGAAGAGGGGAGAAAGTTTCTGGTTTGAGGATGAAGAAGAAAGGAGAAGAATCATTGAACATCAATGGAAATTCTTTGATCAACTCAGACCAGTTCTGTTGTATAACTAATTTCAAGTTCCAAAAGAAAAGGTAAGAGTTGAGGTTGGATTTTCTTGAAAGTTAACTCATATTTGAACAAAATTCATGAAGGAAGCTCGAGCAAATTCTTATGTTAAGTTGCTGATTTTTGAAGGGGAAGGCAGATGACAGATTTTGCTGTCAAATCCGGGAAGCCTCTGATGTTTTGGTTGTTCTGATCTGTATTCTTGGAGTTAGAAGCTCTAATAGGTATGGTTGGAACGCTTATTTAATTTCCTACAACATTCATGAAGAAATCGTCAATAGAAAATGATTGGAAGATGTTGCAAATATCAGGTCAAGTTTCGGGTTGCAGCAGAAAAATCGAATCTGGAATAGCAGAAGTTAGTTCCTGGGAAAGAAGATTTCGAGGTATTTCTAAACCAATCTATTGAGCATTTCAATTTCATGTCTTCATATGATTTTTAGAGGATTCAAAAAGGAAGAGTTTGGTATAAATTTCACCCTGTTTGGCTGAGTAATGAAGAAGTTATGGCTGTCTAAAAACAGGGCAGAAATTCTGAAAATGCTGGAAAATTTGAAAGTGTGTTTACTTGTAATTTTAAGGTTAAAAGCATGAGCTCGAGGTTCTAATGGTTGAATTTGGTTTGTTTAATGGGCCAAGAGCAAATAGGTCGAGTGTACAGGCCAAGGTTCTAGTTTAACACTTTGTGAGTGACAAAACGAACTTCAAAAATGTTCTATATGCTTGAATTATGTTTTAAGAAAATACAAGTTTGCTTGAATGAAAGAGTTTAGAAGATTATTGTTTTCTTTGAACACTTGTTTATGAGCATTCATGATTTCTTAGAAATGTTTTCAAGTGTTCATTGTGACCCTAAAAGTCTTTATGAAATTTATACACGAGCATATGTTTATTGCATTTCCGAAGTCTATGGAAATGTTATGATTTTGAGCAAGTATGTTTTAGCAAGTATGTTTTAAAAAGAGTTTATGAACAAACTAAGTAAGCTTGAGTTTTATGAAAGGAAAGATAAGTAGGCATGTTCAAAAGTTTTCATGTGATCTTCTGAAATATTGAGCCCGAGGCTTTATGGTACCGTGTGCACACAGGTCATTTCTGTTGTCGACGTTGAGTGAACTCCGTGACAACAGCCATTGCTGCTGAGTGAGTCTTTGGGCGGGCCCCACTACGACAAAGACGATGGGAGTGCTGGGCGGGCCCCACTACATCGTAGAAAAAAGTAGATTGTGACATGTTTTAAAAAAGAGTTTATATCATTTACATGCCTTACGAGATTTAAACGATATACTTGCTGGTTTTTCTGAAAAGCTATTATGATTACACGATTACTTTCAACGCTTGATTACAGATGCATATGCTCATAGATGGCCAGGTGATATGATTTACGAGTTAGTAGTTTCCTTTAAACTCAAGTCACTCACTGAGCTTCATAGCTCATTCTTTCAGTGTTTTCCCACTTTTCGGTAGGATCGAGCTCCCGGTGCTGATAACCCGCCATAGTCTTGCTGGAAGCTTCACAAGTATAACATGTTGTACGTGGGTGGAGATGTATAGGAAGTCTATATGTATTGTAGAAGGACTATAAGGTTATGTTTATGTGTACATTTTAGGTTGTGGTTGTGTGATCAATGGTTGGGTATGTTTTTGGTTGTGATGTTCTTATCTCTTTAAGTTTTCCAGAGAGTCATAAGTAGGGTTACCCCTTACGTAGGTTACGTAATTGTCTATATTTCGCTGTGTTATGTTTAAGTGTTTCTTATACAAGTTTAGTATGCTTATAAGGTAAAACAGGGTCAACAGATATCGTTAGAGGTGAACGATGTCTGTTGGCTTCACGCCGTCTCGGGCTAAGTTAGCAGGTAGTTCGGGAGGGGGTGTGACATCCAACCTCCTGGCTAAAACATCAGGTATGCTAGCCAGGATATAGGCTTTTGCCTTTTCGTTGGCATTGATCCAGCGGTCATACGCATCCTCAACTAATTGACACTACTACAAAATTGCTCTTTATTGACAGCTAAAAACTGTCAACATTCACTTCAGTTGACATTTTTTGACCGTCAATGAAAGTGGTGTCAATAAATCTAAGCGTCAACTTTAAGTTTATAATTGACGGTCGTTAAACGTCAACGATTATGTCTTTATTGACGGATTTTAATTGTCAATAATATGATTGTTGACAACTATTAGCCATCAACTATGACGTAAATCCGTCAACAAAAATCTCTTTATTGACACTTATGTACCGTCAACATAGGGTATAGTTGATGGTTTTTAGCCGTCAATATTTAGGTCAAAGCATCAACAATAACCACTTTATTGACATCTGTGAGCCGTCAACATCATGTATAGTTGATATTTTTTAACCGTCAACATTTTTAGCCAACCGTCAATAATACCTCTTTTATTGACACTTGTTGCATGTCAATATAAATATATCTTGACGTATTTAGTTGTCATTTATAACTATACTTGACGTTTTATATTGTTGACTATGACATATATGTTGACAGTTTTGAATTGTCGATATTGTCAGTTTTAATGTCATTTTTTAGCCGTCAACTATAATTATATATAAAAAATAAAAAAAATTGGATATTATTCACCCATCCTCTACCACCCGCATCTGTATGAACAACTCTATCAATTCACAATTTTCCCATTAAGGTAGTCATTATCAACATGTAATTCACATAAAACTAGGTAACAATGTAATTGGAGACTCAACGATTGTCAAACTATATAAGTACAAATTTTATCAGAATAAAACATAATTACAAATGAACTAAGCAAACTTCCATTGACTAATTAATAAATTAAAATTACATATTGTTCCAAGCAAACTGTTAAAAAACATAACATTAGCTCCTGTAAAATCACATAAATGAAGTATGATAACAAAACCTGCTCATAAGTACTAAGATACAAATTCACATAACTCCACTCTCATCTCCTCCAACTCATCTTGGGTGCATTTACCTTTTCTAGTCACTGCAAACAAATAAATGTACACACATTAAAAAATTGAATAAATCAAGAAATTTTAAAACACATAAAATAAGATCAAAGTATTACCACGTCCGTAATCACTCGACTTCTCTGTGTTACTATATCTGGAATGAACTTCATAGTATAGTGCCCACACTTTGTATTCCCCGGTTATGCAAAGAACACCTGCATGCATTAAGGTCACAGAGTACACACTATAATGAGCAACAATGTATCTGTATTATTGGAACATTCATTGAGTTTTTATTTGTAAAATTAAAATGAAATGACAACGTTGTTAGACTATGTGATATAATTAAATTTAACCCCAAACTATAAGCTTAAGCTAAGAGTTTGGGGTAAATTTAATTATATCATATAGACTAACACTCCCCCTCACTTGTGGGCTTAAAAATTTAATGAAAAGCCAAACAAGTGGAATCAATATTAAATGGGGAGGAAATCGACTTTGCAGGGGCTTGAACACAGAACCTCCTGGACCACCCGCTCTGATAAGTTTAAGATGGGTGGTGTTAGACTATGTGATATAATTAAATTTAACCCCAAACTATAAGTTTAAGCTAAGAGTTTGGCGTAAATTTAATTATATCATATAGTCTAACAAACGTTGCTCAAACATTCATAATAAAATCTAATTAAATACTTAAATAGGTGAGGCTCAAATATATTTTTCAAACCCTTAATGGCAAAGGTACATAACAATCACTATATAGAAACATTTGAAGACAAAAGCATGACCCAACCAAACTGACTCTATAAGCAAACAATCACCTCATTTATAAATTCTCTCAAATACATGTGGCACTTAAATAAAATTTTCAGCCCGACACACAACGATTCAAAATTCTAATTTCTCAATGGAAAAATTACAAGTTTTCAAATTCGAGAAAATATCGAGCAAACAAAATGTGTTTACCTTCAAGCAAACATTTTCCACAACTAGCAAGCATTTTCCACAACTGAGTCAAAGTCGTTTCCAAATATCTCATGATCCTTTGCTACTTTCTTCAAAAGGTTCTCCTTAAATATCTAGGTTTCCGCAAAAAAGAAAGAAAAAATGTATAAATTAACACCACACTCTGTCTCCAAGTTGCCAATAATTTTCTTCTGAAAGAGAAAACATAGATACGTCATTCATTAAGTGAGACGTCTCAAATAAACTTTTACTTTCAATTTATATCTCACATTATAATATTATAAACAATAATTTTTCATATGAAATTATCACAAAAGTCATTGTTAACACATCTTAAAAATCCTGATGCCTATAAAGAGTGTTGGTAATATATCTCTGGCGCCTATAAAATGTACTTATACAAATTTCCATACATATATGATATACCTAAGGATAACATAACATAACATCTTTATCAAATTAATTACTCATAGCATGTTAAATACTAAAAGTATTAACATGCGGTGAAAAATATTAGTAATACACGTACTATATGAAATGCTAAAATTATTAACATGTTTCTCTCCCTATTTCATAAAGTAGAAGCACAAAAAACAGAACATCAACAATCTTTCAGCATATTCTAGGATATTTTTCTTTAGGTTTGTACATGTGACTTTGAATAAAGAATTGTACTCGATGATGAGAGAACAATAATAAATGTGATTGTCCTCAAAAGTAGACTAGTAATTATAGAAAAACCTATCCAAACAAAACAACAGTCACATAAAGCACGTGATCTTTCAAGGGTGTGTGGCCTAATTAGAATCCCTTATGCCTCACACCTATGCATGACTTTTATATCAGCAGGGAACAAAAGTTACCAAATAAAACTACTTTCAACTGTAAAGAAATCACCTCTTTCAGAATTTCACTCGTATCATAACCTTTCGAATTACCCAATAAACTCCTCCTATTATCTACTTTTTACTTGGGCAAATACATCACAATAAGCATGCAAAAATGAGAAAAAAAACAGATGCTAGGATTCAAGAGCCTACCTCTTGAAGAACCTGTTCTTCGAGTTTTCTTCCCCGGTCACGATCTCAATGATCCAACTGTTGGGATGTATGCCCTAAAACTTGTGTAATTTTGATCAAAGAAATAAAGAGTCATTTGTTTTGATAAAATTTCAGTCTTTCTTTATAAATCCAATAAACTAAGCTCCAAGGATATAATATATATCTTGAACATCAGTGTAGTGGACACTATTTGGATTGTTTTCAAGAATATAACCTAAATGGTCTATGATATAAGAATAAGGTTGGAAACCTCATTCTGGTAACACCATGGATGAGACCCACTTTGTAATTAGTACAAATGAGGTAATCCAACTCATTCATGTAGTTGACATGCGAGTGGGGGAATCCTGTATGAAGAGTTCATACAAGACCGAACCACAAATTATTAGTCTAACAAGTGTAACACCGTTAACAGGATAAGAGTAGTAATTTATAGAAGATCATTAGTGACTCGACCTGAATCCTGAGCGAGATAAGAACTCCTGATTATAGGGGTTTGTCCCTAGATTAGTATGGGAGAGAGTGGCCTGTAGCCGACTCAATATGCCTTACCTTCTCAGGGACAGAACCTCGTAGGTAGCTGAGAACTTAACTTTGCAAGATGGAATTCACTCATTCCTACACCAAGGAATTAGATAGGTTGTTTCCTTAAGAACTCACTCCAGGTCTTGAACAACGGGGCCCCACCCTCTATGAGGGTATGAGTCTATGGTAGGACCTTAGACTTGTGTTCATTAGAGGATCAGTGGTGCTTAAGGAACAAAGAGATAATCATAGGGGTAAAACGGTAATTTGACCCAGCTGTGATCACGAACAACTTGTGAAGGGTCGACTCATGGGTAATGACTATATCATTGGACACAATATATTCTACATTGAAGAGAGTGCAGCTACAAGTCTATAGTGGAGTGACTTGTAGTTAATGAATATTGATTAACTGGATCAAAGAGTTTGATCAGTTAATTTCACATCATTGGAGCTCATGAACTGTAGGTCCATTAGGTCCCTCCGTTGGCTCAACATGGTAATAATGAGGGTATAAAGTTAGGAATGAAATTGAAGTGTTCAAATTCATACATGAGGTGTTATATCAATTATATATGATATAATTGATATAATATATAGTTTTAATGTGAATTAGATTCACATATAAACCATATACTAATGAGAGAATAAAGGAAGGGTAGGATGGTCATTTCCATCCTATTTCCCTATATATATGGTTGCATGAGATGCAACTAGGTCAAGTAATTGTAGGCCTTTGTTGTGTTGTTGGAAAAGTTCCAAAACACAAACCTCTCTCTCACAACACCTCATCTCACCTAAAGGGAACCCACATTCCTCCCTCACCTAGAGAACAACGGAGAAGATCCAATGGTCGTGTCTTCATCCGTTTGTGTTCGAGTTGCTGACATCGTTATCGTGGGAGAAAAGAGCACTTCAAGAAAAGTTCTTCAAAGGTATATTTCTTGTTGTCTATATTCAGTTTTTATGCTTAATCTAGTTGTTTTAGTTCTTGAATGTATTCGTTGTAACGAAATTGAGAACGCGCGATTCACAATCGCCTCCGCTGAGGGATTCGATTTCCTTCAATTGGTATCAGAGCCCAATTGCGTTCTTGATTTACGTTCTGGATTTATCAAGAACGAGGTGGGATTTTCTGCTTTGCATGAGATGTATGAACGGTTTGCAAATTAGATGTTTTCGATTTTGGCACTTAGATTTACAATTTTTTCATTGAATCATTCAACGTAAGGGCGTGGAGTTTTGGGCAATTTAATTGTAAATCGAGCCTATAAGTTCGTGTCAATCGAGGCAAGGTGGTTGCTGAGAAGATCGGAGAAAACACGAGCAAGGAATAGGAGATTCCACATGCTGTCTGTGTTCAGCGTTGCAACGCTGCGGTTGCGGAAGGAGGCGCGCATCGGAGGCAGCGTTGCAACGCCGAAGGCGTTTCAGCGATTTTTTCAACGGGCGAAAATTCGATTTTATTATATATAATAAATATAAAAATGTTTTATATTTATTTATATTTAATTTATTTAATTTTAATTAATATATTATATTATATTAATTAAAATTAATTTTGGGATGTATGTTCTCATCTCGTGTACTTTGTAATATTCCATGTTGTAAATGAATAAGAGTTATTTATTTCAACATTGTGTAATAAAATAAGAGTTATTTATTCAAACTTTGTGTCTCGCATATTTCATAAACTTAATCCAATAAACTAAGCTCCAGGGTCATTGTATTATGAGAGAACTAAGAACTTCAACGGTGTGTAGTGGACACACAGGGAGGATCATGTTTGAGTTAATGACCCGAATAGTCTACAGTATATGGATAGGGTTGGAGACCTAATCCTGGATACACTGTGGATGCGACCCGCTTTGTGTTAGATACAAACGAGGTGATCTGACTCGTTCATGTGGTTGACATGCGAGTGGGTGCATCCTGTGCAATGAGATTGTACAAGACCGGACCGTGAATTATTAGACTTACTGATGTAACACCGTTAACAGTATAGAGTTAATAAATTCGTAGATGACCATTTAGTGACTTGACCTTAATCCTGAGCGTGTTACGGACTCCTGTCTGCAGGGGTCTTTCCTTTGACTAGTACGGATGAGGGTGGCCACTGTTGCTCGCCCAATATGCCTATCTTCTCACGGGGCAGGACCACGTGCGGAGCTGGGAACTTGACTACGCAAGAAGGAATTCACTCGTTCTCGACTTAGGAAAACTAGAGGCGTTGTTCTCTTAAGTGTTGTCTCCAGGGCTTGAACAATGGGGCCCCACTCTCTCATTGGCCTGAGAGGGTTGTTGTTTATGGTTGGACCATGCAACGTAGTTGTTCATTAGAGGAGCAGTGGGACTTAAGGAGCAAGAGATAGACACAGAGGTAAAACGGTAATTTGACCTAGTTGTGACTACGAACAACCTGTGAAGGGTCGACTCATGGGTATTGGTTATATCGATGGACACAACTTGTCCTATAGTGATGAGAGTGCAGCTAGGGCTTTAGTGGAGTGTTACCGTAGCTAATGAATGTTGAATAACCGGGTCAAAGAGTTTGACAGGTTAGTCTCGGATCATTGGAGTTCGTCACGTGTAGGTCCATTAGGTCCCTCGGTTGGGTCAAATTGGACAAATTTAGGGTTTATAGTTTGGTGTGAATTTTAAGTGTTCAAATTCATTATTTGGGTATTTATGTGGTTTATATGAGATATAGATGACATAATATATAGTTTGATGTGAATGATTTTCATAATAAACTATAGTATAGCCTAATTGATTAATTAGTGCTATTTGGAGAAATTGAATTGAAAGAAATTAAATTGAATGTGATTCAATTTATAATTCCACATTTATGCAAATGAGATTTGTATAATAAGGTATGAGATACCTTATATTATATAATACGCAAATGTGATTTGTATATTATATGGTTTTGGTAAAATTGTGATTTGTTGGAGGTTTTAACTCCATCACAAAATAGTATTTAAAGGCTTTGCAAGAAGCCTTTGGTGTGTCCTTTGCCATTTTTTGGATTTTCATCCAAAGAGAGCAAAAAGACTTTCTCTCATTCTCTCTCAATTCTCTCTAAAACTTCTCCTCACCCAAAACCAAAGGGAGTCTCACCTACTCTCCCTCAACCTCCCGAGAACAACCGAGAAGACCCTTTGGGGGTGTCTTTGTGTTCGGATCGAGGTTCGTGTTCGAGGAAATCGTTGGATCGAGAGAGATCGTGACCGGAGGAGAAAAGCGTTGAAGAAGAGTTCTTCAACAAGTTAGTATCTTATAATTCCTTACTGTTTTCTTCTCTTATTTGCATGTTTAGCCTAGGATCTATGAGATAGATTTAATTTTAAGACACGTTTTACACAACGGATCAACGACGTTTCATAACGTCTTCTGCTGCGGGAATTCAAAATCCCTTGAATTGGTATCAGAGCCAATCGTTGCTCTTCGTTGTGTATTCTATGAATTCATAAAATTAGGTGGGTAGCATTAATTTTCATGAGATGAATGTTAATGGTTTGCAATTTTGGATGTTTTCGATTTTTGGCACTTTTTAGATTTACATTAAAGTTGATGAGATCAATGTAAGGGCCCGTTGTTTTGGGAATTTTTTAATGTAAATCGAGTCTGTAAGTCCGTGTCGTTCGTGGCAAGAGTTGTCGCGAAGAAAACGGAGCAAAAACGTGTGATTTCGGTGAAAAACAGCAAAAGTTGTGTTGCTGGAAGTTCATCGTTGCGGAAGTATCCATCGCTGAGGACGCTGCGGCGGCGTTGCGACGCGTATGGCGTTACTAGCGCCACAGCGTTGAGAACGCTGAGTGCGACGCTATACATTATAGCGTTGCAACACAATAATAACGTTGCAATGCCGTGGCGTAGTGGTGCGTGGAGCGCAAAAATCTCGGAGACGTGGTACGTGTTCAGTAGTTCAAATTCGGGTTGGTGCAACTGCCGTTTTTATTTTATTTATTTATTTATTTATTTGTAAAAATTTGATTTTATAAATGTATTTTATTTAATTATTTTAATTAATATTAATATAATTGTTATATTAATGTTAATTAATTTAATTTTATGTCCCTAGGGTGCCAAAAATCGGTCCAATATTGCTATTTAATTATTTTATGCATGAGATGTATGATTTAATTATTTCTATGTGTATAGAGTATGCCATATAGATTTAAAATCCCACATTAAGTTAAACATTTCATGCATCATATTTATATTATAAGAGTTATAATATATAGTATGCATGATAGGATTATATTATAAGAGTTATAATATAATGTTTGCATGATTTAATTTATTTAATATAAGTGTTATATTTTTAAATTAAAAGCATGCTCATGCATTTAATTCATGTGATGAATGTATGTTATAGTATAGTATTATTCATGTGATGAATGATCAAGCACTATAACATAGAAATGCATTTAACCTAAGTTAATTATTAGTTTTAAATAGTTTAGAACATGAATAATTAGACTTAGGTTTTTTATTTCTAATGAGATTAGAAATTAAGAAATCAAATATGACCTTTGAATGGAGATTGATAAGTAACTCTGTCTAAGGAAGGTTTTGTCTAAGGTGGGGTATTTAAGTTGACGCTGCGTAACACCCCTACACGGAAACCGACACGGGAGTGAATTCGGGTCCAGGAGATTCTTAGGTTATATTCTCGTGAGTGTCCTTAATTAAGAGTTAATTAATTTATTTCACATAAACCTAAGTTAATAATGTGATTATAGACTTAGGTTAACCCAATATAAGAGTTATATTGGTAGACTTAGGTAAATTTTAGATGGTTTATCTAGGTCAATCCCGAATATTTTAAAGTGCTGAGTGGGAGGAAATAAAGTGTATGAGATACATTTATTTTTCCATCCACAAATCTTCGTTAAGTTCGCACCGTGAGATCCATGCTCGGCCTCGTGGCGCAAATGGGAGCGTCCCCCTACGGGTGGCATTTGTATGGGTCAATATCAACATGAATGGAGAGAGTACTTATAGTTAGTGGGAGCGGGATCTGTGAAAACGGGACCCACGGTCTCTTCTTTCGATTCACACCGTGAGACGCCTATGATCCGCCTGCTAGTTTGGCCTGGACCAGACAATCCCTACGGAGGGCCTTGATCATGGGAGTCGGAACACCGTGAATTCTCGAAAAAGATACGATTTCCTTGTTGGTTTTCCTTCTTAGTCCTCCCTACGACGGCTATTGTTTGGACGGATACTTGGAAATTTAAAGATTGAGGGTGACACTCACAGGATTCATTAAGTGTTAATGGATTCAGACCGAAAAATGGTAATTGGATGCCTAATGGAATAAGAGTTATTCTGGTATTAGGGTTTGGTCGAGAAAGTCTCGTCCTAGAGGAGGAGTGGGTTTGTCTAACCTACGGTGGCGGTCATTCTAAACCTTTAGGGTATCATTGCAAGTTTTGAATGACCTAGGGATCATAGGATAAAAATTTGTTAAAACCCGATTGGATTTTCAAAAGTTTTTGCGAGACTAATACAAAGTTTTTCATTTTATTTCACCAACAAAATATCAAATGCTTTTAACGTTCCTATAGCTTCCGCTAAGTTAGTCGGCGATAGTATTTCGTGGAAAAACAATATAGACACGATTTTGGTAAATGACGACCAAGAGTTCGCACTCACTGAGGAGGGTCCTCAGGTGCACGGTTCAACAGTCCTATTCAACGATCTACAAACCTTCCAGTCTTTGGTGCAAACTAGGGGACAGGAAGCTGAGGCAAGTGTTGCCTTAAGACCTTTTCACAAGGGTTCGACCTCTGGGATAAAGTTTGTAGACTCTTCAGGCCCTAAGGGGAAGAAGGAGAAGTTGAAGGATGTTAAGGTTGACCGCGTTGCCGGGATGTTGCCAGAAAGTGTTTCTACTGCAACGGGGACGAACACCTAAAAAAGAGTTGTCCCAAGTTCCTTGATGAAAAGAAGATGTCAAGTAAATGTGATTTACTTGTCACAGAAACTTGTTTAGTGGAGAGTAATGACTCAACTTGGATATTGGATTCAGGCACCACTAACCATGTTTGCTCTTCTTTTCAAGGATTAAGTTCCTGGCAGCGGCTGCAAGAGGGTGAGATAACACTCAGGGTTGGATCTGGAGAACTTGTCTCGGCTGCAGCAATAGGCACGGTGAAACTATTTTTTGGTGGGAAGTACTTATTATTGGATAATATGTACATAGTTCATGGGTTTACGAGAAACCTAGTTTTTATTTCCTGCCTATTGGAACAAAATTTTTCCGTTTCTTTCAATAGCAATAAAGCGTTTATTTCTCGAAATGGAAATTTTATTTGTTCTGCGTCGCTTGAGAACAGTTTATATGTTTTGAAACCTAATTCGGTCAAAAGTGTTTTGAACACCGAATTATTTAAAACAGCAGAAACGCGAACTAAGAGATTGAAAATTTCTCCAAAAGAAAGCGCACATCTTTGGCATCTACGGTTAGGCCACATTAATCTCAATAGGATTGAGAGACTAGCGAAGAGTGGACTTCTAAGCGAGTTGGAAGAAAGCTCTTTACTGGTATGTTTGTCATGCCTTGAAGGCAAAATGACCAAACGTCCTTTTAGTGGAAAAGAATATAGAGCCAAGGAGCCCGTTGAGCTTATACATTCTGACCTCTGTGGTCCGATGAATGTTAAAACACGAGGTGGTTACGAATACTTCGTATCTTTCATAGATGACTATTCGAGGTATGGGTACATTTACCTAATGCATAGGAAGTCTGAAACACTTGAAAAGTTCAAGGAGTTCAAGACTGAGGTTGAGAACCTGTTAGGAAAAATGATTAAAACACTTCGATCAGATCGAGGTGGAGAGTATATAGACACTGAATTCCAGGATTATATGATAGAACATGGAATTACGTCCCAACTCTCAAAGACTCCGGTATGCCATGCAGAATGGTGTATCGAGAGGAGAAAGCAGAACCTTGTTGGACATGGTTGGCCGATGATGAACTATGCTCGTCTCCCGATTCCTTTTGGGGTTACGCAGGTGGAGAGCGCGTTTACATTTTGAACACGATTCATTCGAAAAGTGTTTGTGAAACACCTTTCGAACTCTGGCATGGTCGTAAAACCAGTTTACGTCTTTTCAGAAATTGAGGATGCCCGACTCATGAGTTGGTGTCAAACCCGAAGAAGTGGAACCCCGTTCAAAGTTGTGTCTCTTTGTAGGTAACCCAAAAGAGACTAGAGGTGGTTACTTTTATTATCCTAAGGATAATAGGGTGCTTGTGTCGACAAACGTCACTTTCCTTGAGGAAGACCACATCAGGGATCACTTACCAAGGAGTAAGATTGTGTTAAATGAAATGGACAGTACATCAACAAGAGTTGCTGATGGTGCTAGTACAGCAACAAGTGTTGTTGATCCTAACTCGTCTAGTCAAGTCCGTTCCCAATAGTTGGGAATGCCTCGACGTAGTGGGAGGACATTGAGACAGCCTGAACGTTACATGGGTTTAGCTGAAACCCAAGTCCTCACCCTTGATGATGACTGCGAGGATCCACTGACCTATGATCAGGCAATGGCTGACATTGACAAAGACGAATGGATTAAAGCTATGGACCAGGAAAAGGAGTCGATGTACTTCAATTCCGTCTAGGAGCTTGTGGACCAACCGGATGGGGTAAAACCTATTGGTTGCAAGTGGATCTACAAGCGTAAACGTGGTGTAGATGGGAAGGTGCAGACCTTCAAATCTCGACTAGTGGCAAAGGGTTTTACCTAGGTGGAAGGGGTTGACTATGAGGAAACCTTTTCACCTATTGCCATAGTAAAATCGATTAGAATTCTTCTGGCCATTGCTGCATATTATGACTATGAGGTATGACAGATGGATGTCAAGACCGCCTTTTTGAATGGCAACCTTGACGAGATCATCTACATGGACCAGCCCAAGGGGTTCATTGCCGAAGGCCAAGAGCAAAGGGTTTGCCGGCTTAAAAGGTCTATTTATGGACTGAAATAAGCCTCGAGGTCTTGGAATATATGGTTTGATGAGGCAATCAAATCTTATGGCTTTGATCAAAATGTTGACGAGGCTTATGTTTACAAGAAAATCGTTAATAGTACTATCGCATTTCTTATATTGTATGTGGATGATATCCTTCTCATTGGGAATGAGGTAGGATTTCTTACTCACATTAAGGAATAGTTGGCTTCGCAATTCCAAATGAAAGATTTGGGAGAGGCTCAGTATGTTCTAGGTACCTAGATTGTCCGGAACCGGAAGAACAGAACGCTAGCCATGTCTCAAGCGTCTTATATTGACAAGATGCTGTCTAGATATAAGATGCAGAACTTGAAGAAGGGCTTGCTGTCTTTCAGGCATGAGGTTCACCTGTCTAAGGATCAATGTCCTAAGACGCCTCAAGAGGTTGAGGATATAAGCCGAAGCCCCTATGCTTCAGTTGTAGGGAGCCTGATGTATGCCATGTTGTGTACTAGGCCCGACATCTGTTATGCAGTTGGGATTGTCAGTAGGTATTAATCCAATCCAGGATTAGATCACTGGACAGCCGTAAAGGCAATCCTCAAGTATCTTAGGAGAACGAGGAACTACAACCATGTGTATGGGAGTGGGAATTTGATCCTTACGGGATACACAGATTCTGACTTTCAGACCGATAAGGATTCTAGGAAATCCACTTTGGGGTCAACCTTCATTCTTAATGGAGGAGCTGTAGTGTGGCGAAGCATCAAGCAGGGATGCATCGCTGATTCCACGATGGAAGCCAAATATGTTGCGGCTTGTGAAGCTGCAAAGGAAGCTGTTTGGCTCAGGAAGTTCATGACGGATTTGGAAGTTGTTCCAAATATGAACTTGTCGATCTAATCGCTTTGTGACAACCGTGAGAGCAAAGAGCCAACCTGAGAGAACCTCGGAGTCATAAAAGGGTCAGGCATATAAAGCGTAAGTATCACCTGATACGGGAGATTGTGCACCGCGGAGACGTGACAGTCACGCAGATAGCCTCGGAGCACAACGTTGCTGATCCATTTACAAAGGTCCTCACGGCTAAGGTGTTTGAGGGTCACCTAGAGAGTCTAGGTCTTCGAGTGCTTCCTGACAAGGGCAAGTGGGAGTTGTAAAGGGGTATTCAATGCCCTAGTTTATTGTATTACTTTATTATATTACTTTACTTTACATTTGAGAAATGTATCATGTACTCCACTAGCTTAGTCCAAGTGGGAGTTTGTTGGGATGTATGTCCTCATCTCGTGTAGTTTGTAATATTCCAAGTTGTAAATGAATAAGAGTTATTTATTTCAATATTGTGTAATAAAAAAGAGTTATTTATTCAAACATTGTGTCTCGCATATTTCATAAACTTAATCCAATAAACTAAGCTCCAGGGTCATTGTATTATGAGAGAACTAAGAACTTGAACGGTATGTAGTGGACACACAGGGAGGATCACGCTCGAGTTAATGACCCGAACGGTCTCATGAGATATGAATAGGGTTGGAGACCTAATCCTCGGATACAATGTGGTTGCGACCCGCTTGGTATTAGATACAAACGAGGTGATCTTACTCGTTCATGTGGTTGACATGCGAGTGGAGGCATCTGTGCAATGAGATTGTACAAGACCAGACTACGAATTATTAGACTGCACGATGTAAAACCGCTAATGTGAGATAGAGCTAATAAATTCGTAGATGACCATTAGTGACTCGACCTTAATCCTAAGCGTGTTACGGACTTGTGTCATGCAAGGCCCCGTCCTTTGACTAGTACTGCGGGTGAGGGTGGCCAATGTTGCTCGCCCAATATGCCTATCTTCTCGGGTAGGACCACATGGGGAGCGGGAACTTGACAACGCAAGAAGGAATTCACTGTTCTCGACTTAGGGAAACTAGAGGGGTTGTTCCTTAAGTGTTGTCTTCAGGGCTTGAACAACTGGGCCCCACTCTCTCATTGGCCTGAGAGGGTTGTTGTTTATGAATGGACTATCCAACGTAGTTGTTCATTAGAGGAGCAGTGGGACTAAGGAGCAAGAGGTAGACACAGGGGTAAAACGGTAATTTGACCCAGTTGTGACTACGAACAACCTGTGAAGGGTCGACTCATGGGTATTGGTTATATCGATGGACACAACTTGTCCTACAGTGATGAGAGTGCAGCTAGGGCTTTAGTAGGAGTATTCACCGTAGCTAATGAATGTTCAATAATCGGGTCAAAGAGTTTGACAAAGTTAGTCTCTGATCATTGGAGCTAAATCACGCGTGTAGGTCCATTAGGTCCCTCGGTTGGTTCAAATTGGACAAATTGAGGTTTTTGATTGGTGTGAATTTGAAGTGTTCAAATTCATTATTTGGGTATTTATGTCGTTTATATGAGATATAGATGACATAATATATGGTTTGATGTGAATGAGATTCATAATAAAGTATAGTATAACCTAATTGATTAATTAGTGCTATTTGGAGAAATTGAATTGAGAGAAATTAAATTGAATGTGATTCAATTTATAATTCAACATTTATGAAAATGAGATTTGTATAATATATGGTTGTGGTAAAATTGTGATTTGCTCCCTGGAGACTCAACTCAGCTATGTGGGACCCAACTCCACACGGTCCCTGCGTGCATTTTGCTCTAAGTTGTGGACAATCCCTCTTAAAATGCCACGGGCTGCGCCTACTTGTGGTAACACACACGGCACCAACAAGACATTGGCCTCGATGATTCTTGCCACAATTTGCACATAGGAGTTCTCCTTGTCGCGCAGCATGCACTCTGCGTTGTCTGTGAATCTTTGCTAATAGATCTGCGGAGTCGACTAGGTGCTCTTTGACTCTGCCTGATAGGCACCACTAACATTCATCTCGCCTCGAAATCGGCCACTCGATTCTTAAAGTCCTCGGCGACTTGAAACATTCACCCGGTGTGAATCTTATTTGTCGCGACCAAAAACTACGTGGCCGTTGAAGGCCCACGAGTAGGATCCACTTCTTGCTGCGCTCTGCTTTATACTCTGCTTCAACACGAAGCGATCTCTACCAGTGAGAGAAGTCGGTCCAGCACTTAGTAATGGTACGCATGGCGGAGCACGATATCTCGGTCGTAACCCTCTTTCAAATCGTCGACACTGTCACTCTCGGATGCCACAATTACTTGACATCTGTGAATGGCTCGGTATACCTTCTCTCGTATTGACCAGCGATAGTGACCCCTTGCTTTAATTCTAAAAATTCATCTCTCTTACCCGCCAGTATGTACGAGGTAATATTTATCTTCAAATATGCCTCACGAAAGTTTGATCCTAAAGTGCGTGCATCCTAGTCTGGCTAAAATTGAGCTTCCACCATCCCTGCCTTCTTTTCTTTCTCTAGCGGGAATGTGGCTAGCTTGACTTTACGCTCTTGGAGGGCAACTCATCACATCAAAACATTTCTCAAGTTTATTCACCACAACTCGTCAATTTGGATCTGTGGAACCCTCAAAGTGGCTCCCAATTTCTTGAGGCGTTTCTATTCCATCGCCTTTTTGGATCACTTGGCCACCTTTCTCTCTGCACGCCTACCTCCTGTGAGGAAATGACATGTTCTTGATCTCGACCTCGGTTTGGACTCTGGGGCACTAGATCCCTCTCAGATTGGCCTTGGGTAGGATCTCGTGTCACGCCATGCCGATCCTGCTGCGACACGATGCTGCTAGTGCGTGGTGGCATGACTCCTATAACATATCAAAATATTAGACATGCTATGGATACTTAACGCAAATGCACACTACTAAACTATTCATTCATTTTTTAGCCCTAAGCTGGACTTGCTCTTACCCGCTTGAACCATACTCTGCTAGTTCGATCCTGAACTAACTCAATAACATGCTATGACTTTTACTTTATTTCGAGCTACAGGAGTATTCACACCCTCCCGTGTAGCTAATGAATGTTCAATAATGACATCGGGAATTGGGGAAACCATTCACGAGTCTCTCAAAGAGTTCAGAACCAACACAAGACAAACCCGGTGTTTATACAACAGTACAAACAACTTAGTCTCGGATCATTGGAGCTCAAGGTTTGAAATGTGAATTTGAAGTGTTCAAATTCATTATTTGGGTATTTATGTCGTTTATATGAGATATAGATGACATAATATATGGTTTGATGTGAATGAGATTCATAATAAAGTATAGTATAGCCTAATTGATTAATTAGTGCTATTTGGAGAAATTGAATTGAGAGAAATTAAATTGAATGTGATTCAATTTATAATTCAACATTTATGAAAATGAGATTTGTATAATATATGGCTGTGGTAAAATTGTGATTTGTTGGAGGTTTTAACTCCATCACAAAATACTATTTAATGGCTTTGCAAGAAGCCTTTGGTGTGCCATTTGCCATTTTTTGGATTTTCATCCAAAGAGAGCAAAAAGACTTTTCTCATTCTCTCTCAATTCTCTCTAAAACTTCTCCTCACCCAAAACTAAAGGGAGTCCCACCTACTCTCCCTCAACCTCCCGAGCACAACCGAGAAGACCCTTTCGAGGTGTTTCCGTGTTCGGATCGAGGTTCGTGTTCGAGGAGATCGTTGGATCGAGAGAGATTGTGACTAGAAGAGAAAAGCGTTGAAGAAGAGTTCTTCAACAAGTAAGTATCTTATAATTCCTTACTGTTTTCTTCTCTTATTTGCATGTTTAGCCTAGGATCTATGAGATAGATTCAATTTTAAGACACGTTTTACACAACGGATGAACGACGTTTCACAACGTCTTCCGCTGCGGGAATTCAAAATCCTTTCAGGGTTTACTAGAAACCTTATTTCCATTTCTTGCCTTACAGAACAATGTATTTCTATTTCCTTCTCTATGAATAAAGTGTTTATTTTGAAAAAAGGTATAGAAATATGTTCAGCTTCATTAGAAAATGGGTTGTATGTTTTAAGGCCTAATTCAATCAAAATGATTTTGAACACTGAATTATTTAAAACTGCAAACGCACAAACTAAGAAACGTAAAATTTCTCCTAAAGAAAATACTCATCTTTGGCATCTAAGATTGGGTCACATTAATCTCAATAGGATTGAGAGATTGGTAAAGAATGGACTTCTAAATGAGTTAGATGAAAATACTTTACCTGTATGTGAATCCTGCCTAGAAGGCAAAATGACTAAAAGACCTTTTAGTGGAAAAGTTTATAGAGCCAAAGAACCTCTTGAGATTATGCGTTCAGACCTTTGTGGTCCGATGAATGTTAAAGACAGAGGAGTTTATGAATATTTCATCTCCTTTGTAGATATTATTCTAGATTTGGGTCTATTTACCTAATGCACCACAAGTCTGAAGCATTTGAAAAGTTGAAGGAATTCAAGACTAAGGTTGAAAATCAATTAGGTAAAACTATTAAAACACTTCGATTGGATCGAGGTGGAGAGTACATGGATTTAAAATTTCAAAACTATATGATAGAACATGGAATTACATCCCAACTCTCAGCTCCCGGTACACCACAGGAAAACGGTGAATCGGAAAGGAGAAATAGAACCTTGTTGGACATGGTTCGATCAATGATGAGTTATGCTCATCTCCCTAGTTCCTTTTGAGGTTACGCAATGAAGACTGCAGTATATATTTTGAACAATGTGCCCTAAAAAGTGTTTCTAAAACACCTTTTCAACTCTGGAAAGGATGTAAAGGTAGTTTATGTCACTTCAGAATATGGGGATGTCGAGCACATGTGCTTGTGACAAATCCAAAGAAGTTGGATTCACGTTCAAAGATATGCCTATTCGTAGGATACCCAAAAGAAAAAAGAGGTGTTTTATTCTATGATCCTAAGGAAGATAAGGTTTTTGTGTCGACAAATGCCACTTTCTTAAAGGAGGACCGCATAAGGGACCACAAGCCAAGAAGTAAAATTGTGTTGAGTGAGTTAGACGGAACAATAACAAAGGTTGCTAATAAAACTAGTACATCAACAAGAGTTGTTGATATTAGTTTGTCTAGTAAAGAGAGTCCATCTCAAGAGTTGAGTATGCCTCGACGTAGTGGGAGGGTTATAACACACTACGACCGTTACATGGGTTTATCTGAAACCCAAGTTGTTATATCGGATGACGACTGTGAGGATCCATCGACTTATAATCAAACGATGGTTGACAAAGACAAAGACAAATGGGTCATAGCCATGGCCCCAAGAAATGGAGCCTATGTACTTCAATTCAGTTTGGGATCTTGTAGATAACCTTTGCCGCATATTTGTTGGGTTTTATGTCCTAAAACTCGTGGTTTTGTAAACTGAATGCATATTCTATTTCACAATAAAGTTGTTACAAATTTATTCAGTAAAGGTTTTATTGAATATTGTGTATTGTGTAACCCTAATCCAATAAAGAACCCTTGGCTGTAGGATGAATCCTTGAACTTTATGTGTGACATAAAAGTGGATCAAGTTCAAGTTATAGCCAGAACAGTCTATAGTATAAGGATAGGGTTGGGTACCTTATCCTGGGGACACTATGAACGCGACCCACTTTCTAGAGTACAAACGATGTGATCCTAAATCGTTCATGTAGAGACATGCGAGTGGGGGCGTCCTATGCAATGAGTTTTCATAAGACTGGACTGCGAAATAGTCACTTGGACTTTATAACTCCGTTTTTTTTCTTAACTGACTATATTCATACGATGACCTAGGTGACTCGATCTTAATCCTGAGCATTCTATGGACTCCTATTTATTCGGATTATCCTTAGATTTTCATGGGTGAGAGTGGCCCGAGACTGTCGACTCAATATGCCTCCCATTTCAGGGATAAAACTGGGTAGATAGCTGGTAACATAGTTCTGCAAGATGGAATTCACTCCTACCCGCTTTAGGGATTAGTAGAGAGGTTGTTCCCTTAAGTGTCGACTCAAGGGGTCTTGAACAATGGGCCCACCCTCTCATTGGCCCGAGAGGATTTGGTTTCTTTGGTTGGACCACAAACCAATTGTTCATTAGAGGATCGGTGGGACTTAAGGAACAAGAGGTAATTCTGAGGTAAAACGGTAATTTGACCCCCAAATTGTAATCACGAACAACCTGTGAAGGATCGACTTACTAATCATGGTTATATCGAGTGGACAGAAATATATCTACAGTGAGGAGAGTGCAACCACTGGGCTTTAGTGGAGTGTCCCGGTGGTTAACGAATGTTGATTAGCTAGGCTAAAGAGTTTAGCCGGTTAATCTCGTATCGTTGGAGCTCATGATCTGTAGGTCCATTAGGTCCCCCTTACTAGCTCAGACTAAGCCTTCTAACATTTTGAGAGAAAAGAATTTGAATTGTTCAAATTCGAGTTTGGGAGAAAGCGTTAATTATATGTGATATATTTAACGAATCATAGCTTAATTATGAATTAAACTATGATTAATAGGAGGTGGATATATTTAAATATGATTTAAATATTGGATCGGTATATAGCATGAATAATGATTCATGTTTAGAAAATCGATCGGGATCGGGCAATTTATTTAATTTAATATTTGATATTAAATTAAATTAAAAATTAATTAATTAAATAATTTTGAATTATTTAATTAATTATATTAATTTTAATTAAAAATCAATTTAATATTGATTTTACAATTAAAATTTATTGTAAAATAAGGGATTTTCATGATTTTCTTGAAAATCAAGTTGCCAACTTGCCCAATCCTTCTCATTTTCAAAATTCACAAAAATTAGTCACCTCCATCTCAAACCATCCTCATCACCATTGAGTTGTCACTCTAAAGAAGCTTGTTGAAGCTTTATATAATGGTGATTTGAGGTAATTTGGGAGAATTTTACAGAAAATTCAATATTCCCGAATTAGTGACCTTTGAGGACTTTTCTTCATAATTCTCTCAACCTAGGATCCCACAATCCGTTCTAAGGCCTGAGGATAGTAGGGAAGACTCTAACGGTTGTCCACGAAGTATTCGTGTTGAAAACCATTCACCGAGGAGGAAGAGAATTTTATCTTCAAAGTTGAGTTTTCTATCCCTCTGTTTTTCCACCTTTGAGCATGTTTTTTATTTTACAAAATTGATCAACTTAGAGTGTTCAAGATCCATAATTGCTTCCGCTTTCTTAATCTAGACTCTTTCAAATGGTATCAGAGCAATTTTGAGCACTCAATTTGATCTATTTTGTTCTGTGGTGGGTGTTTTTTGAAATACAATTTTTCTGGGCGTCGAAAGTGTTCTTCTGGTTTTGGCATTTAAATTGTGCATCAATTTATGCTTTATTTTCAAATTGCTCAAGAGTGTTTGAGCATTAATGTGTGTAGAATAAGATGTAAACATTTCAAGTCGATTGGAGTTCGGGAAGGCCTTCAATTTGATGAAAGAAGTCACGGAGGTCTAGAAAATAAAAAAAACAAAGCTGCTGGAATTTTTTTTTTCTGCTGCAATGATTTTCAGTCTTCAGCCCGTGGTTTTAAAAAGAAGGAGATAGAGTTGACTTTGACCAAAAATGGTTGACTTTGACCGGTTCAACTTTTTTAGGCCGGTTCGGCTCGTTTTCGGTCTAGTTCGGGTATTTTTAAATCGGTTCTAACTATTTCGAGGCCGGTTTTTCCTTTTGGAGGCCCAGTTCAGCCTTTTAAAGCCCGATTTATCCTTTTGAAGGTCCGGTTCACACATTTACAAGCCGGTTCGACCCAAATTCGAAGTGTTCGAAGTGGTTCAATGTTAATCCTAGATTATTAATGTAATAATTTAGTAGTTTGCTTGCATTAGATGCCAAAACCAGTCCACTTTAGTGTGTTTAATTAATTATGCATTGTGAATGTATGTTTTAATTAAAATCCCTGATAATATGTGCATAAAATATGGCATATAGATTTTAAAATCCCACCATAGGAAGCATGCTCCATGCATTGAAAGTATGTTATAAGTGTTATAATATATTGTATGCATGTTAATTGGGTTTCATAAGAACTAATATAAGATTTATATTAATTTATGAAACAAATATTATATGTTTTAATTATATTAATTAAACATATAATTGCTATGCATCTATTCATGTGATGAATTTGTTATAAATGTATGTTTATTCATGTGATGAATGTTCAATCTCTTTATAACATAGAAATGCATGTAACCTAAGGTTAATTAATTAGTTTTAAAATGGTTTTAGAATTGGAATTAATTAGACCTTAGGTTATCTAAATCTAATAAGATTAGAATTAGGAAACCAATAATTTATAAACTTTGATTAAAGAGGGACTCTGACTAAGGAAGGTTCTGGCTAGGTTGGGGTACTTAACTTTGATTTGAAATGGAACACCCCTACAGGAACCGACACGGGAGTGAATTTAATCCATAGGTTTATAAATTATCTTTCGTGAGTGGCGTTTATTAAAAGTTAATAAATTAAAATCATAGACCTAGGTTTATTAAAAGGTTAATAGACTTAGGTAATTCCAGTATAATTGTTATATTGGTAGACTTAGGACATATTGATTTAGTTTAGGAATATGCCTAAGTAAAAGTATACCCAAACAGATTTAAAATACTTAGTGGGAGTGAAAAGGTATATATGATATATCAATTTACTCTTACGCTCTCCACAAAGTTCACACCGTGAGATTTATGCTCGGCCTCGTGATGTCAATAGGGCATCCCCATTCGAATGGTGTTTGCATAAATCAAGAGCAAGGTGAATGGAGAAAGTATTTATAGTAAGTGAGTGAAGGAAGTGTGTCAACACATCCTACGGTCTCCTCCATTAGGTTGGACCGTGAGATTCCCATGTTGCGCTGCGCAGTTGCCCGAAGTAGCACCATCCATTCGGAGGATGTAACATGGGATTCGGAACAACTCAAACTCCAAAAATGGATAGGTCTCTTAGGTCCATTTCTAGCTTTGTCTCTCCGAGTTCGGATAGCATTGTTGGGGCCGACCTCGAGGTCCGAAAATGGCGGGTCACACTTACAAGAATTGCTAAGTGTTAGTAAGTTCTTGACCAAAGTAGCGATAACTAGAATGTTATAGGAATAAGAGTTATTAAGGTATTAGCATTTAGTCAAGAATGTCTTGGTTCGATGAAGGAGTGATTGATCGCCTCGGTAGTTGCTTGCTCGACTCATTGAAGTATCGTTGGAAAAACAATAATGAGTTTATGGGTACATTATTAGTTTTCTAAATTCTTAAATTGGATAGGTTACAAACAATTCACTAATAGAATTCATTCTTTTTCAAAGATGTCGAACTCTTTTATCCGATTACTCACCTTCAATAAACTTAGCGGCGATAATTATGGAACACGGAAATCAAACTTGAATACGATTCTTGTTCTTGATGATCCGAGGTTCGCGTCTTAACGGAGGAATGTCCTCCCCTCCTAGCTCGACGAAAGAAACCGAATTGTTCGAGATGCTTATGACGGATGGATTAGGGCTAATGAGAAGGCGAGTCTACATCTTAGCCAACATATCGATGTGTTGTCTAAGAAACATGAGAGCATGGTCACCGCTAAGGAGATCATGGGATCATTGCAGGCGATGTTTGGACAACCGACCTCATCGGTCAATTATGATGCTCTCAAATACGTTTACAACTCACGTATGAAGGAGGGAGCCTCTGTTAGGGAACATGTCCTTGACATGATGGTCCACTTCAACGCAAGAGAGGTAAATGGAGTGCATCATAGATGAGAAAAGTCAGGTAACTTTTATTATGGAATCTCTTCCGAAGAGTTTCCTGCCATTCCGCACCAATGCGGTGATGAATAAGATAGAATATAACCTGACTACTCTCCTCAATGAGCTTGGACTTTTGAATCTCGATGAAATCAAAAGGAAAAGAGAAGGAGGCAAATGTTGTCACTTGAAGAAGTTGAAGAAGTTCCTAAAAAGTCCTGGATCATCCAAGAATAAGGGTATTGTAAGAAGAAGAAAGACAAAGGGAAGGGACAGACTCATGCACGCAAGGCCAAAGCCACAAAAAATGTTTCCACTTTGTAGTGCGCATGAGCCTTTGGAAGAGGAACTCGCTCAAATACCTTGCAGAAAAAAGAAAGCGAGAAAGAAAAACAAGGTAAATATGATTTACTCGTTATTGAAACATGTTTAGTGGAACATGATGATTCCACTGGATATTAGATTCAGGAGCCACTAACCATGTTTGTTCTTTTTTCAGAAACTAGTTCTTGGCAAAGCAACTTTGCGATGGGGAGATATCTCTCGGGGTTGGAACGGGAGAGGTTGTCTCAACCAGAGCAGTGGGAGCTGTGAAGTTGTTGTTTACAGATAGATTTATTTTATTAGAAAATGTACTTTTGGTTCCTAGAATCAAAAGAAATCTTGTATCTATCTCTTGTTTGCTTGAACATATGTATAAAGTATCTTTTGATCATAATGAAACGTTCATTTGCAAAAGAGGTGTACGAATATGTTCTGCTAAACTGGAAAACAACTTATATGTGTTAAGGCCAACAGAAGTAAAAGCTATTTTGAATACCGAGATGTTTAAAACAGCTAATACTCAAAATAAAAGGCAGAAGCTTTCTCCTAGTACCTATCTTTGGCACTTGAGACTAGGCCACATTAATCTCAATAGGATTGGGAGACTGGTCAAGAGTGGTCTCCTAAGTCAGTTAGAGGACAACTCTTTACCACCATGTGAGTCATGTCTTGAGGGAAAAATGACTAAAAGACCTTTTTCTCAAAAAGGTTATAGAGCCAAAGAGACCTTGGAACTCGTGCATTCAGACCTTTGTGGTCCTATGAATGTCAAGGCACGAGGAGGGTATGAATACTTCATCAGTTTTATTGATGATTATTCTAGGTATGGCTATCTTTACCTAATGCATCATAAGTCTGAAACCCTTGAAAAGTTCAAGGAATATAAGGCAGAAGTTGAGAACACCTTAGGTAAAACAATTAAAACACTTCGATGAGATCGAGGTGGAGAGTATATAGATTTAAGATTCCAAGACTATATGATAGAACATGGAATCGTATCCCAACTCTCTCTCGCGCCAAAGACACCTCAAAAAATGGTGTATCTGAGAGGAGAAATAGAACCCTGTTAGGCATGGTTCGATCCATGATGAGCTATGCTCAGCTGCCTAATTCGTTTTGGGGATATGCAGTAGAAGCTGCTGCATATATTTTGAACATGGTTCCCTTTAAGAGTGTTTCAGAAACACCCTATGAGTTATGGAAAAGGCGTAAAGGTAGTTTATGTCACTTCAGGATTTGGGGATGTCCGACACATGTGCTGGTCGTTCAAAGTTATGCCTATTCGTAGGATACTCCAAAGAAACGAAAGGTGGTCTGTTTTATGATCCTCAAGAGCACAAGGTGCTTGTGTCGACAAACGCCACGTTCTTAGAGGAAGACCACATGAGAGACCATCAGCCTCGTAGCAGGATTGTCTTAAGTGAAATTTTCAGGGAAGCTACAGATAAATCAATAAAAGTTGTTGATCAAGCTGGTCCTTCTCAAGTGTTGAGAATGCCTCGACGTAGTGGGAGGGATGTTAGACAACCTGACCGTTACATGGGTTTGATTGAAACCCAAGTCGTCATACCTGATGATGGCGTTGAGGATCCATTGACCTATAAACAAGCAATGAATGATATAGATAGGGACGAGTGGGTTAAAGCCATGGACCTTGAAATGGAGTCAATGTACTTCAATTCACTCTGGAAACTTATAGATCAACCAAGTAGTGAAAGACCTATCGGTTGCAAGTGGATCTACAAGAGGAAACGAGATCAAGTCGGTAAGGTGCAAACCTTTAAGGCTCGACTTGTGGCAAAGGGTTATACTCAAAGGGAAGGGATGAGCTATGACGAAACCTTCTTCCCTGTTGCCATGCTCAAGTCCATTAGAATACTCTTGTCTATTGCCACGTTTTATGACTATGAAATTTGGCAAATGGATGTCAAGACAACCTTTCTGAATGGCAATCTTGAAGAGAGTATCTATATGGATCAACCAGAGGGGTTCATAGTTCAGGGTCAAGAGCAAAAAGTTTGCAAGCTTAAACGATCCATCTATGGATTGAAACAAGCTTCTAGATCCTGGAATATACGATTTGATACTGCGATCAAATCTTATGGCTTTGAACAGAATATTGACGAGCCTTGTGTTTACAAGAAGATAGTCAATACCACTGTAGCTTTCTTAGTTCTATACGTAGACGATATCTTTGCTCATTGGGAATGATGCGGGATTCTGACTGGCATTAAGCAATGGCTAGCGACCCAATTCCAAATGAAAGATTTGGGAGAGGCTCAGTTTGTTCTTTGAATCCAAATTGTTCGAAATCGCAAGAACAAAACGCTAGCACTATCTCAGACATCTTATATTGACAAGATGTTAGTTAGATATAAGATGCAGAATTCCAAGTAGGGTTTATTACCTTTCAGGCATGGAATTCATTTATCTAAGGAACAGTGTCCTAAGACACCTCAAGAAGTTGAGGATATGAGACGCATTCCCTATGCTTCAGCTGTCGGTAGTCTGATGTATGCCATGCTATGTACTCGACCCGACATATGTTATGCAGTTGGAATAGTAAGCAGTATCGATTTAATCCAGGATATGATCACTGCACTGCCGTTAAGAACATCCTCAAGTATCTTAGGAGAACGAGGGATTATATGCTTGTGTATGGAGCAAAGGATTTGATTCTTGCAGGATACACTGACTATGATTTTCAGATTGATGTAGATTCGAGGAAATCCACATCAGGATCAATGTTCACTCTTAACGGAGGAGCTATAGTATGGAGGAGTATAAAGCAAGGTTGTATTGCTGACTCCACCATGGAGGTCGAGCACGTCGCGACTTGCATGGCGGCGAAGGAGGTTTGTATAGCTTAGGAAGTTCTTGACTTATTTGGAAGTTGTTCCAAATATGAATTTGCCTATCACCCTTTATTGTGATAATAGTGGTGCAGTGGCAAACTCTAAAGAACCTAGAAGCCATAAGCATGGAAAGCATATAGAGCGCAAATATCATCTCATCAGGGAGATTGTGCAACGAGGAGACGTGATCGTCACGCAGATCGCTTTGGAGCACAACATTGCTGATCCGTTTACAAAGCCCCTCAAGGCTAAAGTGTTTGAGGAACACCTAGAGAGTCTAGGGCTACGGGTTGTACAGTAGGGCAGTTTTTCTTTGCTCAACATGTTTTACCCCACAGACGTTTTAGTCCAAGTGGGAGTTTGTTGGATTTTATGTCCTAAAACTCGTGGTTTTGTAAACTGAATATATATTCTATTTCACAATAAAATTGTTATTGAAATTTATTCAGTAAAGGTTTTATTGAATATTGTGTATTGTGTAATCCTAATCCAATAAAGAACCCTTGGTTGTAGGATGAATACTTGAACTTTATGTGTGACATAAAAGTGGATCAAGTTCAAGATATAGCCAGAACAGTCTATAGTATAAGGATAGGGTTGTGTACCTTATCCTGGGGACAATATAGACGCGACCCACTTTGTAGAGTACAAACGATGTGATCCTAAATCGTTCATGTAGAGACATGCGAGTGGGGGCATCCTATGCAATGAGTTTTCATAAGATCGATCACTGCGAAATAGTCACTTGGACTTTATAACTCAAGCATCGTCTTAATCGACTATATTCATACGATGACCTAGGTGACTCGATCTTAATCCTGAGCATTCTATGGACTCTGCTTATTCGGATTATCCTTAGATTTGCATGGGTGAGAGTGGCCCGAGACTGCCGACTCAATATGCCTCCCATTTCAGGGATAAAACCGGGTAGATAGCTGGGAACATAGTATCGCAAGATGGAATTCACTCCTACCCGCTTTAGGGATTAGTAGAGAGGTTGTTCCCTTAAGTCTACGACTCGGGTCTTGAACAATGGGCCCACCCCTCTCATTGGCCCGAGAGGGATTTGGTTTCTTTGGTTGGACCACAAACCAATTGTTCATTAGAGGATCGGTGAGACTTAAGGACAAGAGGTAATTACAGGGGGTAAAGCGGTAATTTTGACCCACCCATTGTAATCACGAACAACTTTGTGAAGGATCGACTTACTAATCATGGTTATATCGAGTGGACGTAAATATATCTACAAAGTGAGGAGAGTGCAACCACCGGGCTTTAGTGGAGTGTCCGGTGGTTAACGAATGTTGATTAGCTAGGCTAAAGAGTTTAGTAGGTTAATCTCGTGATCGTTGGAGCTCATGATCCGTAGGTCCATTAGGTCCCCTTACTAGTTCAGACTAAGCCTTCTAACATTTTGAGAGAAAAGAATTTGAATTGTTCAAATTCGAGTTTGGGAGAAAGCGTTAATTATATGTGATATATTTAACGAATCATAGCTTAATTATGAATTAAACTATGCTTAATAGGAGGTGGATATATTTAAATATGATTTAAATATTGGATCGGTATATAGCATGAATAATGATTCATGTTTAGAAAATCGATCGGGATCGGACAATTTATTTAATTTAATATTTGATATTAAATTAAATTAAAAATTAATTAATTAAATTAATTTTAAATTATTTAATTAATTATATTAATTTTAATTAAAAATCAATTTAATATTAATTTTAGAATTAAAATTAATTGTAAAATAAGAGATTTTCATGATTTTCATGAAAATCAAGTTGCCAACTTGCCCAATCCTTCTCATTTTCAAAATTCACCAAAATTAGCCACCTCCATCTCAAACCATCCTCATCACCATTGAGTTGTCACTCTAAAGAAGCTTGTTGAAGCTTTATATAATGGTGATTTGAGGTAATTTGGGAGAATTTTACAGAAAATTCAATATTCCCGAATTAGTGACCTTTGAGGACTTTTCTTCAAAATTTCTCAACCTAGGATCCCACAATCCGTTCTAAGGCCTGAGGATAGTAGGGAAGACTCTAACGGTTGTCCACGAAGTATTCGTGTTGAAAACCATTCACCGAGGGAAGAGAATTTTATCTTCAATGTTGAGTTTTCTATCCCTTTGTTTTTCTAGCTTTGAGCATGTTTTTTATTTTACAAAAGTGATCAACTTAGAGTGTTCAAGATCCAAAATTGCTTCCGCTTTCTTAATCTAGACTCTTTCAATATTATGACTATGAGGTATGGCAAATGGATGTCAAGACAACCCTTTTAAATGACAATCTTGAAGAAAACATCTATATGGAACAACCCAAAAGGGTTCATCAAACCAGGACATGAGCAAAAAGTTTGCAGGCTTAAAAGGTCAATTTATGGACTAAAACAAGCCTCTAGGTCCTGGAATATAAGATTTGATGAGGCAATCAAATCTTATGGTTTTGACCAGAATGATGATGAACCTTGTGTCTACAAGAAAATCATCAATAGTTCTGTCGCATTCCTAATTCTCTCTGTGGATGATATCCTTCTCATTGGGAATGATGTAGGTTATCTTACTGACATTAAGGATTGGCTAGCTACGGAATTCCAAATGAAAGATATGGGTGATGCACATTTTGTTTTTGGGATCCAGATTGTCCGGAACTGCAAGAATAAAACACTAGCCTTGTCTCAAACATCTTACATAGACAAAGTGTTGTCAAGGTTTAAGATGCAAGACTCCAAAAGGGTCCTATTGCCTTTTAGACATGGAGTCCATTTGTCTAAGGAACAGTGTCCTAAGACACCTCAAGGAGTTGAGGATATGAGACGGATTCTTTATGCATCAGCTGTTGGGAGCCTGATGTACGCCATGTTGTGTACTAGGCCTAACATCTGTTTTGCAGTTGGAATAGTCAGTAGGTATGAATTCAATCCAAGACTTGAACACTAGACAACGGTTAAAACAATCCTTAAGTATCTTCGGAGAACAAGGAACTTCATGCTTGTGTATGGGGCTAAGGATTTGATCCTTATAGGATACACAGATTCTGACTTTCAGACTGATAAAATTCTCGAAAATCTACATCAGGGTCGGTTTTACTCTTAACGGAGGAGTTGTAGTATGGCGAAGCGTCAAGGAAGGATGCATCGCATATTCCACCATGGAGGCCGAATATGTAGCAGCTTGTGAAGCAACTAAAAAGGATGTTTGGCTAAGGAAATTCATGCTAAATTTTGTAGTTGTTCCAAATATGACTTTGCCCATCACACTGTATTGCGATAACAGTGGTGCAGTGGCAAATTCGAGGGAACCCCGAAGTAACAAGAGGGGAAAGCACATTGAGCGGAAGTATCATCTCATCAGGGAGATCGTGCATAGAGGAGACGTGATAAAAGAAATAAAGAGTTATTTGTTTTGATAAAATTACAGTCTTGCTTTATAAGTCTAATAAACTAAGCTCCAAGGTTATAATATATATCTTGAACATCAGTGTAGTGGACACTATTTGGATTGTGTTCAAGAATATAACCTAAATGGTCTATGGTATAAGAATAAGGCTGGAAACCTCATTCTGGTAACACCATGGATGAGGCCCACTTTGTAATTAGTAAAAATTGAAGGGAATCGAAGTCCCCACAGCGGAAGCGATTGCAAATCGCGCGCTCTTGATTTAGTTACAATGGAAATTTCAAGAATGTAAAACATGGATTAAGCATAAAATAAGAGTTTGGACAGTAAGAAGTTACCTTTGAAGAACCTTTCTTCAAGTGCTCCTCTCTCCACGGTCACGATCTCAGCAACAAGAACTCCAACGTGCCAAGACACGACCACCGGATCTTCTCCGTTGTTCTCTAGCTGAGGGAGGAAGGTGGGTTCCCTTTAGGAGATGTGAGGTATTTTGAGAGAGATGTGTGTTTTGGAACTCTTCCAACCACACAACAAGGAGGCTAGTGATTTTATCAAAAAACCCTTAACCTAGTTGCATCTCATGCAACCAAATATATAGAGAATTGGGATGGAAATGACCATCCTACCCCTCCTTTAATCTCTCTTTAGTATATAGTCTAAATCATATTAAAACTATATATTATATCAATTATATCATATATAATTGATATAACTCCTCATGTATGAAATTGAACACTTAAATTTCACTCCTAACTTTATACCCTCTATATTACCATGTTGAGCCAACGGAGGGATCTAATGGACCTACAGATCATGAGCTCCAATGATGTGAGATTAACTGATCAAACTCTTTGATCTAGTTAATCAATATTCATTAACTACAAGTCACTCCACTATAGACTTGTAGTGCGCTCTCCTCTTGTAGATATTATTGTGTCCACCGATATAGCCATTGCCCATGAGTCGACCCTTCACGGGTTGTTCGTAATCACAACTTGGATCAAATTATCGTTTTACCCTGATTACCTCTTTGCGATTACCTCTTTGCTCCAATAAGCACCTGATGATCCTCTAATGAACAACAAGTCTAAGGTCCCACCTTAGACTCATACCCTCATAGAGGCGGGGCCCCGTTGTTCAAGACACTGGAGTAAGTTCTTAAGGGAACAACCAACCTATCTAATTCCCTCAGAGAGAGAGGAGTGAATGAGTGAATTCCATCTTGCACAGATTAAGTTCCCGGCTACCTCACGAGGTTCTATCACGAGAAGGTAGGTTGAGTATTGAGCCATGTGCCACTCTCACCCATACTAGTCTAAGGACAAACCCCTATAGCGGGAGTTCTTAACTTGCTCGAGATTGAGTCGAGTCACTAATGACCATCTATAAATTACTAGTCTTATCCACATTAGCGGTGTTATACTTGTTAGACTAATAATTTGCGATCGATCTTGTATGAACTCTTCATACAGGATGCCCCACTCGCATGTCAACTACATGAATGAGTTGGATTACCTCATTTGTACTAATTACAAAGTGGGCCGCATCCATGGTGTTACGAATGAGGTTTCCAACCTTATTCTTATACCATAGACTATTTAGGTTATAATCTTGAATTCAACCCAATTTAGTGTCTTTATACCCTTGCCATAGCTGAGGATCTAAATGGACCTACGTATCATGAGCTCCACGATGTGAGATTAACCGATCAAACTCTTTGATCTAAGTTAATCAATATTCTTCATTAACTTACAAGTCACTCCATCATAGATGCTAGAGTCGCACTCTCACTTTAGATATTATCAGGTCTAATCGATATAAAGTCATTTCTCATGAGTCCACCCTTGAATGAGCTTCTACCCCCTATGATTTTACCCCTTGATAAGTACCATCGATCCTCACCACTACACGAATTCAACCCAATTAGTATCCATCAGCGATTTCAAGATAAGCGTTATAACCTTGGAGCTTAGTTTATTGGATTTATAAAAGAAAGACTGTAATCTTATCAAAACAAATAACACTTTATTTAATTGATCAAGAATACAAAAGTTTAGGGCATAAATTCCAACAAAAATGATATAATCCAACTCATTCATGTAGTTGATATGCGAGTGGAGGCATCCTGTATGAAGAGTTCATACAAGACCGGAGCGCAAATTATTAGTCTAACTAGTGTGTACCAGATAATGAGGATAAGACCAAAGAATTTATAGATGATCATTAGTGACTCGACCTGAATCCTTAGCGAGTTAAGAACTCCTGCTTATAGGGGTTTGTCCTTAGACTAGTTTGGGTGAGAGTGGCCTGTAGCTGACTCAATATGCTTACCTTCTCAGGGACAGGACCTCGTAGGTAGCTAGGAACTTAACTGTGCAAGATGGAATTCACTCATTCCTACACTAAGGAATTGGATAGGTTGTTCCCTTAAAAACTGACTCCAGGTCTTGAACAACGGGGCCCCGCCCTGTATGAGGGTATGAGTCTATGGTAGGACCTTAGACTTGTTGTCATTAGAGGATCAGTGGTGCTTAAGGAACAAAGAGGTAATCATAGGGGTAAAATGGTAATTTTACCCAGCTGTGATCATGAACACCCTGTGAAGGGTCGACTCATGGGTAATGACTATATCATTGGACACAATATAATCTACAGTGAGGAGAGTGCAACAACAAGTCTATAGTGGAATGACTTGTAGTTAATGAATATTGATTAACTGGATCAAAGAGTTTGATCAGTTAATTTCACATCATTGGAGCTCATGAACTGTTGGTCCATGAGGTCACTCCGTTGGCTTCATGGTAATATTGAAGGTATAAAGTTAGGAATGATATTGAAGTGTTCAATTTCATACATGAGGTGTTATATCAATTATATATGATATAATTGATATAATATATAGTTTGAATGTGAAATAGATTCACATATAAACCATATACTAATGAGAGAATAAAGGAAGGGTAGGATGGTCATTTCCATCCTATTTCCCTATATATATGGTTGAATGAGATGCAACTAGGTCAAGTAATTGGAGGCCTTTGTTGTGTTGTTGGAAAAGTTCCAAAACACAAACCTCTCTCTCACAACACCTCATCTCACCTAAAGGGAACCCACATTCCTCCCTCACCTAGAGAACAACGGAGAAGATCCAGTGGTCGTGTCTTCATCCGTTCGTGTTCTAGTTGTTGAGATCGTGATCGTTAGAGAAAGGAAGACTTGAAGAAAAGCTCTTCAAAGGTATATTTCTTGCTATCCATATTTTATTTTTATGCTTAATCTAGTTGTTTTAGTTCTTGAATGTATTCGTTGTAACGAAATTGAGAACGCGCGATTCACAATCGCTTCCGCTGAGGAATTTGATTCCCTTCACCAATGATTTCTCCAACGAAAGCCACAAACCGATTCAAGGGGACACCTCCACTTGATCTTTCTCGATGAGTTCACGAGAGGACGAGGGAGAGTGGTGAGACTCCCTTTGGATTTTGGGGTGGAGAGAATTGTAGAGAATTGAAACTTTTGAGAGAGAGTTTGCTTTCTCTTTGGATGGAATTCCAAAAAATGAGAGAGTTGTTGGCATTTTTGTCCTAATCTCGTGTTTGTAAATTACTGTTTTAAATTAATAAGAGTTATTTATTTCATTACTTTGTTTCTCGCAATATTTACAAACTTTTCCAATAAACTAAGCTCCAGGGTCATTGAATTTATGCGAGAACTAGAACTTGAACGGTGTGTAGTGGACACACCGGGAGGATTACGTTCGAGTTAATGACCCGAACGGTCTACAGTATATCGATAGGGTTGGAGATCTAATCCTGGATACACTGTTGATAACACCTGCTTTATATTAGATACAAACGAGGTGATTTGACTCGTTCATGTGGTTGACATGCGAGTGGGGGCATCCTGTGCAATGAGATTGTATAAGACCGATCGTGAATTATTAGACCTCACCGATGTAACACCGCTGTGAGTGGGACTAATAACTTCGTGAGAGTTGACCATTAGTGACTCGACACGAACCCCGAGAGTGTTACGGACTTGCATCATGCGAGGCTCAGACTTTGACTAAAATGCGGGTGAGGGTGGTCACGATTACTCGCCCAATATACCTATCTTCTCGGGGACAGGACCAAGTAGGGAGCTGAGAACTTAACTACGCGAGATGAAATTCACTCGTTCCCGCCTTTAGGGAAACTAGAGGGGTTGTTCCCTTAAGTGTTGTCGCCAGGGCTTGGACAACGGGCGCCTACCTTCTCACTTGCCCGAGAAGGGTGTTGTGTATGGTTGGACCATCACAATGTGTTGTTCATTAGAGGAGCAGTGGGGACTTAAGGAACAAGAGGTAGACACGAGGGTAAAGCGGTAATTTGACCCAGTGTCTCACGAAACAACTGTGAAGGGTCGACTCATGGGTATTGGTTATATTAGTGGACACGTAATATTCTACACTGAAAGGAGTGCAACTACGGCTTTAGTGGAGTGTTACCATAGCTAATGAAGGTTGATTAACCGGGTCAAAGAGTTTGATAGGTTAATCTCGGATCATTGAAGCTCGTCACTGTAGGTCCATTAGGTCCATCGGTTGGCTCAATCTGGGTTAAAAGAAGGGTTAATGTTTTGGTATAAAATTGAAGTGTTCAATTTCACTTAAAGGGCATTTATGTCATTTATATGAGATATGAATGATATAATATATAGTTTAATGTGAATGGGATTCTTAATAAACTATAGGTTAGCCTAATTGTTGAATTAGGGCTAATTGGAGAAATTAATTGAGAGAAATTAAATTGGATGTGATTCAATTTAATTAATCCACAATTGTTGCAAATGTGATTTGCAATATGAAATATGAGATATCTTATATTATATGGTTATCAAATATGATTTGCATAACCTATAGTTGTGGTAAAATGGTGATTATGTTGAGATTTTAACTCCATGATTATTTCACTACTTAAACCCTTCTTGCAAGAAGGAATGCATTATTTAATCTCTCATTTTTTGGATTCTCACCCAAAAAGAAGAGAAGTCTCTCAACATTTTCTCTCAACTCTCCTCCCTCTCCAAAACTAAAGTCCCACCACTTTCCTTCTTCCAAAGGAAGAATAACCAAGAAGGTCGTTGGTGGTGTTCGGGTTTCGTTTGAGAGAAACGTTCGTTGAGATCGAGTAGCACGAAGTGTTCGTGACCAAGGAAGGAATCTTGAAGATTTGTCTACAACAAGTAACTTAGATCTGAGTGTTAGATCATTTTAGCAAAATTTAAGTAGCGTAACGATACCTTTGAAGATTCGATCGTCTTCTGCTGCGCGGGAATTTTCATTCCCTTCAATTGGTATCCAAGGCATTTCGATGGTTCTTCGTTATACACTGTTTTTTGTTAAAATAGGTGGGTAATTTACCTTATTTCATGAGATGAATGTGGGTTTGCATAATGGATGTTTCGGTTTTTGGCATTTTAGATTTACAATTTTATGTTGATGAGATCAATGTATAGACCCGTTGTTTTTGGACATTTAATTGTAAATCGAATCTGTAAGTCTGAGTCGTTCGTGGCAAGAGTTGCTGTGCAGAAATCGGAGCAGAAACGGGCGGAATTCGATGAAGAACAGCAAAGGAGTTTGTTGTTCTGTCGATGGCGTCTCAACACTGTTCATCGGCGTCTCAACGCTATCCTTGCGGGCGCTGGCTTGGCTGCAGAGCAGCGTTGCAACGCTAGGCGTAATGTTGCAACGCCACGACGTGGACCACACTGGTCTAAACGCTGACGCGCGGCGGCGTTGGAATCGCGCCACGGTGTTGTTGCAACGCCGCGCGCGCGTAGTGGGCGATTCGCGGCGATTGCAAGTCGTGGGCGGTTTCCAGAGTTCATGGGCAGTTCATTTTCGGAAATTAATTTTAATTTTATTTGTAAATTGTATTTATTTATTTTATTTTATTATTTTATTAAATAATATTAATATAAATGTTATATTAATGTTATTTAATTAAATAATTGCCCATAGGTGTCAAAACCGGTCAATTTTTGCTATTTAATTATTTTATGCATGAGATGTATGATTTAATTAAATTCTATGTGCATAATGTATGTCATATAGATTTAAAATCCCACCTTAGGTTAAACATTTTCATGAATCATTTATATTATAAGAGTTATAATATATAGTTTGCATGATAGGTTGTATTATAAGAGTTATGATATAATTAAATGCATGTTTAATTTAATTAATATAAGTGTTATATTTTTTAGATTAAAGTATGCTCATCCATTTATATTCATGTGATGGAATTATATTATGTTATAGTATATAGTTATTCATGTGATGAATGATCAAGCACTATAACATAGAAATGCATACAACCTAAGTTAATTATTAGTTTTAAAGAGTTTAGAACTTGAATAATTAGACTTAGGTTTTCTATTTTCTAATGAGATTAGAAATTAGGAAATCAAAGTTTAGTCTATGAATGGAGACTGATTAGTAACTCTGTCTAAGGAAGGTTTTGTCTAAGGCTAGGGTATTTAAGTTGACGCCATGAGAACACCTTACACGGCAGCAGGCACAGGAGTAAATTCGGTCCGGAGATTCTTAGATTATACTTATCGTGAGTGCCGCTAATTAAAAGTGTTTTAATTTACTCCCATAGACCTAAGTAATAATGTGATTATAAACTTAGGTTATTACCATATAAGAGTTATATTGGTAGACTTAGGTAAATTTTAGCCAGTTTATCTAGGTCAATCACTATTAAAATTAAAGTGCTGAGTGGGAGGAAATAAAGTGTATGAGATACATTTGATTTTCCAACCACAAATCTCCGTTAAGTCCGCACCGTGAGATCTATACTCGGCCTCGTGGTACAAATGGGAGCGTCCCCCTTCAGGTGACATTTGTATAGGTCAATATCATCATGGATGGAGAGAGTACTTATAGTGAGTGGGAGCGGGACTTGGGAAAATGAGACCCACGGTCTCTTCTTTCGATTCACACCGTGAGACGCCTATGATCTTCCTGCTAGTTTGGCCTGGACCAGACAATCCCTTCGGAGGGACTGATCATGGGAGTCGGAACACCGTGAATTCCTGAAAAGGATACAGTTTCCTAGTTGGTTTTCCTTCTTGGTTCACCCTTCGACGGCTATTGTTTGGACGGATGCTTGAAAACTTAAAGATTGAGGATGACACTCACAGAATTCGTTAAGTGTTAATGAATTCGACCGAACAATGTTAATTAGACACCTAATGGAATAAGAGTTATTCTGGGATTAGGGTTTGATCGAGAAAGTCTCGTCCTAGAGGAGGAGTGTTCTTTTCACCCTTCGGTGGCGGTCATTCTAAACCTTTAGGATATCATTGCAAAATTTTGAATGATCTAGGGATCATGAAACATTTTTTGCTAAAATTTGATTGGATTTCAAAAGTTTTTTGCGAGATTAACACAAAGTTTTCTTAATTTTTCAGTTTAAAACATGTCTAGCGCAATTATAGCTCTACTCGCGTCCGATAAACTAGTGGGAGATAATTACAAAACTTGGAAAAACAACATAAATAAAATTTTGGTAACTGACGACATTAAGTTCGTGCTCTCAGAGGAGTGTCCTCAGATGCCGGGCTCGACTCCGTCGCGAAGTGTTCACGATGCATACGATCGATGGATCAGGGCCAATGAAAAGGCCAAGGTCTATATCATTGCCAGCATGTCTGATGTATTGGCAAAGAAGCATGAGCTGATTGTCACCGCCAAGGAGATCATGGAGTCCTTGCAGGAAATGTTTGGACAACAGTCCATTCAAGTCCGGCATGACTCGCTCAAATACGTCTTCAACGCACGGATGAAAGAGGGTCGTCTGTCCGTGAACATGTTCTAGACATGATGACCCACTTTAATCTTGCTGAGATGAACGGGGCTTCGATCGACGAGTCGAGCCAAGTCAGTTTTATCTTGGAGACTCTTCCGAGAGTTTCCTTCAGTTTCGTAGCAATGTTGTTATAAACAAAATTAGCTACACTTTGACTGCCCTCCTCAATGAGTTACAAAATTTCCAGTCCTTGAACAGAGTAAGGGCACCGGAATCTGAGGCAAATGTTGCCTACAGGTCTTATCACAGGGGTTCGACCTCTGGGACTAAACCTGTTGCTCCTTCACGCCCGAAAGGGAAGAAGAGGATGAAGAGGGGTAAAATTGACCGAGCTGCCGCCTAGAAGGGCAAGAAGGTCAAGGACGTTGCAGAAAAAGGAAAGTGTTTCCACTGCAATGGGGGCGGTCACTGGAAGAGAAACTGTACCAAATTCCTAGCAGAGAGGAAGAATCAAGGTAAATGTGATTTACTTGTGACAGAAACCTGTTTAGTGGAGAGTAATGACTCTGTCTGGATATTGGATTCGGGTGCCACTAACCATGTTTGTTCTTCTTTTCAAGGGATTGATTCCTGGCAGCAGCTGCGAGAGGGTGAGGTGACTCTACGGGTTGGATCCGGAGAGCTTGTCTTTGCTTCAGCGATTGGCACGGTGAAGCTTCATTTCGGCGGAAAGTACTTATTATTAGATAATTTGTACATTGTACAAGGGTTTACTAGAAACCTTGTTTCCATTTCCTGCCTTATTGAACAATGTATATCTGATTCCTTTGAATCCAATAAAGTGTTTATTTCTTTCAAAGGCAATCTTATTTGTTCAGCTTCACTTGAGCATAATCTATATGTTTTAAAACCTAATTCGATCTAAAGTGTTTTGAATACTAAATTGTTTAAAACGGCAGAAATGCGAACTATGAGAGCGAAAGTTTCTCCTAAGGAAAATGCCCATCTTTGACATCTACGGTTAGGCCACATTAATCTCAATAGGATTGAGAAACTAGTGAAGAGTAGACTTCTAAACGAGTTGGAAGAAAACTCTTTACCGGTGTGAGTCATGCCTTGAGGGCAAGATGACCAAACGTCCTTTTAGTGGAAAAGGATATAGAGCCAAAGAGCCCCTTGAGTTAGTACATTCTGACCTCTGTGGTCCGATGAATGTTAAAGCTCGAGGTGGTTATGAATACTTCGTGTCTTTCATAGACGATTACTCGAGGTATGGGTATATTAACTTAATGCACAATAAGTTTGAAACTCTTGAAAAGTTCAAGGAGTACAAGACTGAGGTTGAGAACCTCTTAGGTAAATCGCTTAAAACACTTCGATCGGATCGAGGTGGAGAGTATATGGACACTGAATTCCAGGACTATATGATAGAACCAGAATTACGTCTCAACTCTCAAAGACTGGTATGCCACAGCGAGAATGGTGTATCGGAGAGAAGAAAGCAGAACCTTGTTGGACATGGTTGGTCGATGATGAGCTATGCTCGCTCTCCACGATTCTTCTTGGGGTTCGCTTGAGAGGCTGCGATATATATTTTGAACAACGTTCCGTCGAAGAGTGTTTGTGAAACACCTTTCGAGCTTTGGAGTGGACGTAAAGGCAGTTTACATCACTTCAGAATTTGGGGATGCCCGACCCACTTGTTGGTGTCAAATTCGAAAAAGTTGGAACTCTGTTCGAAATTGTGCCTATTCGTAGGTTACCCTAAAGAGACTAGGGTTGGTCTATTTTTCGATCCTAAGGAAAATAGGGTGCTTGTGTCGACAAACGCCATTTTCCTAGAGGAAGACTACGTCAGGGATCATTTACCAAGGAGTAAAATTGTGTTAAATGAAATGGACAGTACATCAGCTAGAGTTGCTGATGGGGCTAGTACGTCAACAAGTGTTGTTGATCCTAGCACGTCTAGTCAAATCCGTTCCCAAGAGTTGGGAATGCCTCGACGTAGTGGGAGGACTGTCACACCCCATCCCGAACCACTTGCTAACTTAGCACGGGAGACGGCATGAAGCCATCAGACATTGTTACCTCTTAACAATACCTGCTGACACTACTTTACCTGAAAACAAACTATGTTCGCATATGGATCACTTTAAATTAACTCAACGGAAACTGGACATCTATAAGACATACATGAGGAGAAACTCTTCTTAAGTCTCCCCTGGAAACTAAAACGAGCAAGAACATCAGAATCACAACCTCTAAAGCACATTCGACTATAACTACATAGTTCTCTTAAAATAATTTACAAACATATGGACTTGCTAAACCACACCAACCACGTACAACATATCAAACATGAGAAGCTTTCCACAGACTATAGCGAGTTATCGGGCCCCGGGAGCTCGTTACCTGAAAAGCGGAAAAACACTGAAAGAATGAGCTATGAAGCTCAGTGAGTGACTTGAGTTTAAAAGAAAGCTATTAACTCGTAAATCATATCACTTGGCCATCTATGAGCATATGCATCTGTAATCAAGCGTTAAAAGTAATCGTGTAATCATTATAGCTTTTCATGAAAACCAAAGAAGACAATCGTTAAAATCTTGTAAGGCATGTAAATGATATAAACTCTTTTTAAAACATGTCACCATCTACGTTGTGTAGGGCACGCCCAGTACACCAACGTTTATTCTACGATGTAGTGGGGCCCGCCCAACACTCCCATCGTCTTTGTCGTAGTGGGGCCCGCCCAAAGACTCCACGGCAATGGTTGTGTCACGAGTACACTCAGCGTCGACAACGAGAATAAGACCAATGTGCACACTGCGGTACTATATAGCCTCGGGCTCAATATCTCAAGAAGATCACATGAAAACATTTGAACATGCCAGCTTATCTTTTTCTTTCATAAAACTCAAGCTTACTTAGCTTGTTCATAAAACTAGAAATCTTTAAAACATACTTGCTAGTACATGCTTGCTTGAAATCATAACATCTCCATAAGTTTTGGCAATCATTAGACATATGCTCATGTATAAATTTCATAAAGACTTTTAGGCTCATCATGAACACTTTAAAACATTTCTAAGAAATCATGAATGCTCATTAACAAGTGTTCAAAAATAAAACACAAAGCTTTGAAACAATTCATTCTAGCAAAACTTGCATTTCTTAAAGCATTTTTCTGCATATAGCTCATTTTTCGAAGTTCGTTTTGTCACTCACGAGTGTTAGAACTAGAGTCTTGACCCGTACACTCGACCTATTCGTTCTTGGCACATCAAACAAACCAAAACTATGTTTTAGAACCTCGAGCTCATGGTTTTAACTTTAAAACTACAAGAAAACACTCCAACAAAAATTCCAGCATTTAATGATTTTTGTGCCCTGTTTTGAGACAGCCATAACTTCTTCATTACTTATCCAAAAAGAATGTACTTTAACCAAACTCTTCCTTTTTGAACCCTCTAAAACTCTTATGAAGACATGAAAATGAGATTCCTAACGTATTGGTTAGAAATTACCTCAGTAGCTTAACCCCTAAAATGATTCTCAACTGCTTGTTCCATTCCACTTCCTACTGCAACCCGAAACTTAACCTGAAGATTACAACATCTTCCAATCATTTTCTTCTCACGATTCCTTCACAAAACCTGTAGGAAATTGAATAAGCTTTCGAACCATACCAATTAGAGCTTCGAACTCCAAGTATACAGATCAGAACAACCAAAACATCAGAGACTTCTCGGATTTGACAGCAAAATTATGTCTTTTGCCTTCCTCTTAACAAAACAGCAACTTATCATCAGAATTGGCTCGAGCTTCCTTCACGAATTTTGTTCCAATATGAGTTAACTTTCATGAAACAAAAGCTCAACTCTTAACTCTTCTTGTGGAGCTCGAGATGAACAGAAAATCAGAGCTTGTCTGGGTTGATTTTCTTGCTGTAAAAATGAATTCCCTTGAGTTTTCCTCTTTCCTTCTGCAACTCCAGCCCAAAATCACCAAAAATGGCCTCCTTCTTCTTCCTTTATCCTTCAACCACGAAGATTCAGCCTTAGATTGTGATGAAAGAGAAGAAAATGGAGAGAAACCCTTTTTAAAAAAAGTCAATCGGTGGAAGAGTTTGTCTTTTTGCACTTTTGCTTTTTCATTTTCTATTTCTTTTTTCCTTTTCTTTTCTTTCCTTTATCTCTTCATTTCTTATCTTTTCTTTGCAAAACAAAGCAAACTTAGTATATTAAACATTTGTTTCATTTCCTTTTCTTCTTTTGTCTTAAAAGCAATCCAAACCGAAATGGTTTAAACTTTCCTTCCTTGTTTTCCTTTTGCCTTTCACTTCATTTCTTTCCTTTTTAAAACATGGAAACCAAGTTTTAAACATTCATTTCTTCTTTCTTTTTGTTGTTTGATAATAAGGAGGTTCCAAAGAAAGATCTCGGGTTCACAACTTGCCTCCCCTTAAGAAATTTCGTCCTCGAAATTTAGTAGTCTTTAGGTGAAAATCATCGGATACTTCCTCCTCATTTAGTCTTCTAACTCTCAGGTTGCCTCCTCCACTCTGTGATGTCTCCAACGAACCTTCACGAGTGGGATCGTCTTGTTTCTTAAAACTTGTTCTTTTCTGTCGAGGATTTGAACTGCATCCTCTGCGTAACTCATGTCTTTTTCAGCTTAACGGGTTGTGCTTGTAGCACATGTGTCAGATCTGGAATATACTTTCTCAACATGGACACATGAAAAACATTATGTACTCAAGATAGTTCTGCTTGCAATTCTAGTCTGTAGGCTGCTGGCCCAACTTGTCTAGTTACTTGATAAGGACCAATGTATCTAGGGCTTAGTTTACCTTTCTTATCAAAACGAAGGACACCTCTCCATGGAGATAACTTCAAGAAAACTTGATCTCCGATCTGGAATTCCAAGTCCTTTCGTCGCTTATCTCGCATAACTCTTACGACGGTCTTGTGCTACCTTGATTCTCTCACGATTACCTTAGTATTGTTTGTCATAACTTGCACCAACTCGGGACCGATTAGCTTCCGCTCTTCTAGTTCATTTCAATATACTAGCGTTCTACGGTCTTTTATCCGAGAGCCCAAATGGTGCCATGCCAATATTCGGTGGTAGTCACTTATTATAAGCAAATTCCATAAGCGATAGGTGTGTATCCCAATTCCCTTAACTTGAAGAACACATGCTTTCAACATGTCTTTTAGAGGTCTGGATGGTCCTCTCAGTGACCATCTGTCTACGAGAATGGAGTGTTGTACTAAAACTCGGCTTTGTCCCCATAGCCTTCTTTAAACTAGGCCAAAACTTAGAAGTAAATCTCGGATCCCTATCCGAAACTATGGACACGAGCACTCGTATTGTCTCACAATTGCAATCGACGCGCATAGCTTAGCTAGGTGATTAAGCGTAGACATCATTGTATGTCGGTGCAAACCGTGTTGTCTTAGTGAGTCTATCCACCATTACCCAAGTACCATCACGTCCATTTGAAGTGCGTGGTAATCTAAACAGAAAAACCATAGTAATACGCTCCCATTTCCATTGAGACACTAGCAATGGGTTAAGGAGTCCTTTTTGCTTCATCTAATCTGGTTTAACTTGGCGATGCCATTAAACATCTATCACATAATCAACTATCTTCCGCTTTCATCCTGTGTCACCAATAAGTCTCATTCAAGGTTTTACACATCTTGGTGCTTCTGGATGCATAGCATCATTGAGCTGTGAGCTTCTTCTAGAATAGCATTCTTAAGCTCACTAACACTCGAACGCATAGTCTTCCCTGTTTCTCTATGGCTCAAAATCGATCTCATTTTAAATTTTGCTTCTTGGCCTTATTTGGACTTTCTAAACATCTTTTGCAAGTTACGATTCTTTGATTGTCTTCTCACAATCTCTATTATGAGTGAAGGCTGATCTCGAAATTAAACTAAAAGACCCTCTGAATTCTCTCGTGATTACAAGCGCCTTAGAATCCTTAGAGTACTTAAAATTGTTGCTCGAAAACCACACAAGGCATCCCTAGGAAGTCTTGACTTCTCGCTTTCAAAGCATCGCCTACCACATTCACCTTACCAAGATGGTATTATATGGTACAATCACAATCTTTAATCAATTCTAACCATCTTCGTTGTCTCATATTCATCTTCCTCTGTTCAAAGATATATTTGGACTCTTATGATGCTGTGTGTAAATGTGACACCTTTCACCAAACAAGTAATGTCCCCAGATCTTGATTGCTAGAACAAGCTGCTGCTAGCTCGAGATCGTGGGTAGGTAATTACATTCATGCTTTTTCAATTGTCTTGATGCATAAGCTATTACTTTTCCTTCTTGCATCAGAACACACCCTAAACCTTGTCTCGAGGCATCACAAGAAATCACATACTCTTTTCCGTTCAGGAAGTGTCGAATAAGTGTTGTAACTAATCTCTTTTTGACTCTTGAAAACTTTGTTCACACTTATCGACCATTCAAACTTAGCATTCTTTCTTGTTATAGCTGTTCAGGGTAATACTAATCGTGAGAAGTTCTCAACAAATCATCTGCAGATATATCTGCCAAGCCTAGGAAACTACGTACCTCTGTCGTACTAATCGGTCTCTCCCGATTGACTACAACTTAAACTTTATTTGGATCCACACTAACACCATTTCTTTGAGGCAACATGCCCCAAAAACATTACAGTTCAACCAAAATTCACATTTGGTGAATTTAGCGCATAATCGTTTATCTCGTAGTGTTTGCGAGAATAATACTCATGTGTTCCTCGTAGGCTTTCTGTCAATCGAGTAAACTAGTATATCATCAATAAATACTATTATAAACCGATCCAAATATTGGTGGAAAACTCGTCCATGGGGTCCATGAAAGCGCTAGTGCATTGTTAAACCGAATGGCATTACTAAACACTTATAATGCTCGTACCTCATTATGAATAATGTCTTAGGAATGTCTCGATTCTCGACCTTTAGCGATGATATCACGATCTCAAATCAATCTTAGAAAACAACGATGCTCCTCGAATCTGGTCAAACAAGTCATTTATACGGGGTAGAGGATACTTGTTACGTATCGTGACTTTGTTTAAGCTATGCTCGTAATCAATGCATAATCTAAGGGTACCATCTTTCTTCTTTACAAATAACACTGGAGCTCCCAAGCGATACACTAGGTCTTATGTATCCTTTATCAACTAGTTCTTGTAATCGCATCTTGACTCTCGAGCTCACTTGGAGCCATTCAATACGGCGCTTGCGAATAGGTGCCATTCCTGGTAGCAGTTCAATGGTGAACTCAACTTCCCTATCAGGTGGCAATCCTGATAGATCTCGCTAGATAAACAACAAGAAAATTCATTCACAACAAGAACATTTTCTGTTTTAGCTTTTCTTCACGCACCTCAACTACATGTGCAAGAAAGCGTTGTGCAACCTTTACTTAATAACTTCGAGCTTTGAATCTTTGAAAACAAACTCGTAGGGATAGTCTTTCTTTCATCCCATAAAACCACTTCAACTAATCCTGGTTTCTTGAAAACAACTTCCTTTATATGGCAATCTCTGGAAGCATAATGAGTAAATAGGAAATCCATCTTTAAGATTGCATTTCACACCTGCAAGTCTAGTGGAAGAAGATCCACTAACATATTGAGACCTTCTACTAAGACCTCACAATTCTACATCACTGAATTGACTAATAAAGCATCACCAACTGGAGTGTATATAACTAACCCTTTACATAAAGGTTCTAGCTTCCCATTCAACTTAGTCAAGAACATACTAAAAACAAAGAAATGTGTAGCACCTTGTTCTATTAAAACAGTGTGCGTGTACATTTCAAATAGTAATTGTACCAATAATCATATCAGGTGCATCCTCACTTCTTCTTTGAGTCATAACCTAGACCTTTCCGTGTTGCCTAGGCCTCCCTACAACTCTCTTTAGTCTAACACCACTGGTGCCCTCTCTTGCACTCTACATCAAACTCTTGGTGCTCAACTAAGCTCGGGACTCAACTCCCTAGTCCCTCTGTACGGCTGTCCATAGTTGTGGACAATCCCTCTGGACATGTCCTGGTTGTCAGCACTGGTAGCATGTACCAACACTCACAAGACAATGACCTTGATGATTCTTGCAACGGATCGTACATGGAGTTTTCCTTGCTATATCGGCAATAGACTCTTGCCTCTTTGCGATCTTCTGCTGCTAATCAAACAAACTAGTTAGGTTCTTTTTAATTCTGCCTCTGATACACACTACCCACAATCATCTGCCTCGATGCCATGCTACTTGGCTACTAGCTTGCTCCTTAAAGTCATATTGACTTAGAAACATTTACTCCAAGTGTGAATCTCACGCTCACGACTTTGAAGGCGCTTGTTGTCGAAGCCTCCACAACTAGGCTTCACTCTCGACTTCTCCTCTGCTATACTCTGCTCAACACGTAGAGCAGTCTCTACGAGCTGAGAGAAGTCAGCCCACTTAGCAATGGCTGTAACTGGGGTACGTATCTCAGGTCGTAACCCTCTTTCAAATCGTCGACACCTATCGCTCTTAGGTGCCACAATCACATCAACATACCGCGACAACTCGGTATATTTTCTCTCATACTCAGCCACTGAAAGTGTATCTTGTTTAAGTTCTAACAAAATTCATCCTCTCTACCTCTCGAGTGCGTGCTAGGGTAATATTTATTTTCAAATATACTTACGAAAGTTTGCGGTGTGAAATGCGTGCATCACTACAACCGGCTAACATCGATTTCCATCATTCTTCTACCTTCTTTAGCAAAGCAAGAATGTGGCCAACTTAACATTTCGCTCCTCGAGTAACTCATAACATCAAAACATTTATCAAGCTTATTTAGTCAAACCTCACTTCAGCTGGATCTTTGGAACCCTCAAACATCGTGTGGCTCCTAATTCTTTTAGTTGATCTATTTTATATGTCTTATCTGGATTACTTAGCCTGCTCCCTATGGCTTACCTACCTCCCGTGAGGAATTAACATGTTGCTTAATTGCGCCCGTATCTCGAACTCTCGGGCACGGATCTCCTCGGGATTGATCTTGGGTAGGATCCTGCGTCCAAATCCCGATCTTGCTCGCATAAATCCGCTAGTGCGTGGTGGCATGACTTCTATAACATATTAACATACTAGACATGTAATGAGTACTCAACTCAAATGCACAATTCTAGACTTGTGTTCACATTCTAGTCCCGATTGGACTTACTCTTGTCCTTGCTTGGACCATGCTCTACTAGTTCTATTGAACTAACTCAATAACTTGCTATTTACTTTTCGGTTTCTTCTAGAGCTAACTTGCTCTGTCTCTCATTCCCATGGAGCTAAGCGCTCACGATACCAAGTTGTCACACCCTCCCGAACCACTTGCTAACTTAGCACACGGGAGGCGGCATGAAGCCATCGGACATTGTTACCTCTTAACAATACCTGCTGACACTACTTTACCTGAAAACAAACTATGTTCGCATATGGATCACTTTAAATTAACTCAGCTGAAACTGGACATCTATAAGACATACATGAGGAGAAACTCTTCTTAAGTCTCCCCTGGAAACTAAAACGAGCAAGAACATCAGAATCACAACCTCTAAAGCACATTCGACTATAACTACATAGTTCTCTTAAAATAATTTACAAACATATGGACTTGCTAAACCACACCAACCACGTACAACATATCAAACATGAGAAGCTTCCAGCAGATTATAGCGAGTTATCAGCCCCGGAGCTCGATCTCTACCGAAAAGCGGAAAAACATCGAAAGAATGAGCTATGAAGCTCGGTGAGTGACTTGAGTTTAAAAGAAAGCTATTAACTCGTAAATCATATCACCCGCCATCTATGAGCATATGCATCCGTAATCAAGCGTTAAAAGTAATCGTGTAATCATTATAGCTTTTCATGAAAACCAAAGAAGACAGATTAAAATCTTGTAAGGCATGTAAATGATATAAACTCTTTTAAAACATGTCACCATCTATGTTGTGTGTAGGCACGCTTGAGACACCAACGTTTATTCTACGATGTAGTAGGGCTCGCCAAAGACTCCCATCGTCTTTGTCGTAGTGGGGCCCGCCAAAGACTCACGACGGCAATTGCTGTTATCACGGAGTACACTCAACGTCGACAACGAGAATAAGACTGTGTGCACACGGTACTATATAGCCTCGGGCTCAATATCTCGAGAAGATCACATGAAAACATTTGAACATGCCAACTTATCTTTTTCTCTCATAAAACTCAAGCTTACTTAGCTTGTTCATAAAACTAGAAATCTTTAAAACATACTTGCTAGTACATGCTTGCTTGAAATCATAACATCTCCATAAGTTTTGGCAATCATTAGACATATGCTAATGTATAAATTTCATAAAGACTTTTAGGCTCATCATGAACACTTTAAAACATTTCTAAGAAATCATGAATGCTCATTAACAAGTGTTCAAAAATAAAACACAAAGCTTTGAAACAATTCATTCTAGCAAAACTTGCATTTCTTAAAGCATTTTTAGGGCATATAGCTCATTTTGAAGTTCGTTTTGTCACTCACAGTGTTAGAACTAGAGTCTTGACCCCATACACTCGACCTATTCGTTCTTGGCCTCATCAAACAAACCAAAACTATGTTTTAGAACCTCGAGCTCATGGTTTTAACTTTAAAACTACAAGAAAACACTCCAACAAAAATTCCAGCATTTAACAGATTTTGTGCCCTGTTTTCAGACAGCCATAACTTCTTCATTACTTATCAAACAAGAATGTACTTTATACCAAACTCTTCCTTTTTGAACCCTCTAAAACTCTTATGAAGACATGAAAATGAGATTCCTAACGTATTGGTTAGAAATTACCTCAGTAGCTTAACCCCTAAAATGATTTTGCTGCTGTTCCAGATTCCACTTCCTGCTGCAACCCGAAACTTAACCTGACGATTACAACATCTTCCAATCATTTTCTTCTCACGATTCCTTCACAAAACTTGTAGGGAATTGAATAAGCTTTCGAACCATACCAATTAGAGCTTCTAACTCCAAGTATACAGATCAGAACAACCAAAACATCAGAGACTTCTCGGATTTGACAGCAAAATTCTGTCTTCTGCCTTCCTCTTAACAAAACAGCAACTTATCATCAGAATTGGCTCGAGCTTCCTTCACGAATTTTGTTCCAATATGAGTTAACTTTCATGAAACAAAAGCTCAACTCTTACCTCTTCTTGTGGAGCTCGAGATGAACAGAAAATCAGAGCTTGTCTGGGTTGATTTTCTTGCTGTAAAAATGAATTCCCTTGAGTTTTCCTCTTTCCTTCTGCAACTCCAGCCCAAAATCACCAAAAATGGCCTCCTTCTTCTTCCTTTATCCTTCTCATATCTCATTTTACAAATCACATTCGTATAATTGTTGATTATTAAATTGAATCACATTCAATTTAATTTCTCTCAATCTAATTTCTCCTAATTAGCCCTAATTCAACAATTAGGCTAACCTATAGTTTATTATGAATCTCATTCACATTAAACTATATAATATATGATTCACATCTCATATAAATGACATTATTACCCTTTAGTGAACTTGAACATTTAAAATTCACACAAAAAATGTAAACCTTCTATTAATCCAATTTGAGCCAACCGAGGGACCTTATGGACCTATAGTGACGAGCTCCAATGATTCGAGATTAACCTGTCAAACTCTTTGACCCGGTTAATCAACATTCATTAGCTACGGTAACACTACACTAAAGCCCGTAGTTGCACTCCCGTCAGTTTAAGACAAGATGTGTCCACTGATATAACCAATACCTATGATTCGACCCTTCACGGGTTGTTCGTAGACACTGCTGGGTCAAAGTACAATTTTACCCCTGTGACTACTTCTTGCTCCTTAAGTCCCCACGACTCCTCTAATGAACAACAACGTTGTAATGGTCCAACCATACACAACACCCCTCTCGTGCCAGTGAGAGGGTGAGTGCCCGTTGTCAAAGCCCTGGAGACAACACTTAAGGGAACAACCCGTCTAGTTTCCTTAAAGGCTGTAATGAGTGAATTTCATCTCGCGTAGTTAGGTTCCCAACTCCCTACTTGGTCCTGTCCCTGAGAAGATAGGTATATTGGGCGAGTAAATGTAACCACCCTCACCCGCATTTAGTCAAAGGATGGACCCCAGCATGCATGGGAGTCCATAACACGCTCGGGATTCGAGGTGAGTCACTAATGGTCATCTACGAAGTTATTAGTTAAATTTTATTAGCGGTGTTACATCGTGAGGTCTAATAATTCACGGTCCGGTCTTGTACAATCTCATTGCACAGGATGCCCCCACTCGCATGTCAACAACATGAACGAGTAAGATATCCTCGTTTGTATCTAATATAAAGTGGGTTGAATCCACAACGTGCCGAGGATTAGGTCTCCAACCCTATACATATACTGTAGACCTTTCAGGTCATTAACTCGAACGTGATCCTCCCTGTGTGTCCACTACACACCGTTGAAGTTCTAGTTCTCTCATATATTCAATGATCCTGGAGCTTAGTTCATTGGATAAAGTTTGTAAAATTTGCGAGACACAAAGTTATGAAATAAATAACTCTTATTAATTTCAAATGTTAAATTTACAAACAAAACAAGATTTGGACATACATCCCAACAAACTCCCACTTGGACTAAGCTAGTGGAGCAAATACATTTATGAAATGTACAATAAATTACAATGAACTAATATAATAAACTAGGGCATTGAATACCCGTTTACATATCTCTCACCTTCCCTAGTCAGGAAGAACTCGAATACCAAGACTCTCTAGGTGACCCTCAAACACCTTAGCCGTGAGGGGCTTTGTAAATGGATCAACAATGTTGTGCTCCGACGCTATCTGCGTGACCATCACGTCGCCGTGGTGCACAATCTCCCGTATCAGGTGATACTTCCGCTCAATGTATTTGCCTTTCTTATGGCTCTGAGGCTCTCTTGTGTTGTCTACACCACCACTGTTGTCACAAAACAGCGTGATCGACAAGTTCATATTTGGAACAACTTCCAAATCCGTCACGAACTTCCTAAGCCAAATAACTTCCTTTGCAACTTCACAAGCTGCAACATACTCCGCTTCCATAATGGAATCAGCGATGCATCTCTGCTTGATGCTTCGCAATACTACAGCTCCTCCATTCAGAATGAAGGCTGACCCCAAAGTGAATTTCCTAGAATCCTTATCTGTTTGAAACTCAGAATCTGTGTATCCCGTAAGGATCAAATCCCCACTGCCATACACTAAGTTGTAGCTCCTCGTTCTACTAAGATACTTGAGGATTGCGTTTACGGTTGTCCAGTGATCTAATCCTGGATTTGATTAATACCTACTGACAATCCCTACTGCATAACAAATTCGGGCCTAGTACACAGCATGGCATACATGAGGCTCCCTACAGCTGAAGCATAGGGGATCCGTCTCATATCCTCAACCTCTTGAGGAGTCCTAGGAAATTGATCCTTAGACAGGTGAACCCCGTGCCTAAAAGGCAGCAAACCCTTCTTGGAGTTCTGCATCTTATATCTAGACAACAACTTGTCAATATAAGACGCTTGAGACATGGCCAACGTTCTGTTCTTCTGGTTCCAGACTATCTGGACACCTAGAACATACTGAGCTTCTCCCAAATCTTTCATTTGGAATTGCGAAGCTAGCCATTGCTTGACGTCAGTAAGAAATCCTACCTCATTTCCGATGAGAAGGATATCATCCACGTATATCAGAAATACGACAGTTTTGTCGACGATTTTCTTGTAAACATAAGGCCCGTCAACATTCTGATCAAAGCCATAAGATTTGATTGCCTCATCAAACCTTATATTCCATGATCTAGAGGCTTGTTTCAGTCCATAAATTGACCTATGAAGCCAGCAAACCTTTTGCTCTTGGCCTTGGGTTATGAACCCTTTGGGCTGGTCCATGTAGATGGTTTCGTCAAGGTTGCCATTCAGAAAGGCGGTCTTGACATCCATCTGCCATACCTCATAGTCATAATATGCGACAATGGCCCAAACGATCCTGATCGACTTTACCATGGCAACAAGAGAAAATGTTTTGAAGGTCTGCACCTTCCCATCTACGCCACATTTATGCTTGTAGATGCATTTTCAACCAATAGGTTTTACCCCATCTGGTTGATCCACAAGCTCCCAGACATAATTGAAGTACATCGACTCCATTTCCTAGTCCATAGCTTTAATCCATTCATCCTTGTCAATGTTTGTCATTGCCTGATCATAGGTTAATGGATCCTCGCAGTCATCATAAGGGATGGCGACTTGGGTTTCAGCTCAACCCACGTAACGTTCAGGCTATCTCACAACCCTCCCACTACGTCGAGGCATTCCCAACTCTTGGGAACGGACTTGACTAGACGTGTTAGGATAAACAACACTTGTTGATGTACTAGCCCCATCAGCAACTCTTGCTGATGTACTGTCCATTTCGTTTAACACGATTTTGCTCCTAAGCAAATGATCCATGACGTGGTCTTCCTCAAGGAAAGTGGCGTTTGTCGACACAAGCACCCTATTTTCCTTAGGTTCAAAAAAATATACCACCCCTAGTCTCTTTTGGGTAACTTACAAATAGGCAAAATGTTGAACGGGGTTCCAATTTCTTCGGGTTTGACACCAATACATGGGTCGGGCATCCCCAAATTCTTAAATGGTGTAAACTACCTTTACGTCCATTCCAGAGTTCGAAAGGTGTTTCACAAACACTTATCGACGGAACGTTGTTCAAAATATAGACCGCAGTCTCAACTTGGTAACCCCAAAAAGAATCAGGGAGACAAGCATAGCTCATCATCGACCGAACCATGCCCAATAGGGTTCTGTTTCTCCTATTCGATACACCATTCTACTGTGACATACTAGGTGCTGAGAGTTGGGACGTAATTCGCGTGTTCTATCATGTAGTCCTTGAATTCTGCGTCCATGTACTCTCCACCTCGATCCGGTCGAAGTGTTTTTATCGTTTTACCTAATAGGTTCTCAACCTCAGTCTTGTACTCCTTGAACCTTTCAAGAGTTTCAGACTTCCTATGCATTAGGTAAATATACGCATACCTTGAATAGTCGTCTATAAAAGATACAAAGTATTTATAACCACCTCGTGTTTTAACACTCATCAGACCACAGAGGTCGTTTTGTCATTTTGCCTTCGAGGCATGACTCACATACCGGTAAGGAGTTTTCTTCCAACTCGCTTAGAAGTCCACTCTTCACTAGTCTCTCAATCCTATTGAGATTGATGTGGCCCAACCATAGATGCCAAAGATGGGCATTTTCTTTTGGAGAAACTTTTAGCCTTTTAGTTCGTGTTTCTGAAGTTTTAAATAATTCAGTGTTCAAAACGCTTTTTGACCAAATTAGGTTTCAAAACATACAAATTAGACTTAAGTGAAGCAGAACAAATCAAATTGCCTTTGAAAGAAATAAACGCTTTATTATATTCAAAGGAAATTGAAATACATTGTTCGATAAGACAGGAAATAGAAACAAGGTTTCTACTAAACCCTAGGACTATATACAAATTGTTTAACAATAAGTAATTCCTGCCGAAGCAGAGCTTCACTTTGTCGATTGCTGCAGCAGAGACAATCTCTCCAGATCCAACCCGTAGAGTCACCTCACCTCTCGCACTCGCTTTGCAGAATCAATTCCGAAAAGAGAGAACAAGCGTGGTTAGTGGCGCGTATCCAATATCCAGGCAGAGTAACTACATTCCACTAAACATGTTTCAGTTACCAGTAAATCATATTTACCTTAATTCTTCCTCTCGGCAAGGAACTTGGAACATTTTCTCTTCTAGTGGTCGTCCTCATTGCAGTGGAAACACTTTCCTTTTTCTCCAACTTCCTTGACCTTCTTGCCCTTTTTGAGGGCGGCTCGGTCGGCTTTTGCCCTTGTTCATCTTCTTCTTCCATTTTGGGCAGAAGAAGAAGCAATGATTTAGTCGGCAGGTCGAACCCTATGATAGGACACAGTAGGCAACATTTGCCTCAAACTTCCAAAGTGTCTTGATCCTCATCAAGGACAGGAAGTTCTGTAGCTCGTTTAGAAGAGTGGTCAGTGTGTAGCTAATCTTGTTCATAACAAGCGTTGCTACAAAACTGAAGGAAACTCTTCGGAAGGTCTCCAAGATAAAGCTGACCTAGCTCGACTCATCGATCGAAGCCTCGTTCATCTCCGCTAGATTAAAGTGGGTCATCATGTCCAGAACATGTTCACGGACAGACGCCCCTTCTTTCATCCGTGCATTGAAGACATGTTTGAGCGAGTCATGCATGACTTGAAAGGTCTGTTGTCCAAACATATCTTTTAGGGACTCCATGATCTCCTTAACGGTGATCATCAACTCGTGCTTCTTTGCCAAAACATCAAACAAGCTGGCAATTATGTAGACCTTGGCCTTTTCATTGACCCTGATCCACCGATCGTATGCATCACGAACACTTCGTTATGCAGTCGAGGTCGGCAACTAAGGACACTCCTCTAGTAAGCACAAACTTAAGGTCGTCAATTACAAGTATCGTGTTAATATTGTTCTTTCACGTTTGGAAGTTATCTCCCACTAACTTATCCGAAGCGAGTAATACTATGATTGAGCTAGACAAAGTTTGCTGAAAAAACAAATAAAAATTTTGTATCAGTCTCGCAAAAACTTTTTGAAATCCAATCAAGTTTTAGCAAAATTTAATTCTATGATCCTTAGTTCATTTAAAAAATTTCAATGATATCCTAAAGGTTTAGAATGACCGCCACCGAAGGGTGCATAGAAACACTACTCCTCTAGGACGAGACTTTCTCGACCAGACCCTAATTCCAGAATAACTATTATTCCATTAGGCGCCCAGTTACCATTTTTCGGTCGAATTCATTAACACTTAACGAATCCATGAGTGTCACCCTCAATCTTTAAGTTTCCAAGTATCCGTCCAAACAATAGCCACCGAAGGGTGAACCACGAAGGAAAACCAACAAGGAAAGTGTATCCCTTTCAGGAATTCACGGTGTTCCGACTCCCATGATCAAGGCCCTCCGAAGGGATTGTCTGGTCCAGTCCAAACTAGTAGGCGGATCATAGGGGTCTCACGGTGTGAATCGAAAGAAGAGATCGTGGGTCCCATTTTCACAGGTCCCGCTCCCACTCACTATAAGTACTCTCTCCATCCACTATGATATTGATCCATACAAATACCATTCGAAGGGGGACGCTCTCATTTGCGCCACGAGGCCTAGTATGGATCTCACGGTGCGAACTTTAGCGAAGATTTGTGGTTGGAAAATTAAATGTATCTTATACACTTTATTTCCTCCCACTCAACACTTTATATTATTCGGGATTGACCTAGATAAACCGGCTAAAATTTATCTAAGTCTACCAATATAACTCTTATATTGAATTTAGCCTAAGTTTATAATCACATTATTAACTTAGGTCTATGTGAGTAAATTAATCAACTTTTAATTAACGGCACTCACGATAATATAACCTAAGAATATCCAGACCGAATTCACTCCCAGGTCGGTTTTCAGGTAGGTGTATTCTGCAAGCGTAAACTTAATTACCCCAACCTTAGACAAAACCTTCCTTAGACAGAGTTACTAATTAGTCACCATTCAACGGTCATATTTTCATTTCCTAATTCTAATCATATTAGAACTAGAAAACCTAAATTTAATTATTCAAGTTCTAAAAATTTTAAAACTAATAATTAACTTAGGTTATATGCATTTCTATGTTATAGTGTTTGATCATTCATCACATGAATAACTATAACTATAACATAATATTCATCACATGAAATTAAATGCATGGGCATACTTTTAATCTAAGAAATATAACTCTTATATTAAATAAATTAAAACATGCTATTAATTATATCATAACACATATAATATAACCTATCATGTAAACTATACGTTATAACACTTATAATATAAATGATGCATGAATTGTTTAACCTAAGGTGAGATTTTAAATCTATATGAGATACATTATGCACGTAGAATTAATTAAATCATACATCTCATACATAAAAGAATTAAATAGTAAAAATTGACCGGTTTTGGCACTTAGGGCCATTTATTTAATTAATTAACATTAATATAACTATTATATTAATATTAATTAATAAAATAAATTAAATTAAAAATACATTTTATAAAAAAAAAAAAACATCATGTAAAACCACCCACATTTTCTACAGCCTTCACGCCCCACGAAAATCGCACACACGCCTCGCGAACTACCCACTAACGCGCATAGCGTTCCCAACGCCAGCAGCGTTGCAACGCTGTCCTGCAGCACGCCTTGCTCCTGCGATGGCAATATTGAGACGCCAATGAATAGCGTCTCAACGTTGTTGACAGAACAACAAGCTCCTCTTACTGTTCTTTGTCGTTTCTCGCCCGTTTTCGCTCCGATTTGTTCACATCATCTCATGCCACGAATGACACGGACTTACAGACTTGATTTACATTAAAAATGCCCAAAACACCAAGCCCTTACATTGATCTCATCAACATAATGTAAATCTAAAACAAAATGCCAAAACTGAAAACGTCCATTTTGCAAACCATAATTCATCACATGAATTAAAGCATTAACCCACCTAGTTTTAAGAAAAACAAATGCACAACGGGAAGCCAACGATTGGCTTTGATACCAATTAAAGGGAATGAGAATCCCCGCGTAGCGGAAGACGATCGAATTGTCGTGGTATCGTTATGCAATTTGGTTTCTTAAAATTAAACTATATAATAGTATAAGGCTAAACGTGCTATTAAGGAAGAAAAACAGTAAGTTAGAACCACTTACTTGTTGAAGAACGTTTTCAAGATTCCTTCCTCCGATCACGAACTCTTCGTGATCTTCTCAACGATGTCGAACTCCTCGAACGAATCAACGAATCGGACACCTCCACTTGGTTACTCGGTTGTTCTACGTTAGGTAGAAGGAAAATGGTGGGATTCTCTTCTTTTGGTTTAGGGACGAGAATTTGAGAGAGCGAGATTTGAGAGAGAATTGCTATTGCTTCTTTGGTGAGAAATCAAAAATGAGCCATTGGCTTACCAACCCTTCTTACAAAGGGGTTTATATAATGGTGATAGGTGGGGTTAAAATCTCAACGTATTTACCATTTTACCACAACCATAGGTTATGCAAATCATATTTGCATAACCACATACAATAAGATATCTCATATCTCATATTACAAATCACATTCGTATAATTGTGAATTTTTAAAAATTGAATCACATTAAATTTAATTTCTCTCAATATAATTTCTCCTAATTAGCCCTAATTCAACAATTGGGCTAACCTATAGTTTATTATGAATCTCATTCACATTAAACTATATAATATGTTATTCATATCTCATATAAATGGCATTATTACCCTTTAGTGAAGTTGAACACTTCAAATTCACACAAAAAATGTAAACCTTCTATTAATCCAGTTTGAGCCAACCGAGGGACCTTATGGACCTACAATAACGAGCTCCAATGATCCGAGATTAACCTGCCAAACTCTTAGACCCGATTAATCAACATTCATTAGCTACGGTAACACTCCACTAAAGTTCGTCGCTATACTTCCATCAGTGTAAGACAAGATGTGTCCACTGATATAACCAATACGCATGAGTCGACCCTTCACAGGTTGTTCGTAGACACTGCTGGGTCAAAGTACCATTTTACCCCTGTGTCTACTTCTTTCTCCTTAAGTTCCCACTGCTCCTCTATTGAACAACAACGTTGTAATGGTCCAACCATACACAACACCCCTCTCGTGCCAGTGAGAGGGTGGGCACCCGTTGTCCAAGTCTTTAAGACAAAACTTTAGGGAACAATCCCTCTAGTTTCCCAAAAGGCGGGAACGAGTGAATTCCATCTCACGTAGTTAGATTTTTAGCTCCCTACTTGGTCCCGCCCTAAGATGATAGGCATATTGGGTGAGTATTTGTGACCACCCTCACCCATACTAGTCAAAGGACAGACCCCCGCAGACATGAGTCCATAACACGCTCTAGGATTCAGGTCGAGTCACTAATGGTCATCTACGAAGTTATTAGTCCATACTTTAATAGTGTTAAATCAGTAGGTCTAATAATTCATGGAAAGGTCTTGTACAATCTCATTGCACAGGATGCCCCCACTCGCATGTGAACCACATGAACGAGTCAGATCACCTCGTTTGTATATAATACAAAGCGAGCAACATCTATAACGTGTCAAAGATTAGGTCTCCAACCCTATCCATATACTGTAGACCTTTCAGGTCATTAACTCGAACGTGATCCTCTCCGTGTGTCCACTACACACCGTTCAAGTTCTAGTTCTCTCATATATTCAATGACCCTAGAGATTAGTTTATTGGATAAAGTTTGTAAAATTTGCGAGATACAAAGTGATGAAATAAATAACTTTGATTAATTTCAATTGTTAAATTTACAAACAAAACGAGATTAGGACATACATCCCAACAACAACATGTTAATTTAAATTCATGTCTTTCATATTGTCTGTCTCTGTTTAATGGTGTCAATGTATGGGTTTTTGGAGTAAACAAAAAATAATCAAGCAAATACGATTTTAACACCACGTGTCTGTTGCTCAATGGGATTCAATTTCCTTGAATTGGTATTAGAGCAATGCTTGTATTTGTTTTGGTTGAAACAAAATTGCATTGGTTGGTGGGAAATTGCATTTTGGTTTGCTGTTGAACTGTTTAGGAAAATTTGGCCATAGTTTATGTTTGATTTGATCAAACTAATGTAAAGGTCCATGCGTTTTTGGGCAATCAAGTACAATATCGAGTCCATATTCGATTTCTTGAGTCGTTCATGACAAGTTTGAGGCAATTGAGTTCAGATTCGGGTGCCAATTTGCTACTGGATGTTACTGTTTTTGAAGAAGGATTGCTACTGCTACCCTAGTAGCGTTGCAACGCCCTTTGTGGCGTTGCAACACCGTTCATCAGCGTTGCAACACTAAGGATCGGCGTTGCAATGCTGAGGTTCCCTATTGACAAGGAATCTGAGGGGTGGCAGCGTTGCAACGCTAGCCCACGGCGACGCAGCGGCGGTCACACAACATTTCAACGTTGCCCCTGTTGAAACGTCGTGCCATTAGAGGAAGATGGTTGGCCGATTGAACATGTTTCTGGCAGTTCGACTCTTTTTTAGTCTAGTTCGAGCTATTCGGTTCCGGTTCAGGGTGTTTTGGACCGATTTTATAGTAAAATTATTGTAATTATATTTTTTTGCACTTTACGGGCCAAAATTTCCAGTTTAACAACTATTTTTTTTATGAATGTCATTTAGAATTATTCTCAGCTTAGGATGAGCATGTTCATGCATTTTATTTATATAAGTGTTATATGAGTATGGAAAAAATGCATGATTTATTTTTCATGAGTAATTAATTATAATTGTTATAATTTAATTATATGAAAAATGAAAAGCATGGAACATGAAATTACTTAGTCAAAGCATGGAACATGAAAAGCATTTAATTATATGTGATTTTTTTAAGTAATTCCCATAATTCAATTTGTCGAATGACAATTCTATCTAATTAGAATCTGATTATTGGAAAAATCACATAGTTCTTTGTCATAGGTTAATCATTAAAATTTATAAGAGTTATAAATTGGTTTTAGAAACTATAACCTATAACAAAGAAATGCATCCAAACATAAGAACTTGGGCGAGATGAATTTAATTTTAAAATGTTTAAAATTAATTAGACCTAAGTTTAATTTCTAATAGGATTAGAAATCAGTCTCACATAGTATTTTAAATAGTTTAAAATATAATAGGACAATAGTACCTTGGTTATAAGGGAACTCTACCAGTGATGGTCTAAGGTTGGGGTACTTATGCTGACGGTTAACGGAACACCTCCTACCTGGGAACTGACCTGGAACTTGAGTTGAATTAACCTTAGTCCTGTTAGCATGTATTATATCTAGGTCATTAAATTGTTTATTCATTTAGACATAAGCGTAAAAGAGCTAGTTATAACAGTTATAATAGACATAGACTTAGATAGATTCTTTTAGCCAGAATCCGACTAATTTAAACCTATACCTTAATTTTAGGAACTTGAGTGAGAGAAAACGAGATGTTCACATCAAGTTTAATCTCACGCCCTCAAGAGTTCACACCGTGACTTCCATGCTCGACTAATCGTGGTCAATAGGGTGTTCCCCTACAGTAAGTGTTTGAATGGTTCAATACGAAGGTGAATGAGGGAAGTCTCCATAGTAAATTGGAGTAGGATACGTGTCAACTTCCTACTGATAGCACACAAAATATTATCCTTAGGCTTAATTATTGCTAGTTTTATGATAATTTCAGGGCTTTTATGTGTGTTAAACATTGAATTTCAGGTTTAGAGCTCAAATAGGACATTTGAAGACATTATGGATCACTCGGGATTGAATCGAGGATTTTTGGAGCTCAAAATAACATCCATTAGAAGTAAAAGGATCATTTCAAGCTAGTAGACCCGAGGTGATGGCGTTAAATGCCATGCAGAGCGTTGCAACGCTGTGATTGTTGTTTTGATTGTTGAAGAGTCATGGCGATAGCGTTGCAATCTTTGCGCAATGAAGGATCAGGCGCGGGCGTTGCACGCGGATCGATAGAGAGAGCCACACATTTGAAGGTAAGCGGGGCTGCAACATTTGGGCTTAGTGTTGCAACGCCATCGATATTTTCCATATTTTCCATCCGCCTAGGGCACAAAATTGCAAAGCTGTGTCGATTACTCCTATAAATACAACATGATTTCTTCTTGCAAGTGGAGTCAAATTTGATAGTCCTTGCATCCTAATTTCGAAATACACTCTGTAAGAAGAGAAAAGTGAGCATTCCTGTGGAGCTAAAGCATTCGTGGAGACTCGAATCGTGACTAGAGCTCGAGTACAAGGGACCGACATCGACACATAAGTTTATTTTCTCTTTCTTTCAAATTGTAACTGTTGGATTTTAATGTCCTAAAACTCGTGGTTTTGTAAACTGAATGTATATTCTATTTTGCAATAAGGTTGTTATTGAGATTTATTCAGTAAAGGTGTTATTGAATAAAGTGAATTGTGTATTATGTAACCTTAATCCAATAAAGAACCCTTGGTTATAGGATGAATACTTTATAGTTTTATGTGTGACATAAAAGTGGATCAAGTTCAAGTTATAGTCAGAACGGTCTATAGTATAAGGATAGGGTTGGATACCTTATCCTGGGGAAACTATGGACGCGACCCACTTTGTAGAGTACAAACGATGTGATCCTAAATCGTACATGTGGAGACATGTGAGTGGGGGCGCCCTATGCAATGAGTTTGCATAAGACTGGACCGCGAAATAGTCACTTAGACTCTATAACTCCGTTTACTGTCTTAACTAACTATATTCATACGATGACCTAGGTAACTCGATCTTAATCCTGAGCGTTCTATGGACTCCTGTTTGTTCGGATTATCTTTAGATTTGTATGGGTGAGAGTGGGTCGACATTGCCAACTCAATAAGCCTCCCATTTGAGGATAAAATCGGGTAGATAGCTAGGAACATGGTTCTGCAAGATGGAATTCACTCCTACCCGCTTTTGGGATTAGTAGAGAGGTTGTTCCCTTAAGTGCTGACTCTGCGATTTGAACAAAGGGCCCACCCCTCTCATTGGCCCGAGAGGGATTCGGTTTGCTGGTTGGACCACAAACCAATTGTTCATTAGAGGATCAGTGAGACTTAAGGAACAAGAGGTAATTACAGGGTTAAAACGATAATTTTGACCTAGCTGCTATTACGAACGACCTGTGAAGGATCGACTTACTAATCGTGGTTATATCGAGTGGACAGAAATATTTCTACAGTGAGGAGAGTGCAACCACTAGCCTTTAGTGGAGTGTCCCAGTAGTTAACGAATGTTGATTAGCTATGCTAAAGAGTTTGGCCGGTTAATCTCGTATCGTTGAAGCTCGTGATCTATAGGTCCATTAGGTCCTCCTTACTAGCTCGGACTAAGCCTTGTAACATTTTGAGAGAAAAAAATTTGAATTGTTCAAATTTGATTTTGGAAGAAATAGTTAATTATATGTGATATATTTAACAAGTCATAGCTTAATTATGAATTAAACTATGATTAATAGGAGGTGGATATATTAAAATATGATTTAAATATTGGATCGGTTTATAGCATGAATAAGGATTCATGTTCGAAAAATTGATCGGGATCGGGTAATTTATTTAATTTAATATTTGATATTAAATTAAATTAAAAAAATTAATTAATTAAATTATTTTGAATTATTTAATTAATTAAATTAATTTTAATTTAAAATCAATTTAATATTGATTTTTGAATTAAAATTAAATGAAAATTAGTGGATTTTTATGGATTTTGCATAAAATCAAAATTGTAACTCATAGACCTAGGTTTATTAAATGGTTAATAGACTTAGGTAATTCCAGTATAATTGTTATATTGGTAGACTTAGGTCATATTGTTTTAGCCGAAATATACCTAAGTAAAAGTATAACCAAACTGTTTAAAATACTTAGTGGGAGTGAATAGGTATATATGATATATCAATTTTCTCTTACGCTCTCCACGAAGTTCACACCGTGAGATTTATGCTCGGCCTCTTGATGTCAATAGGGCATCCCCATTCAGATGGTGTTTGCATAAATCAAGGGCAAGGTGAATGGAGAAAATATTTATAGTAAGTAGGAGAAGGAAGTGTGTCAACAAATCCTACGGTCTCCTCCATTAGGTTGGACCGTGAGATTCCCATGTTGCGCCTGGAGGTTGCCCGAAGTAGCACCATCCATTCGCAAGGATGTAACATGGGATTCGGAAGAACTCAAACTCCAGAAATGGATAGGGTCTCTTAGGTCCATTCCCAGCTTTGTCTCCCCACTTCGGTTGCATTGTTGGGGCCGACCTCTGAGGTTTGAAAATGGCGGGTCACACTTACAAGAATTGCTAAGTGTAAGTAAATTCCTTACCAAAGTAGCGATAACTAGAATGTTATAGAAATAAGAGTTATTCCGGTATTAACATTTAGTCAAGAATGTCTTGGTTCAGTAAAGGAGTGATTGACTGCCCCTCGGTAGCGGTTGCTCTGACTCACTGAAGTATCGTTGCAAAACCAATAATGAGTTTATGGGTACATTATTACTTTTGCTAAATTCTTAAATTGGATAGGTTACAAACAATTCACTAATAGAATTCATTCTTTTTCAGCATGTCGAACTCTTTTATCCAGCTACTTGTCTTCAATAAACTCAGCGACGACAATTATGGAACCTGGAAATCAAACTTGAATAGGATTCTTGTTCTTGATGATCTAAGGAAAAGAGAAGGAGGCAAATGTTGTCACTTCGAAGAAGTTCCTAAGAGGATCGTCCTCTGGGACCAAGTCTGGTCCTTCTTTTTCTAAGAATAAGGGTATCCATAAAAGAAGAAGAAGGACAAAGGGAAGGGACAAGCTCCCACACGCAAGGCTAAGGCCACAGGATAATGTTTCCATTGTGGTGGTGACGGGCACTGGAAGAGGAATTGCCCAGAATTCCTCGCAGAAAAGAAAGCTGAGAAGGAAAAAAAAGGTAAATATGATTTACTTGTTGTTGAAACATGTTTAGTGGAACATGATGATTCCCCCTGGATATTAGATTCAGGAGCCACTAACCATGTTTGTTCTTCTTTTCAGGAAACTAGTTCCTGGCAGCAGCTTGCGGATGGGGAGATAACTCTCAAGGTTGGAACGGGAGAGGTTGTCTCAGCCAAAGCAGTGGGAGCAGTGAAGTTGTTGTTAAGAGATAGATTTGTTTTATTAGAAAATGTACTTTTGGTTCCTGGAATCAAAAGAAATTTTGTATCTATCTCTTGTTTGCTTGAACATATGTATAAAGTATATTTTGATCATAATGAAGCGTTCATTTGCAAAAAGAGGTGTACGAATATGTTTCGCTAAACTTGAAAACAACTTATATGTGTTAAGACCAATGTATAAAAGCTATTTTGAACAGAGATGTTTAAAATAGTTGATACTCAAAATAAAAGGCAGAAACTTTCTCCTAGTACCTATCTTTGACACTTAAGACTATGCCACATTAATCTCAATAGGATTGGAGATTGGTCAAGAGCGGTCTCCTAAGTCAGTAGAAGACAACTCCTTACCACCATATAAGTCCTGTCTCGAAGGAAAAATGACTAAAAGAGCTTTTTCTGAAAAAGGTTACAGAGCCAAAGAACCCTTGGAATTCGTGCATTCGGATCTCTTTGGTCCTATGAATGTCAAGGCACGAGGAGGGTATGAATATTTCATCAGTTTCATTGATGATTATTCTAGGTATGGCTATCTTTACCTAATGCATCATAAAGTCGAAACCCTTGAAAAGTTCAAGGAATATAAAGCCGAAGTTGAGAACACATTAGGTAAAACGATCAAAACACTTCGATCAGATCGATGTGGAGAGTATATGGATTTGAGATTCCAAGACTATATGATAGAACATGGAATCGTATCTCAACTCTCAGCGCCCAGTACACCTCAGCAAAATGGTGTATCTGAGAGGAGAAATAGAACCCTGTTAGACATGGTTCGATCCATGATGAGCTATGCTGCTCACCGCCTAATTCATTTTGGGGATATGCGGTGAGAAGTGCTGCATATATTTTGAACATGGCATAAGAGTGTTTGAAACACCCTATATGGTAAAGGTAGTTTAAGTCACTTCAGGATTTGGGGATGTACAACACATATGCTGGTGTCCAATCTAAAGAAATTGGAACGTCGTTCAAAATTATGCCTATTCATAGGATACTCCAAAGAAACGAAACGTGGTATGTTTTATGATCCTCAAGAGGATAAGGTGCTTGTGTCGACAAACGCCACGTTCTTAGAGGAAGACCACTTGAGAGATCATCAGCCTCGAAGCAGGATTATCTTGAGCGAAATTTCCAGGGAAGCTACAGATAAATCAACAAGAGTTGTTGATGAAGCTGGTCCTTCTCAAGAATTGAGAATGCCTCGACGTAGTGGGAGGGATGTTAGACAACCCGACCGTTACATGGGTTTGACTGAAACCCAGGTCGTCAAACCTGATGATGGCATTGACCTATAAACAGGCAATGAATGATATAGATAAGGACCCGTGGATTAAAGCCATGGACGTTTAAATGGAGTCAATGTACTTCAATTGAGTCTGGGAACTTGTATATCAACCAGATGGTGAAAGACATATCGGTTGCAAGTGGATCTACAAGAGAAAACGAGATCAAGCCGGTAAGGTGCAAACCTTTAAGGCTCGACTTGTGGCAAAGGGTTATACCCAAAGGGAAGGGGTGGACTATGAAGAAACTTTCTCCCCTTTTGCCATGCTTAAGTCCATTAGAATACTCATGTCCATTGCCACGTTTTATGATTATGAAATTTGGCAAATGGATGTCAAGATAACCTTTCTTAATGACAATCTTGATGAGAATATCTATACGGATCAACCAGAGGGGTTCATAATTCAGGGTCAAGAGGAAAAGGTTTGCAAGCTTAAACGATCCATCTTTGGATTGAAACAAGCATCTAGATCCTGGAATATAAGATTTGACACTGCGATCAAATCTTATGGCTTTGAACAGAATATTGACGAGCCTTGTGTTTACAAGAAAATAGTCAATACCACTGTAGGTTTCTTAGTTCTATACGTAGACGATATCTTTCTCATTGGGAATGATGCAAGATTCCTGACTGACGTTGAGCAATGGCTAGCATTGTCTTAGGCATCTTATATTGACAAGATGTTGGTTAGATATAAGATGCACAATTCCAAGAAGGGTTCCTTACCTTTCAGGCATGGAATTCATTTGTCTAAGGAAGAGTATCCTAAGACACCTCAAGAAGTTGAGGAAATGAGACGCATTCCCTATGCTTCAGCTGTCGGTAGTCTGATGTATGCCATGCTATGCACTCGACCCGACATATGCTATGCAGTGGGAATAGTCAGCAGATATCAGTCTAATCCAAGATATGATCACTGGACTGCCGTTAAGAACATCCTCAAGTATCTTAAGAGAACGTGGGACTATATGCTTGGGTATGGTGCAAAGGATTTGATCCTTGCAGGATACACTGACTCTGATTTTTAGACTGATGTAGATTCAAGGAAATCCACATCAGGATCGGTGTTCACACTTAACGGAGGAGCTATAGTATGGAGGAGTATAAAGTAAGGTTGTATTGCTGACTCCACCATGGAGGCCGAGTATGTCGCAGCTTGCGATGCAGCGAAGGAGGTTGTATGGCTTAGGAAGTTCTTGACTGATTTGGAAGTTGTTCCAAATATGAATTCGCCTATCACCCATTATTGTGATAATAGTGGTGCAGTGGAAAATTCTAAAGAACCTAGAAGCCAAAAGCGCAAAATCACATAGAGCGCAAATACCATCTCATCAGGGAGATTGTGCAACGAGGAGACGTGATTGTCACGCAGATTGCTTCAGAGAAAAACATTGTTGATCTATTTAGAAAGCCCCTCACAGCTAGAGTGTTTGAGGGACACCTACAGAGTCTAGGACTATGGGTTGTATAGTAGGGTAGTTTTTCTTTGCTCAGCATGTTTTACCCCACAGACGTTTTAGTCCAAGTGGGAGTTTGTTGAGTTTTAATGTCCTAAAACTCGTGGGTTTGTAAACTGAATGTATATTTTATTTTGCAATAAACTTGTTATTGAGATTTATTCAGTAAAGGTGTTATTGAATAAAGTGAATTGTGTATTATGTAACCTTAATCAAATAAAGAACCCTTGGCTATAGGATGAATACTTGAGCATTATGTGTAACATAAAAGTGGATCAAGTTCAAGTTATAGCCAGAACGGTCTATCATATAAGGATAGGGTTGGATACCTTATCCTGGAGACACTATGGATGCGACCCACTTTGTAGAGTACAAACGATGTGATCTTAAATCGTACATGTGGAGACATGTGAGTGGGGGCGCCCTATGCAATGAGTTTGCATAAGACTGGACCACGAAATAGTCATTTAGACTTTATAAAACCGTTTACTGTCTTAACTGACTATATTCATACGATGACCTAGGTAACTCGATCTTAATCCTGAGCGTTCTATGGACTCTTGTTTGTTCGGATTATCCTTAGATTTGCATGGGTGTGGGTGGCTCGATATTGCTGACTCAATAAGCCTCCCATTTGAGGGATAAAATCGGGTAGATAGTTGGGAACATAGTTCTGCAAGATGGAATTCACTCCTACCCGCTTTTGGGATTAGTAGAGAGGTTGTTCCCTTAAGTGCTGACTCCGGGTCTTGAACAAAGGGTCCACCCCTCTCATTGGCCGAGAGGGATTCGGTTTGCTAGTTGGACTACAAACCAATTGTTCATTAGAGGATCAGTGGGACTTAAGGAACAAGAGGTAATTATAGGGGTAAAACGGTAATTTTGACCCAACTTCAATTACGAACGACCTGTGAAGGATCGACTTACTAATCATGGTTATATCGAGTGGACAGAAATGTTGTGTTTAATGTCCTAAAACTCGTGGTTTTGTAAACTGAATGTATATTCTATTTTGCAATAAAGTTGTTATTGATATTTATACAGTAAAGGTGTTAATGAATGTTGTGTATTGTTTAACCTTAATCCAATAAAGAACCCTTGGCTATAGGATGAATCCTTGAACTTTATGTGTGACATAAAAGTGGATCAAGTTCAAGTTATAGCCAGAACAGTCTATAGTATAAGGATAGGGTTGGGTACCTTATCTTGGGGACACTATAGACGCGACCCACTTTGTAGAGTACAAACGATGTGATCCTAAATCGTTCATGTAGAGACATGTGACTGGGGGCGTCCTATGCAATGAGTTTGCATAAGACTAGACTGCGAAATAGTCACTTAGACTTTGCAACTCCGTTTACTGTCATAACTGACTATATTCATACGATGACCTAGGTAACTCGATCTTAATCCTGAGCGTTCAATGGACTCCTGTTTATTCGGATTATCCTTAGATTTGCATGGGTGAGAGTGGCTCGAGACTGCCGACTCAATAAGCCTCCCATTTGAGGGATAAAATCGGGTAGATAGTTGGGAACATAGTTCTGCAAGATGGAATTCACTCCTACCGCTTTAGGGATTAGTAGAGAGGTTGTTCCCTTAAGTACTTACTCCGGATCTTGAACAATGGGCCCACCCCTCTCATTGGCCTGAGAGGGATTCGGTTTGCTGGTTGGACCACAAACCAATTGTTCATTAGAGGATCAGTGGGACTTAAGGAACAAGAGGTAATTATAGAGGGTAAACGATAATTTTGACCCAACTGTAATTCTGAACAACCGATGAAGGATCGACTTACTAATCATGGTTATATCGAGTGGACAAAAATATATCTACTGATGAGGAGAGTGCAACCACGGGCTTTAGTGGAGTGTCACGGTGGTTAACGAATGTTGATTAGCTATGCTAAAGAGTTTAGCCGGTTAATCTCGTATCGTTGGAGCTCATGATCTGTAGGTCCATTAAGTCCTCCTTATTAGCTAGGACTTAGCCTTATAACATTTTGAGAGAAAAGAATTTGAATTGTTCAAATTCGAGTTTGGGAGAAAGCGTTAATTATATGTGATATATTTAACGAATCATAGCTTAATTATGAATTAAACTATGATTAATAAGAGGTGGATATATTTAAATATGATTTAAATATCGGATCGGTTTATAGCATGAATAAAGATTCATGTTCGAAAAATCGATCGAGATCGGGTTATTTATTTAATTTAATATTTGATATTAAATTAAATTTAAAAATTAATTAATTAAATTAATTTTTAATTTTTTAATTAATTATATTAATTTTAATTAAAAATCAATTTAATATTGATTTTAGAATTAAAACTAAATGTAAAATGAGGGATTTTCATGATTTTCATGAAATCAAGTTGCCAACTTGCCCAATCCTCCTCATTTTCAAAATTCATCAAATTTGGTCACCTCCATCTCAAAGCATCCTCATTACCCTTGAGTTGTCACTCCATTGAAGCTTATTGAAGCTTTATATAATGGTGATTTGAGGGATGTTGAGAGAATTTTTACAGAAAATTTTAATTTCCCGAGTTAGTGACCTTTGAGGTCTTTTCTTCCAAATTCTCTCAACCTAGGATCCCACAATCCGTTCTAAGGCCTGAGGATAGTAGGGAAGACTCAAACGGTTGTCCACGAAGTGTTCGTGTTGAAAACCATCCACCGGGTGAAGAGAATTTGATCTTCAAAATTGAGTTTTCTATCCCTCTATTTTTCCAGCTTTGAGCATGCATTTTATTTTACAAAATCGATCAACTTAGAGTGTTCAAGATCCAAAATTGCTTCCACTTTCGTAATCTAGACTCTTTCAATTGGTATCAGAGCAATTTTGAGCACTCAATTTGATCTATTTTGTTCTGTGGTGGGTGTTTTTTGAAATCTATTTTTTCTGGGCGTCTAAAGTGTTCTTCTGGCTTTGGCATTTAAATTGAGCATCAATTCGTGCTTTATTTTCAATTTTCTCAAGTGTGTTTGAGCATTAATGTGTGTAGAATAAACTGTAAAATTTTTTGATCGATTGGAGTTTGGGAAGACCTTCAATTTGAAGAGAGAAGCCACGGAGGTCACTGATACAACAAAACAGAGGCATTTTTTTTAAAATTCTACAACTTTGCTACAATAATTTTATTAGCCCAACCCGTGTTTTGCTTTTTAAAGAAGAAGGTGTTGACCTTTGACTTCCGGTTTGTTGACTTTGACTGTTTTTGGTTGACTTTGACCGGTTCAATTAATTTTGAACTAGTTCGGCTCGTTTTCGGTCCGGGATTCGGGTGGTTTTAGGCCGGTTTTGATTAATTCGAGGCTGGTTTTTCCATTTTGGAGGTCCGTTTCACCAATTGGAGGCCCGATTCAGCCTTTTACAGCCTGATTTAACCTTTTGAAGGTCCGGTTCACACATTTGCAAGCTGGTTCGATCCAAATTCGAAGAGTTCAAAGTGGCTCGATGTTAATTCTAGATTATTATTGTAATAATTTAGTAGTTTGCTTGCATTAGATGCCAAAACCAGTCCACTTTAGTGTGTTTAATTAATTATGCATTGTGAATGTATGTTTTAATTAAAATCCCTGATTATATGTGCATAAAGTATGCCATAGATTTTAAAATCCCACCATAGGAAGCATGCTCCATGCATTGAAAGTATGTTATAAGTGTTATAATATATTGTATGCATGTTAATTGGGTTTCATAAGAATTAATATAAGAGTTATATTAATTTATGAAACAAATATTATATGTTTAATTATAATTAATATAAGGGTTATATTAATTAAAAATTAAATATATAATTGCTATGCATTTATTCATGTGATGGGTTTGTTATAAATGTATGTTTATTCATGTGATGAATGATGAAACAATTTATAACATAGAAATGCATTTAGCCTAAGGTCAATTAATTAGTTTTAAAATGGTTTTAGAACTGGAATTAATTAGACCTAAAGGTATCTAGTTCTAATAAGATTAGAATTAGGAAACCAATAATATATAAACTTTGATTAAAGAGGGACTCTGACTAAGGAAGGTTCTGGCTAGGTTGGGGTACTTAAGCTGACGGAAACGGAACACCCCTACCTTGGAACTGACCTGGGAGTGAATTTAATCCATTGGTTTATAAATTAACTTTCGTGAGTGGCGTTTATTAAAAGTTAATAAATTAAACTCATGGACCTAGGTTTATTAAAAGGTTAATAGACTTAGGTAATTCCAGTATAATTGTTATATTGGTAGACTTAGGTCATATTGTTTTAGCATGAATATGTCTAAGTAAAAGTATACCCAAACTGTTTAAAAATACTTAGTGGGAGTGAAAAGGTATATATGATATATCAATTTCCTCTTACGCTCTCCACGATGTTCACACCGTGAGATTTATGCTCGGCCTCGTGATGTCAATAGGGCATCCCCATTCGGATGGTGTTTGCATAAATCAAGAGCAAGGTGAATGGAGAAAGTATTTATAGTAAGTGAGCGAAGGAGGTGTGTCCACACATCCTACGGTCTCCTCCATTAGGTTGGACCGTGAGATTCCCATGTTGCGCCTGCAGGTTGCCCGAAGTAGCCCATCCATTCGGAGGGATGTAACATGGGATTCGGATCAACTCAAACTCCAGAAATGGATAGGGTCTCTTAGGTCCATTCCCATCTTTGTCTCTCCAGTTCGGTAGCATTGTTGGGGCCGACCTCTGAGGTTTGAAAATGGCGGGTCACACTTACAAGAATTGTTAAGTGTTAGTAAGTTCTTGACCAAAGTAGCGATAACTAGAATGTTATAGGAATAAGAGTTATTCTGGTATTAGCATTTAGTCAAGAATGTCTTGGTTCAGTGAAGGAGTGATTGACTGCCACCTTAGTAGCGGTTGCTCTTACTCACTAAAGTATCGTTGCAAAAACAATAATGAGTTTATGGGTACATTATTACTTTTGCTAAATTCTTAAATTGGATAGGTTACAAACAATTCACTAATAGAATTCATTCTTTTTCAGCATGTCGAACTCTTTTATCCATTTACTCGCCTTCAATAAACTTAGCGGCGATAATTATGGAACCTGAAAATCAAACTTGAATACGATTCTTGTTCTTGATGATCCGAGGTTCGTCTTAACGGAGGAATGTCCTCCCCCGCCTAGCTCGACTGCAAACCGAATTGTTCGGGATGCTTATGTCAGATGGATTAGGGCTAATGAGAAGGCCCGAGTCTATATCTTAGCCAGCATATCTGATGTGTTGTCTAAGAAACATGAGACCATGGTCACCGCAAAGGAGATCATGGGATCATTATAGGTGATGTTTTGACAACCGTCCTCATCGGTCCATTATGATGTTGTCAAATACGTTTACAACTCCCGTAGGAAGGAGGGAGCCTTTGTTAGGGAACATGTCCTTGACATGATGACCCACTTCAACGTGGCTGAAGTAAATGGGGCAGTCATAGATGAGAAAAGTCAGGTAACCTTTATTATGGAATCTCTTCCGAAGAGTTTCCTGCCATTTTGCACAAATGCGGTGATGAATAAAATAGAGTATAACATGACTACTCTCCTCAACGAGCTACAAACTTTTGAGTCCCTCATGAAATCAAAAGGAAAAGAGAAGGAGGCAAATGTTGTCACTTCGAAGAAGTTCCTAAGAGGATCGTCCTCTAGGACCAAGTCTGGTCCTTCTTTTTCTAAGAATAAGGGTATCCAGAAAAAGAAGAAGAAGGACAAATGGAAGGGACAAGCTCCCACACGCAAGGCTAAGGCCACAGGAAAATGTTTTCATTGTGGTGGTGACGGACCTTTGGAAGAGGAATTGCCCAGAATACCTCGCAGGAAAGAAAGCTGAGAAGGAAAAACAAGGTAAATATGATTTACTTTTTGTTGAAACATGTTTAGTGGAACATGATGATTCCGCCTGGATATTAGATTCAGGAGCCACTAACCATGTTTGTTCTTCTTTCAGAAACTAGTTCTGGCAAAGACTTGCGGATGGGGAGATAACTCTCAGGGTTGGAACGGGAGAGGTTGTCTCAGCCAAAACAGTGGGAACAGTGAAGCTCTTGTTAAGAGATAGATTCGTTTTATTAGAAAATGTACTTTTGGTTCCTGGAATCAAAAGAAATTTTGTATCTATCTCTTGTTTGCTTCAACATATGTATAAAGTATCTTTTGATCATAATGAAGCATTCATTTGCAAAAGAGGTGTACTGAATATGTTCTGCTAAACTTGAAAACAACTTATACGTGTTAAGACTAATGAAGTAAAAGCTATTTTGAACAGAGATGTTTAAAGCAAAGTGATACTCAAAATAAAAGGTAGAATCTTTCTCCTAGTACCTATCTTTGGCACTTGAGACTAGGCCACATTAATCTCAATAGGATTGGGAGATTGGTCAAGAGTGGTCTCCTAAGTCAGTTAGAGGACAACTCTTTACCACCATGTGAGTCCTGTCTTGAGGGAAAAATGACTAAAAGACCTTTTTCTAAAAAAGGTTATAAAGCCAAAGAACCCTTGGAACTCGTGCATTCGGATCTTTGTGGTCCTATGAATGTCAAGGCACGAGGAGGGTATGAATACTTCATCAATTTTATTGATGATTATTCAAGGTATGGCTATCTTTACCTAATGCATCATAAGTCTGAAACCCTTGAAAAGTTCAAGGAATATAAAGCAGAAGTTGAAAACACATTAGGTAAAACAATTAAAACACTTCGATCAGATCGTGGTGGAGAGTATATGGATTTGAGATTCCAAGACTATATGATAGAACATGGAATCGTATCCCAACTCTCAATACCAAAGTACACCTCAAACAAAATGGTGTATCTGAGAGGAGAAATAGAACCCTGTTAGACATGGTTCGATCCATGATGAGTTACGCTCAGCTACCTAGTTTGTTTTGGGGATATGCAGTAGAAGTTGTTGTATATATTTTGAACATGGTTCCCTCTGAGAGTGTTTCAGAAACACCCTACGAGTTATGGAAAGGGCGTAAAGGGAGTTTACGTCACTTCACGATTTGGGGATGTCCGACCCATGTGTTGGTGTCTAATCCAAAGAAATTGGAACATCGTTCAAAATCATGCCTATTCGTAGGATACTCCAAAGAAACGATGGTCTATTTTATGATCCTCAAGAGGACAAGGTGCTTGTGTCAACAAACGCCACGTTCTTAGAGGAAGACCACATGAGAGATCATTAGCCTCGTAGCAGGATTGTCTTAAGTGAAATTTCCAGGGAAGCTACAGATAAATCAACAAAAGTTGTTGATCAAGCTAGTCCTTCTCAAGTGTTGAGAATGCCTCGACGTAGTGGGAGGGATGTTAGACAACCTGACCGTTACATGGGTTTGACTGAAACCTAAGTCGTCATACCTGATGATGGCGTTGAGGATCCATTGACCTATAAACAGGCAATGAATGATATAGATAGGGATGAGTGGATTAAAGCCATGGACCTTGAAATGGAGTCAATCTACTTCAATTCAGTCTGGGAACTTGTAGATCAACCAGATGGTGAGAGACCTATCGGTTGCAAGTGGATCTACAAGAGGAAACGAGATCAAGCTGGTAAGGTGCAAACCTTTAAGGCTCGACTTGTGGCAAAGGGTTATACCCAAAGGGAAGGGGTGGACTATGAAGAAACCTTCTCCCCTTTTGCCATGCTTAAGTCCATTAGAATACTCTTGTCCATTGCCACATTTTATGACTATGAAATTTGGCAAATGGATGTCAAGACAACCTTTCTGAATGGCAATGTTGAAGAGAGTATCTATATGGATCAACCAGAGGGGTTCATAGTTCAGGGTCAAGAGCAAAAGGTTTGCAAGCTTAAACGATCCATCTATGGATTAAAACAAGCATCTAGATCCTGGAATATAAGATTTGATACTGCGATCAAATCATATGGCTTTGAACAGAATATTGACGAGCCTTGTGTTTACAAGAAGATAGTGAATATCACTGTATCTTTCTTAGTTCTATACGTAGAGGATATCTTGCTCATTGGGAATGATGCAAGGTTCCTGGCTGGCGTTAAGAAATGGCTAGCGACCCAATTCCAAATGAAAGATTTGGGAGAGGCTCAGTTTGTTCTTGGAATCCAAATTGTTCGGAATCGCAAGAACAAAACGCTAGCACTGTCTCAGGCATCTTATATCGACAAGATGTTTGTTATATATAATATGCAGAATTCCAAGAAGGGTGCATTACCTTTCAGGCATGGAATTCATTTGTCTAAGGAACAGTGTCCTAAGACACCTCAAGAAGTTGAGGATATGAGACGCATTCTCTATGCATCTGCTGTCGGTAGTCTGATGTATGCCATGCTATGTACTCGATCCGACATATGCTATGCAGTGGGAATAGTCAGTAGATATCAGTCTAATCCAGGATGTGATCACTGGACTGCCGTTAAGAACATCCTCAAGTATCTTAGGAGAACGAGGAACTATATGCTTGTGTATGGCGCAAAGGATTTGATCCTTGCAGGATACACTGATTCTGATTTTCAGACTAATATACATTCGAGGAAATCCACATCAGGATCAGTGTTCACTCTTGACGGAGGAGATATAGTATGGAGGAGTATAAAGCAAGGTTGTATTGCTGACTCAGGCTGAGTATGTCGCAGCTTGTGAAGCACCGAAGAAGGATGTATGGCTTAGGATGTTCTGGACTGATTTGGAAGTTGTTCCAAATATGAATTTGCCTATCACCCTTTATTGTGATAATAGTGGTGCAGTGGCAAATTCTAAAGAACCTAGAAGTCATAAGCGCGAAAAGCACATAGAGCGCAAATATCATCTCATCAGGGAGATTGTGCAACGAGGAGACGTGATCGTCACGCAGATCACCTCGGAGCACAACATTGTTGATCCGTTTACAAAGCCCCTCATGACTAAAGTGTTTGATGGACTCCTAGAAAGTCTAGGACTACGGGTTGTACAGTAGGACATTTTTTTTTCTTTGCTCAGCATGTCTTACTCAACAGACGTTTTAGTCCAAGTAGGAGATTGTTGGGTTTAATGTCCTAAAACCCGTGGTTTTGTAAACTGAATGTATATTCTATTTTGCAATAAAGTTGTTATTGATATTTATTCAGTAAAGGTGTTATTGAATGTTGTGTATTGTGTAACCTTAATCCAATAAAGAACTCTTGTCTATAGGATGAATACTTGAACTTTATGTGTGACATAAAAGTGGATCAAGTTCAAGTTATAGCCAGAACAGTCTATAGTATAAGGATAGGGCTGGGTACCTTTTCCTGGGGACATTATGGACGCGACCCACTTTGTAAAGTACAAACGATGTGATCCTAAATCGTTCATGTAGAGACATGTGACTAGGGGCGTCCTATGCAATGAGTTTGCATAAGACTGGACTGCGAAATAGTCACTTAGACTTTGTAACTCCGTTTACTGTCATAACTGACTATATTCATATGATGACCTAGGTAACTCGATCTTAATTCTAAGCGTTCTATGGACTCCTGTTTATTCGGATTATCCTTAGATTTGCATGGGTGAGAGTGGCTCGAGACTGCCGACTAAATAAGCCTCCCTTTTCAGGGATAAAATCGGGTAGATAGTTGGGAACATAGTTCTCCAAGATGGAATTCACTCCTACCCGCTTTAGGGATAAGTAGAGAGGTTGTTCCCTTAAATGCTGACTCCAGGTCTTGAACCAAGGGCCCACCCCTCTCATTGGCCCGAGAGGGATTCGGTTTGATGGTTGGACCACAAACCAATTGTTCATTAGAGGATCAGTGGGACTTAAGGAACAAGAGGTAATTACAGGGGTAAAACGATAATTTTGACCCAGCTTCTATTACGAACGACCTGTGAAGGATCAACTTACTAATCATGGTTATATCGAGTGGACAAAAATTTATCTACAGTGAGGAGAGTGCAACCACTGGGCTTTAGTGGAGTGTCCCGGTGATTAACGAATGTTGATAAGCTATGCTAAAGAGTTTAGTCGGTTAATCTCGTATCGTTGGAGCTCATGATTTGTAGGTCCATTAGGTCCTCCTTACTAGCTCGGACTTAGCCTTATAACATTTTGAGAGAAAAGAATTTGAATTGTTCAAATTCGAGTTTGGGAGAAAGCGTTAATTATATGTGATATATTTAACGAATCATAGCTTAATTATGAATTAAACTATGATTAATAAGAGGTGGATATATTTAAATATGATTTAAATATCGGATCGGTTTATAGCATGAATAAAGATTCCTGTTCGAAAAATCGATCGGGATCGGGTTATTTATTTAATTTAATATTTGATATTAAATGAAATTTAATAATTAATTAATTAAACTAATTTTGAATTATATAATTAATTATGTTAATTTTATTTAAAAATCAATTTAATATTGATTTTAGAATTAAAATTAAATGTAAAATGTGGGATTTTCATGATTTTCATGAAAATCAAGTTGCCAACTTGCCCAATCCTCCTCATTTTCAAAATTCACCAAATTTGGCCACCTCCATCTCAAAGCATCCTCATCACCCTTGAGTTGTCACTCTATTGAAGCTTATTGAAGCTTTATATAATGGTGATTTGAGGGATGTTGAGAGAATGTTTACAGAAAATTCTAATTTCCCGAGTTAGTGATCTTTGAGGTCTTTTCTTCCAAATTCTCTCAACCTAGGATCCCACAATCCATTCTAAGGCCCGAGAATAGTAGGAAAGACTCAAACGGTTGTCCACGAAGTGTTCGTGTTGAAAACCATCCACCGGGTGAAGAGAATTTGATCTTCAAAATTGAGTTTTCTATCCCTCTGTTTTTCCAGCTTTGAGCATGCATTTTATTTTACAAAATTGATCAACTTAGAGTGTTCAAAATCCAAAATTGCTTCCTCTTTCTTAATCTAGACTCTTTCAATATATCTACAGTGAGAAGAGTGCAACCATTGGGCTTTAGTGGAGTGTCCCAGTAGTTAACAAATGTTGATTAGCTAGGCTAAAGAGTTTGACCGGTTAATCTCGTATCGCTAGAGCTCATGATCTGTATGTCCATTAGGTCCTCCTTACTAGCTCGAACTATGCCTTGTAACATTTTGAGAGAAAAGAATTTGAATTGTTCAAATTCGATTTTGGGAGAAATCGTTAATTATATCTGATATATTTAACGAGACATAGCTTAATTATGAATTAAACTATGATTAATAGGAGGTGGATATATTTAAATATGATTTAAATATTGGATCGATTTATAGCATGAATAAGGATTCATATTTGGAAAATCGATCGGGATCGGGTAATTTATTTAATTTGATATTTGATATTAAATTAAATTAAAAAATTAATTAATTAAATTATTTTTGAATTATTTAATTAATTAAATTAATTTTAATTTAAAATCAATTTAATATTGATTTTTAAATTAAAATTAAATGAAAATTAGTGGATTTTCATGGATTTTGCATAAAATCCAAATTGCAACTTGTCCAATTCCTCTCATCTTTAAATTTACCAAAATTGGTCACCTCCATCTCAAACCATCCTCATCACACTTGAGTTGTCACTCAAATGAAGCTTGATGAAGCTTTACTTAATGGTGCTTTGAGGTGTTTTGATAGAATTTTGCAGAAAATTCTAAATTCTCAAATTAGTGACCTTTGAGGTCTTTTATTCCAAATTCTCTCAACCTAGGATCCCACAATCCGTTCTAAGGCCTGAGGATAGTAGGAAAGACTCTAACGGTTGTCCATGAAGTGTTCGTGTTGAAAATCATCCATTGGGTGAAGAGAATTTGATCTTTAAAGTTGAGTTTTCTATCCCTCTGTTTTTCCAGCTTTGAGCATGCAATTTATTTTACAAAATTTATCAACTTAGAGTGTTCAAGATCCAAAATTGCTTCCGCTTTCTTAATCTAGACTCTTTCAGTAACATCGTTGTAAGCTGTTTTCTACACTTTTAGTTTGGTTTTATTGTGATTTAAAGTAGTTAAAAAGTTGTAGTTAAGATTTGATTTGCTTGTTTAAAACTTGTTTGCTTATGTATTGAACTATGTTTTGTTATTTATTTTTGACAATTCGTTCTTTAATTTTTTTTAATCTTGTTGGTTTAACTGGACTCGAGGGAAAAAGCTTAGATTAGAGCAAAGTTGTCAAAACTCTTAGAAGTCTAGCATGAGAATGAACTATAAGTCTAAGGGAAACACATAAAGAAGTTGCTTAATGTCGTGCATGCTTAGATTTTATATGGAGTCTATATAATTTATTGTGTGTGTGAGACTCACTAAGAATCGAGAGATTTTCTTGAGTATCTTACTTCTTGTTTATAAATTCATCATGTTAGTTCATTGCATGTGTTAAATAAGTGTTAACTTGTGAAGTCAAACTCCTCCAAATCTATCATATTCGTGTCTCCACTTTTTTGTTGCTCTTTTATCTTTGTTCTCATCATCTATCCATGTTTTGTTACTTTAGCTAAAATTGAGGATTTGTATCTAGGTAATTAATTAATCTAGAAAACCATTCCTCGAGAACGATACTTGGAACTCTCAAATCACTATACTAAAACATTACCCGTATACTTGCAGTATTGCAATATAAAGTTATACGCAAAACCTACGGTCTCCTTCATTAGGTCTCACCATGAGATTTCTATAGTCCGCCTGCTAGGTTGCCCTAGAGTAGCGAAACCCTGGGGAGGGCCTGACCATAGGGATCGGAACACCGCGAACTCCAGAAATGGATAGGGTCTCATAAGTTGTTTGCCAGCAGTAGTTTTTCTTAATAGTAGCTTGTTTGCTCGTGATGGAGATCTGATCCCCTTGAGCAGCGGAAACGAGTTTGGAATCGTAATTGCAAGTTCGTTTTGGTTGAAAAACAAAAACAAGTACAATGAAAAAAGAACAGAACAAACATGCATTCTAATCTAATTAGACATGGAGTAAACATGCAAACATGCTTTAGAAATTAACTAAAATGAAAAGGAATTCATAATTACCTTTGTTGCTTCACAGCAACTCCTTGCTCCAAGATTGCACGACAACTCAACAACCTTCTCCGTTTTCTCCAATAGGACAGCACCACGAGAAAAACCCTCTATCCTCTGAGTACTACTTAGATAATATCGTTTGGTGGGAAAGAATTCCAACTTTTGGAAGAGAGTGAGAGGGAATTTTGAGAGAGAGTTTTTCTTCAGAGAAGCCAATCAGCGAATGATCGATCAACGTGAAACTTCTCTTCCTTAAGAAGATATTCAGAGGATTTCTTCCCCCCATTCCCTATCGATGGGGAGTTGGTGGGGAAGATGGGAATGTATCCTCCTGACACGTTCCCATTAATTAATATATAATTAATTAAATCAAATTTAATTAATTAATTAATTAAATATCATATATTTAATTAATCATTTAATTAAAATCAAATCATATTTAATCCTTTTATCCTCTAACCTATAGTTTTAATGCACATCTTATGCACATTAAATTTTAACCTATAGTTTTCAAATATGAATCACATTCACATTTGAATTTAATATTCAAACTCTTTCAAATATTTAATTCTCTCATATAATTTAATATGAATCATATCCACATTAAATTTATAATATATTGTTCAAAAATATATATTATATCGTATCTATATACATTAAATTTATTCCCTAATGAATTTGAACATTTCAAATTCAAATGATCTAAGAACCCTTTACGAGCTAGAAGGTGGACCTAATGGACCTACAGATCAGATGCTCCAACGATACGAGATTACTCGGTAAATCTCATTAATCTCCTAATCAACATTCGTTAACTGCGGGAACACTCCACTAAAGTCCCGCAGTTGCACTATTTCTGTGTCCACGGATATTGACCAATAACAGCAAGTCAATCCTTCACGAATATTTGTAACACTAGTTGGGTCACATTATCGTTTTACCCCTGCGTTACATCTTGTACCTTAAGTACCAGTGCTCCTCTAATGAATTATTTGTTTGTGGTCCTACCAACAATAGAGTCCCTCTCAGGCCAATGAGAGGGTCAGGCCCTTTGTTCAAGTCTCGGAGATACCACTTAAGGGAACATTCCTCTACTTACCCTAGTAGGCGGGAAGAAGTGAATTCCATCTTGCTAGGCTATGTCCCCAGCTGCTCACTCGGTCTTGTCCCCAAGAAGGTAGGCATTTTTAGTCGGCGAATCTGGTCACTCTCACCCATACTAGTCAAAGGACAATCCCTCGCAAACAGGAGTTCGTAACCTGCTCAGGATTGAGATCAAGTTGCCTAGGTCATCCTAGTGATATAGAAACCTAACTAGTCAACGAAGTTACATCTAGTGGTTACTATTTCGTGTTCCGGTCTTATGTAATCTCATTACATAGGATAACCCTACTCCCATGTCATCTACACGAACACGATAGGATCACAGTGTTTGTATAATATACAATGTGGGCCACATCCATAGTTTTACCAGGGTAAGGTACCCAAACCTTATCCTTTTACTATAGACCCTTTAGGCTATATCTTGAACCAAGATCCTTTATATGTACACTACATTTAGTTAAAGATACGTTTAACAACCTTGGATGTTTAGATTATTGGATTTAGGGTTAAAAAAAAAAGGCAATATCGTAAATAACGAATAATAACACTTTATTGAAGTAATAACAATTTATTACATTATTTAGAACAAAAAATACAAACTACGAGTTTTAGGGCACAAACCCCAACAAACTCCCACTTGAACTAAAACTCTAGTGGGGTACATCATAATCTAAAACAGTGGTTATAGAGATAGAAATACAATAAACTAGGGCATCCATTTACCCCCATTACATATCTCCCACTTGCCCTAGATTAGCCTATGTACATGTCTCGTAGACCTAGACTCTCCAAATGACCCTCGAACACTTTAGCCGTGAGAGTCTTTGTAAATGGATAAACAATGTTGTGCTCCGAAGCGATCTTCGTGACTAACACATCTCCTCGTTGCACTATTTCTCATATCAAGTGATGCTTCCACTCGATGTGCTTGCCTCGCTTATGGCTGCGAGGTTCCTTCGAATTGGCTACCGCACCACTGTTGTCACAGTATAAGGTGATGGGAAATTCCATATTTGGAATAACTTCCAAATAAGTAAGGAATTTCCTTAGCCAAACAACCTCTTTAGCTGCTTCACAAGCAGCGACATACTCAGCCTCCATCGTGGAGTCAGCGATGCATCCTTGCTTGATGCTTCGCCATACTATAGCTCTCCCGTTAAGAGTGAAAACTGATCCCGATGTGGATTTCCTAGAATCCTTATCGGTCTGAATATCAGAGTCAGTGTATCCAGTAAGGATCAAATCCTTAGTCCCATACAGAAGCTTATAGTCCCTCATTCTCCTAAGATACTTGAGGATATTTTTAACTGTTGTCTAGTGGTCTAACCCTGGATTGGATTGGTACCTTCTAACTATTCCCACTGCATAGCAAATGTCTAGCCTCGTGAACATAACATACATTAAGCTACCTACTGCAGAGGCATAGGGAATACGTCTCATATCCTCAATTTCTTGAGGTGTCTTATGACACTGTTCCTTAAACAGATGAACTCCATGCCCGAAGGGTAATAAGACCCTCTTGGAATTCTACACCAAATATCAGGACAACATTTTGTTGATATAGGATGCTTGAGACAGAGCTAGCGTTCTGTTCTTGCGATTCCTTAAGATTTAAATCCCAAGAACATATTGCGCCTCTCCCAAATCTTTCATTTGGATTTGGGTCGTCGACCAATTCTTTATGTCAGTAAGGTATCCTACATCATTCCCAATGAGTAGGATGTCATCCACATAAAGTACTAAGTAAGCTACTTTGTTGTTGATGATCCTCTTGTAAACGTAAGGCTCATCAACGTTTTGGTGAAAGCCATAAGACTTGATCGCAGTATCAAATCTTATATTCCAAGATCTGGATGCTTGTTTCAACCCATAAATGGATCGATTGAACTTGCAAACTTTTTGCTCCTGACCTTGGGTTATGAACCCTTCGGGCTGAGACATATAGATGCTCTCGTCAAGATTACCATTAAAAAAGGCAGTCTTGACGTCCATTTGCCAGATTTCATAATCATAAAATGCAGTTATGGACAATAGTATCCTGATAGACTTAAGCATAGCAACATGGGAAAAAATTTCTTCATAGTCAACTCCTTCCTTTTGGGTAAAACCTTTTGCTACAAGTCTAACCTTAAAGGTCTGTACCTTTCCGGCTGCATCTCTCTTTCTCTGATAGATCCATTTACACCCTATGAGTCTTACCCCTTCAGGTTGGTCTACAAGTTCCCATACTGACTTGAAGTCCATTGACTCCATTTCAAGGTCCATGGCTTTGATCCATTGGTCCTTGTCTACGTCATTCATTGTCTGTCTATAAGATAATAGATCTTCTACGCCGTCATCAGGTATGACGACTTGAGTTTCAGGTAAACCCAAGTAGCGGTCAGGTTGGGAAACAACCCTCCTCGTGCGTCGAGTTCCGAACAATTGAGAAGGACGAGATTGACTTGATGTGTTGGCTTCTCTCTCAACTCTTGATGAAGGTCCAACTTGATCAACAACTCTTGTTGGTTCATCTGTAGCTTCATTTTTCACTAATTTACTATGTGTTTTATGGTTTCTCATGTGATCTTCCTCCAAGAAAGTGGCGTTTGTCGATACAATCACCTTGTTTTCTTGTGGGTCGTAGAAAAGGTCACCTCTCGTTTCTTTGGGATAGCCAACAAATTGGCATAATCTTGAACGAGGTTCCAGTTTCTTTGGGTTTGTCACTAGCAGGTGTGTCCGACAACCCTAGATCCTGAAGTGTTGTAAGCTAGGTTTACACCCCTTCCACAATTCAAAAGGTGTTTCTAAAACACTCTTTGATGGAACTCTATTCAAGATTTAAACTGCAGTCTTTACTGCGTATCCGCAAAACGAGGCAGGCAATTGAGCATAGCTCATCATAGAACGAACCATGTCCAACGAAGTTCTATTTCTCCTTTCTAACACACCATTCTGCTGTGGTGTAGGTGCTAAAAGTTGAGATTTAATTCCATGTTCTATCAAATAATCATGGAATCTCAAATCCATATACTCTCCACCTCGATTGGATCGAAGTGTTTTAATGGTTTTCCGTAATGCATTCTCTACTTCAGCCTTATACTCCTTGAACTTTTCAAGAGCCTCAGACTTATGATGCATTAGGTATAAGTAACCATGCCTTGAATAATCATCAGTGAAAGAGATGAAATATTCATACCCTCCTCGAGCTCAAACATTCACCAGACCACAAAGATCCGAATGTATAAGTTCTAAGGGCTCTATGGCTCTGTAACCTTTTCCAGTAAAACGTCGCTTAGTCATTTTACCTTCCAAACACGATTCACAAGGAGATAAAAAATCATCTTCGAACTTGTTTAGAAGTCCATTCTTAGATACCTATCTAAAATGCAATAGATAGGTATTATTTTGAGAAATTCTCTTCCTTTTACTTTGAGTATTAGCAGTTTTAACTTCTCATGATTCAAAATTACTTTAGTTGATTCGATTTAAGTACATACAAGCCGTTTTCTAATTTACGGAACAAACATTGACACCCTTTTTCGAAATGAACACTTCATTAATGGAAAAGGAAATACAATATCCAAGTTCTATTAAACAAGAGATAGAAATTAAGTTCCTCTTAATCTTAGGAACTATATGAAAATTTTCTAAAAATAAAAATCTATCTCTAAAAAATAGCTTGGCATCTCTCACTGCACGAGCTGAGACGATGTCTGTCGTTCCGACCCTGAGCGTCATCTCACCCTCTTCGAGCTCCTTGAAGGAACTAGTTTCCTGAAAAGTAGAGCAAACGTGATTAGTTGCTCCTGAATCAAGTATCCAGGTAAAATCATCATTTTCCACTAAGTAAGTTTCAGGAACAAGTAAATCGGATTTACCTTTCTTCTCTTTGAGCTCAATGTAGCAGAAGCTTTTCCTCTTCCTCCTCTCCTCTTCTTCTGAGTCTTCTTAATCCAAGAAGAAGAACCGCATGACTTGCTTACAGAGGATGAACCCATTTGGATCCTTTCGGAATGGGAAAACTGATTTGCTTCTCCATCAACCTGTCCGTTATTATCCATAAGAAACTGGTAGGTCTACAGTTCATTTAGGAGGGAAGTCAGTTTATACTCCTTTTTGTTCATCTCCGCATTGCTACGGAATGGTAGGAAACTCTTCGCAAGAGATTCCAAGATGAAGAATATCTGACTTTGCTCATCCAAGACCGCTCCGTTCATTTCGACCACGTTGAAGTGAACTATAAAATCGAGAACATGTTCTCTCACTGAAGTTCCCTTCTTCATGCGCGCGTTATAAACGTACTTGAGGGATTCATGCCGAATTTGTTCAGACAGTTGTCAAGACAAACTCTGCAGATAACCCATGATCTCACGAGCTGAGACCATACCCTCAGACTTCCTGGCCAAAACATCAGATATGTCAGCCAGGATATAGGCATTTGCCTTTTCATTGGCCTTGGACCAGCGGTCAAACACATCCTTAACTGATTGAGGTGCGTTTTGAGCAGGGACCTGAGGACATTCCTCAGTCAATACAAACCGTAAGTTGTCAACAACATGAATCGCATCAAGGTTGTTCTTCCACGTAGTAAACTTTTTACCAGTTAAACGTTCGCTTTTGAGCAAGACTATATACGAGGACGACATGCTGAAATTCCAAAGTAGTTCTAATTAGTTATTCCTTTAACCCATTATAAACCAATCAAATTTAGCAAAATTATTAACGAACCCTAGTGTTTAAACTAAACCCAGTGTTTAAATTAAACTTTTTAATTTTGCAACGATACTTCAAGGGTTTATAATAAAAGCCACCGTCGGGTGGTAAGTTCTTCCTCCCCTGAATTGAGACTTTCTCAGCCAATTCTCATTACCAGAACATCTCATGTCCCAATGATCCTTAGCTACAGTTCGTTTGGTCAAGGACTTATTAACTAGCTTAACTTATCCAGCAAATGTGACCCTACCATTTTCAGAACCAATACGTCCGAGCCAACAGAGCAGTTTCGCGAGACGTGGGCGAATTTCATAAGTTAATGGGGCAGTTCTTTTTCTGATTTTTTATTATTTTTATTTATGTTTTTAATTATTTTATTAAATAATATTAATATAATTGTTACATTAATGTTATTTAATTAAATAATTGCCCCTAGGTGACAAAACCGGTTCATTTTTGCTATTTAATTATTTTATGCATGTGATGTATGATTTAATTAAATTTCTATGTGCATAATGTATGTGATATAGATTTAAAATCACACCTTAGGTTAAACATTTTCATGCATCATTTATATTATAAGAGTTATAATATATAGTTTGTATGATAGATTATATTATAAGTGTTATAATATAATTAAATGCATGTTTTAATTTAATTAATATAAGTGTTATATTTTTTAGATTAAAGAATGCTCATGCATTTAAATTCATGTGATGTATTATTTTTGTTATGGTATTTAGTTATTCATGTGATGAATGATCAGACACTATAACATAGAAATGCATCCAACCTAAGTTAATTATTAGTTTTAAAGTGTTTAGAACTTGAATAATTAGACTTAGGTTTTCTAGTTCTAATAAGATTAGAATTAAGAAATCAAAGTTTAGTCTATGAATGGTGACCTGATTAGTAACTCTATCTAAGGAAGGTTTTGTCTAAGGCTGGGGTATTTAAGTTGACGCTTGCGGAACACCCCTACCTGGAAACCGACCTGTGAGTGAATTCGGTTTGGAGATTCTTAGATTATACTTATCGTGAGTGTCGTTAATTAAAAGTGTTTTAATTTACTCACATAGACCTAAGTAATAATGTGATTATAAACTTAGGTTAATGCCATATAAGAGTTATATTGGTAGACTTAGGTATTTTAGCCGGTTTATCTAGGTCAATCCCTAATAAAAATAAAGTGTTGAGTGGGAGGAAATATGGTGTATAAGATACATTTAATTTCCGACCACAAATCTCCGTTAAGTCCACACCGTGAGATCCATACTCGGCCTCGTGGCGCAAATGGGAGCGTCCCCCTTCGGGTGGCATTTGTATGGGTCAATATCATCATGGATGGAGAGAGTACTTATAGTTAGTGGGAGCGGGACTTGTGAAAACGGGACCCACGGTCTTTTCTTTCTATTCACACCGTGAGACGCCTATGATCCGCCTACTAGTTTGGCCTGGACCAGACAATCCCTTCGGAGGGCCTGATCATGGGAGTCAGAACACCGTGAATTCTCGAAAGGGATACAGTTTCCAAGTTGGTTTTCCTTCTTGGTTCACCCTTCGGTGGGTATTGTTTGGATGGATACTTGGAAACTTAAAGCTTGAAGGTGACACTCACAGAATTCGTTAAGAGTTAATGAATTCGACCGAACAATGGTAATTGGACGCCTAATGGAATAAGAGTTATTCTAGGATTAGGGTCTGATCGAGAAAGTCTCGTCCTAGAGGAGGAGTGTTCTGTTCACCCTTCGGTGGCGGTCATTCTAAACCTTTAGGATATCATTGCAAATTTTCAATGACCTAGGGATCATGAAATAGTTTTTGCTAAAACATGATTGGATTTTAAAAGTTTATTGCGAGACTAACACAAAGTTTTTGATTTTTCAGTAAAATGTCTAGCTCAATAATAGCTTTACTCGCGTCTGACAAATTAGTGGGAGATAACTATCAAACGTGGAAAAATAACTTAAACACAATTTTGGTAACTAACGACATAAAGTTTGTGCTCTCTAAGGAGTGTCCTCAGATGTCGGGCTCGACTGCATTGCGAAGTGATCGTGATGCATACGATCGATGGATCAGGGCCAATGAAAAGGCCAAGGCCTATATTATTGCCAGCATGTCTGATGTTTTGGCAAAGAAGCATGAGCTGATGGTCACTGCTAAGGAGATCATGGAGTCCTTGCAGGAAATGTTTGGACAACAGTCCTTTCAAGTCCAGCATGACTCGCTCAAATACGTCTTCAACGCACGGATGAAAGCGGGGTCGTCTGTCCGTAAACATGTTCTAGACATGATGACCCGCTTTAATCTAGCGGGGATGAATGGGCTTCAATCGACGAGGCGACCAAGGTCAGTTTTATCTTGGAGACTTTTTCGAAGAGTTTCCTTCAGTTTCGTAGCAACGTTGTTATGAACAAGATAAACTACACTCTGACTACTTTTCTTAACGAGCTACAAACCTTCCAGTCCTTGATGAGGATCAGGACGTCGGAAGTGAGGCAAACGTTGCCTTTAAGTCTTGTCACAGGGGTTCGACCTCTGGGACAAAGTCTGTACCTCCTTCTTACCCAAAAGGGAAGAAGAAGAAGATGAAGAAGGGTAAAACTGACCGAGCTCCCGCCCAGAAGGGCAAGTAGGTCAAGGAAGTTGCAGTAAGAGGAAAGTGTTTCCACTGCAATGGGGACGAACACTGGAAAAGAAATTGTCCCAAGTTCCTAACCGAGAGGAAGAATCAAGGTAAATGTGATTTACTTGTGACAGAAACTTGTTTTATGGAGCGTAGCGACTCTGCTTGGATATTGGATTCGGGCGCCACAGACCTTGTTTGTTCTTCTTTTGAGGGAATTGATTTCTGGCAGTAGCTGCGAGAGGGTGAGGTGACTCTACGGGTTGGATTCGGGGAGCTTGTCTCTGCTACAGCGGTCGGCACGGTGAAGCTACATTTTGGCAGGAATTACATTTTGTAGGACAATATGTATATAGTTTCAAGGTTTACTAGAAACCTTGTGTTCTATTTCCTGCATGTTAGAACAATGTATTTTCGTTTCTTTTCAAGGAAATAAAGCGTTTATTCCCAGAAATGGAAACTTAATTTGTTCAGCTTCTCTTGAGAATAATCTGTATGTTTTGAAACCTAATTCGGTTAAAAATGTTTTGAATACTGAATTGTTTAAAACGGCGGAAACGCGAACTAAGAGAGCGAAAGTTTCTCCTAAAGAAAATGCTCATCTTTGGCATCTAAGGTTGGGCCACATTAATCTCAATCAGATTGAGAAACTAGTGAAGAGTGGACTTCTAAGTCAGTTGGAAAAAAACTTTTTACCGGTGTGTGAGTCGTGCCTTGAAGGCAAAATGACCAAATGTTCTTTTAGTGGAAAAGGATATAGAGCCAAGGAGCCCCTTGAGCTTATACATTCTGGCCTCTGTGGTCTGATGAATGTTAAAGCACGAGGTGGTTATGAATACTTCGTTTCTTTCATAGATGATTACTCGAGGTATGGGTAGATTTACCTAATGCATAAAAAGTCTGAAACTCTTGAAAAGTTCAAGGAGTATAAGATTGAGGTTGAGAACCTGTTAGGTAAAACCATAAAAATACTTCGATCGGATCGAGGTGGAGAGTATATGGACACTGAATTCCAGGACTATATGATAAAATATCGAATTACGTCCCAACTCTCAGCACCTTGTTGGCCACAGGAGAATGGTGTATCGGAGAGGAGAAACAGAACCATGTTGGACATGGTTCGGTCGATGATGAACTATGCTCGTCTCTCTGATTCGTTTTGGGGTTACGCAATGGAGACTGCGGTTTACATTTTGAACAACGTTCCGTCGAACAGTGTTTGTGAAACACCTTTCGAACTCGGGAATGGCCATAAAGGTAGTTTAAACAATTTTAGAATTTGGGGATGCCCGACCCATGTGTTGGTGTCAAACCCGAAGAAACTGGAACCCCATTAAAAATTATATCTATTCGTAGGTTTCCCAAAAGAAACCAGAGGTGGTCTGTTTTACGATCCTAAGGATAATAGGGTGCTTGTGTCGACAAACGCCACTTTTCTTGAGGAAGATCATATTAGGGATCATTTACCAAGGAGTAAAATTGTGTTAAACGAAATGGACAGTACATCAGCAAGAGTTGCTGATGGGGCTAGTACATCAACAAGTGTTGTTGATCCAAGCACGTCTAGTCAAGTCCGTTCTCAAGAGTTGGGAATTGCCTCGACATAGTGGGAGGGCTGTGAGACATCCTTATCGTTACATGGGTTTAGCTGAAACCTCAGTCGTCACTCCTGATGATGACTGGGAGGATCCATTGACCTATGATCGGGCAATGATTGATGTTGACAAGGAGCTTGTGGATCAACTGGATTGGGTAAAACCTATTTGTTTCAAATGGATCTACAAGCGTAAACGTGGCGTCGATGGGAAGATGCAGACCTTTAAAGCCCGACTAGTGGCAAAGGGTTATACCCAGGTTGACGGGGTTGACTGTGAGGAAACCTTTTCACCTGTTGCCATGGTAAAGTCAATCAGGATCCTTCTGACCATTGTCGCGTATTATGACTACGAGGTATGGCAGATGGACGTCAAGACAACCTTTCTGAATGGCAAACTTGATAAAACCATCTACATGGACCAACCCAAAGGGTTCATTGCCCAAGGCCAAGAGCAAAAGGTTTGTCGGCTTCATAGATCTATTTATAGACTGAAACAAGCTTCGAGGTCTTGGAATATAAGGTTTGATGAGGCGATCAAATCTTATGGCTTTGATCAAAATGTCGATGAGCCTTGTGTCTACAAGAAAATCATTGACAAAACTGTCGCATTTTTAGTGTTGTATGTGGATGATATCCTTCTCATTGGGAATGAGGTAGAACTTCTTACTACGTGAAGAAATCGCTAGCTTTGCAATTCTAAATGAAAGATTTGGAAGAAGCTCAGTATGTTCTAGGTATCCAGATAGTCCAGAACCGGAAGAATAGAACGCTAGCTTTGTCTCAAGCGTCTTATATTGACAAGATGTTGTCTAGATATAAGATGCGAGAACTCAAGAAGGGTTTCTTTGCCTTTTAGGCATGGGGTTCACTTGTCAAGGATCAATGTCCTAAGACTCCTCAAGACGTTGAGGATATGAGCGGATCCCATATGCTTCTTGGTGTAGGGAGCTTGATGTATGTCATGCTATGTACTAGGCCCGACATACGTTATGCAATAGAAATTGTCAGTAGGTATCAATCAAATCCGAGATTAGATCTTTGGGACACCGTAAAGGCAATCCTCAAGTATCTTAGGAGAACGAGGAACTACAGCTTAGTGTATGAAAGTGGGGATTTGATCCTTACGGGATACACGCAGTCGACTTCGGACCGATAACGATTTTAGGAAATCCACTTGGGGTCACCTTCATTACGAATGGAGGAGGCGTAGTATGGCGAAGCATCAAGCGATGGATCATCGATCCACTATGGAAGCGAGTGCGTTGCGGCGAGAAGGCGCAAAGGAAGTAGTTTGGCTGAGGAAGTCCATGATAGATTTGGAAGTTGTTCCAAATATGAACTTGCCGATAACACTGTTTTGTGACAACAGTGGTGCAGTAGCCAACTCCAGAGAGCCTCGGAGCCATAAGAGAGGCAAACACATTGAGCGGAAGTATCACTTGATACGGGGAGATTGTGCACGCTTCGCGAGCGTGGCCGTCACGCGGAGATAGCGTCGGAGAACAACGTGGTGATCCATTTACAAAGCCCCTCACGGCTAAGGTGTTTAAGGGTCACCTAGAGAGTCTAGGTCTTGAGTACTTCGACTAGGCAAGTGGGAGATATGTAAAGCGGGTATTCAATGCCCTAGTTTATTGTATTACTTCGTTGTAATTTATGTACATTTCAGAAATGTATTTTCTCCACTAGCTTAGTCCAAGTGGGAGTTTGTTGGGATTTTTATCCTAATCTCGTGTTTGTAAATTACTGTTTGAAATTAATAAATGGTTATTCATTTCATTATTTTGTGTCTTGCAAATTTTACAAACTTTTCCAATAAACTAAGCTCCATGGTCATTGAATTTATGAGAGAACTAGAACTTCAACGGTGTGTAGTGGACACACAGGAAGGATCACGTTCGAGTTAATGACTCAAACGATCTACAGTATATTGATAGGGTTGGAGACCTAATCGTGGATACACTGTGGATGCGACCCACTTTGTATTAGATACAAACGGGGTGATCTGACTCATTCATGTGATTGACATGCGAGTGGGGGCATCCTGTGCAATGAGATTGTACAAGACCAGGCTGTGAATTTTATTAGACCTACTGATGTAACACCGTTGACAATAAGGACTAATAACCGTAGATGACCATTAGTGACTCGACACGAATCACGAGCGTGTTACGGACTCACATGCTGCGAAGTCCGTCCTTTGACTAGTACGGGTGAGGGTGGTCAAAGTTACTCGCCCAATATGCCTATCTTCTCAGGGATAGGACCAAGTAGGGAGATGGGAACTTAACTACGCGAGATGGAATTCACTCGTTCCCGCCTTTAGAAAACTAGAGGGGTTGTTGCCTTAAGTACTGTCTCTAGGGCTTGGACAACGGGTGCCCACCTTCTCACTTGCCCGAGAAGGGTGTTGTGTATGGTTGGACCATCACAATATGTTGTTCATTAGAGGAGCAGTGGGGACTTAAGGAACAAGAAGTAGACACAGGGGTAAAACGGTAATTTGACCCAACCGTGTCTACGAACAACCTGTGAAGGGTCAACTCATCGGCATTGGTTATATCAATGGACACATAATATTCTGCACTGACGGGAGTGCAGCTACGGGCTTTAGTAGAATGTTACCGTAGCTAATGAAGGTTGATTAACTGGGTCATAAAGTTTGATAGGTTAATCTTGGATCATTGGAGCTCGTCACTGTAGGTCCATTAGGTCCCTCGGTTGGCTCAATCTGGGTTAAAAGAAGGGTTAATGTTTTGGTGTGAATTGAAGTGTTCAATTTCACTTAAAGGGCATTCATGGAATTTATATGAGATATGAATGATATAATATATAGTTTAATGTGAATGAGATTTATAATAAATTATAGGTTAGCCTAATTGTTGAATTAGGGCTAATTGGAGAAATTAATTCAGAGAAATTAAATTGGATGTGATTCAATTTAATAAATCCACAATTATACAAATGTGATTTGTAATATGAGATATGAGATATCTTATAATATATGGTTATGTAAATATGATTTGCATAACCTATAGTTGTGGTAAAGTGGTAATAATTTGGAGATTTTAACTCTATCAATTTCCACTATTTAAACCCTTTGCAAGAAGGATTTCCTAAGCTAATCTCTCATTTTTTGGATCTCACCAAAAAGAATAGAAGCATTTTCTCTCTACTATCTCAACTCTCCCCCTTTCTCCAAAACTAAAAAGTCTCACTACTTTCCTTCTTGCAAAGGAAGAACAACCGAGAAGCTATTGGTTGTGTTCGGCTTTTGTTCGAGAGAAGTTTTCGTAGAGATCGAGATTGCACGAAGAGTTTGTGATCCGCTGGATAGGAATTCTTGAAGATTTTCTTCAACGAGTAAGTAGATTAACTTGCTGTAATTTCTTTCCGTTGAGCATGTTTAGCCTAAATTATTGGATAATTAATTTTAGTGAAATTCTAGTAGCGTAACGATACCTCGACGATTCGATCGTCTTCCGCTGCGCTTGGATTCTCATTCCCTTCAACCCTAATTAAACAATTATGCTAACTTATAGTTTATTATGAATGTCATTCACATTATACTATATAATATGTCAATCATATCTCATATAAATGACATAAATACCTTTATAATGAATTTGAACACTTCAAATACACACCAAACTGTAAACTCTCTATTTATCCACTTTGAGCCAACTGACGGACCTAATGGACCTATAGGTGACGAGCTCCAATGATCCGAGACTAACCTGTCAAACTCTTTGACCCGATTAATCAACATTCATTAGCTACGGTAACACTCGCACTAAAGCCCGTAGCGACACTCCCATCATTGTAGGACAAGTTGTGTCAATTGATATAACCAATGCCCATGAGTCGACCCTTCACAGGTTCTTCGTAGACATTCCTGGGTCAAATTAACGTTTTACCCCTGTGTCTACTTCTTGCTCCTTAAGTCCCCACTGCTCCTCTAATGAACAACAACATTGTAATGGTCCAACCATATACAACACCCCTCTCGGGCTAGTGACATGGTGGGTGCCTGTTGTCCAAGCCTTGGAGACATCACTTAAAGGAACAACCTCTCTAGTTTCCCTAAAGTCGGGAACGAGTGAATACCATCTCGCGTAGTTAAGTTCCCAACTCCCCACGTGGTCCTGTCCCTGAGAAGATAGGCATATTGGGCGATTAACAGTGACCACCCTCACCCGTACTAGTCAAAGGACAGACTCCCGCGGACAGGAGTCCGTAACACACTCAGGATTAAGGTCGAGTCACTAATGGTCATCTACGAAGTTATTAGTCCTATACAGTCAACGGTGTTACATTAGTTGGTCTAATAATTTACGGTCCGGTCTTGTACAATCTCATTGCACAGGATGCCCCCACTCGCATGTCAACAACATGAACGAGTCAGATCACCTCGTTTGTATATAATACAAAGGGGTCGCATCCACAGTGTATCAAGAATTAGGTCTCCATCTCTATCCATATACTGTAGACCGTTCGGGTCATAAACTGGAACGTGATCCTCCCTGTGTGTCCACTACACACCGTTCAAGTTCTAGTTCTCTCATAAATTCAATGACCCTAGAGCTTAGTTTATTGGACAAAGTTTGTAAAAATGCGAGACACAAAGTGATGAAAGAAATAACTCTTATTTATTTAAATAGGTATATTACAAACAAAACGAGATTAGAGCATACATCCCAACAATTTATTTTTTACAATTCATTCTTAATTTCATAAATCTTGTTTGTTTTGGTGGACTCGAGAGAAAGAAACTTAGATTAGAGCAACGTTGTCAAAATCCTTAGAAATTTGGCATGAGAATGACCTAGAGTTCTTTGGGAAATACATAAAGAAGTTTCTTAATGTCGTGCATGTTGTTAAAATTCATAATGAAACTTTAGAATTTATCGTGTGTGCGAGGCTCGCTACGGATGGAGAGATTCTCTTGAGTATTTTCACTTCTTGTTTATAAATTCATAATATTAGTTCATTGCATGTGTTAAATAAAGAATTAACTTGTGAAATCATCTTCCTTCAATTCTATCATATTGGTCTCCAATTGTACATTTATTTTCTACCTTTGTTTTCACTATCGATCAAAGTTTTGTTGCTTTAGCTAAAATTAAGAATAAGTATCTCGGTAATTAATTAATCTAGAAAACCCATTCTTGAGGACGATACTCTGTACTCAAATCACTATATTAAATCTTGACTCGTACACTTGTGGCATTGCAATATAATTTTACGCAACAATAATCGTCTGGATCGCCTCGACACGAATCCCTCAAGTACGTTTATAACCCTCGTGTGAATGAGGGAACATCAGTGAGAGAATACGTTCTCGATTTGATGGTCCACATCAACGTGCCAGAAATGAACGGGGTGGTCATCAACGAGCAAAGTCAGGTGTCGTTCATCCTGGAATTTCTTCCGAAGAGCTTCCTGAAATTTCGCAGCAATGCAGTGATGAACAAGATTGAGTACAACCTGACTACTCTCCTAAATGAACTGCAGACTTTCCAATCTCTTGTGAAGAATAAGGGACAGGTCGATGGAGAGGAAAATGTGTCTGCCCATTCCAAAAGGTTCCAGAAGGGTTCTTCCTTTGGGACTATGTCCTACAACACTTCTTCTGGCCTTAATATGATCTACAAGAAGAAGATAGGAGGGAAGGGGAAAGCACATGTCACTGCGGATAAGGGCAAGGGAAAGGCCAAATTTGCAGACAAAGGAAAGTGTTTCCACTGCAACACGGAATTGAACTGGAAGCGAAACTGTTGAAAGTACTTTGCTGAGGTCAAAGAGAAGAAAGGTAAATGCTATTTACTTGTTTTTTAAACAAGTTTAGTGGAAAATGATGAGTTTAACTCGATACTTGATTCTGGGGCCACTAACCACGTTTGCTCTTTTTTACAAGAAACTAGTTCCTTCAAGAAGTTTGATGAGGGTGAGATGACGCTTAGGGTCGGAACAAGAGTCGTCGTCTCAGCTCGTGCAGTTGGAGAAGCGAAGCTTTTTTTTTTTAGAGATTGATTTTTATTTTTAGAAAGTATGTATATAGTTCCTAGAATCAAGAGGAACTTAATATTTATCTCTATTTGCGTGAACAAAATTATTGTATTTTGTTTTCGATTAATGAAACGTTCATTGCTAAAGAAGGTGTCAATATTTATTATGCTAAATTAGAAAACGACTTGTATGTATTAAAATCGAACTAAACCAGAGAAATTTTAAATTATGAGATGTTTAAAACTGCAAAAACACAATGTAAAAGGCAAAAGATTTTTTCAAATAATAATATCTATCCTTGCCATCTAAGACTTGGTCACATAAATCTCAACTAGATTGAGAAATTAACTAAGAATGGACTTCTAAACAAGTTAGAAGATGATTCTTTACCTCCTTGTGAGTCCTGCTTAGTGTTGGGATTTATGCCCTAAAACTCTTAGTTTGTAAATAATCTTCTAATTAATATAATAAAGAGTTATTATTATCAATAAAGAGTTATTGTTCAATATTTACAAAAGTTCCCTTTTATTAACCCTAAATCCAATAAACTAACATCCAAGGTTGTAACATGTCTCTTGAACTGAATGTAGTGTACATATAAAGGATCTCAGTTCGAGATACAACCTAAAGGGTCTATAGTAAGGGGATAAGGCTTGGCTTCCTTACCCTGGTAATACTATGGATATGACCCACTTTTTATATGATACAAACACAGTGATCCTAGCGTATTCGTGTAGACGACATGTGAGTGAGGATATCCTATGTAATGAGATTGCATAAGATCGAACCACGAAATAGTAACCACTAGGTATGACTCCGTTGACTAGTTACGTTTCTATTTCACTAGGATGACCTAGGCAACTTGATCTCAATCCTGAGCAGGTTACGAACTCTTGTTTGCGAGGGATTGTCCTTTGACTAGTATGAGTGAGAGTGGCTAGATTTGCCGACTCAATAAGCCTACCTTCTTGAGGACAAGACCGAGCAGACAGTTGGGATCTTAACCTAGCAAGATGGAATTCACTCCTTTCCGCCTATTAGGGTAAGTAGATGAATGCTCTCTTAAGTGGTGTCTCCGAGACTTGAACAAAGGGTTCGACCCTCTCATTGGCCCGAGAGGGACTTCGGTTTGTTGGTAGGACCACAAACAAATTGTTCATTAGGGGAGCAATGGGACTTAGAGTAAAGGATGTAAGCTAGGAGTAAAACGATAATTTGACTCATCTGGTGTAAGCTAGGAGTGCAGCTGTAGGAATTTAGTGGAGTGTTCCTGCAGTTAATGAATGTTGATTAGGAGGTTAATGAGATTAATCGAATATTCTCATATCGTTGGAGCTTCTAATATGCAGGTCCATTAGGTCCACCTTGTAGCTCGTAAAGGGTTCTTAGATCATTTGAATTTGAAATGTTGAAATTCAATTAGGGAATAAACATTAATCTATATAGATACATTATCATATAATGTTTTGGAACTTTATATTATAAATTTAATGTGAATATAATTAATATTAAATTATATGAGAGAATTAAGTATTTAGAGTTCAAATATTAATTTAAATGTGAATGAGATTTATATTTAAAAATTATAGGTTAAAATTTAATGTGAATAAGATGTGCATTAAACCTATAGGTTAAAAAGGGGAAATTGATTAAATAAGATTTAATCATTTGTACATTTGATTAAATATGATTTAATCAAATATTAATATAATAAAATTAGTTTAATTATATTAATTTAATTAATTCGATTAAATTAAATTAATTAAAATAATAATAAAAAAGGGATGGGAACGTGTCACGTTCTCCCTCCACTTTTCCCTTTTTCCTCTGCCTCTTATCGATACAAATCGGGGTAGTTGGGAGAGAAAAAGCATTGATGGTTTATTTTTGCAATTACTGAATTGCTGGAAAAGATTTCCCTCTCTCTCACTCTCAATCAAGAAGAATCCCCTTCCTTTCTCCAATAGTTGGATTCCTTCCCACCAAGGAACAAATCTAAAGAACTTAGAGAATAGAAGGTTTTCCAAGTGGTGTTGTCCTGTAAAAGGAACAGAGGAACCTTGTTATTGTGTTGCTGTAGATTCCAATTAGCAAGGAGTTGCTATGGGAAATTCAAAACTACAAAGGTAATTGTTTTTCCTTTTGGTTTAGTATAGTGTACAACATGCTTATTATTGCTTAATCCATGCTCAATTTGATTAATTCCTTATTTTTTGTTAATTGCCAATATACTGGTTTTTAGAGTAAACCAAGAACAAACAAGCAAATCGATTTTAAACCACGTTTTCGCTGTTCACGGGGATTCGATTCCCTTAACTTAGAAGCAAAAATGACTAAGTGACCTTTTACTGGAAAAGGTTATAGAGCCAAAGAGCCCTTAGAGCTTATACATTCGGATGTTTGTTGTCCGGTGAATGTTACAGCGCGAGGAGGCTACGAATATTTCATCTCCTTCATAGATGATTATTCGAGGCATGGGTTTCTATACCTAATGCGTCATAAGTCTGAGGCTTTTGAAAAGTTCAAAGAGTTTAAGGCTGAAGTTGAAAATGCATTAGGGAAAACCATTAAGACACTTTGATCTGATTGAGGTAGAGAGTATATGGACCTGAGATTCCAGGGCTATTTAATAGAACATGGGATCTAGTCTGAACTCTCAACTCTCAGCACCAAATACACCATAGCAGAATGGTGTATCTGAAAGGAGAAATAGAACCTAGTTAGACATGATTCGATCTATGATGAGTTATGCTTAATTTCAGACTCGTTCTGGGGTTATGTAGTAGAGACTGCAGTTTAAACCGTAAACACAGTTCCATCAAAAAGTGTTTCAGAAACACCTTTTGAGTTGTGGAAGGGACATAAACCTAGTTTACATCACTTAAGGATTTGGGGTTGCCTGACACACGTGCTAGTGACAACCCTAAAGAAATTGGAAACTCGTTCAAGGTTATGCCTATTTGTAGGCTATCCCAAGGAAATGAGAGGTGGTCTTTTCTATGACCCACAAGAAAACAAGGTGCATGTATCGACAAACGCCACTATCTTGGAGGAAGATCACATGAGGAACCACAAACCACGTAGTAAGTTAGTATTAAATGAAGTTATAGAGAAGTGAACAAGAGTTGTTGACCAGGATGGACCTTCATTAAGAGTTGATGAACGAACTGACACATCGAGTCAATCTTGTCCATCTCAATCGTTGGGAATGCCTCAACGTACTTGGAGGGTTGTTTCCCAACCTGACCGCTACTTGGGTTTAGCTGAAACTCAAGTTGTCATACCTGATGATGGCATAGAGGATCCATTGTCTTATAAACAGGCAATGAATGATGTAGATAAGGACCAATGGATCAAAACCATGGACCTTGAAATGGAGTCAGTGTACTTCAATTCGGTTTGGAAACTTGCAGACAAAACCTGAAGGGGTAAGACCCATAGGGTGTAAATGTATCTATAAGAGAAAGAGAGATGCAACCGAAAAACTACAGACGCTTTAAGGCTAGACTCGCGAAAAATGGTTTTACCCAAAGAGAAGGAGTTGACTATAAGGAAACTTTTCCCCTTGTTGCTAGGTTAATGTCGATAAGGATACTCTTGTCCATAACCGCATTATGACTATGAAATCTGGCAAATGGAAGTCAAGCCTGCCTTTTTTAATGGTAATCTTGACGAAAGTATCTATATGTCTCAACCCGAAGGGTTCATAGCCCAAGGTCAGGAGCAAAAAGTATGCAAGCTTAATCGATCAAGATCTTGGAACATAAGATTTTATACTACAATCAAGTCTTATGGCTTTTATGTTGGGATTTATGCCCTTAACTTGTGTAATTTTGATCAATTAAATAAAGTGTTATTTGTTTTGATAAGATTACAGTCTTGCTTTTATAAATCCAATAAACTAAGCTCCAAGGTTATAACGTTTATCTTGAAATCAGTGTAGTGGAACCCACCTTCCTCCCTCACCTATAAAGTTCCAAGACAACAAATATCTCTTTCACAAAACACCTCACTATTCCTAAAGGGAACCCACCTTCCTCTCTCACCTAGAGAACAACGAGAGAAGATCCGGTGGTAGTGTCGATGTTCGTACGAGTTCGTGTTGTTGAGATCGTGATCGTGGGAGAGAGGATCACTCGTAGAAAGGTTATTCAAAGGTAACATTCTTGTTGTCCATTCTATTTTATGCTTAATCTTGTTATTTATGTTCTTGAATAAATCGTTGTAACTAAATCAAGAGAGCGCGATTCGCAATCGCTTTCGCTGCAGAGACTTCGATTCCCATCAATTGGTATCTGAGACCAATTGTGTTCTTGATTTATGTTCTGGACTTTTCAAGAACAAGGTGGGATTTACTGTTTTTGCATGAGATGTATGAACGGTTTTGCAAAATTAGATGTTTTCAATTTTGGCACTTAGATTTACAATTTTCATTGAAAAGTTCAATGTAAGGGCCCGGTGTTTTGGGCAAATTTAATTGTAAATCGAGTCTGTAAGTCCGTGTCGATCGAGACAAGGCGGTTGCTGAGAAGATCGGAGCAAAAACGAGCTAGATTTGGAGAAATCAAGCTGCTGTCATGTGTAATGCGACGTTGCAACGCTTTTCATCGGCGTTGCAACGTTGCGCTTGCGGGAGAAAGCGCGCACGGGGAGCGGCGTTACCGTAACGCGACCTACGGCGTTGCAACGCTCGGCAGAAGACGATAAAAGCAGCGTTGCAACGCCATATACGTTTCACGCGAGGAGCAACGAGCAGAAAATGTTTTTTTATTATATATATTAATTATAAAAATGTTTTATATTTAATATATTTAATTTTAATTAATATAATTAGATTATATTAATTAAAATTATTTTTTTAGGGTGCCAAAATTGATCTAATTTTTGCTATTTTAGTTATGCAATTGTTGTATAATTATTGTCATGCATAGTGTATGCTTGTATTTTAGAAATCCCACCTTAGTTTAAGCATTTCCATGCATCATTTATAATATAAGGAGTTATATTATATAGTTTGCATGATTAATTAATATAAGGTTGTTATATTAATTTTTGGACAGCATTGACATGCATTATTTTTCATGAGATAAATATGCTATGAATGTCTTATTATTCATGTGATGAATGATCGAGCACCATAACATAGTTGCATGTCACCTAAGGTTAATTATTAGTTTTAAAACGTTTAGAACTTGAAAATAATAGACCTTAGGTTATCTAGTTCTAATTAGATTAGAATTAGGAACCACGTAATTTATAAGCTATGATTAAAAGGGGAACTCTGTCTAAGGAATGTTACATCTAAATTTGGGGTATTTAAGGTGATTTTGAAGCGGAACACCCCTACAGAGGAACCGACTGTGAGTGAAATTTTATCAGAGAGTCTAATAAATTAAGGGGTTAATAAACTAGAAATCCTAGGTTTAATATAAGGAGTTATATTAACAAACTTAGGATAAAATCAATATAAGAGTTATATTGATTATCAATGTAAGAGTTATGTTGATAGAGTAAGGTGAAACCATTAGCCGGGTTTTAGCCTAAGAAAGATTCCTATAAACTTAAAGTATTCAGTGGGAGGAAAAAATGTATGAGATACACATTTTTCCACCTACGATATCTCCAGGAAGTTCACACCGTGAGACTCATACTTGGCCTCGTGGCGCAAACGGGAGCGTCCTCCTTCGGATGGTGTTTGTATGAGTCAATATCTAGGTGAATGGAGAGGGTACTTATAGTGAGTGGGAGCAGGTTTAGTGAAAACAAAACCTACGGTCTCTTTTGTCTGTTTACACCGTTAGACCACCATGGTCAGCCTGCTAGTTTGGCCTAGACCAGACAATCCCTTCGTAGGGCTTGATCATTGAGGATCTAACACAATAGACACCCGAAAGGGATAAAGATTTCCTTAGACTATTTTCCAATCTAGTCCTCCCTTCGGCGGATTTTATTGGATCGAGACTCTTGGATCTAAAGACAAAGGGTTACACTCACGGGGTACATAAGTTGTGTATGTATCTAGACCGAAAAATGGTAACTAAAACGTATAGGAATAAGAGTTATTCTGGTATTAGGTTTTGGTTAAGAGTGTCTTGATCCAGAGGAGGAGTGTTTTTTATTACCCTTCGGTGTCATACATTCTAAACCTTTGGAGTATCATTGCAAATTATAAATGGCCTAGGAATCATTTGATAATAAGCTAAAACATGATTGGATTAGAGTTATAGCAAGAAACTCATACAAGTTTGTTTGTAAAATTTTCATCAATATGTCTAGCTCTATAATTTCCTTATTGGGTGCGGAAAAGTTAACCGGAGAGAATATGATGAAATGGAAAAACAAACTCAACACTATTTTGGCAGTGGATGATCTGAAGTTTGTGCTAACTGAGGAGTGTCCTCAGGTGCCAGGCTCGAATGCGTCACAAAAAGTTCGTGATGCATATGATCGATGGATCAAGGCCAATGATAAGGCCAAAGTTTACATGCTGGCAAGTATGTCTGACATATTAGCCAAGAAGCATGAGGGCATGATTACCGCCAAGGAAATCATGGATTCTGTTAAGGGTATGTTTGGACATGATCCGGACAATCCCGACATAATGCCCTAAAGTACATATTCAACTCGAGGATGCCAAAGGGTACATCTGTTCGGGATCATGTCCTGGATATGATGGTGCACTTTAACATCGCAGAGTCGAATGGTGCTTCCATCGATGAATTGAGCGAGTCGATTCATTCGAAACCTTCCGAGATAGTTTCCTGCATTTTAGAAGTAATGTTGTTATGAACAAGCTTACTTTTAATCTTACCTCCCTTCTGAATGAACTCCAGACCTTTCAGTCTTTAATGAAAATTCAGGGATCGAAAGGTGAGCAAATGTTTCCAGTAGGAGTTATCACAGAGGTTCGACCTCTGGGACAAAAACTGTGGCTTCATCTTCTTCTAACATGAGAGGTAAGAAGAAGAACATGAAGAAGGTTGGTAAGGGGAAACAGGCTGACAAAGCTGCCGCCCAGAAGGGCAAGAAAGTTAAAGACGTTACTGACAAAGGAAAGTGTTTCCACTGCAACGAAGACGGGCATTGGAAACGGAATCGTCAAGTACATTGCAGAAAAGAAGAAGGAAGGTAAATAAGATTTACTTTGCCTAGAAGCTTGTTTAGTGGATAATGATAAAACAGCTTGGATACTTGATTCAGGTGCCACTAATCATGTTTGCTCTTCTTTTCAGGGAATTGATTCCTGGCATCAGCTACAACAAGGAGAGATAACGCTCCGGGTTGGAAATGGAGAAGTCGTCTCATTGTAGTGATAAGCACAATGAAGCTTTATTTTGGCAAGAAATATGTATTGTTGGACAATATATTAGTGATACCAGGGTTTACTAGAAACCTTATTTCCATTTCTTGCCTTATTAAACAATGTATTTATGTTTCATTTTCTATGAATAAAGTGTTTATTTTGAAGAATGGTTTAGAAATATGTTCAGCTTCATTAGAAAATGGATTGTATGTTTTAAGGCCTAATTCAGTCAAAATGGTTTTGAACACTGAATTATTTAAAACTACAAACACAAAAACTAAGAAACATAAAATTTCTCCTAAAGAAAATGCTCATCTTTGGCATCTAAGATTGGGTCACATTAATCTCAATAGGATTGAGAAATTGATAAATAACGGACTTCTAAACAAGTTAGAAGAAAATTCTTTGCCAGTATGTGAATCCTACCTAGAAGGAAAAAAGACCCTCTAGAGCTTATACATTAAGACCTTTGTGGTCCGATGAATGTTAAAGCCATGGGAGGATATGAATATTTCATCTCTTTTATAGATGATTATTCTAGATATGGGCATATTTACCTAATGCACCACAAGTCTGAAGCACTTGAAAAGTTCAAGGAATTCAAGACTGAGGTTGAAAATCAATTAGGTAAAAGAGTTAAAACACTTCGATCGGATTGAGGTGGAGAGTACATGGATTTAAAATTCTAGAACTATATGATAGAACATTGAATTACATCCCAACTCTCAGCTCCTGGCACACCAAAGCAAAATGGTGTATCGGAAAGGAGAAATAGAACCTTGTTGGACATGGTTTGATCAATGATGAGTTATGCTCATGTCCCTAGTTCCTTTTGGGGTTATGCATTGGAGACTGCAGTATACATTTTGAATAGTGTGCCCTCCAAAAGTATTTCTGAAACACCTTTTGAACTCCGAAAAAGGATGTAAAGGTAGTTTATGTCACTTCAGAATATGGGGTTGTCCAGCACATGTGCTTGTGACAAATCCAAAGAAGTTGAATTCACGTTCAAAGTTGTGCCTATTCATAAGATACACAAAAGAAACAAGAGGTGGTTTATACTATGATCCTAAGGAAGATAAGGTCTTTGTGTCGACAAATGCCACTTTCTTGGAGGAGGACCACATAAGGGACCATAAACCAAAAAGTAAGGTAGTGTTGAGTGAGTTAGACGGAACAATAGCAAAGGTTGCTAATAAGAACACTAGTACGTCAACAAGAGTTGTTGATACTAGTTTGTCTAGTCAAGAGGGTCCATCTCAAGAGTTGAGTATGCCTCGGCGTAGTGGGAGGGTTGTGATCTGACTGACCGTTATATGGGTTTAATTGAAACCCAAGTTGTTATACAGATGACAAGCTGCGAGGATCCATTCACTTATAATCAAGCAATAGTTGACATTGACAAAGACAAATGGGTCTGACCATGGACCAAGAAATGGAGTCTATGCACTTCAATTCTTTGGGATCTTGTAGATAAGCTTTGATGGGGTAAAATCTATAGGTTGTAAGTGGATCTACAAGAGAAAACGTGGTGTAGATGGGAAGGTGCAAACCTTTAAAGCTAGACTAGTAGCAAAGGGTTATACCTGAGTTCAAGGGTTGACTATGAGGAGACCTTTTCACTGTTGCTATGATAAAGTCTATTCAGTATCCTTCTTGCCATTGCCGCATATTATGACTATGAGGTATGGCAAATGGATGTCAAGACATCCTTTTGAATGGCAATCTTAAGGAAACCATCTACATGGACCAACCTAAAAGGGTTCATTAAACCAGGACAAGAGCAAAAGGTTTGCGGGCTTAAAAGGTCGATTTATGGTGAAAAAAGCCTCTAGGTCACGGAATATAAGATTTGATGAGGTTATCGAGATCTTATGGTTTTGAAACAGAATGATGATGAACCTTTTGTCTACAAGAAAATCATCAATAGTTACGTCGCTCTCCTAATTCTCTATGTGGATGATATCCTACTCATTGGGAATGATGTAGGTTATCTTATCGACATCAAGGAATGGCTAGCTACGTAGTTCCAAATGAAAGATTTGGGTGATGCGTGATTTGTTCTTGGGATCCGCATTGTCCTAACCGCAAGAATAAAACACTAGCCATCTCAAGCATCATACATAGACAAAGTGTTGTCAAGGTTTAAGATGCAAGATTCCAAAAAGGTTTGTTGCCTTTTAGACATGGAATCCATTTGTCTGAGAACAGTGTCCTAAGACACCTCAAGGAGTTGAGGATATGAGGCAGATTCTTACGCATCGGTTGTTGGGAGCCCGATGTACGCCATGTTGTGTACTAGGCACGACATCCGTTTTGCGATTGGGATGGTGAGAGGTATCAATCCAATCCAGGACTTGAACACTGGACAACGGTTAAAACAATCCTTAAGTATCTTCGGAGAACAAGGAACTACATGCTTATGTATGGGGCTAAAACAATCTTTAAGTATCTTCGGATAACAAGGAACTACATGCTTATATATGGGGCTAAGGATTTGATCCTTACATGATACACGGATTCTGACTTTCAGACTAATAAAGATTCTCTAAAATCTACATCAGAGTCAGTTTTCACTCTTAACTGAGGAGTTGTAGTATGGCGAAGCGTCAAGCAAGGATGCATCGCTGATTCCACCATGGAGGCCAAATATGTAGCAGCTTGTGAAGCAGCTAAGGAGGTCGTTTGGTTAAGGAAATTTATATTAAATTTGGAAGTTGTTCCAAATATGACTTTGCCCATCACGCTGTATTGCGATAACAGTGGTGCAGTGGTGAATTCGAGGGAACCCCGAAGTCACAAGAGTGGAAAGCATATAGAGCGGAAGTATCATCTCATCCGGGAGATCGTCACAAAGATAGCCTCAAAGCACAACATTGTTGATCCTTTTACAAAGGCTCTCACGGCTAAAGTTTTTGAGAGTCACCTAAAAGGTCTAGGTTTACAAGTCTTCCCCAACTAGGGCAAGTGGGAGTATTTTGTACAAAGGGGTTTAAATGCCCTAGTTTATTGTTTTTACATTGGTGTAATGTTTAGTACTCCACAAGTTTTAGATCAAGTGGGAGATTGTTTGGATTTATGCCCTTAACTTGTGTAATTTTGATCAATTAAATAAAGTGTTATTTGTTTTGATAAGATTACAGTCTTGCTTTTATAAATTCAATAAACTAAGCTCCAAGGTTATAACGTTTATCTTGAAATCAGTGTAGTTGACACTATTTGGGTTGACTTCAAGATTATAACCTAAATAGTGTATGGTATAAGAATAAGGTTGGAAACCTCATTCTGGTAACACCATGGATGAGACCCACTTTGTAATTAGAACAAATGAGGTAATCCAACTCATTCATGTAGTTGACATGCGATTGGGGGCATCCTATATGAAGATTTCATACAAGACTGGATAAAAAATTATTAGTCTAACCAGTGTAACACCGTTAACAGGATAAGACTAGTAATTTATAGATGGTCATTAGTGACTTAACCTGAATCCTGAGCAAGTTAAGAACTCCTGCTTATAGGAGTTTGTCCTTTGACTAGTATGGGTGAGAGTGGCCTGTAGCCGACTCAATAAGCCTACCTTCTCAGGGACAGAACCTCGTAGGTAGCTGGGAACTTAACTGTGCAAGATGGAATTCACTCATTTCTCTACTGAGAAATTAGATAGGTTGTTCCCTTAAGAACTGACTCCATCCCTTGAATAACGGGGCCCCGCCCTCTATGAGGGTATGAGTCTAAGGTAGGACCTTAGATTTGTTGTTCATTAGAGGATCAGTGGTGCTTAAGGAACAAAGAGGTAATCACAGGGGTAAAACGGTAATTTGACCCAGCTGCGATTACGAACAACCTGTGAAGGGTCGACTCATGGGTAATGACTATATCAGGGGACACAATAATATCTACAGTGAAGAGAGTGCAGCTACAAGTCTATAATGGAGTGACTTGTAGTTAATGAATATTGATTAACTATATTAAAGAGTTTGATCAGTTAATCTCACATCATTGGAGCTCATGATCTGTAGGTCCATTAGATCCCTCCGTTGACTCAATATGGTAATATTGAGGGTATAAAGTTAGGAGTGAAATTGAAGTGTTCAATTTCATACATGAGGTGTTATATCTATTATATATGATATAATTTATATAATATATAGTTTTAATGTGAATTAGATTCATATATAAACTATATACTAAAGAGAGAATAAAGGAGGGGTAGGATGGTCATTTCCACCCCATTCCCTTATATATATGGTTGCATGAGATGCAACTAGGTTAAGCCATTCTAGGTCATTCTAAGTGATTCCTAGCCTTTTGTTGTTGTTGGAAAAGTTCCAAGACAACAAATATCTCTCTCACAAAACACCTCACTATTTCTAAAGGGAACCCACCTTCCTCCCTCACCTAGAGAACAACAGAGAAGATGCTGTGGTAGTGTCGGTGTTCGTATGAGTTCGTGTTGCTGAGATCATGACCGTGGGAGAAAGGATCACTCGAAGAAAGGTTCTTCAAAGGTAACATTCTTGTTGTCCATTCTATTTTATGCTTAATCTTGTTATTTGTGTTCTTGAATAAATCGTTGTAACTAAATAAGAGTGCGTGATTCGCAATCGCTTCCACTGCAGGGACTTGATTCCCTTCATTTTTACCAAAACGTTGATGAGCCTTGTGCTTACAAGAGGATCATTAATAATAAAGTAGCTTTGTTAGTACTATATGTGGATGATATCCTACTCATTGGGTGTAGGATACCTAACTAACATAGAGAAATGGATGACGACCAAATTACAAATGAAAGATTTGTGAGAGGCGTAGTATGTTCTTGGGATTCGAATTTTCAGGAATTGCAAGAACAGAATGCTAGCTCTGTCTCAAGCTTTCTATATCAACAAAATGTTGACCCGATATTCGATATACAATTCCAAAAGGGGTTTATTATCCTTTAGGCATGAAATTCATATGTCTAAGGAACAGTGTCCTAAGACACCTCAAGAAGTTGAGGATATGAGACGTATTTCCTATGCCTCAGCAGTGGGTAGCTTAATGTATGTTATGCTATGCACGAGGCCAGACATTTGTTATGCTTTGGGAATAGTCAGTAGGTACTAGTTCAATCAAGGGTTAAACCACTGGACCGCAGTTAAAAATATCCGTATCTCAAGAGAACGAGGGACTATACGCTTGTGTATTGGTCAAAGGATTTGATCCTTACAAGATTTACTGATTCTGATTTTTAAACCGATTAGCATTCTAGGAAAACCACATTGGGATTAGTTTTCACCCTTAACCGGGGAGCTATAGTGTGGCGTAGCATCAAGCAAGGATGCATCGCCGACTCTACCATGGAGGCACAGTATGTAGCTGCTTGTGAAGCAGTTAAAGAGGTTTTTTGGCTAAGGAAATTTCTAACTGATTTTAAAGTTGTTCCAAATATGGAATTTTCCATCCCCTTATACTATGACAACAGTGGTGCGGTAGCCAATTCAAAAGAACCTTGTAGCCACAAGCGAGAGAAACATATCGAGATGAAGATCATTTTGGAGCACAACATAGTTGATCCGTTTACAAAGACTCTCACAGCTAAAGTGTTTGAGGGTCATCTAAAGAGTATAGGTCTACGAGACATGTATATAGGATAATATAGGGCAAGTGAGAGATATGTAAATGGGTATATGGATGCCCTAGTTTATTGTATTTTGAAACTTTGTAACCACTATTTTAGATTTTAATGTACCCCACTAGTGTTTTAGTTCAAGTGGGAGTTTGTTGGGTTTTATGCCCTAAAACTCGTAGTTTGTAAATAATGTTTTAATTAAATCAATAAAACGTTATTGTTATCAATGAAGAGTTATTATGCATTATTTACTATTGTTGCGTAAAATTAATATTGTAATACCGTAAGTCTACATGTCATGTTTTAGTATAGTGATTTGAGAGTTCAAAGTATCTTCCTCGGGAATGGGTTTCTAGATGAATTAATTACCAAATTCTCAATTTTAGCTAAAGTAATATAACATGGATAGATGGTGAAAACAAAGATAAAAGATAAACATACAATTGGAGACACGAATATGATAGATTTGGAGGAGTTTGACTTCACAAGTTAATAAGTTATTTGACACATGCAATGAACTAATGCTTTAATTTATAAAAAAGAAGTAAGATACTCAAGAAAATTTCTCGATTCTTAGTGAGCCTCACACACACAATAAATTATATAGTCTCCATATGAATCTAAAAGCATGCACGACATTAAACAACTTGTTTATGTGTTTCCCTTAGACTTCTAGGTCATTCTCATGCCAGACTTCTAAGAGTTTCGACAACTTTGCTCTAATCTAAGATTTTTCTCTCCAGTCCACTTAAACCAACAAAATCAAACAATTGAACAACGAATTGCCGAAAATAAATAACAAAACACAGTTCAATACATAAGCAAACAAGTCTTAAACAAGCAAACAAATCCTATGTACAACTTTCAGCCACTCTAAATCACAATAAAACCAAACTAAAACTGTAGAAAACGTCTTAGAACGATGTTACAATCTGATATAAAGTGGAAATAAACTTATGTGTCGATGTCGGTCCCTCGTCCCCGAGCCTCCATCACGATCTCGAACCTCCACGAACACTCACTTTTCTCTTCTTATAGAAAGCATTTCGAAATTAGGGTGCAATCTCTATCAATTTATAAGTGTTTTCGATACAGCGTTGCAACGCTGCTAGCTTAACGCGTGCGTCCTTATCGATATGGCATCCACGACCCTTCATATGAGTCTTCTTATCGAGATAGTGTTGCAACGCTACCTGCATGGGTCTTCAACGCATGAAATCTGCACGGATGACATTGCAACGGTATGCAGGGCGTTGCAACGCTATCACCTCGGATTAAATGGCTTGAGTTGCTCCTTCCACTTCTTTAAGATATTATTTTTAGCTCCAAAAAGTCTCGTTTCGATCCCGGATCCAAAATGTCTCTAATTGTCCTGTTTAAGCTCTTAACCTTAAATTCAATGATTAACACACATAAAAGTCCTGAAATTATCATAAAACTAACAATAATTAAGCCTAAGGATAACACATTTTTTGTGCTATCAAACACCCCCAAACTTAAACATTTGCTAGTCACGAGCAAAAATAGAATTAAACATGAGATTGTTCTTATACATACATTTGATTCAAGCCTCAAAGATTTAAAAGGAAATTTTGGTAATCACAGGAAACATTGAAATATAATACTTCAATGAGTAATTTAGAACTTTTCCTAAGTGTTCCTACGTGTGTGTATGATTAGCCTATGTTCCCTTCATTTTTTACTAAGCCCGGATCAACTTTATTAGGCACTCCATTCAACTTCCCCCTACACTGGTCCTAATTACTAATCTTTGAGCATCCCCACATTCAAGAAATAAATAACTTTACTCAACACTTAATCACTTTTTATTAATTTTTCTATTTTCTTATTTTTTTGTGCAAGGACACTAACTTTCACCCATCCACTATTGGGACCCTTACCTAGGGCACTCGCTTAATGAGTGGCCTAACTGATCATAGTGAAGGTGGCTCTTTTTGCCCTCACGAATTTTTTTCTTTAACAAACAAACAACAAAAACAAACTACACTTTCGTATAAAGTACATATTATATAGATCATGCACTTCATATTGTCATTCACCCAATCTCTGCAGTTTAACTCTCAAGTCAGTTTTTAGACATATCGAGGTGACATTAAACTTCTAAGCGTAATAACTTTGTTCTAAGCATTTCAAAACTACAGGAACACAGGCTATGTGCATAATAGCGTAGGAGAAACTCAATAAAATTTTTAAATTAACTCAAATTCATATCATGCTCTCAAGTTTTAGCAGAGTCACACAAATTATCAATTAATTCTCATACTAGGCTATCGTGATCATACTTATGTAAAAGATCAATCAACAATTCAACATATACTGAGGACAGTCACAACATATCAATAACATCTCACCCCCGAAACTTAAACTAAATATTGTCCCCAATGTTTGCAAAAATAAGCTCAAAGTAAGTATGAGGGTAAGAGTGAACGATAATGTCCTGAGTCATGGAGATCTTTATTATTTTATGAGTTTCTTGGATAGCTAAGACATGTGAGCGTTGGAGTTCCACAGAACGGGAGCATGGGTTTCAACGAGGGGTGGCATCCACAGTATCCTAACAAAGCAAAACAAACTAATAAGTGAACAAAACAAAACAACTAAAATCAGAAAATAAAAATAACAAAATGTAGAGCTTGGGTTGCCTCCCAAGAAGCGCTTTGTTTAATATCTTTAGCTAGATTGTACTCTCTCAAGGTGTCTCTTTCCTACCCTGCAGCAATCGAATTGATACATTCATTTGGCTGATCTGGGTCTCAATATTGTTTATGGCAGCTCCATGACTGCTTACTACGCCAATTAGACCAGTGACTGCATTCTCCAGCTGATAGGACCTATTACTGGATTCAGTAATAAAGGAGTGCATTGTTTCCTCAAGAGATTGTTTTCTCTCAAATGTAGAAGCATACCCTATAGGAGGATTCAACACATTTTTATTGTTAGCATAAGAGAAGTTTTCGTGATACCTCAAGCCTGGATTATAATGTGTTGGAAGGATATTCTAAGTCTGGTTTCCTCCATAAGTGTTGCTTCTGTTGTTTTGATAATGTATTTGCTCTAAAGTAGATTCTCCATTGTGTTGGGAGCATTGAGAGGGCACCACTGCTTGGGGCGATCCTGCAAAATCATTCAGAGCATGAGTGAGCGATGTCATATGTGATTTAAGGGAAGTTAGCTCATCCAATTGATACAATCGAGCTACTGGCTTAGATCGCTGTCATTGTCTGTGGGCCATTGGTAGCTGGCAGTTGACACTTCCTCTAGGAGGGCACGTGCTTTTGGCACAGTATTTGCCATGAAAGCCCTTCCAGCAATGGCATCCAGAATGGTCTGGTTTTACCTGCAAGTCCATTATAGAATAATTGTACCTGGAGCCAATCTGGGTAACCATGTTGTGGACATCTCCTTAGCATGTCCTTGTAACTGTCCTAGGCCTCAAATAATTATTCTCCCTCCTGCTGCCTGATTGTTGCTATCTTTGTCCTTAACTTTGCAGCTTTCACAGGTGGAAAGAATTTGGTCATGAAGGTTTGGGCCAACTCCTCAAAAAAAGTGATACTGCCTTGAGGGAGAGACCATAGCCATTCCATAGCCCTGCCCTACAAAGAGAAAGGAAAAAGACGTAAGCGAATACTATCAACAGAGATACCATTTAACTTAATTGTACCACTAATTTGTAGAAAATTTTGCAAATGTGAATTAGGATCTTCTGTGGCTTGTCCATGAAAAACACCTTCCCTAACCATCTGAATAAGTCCTGTTTTTAGTTCAAAATTGTTAGCATTTATGGGGGCATGGACAATTCCACCCTGCTCAGAATTAAACACAGGTTTGAAATACTCCCTGATGGGTTTAGGGTTATTGATTAACTCTTGATCTGCCATTATCTGAGTTTCTGCTCTTCCTTTCCTTAGGAGTCTCCTACAGGTCCTTTCAATCTCAGGATCAAAAGGGTGCAAGTCTGCAACTCTATCCTTGGGAAAACACTCGGAGGTACCAAAAACACATGAATTAGACAACAAACCTAGGAAAGGAAAGAAAACATAAAAAGGAAGAAAAAACACTAAAACACACAAACACTTTAACAAGGGAAAAGAAGTAAAACAGAAAACTGAAACATAAACTTGGGTTGCCTACCAACAAGTGCTTTCTTTAACGTCTATAGCTAGACGATGACTTATGATTGACATTAAGGCATGTAAAATTGCTCGTATTTCTTCGGGCTCTTCTTGCTTGAATCGATAAAGCCTTCTAAGTCTAAAAGGCTATCTTGTTTTTCCTAGAGACTTGAAAGAGGATTATTTTTGGTATTTTTATGTATTAAAATAAAAGAACAAAAATTAAAACAAGACTCATGAGTATCGGACAAATGGTCATCAAGATTAAAGGAAATTTCTTGAGATAAAAGGGGAAAGGACTTTTCAGCCTCGAACTCTATCACCTGAATTTCCTCCAAGGAAGTGATTATATCACCATTATCTACCTCACAAACCTGTTTCTGCTGTGTTCCAGTCTTCTCTAACCCACCCTCACTATCGTATGAATAAGTCATCCTAGGTGGCTCATCCTTAGTGGTAAGAATAAGGAACTGTTCCTGTAAGGCCTTAAGGAAATTTACAAGTTGATTGAGATAATGAGTTCTTTCATGTATTATTTCCCAAAGCCTTACCACTTTAGCCTCTAACCTATCTAACCTTTCTAATTCATCATGAACCAAATTTTTAATTTTCAACTCTAACGTATATTCCATTAATAGGTCCATAAGAGAAGAGTTTTCTATAGATTAGTTGGGATTAGAGAAATTTCGGTTCCAAGTGCCTATATAATTACCATCAAAAGAATTTTCATCAATCAATAGATTCAAAATGGTAAGGGTTAGACAAATGGTATCCAGAAAAATCAGAAAAATCATTATTAATTAATCTAAATAATCACCATTCCCCGACAACGACGCCAAAAACTTGTTGCGTAAAATTACTATTGCAATACCGCAAGTGTACGGGTCAAGTTTTAGTACAGTGATTTGAGAGTTCCAAGTATCGTCCTCGGGAATGGGTTTCTAGATTAATTAATTACCAAGATACTAATTCTCAATTTTAGCTAAAGTAACATAACATGGATAGATGGTGAAAACAAAGATAAAAGATAAACACACAATTGGAGACACGAATATGATAGATTTGGAGGAGTTTTACTTCACAAGTTAATAACTTATTTGACACATACAATGAACTAATGTGATGAATTTATAAACAAGAAGTAAGATACTCAAGAAAATCTCTTGATTCTTAGTGAGCCTCACACACACAATAAATTCTATAGTCTCCATATGAATCTAAAAGCATGCACGACATTAAGCAAGTTATTTATGTGTTTCCCTTAGACTTGTAGGATATTCTCATGCTAAACTTCTAAGAGTTTTTGCAACTTTGCTCTAATCTAAGCTTTTTCTCTCAAGTCCAATTAAACCAACAAAATCAAAGAATTGAAGAACGAATTGCCAAAAATAAATAACAAAACACAGTTCAATACATAAGTAAACAAGTCTTAAACAAGAAAACAAATCCTAACTACAACTTTTAGCCACTCTAAATCACAATAAAGCCAAACTAGAAGTGTAGAAAATGTCTTAAAACGATGTGACAATTTGAAAGAAAGAGGAAATAAACTTATGTGTCGATGTCGGTCCCTCGTTCCCGAGCTCCCGTCACGATCTCGAACCTCCACGAATGCTTTGGCTCCCAAGAACACTCACTTTTCTCTTATTACAGAGAGTATTTCGAAATTAGGGTGCAATTTCTATCAATTTCGGCTTCCTTTGCAAGAAGATACAATGTTTTATTTATAAGTGTTTTCGATAAAGCGTTGCACGAGGGACAACGTTGCAACGTTGTGCTCTAGGCGCGTATCATATATGGAATGTGTCGACAGCGTTGCAACGCTGCTACCTTAACGCGCGCGTCCTTATTGATCTGGCGTTGCGACACTGCAAGGCAGCATTGCAACGCCCTCGCCACTACGCTTCATATGAGTCTTCTTATCGAGATAATGTTGCAACGCCCTAAGGCAGCGCTGCAACGCTACCTGCAGCTTTCAAGTAGTTTGATGACAAGACTTTAAGTGAGGCATGAGAGTGATTCAAAGAAATACATAGAAAGTTCCCTCACCATGGTCTATCCCATTGTATTCAAATGGAGAACTTCTATCATAAGTTGAACATAGCCACCAAGCAAGTTGTGGGTGCATCTGCTAATGGTGCCTTGTTGTCCAAAACTTACAACGAGGCCCATGAGATACTCGAAAGAATATCATCCAACAACTGTCAATGGGTTGATGCTAGAAGCAACCCTTGTAAAAAGAACAAAGGAATTTTGGAATTAAATGCTCTTAATGCCATCAATGCACAAATTGCATCCATGACCACAATGTTGAAAGGTTTGACAGTGGGAAGTGTGAATCAATTATCTTCTAGTATACCCAGTGTAACAATGGTGAACTAAGTGATCACAGACTCATGTGTTTACTGTGGAGAAGGACACACTTTTGAGTTGTGTCCTAGTAATCCTGCATCGATATGCTACATAGGTAATCACAACCACTCTAGAAATAACCCTTATTCTAATACCTATAACCCAAGATCAAGGAGTGAACAAAATTTCTCTTGGGGAGGCCAAGGAAGTAGTTATCAAGCCCTCCATATGCAACAAAAGGTGAGTAAACCATCAGGTTTTTGGAAATGAAAGGTATGAACCCTTTTACAATCAGAATTCCATGGCATCAAAAAATCAAAGGATGATGACACCTCAACAAGCACGAGTTCATTTCTCGAGAGTTTGATGAAAGAATATATGGCTCGAAATGATGTCATTATTCAGAGTTAACAAGCCTCTTTGAGAAACTAGGAGTTGCAAGTAGGGCAGTTACCTAATGAGCTTAGGGCTAGACCTCTAGGTAAACTTCCTGCAGACACTGAAAATTCAAAGAGAGGGAAAGGAGCAAGTCCAAGCCATTGAGCTAAGAAGTGGTAAATCCTTAGTGGCAAGAGAAATGGGAGTTAAGACCAGGCAAAAGGAAAAAGACCCAGAAGAAGAGATGAGTGAGAAGTTGTCAAACCCAACAATTAGGGAAACTAAAGGAGTTCAAGAGAAACCCGAAAGTTCAAACCCTCAGGTTTCAAAGGGAGGCACAATTGTTCCTAGTTTAAACCACCTCTACCTTCTTACCCACAGAGACTGTACAAAAAGAACGCCAAGGAAGCTCATTTTGAGAAATTCCTTGATATGTTGAAGAAAATTCACATTAATATTCCGCTTATAGATGCCTTGAGGCAGATGATCAATTATTCAAAATTTCTCAAGGTCGTATGTTTGGAAAGAGAAAGATTTCAAGAGTTCATGGTTGTCTCATTAAGTGAGGAATGTATTGTTGTTTTTCGAAATCGGATCCTTCACAAGGAGAAGGATCCAAGATCTTTCACTATAGCTATTTCCATTGGAGGAAAAGAATTAGGGAGAGCATTGTGTGACTTAGGAGCAAGTATTAATCTTATGCTCCTATCCATCTAAAAGTAGTTAGGCATAGGAAAATCAAGACCTCCTATCCATCTACAAGGAATTAGGCATAAGAAAATCTAGACCTACTACGTGACCTTGTAGTTAACTGATAGGTCAATCACACACCCTGAAGAAAAGATAGAAGATATCCTAGTTCAAGTTGACAAATTCATTTTCCCTTTTGATTTTATCATCTTGGATTATGAGGCTTACAAGGATGTCCCTATTATCCTAGGTAGACCCTTCCTAAAGATAGGTAGAAGAGTTGTAGATGTGTATGAAGGGACCATCAAGTTGAAAATGAATGATCAAGAAGTCCAATTCAACATAAATGACACAATGAAATATCTAGATGAAGTTGAGGAGTGCTCAACCATCCATATGTTAGAGGATGTTATTTCTGAAACTTTTAATGTGGAATTTGAAGAACAATATATCAAAAAATTGGAGGATTAAGAGAAGAAGATCTATATCTAGAAGACTCTATCCAAATGTTGGAAGAGCTAGTTGAAATAGCTAAGTTCAGGCAAATCTTTGAATCTTTGGAGTCGTGAGAAGGGAGTAATTCCCCGATGTTACCCTGAATACAAGAACCTCCTGACCTTAAATTGAAACTATTACCTTAACATCTTAAATATTCTTTTTTCAGAGAGAAAATGACCCTTCTCATCATTATAGCAGCAAACTTGCCACATAAGGAAGAAGAGTTATTGTTTAACATGCTTAAGCAGCACAAGAGAGTGATAGGTTGGACGTTAGCATATATAAAGAGGGAATTAGCCCCTCCTATTGCATGCATGAGATCATTTTGGAGGAAGGACACTTCAAGTCAGTAGAGAAACAAAGGAGATTAAATCCTAACATGAAAGAAGTGGTGAAGAACGAAACCATCAAGTGGTTGGAAATACAAATTATTTACCCTATTTCTGATAGCAGTTGGGCCAGTCCTGTTTAGTGTGTCCCTAACAAAGGAGGAATGACAATGATAACCAACGAGGCTAATGAGATAATCCCCACAAAGATAAGAAGTGGATGGAGAGTGTGTTTGGATCATAGGAGGTTAAACGAAGCTACCAGGAAAGATCACTTTCGTCTGCCATTCATTGGTCAAATGTTGGACGAGTTAGCCGGTCAATCTTTTTATTGTCTTTTAGATGGTTACAATCGTTATAATCAAATAAACATAGCCCCGATAGACCAAGAAAATACCACATTTACTTGTATGTATGGTACTTTCGCTTTTAGAAGGATGTCATTTGGTCTATGCAATAGTCCTGCTATTTTTTCAAAGGTGCATGATGGTTATTTTCTCTGATCTTGTGGAGGACACCATGGAAGTTTTCGTGGGCGATTTCTCAGTCCTTAGGAATGAAGGGAATATGATCCCCATGAGTAGCGGAAACGTGTTTTAAAGATCGATTACATGTTTGTTTTGGTTTACTTCAAATACCAGTACATTGGATAAATAAAACAGAGATAAACAATTTCAACAATTCAAAACATGGATTAAACACATTTACATGTTGTACAAAATTCCTACACTAAAAGGAAAGAAATCATTACCTTTGTATTTTCGAATCAACAAGTCCTTGCTCCAACTTGTATAACAACAAACAAACAACAAATTTTCCTCTGTGTTATCAACATGACACCACCACTTGGGAAAACCTCCTATGACTCTGAATTCTTAGACGAATTCCTTGGTGGGAAGGAATGCATCTTTTTGAAAGGAGAGGGAATTGTCTGTTGAGAGGAAAAAATTTCTCAGCAATTCTCAATTGCCACAACACATCGATCATCTAACTCTTCTCACTAGGAGAAGAAGTAGTAGAAGCAGGGTAACTCCACACTCCCTATCGAGAGGGAATTGGGGAATTATGGGAACGTGTCATCGTGGCACGTTCCCAACTAATTAATTAATAATTAATCAAATTAATTATATTAATATTTATTTTAATTAAATCATATTTAATTAAAAAATAATTAAATACCATATATTTAATTATGATTAAATCCTATTTAATCATTTTACCCCTTAATATATAGTTCTAATACACATCTAATGTACATTAAATTTTAACCTATAGTTTTTAAATATGAATCACATTCACATTTAAATTAATATTTGAACTCTTTCAAATATTTAATTCTCTCATATAATTTAATATGAATCATATTCACATTAAAGTTATAATATAAAGTTACAGAACTTTATATTATAATGCATCTATATACATTAATGTGTATTTCGTAATTGAATTTGAATATTTCAAATTCAAACGATCTAAGAACCCATTAAGAGCTAGAAGGTGCACCTAATGGACCTACAAATCTGAAGCACCAACGATACGAGATTATTAGGTGAATCTCATTAACCTTCTAATCAACATTCGTTAACTGAGGGAACACTCCACGAAAGTCTCGCAACTGCACTCTTCGCACTACAGATATATTTTTGTGTCCATGGATATTGACTAATAACAACATGTCAATACTTCATGAATGTTCGTAACACCAGCTGGGTAAAATTACTGTTTTACCCCTTGGTTACATCTTTTACCTTAAGTATCAGTGCCCCTCTAATGAACAATTTTTTTGTGGTCCTACAAACAAAACAAAAGTCTCTCTCGGGCAAATGAGAGGGTCGTGCCCTTTTTTCAAGTCTCGGAGACACCATTTAAGCGAACATTCATCCACTTACCCTAATAGGCGGGAATGAGTAATTCACTCTTGCTAGGTTATGCCCTAAGCTGCCTGTTCGGTCTTGTCCCTAAGAAGGTAGGCACATTGAGTCGGTGAATCTGACCACTCTAACCCATACTAGTCAAAGGACAATCCCTCACAAACAGGTCAACGGAGTTACATCTAGTGGTTACTATTTCGTGATTCGGTCTTATGCAATCTCATTACGTAGGATATCCCCACTCACATGTCGTCTACACGAACATGCTAGGATCACTGTGTTTGTATAATATACAAAGTGGGCCATATCTATAATATTATTAGGGTACCCATGCCTTATCCCCTTACTATAGAACCTTTAGGTTGTATCTCGAACTGAGATCCTTTATATGTACACTACATTTAGTTCAAGAGACATTTTACAACCTTGGATGTTAGTTTATTGTATTTAGGATTAACAAAAGGGCAATATTGTAAATAATGAACAACAACTCTTTATTGAAAATAGTAACTCTTTATTAGTTTATTGTATTTAGGGTTAACAAAAGGGAAATATTGTAAATAATGAACAATAACTCTTTATTGAAAATAGTAACTCTTTATTACATTAATTAGAACATTATTTACAAACTACGAGTTTTAGGGCACAAACTCCAACAGAGAATTCATTTCAAGCTTGTCTAGTGAACTTGGGTAAAGTGTTCCAATGATATGACGATACTAACCTAGTTTTTAACTGGGAGAAATGTCACTTCATGGTTAAGGAATGAATTGTGCTAGGACACAAGGTGTCCAAAGAAGGACTTAGAGTTGATAAGCCTCGAGATCTTTGAATATAAGGTTTCATGAGGCGATCAAATCTTATGGCTTTTATCAGAATGTTGACGAGCCTTGTTTCTACAAGAAAATCGTCGACAAAACTGTCGCATTTCTAGTATTGTACATGGATGATATCCTTCTCATTGGGAATGAGGTAGGGTTTCTTACTAACGTAAAGAAATGGCTAGCTTCGCAATTCCAAATTAAATGAATGATTTGGGAGAAGCTCAGTATGTTCTAGGTATCCAGATTGTCTGAAACCGAAAGAACAAAACACTGGCCATGTCTCATGCGTCCTAATTGACAAGATGTTGCCTAGATGTAAGATGCAGAACTCCAAGAAGGGCTTGTTGCCTTTAGGGCATGGGGTTCACCTGTCTAAGGATCAATGTCCTTAGACTCGTCAAAAGGTTGAGGATATGAGACGGATCCCCTATACTTCAGCTGTAGGGAGCCTGATGTATGTCATGTTGTGTACTAGGCCCGACATTTGTTTTGCAGTAGGGATTGTCAGTAGGTATCAATCAAATCCAGGATTAGATCACTAGACAGCCGTAAAGGCAATACTCAAGTATCTTAGGAGAACGAAGAACTACAACCTAGTGTATGGGAGTGGCGATTTGATCCTTACGGGATACACAAATTTTGACTTTCAGACCGATAAGAATTCTAGGAAATCCACATATCTCATTTTACAAATGTGATTTGTAAAATGAGATATGAGATATCTTATAATATGTGGTTATGCGCAAATATGATTTGCATAACCTATGGTTGTGGTAAAATGGTAAATAGGTGGAGCTTTCAACTCCACCTATCTCCATTATATGAACCCCTTTTGCAAGAAGTGTTGTAAGACTGGTTGCTCATTTTTGGTTTTCTCACCAAAGCAATTAGAGAATTCTCTCTCAAACCAATCTCTCTCTCAAAATCTCCTCGCTAACCAAAAACCAAGAATCCCACCATTATCCTTCTTCCTAAAGAAGAACAACCGAGAAATCGAGTGGAGGGTGTCCGTTCGTTGGGATTGTTCGAGTAGTTCAAGATCGTTGGCAGAACACGAAGAGTTCGTGATCATCAGAGGGAGGAATCTTGAAGAAAATCTTCAACAAGTAAGTATCTCTACTTTATACTTACTGATTTCTTCCATAGATTGCATGTTTAGCCTATAATTCTAAGTGTTAGATAATTTTAACGAAATTGAGTTGCACAATTTCACCACGGCGATTCGATCGTTTTCCGCTGCGCTGGGAGTTTCATTCCCTTAATTTGTATGGATCGATATCATAGTGGATGGAGAGAGTACTTATAGTGAGTGGGAGCGGGCCCTGTGAAAACGGGACCCACGGTCCCTTCTTTCGATTCACACTGTGAGACCCCTATGATCCGCTTGCTAGTTTGGCCTGGACAAGACAATCTCTTCGGAGGGCCTTGATCATGGGAGTCAGAACACCGTGAATTTCCGAAAGGGATACAGTTTCCTTGTTGGTTTTCTTCTTGGTTCACCCTTCAGTGGCTATTATCTGGACGGATACTTGGAAACTTAAAGATTGAGGGTGACACTCACGAAATTCATTATGGGTTAATGGATTCGACCAAAAAATGGTAACTGAACGCCTAATGGAATAAGAGTATTTTGGGATTAGGGTCTAGTCGATATAGTCTCGTCCTAGAGGAGAAGTGTTTCTATTCACCCTTCGGTTACGGTCATTCTAAACAATTGTGATATCATTGCAAATTTTAAATGACCTAGGGATCATAGGATAAATTTTCGCTAAAACTTGATTGGATTTCAGAAGTTTTTGCGAGACTGACACAAAGCTTTTATTTGATTTTTTCAGAAAAAATGTCTAGCTCGACAATAGCGTCACTATCTTCGGACAAATTAGTGGGAGATAATTTCCAAACTTGGAAAAACAATATAAACACGATAATGGTAACCGACGACCTTAAGTTCGTGCTTACTGAGAAGTGTCCTCAGTTGGCGAGCTCGACTGCGTCACAAAGTGTTCGTGATGCATACGATCGGTGGATCAGGGCCAATGAAAAGGCTAAGGTCTACATTATTGTCAGCTTGTCTGAAGTATTGTCAAAGAAGCATGAGTTGATGGTCACCGCTAAGGAGATCATGGAGTCATTGCATAACATGTTTGGACTACAGTCCTTTCAGGTCCGGCATGACTCGCTCAAACACGTCTTCAACGCTTGGATGAAAGAAGGGGCGTCTGTCAGTGAACACGTTCTAGACATGATGACCCACTTTTATCTGGCGAGAGATGAACGAGGTTTCGATCGATGAGTCGAGCCAGGTAAGCTTCATCTTGGAGACTCTTCCGAAGAGTTTCCTTCGGTTTCGTAGCAATGTTGTTATGAATAAGATTAGCTACACAGACCACCCTTTTGAATGAGTTACAAGACTTCCAGTCCTTGATGAGGATTAGGACACCGGAAGTTTAGGCAAATGTTTCCTACAGGTCCTTTCACAGGGGTTCAACCTCTAGGACAAAATCTGTAGCTCCTTCTCACCCGAAAGGGAAGAAGAAAAAGATGAAGAAGGGTAAAGCTGACCGAGCTGCCGCCCAAAAGGGCAAGAAGGTCAAGGAAGTTGCAGAGAAAGGAAAGTGTTTCCATTGCAATGGGGACGACCATTGGAAGCGAAACAGTCCCAAGTTTCATGCCGAGAGGAAGAATCAAGGTAAATATGATTTACTAGTAACTGAAACTTTTTTAGTGGAGAGTAATGACTCTGCCTTGATATTGGATTCGGGCGCCACTAACAACGTTGCTTCTTCTTTTCAGGGAATTAGTTCCTGGCAGCAGCTGCGAGATGGTGAGGTGACTCTACGGGTTGGATCCGGGAAGATTGTCTCTACTGCAGCGATCGACAAAGTGAAACTCTTTTTCGGGGCAATTACTTATCATTAGATAATCTGTATATAGACCCAGGGTTTACTAGAAACCTTGTTTCTATTTCCTGCCTTATTGAACAATGTATTTCAATTTCCTTTGAATATAATAAAGCGTTTATTTCTTTCAAAGGTAATTTGATTTGTTCCGCTTCACTTGAGTGTAATCTGTATGTTTTGAAACCAAATTCGGTCAAAAGCATTTTGAACATTGAATTATTTAAAACAGCAGAACACACAGACTAAAAGAGTAAAAGTTTCTCCAAAAGATAAATCCCATCTTTGGCATCTACAGTTAGGCCACATTAATCTCAATAGGATTGAGAGACTAGTGAAGAGTGGACTTCAAAGCAAGTTGGAAGAAAACTCTTTACCGGTATGTGAGTCATGCGTCGAAGGCAAAATGACCAAACGTCCTTTTAGGGCAAAAGGATATAGAGCCAAACAGCCTCTTGAGCTTATACATTTTGACCTCTGTGGTCCGATGAGTGTTAAAGCACGAGGTGGTTACGAATACTTTGTATCTTTTATAGATGACTATTCAAGGTATGGGTATATTTACCTAATACATAGGAAGTCTGAAACTCTTGAAAAGTTCAAGGAATACAAGACTGAGGTTGAGAACCTGTTAGGTAAAACGATAAAACACTTCGATCGGATCGAGGTAGAGAGTATATGGACAAAGAATTCCAAGACTATATGATACAACATGAAATAACGACCCAACTCTCAGCACTTGGTATGCCATAACAGAATGGTGTATCGGAGAGCAGAAACACAACCCTATTGGACATGGTTCAGTCGATGATGAATTATGCTCGTCTGCCTGATTCTTTTTGCGATTACGTAGTGGAGACTATGGTTTATATTTTGAATAGTGTTCCGTCGAAGAGAGTTTGTGTAACACCTTTCGAACTCTGGAATGGTCGTAAAGGTAGTTTACACCATTTCAGAATTTGGGGATGCCCGACCCACATATTGGTGTCAAATTCGAAGAAGTTGGAACCCCATTCAAAATTGTGGCTATTTGTAGGTTACTGAAAAGAGACTAGGGGTGGTATATTATACGATCCTAAAGAAAATAGGATGCTTGTGTCGACAAACGCCACATTCCTTGAGGAAGACCACGTCAGGGATCCTTTGCCTAGAAGCATAATCGTGTTAAATGAAATGGACAGTACATCAGCAAGAGTTGTTGCTGGGGCTAGTACGTCAACAAGTGTTGTTGATCCTAGCACATCTAGTCAAGTCTGTTCCCAAGAGTTGGGAATGCCTGGACGTAGTGGGAGGGCTGTGAGACAGCCTGAACGTTACATGGGTTTAGCTGAAAACCAAGTGTCACTCCAGATGATGACTGCGAGGATCCATTGACCTATGATTAGGCAATGGTAGACGTTGACAAGGAGGAATGGATTAAAGTTATGGAGCAGGAAATTGAGTCGATGTACTTCAATTCCGTCTGGGAGCTTGTGGATCAACCAGATGGGGTAAAACCTATAGGTTGCAAATGGATCTACAAGCGTAAACATAGCGTAGATGGGAAGGTGCATACCTTCAAAGCACGACTAGTGGCTAAGGGTTTTACCCAGGTCGAAGGGGTTGACTATGAGCAAACCTTTTCACCTGTTGCCATGGTAAAGTCGATCAGGTTCCTGCTAGACATTGTCGCATATTATGACTATGAGGTATGGGAGATGGATGTCAAGACCACCTTTCTGAATGGCAACCTTGACGAGACCATCTACATGGACCAACCCAAGGGGTTCATTACCCAAGGCCAAGAGCAAAAGGTTTGTCGGCTTCATAGGCCTACTTATGGATTGAAACAAACCTCGAGGTCTTGGAATATAAGGTTTTATTAGGCGATCAAATCTTATGGCTTTGATCAGAATGTTGATAAGCTTTGTGTCTACAAGAAAATCGTTGACAAAACTGTCGCATTTCTAGTATTGTACGTGGATGATATCCTTCTCATTCGGAATGAGGTAGGATTTCTTACTGACGTAAAGAAATGGCTACCTTTGCAATTCCAAATGAATGATTTGGGAGAAGCTCAGTATGTTCTAGGTTTCCAGATTGTCCGGAACCGGAAGAACACAATGTTGGTCATGTCTTAGGCGTCTTATATTGACAAGATGTTGTCTAGATATAAGATGCAGAACTCCAAGAAATACTTGTTGCCTTTCAATAATGGGGTTCACCTGTCTAAGGTTCAATGTCCAAAGACTCAAGAGGTTAAGGATATGAGACAGATTCCCTATGCTTCGGCTATAGAGAGCCTGATGTATGCCATGTTGTGTACTAGGCCCGATATCTGTTATGCAGTAGGGATTGTCAATAGGTATCAATCCAATCGAGGTTTAGATCACTGGACAACCGTAAAGGCAATCCTCAAGTATCTTAGGAGAATGAGGAACTACAACCTAGTGTATAGGAGTGGGAATTTGATCCGTACTTTCAGACCGATAAGGATTCTAGGAAATCCACTTCTGGCTCAGCCTTCATTCTGAATGGAGAAGCTGTAGTATGGCAAACCATCAAGCAGGGATGCATCGCTGATTCCACTACGAAAGCTGAGTACGTTGCGGCTTGTGAAGCTGCAAAGGAAGTTGTTTGGCTTAGGAAGTTTATGACGCATTTGGAAGTTGTTCCAAATATGAACTTTTCGATCACGTTGTTTTGTGACAACAGTGGTGTTGTAGCCAACTCCAGAGAGCCTCAGAGTCAGAAGAGAGATAAACACATTAGGCGAAAGTATTACCTGATATGGCAGATTGTGCACTGCAGCGACGTGACAGTCATGGAGATAGCGTCAGAGCACAACGTTGCTGATCCATTTACAAAGGCCCTCACGGCTAAGGTGTTTGAGGGTCCCCTAGAGAGTCTAGGTCTTCGGGTGCTCCCTGACTAGGACTGAAGGGAATCGAGTCCCACAGCGGAAGCGATTGTGAATTGTGCGCTCTTGATTTAGTCACAACGATTTCGTTCAAGAACAAAACAACAAGATTAAGCATATAAAACTAGATGGACAACAAGAGATATTACCTTTGAAGAACCTTTCTTCAAGTGATCCTCCTCTCTAACGATCAGGATCTCAGAAACACGAACCACGAACGGACTAAGACACCACCACTTGATCTTTTCTGTTGTTCTCTAGGTGAGGGAGGAATGTGGGTTTCCCTGGTAAGATGAGATATTGTGAGAGAGAGAGATTGTGTTTTGGAACCTTTCCAACAACACAACAAAGTCTTAGGTTAACTTGACCTAGTTGCATCGTATGCAACTATATATAAGGAGATAGGGATGGAAATTACCATCCTATCCGTCTTTCATTCTCTCTTTAATATATAGTTAATATGTGAATACAATTCACATTAAAACTATATATTATATCAATTATATCACATATAATTGATATGACATCTCATATATGAAAATTCCTAACTTTATACCCTCAATATTACCATGTTGAGCCAACGGAGGGACCTAATGGACCTACAGTTCATGAGCCCCAATGATATGAGATTAACTGACCAAACTCTTTGACCCAGTTAATCAATATTCATTAACTACAAGTCACTCCACTAAGACTTGTAGCTGCACTCTCCTCACTGTAGATAATATTGTGTCCACTGATATAGTCATTACCCATGAGTCGACCCTCCACAGGTTGTTCGTAATTACAGTTGGGTCAAATTACCGTTTACCCCTGTGATTACCTCTTTGTTCCTTAAGCACCATTGATCCTCTAATGAACAACAAGTCTAAGGTTCTCCATTAGACTCATACCCTCATAGAGGGCGGGGCCCCGTTGTGCAAGACCTGGAGTCAGTTCTTAAGGGAACAACCTATCTAATTCCTTAGTGTAGGAATGAGTGAATTCCATCTTGCATAGTTAAGTTCCCAGCTACCTACGTGGTTCTTTCCCTGAGAAGGTAGGCTTATTGAGTCGGCTACAGGCCACTCTCACCCATACTAGTCTAAGGACAAACCCCTATAAGCAGGAGTTCTTAACTTACTCAGGATTCAGGTCGAGTCACTAATGACCATCTATAAATTACTAGTCTTATCCCGTTAACGATGTTACGCTGGTTAGACTAATAATTTGCAGTTCGGTCTTGTATGAACTCTTCATACAGAATGCCCCCACTCGCATGTCAACTACATGAATGAGTTGGATTACCTCATTTGTACTAATTACAAAGTTTGCCGCATCCATGGTGTTAAAAGAATGAGAGGTTTCCAACCTTATTCTTATACCATAGACTATTTAGGTTATATTCTTGAACTCAACCCAAATAGTGTCCACTACACTGATGGTTCAAGATATATGTTATAATATTGGAGCTTAGTGTATTGGATTTATAAAGCAAGACTGTAATTCTATCAAAACAAATAACCCTTTATTTAATTGATCAAAATTACACAAGTTTAGGGCATAAATCCCAACAATCTCCCACTTGACTTAAAGCTTGTGGAGTATTAAAACATTACAATAATGTAAATACAATAAACTAGGGCATTTAAACCCTTTTGTACAAAATACTCCCATTTGCCCTAGTTGGGGAAAACTTGTAAACCTAGACCTTCTAGGTGACTCTCAAAAACTTTAGCCGTGAGAGCCTTTGTAAAAGGATCAACTATGTTGTTCTCTGAGGCTATCTTCGTGACAATCACGTTTCCTCTATGCATGATCTCCCGGATGAGATGATATTTTCGCTCAATGTGCTTTCCCCTCTTAAGGATTGTCTTAACCGTTGTCCAGTGTTCAAGTCCTGGATTAGATTGATACCTACTGACCATCCCAACTGCAAAACAAATGTCAGGCCGAGTACACAACATAGCGTACATTAGGCTCCCAACAACCGATGCATAAGGAATCCGTCTCATATTCTCAACTCCTTGAGGTGTCTTAGGACACTGTTCCTTAGACAAATTGATTTCATGTCTAAAAGGCAACAAGCCCCTTTTGGAATCTTGCATCTTAAACCTTGACAACACTTTGTCTATGTAAGATGTTTGACACAAGGCTAGTGTTTTATTCTTGCGGTTCCGGGCAATCTGGATCCCAAGAACAAACTGTGCATCACCCAAATCATTCATTTGGAACTGCGTAGCTATCCATTCCTTGATGTTAGTAAGATAACCTACATCATTCCCAATGAGTAGGATATCATCCACATAAAGAATTAGGAATGTGACAGAACTATTGATGATTTTCTTGTAGACACAAGGTTTATCATCATTCTGGTCAAAACCATAAGATTTGATTGCTTCATCAAATCTTATATTCCAGGACCTAGAGGCTTGTTTCAGTCCATAAATCGACCTTTTGAACCTGCAAACCTTTTGCTCTTGTCCTGGTTCAATGAACCCTTTGGGTTGGTCCATGTAGATGTTTTCCTCAAGATTGCCATTCAAAAAGGTTGTCTTGACATCCATTTGTCATACCTCATAGTCATAATATGGGGCAATGGCAAGAAGGATACAGATAGACTTTACCATAGTAACAGGTGAAAAAGTCTCCTCATTGTCAACCCCTTCAACCTGGGTATAACCCTTTGCTACTAGTCTAGCTTTAAGTGTTTGCACCTTCCCATCTACACCACACTTTCTCTTGTAGATCCACTTACAACCTATAGGTTTTACCCCATCCGGCTTATCTACAAGATCCCAAACAGAATTGAAGTACATAGACTCCATTTCTTGGTTCATGGTTATGACCCATTTGTCTTTGTCTTTGACAATCGTTGCTTGATTATAAGTCAATGGATCCTCCCAGTTGTCATCTGGTATAACAACTTTAGTTTGAGCTAAACCCATATAACGGTCAGGCTGTATCACAACCCTCCTACTACGTCGAGGCATACTTAACTCTTGAGATGGACTCTCTTGACTAGAGACACTAGTATCAACAACTCTTGTTGACGTACTAGTGTTCTTGGCAACCTTTGCTATTGTTCCGTCTAATTCACTCAACACTACTTTACTTTTTAGTTTGTGGTCCCTTATGTGGTCCTCCTCTAAGAAAATAACATATGTCGACACAAAAACCTTGTCTTCCTTAGGATCATAGAATAAACCACCTCTTGTTTCTTTTGGGTATCCTACGAATAGGCATAACTTTGAACGTTAATCCAACTTCTTTGGATTTGTCACAAGCACATGTGCTGGACAACCCCAAATTCTTAAATGACATAAACTACCTTTACGTCCTTTCCAGAGTTCATAAGGTGTTTCAGAAACACTTTTTGAGGGCACACTATTCAAAATGTATACTGCAGTCTCCATCTGCAGAATCATAAAAGGAACTAGGGAGATGAGTATAACTCATCATTGATCGAACCATGTCCAACAAGGTTCTATTTCTCCTTTCCGATACACCATTTTGCTGTGGTGTGCTGGGAGCTGAGAGTTGGGATGTAATTCCATGTTCTATCATATAGTTCTGGAATTTTAAATCCATGTACTCTCCACCTCGATCTGATCGATGTGTTTTAATAGTTTTACCTAATTGATTTTCAACCTCCGTTTTGAATTCCTTGAACTTTTCAAGTGCTTCAGACTTGTGGTGCATTAGGTAAATATGCCCAAATCTAGAATAATCATCTATAAAAGAGATGAAATATTCATATCCTCCCCTGGCTTTAACATACATCGGACCACAAAGGTCTAAATGTATAAGCTCTAGAGGGTCTTTGGCTCTATTACCTTTTCCACTAAAAGGTCTTTTAGTCATTTTGCCTTCTAGGCAGGATTTACATACCGGCAAAGAGTTTTCTTCTAACTCGTTTAGAAGTCCATTCTTTACCAATCTCTCAATCCTATTGAGATTAATGTGACCCAACCTAAGATGCCAAAGGTGAGCATTTTCTTTAGGGAAAATTTTACGTTTATTAGTTTGTGCGTTTGCAGTTTTAAATAATTCAGTGTTCAAAACCATTTTGACTGAATTAGGCCTTAAAACATACAATCCATTTTCTAATGAAACTGAACATATTTCTACACCTTTCTTCAAAATAAACACTTTATTCATTGAGAAGGAAACAGAAATACACTGTTCTATGAGGCAAGAAATGGAAATAAGGTTTCTAGTAAACCCTCGTATCACTAATATATTGTCCAACAATACATATTTCTTGCCAAAATAAAGCTCCATCGTGCCTACTACTATAGCTGAGATGACTTCTCCATTTTCAACCCGGAGCGTTATCTCTCCTTTTCTCAGAGCTTGCCGCCAGAATCAATTCCCTGAAAAGAAGAGCAAACATGATTAGTGGCGTATGAATCAAGTATCCAAGTAGTTTTATCATTATCCACTAAACAAGCTTCTAGGCAAAGTAAATCATATTTACCTTCCTTCTTCTTTTCTGCAATGTACTTCGGACAATTCCGTTTCCAATGCACGTCTTCGTTGCAGTGGAAACACTTTCCTTTGTCAGCAACTTCTTTGACTTTCTTGTCCTTCTGAGCGGCAGGTTTGTCAACCTTTTTCCCTTTACCAATCTTCTTCATGTTCTTCTTCTTCCCTTTCAGGTTAGAAGAAGATGAAGCCACTGTTTTTGTCCCAGAGGTCGAACCTCTGTGATAACTCCTACTGGCAACATTTGCCTTACCTTTCGATCCATGAATTTTCATCAAAGATTGAAAGGTCTGGAGTTCATTCAGAAGGGACGTAAGGTTAATAGTAAGGTTGTTCATAACAACATTACTTCTAAACTGCTGTAGGAAACTATCTGGAAGGGTTTCCAGAATGAAGCTGACCTGGCTTGATTCATCGATGGAAGCACCATTCGACTCTACGATGTTGAAGTGCACCATCATATCCAAAACATGATCCCGAACAGATGTACCCTCTGGCATCCTTGAGTTGAATATGTACTTTAGGGCATTGTGTCAGGCTTGTGTGGACTATTGTCCAAACATACCCTGCACGGAATCCATGATTTCCTTAGCGGTAATCATGCCCTCATGCTTCTTGGCTAATATGTCAGACATACTTGCCAGCATGTAGACCTTGGCTTTATCATTGGCCTTGATCCATCGTTCATATGCATCACGAACATTTCGTGATGCATTCGAGCCTGGCACCTGAGGACACTCTTTAGTTAGCACAAACTTCAGATCATCCACTACCGATATAGTGTTGAGTTTGTTTTTCCATGTCATCATATTCTTCCGGTTAACTTTTCCGGTTGCTGAAAATTTACAAACAAACTTGTATGAGTTTCTTGCAATAACTCTAATCTAATCATGTTTTAGCTAATTATCAAAATGATTCCTAGGTCATTTATAATTTGCAATGATACTCCAAAGGTTTAGAATGTATGATACCGAAGGGTAATAAAAAACACTCCTCCTCTGGATCAAGACACTCTTCACCAAAACCTAATACCATAATAACTACCATAATAACTCTTATTCCTATAGGTTTTAGTTACCATTTTTTGGTCAGGATACATACACAACTTATATACCCCGTGAGTGTAACCCTCTATCTTTATATCCCAGAGTCTCCATCCAATAAAATCCGTCGAAGGGAGGACTAGATTGAAAAATAGTCTAAGGAAATCTTTATCCTTTTCGGTTGTTTACTGTGTTTAATCCCCTATGATCAAGCCCTTGAAGGGATTGTCTAGTCCAGGCCTAACTAGCAGGCTTACCATAGTGGTCTAACGGTGTAAACCGATAAAAGAGACCGTAGGTTTTGTTTTCACTAAACCTGCTCCCACTCACTATAAGTACCCTCTCCATTCACCTTGATATTGACTCATACCAACACCATCCGAAGGGGGACGCTCCCGTTTGCGCCCCGAGGCCAAGTATGAGTCTCACGGTGTGAACTTCCCGAAGATTGCGTAGGTGGAAAAATATGTATCTCATACACTTTTCCTCCCACTGAATACTTTAAAGTTATAGGAATCTTACTTAGGCTAAAACCCGGCTAATTGTTTTACCTAACTCTATCAATATAACTCTTATATCGATAATCAATATAACTCTTATATTGATTTTATCCTATGTTTGTTAATATAAATCTTTATATTAAACCTAAGATTTCTAGTTTATTAACCCCTTAATAAACCCGCTGACGCTACTGTAATTTATAAACTCTCTGATTAAATTTCACTCCCAGGTCAGTTTCTAGGTAGGGGTGTTACGTTCCCGTCATCTTAAATGCCCCAGCCTAGACAAAACTTTCCTTCGACAAAATTCCTTTTTTAATCATGGCTTATAAATTACTTGGTTCCTTATTCTAATCTAATTAGAACTAGATAACCTAAGGTCAATTATTTCCAAGTTCTAAACACTTTAAAACTTATAATTAACCTTAGGTGACATGCATACTATGTTATAGTGCTTGATCATTCATCACATGGATTGAAATCTTATGGCCTATTTATGGATTCAAACAAACCTCGAGGTCTTGGAATATAAGGTTTGATTAGGCGATCAAATCTTATGGTTTTGCTCAGAATGTTGATGCGCTTTTGTTTACAAGAAAATCGTTGACAAAACTGTCGCATTTCTAGTATTGTACGTGGATGATATCCTTCTCATTCGGAATGAGGTAGGATTTCTTACTGACGTAAAGAAATGGCTACCTTCGCAATTCCAAATGAATGATTTGGGAGAAGCTTAGTATGTTCTAGGTATCCATATTGTCCGGTGAAGGGAATGAGAATCCCCGCGCAGCGGAAGACGATCGAATCGTCATGGTATCATTACGCAACTTGGTTTTGTTAAAACAATCTACTAAAGATCTAGGCTAAACATGCTGGAAAAAGGAAGAAAAACAGCATGTTTAGAGATACTTACTTGTTGAAGACTCTCTTCAAGGTTTCTTCCTCAGATCACGAACTCTTCGTGCTTCTCGATCTTAATGAACTCTTCCCACGAATGGAACTCGAACACCACCACTTGGAGTCTCGGTTGTTCTCTTTTAGAAAAAGGGAAGTTATGTGGGAACTTTAGTGTTTTGGAGAGGGAGGAGAATTGAGAGAGAGTAGAGAGAATTTTTCTTCTCTTCTTTGATGAAAATCAAAAAAATGAGAGAATGGTTCCATTCCTTCTTGCAAGAAGGGATTATATAGTGGAATGACGGAGTTAAAATCTCCACATTATTACCACTTTACCACAACCATAGGTTATGCAAATCTCATTTGCATAACCACATATAATATAAGATATCTCATATCTCATATTGCAAATCTTATTTTCATTAATTGTGGATCAATAAAATTGAATCACATCCAATTTAATTGCTCTCAATTAAATTCTCCAATTAGCCCTAATTCAACAATTAGGCTAACCTATAGTTTATTATGAATCTCATTCACATTAAACTATGTATTATATCATTCATATCTCATATAAATGACATAAATGCCCTTAAAGTGAAATTGAACACTTCAATTTCATACCAAAACATTAACCCTTCTTTTAACCCAGATTGAACAAACCGAGGGACCTAATGGACCTACAGTGACGGGCTCCAATGATCCGAGATTACCCTGTCAAACTCTTTGACCCGGTTAATCATTATTCATTAGCCACGGTAACACTTCACTATAGCTCGTAGCTGCACTCCTGTCAGTGCAGAATATTACGTGTCCACTGATATAACCAATGCCCATGAGTCGACCCTTCACAGTTGTTCGTAGACACCACCGGGTCAAATTACCGTTTTACCCTCGTGTCTACCTCTTATTCCTTAAGTCCCCACCGCTCCTCTAATGAACAACATATTGTGATGGTCCAACCATACACAACACCCTTCTCGGGCGGTGAGAAGGTGGGCGCCGTTGTCCAAGCCCTCGAGACAAAGACTTAAGGGAACAACCCTTCTAGTTTCCTAAAGGCGGGAACGAGTGAATTCCATCTCGCGTAGTTAAGTTTCGGCTCCTACTTGGTTCTACGTCCCGAGAAGATAGGCATATTGGGTGAGTAATCGTGACCACCCTCACCCGTACTAGTCAAAGGGCGGACCCACTGCATGCGGAGTCCGTAACACGCTCAGGATTCAGGTCGAGTAACTAATGGTCATCTACGAAGTTATTAGTCCTTACTATCAACGGTGTTACATGAGTAGGTCTCAGAGTCATAAGAGAGACAAACACATTAGGCGGAAGTATCACCTGATATGACAGATTGTGCACTGCGGCAACGTGACAGTCACGGAGATAGCATCAGAGCACAACGTTGTTGATCCATTTACTAAGGCACTCACGACTAAGGTGTTTGAGGGTCCCCTAGAGAGTCTAGGTCTTCGAGTGCTTCCTGACTAGGACTGAAGGGAATCGAGTCCCACAGCGGAAGCGATTGTGAATCGCGCGCTCTTGATTTAGTTACAACGATTTCGTTCAAGAACAAAACAACAAGATTAAGGATATAAAATTAGATGGATAGCAAGAAATATTACCTTTGAAGAACCTTTCTTCAAGTGCTCCTCCTCTCTCACGATCAGGATCTAAGCAACACGAACCACGAACGGACTAAGATTACCACCACTAGATCTTCTGTGTTGTTCTCTAAGTGAGGGAGGAATGTGGGTTCCCCTTAGGTAAGATGAGATATTGTGAGAGAGAGATTGTGTTTTGGAACCTTTCCAACAACACAACAAAGCCTTAGGTTAACTTGACCTAGTTGCATTTTATGCAACTATATATAAGGTGATAGGGATGGAAATTACCATCTTATCCCTCTTTCATTCTCTCTTTAATATATAGTTAATATTTGAATCCAATTCACATTAAAACTATATATTATATCAATTATATCACATATAATTGATATGACATCTCATATATGAAAATTTCAAACTTTATACCCTCAATATTACCATGTTGAGCCAACGGAGGGACCTAATGGACCTATAGTTCATGAGCTCCAATGATATGAGATTAACTGACAAAACTCTTTGATCCAGTTAATCAATATTCATTAACTACAAATCACTCCACTATAGACTTGTAGTTGCACTCTCCTCACTGTAGATAATATTGTTTTTGCCTATTGTTATTTGCAACACTTTTGGACGATGTATTTGTATGTGTAAACTCGTGGTAGGGGTGTTCAAAAATACCTAAATTGAAAGCTTCATGAAAAAGTTACTTAAAAAATTGATCCATGTTAGACATTAATTTCTACAATTCACATAAGATCAATTACAAAAATTTGAAAGGAATAAAATAGCTAAAAGAAAAAAGGTGAAACAAAACTATACCAAACCTAGAGTTGTAAAATCGCACCCAAGACACACTCTCGATTCCCGGAGCTTGAGTAACACCGCACCCCAAACACAAGTTTCTGATTCCCACGCTTCAGAACACTGCACCCCAAACACAGTTTTCTCATTCCTGTGCTTGAGAACCCCCTCGGGACAAACCCTCCGAAGCTTCTAATTTCGAGATTCGATTCGAACTGCGCCCCAAACAGCCCCTACATGTTTTTAGGATTATGTCAATCAATGGGATTTTGCTTTGAAGGAGGCCATGCACGCCAATTCCATGCATCCATATCCGGAGTTTTTCAGAATTTTCTCGCACTGTTTTGCAGCCATGGATCCCTTTGGATGTTGAAGACAACATGGGAGAGGATGATGATTTGCTCGGAGATGGAGGAGATGCTTAGCAAGGCAGAATTCAAGAGGAGATTTTGTTTCATTGTGGTTGTTTTTTTTTTTTCATCTTTATGTAGGTTTGTTGTTGGTTATGTTTCCTTACATTTGCTACTGTTATTTTGAGTTTGTTGTGTTGTTTTTAAGTTTATCTTGCTGTTGTGTTGGAATGGAGTGAATGTTGCTGAAGTTTGTTGGATTAGAATGTAGTTTAAGTCATGTAATGCTTGTTGTTATGAATGGAAAAAAGAAAAGTTATGTTGTTGTTTTTCTTCTGTTAAGGCCGAAATCAACCTGTGTTCTTCTGTTTTCTTTATTTTGAGCTTTCTTTTAAGGAGTCCAAGCTAGATACTATATGCTTAATGTGCTAAGCAAGTCCGCTAAGATTTAACCATTCATTTAGCAAAGTTTAGAACCTAGCAGTCATGACACTTTAGGCAACCTAAAAAATTCACAATACTCTAAAGTTTGCTTCTTTGTCATTAGTGATCATTTAAAGTTTGAGGGTTTGTCTTTATTGCCTACCACTTAACTCAATGAGGACATTAAGATTTAAAGTTGGGGGATGAGGAAACCATCAGGAAAAATTGTGTTCAAAGAAAAAGGAAGAAAAGTTATGGAAACATTAAAAGAATTAAAATCCTTAATTCCATAAAATTCTATTAGGCTAATAAGTTAAACTAAGAGTTTTAGGCTTATGCTCACTATTAGGTGAAAGAGTGTAGAATAAGAAAGCAGAAATAATTTTGGATCTTGAACACTCTAAGTTGATCAATTTTACAAAATAAAAAGCATGCTCAAAATTGGAAAAACAAAGAATAAGAACTCATACCTTTGTAGCTCAAAATCTCCAAATCCGTGGGTAATTTCTTGTTACAAACACTTTGTAGACAACCTCTAGTGTCTTTCCTACTATCCTCAGGTCTTGGAATAGATTGTGTGATCTTTTATAGAGAGAATTTGATGAGAGATGGGAGAAAGGTCTAAAAACATAAATAAAAAAAAATCTGATAAATCATTGAAAATCCATGTGTTTCTTCTTCAATTATAACAAACAAAAAGCTTCTTCAAGATAGGAGAAGATGACAACATGGAAAATGATGAGGATTTAGCAAGAAGGAGGTGATCAATTTGTGTGAATTTGAAAAAGCAAAGGGGTGATTCACACTTATGAATTTTGTCCAATTGAAAACACAAAATTCAATTTAAATTTTCATTTAATTTTAATTCAAAATGAATATAAAATGAATTTTAAATTAAAATCAATTTATTAATTTAATTAATTAATTTTAAATAATTATTTAATTTAATATCAAATATCAAATTAAATAATTGGACTAATCTCGATTTCTTAAATTGATCGTTCGAACATGAATCCCTATTCATGTTATAAATCGAACCAATATTTAAATCATATTTAAATACATCCACCTCTTCTTTATCATAGTTTAATTCACAATTAATATATGTCATGTTAAGTATATCATATATAATTAATGTTTTCTCCCAAAACCGAATTTGAACAATTCAAATTCTTTTCTCTCAAATGTTACAAGACTTAGTCCGAGCTAGTAAGTGGGACCTAATGGACCTATAGATCATGAGCTCCAACGATACGAGATTAACTGGTCAAACTCTTTAGCCTAGCTAATCAACATTCGTTAACCATCGGGACACCTAGTGGTTGCACTCTCCTCACTGTAGATATATTTTTGTCCACTCGATATAACCATGATTAGTAAGTCGATCCTTCAAAGGTCATTCGTAATTACAACTAGGTCAAAATTACCGTTTTACCCCTGTAATTACTTCTTGTTCCTTAAGTCCACTAATCCCCTGATGAACCATTCGTTTGTGGTCCAACCAACAAACCGAACCCCTCTCGGGCCAATGAGAGGAGTGGGCCCTTTGTTCAAGAACTGGAGTCAGCACTTAAGGGAACAACCTCTCTACTAATCCCTAAAGCGAGTTGGAGTGAATTCCATCTTGCAGAACTATGTTCCAGCTATCTACCCAATCTTATCCCTGAAATGGGAGGTTTATTAATTAGGCAATCTCAGGCCACTCTCACCCATGCAAATCTAAGGATAATCTGAATGAACAGGAGTTCATGGCACGCTGAGGATTAAGATCGAGTTACCTAGGTCATCGTATGAATATAGTCAGTTAAGACAGTAAACGAGGTTAGAAAGTCTAAGTGATTATTTCTCGATCCAGACTTATGCAAACTCATTGCATAGAACACTCCCACTCGCATGTCTCCACATAAACGATTCAGAATCACATCGTTTGTACTTTACAAAGTGGGTCGCATCCATAGTGTCCCCAGGATAAGGTACCCAACCATATCCCTATATTTTAGACCATTCTAGCTATAACTTGAACATGATCCACTTTTATGTCACACATAAAGTTCAAGTATACATCAGCCATGAGTTCTTTATTGGATTAGGGTTTCAAAATATACAAGTCACTTTATTCAATAACACATTTATTTGAATAAATCTCAATAACATCTTTATTGCAAAATAGAATATACATTCAGTTTGCAAACCCATGAGTTTTAGGACATAAAACTCAACAAACTCCTACTTGGACTAAAACTTCGGTGGAGTCAAACATGTTAAGCAACAAAGCTATCCTACTGTACAACCCGTAGTCCTAGACTCTCTAGGTGTCCCTCAAACACTTTAGCTTTGAGGGGCTTTGCAAATGGATCAGCAATGTTGTGCTCCGAAGCAATCTGCGTGACGATCACGTCTCCTCGTTGCACAATCTCCCTGATGAGATGATATTTGTGCTCTATGTGCTTTTTGCGCTTATGGCTTCTATGTTCTTTGGAATTTGCCATTGCACCACTATTATCACAATAAAAGGTGATAGGAAAATTTATATTTGGAACAACTTCCAAATCAACCAAGAACTACCTAAGCCATAGAGCCTCCTTCGCTGGTTCGCAAGCTGCGACATACTCAACTTCTATGGTGGAGTCAGCAATTCAACCTTACTTTATACTCCTCCATAATATAGCTCCTCCATTAAGAGTGAACACTGATACCGATGTGGATTTCCTCGAATCTACATCAGTCTGAAAATCAGAGTTAGTGTATCCTGCATGGATCAAATCCTTCGTGCCATACACAAGCATATAGTCCCTCATTCTCCTTAGATACTCTAGGATATTCTTAACGTCAGTCCAATGATCATATCCATGATTTGACGGATACATGCTGACAATTCCCACTGCATAGCATATGCTGGGTCGAGTACATAGCATGGCATACATCCGACTAACAACAGTTGATGCATAGGGAATGCATCTCATATCCTCAACTTCTTGAGGTCTCTTAGGACACTGTTCCTTAGATAGATGAATTCCATGCGTGAAAGGTAATAAACCCTTCTTGGAATTTTGCATCTTATATCTAATAAACATTTTGTCAATATAAGATGTCTGAGACAGAGTTAGCGTTTTGTTCTTGTGATTCCGAACAATTAGCATTCCAAGGACAAATTAAGTCTCTCCCAAATCTTTCATTTGGAATTGGGTCGCTAGCCATTGCTTAACACCAGTCAGGAATCCTGCATCATTCCCAATGAGCAAGATATCATCTGCGTATAGAACTAAGAAAGCTACAGTAGTATTGGCTATCTTCTTATAGACACAAGGCTCGTCAATATTCTGTTCAAAGCCATAAAATTTGATCGTAGTATCAAATCTTATATTTCAGAATCTAGATGCTTGTTTCAATCCATAAATTGATCGTTTCGGATTACAAACCTTTTGCTCTTGACCCTGAACTTTGAACCCTTATGGTTAATCAATATAGATACTCTCGTCAAGATTGCCATTCAAAAAGGTTGTCTTGACATCCATTTGCCAAATTTCATAATCATAAAATGTGGCAATGGACAAGAGTATTCTAATCGACTTAAGCATGGCAACATGGGAGAAGGTTTCTTCATAGTCCACCCCTTTCCGCTGGGTATAACCCTTTGCCACAAGTCGAGCCTTAAAGGTTTGCACTTTACCGGCTTGAACTCGTTTCCTCTTGAGATCCACATGCAACCGATAGGTCTTTCACCATCTGGTTGTTCTACAAGTTCCCAGACTGAATTGAAGTCCCTGTCTATATCATTCATTGCCTGTTTATAGATCAATGGACCCTCAACGCCATCATCAGGTATGATGACCTACGTTTCAGTCAAACCCATGTAACGGTCGAGTAGTCTAACATCCCTCCCACTACGTCGAGGCATTCTCAACTCTTGAGAATGACCAGCTTGATCAACAACTTTTGTTGATTAATCTGTAGCTTCCCTGGAAATTTCGCTCAAGACAATTCTGCTACGAGGTTGATGATCTCTCATGTGGTCTTCCTCTAAGAACGTGGCATGTGTCGACACAAGCACCTTGTCCTCCTTAGGATCATAAAACAAGCCACCTTTCGTTTCCTTGGAGTATCCTACGAATAGGCATAATTAAGAACGATGTTCCAATTTCTTTGGGTTGGACACTAGCACATGTGTCGGACATCCCCAAGTCTTGAAGTGACGTAAACTACCTTTACACGTTATCCATAACTCATAGGGTGTTTCTGAAACACTCTTAGAGGGACCTGATGCGAAAATATCCGGTGCCCTAAACTAATGCAAATTAGAATGAGACTCCGACACTTCTAAGATGTGCAAGTATACACAGTCGAGAGCAGCAAGTGATAATTTAAAGTATCGATCCCACAAGGACTAGCTAGACCTAAATGAATGAGTGTCCTAGCAAATTTTCCTTATTTTAGTGGAATGAATGAGTGTGCAAATTACTGTTGTAAATAAATAAATTAATAAAAAGATAAGATAGGACACAAGAAAATATCTAAATTTAAATGCGGTGAGAGGAGAATGCAAACAAGAGGGCAGATGCAAGAGATGAGATTTGTAATGAAAAATAGGCTCGGGTTATGTTAGAGTTCTAATGTTGAATTGGAATAACTTTTTAGGTGATGCCTTGAATTTACCTACACATGCATTCAAATGATTTTTTCCCAAATCACTAGGTTTTAAAACCTACAATTTTCCAATTGAGATCTAAATTACGCTCATAATTTTAGGTTTTATGCAGGTTAATTATCCCTATTTAACTCAATAATCCTAAAATGAAATTTTATTTTTCTAATTCATTAGCTCTTCCAAGTTTATGAATTCTAGAGAATTTAAAATGGGCAATTTTAATTCTCATGCAACGTTATATTCTATAAAATTTCATAAATTCAATTAATAACATCAACCATAAATTTATTCCAAATTTACATTTGAACACAACCTAACCCTTGCCTAAGACAATTTAGTTTATGATTAAAATCGAGTCACACATCTCTAAATTAAGCATGCTTTTATTGATCAATGAGTTCATGCAAAACAACCAACACCATTCACTAAAATAGCCTAAATCAACCACAATTCTAGCTTAATACAGTCACGAGTTTGGCCAAAATTAGTGAGCAAAAGTAGTCTAAATCAGTATATAAACAACACAAAAATTCAGTATTAAATTCGCAGTTGTTAGAAAGCAATAACACTTAGAGATAGGGAAAAGGTTACACAACAGGTGGCCTTGTTTTGCTACAACAAATGCCTAGCAACAACTTATGTCAATGGTCTACAGCAGGTTACTTTGCTTCAGCATAATCCTTTGGTTGGCTTCAGCAACAGTGCTGTCAATTGCTTCAACAAAGGGCTCGATCGCAACAATTTTTTTCAGGTTCTATCCGATAGTTATATCGGATAAACCGAAGAACAAAACAACGATCCAACCGTTCAAAATGAAGGTCTATGAGTCTCTGACACTGTGACAAAATTGCAGCACAATCCAACGGTTACAGTTCCAGAAAACTATAGCTTTCCGAGCATCGTCTGTGAAAAATTGAACTGCAGTGGTTGCCCAACGTGACAACGATATTTGACACAGCAAACCTCCAAACGACGATCCAACCGTTAAAACCGAAGCTTTATGCGTCCCCAATAGGCGAATAAAATGGTAGCAAAATCCAACAGTTCAATGTCCCAAAATTACAAACTTCGTGAATGACGTCTGTGAAAATCAAACTACACTGATGCTCTCGATTTTGCTACAACAATGACATCTCGATTTTGCTACAACACTGACACCCTGAAACTTCAATTTTTCCTCGCATGATTGCTACAACAATGGAACCTTCACGATTTTCCTCTCCAATGCACACCTTTGCTATAGCAATCGCCCGTTCTCTCTCAGTCTCTTCCTCTTTTACCACTACTCCTTCTCCACTTTGCACTTGTAAACCCTAACCTCCTTATAAGGTGGTGTTCCCTAACTCCGTAAATTACAAAATTGCCCTTAGGGGTAGAAATAACATCTTATCTTTCGGGTAAAATGTCTAAAAAGCCCTTAGGGGCTCCTGTAGTTTTTATAATCTCCTGCACACAAAAAAATCTCAAATAAATTCTTGAAGTCAATTATAAATCAAACTAAATATGCAAGGATTTTTGGAGTTAAAAATCTCGTCTTCCGGTCTTTAATTAACCGTTAGCTTATTTTTCTAAATTTCTTAAATTAGAGCATAAAAAACATCCAAATTAATTCTTTTCGAATCTAATGCTTAAATTCATGATTTTAAAGCTAACACACACAATTTAGAGATAAAATAAGATGAAGCTCAACAAATTTTATGCAATTCAAGTAGATTAAGCACTAAAATTCTATTAAAATAACAAGGATTGAATACTTATGCTTTAACTACTCATTGTTCTCAATGAGTTCTATTCCCTAAAGAATTTAAAGACCTTTAAAGACTCAAATCATTTAGGTTAATTAAACAAGGATTGAATACTTATGCTTTAAGCTACAAGTCACCATTCATTCCATGCTTTCTAAGTGGCTCACTCGGGGTTTCCTAGTTACACTTATGCATCAATAACCAAGAGCAAACAAACTAGATTCGACACCTACCCTCAAGCTCAACCACTAGAATCCTAATCATTCAAATCAAGCAACCCATAGTAAAAGATAAGTCACACTCCTAAACTCGCATGACTACAATTTTATGATCATTCCTTTTTATTTTCGTTTTTTAAAAAAACAAATATGTACAATATTCCCTTCAATTTCCATAAAACTCACTACTTAGGGCTAGGTTTTTTTTTTGTTTCTTTCTTTTTACTCTCCCGTAGTTTCTAGAATGACACATGTGGTTAGCGCAGAGCACCAAATCAATGGGTACAAGTTTATTGCTTGATACCTTCTCTCCAAGAGGCCAGCATGGTTAGTGCCCAGATCCCCTGACATTGAGCACCAAGTTGGCCTGAAATAACAAAATAAATAACATATTTTTGGTCTAGCCCAATAGAATTTTAGGGAAATGAAAGATTTGCACACTCTTTCTTTCTTTCTCTTCTTTTTTTCTTTTTCTTTTTCTTAAAAAAATGAAGAATTTACCTTTCCCCCCAAACTTAGAGTACTCGACATCCTCATTGAGTTAGGGAGGTCAGGTAACCCCCCCAAACTTGAAATCACCACAAATTTGGAGTTTACTAATTTATGAGCGTTCTAAAATATGTGACTTACCTAACTTGTCATTGCTTCTAGTTTTCAAACTTTTTGGCCTAGGACTTGAATACTAACTAGTTTGATTGACACACTAACCATAAGCACACTAAAGAACACTAATGACAAGCTTGACCTCGAGAAACACCAAACAAGATAGCATACTCTTTCCTCAAACACAAGCAACAATTCCTATTTTCATTAACCCTAAGATTTGACCTCAAGTTTTTATTTTCAAGGAGATGCATACCAAGTTTCTACAAAAGAGAACACACTTTTTACCGTAAAAACCCATGCAGAAACTTAGGGTCTGTTTGGTACGCAATCTGAAAACATAAATTTGAAAACAAAGAATTCAATGAAAACATAATTGTATTTCATGTTTTCAGATATGTGTTTGGTAGCAGATTTAGAAATTTGATTTCATTCCAACAGTTGTTTAAAGTGTGTCCTATAACATATTTATAGATCATGAAATTAGTTGTAATTGCAAAACTAATTATTAGATTGAATATAAGTCATTATTAATTAATTTATGAAATGATTTTGTAAATTTTATAGAATTATCTTTTTATAATATAATATTCTATAATTTATAATATATTATATTATCCATATTTTAATTTAACAAAAGTAAATTGAATTCATAACATGAAATATTATATTTATGATTTTTATCTTTATTTAATATAATTATGCATTTTAAAATTTTAAATTCAGAATCCGGATACAACAAAAACATAAAAATGTTGTTTTCAGAATTTCTACTACTTGGATCCCAGAATCCGAAAACAGTTTTCTAAAACACATCTGCCTAACACATATTTACTGAATTCAGTGAATTCGAAAACATAAAACAGGATCCGGATTGCATACAAAACAAACCCTTAATTTTTAAACAAGGGACAACACTCCCCTTTCCTATTTTTACTTGCTTAAACATAATGAATCAACTACCTACATCATGCATATCAAAGACCATGAAACTAGTAACTAAACATGGAATCAGGTAGTCAAAATAGATCATTTTCAAGTCCTCAAGCAAGTAAATAACTTTAAAAACACAAAGGCATGCAACACCATATAAACACTAACAGCACACAATCTCATCAACAGAAAAATTTTCAATCAAGCCCAAAATCAGATTCAGTACAACACATCTCCCCCTCATGGTTAAAGCATACATTGCCCTTAATGTATAAAATACTCACATAAGCATGCTTAAGGATAACTAATAAAGATGGAAGAGAGAACAATATTGTCCTGAATCGAGGAGACCTCCACTCAAGCGTATATCAATCACTAAACTCCAAGGGAGCTGCAAAATAAGCAAGGGTTTATTTATTAAACTAAAACAAAAGGGAAAAAAACAAAAACAAAAACAATTAAAAGCAAAACAAAAGAAATAAACTTTGGGTTGCCTCCCAAGAAGCGCTTGTTTAACGTCATTAGCTTGACGTAGTACACGTGGGCTTGTCATGGTACATAAAAATTCTTCCATTTCTTCGGTCCTCTCTTTCTCAAATCTACAAAAAAAATCAATGCTAGCAAGAATTCTAGCTTCTCGTGAGAGCCCGAAATAAATATATTTTTTAATTTTTCATATAATAAAGGAAAAGAAGGAAAAACAAAAAAGTAAACATTTTTTGTTTTTTATTTGATAAAAGAAAAGAAAAAAAACAGAGAAATGGACAGACTAACAAAAAGACACTGACTCGAGAGAATAGAAAGAAAAACACTCACTAGTAAGAGAAAAATCGGAAGATAGAACTGTCATAGACTCAAAAGCCTCAAACTCTACCTCCTAGCCTAACTCAACAGACTTGACTTCTTCTACACTCTCACTAACTCTATCCTGGTGTGTGCTAAAAGGTTCTAGTTCTTCTACATCTAAAGCACAATCCTCTAAATGCCCACACTCTGAAAAATGTGAAGGACTAGGATCCTGAGGGTCTATCAGCGGGTCAGTGATCAAGTGACTCACAGAACTATCTAAGGGTGTTGGTCCTCCTTCACTATCTTCCCTAGGGTGCTCAACCTCAGATGAGTCTAAATACTTTTGTTCTCTAAGGGAGACAAGTGTATCCGTTAGGCGTTGAATTGACTCCCCTATTTGTCTATTCCTCTCATCTGTAGTTCTCATATATTCTAATAACAACGTCTTAAAGGAAGATTCGCCTTCTACCTGGGTTTCTTGAATGTAGGAAGGATATGGCTCAAAACCCTTAGGATATTGTTCATAGGCCCAATTGCGCTGATTATTATCATACATATGATTCCCATACGTCATAGGGTTAGTATGATAGTAATTAGAAATTTGGTAGCCATAATATCCATACCCCTCACTAGAAGACTCTAAATTGGCAAAGGGATGATCATAAGAAAAAGAACTATACTGTGTTTGCTCATTGGGCACAGAAGACCACCCAAAGTTATCATAAGCCATAGTAAAGTATTGAATCAATTATAACAGGCTCAACAAACACAATATGTACCAACACAACTAGAAACAATAACCAAGACTCACAAAGATAAAAACACGAAAAAAAGACAACAAGACACACCCAACAAAAAAAACAAGGATAAAATTCACTACAATCAACTCAAAAAGATAAGAATAAAAAATAGTCCCCGGCAACGGCGTCAAAATTTTGATGTGAAAATATCGGGTGTCCTAAACTAATGTAAATTAGAATGAGACTCCGACACTTCTACGACGTGCAAGTATACACAGTCGAGAGCAGCAAGTGATAAGTTAAAGTATCGATCCCACAAGAACTAGCTAGACCTAAATGAATGAGTGTCCTAACAAATTTTCTTTATTTTAGTGGAATGAATGAGTGTGCAAATTACTGTTGTAAATAAATAAATTAATAAGAAAGATAAGATACGACACAAGAAAATAACTAAATTTAAATGCGGGGAGAGGAGAATGCAAACAAGAGCACAGATGCAAGAGATGAGATTTGTAACGAAAAAAAGAGATGTCGTGCATGCTTTAGATTTCTTAAGGAGACTTAGAATTTATTGTGTGTGCGAGGCTCACTAAGAATCGAGAGATTTTCTTGAGTATCTTACTTCTTGTTTATAAATTCATCACATTATTTCATTGCATGTTAATTAAGTTATTAACTTGTGAAGTCAATTTCCTCCAAATCTATCAATTCGTGTCTCCACTCGTTTGTTTGTTGTTTGTCTTTATTTTCATCACCTATCCATGTTATGTTACTTTAGCTAAAATTGAGAATTAGTAACTTGGTAATTGATTAATCTAGAAACCCATTCCCGAGGACGATACTTGGACTCTTAAATCACTATACTAAAACTTGACCTGTATACTTGCGGTATTGCATAATCAAAATTATACGCAAACAAGTTTTTGGTGTCGTTGTCGGGGAATGACGATTACTTAGATTAATTAATATTAGGAGAAAGTTTGAGGTTTTAGACTGAAGTGTGTTTATGTTTTTTTTCCTTATTTGTTTTCCTTGTGGGTTTGTTGTTTGTTTTAGTGTTTATGTGTTTGTTTGTCTCTGTCTCCTGTTTTTGGTCGTGTTGTCATTGTGCAAAAGTATTGATTTGAGTTACTGATTTTTAAAGTATGACTTTGCATGAGTTTGATTTTCCACCATGGTACTGTCCCCTTTAGGATCCTAGGTATGAGCATCATGATTTTTCTGGATACCATTTGTCTAATCTTTACCATTCTGAATCTATGACTGATGAAAATTATTTTGATGCTAATGATTTAGGCACTTGGAACAAAAATTTCTATTCTCCCAACCAACCTGTAGAAAACTCTTCTCTTGCGGACCTAATAATGGAATATACCTTAGAATCGAAAATTAAAAATTTGGTTCATGATGAATAGAAAGGTTGGATAGGTTAGAGGCTAAAGTGGTAGAACTTTGGGGAATAGTACATGAAAGAACTCATTATCTTAATCAACTAGTAATTTCCCTTAAGGCCTTACAGGAACAATTCCTTATTCTTACCATTGAGGAGGAGCCACCTAGGAGGACTTACACTTATGATAGTGAGGATGGGTTGGAGGAGACTAAGACACACCAGAAACAGGTTTGTGAGGTAGACAATGGTAATACAATCACTTCCACGGAGGAAATTCAAGTGATAGAGTTCGAGGTTGAAAAGTTCTTTTCCCTTTTATCTCTAGAAATTTCCTTTATTCTTGATAACCATTTGTCTTATACTCACGAGTCCTGTTTTCATTTTTGTTATTTCATTTCATTAAACAAAAATACCAAAAACAATTTTCTTTCAGGCGCCCAAGAGAAACAAGATAGCCTTTTAGACTTAGAAGGCTATATAGATTCATTTTTGTTATGAGTAGTTTTACGTGCCTTGACGCAAATCACGAGGGAGTACAGTCTAGCTAAAGACATTAAAGAATGCGTTTCTTGGGAGGCAACCCAAGCTTTACATTTTTGTTATTTTGTGTCTTTAGTTTGTTTTAGTTGTTTGCTAGTTCTTAGTTTACTTAACTAGTTTGGTTGTTTTGTTTTAGTAGGTTGTTGTTGATGTTACCCCTCGTAGAAACTCATGCTCCCATTCTGTGGAACTCCAACACACATGTTTTGGCTATCCAAGAAAATCATAAAATAATAAAGATCTCCATAACTCCGGACAGTATTGTTCACTCTTACCCTTATACTTGCTTTGTGTTATTTTTGCAAACATTGGAGACAATGTTTAGTTTAAGTTTGAGGGTGAGATATTATTAATATGGTGTGACTGTCCTGAGTATATGCTAAATTGTTGATTGATCTTTTGTATAAGTATGACCAAGATAACCTAGGATGAGAATTAATTGAAAATTTTTGTGATTCTGTTGAAACTTTAGAGCATGATATGAATTTGAGTTAACTTAAAAATTTTCTTGAGTTTTTCCTGCACTATTATGCACATAGCCTGTGTTTCTGTAGTTTTGAAATGCTTAGAATAAAGTTATTAGGCTGAGAAGTTTAATGTCACCTCGATAGGTCTAAGAGCTGATTTGGGAGTTAAACTGCAGGAGAGGGTGAATGACAATATGAAGTGCATGATCTGTATACTATGTAAAGTAGTTTGCTTTTGTTGTTTGTTTTTTTAAGAAAAAAATATTTGTGAGGGCAAAAAGAGCTACCTTCACTATGATAAGTTAGGTCACTCATTGAACGAGTGCTCTGGGTAAGGGTCTCTGCAGTGGATGTGTGAAAGCTAGTGCCCGTGCACAAAAAAAAAAGAAGAAAATAGAAAAAAATGAGAAAAAAATGATTCAATGCTGAGTAAAGTTGTTTATTTCTGGAATGTGGGGAGGCTCAAGGATTAGTAATTATGACTAGTGTATGGAGAAATTGAATGGAGAGCTAAATAAAGTTCATCCGGGCTTAGTAAAAATGAAGGGAACATAGGCTAATCACACTCACGTAAGAACACTTAGGAAAAGTTCTAAATTGCAAATTGAAGTATTATATTTGATTGTCTCCTGTGATTGCAAAATTTTCTCTTACATCTTTGAGACTTGAATCAAATGTATGTATAAGAACAATATCATGCTTAATTCTGTTTTTGCTCGAGACTAGCAAAAGTTTAAGTTTGGGGGTGTTTGATAGCACACAAAATGTATTATCCTTAGACTTAATTAGTGGTAGTTTTATGATAATTTTAGGGCGTTTATGTGTTTAAATCACTCAATTTCAGGTTAAAAGCTTAAACAGGATAATTGGAGACATTTTTTATCACACGGGATCGAAACGAGACTATTTGGAGGTAATAATAACATCAATTGGAAGTAGAAGGACTAATCTAAGCTAGTAGACCCGAGGTGATGGCGTTGCAAAGGGAATGAGAATCCTCGCGCAGCAGAAGACGATCGAATCGTCGCGGTAAAGTTGTGCTACTTAATTTTGTTAAAACTAATTATCACATAATCATAGGTTAAACATGCAATCTAAGGAAGAAATACAGTAAGTTAAAGATGATACTTGTTGAAGACTTTCTTCAAGATTCCTTTGTTCACGAACTCTTCGTGCTTTCCTCGATCTCTACGATCTCAAACTCTTCTCACAAACACCGACCAAACACCACCACTTGATTTCTTGGTTGTTCTTCTTTTGGAAGAAGGAGGAAGGTGGAATGCTTCTTTTTGTTAGGGAGGAGAAGCTTTTTGAGAGAGAATTGAGAGAGGAGAGAACTCTTCTTTTGGTGAGATTTCCAAAAATGAGAGTAAGACTATATAACCCTTCTTGCAAAAGGGGTTTGTATAATGGTGATAGGTGGAGTTGAAATCTTCCCTATTTGCCATTTTACCACAATTATAGGTTATGCAAATCTTATTTGCATACCATATATTATAAGATATCTCATATCTCATTTTACATTTCCATAACCATATATTATAAGGTATCTCATATCTCATTTTACAAATCACATTTGTATTATTGTGGATTTTTAAATTGAATCACATCAAATTTAATATTTGTCAATCTAATTTCTCCTAATTAGCCCTAATTCAACAATTAGGCTAACCTATAGTTTATTATGAATCTCATTCACATTAAACTATATAATCATTTATATCTCATTTAAATGACATAAATACCCTTTTTAGTGAATTTAAACACTTTAATTCACACCAAAAAAGTAAACCTTCTTTATATCCAGTTTCAGCCAATCGAGGGACCTTATGGACCTACATTGACGAGCTCCAATAATCCGAGATTAACCTATCAAACTCTTTGACCCGGTTAATAAACATTCATTAGTTAGGGTAACACTCCACTAAAGCCTGTAGTTGCACTCCCGTCACTGTATTATGTGTCCACTAATATAACCAATGCCCATGAGTCGACCTTTCACAGGTTGTTCATAGACACTGTTGGGTCAAATTATCGTTTTACCCCTTTGTCTACTTCTTGCTCCTTAAGTCCTCATTGCTTCTCTAATGAACAACAACGTTGTAATTGTCTAACCATACACAACAATCCTCTTGTGCCAGTGAGAGGGTGGGCGCCCGTTGTCCAAGCCCTGGAGACAGTAATTAAGGGAACAACCCCTCTAGTTTCCGTAAAGGCGGGAACGAGTGAATTCCATCTCGCATAGTTAAGTTCCCAGCTCCCTACATGGTCCTATCCCTGAGAAGATAGGCATATTGGGTGAGTAACTGTGACCACCCTCACCCATACTAGTCAAAGGGACGACCACACGCATGTGTGGAGCGCGTAACACGCTCGGGATTGTGTCGAGTCACTAATGGTCATCTACGAAGTCATTAGTCCATACTGTTAACGGTGTTACATCAGTAAGTCTAATAATTAACGGTCCGGTCTTGTACAATCACATTGTACAGGATGCCCCCACTCGCATGTCAACCACATAAACGAGTTAGATCATCTCGTTTGTATCTTTATACAAAGCGGGTTGCATCCACGACGTATCCAGGATTAGGTCTCCAACCCCATCAATATACTTTGGATGGTTCAGGTCATTTACTCGAACGTGATCCTCCCTGTGTGTCCTCTACACACCATTCAAGTTCTAGTTCTCTCATAAATTCAACGACCCTGGAGCTTAGTTTATTGGACAAAGTTTGTAATAAATGCGAGACACAAAATGATGAAATAAATAACCTTTATTAATTTCAAACGTATATTTACAAACAGAACGAGATTAGGACAAACATCCCAACAAACTCCCACTTGGACAAAGCTAGTGGAGCAAATACATTTTTCAAACGTACATAAATTACAATGAAGTAATACAATAAACTAGGGCATTGAATACCCGTTTACATATCTCCCACTTGCCCTAGTCAGGAAGTACTCGAAGACCTAGACTCTCTAAGTAACCCTCAAACACCTTAGCCGTGAGGGGCTTTGTAAATAGATCAGCTACGTTGTGCTCGACGCTATCTGTGTGACTGTCACGTCGCCTCGGTGCACAATCTCCCGTATCAGGTGATACTTCCGTTCAATGTGTTTGCCTCTCTTATGGCTCTAAGGCTCTCTGTAGTTGGCTACTGCACCACTGTTGTCACAAAACAGTGTGATCGCCAAATTCATATTTGGAACAACTTCCAAATCTGTCATGAACTTCCTAAGCAAAACAACTTCGTGTGTAGCTTCACAAGTCGCAACGTACTCCGCTTCCATAGTGGAATCAGCGATGCTCCCTGCTTGATGCTTCGACATACTACAGCTCCTCCATTCAGAATGAAGGTTGACCCCGAAGTGGATTTCCTAGAATCCTTATCGGTCTGGAAGTCAGAATTTGTGTATCTAGTAATTATCAAATTCCCACTACCATACACTAAGTTGTAGTTTCTCGTTCTTGAGGATTGCTTTTACCGAAGTCCCAACTGCATAACAAATGTCGGGTCGAGTACACAACATGACGTACATGAGGCTACCTATAGCTGATGCATAAGAGATTCATCTCATATCCTCAACCTCTTGAGGTGTCTGAGGACATTGTTCCTTATAAAAATGAACCTCGTGCCTGAAAGGTAGTAAACCTTTCGTTGAATTATGCATCTTATATCGAATCAACATTTTGTCGATGTACGATGCTTGAGACAAGGCTAGTATTTTGTTCTTGCAGTTTCGGATAATTTGGATCCCGAGAACGAACTGTGCTTCTCCCAAATCTTTCATCTCGAATTGTGTAGCCAACTAGTTTTTAACGACAGTGAAGAATCCTACATCATTCCCAATGAGTAGGATATCATCCACATACAACACTAGAAAAGCGACAGTATTGTTGATTATCTTTTAGTATACACAAGGTTCATCAACATTTTGATAAAAGCCATAAGATTTGAAAGCCTCATCAAACCTTATATTCCAAGACCTAGAGGCTTGTTTCTTCACATAAATGGATCGTTTCAACCTGCAAACCTTTTGCTCATGGCCTTGTTAAATGAACCCTTTAGGTTGGTCGATGTAGATGTTCTCATGAAGATTGCCATTCAGAAAGGTCATCTTGCCATCCATTTGCCATACTTCATAGTCATAATATGCAACAATGACAAGAAGGATCCGTATAGACTTGATCATGGCAACAGGAGAAAATAATTCCTCATAGTCAACCCCTTCTCGTTTGTTACAACCCTTTGCCACGAGTCTAGCTTTGAAGGTTTATACCTTCCCATCTACACCACGTTTTCTCTTGTAGATCCATTTACAACCTATGGGCTTAACCCCATCAGGTTGATCCACAAGATCACAAACAAAATTTAAGTACATAGACTCCATTTCCTGACCCATGGCTTTTATCCATTCGTCTTTGTCAATGTCATCCATTGCTTGATTGTATGACAATGGGTCCTCCCAGTCATCACTAAATGTGACAACTTGGGTTTCAGTTAAACCCATGTAACAGTCAGGTTGTGTAACAACCCTCCCACTACGTCGAGGCTCTCTCAACGGTTGAGATGGACAACTGTGACAAGACGAGCTAGGGCCAACAACTTTTGTTGGTTTCTTAGCATTGTCAGTAACTTTTATTGACATACTGTCTAATTCTTTTAACACAATTTGACTTTTAGGCTTGTGATACTTGATGTGGTCTTCCTCTAGAAAAGTGACGTTTGTCGACACAAGCACCATGTTTTCTTTAGGATCGAAAAATAGACTACCTTTCGTTTCTTTAGGGTAGCCCACAAACAGGCATAATTTTGAACGAGATTCTAATTTCTTCGGATTTGTCACTAGCACATGGGTTGGACATCCCCGAATTCTAAAATTAAATAAACTGCATTTACGTCCTTTCTAGAAGTCGTAAGGTGTTTCAGATACACGTTTTGAAGGAACATTGTTCAAAATGTATACTGCAGTCTCGACTGCATAACCCCAAAAAGAGTCAGGGAGATGAGCATAACTCATCATCGACCGAACCATGTCAAACAAGATTCTATTTCTTTTTTCGATACACAGTTTTGTTGTGTCATACCAGGTGTTGAGAGTTGGGACGTTATTCCATTTCTATCATATAGTCCTGGAATTCATGACCCATATACTCTCCAGCTCGATCAGATCAAAGTGTTTTGATGGATTTACATAAAAGGTTCTTAACCTCGGTTTTATATTCCTTGAACTTTTCAAGTGCCACATATTTCTAATGCATTAGGTAAATGTATCCATATCTTGAATAATCATCTATAAAAGAGATGAAGTATTCATACCCACCTCGGGTTTTAACATTCATCGGACCCCAAAGGTCTGAGTGCACAAGCTCTAAGGTTCCTTGGCTCTATAACCTTTTCCACTCAAAGGTCGTTTGGTTATTATGTCTTCAAGGCATGATTCAATACAGGTAAACAACTTTCTTCTAACTCGTTTTGAATTTCGTTCTTCACCAATCCCTCAATCCTATTGAGGTTTATATGACCTAATCTTATATGTCAAAGATAAACATTTTGTTTAGGAGATACTTTTTGCTTTTTATTAGTTCGCGTATATGTTGTTTTAAATAATCCAGTATTTAAAACAATTTTAATTTAATTAGGTCTTAAAACATACAAATTAGTTTCAAGTAGAGTTGTACAAAATTCTAAACCTTTCAATGAAATAAACGCCTTATTAAATTGAAACGAAATTAAAATACATTGACTAATAAGGTAAGAAATAGAAATGGGGTTTCAAGCAAATCCTGAAACTATATACACGTTGGCCAACATTTGCCTCACCCTCCTGTCGCCTGACTTTCATCAGAGACTAAAAGGTTTGTAGCTCATTGAGCAAAGTGGTTAAGGTGTAGCTAAGCTTGTTCATTACAGCATTACTACGAAATTCCAGGAAACTATCTGGTAGAGTTTCCAAAATGAAGCTGACTGACTCGACTCATCAATAGATGTTCCATTCATCTTTTCCACGTTGAAGTTGACCATCATGTCGAGAACATGTTCCATGAGAGACGTCCCCTTCTTCATTCGGGTATAGAAAATGTGCTTGAGCGCATCGTGTTTGACCTGAAAGGACTGTTGCCCAAACATGTCTTGCAGCGATGCCATGATCTCCTTGGTGGTGACCATGTTCTCATGCTTCTTAACCAATATATAAGATATATTGGCTAAGATGTAGACCTTGGCCTTGTCATTGGCCTTGGTCCATCTATCGAATGCGTCACGAACACTTCGTGTCGCAGTCGTGCCTAGCACCTAAGGGCAGTCCTCAATGAGGACGAACTATAGGTCGTCCACAACTAAATTCGTATTAATGTTTTTTTCCATGTTTGCTAATTGTTTCCAATGAGTTTTTCGACAACCAAAAGAAAAATAATCGAACTTGACATATTTGCTTAAATATAAGAAAAACCTTGTATTATTTTCTCGCATTAAACCTATGTATAATCCAATCATGTTTTAGCAAAATTAATCTATGATCCCTAGGTCAATTAATTTGCAATGATACCCCACAGGTTTAGAATAACTGCCTCCGAAGGGTAGTCGAATCACTCCTCATCTAAGACGAGACAATCTAGACAAGACCTTATTACTGGAATAACTGTTATTCCCTATAAGTTCTAGTTACCATTTTTGGTCTGGATCCATTAACTTTTAATGTATCCCGTGAGTGTCACTCTGTAACTTTAGATCCTATAGTCCCGATCCATCAAAATCTGCTGAAGGGAGGACTAAGCTGGAAAATAAACTAAGGTAACCCTATCCCTTTCGGGAGTTCGCTATGTTCCGACTCCTATGATTAGACCCTCCAAAGGGATTGTCTGGTCTCTGATGGGATTGAATCCCATAACGGAAGCGATTTTGATCGCGTGTTCTTGTAAGATGTTACATAGATATAATCAAAAGCATATAACGAAAGCGATTAAGCATGCTTATGTGAATTTGGACAGCAAATATATTACCTCTGTAGATAGAAACAGGATGTGCTCCTCTTGATCCTCTTGTACTGACGATCTCAACGATCTCACGTTCTCCACAAGGTACAAAGTAGTTTTGATCCACCCGCAAGATCTTCTCCGTTGTATCTATAGGAGAGGGAAGGTGTGTTGGGATGTATGCCCTAAAACTTATGTAATTTTGATCAAAGAAATAAACACTTATTTGTTTTGATAAAATTACAGTCTTGCTTTATAAATCCAATAAACAAAGCCCCAAGTTTATAACATATATCTTGATAATATATATATCTTGAACATCAGTGTAGTGGAAACTATTTGGATTGTGTTCAAGAATATAACCTAAATGATCTATGGTATAAGAATAAGGTTGGAAACCTTATTCTGGTAACACCATGGATGCGGCCTACTTTGTAATTAGTACAAATGAGGTAATCTAACTCATTCATGTAGTTGACATGCGAGTGGGGGCATCCTGTATGAAGAGTTCACATAAGACCAGACCGCAAATTTTTAGTCTAACCAGTGTAACACCGTTAACAGGATAAGACTAGTAATTTATAGATGGTCATTAGTGACACGACCTGAATCTTGAGCGAGTTAAGAACTCCTGCTTATAGGGTTTGTCCTTAGACTAGTATGGGTGAGAGTGGCCTGTAGTCGACTCAATAAGCCTACCTTCTTAGGGACAGAACCTCGTAGGTAGCTGGGAACTTAACTGTGCAAGATGGAATTAACTCATTCCTACACTAAGGAATTAGGTAGGTTGTTCCCTTAAGAACTAACTCCAGATCTTGAATAACGGGGCCCCGCCCTATATGAGCGTATGAGTCTATGGTAGGACCTTAGACTTGTTGTTCATTAGAGGATCAGTGGTGCTTAAGGAACAAAGAGGTAATCACAGGGGTAAAACGGTAATTTGACCCAGCTGTGATCACGAATAATCGGTGAAGGGTCGACTCATGGGCAATGACTATATTAATGGACACAATATTATCTACAGTGAGGAGAGTGCATCTACAAGTCTATAGTGGAGTGACTTGTAGTTAATGAATATTGATTAACTGGATCAAAGAGTTTGATAAGTTAATTTCACATCATTTGAGCTCATGAACTGTAGGTACATTAGGTCCCTCCGTTGGCTCAACATGGTAATATTGAGGGTATAAAGTTAGGAATGAAATTGAAGTGTTCAATTTCATAAATGAGGTGTTATATCAATTATAATTGATATAATTAATATAATATATAGTTTTAATGTGAATTAGATTCACATATAAACTATATACTAATAAGAGAATAAAGGAATGGTAGGATAGTCATTTCCATCCTGTTTCCCTATATATATGGTTGCATGAGATGCAACTAGGTTAAGGAATTTTAGCCTTGGTTGTGTTGTTGGAAAGGTTCCAAAACACAATCTCTCTCTCACAAAATATCTCATCACACCTAAAGGGAACCCACTTTCCTCCCTCACCTAGAGAACAACGGAGAAGATCTGGTGGTACTGTCCGTAACCACTTGGGTTCGTGTTGCTTAGGTTGTAGTAGTGGGAGAAGGAGCACTCGAAGAAAGGTTCTTCAAAGGTAATATTTCTTGTTGTCCATCTACTTTTACATGCTTAATCTAGCTGTCTTAGTTCTTGAATTTAATCGTTGTAACTAAATTGAGAACGCGCGATTCACAATCACTTCCGCGACGGGATTTGATTCCCTTCAAGGTGATGGAACCTTTTTTGGAGTTGACAGGGATTTTAAGAGAGACAAGTGTTTTTAGAACTCTTCCAACAAAACACTTGTCAAAATGGCCACTAGGTTTGCCTTTTTGAATTAGGTTCAATAATGTGCATCTCATGCACACATATTTATAGGGCAATAGGATGGAAATGACCACCTTACCGCTATAATGCTTTTATGATATATTTCCCATGGATTAAACCATATGTTATATCAATTATATCATATATGATTCATATACCCTTTAAACACGAAATTTAACATTTCAATTTCACTCCAAACTATAAACCCTTCTTATTTCCATGTTGAGCCAACGGGGGGACCTAATGGATCTACAGATCATGAGCTCCAATGATTCAGATTAATCGATCAGACTCTTTGATTCAATTAATCAACATTCATTAACTATAAGTCATTCCACTATAGACTCATAGTTGTACTCTTCTCACTGTAGACTATGTTGTATCCACTGATATAATCAATACTTGTGAGTCTACGCTTCACAGGTTGTTCGTAATCACAGTTTGGTCAAATTATCGTTTTACCCCTGTGAATACATCTTGTTCCTTAAGCTCTACTGATCCTGTAATGAACAATCAGTCTATGGTCCTATCGTAAACTTGATCCTTCTTAAGCTAGTAAGAAGGCGGGGCCCCATTGTTCAAGACCTGAATTTAGTTCTTAAGAGAACAACCTATCTGATTCCCTAATTCAGGAATGAGTGAATTCCTTCTTGCATAGTTAAGTTCCCAGCTACTTACAAAGTTATGTCCTTGAGAAGGTAGCCTTATTGAGTCGGCTAAAGGCCACTCTCACCCATACTAGTGTAAGGACAACCCTCGTAAGCAGGAGTTCATAGCTTGCTCAGGATTCAGGTCAACTCACTAATGATCATCTATGAAGTATTATACCTATCTTGATAATGGTGTTACTCTAGTAGGTTAAGAATTGGCGGTCCGGTCTTGTATAATCTCATTATACAGAATGCCCTCACTCACATGTCTACCACATGAACGAGTTGGATTACCTCGTTTGTACCAAATCTAAAGCGGGTCGCATCCATGATGTTAGCAGTACAAGGTTCCCAACCCTATGCATATACCATAGACCTTTTAGGTTATACTTCAACAACTTAATCCAACTTATGTCTACTACATAAATGTTCAAGTTCTATCATCATAACCTTAGAACTTAGTTTATTGGATTTAGATTTCTATGCGAGAATATAATAAATACCAACTTTATTTATTGAAATATGATTATTACAAAACTAAACTATTTTAGGGCATAAATCCCAACAATCTCCCACTTGTCCTAAAGCTAGTGGAGTACATAATGAACATCACAGTAATGTAAATACAATAAACTAGGGCACTGAATACCCATTGTACAACATACTCCCACTTGCCCTAGTTATGGTGAGATATGCAGTCCTACACCTTCTAGGTGACTCTCAAACACTTTAGCCGAGAGAGCCTTTGTAAATGGATCAGCAGTATTATGCTTTGAAGCTATCTTTGTGATAATTACGTCACCTCGATGCACTATCTCCCTGATCAGGTGATATTTCCGCTCAATGTGTTTTCCCCTCCTGTGACTTCGGGGTTCCCATTGAGTTTGCCACATCACCACTGTTATCACAATAAAGCGTGATTGGCAAACCCATATTTGGAACAACATCCAAATCCATCCTGAATTTCCTTAGCCATATGTCTTCTTCAGCTGCTTCACAAGCTGCTACATACTCGGCTTCCATAGTTGAATCTGCGGTGCATTCTTGCTTGATGCTTCGCCAAACTACAACCCCTCCGTTAAGAGTGAAAACTGACCCTGACATAGATTTCCTAGAATTTTTGTCAGTTAGGAAGTCAGAATCTGTGTATCCTGTAAGGATCAAATCCTTAGCTCCATACACAAGCATGTAGTCCTTCGTTTTCTGAAGATACTTGAGGATTATCTTAACCGTTGTCCAGTGTTCTTGTCCTCGATTAGATTGATACCTACTAACCATTCCTACTGCATAACATATAACTAGCCTAGTACACAACATTGCGTACATCAAGCTTCCAACAACTGATGCATGGGGAATTCGTCTCATATACTAAACTTCTTGAGGTGTCTTAGAACACTGTTCCTTAGACAAATGGTCTTTATACCTGAAAGGTAATAAACCTTTCTTGGAATCTTGCATCTTAAATCTTGACAACACTTTGTCGATGTAAGATGTTTGAGACAATGCTAGAGTTTTGTTCTTGTGATTCTTGACAATATGGATTCCAAGAACAAACTGTGCCTCTCCCAAATCTTTCATTTGGAACTGCGTAGCTAGCCATTTCTTAATGTCCGTAAGATAACCTACATTATTCCCAATGAGTAGGACATCATCTACAAATAAGACTAGGAAAGCGACAAAACTATTAATGATTTTCTTGTAGACACAAGGTTCATCATTATTTTGATCAAAGCCATAAGACCTGATAGCCTCATCAAATCTTATATTTCAGGACCTAGAAGCTTGTTTTAGTAAATAGATGGACATTTTAAGCTTGCAAACTTTTTACTCTAGTCCTTATTGTATGAACCCTTTGGGTTGGTCCATGTAGATGTTTTCGTCAAGATTCTCATTTAAGAATGTTGTCTTGACATCCATCTGCCATACCTCATAGTCATAATATGCAACAATGGCAAGTACAATACGGATAGACTTTACCATAGCAACAAGCGAAAAGGTTTCCTCATAGTCCACCCCTTCAACGTGGGTATAACCCTTTTCTACTAGTCTACCCTTAAAAGTTTGCACTTTACCATCTATACCACGTTTTCTCTTGTAGATATTTACAACCTATAGGTTTTACCATATCAGGTTTATCTATAAGATCCCAAGGTTAAACCCGGTTAATGGTTGTACCTAACCTTATCAATATAACTCTTATACTGATAATCAATATAACTCTTATGTTTATTTTATCCTGAGTTTGCTAATATAACACTTTATATTAAACCTAGGATTTCTAGTTCATTAACCCCTTAATAAACCCGCTGACGCTCCTATAATTTTAAACTCTCTGATTAAAATTCACTCACAGGTGAGTTCCCAGGTTGGGGTTCTCCGTTTCCGTCAGCTTAAATACCCCAACCTAGAAAGAACCTTCCTTAGACAGAGTTCCTGATCTTTTAATCATTGTTTATAAATTACATGATTCCTAATTCTAATATAATTAGAACTAGACAACCTAAGGTCTATTAATTTCATGTTCTAACCATTTTAAAACTAATTAATTTAACCTTAGGTGACATGTAATTCTATGTTATTGTGCTTGATCATTCATCACATGAATAATAAAACATACATAACACATCTCATGAAAAATATGCATGTCAATGTTGTCCAAAAATAATATAACACCTTTTATTAATTATACATGCAAACTATATAATATAACACTTTATATATAAATGATGCATAGAAATGCTTAACTTAAGTTGGGATATCTAAATAAGAGAATACATTATGCATGGAAATAATTATACAACAACTGCATAAATTTAAATAGCAAAATTAGACCATTTTTGGCATCGTAAAATTAATTTCAATTAATATATTCTAATTATATTAATTAAAATTAAAAATATTAAATATTTTTATATTATACTATATTAATTGAATTTAATAATATTAAATAAAATTAAATATAAAATATTTTTATATTTAATATATAAAAAAACTGTTTTCCGCCCGTTGGTGCCTTCAGGAAACGCCTACGACATTGCAACGTTGATGCCAGCATTGCAACGCTGCTTCTTGTTTGTTTTTGCCCATTGGAACGCTTGCGAAAATGTCTCTGCCTTCAGTGTTGCGACGCTAGTGTTGGCGTTGCAACGCCATCGTCTCCACGTCCTGGCATTTTGACGCTAATTGGAGCGTTGCACCTCTTGCAGCTTCAAAACCGCATCAATAGGGTTGCAACGCTGATGAATAACGTTGAAACGTTGCTCCTCCTGCAGCTTGAAAACCGCATCAACAACATTGCAATGTTGTATGCAGAACAACAAGCAGTCTCCACTGTTTTTGCTTGTTTTCACTCTGTTCTTCTCAGCAACCACTTTGCCTCGATCGACACAGACTTACAGACTCGATTTACAAAATAAAATGTCCAAAATAATAGGGCCTTTACAATGAACAATTAAACATAAAATATGTAAATCTATGCTGCCAAAAACGAAAACATCTAATTCGCAAACTGATCATACATCTCATGAAATCAGTAAATCTCACCTTTGTTCTTGATAAATCCAGAACAAAATCAAGAACACAATTGGCGCTCTTATATCAATTGAAAGGATCGAATCTGATGCCAAAATATTGGGTGCCCTAAACTAATGCAAATTAGAATGAAACTCCAACACTGCTACGACGTACAAGTATACACGGTCGAGAGCAACAAGTGATAAGTTAAAGTATCGATCCCACGAGGACTAGCTAGACCTAAATGAATGAGTGTCCTAGCAAATTTTCCTTATTTTAGTGCAATGAATGAGTGTGCAAATTACTGTTATAAGTAATTAAATTAATAAGAAAGATAAGATACGACACAAGAGAATAACGAAATTTAAATGGGGGAGGAGAATGCAAACAAGAGGGCTGATGCAAGAGATGAGATTTGTAATGAAAAATAGGCTCGGGTTAGGTTAGAGTTCTAATATTCAATTGGAATAAATTTTGAGTGATGCCTTGAATTTACCTACACATGCATTCAAATGATTCTTTCCAAAATCACTAAGTTTTAAAACCTACAATTTCCCAATTGTGATCTGAATTATGCTCATGATTTTGGGTTCTAGGTGGGTTAATTATCCCTAATCAACTCAATAATCCTAGAATGAAATTTTAGTTTTCTAATTCATTAGCTTTTTCAAGTTTATGAAGCATAGAGAAGTTAAAAAGGCAAATTTTAATTCTCATGCAACGTTAAATTTAATAAAATTTCATAAATTCAATCAATGGCATCAACCATAAATTTAATCCAAAATTACATTAAAACAACCTAACTCTTGCCTAAGAAAATTTAGTTCATGTAAATCAACTCACAAATCTCTAATTTATGCATGCTTATATTGTTTAATAAATTCAAATATGTGATGTAACAGTATCACAAAACAACCCAAATTAATCACAAATTCAGCCCAAAAACAGTCATGAATTTAGCTTAATCATGAATTTAGCTTAAAACAGTGCGTAAAAAGAGCACAATAAATCCTCAAAATTGGAGTAACAACAAGCCAAAATAATTAGGGAATATGAGCAGTTTACACGAGGCAATTGACATGTGTTCTGATTCAGCAAAATGCCAAGAACTCACCGAAGGCGGCAGGCAATAGCAGCAGGTTTCAGTGTTCATTAGGTTCTTTCAGATAGCAATATCTGATGAACCGGTGCTTTGAACGATCCAACACTTGAAAATGACGCTCTATGAGTCCCCAAAAGGCTGACAACATTTCAGCACAATCCAACGGTTCAAACTCCAGCAAACGACAACTTTGTGAGTGTCGTCTGTGAAAAACTAAACTTCAGTGGTCGCCCGACGTGACAGTGATATCTGACACAGTGAAACTCCGAACGACGATCCAACCGTTCAAAGTGGAGCTCTATGAGTCCCTAACAGACTGACGAAATTGTAGCAAAATCCAACGGTTGGATAGCCAGAAATCGCAAACTTCGTCAACGACGTCTATGAAAACCGAATTGCATTTATGCTCTCGATTTTGCTTAAGCAAAGATGGGCAAATCACAACACGTGAACAAACCCCTACTCTCCTGCTTTGCTTCAGCAAAGGTAGGTTGATTCCAGCAAATGCCCAACCCTCTACTTCACGGTTTGCTTCAGCAATGCCTCCCTCTCGTGATTTCTTCTTCTCTCACCCAATTGCTTCAGCAAATAATAGCCTACTGCCAAGCACAGCTGCACTTTGCTTCAGCAAAAGGGCTCCCTCTCGGATGTATGCAGCAACGTTTGCTTCAGCAATGGGCTATCAATTGTTTTCCTTCCAATGCACGCCCTTTGCTTCAGCAATCCCACGAGTTCTTTTTCTCCCTCTCGATCTCTTCCTCTTGTCACAACTCCAACTCCATTTTGCACTTGTAAAGCCTAGCCTCCTTATAAGATTGTGTTGCCCTAACTCTGCAAATTACAAAATTCCCTTAGGGGTAGAAAGACCATCTTACCCTTTGGGTGAAATGTCAAAAATTTCCCTTAGGGACTCCTGTAATTTTTATAATCTCCTGCACACAGAAAACTCCCAAATAAATTCATCAATTAAATTATAAATAAAACTAAATATGCAAAGATTTTTAGAGTTAAAAATCTCGTCTTCAGATTTTTAATTAACCGTTAGCTTATTTTCATTGATTTCTCAAAAACATCAAAATTAATTGTTTTTGAACCTAATGCTTAAATTCGAGACTTTTTAGCCAACATACACAATTTAGGGATAAAATAACATGAGACTCAATAAATTTTATTCAATTCAAGTACAATAAACCGTAAAATTCTAGTAAAATAACTCTCCTATGACGAGTTATCATAATCCCGCAGCGGAAGCGATTGTGAATTGAGTGTTCATAATTTTGCTACATGGATCTAAAAGAAAAACGAAATAACAATGATTAAGCATGCTTTACAACTTAACAAAACAAGAATTTACCGTTGAAGAACACTTTCTTCACGAGTTCCTCCTCCAACGATCACCATATCAACAACGAACCGGAACCATGTGAAAATCCATCACTAGATCTACTCCGTTGTTCTCTAGGTGAGAGAGGAAGGTGGGTTCCTTTTAGGATGAGATGAGGTGATTTTTTTAAATGTGTTTGAAACTCTTTCCAACACAAAAGAGAGAACTCTAGGGTTATGTCTCAAAACCCCTTGCTCAAAGTTGCATCTTATGCAACTATTTATATGGAAATAGGATGGAAATTACCATCCTATCACTCCTTCATTCTCTCATTACTATATAGTTAATTTGTGAATTTAATTCATATTAAAACTATATATAATATCAATTATATCACATACAATTGATATAACACTTCATATATGAAATTGAACACTTCAATTTCATTCCTAACTTTATACCCTCAATATTACCATGTTCACCCAACGGAGGGACCAAATGGACCTACAGTTCATGAGCTCCAATGATGTGAGATTAACTGTTTAAACTCTTTGATATGGTTAATCAATATTCATTAACTATGAATCACTCCACAATAGACTTGTAGTTGCACTCTCTTCAATATATATTATATTGTGTCTATTGATATAATCATTACCCATGAGCTAACCCTTCACAGGTTGTTCGTAATGTATGTTGGGTCAAATTACCATTTTACCCCTATGATTACCTCTTTGTTTCTTAAGAACCATTGATCCTTTAATGAACTACAAGTCTGTCCTACCTTAAACTCAAACCCTCTTAACCTAGTTTAGAGGGTGGGGCCCCGTTGTTCAAGACCTAGACTCAGTTCTTAAGGGAACAACCTATCTAATTCTTTAGTCTAGGAACGAGTGAATTTCGTCTTTCAGAGTTAAGTACTCAGCTACCTACGAGGTTCTGTCCCTGAGACGGTAGGGTTACTAAGTCAGCTACAGGCCACTCTCACCCATACTAGTCTAAGGACAAACCCTTTATAAGTAGGAGTTCTTAACTTGCTCAGGATTCAAGTCGAGTCATTAATGACCATCTATTAATTATCAGTCGTATCCTGTTAACGACGTTATACTGGTTAGACTAATAATTTGCAGTCCGGTCTTGTATGAACTCTTCATACAGAATGCCCCCACTCGAATTTCATCCACATGAATGAGTTGGATTATTTCATTTATACTAATTACAAAGTGGGTCGCATCCATAATATTACCAGAATAAGGTTTCCAGCCTCATTCTTATACCATAGACCATTTTGGTTATACTCTCGAACACAATCCCAATAGTGTCTACTACACTGATGTTCAAGATTCATTATAACCTTGGAGGTTAGTTTATTGGATTTATAAAGAGAGAAGATAATTCTATCAAATCAAATAACTCTTTATTCATTTGACTAAAATTACACAAGTTTAAGGCACACATCCCAACACATGTTATATAGGTTCGTGCCAATGTTAGATTTGCTGATTGACATGTCTTTCAAACTACAAAAAATTCATAATGAGCACGTGGTCCTTTGGTAAAATTTTTTGTTCATCTATGAATTCAAACAGTTCGTGCTTGAAATTGGCATTCAACAATCACCTGCTTGTTCAAGTTTGGATGAGCACTAACCTTTTGTCGTTGCCTTCTATCTTCAATCTTTCCTTGGCACACAAACCCATAATTTGGGGCTTTATTACTTCTTCATCCACAGATCCTTTTCCACTGTCTTGATCCTAGTTAATGGGATGGAGTTGTGAACCAGCAAAGGCAGATTATTTCCTAAACTCTCTCTTTCCTTACTTCCTTCAAGACCATCTCCAGAAATTTTTGTCAGTGCTTCTATAATGACATTAGGTTTGTTTAAAATATCCATAATACAAGTCAGATCTTTGTCTATTTTCTGAACCTTTTCAGCAGCAGGTGCATGTTCATTTTGTTGTCTCTACTCGCATGTAGATGTATTTTCACTACAGGAACGTTCTGTTCTCATGATCGTCAAGGTCGATTTCACAGTTCGACTCATCCCCATATACAATATGGTTCTCACGGTTCATATTATTATTCATGATTCAAATATAAATTTTTCGATAAAGCACACATAGTAATTTTTACCACATGACTCCAACTATTGTAACAAAAAATAGTTCAACTCTGAATTTGTATTCTTAGAGGGAACAACTACAATGTCCTATGAGATAAAAGGAAATTGACCACTACAAATGTCTTGTGAGATAAAAGGAAATTGACCACAGTGTGGTGCCAAGCTATCTATACTCCGACACTCGAATCTATATCAAGCTTATAAGACGCTTAGAGAATAAAAGTGTGTATTTTTCGCATACCTCCAAAAAAAAATGACGACTTCTAGCTTATATAAAATTGCCCTCTTTTGTAACTGAAATTTGGACTCATCATCGTCCATAAATTTTTGGATCATTACCCAAACAATTATTTTAATCACGGTCTCACTTAAATCTCTAATTAACTTTCAAAAGCTTTGTCCAATAATTTTCTAGACGCATATTTTATGGAACCAATAACTTAGAAGTTAAACTGCTCTTTCACTTAAAGTCTAACTTTTCACTTATATCACATAACCGACTTCCACTAGCGTATAACAAACTGCACCAACCTTATTGCGATTTGTGCCCTAAAACTTGTAGTTTGTAAATAATGTTCTAATTAATTTAATAAAGAGTTACTATTATCAATAAAGAGTTATCGCTCATCATCTACTATGTTTCCCTTTTATTAACTTTAAATCCAATAAACTAACATCCAAGGTTGTAATATGTCTCTTGAACTAAATGTAGTGTACATATAAGGAGCTCAGTTCGAGATACAGTATGAAGAGTCTATAGCAAGGGAATAAGGCTTGGGTACCTTTCCCTGGTAATACTATGAATTTGACCCACTTTGTATGTGATACAACCACAGTGATCCTAACTTATTCGTGTAGACGCCATGTGTGTGGGGATATCCTATGTGATGAGATTGCATAAGACCGAACCACGAAATAGTAACCACTATTGTATTTCTGTTGACTAGTTAGGTTTCCATTTCATTAGGATGACTTAGGCAACTTGATCTCAATCCTGAGCATGTTACAACTCTTGTTTGCGAGGCATTGTCCTTTGACTAGTATGGGTGAGAGTGGCCCGAGTCGCCAACTCAATAAGCCTACCTTCTCTGGGTAAATACCGAGCAGGCAGCTGGGGCTTAATCTTGCAAGATGGAATTCACTCATTCCTGCCTTTTGGGTAAGTAAATGAATGTTTCCTTAAGTGGTTTCTCCAGGACTCGAACAAAGAGTCCGACCCTCTCATTGGCCCGAGAGGGACTTCTGTTGGTTGGTAGGACCACAAACAAATTGTTCATTAGAGAAGCACTAAGACATAAGGTAAAAGATGTACATGAGGGGTAAAACGGTAATTTTACCCAGCTTGTGTTACGAACATTCGTGAAGGATTGACTTGCTGTTATTGGTCAATATCTGTGGACACAAAAATATATTTGCAGTGAGAAGAGTGCAACTGCAGCACTTTAGTGGAGTGTTCCCGCAGTTAACGAATGTTGATTAGGATGTTAATGAGATTAACTGAATAATTTCGTATCGTTGGAGCTTCTGATCTGTTGGTCCATTAAGCCCACTTTCTAGTTCATAAAGGGTTCTTCGATCTTTTGAATTTGAAATGTTCAAATTCAATTAGGGAATAAACATTAATGTATAAAGATACATTATAATATAAAGTTTTAGAACTTTATATTATAAATTTAATTAGAATATGATTACTATTAAATTATATGAGAGAGTTAAATATTTGAAAAGGTTCAAATATTATTTTAAATATGAATGAGATTCATATTTAAAAACTATCGTTAAAATTTAATGTACATAAATGTGCATTAAAACTATAGGTTATAAGAAAATGTGGTTAAACAACCAAATTAAACATATGATGTTTAATTAATTAATTAAGAAGTTAATTAATTCATGTGATTTAATTAAAACGTTTTTATATTAAAATAATTAAATATGATTTAATTATATTTTATTAATTAATTTAATATTTTTTAATTTTAAATTAATTAAAAAAAAAAAAAAGAGAACGTGTCATCAACACTTTCCCCACCACTTCCCTGTTCTTGTTGTTGGGGTGTATGTCCTAATCTCGTATAAGTTTGTAATATTCCATGTTAAAATAAATAAGAGTTATTTTTTCAATACGTTGTGTCTCGCATATTTATAAACTTAATCAAATAAACTAAGCTCCAGGGTCATTTTTTTATGACAGAACTAGAACTTCAACGGTGTGTAGTGGACACACGGAGAGGATCACGTTTGAGTGAATGACCCGAACGGTCTACAATATATGGATAGGGTTGGAGACCTAATCCTGGATACGTTGTGGATGCAATCCGCTTTTTTAATACAAACGAGGTGATCCAGCTCGTTCATGTGGTTGACATGCAAGAGGGAGCATCTTGTGCAATGAGATTGTACAAGTCTGGACCGTGAATTATTAGACTTACTGATGTAACACCCTTAATAGTATAAGACTAATATCTTCGTAGATGATCAATAGTGACTCTTCCTTAATCCAGAGCGTGTTATGGACTCCTGTCTGTGGGGGTCTGTCCTTTGACTAATACGAGTGAGAGTGGTCACAGTTACTCATCCAATATGCCTATCTTCTACGGGACAGGACAACGTTGGGAGCTGAGAAATTTACTACGCGAGATAGAATTCACTCGTTCCCGTATTACAGAAACTAGAGGGGTCGTTCCCTTAAGTGTTGTCTCCATGGGTTGGACAACGGGCGCCCATCCTCTCACTAGTCCGAGAGAAATGTTTTTATGGTTGGACCATGAACGTAGTTGTTCATTAGAGGAGTAAAGGTACTTAAGGAACAAGAGGTAGACATAGGGGTAAAACGGTAATTTGACCCAACAGTGAAGGGTCGACTCACGAGCATTGGTTATATCGATGGACACAACTTGTCCTACAGTGATGGGAGTGCAGCTACGGGCTATAGTGGAGTGTTACCGTAGCTAATGAATGTTGAATAACCAGGTCAAAGAGTTTGACAGGTTAATCTCGGATCATTGGAGCTCGTTATCTGCAGGTCTATTAGGTCCCTCGGTCGGCTCAAATTGGATAAATTGAGGGTTTACAGTTTGGTGTGAATTTCAAGTGTTCAAATTCATTAATTAGGTATTTATGTCATTTATATGTGATATAGTTGACATAATATATAGTTTGATGCGAATGAGATTCATAATAAACTATAGGTTAGCCTAATTGATTAATTAGTGCTAATTGGAGAAATTAAATTAAGAGAAATTAAATTAAATGTGATTCAATTTAAAATTCCACAATTATACAAATGAGATTTGTATAATAAGGTATGAGATACCTTATTATATTTAATATGTAAATATGATTTGCACATTATAAGGTTGTGGTAAAATGGTGAATTGGTGGAGATTTCAACTCCACCTCTCACCATTATTCAAAGGCTTTTGCAAGAAGCCTTTTGGTAAGACTTGCTCTGTTTTGGGAATTCTACATCCAAAGTGCTATATTTTCTCTCAAAGAACTCTCTCAATTCCTCTCTACAATTCTCCTCACCCGAAATCAAAGGGAGTCCCACTCACTCTCCCTCAACCTATCGAGAACATCCGAGAAGATCTTTCGGAGGTGTCCCTGCTGCTTAGTTCGAGGATCGTGTTGTGGAGATCGTTGGTACGAAAGGTGTTTGTGATTGGAGAAGAAAACATCGAAGAAGTGTTCTTCAACAAGTAAGTAGATTTACTCTCTGTTTTCTTCTTTTTACACCATGTTTAGCCTAGGACTAAAGTGTTTGATTCAATTTTAAGATATGTGTTGCACAACGAAACAATGACGTTTCACAACGTCTTCTGCTGCGGGAAATTCCAATTCCCTTCACTTCTCCCTTTCCTCATCGATAAGTTTGGGGAGTTGGGAGAAGGTTGGTTGATCGATGGTTTTTGGTGCAATTGTGAATTGCAAAAACACAAAAAATTTCTCTCTCTCTCGAAAACAATTCCCTGTACTTCCAATTGTTGGAAACCTTCCCACCTAACTTGGATCTAGGGAACTATGAGGGTAGGAAGTTCTCCGAGTGGTGTTGTCCTGTTTTACAGAGAAAAGAAGAACGAGTTCTTGTTGTTGTAGAATTCCAATTGCAAGGTGTTGCTGTGAACCTGTGAAACTACAAAGGTAATTCACTTAATTCATTTTAGTTTAGGTTATGTACAACATGTTTAATTTAGTTTTAACCATGCTTTAGTTTAATTTATTTTTCTTTGATAATTTGCCAATGTATGGGTTTTTGGAATAAACCAAAACAAACAAGTAATTCGATCTCAATTACACGTTTTCGCTGCTCACAGGGGCCTTTATAGGAAGGTTGGTTGAACGACTCAATAACTCTATTACAGACTCGATTTTGCATTTTTCACCTGAATCTCATACGATTCCTTTCAATTGGTATCAGAGCAATGCTTGTTTTGTTTTGGTTGAAACAAAATTGCATTGGTTATGTATGAATTGCACTTGGTTTGTTGTTAAACTGTTTAGGAAAATTTGGCCTTTAGTTTTATTTTTGATTTGATCAAATTGATGTAAAGGCCCTTGTGTTTTTTAGCATTAAAGTGCAAAATCGAGTCTGTAACAGAGTTATTCAGTCGTTCGCGACAAAATTCAGGCAATTTAGATGAGATTCGGATGAAAAATTGCATTCGGAAGCTGTTGTTTTCGAAGGAACAAGTTGTTGCTGCACCAGCAGCATTGCGACACCATGTGGCGTTGCAACGCCATTCATTAGCATTGCAATGCCGATGATCCATATCGATAGGGGATCTGAGGGGTAGCAGCATTTCAACGTCGTTTCATGGCGTTGCAATGCCCGATGTTGGACGTGAACGCAAGGATGCGGCGTTGCAACGCCGTGGCAGTAGCTGACTGAAGCAGACCGGTTCAACATTGGTTCGAGTGGTTTGGGTCGTGGTTGGTCCGATTCGAGCGGTTTGGCTCCAATTCAAGGCGTTTTGGATCGTTTTTGTAATAAAATTAGTGTATTTTTATTATTTATTGAACTTTACGGGCCAAATTTTTTGGTTTAACGACTATTTTCTTTATGAATGTCATTTAGAATTATTCCTACCTTAGGATAAACATGTTCATGCATTTTATCTATATAATTGTTATATGAGAATGATAAATATGCATGTCTATTTTTCATGAGTAATTAGTTATAAATGTTATAATTTGATTATATGAAAAATGAAAAGTATGGGGCATAAAATTACTTAGTTTAATATAAAATGTTATATTATTTAAGTAATTTGTATGATTCAAAGATTTGAATATCAATGTATTTCCAATTAGAATATGATTGTTGAAAATTTCACATAGTTCTTTGTAATAGGTTAATTATTAATATTTATAAGTGTTATAAATGGGATTTTAGAAATTATAACCTATAACAAAGAAATGCATGCAAACATAGAAACTTTGGTAAAATGAAATTAGTTTTAAAATGTTTAAAATTAATTAGACCTCAGTTTAATTTCTAATAGGATTAGAAATTAGTCTTACATAGTATTTTAAATAGTTTAAAATATAGTAGGATAAAAGGACATTGGTTATAAGGGAACTCTACCAGTGATGTTCTGTCTAAGGTTGGGGGTACTTAAGCTGACGATTAACGGAACACCTCCTACCTGGAAACTGACCTGGAACGAGAGTTGAATTCACCATAGTCTTGTTAGCATGCTTTATATCTAGGTAATTAAAATTTTTATTCACCTAGACATAAGTTTAAAAGACCTAGTTATAACAGTTATAATAGACATAGACTTAGATATACTACAACAAAAACTATCTTTCTTGACGCTTATAAGATGTCGAATTTTGCTTTACTTGACGTTTTTCAAGCCATCAAGGAATCCATCGTCAAGAATAATATACAATACGTGACACTTATAAAGTGTTATGTATAGTCTTTTTTTACGCTTATAATGTGTCATTTTTATCACGAAACCTTGACACTTTTTATTCGTCAAATGTAGTTTTATCTCTTGAAAAAGTGTCAAATTTGTGTTAATACGTGGGGTTTTCTCTATGTCAAATATATATTTATCTTGACGTTTTAAGAATGTCAAATATAAATTACTTGACGATTTAAATGAGTCAAATATAATTTTATCTTTACGTTTAAAAAATGTCAATAGGAATTAGATCTTGACACATTATACATGTCTTGTTGGTTTGTGTTTTTTTCAATCTATTAAATATTTCCTATTATCTTTAATTTTCTGCACTGTGTTCCAATAATTTGTTATATTGAAAAATGCATAATTTAATCAACCAATCTTCCCCACTTTTATAAATTTCACATCTTTAACAATATCAAACTATTAAGCTCATGAAAAATTCTCAAATTACAAGGATTTATCAAACCTCATGTCAACAATTCAAAAATTACAAGAACTATTGTAACGATCCTAAGCCATAAACTCAACTAACATTCAAGGAGGTTTACAAAACAAGAGAACTTTACATTCACTAGCCTAACACACTATAAAGGGTTTAAACATGATACTTATTGGCAACATTATGACCAAAACTTTAAAAACGTCACCATAATTCTGCAACACCTTTGTCACTCGCCAAGTAGTTGAGTACTACCTGCAAAACACAACATTAAGCAACAAGGGTGAGCATAAACATACTAAGTAAGCAACCTACCTCTAATAATTCAGAACTCTAAAACATGCAACGAGTGAATTTACTCAATCATGCCAACCCTTTTAAAACACAACGATCTCGAATACTGGCTACCCATATGCTGACTCCACTCACTCCCTCACATCCCGAATAGTGAAGGAAAGCAACCCTCAAGCTAATCCTAAGAAGCATGCTCAAAGGGAGGGAATGAGATCTAACCTACTGTCATAAACGTCGACCAAAGAGGATTAAGACGATTAACATACTTACAACACTTACAGGGGTTCGAAAAGGATTAAATGCACTTAGACATACCAAAATGGCTCATTCATGAGCCATTTTGGTATTTTAGGGTTTGAAGTTTGATTGAGCATGTTGCAACTTGTACTTGAAGCCATTAATGCATAGGATCATATCTCATACATAAGAAGAAATGCAAATAATGTAACCAAAAGAATTAAAATTTGGAGTTTGAATAACATATATGATGCATATCATGGTCACAACATTTGAGTATACCTCTTTGTTGGGAGTTAACTTACAAAGTCAATCAGAGACTCTATGAACCTCTCACAATAAAAAATGCAAGCATTGTCTTCCGTTGGGATCTATGTCCTAATCTCGTATATGTTTGTAATATTCATTATTGAAATAAATAAGACTTATTTGTTCATCACCTTGTGTCTCGCATATTTACAAACTTTATCTAATAAACTAAGTTGCGGGGTCATTGAATTATGAGAGAACTAGAACTTGAACGGTGTGTAGTGGACACACAGGGAGGATCACATTCGAGTTAATGACCCGAACGATCTACAACATACGGAAGGGGTTAGAGACCTAATTTTCGATACGTTGTGGATGCGACCCGCTTTGTATTAGATACAAACGAGGTGATCCAACTCGTTCATGTGGTTGATATGCGAGTGGGGGTATCCTGTGCAATGAGATTGTACAAGACCGGACCGTGAATTATTAGACCTATTGATGTAACACCGTTAACAGTATAGGACTAATAACTGCGTAGATGACCAATAGTGACTCGACCATAATCCTGAGCGTGTTACGGACTCCTGTCTGCGGGGGTCTGTCCTTTGACTAGTACGGGTGAGGGTGGTCTCAGTTACTCGCCCAATATACCTATCTTATCAGGGACAGGACCACGTGGCGAGCTGGAAACTTGACTACGCGAGATGGAATTCACTCGATCCCGACTTAAGGAAACTAGAGGGGTTGTTCTCTTAAGTGTTGTCTCCAGGCTTGGACAATGGGTGCCCACCCTCTCACTGGCCCGAGAGGGGTGTTGTTTATGGTTGGACCATACAACATTGTTGTTCATTAGAGGAGCAGTGGGACTTAAAAAGTAAAAAGTAAACACAGGGGTAAAACGGTAATTTAACCGAGCAGTGTCTAGGAACAATCTATCAAGGGTCAACTCACGAGCATTGGTTATATCAATGGACATAACTTGTCCTATAGTGATGGGAGTGCAGCTACGGACTTTAGTTGAGTGTTACCGTACCTAATGAATGTTGAATAACCAGGTGAAAGAGTTTGACAGGTTAGTCTCGGATCATTGGAGCTCGTCATCTGTAGGTCCATTAGGTCCCTCGGTTGGCTCAAACTGGATATATTGAGGGTTTACAGTTTGGTTTGGATTTGAAGTGTTCAAATTCATTAAAAGGGTATTTATGTCATTTATATGAGATATGATTGACATAATATATAGTTTAATGTAAAGATGCCTTGAATCTATTACAGCCTATAGTTACTTTGTCTACTACTGAGGCAGAGTATATGGCATTGACAGAAGCTATAAAAGAGGGAATATGGCTGAAAGGACTAGTTGGTGATCTTGGTTTACATCATGATCAAGCAATTATATATTTTGATAGTTTAAGTGCAATATGTCTTGCCAAGGATCAAGTTGATCATGAGAGAACTAAGCACATAGCTGTGAGGTATCATTTCCTAAGAAGCGAGAAGAGGGTGAAGGTGATGAAAGTTGGCACTTCTGATAATCCTGCTGATATGTTCACCTAGCCTGTTAAGTATGGCAAGTTCAAACATTGCTTGGACTTACTAAATGTCTTAAGCTGTTAGTGATCCCGTCTAGGGACACTCTGAGGCAAGGGAGAAAGTCTGGTAACCTTTGAGTTGCATCTGGTACATGTGTTATCTGTGAGAGAATTCAAGTCAAGGTGGAGATTTGTTAAGATGCCTTGAATCTGTTATCTGTCGGTTCCAATGACCAAGTAGGGGTGCCATATATAAACACTCTAAACACCTATCTGTTGTTTAATATGTTCTGTGTAATTTTGTTCTCTCAATTAATAAAATTACTCTCTCCCTCTGCTCGTGGATGTAGCTAACACAACGTTAGTGAACCACGTTAATATTGTGTGTGATTTTCTTCTTTGATACTTTTCGATTATCTACTGCCTTAGTTTTAACATTTAATGTGAATGAGATTCATAATAAACTACAGGTTAGCCTAATTGATTAATTAGTGCTAATTTAGAAAAATTGGATTGAGAGAAATTAAATTGAATGTGATTCAATTTAAAATCAACAATTATACAAATGTGATTTGTATAATAAGATATGAGATATCTTATTATATGTGTTATGCAAATATGATTTGCATAAACTAATGTTGTGGTAAAATGGTAAATAGGTGGAGATTTATCTCCACCTATCACCATTATAAAAGCACCTTTGCAAGAAGGATTGCTAAAGGATTTGCCATTTTTTGGAATCTCACCAAAAGTCTCTCTCTCAAATTCTCTCAATCTCTCTAAAGTTCTCTCTACCCCAAAATCAAAGGGAGTCCGACCACTATCTCTCTATCGACCGAGAACAACCGAGAAGATCAATTGGAGGTGTCCAATTTGTTCTTAGTTCGTGAGTTCGTGAGTCTAGAGATCGAGGGCACGAAGAGTTCGTGATCAGAGAAGGAAATCTTGAAGAAACGTTCTTCAACAAGTAAGTACCTTTTCCTTACCGTTTTTCCTTCATTTTATGCATGTTTAGCCTAGAATATATGAGATAGGTTTAAGTTTAAGAAACGTTTTTTACAACGATCACCACGACGATTCAAAGTCGTTTCCGCTGCGGGAGTTTCATTCCCTTTCATCTTCCTCTATCAAGCCATTTGCATCAACAAACTGATAATTTTAATCAGTTGAATTACTCATGAAGACTTCACCATCCAAATCATGGTTGCCAAAAGTAAGATGAAGAAAAATTTCTAATAGAAACAAACACAATTATTCATATTTGAATGAATAGCTACAAGAATATGATTATGGCTAAAATGTAGAACTTGGTAAATCAAAGTTGTCAACACATATAGAACCTTGAAAAGAAACCAATTCTATCTATAATATATACCCATTAACCTAAGCAACATTATTTGACAATGGCCCTACATTAACACAAGAAAAAGGGTTGAAATCTTGGCAACCCATCATAAACATATAATACCCCCAAAATGTATACAAGAGGTGCAATTAAATTAACACACACAATTAAAGTTATCAAAGTTTATTGAACATAAATAATAAAAACTAAACTAATTTATCAAAAATTCATGAACATAACATGTAATACCAACAAATTCTAGATCTAACTTAGGGTCATTATTAAACCTACACCATATGTGGTCCAAAAATTTCGACAGCATAATGACATAACTAGGATGTTCCAAAAATTTGTCCTTACACCTACGAAGCAAGAAAACACACTTCTAAACCAGACAACCAACAAAACACCACCATCTTCACCCTCTAGCTACATTTCAATCCATTTAACATACTTAGACCATATAAGCAATGACTAAATAAAAGTTTTACTTTAGCACTTCAAATAAAGTTTTTTTTTTCACTATGGAAGATTTTATGGGCAACCAATTAACAATTTTCATTATTGAAGCAAAATGATCAACTGAGAAAAATAACATTTAGATATAAATAGATACCACACACTTCTACAAAATGATGAAGTGTCTTACCAAAATAGCTACTTAGATAGGGACAGAGCTAAGAAAAATGAGACGTTCAACCAAACATATTGGAACTAAAATTGGGCACCCACCATGCAGGAACAAATAGTGATGCCTCTGCTGCAACAAATTTTGTAGTAAACTCGACCATTATGCCTGAAATTATAGCTTTGTTGCATTAATTACTTAACAAACTATTTTTGTTCCAATTTTTAACAAAAACATTATTCCAAAATTTATTTAAACGCATTATGGATATGAAACAATCACCATACTATGTTATATACCTTATGATAGAGTAAATAGCTAAATGTGGTTGACTTACGTATTCAATCTATGCAAACAACACAAAGCCATTGAATAGAGTGTTCTTCAAGTCTGTGCCAAGAGATAACCTTATTGATTTGCCAGCAGATAAAACAACAAACCTGTCCATTAGCCTAATAATGATTTTGTTTAGGATGGCACTGAATTTAGCATGACAAACATAGCAATAAAAGGGGTTTTAATGTCATCATTAAACTATATCAGTCTTCATCCTTAAATTCAGCCAATCTAATAGGTTGGAGAGGGCAAATGGATTTCGATCAAGCCTAGATATTCAGCATTATAAGAAAAATTCATGACAATTTGTGTTATTTTAGGAGCACAAGTTGATTAAATTTAATTATACCATAACCTATCAGAGTCATTTAAGGGAAGATAACTTAAACATAATGTAACTAATGAAATTTACGAAAAGATAACTCACAATTGATATGCTACACCCCTCTGAAACCATTTTTTACTTCTCTTCTTCAAAAGACTATTGACCCTCCTGGCATATTTTCAACTTCAGGCACATCCCACATTCCGTTTCCCCAAAATAAATGTAGTTAGTTCCAACAACATTTTCCTTTAGAAATCTCCAATATATAATGCAACTTTTTAAGGCAGAATCTCATTTTATCGTGATAATAAGACTACTTTACCCGTAACCTATCCTAGTCTACAAAAAAATGATCTTATCCATCCCTCGACGGGAATTACGTTACAAGACAACCCACACAACACACTCGTCACGAGGGCTTCACCTTCCTTTGGGGCAGGAGTTTAATACATAACATAGTTAAACAAGAGTAAAATGGGAAAACAGATAAAATTATCATCCATGCCCATTGTAAAAAGTAAGGTCTAATGATTTGAACATAATAAAGAAGAGGAAAAAAAAGAAAAAAGATAAACTCAGTAGATCCAATAACATAATCAATCATTGTCATCCAATTACTTTTGAGATCATCAAAAGAAATACTCCTTTTCTTTTCAAGAGTTTTAAGTAAAAAAAAAAAGAATCCCAACCCCTTTTGCAAAATGAATTACCTCAAAGACAAACACATAGTAGGAAAGTGCGACTTATAGTATTAAAATGCGACGTACTTGGTTGCTTTTGGAGTTATTGAGGTTGAAAATCTACTACAACAAGAAACTATATTAGGCCTTGAAGCTTGTCATCTCATGAGAACAAATATAGTATTACACCTACATGAAGATTCATTATTCCTTACCAAAAGAGTGTAAGTCATATAGCAAAACGATTATAACGATGAAACATGCTTTCATCGTTGAAAATAATAGTTGAAAAGAATGAACAAATAAAATATAATTACTAAGCCATATAGCCAAAAGATTATTGTTCCATTGTGTTGCAATCATTTTAGATAAACAGATTATGGTTTCATTTATGCATATTTTGAAGTTTCTTTAAGCTAAAAAATTATTAAAAGGCTATAAAATTATACCAAATTGCCAAACACTAGCTAAAATTCATCGCATACGCTTATATCTAAATGAAATCAATATTTGCTTCCTTGATTGAAGCATTCCAATGAACACATAGAGGTGGGTGGGAATCAAAGAAACAAAATGCCAAATTATGAGAACAAAACCAATTGATTGTACCTAACTGACAGCGGTGGTTTCCGGCGAGCGGCGGGTGGCCTCCGGCGAGTGGCGACGAGCGAATCATAAATCCGAGATGTCCGTGGTTCGATCTATCTAAAACCAAACTCCATTTTATGAGAACCAGGCTAAAACAGCACAAACCAAATAAACAAAAATCTAATGGGTTTAACTTACCGACGGTTGATTGTGTTTGTTGTCGGTGTGGACTAGTTGGGAGACGTGCTACCGACGACGAAGCGACCTACTGTTGGTGGTGAAGGAAGAGGCGATACAGAGTTGCTGTAACAGAGAAAAGGTGCGGCTTCGCTGTTGGCGGCGGGGAGAAAAGCTAACGGCAGACGAACGTACGAGACTGGCATTGAACGGGTGCGCGATGTATGTTGCAATACGAAGGAGGAGCCGAACGTAAGGTTGGCGGTGTTTCTGGTGGGTAAGGGCATTCAAGTTTCCTTCGGAGTGGATTCTCTGTGAAGGAATCGAATCTCGCAGCGGAAGCGATTGTGAATCGCGTGTTCGTGATTTCATTATATGGATTAACATCAAGAACAAATTAACTACGATTAAGCATACAATTTAGTTTGGACAGCAAATAAACATACCTTAAAAGAACACTTTCTTCACGTACTCCTTCTCCAACGATCACGATCTCAGCGACCCGAACACGACACGTATGATGATCCACCACTAGATCTTCTCCATTGTTCACTAGGTGAAGGAGGAAGGTGGGATCTTTTAGGAATGAAATATTGATCTTTTAGAGATAAGTATTTTGGAACTCTTTCCAACAACACAAGGAGTGAGCTTTTCTTACACAAATGGTATGTCAAATCACTTAAGCTCAAAGTTGCATCCCATGCAACTATTTATAGGAAAATAGGATAGAAATTACCATCCTATCTCTCATTCATCCTCTCATTAGTATACAGTTAATATGTGAATATAATTCACATTAAAACAAAATATTATATCACTTATATCACATATAATTGATATAATACCTCGCATATGAAATGGAACACTTCAATTTCACTCCTAACTTTATATCCTCAATATTACCATGTTGAGCCAACGGAGGGACCTAATGGACCTACAGTTCATGAGCTCCAATGATGTGAGATTAAATGATCAAAACTCTTTGATCCAATTAATTAATATTCATTAACTACAAGTCACTCCACTATAGACTTGTAGTTGCACTCTCCTCACTGTAGATTATATTGTGTCCATCGATATAATCATTACCCATGAATCAACCCTTCAAAGGTTGTTCATAATCACAGTTGGATCAAATTACCATTTTACCCCTATGATTACCTCTTTGTTCCTTAAGCACCACTGATCCTCTAATGAACAACAAGTCTATGGTCCTACCATAAACTCAATCCCTCTTAAGCTAGTTTAGAGAGTAGGGTCCTGTTGTTTAAGTCCTGGATTCAGTTCTTAAGGGAACAACCTATCTTATTCCTTAGTCTAGAAATGAGTGAATTCCATCTTGCAGAGTTAAGTCCCTAGCTACCTACGAGGTTCTATCCTTGAGAAGGTAGGCTTATTGAATCGGCTACAGGCTACTCTCACCCATACTAGTCTAAGGACAAACCCCTATCAGCAAAAGTTCTTAACTTGCTCAGGATTCAGGTCGAGCCACTAATGACCATCTATAAATTATCAGTCTTATCATGTTAACAGCGTTATATTGGTTAGACTTATAATTTGCAGTCCGGTCTTGTATAAACTCTTCATATAGGATGCCCCCACTCGCATGTCATCCACATGAATGAGTTGGATTACCTCATTTGTACTAACTACAAAGTGAGCCGCATCCATGGTGTTACCAGAATAAGGTTTCCAACCTTATTCTTATGCCATAGACCATTTAGGTTATACTCTTGAATATAATCCAAATAGTGTCAACTACACTGATATTCAAGATCTATTATAACCTTCGAGCTTAGTTTATTAGATTTATAAATCGAGAATATAATTTCATCAAACCAAATAACTCTTTATTCATTTGACTAAAATTACACAAGTTATGGCACATATCCCAACACTCCGAAAGCCAGCAGAAGCACGACGGTGGTGGAAGAAAGAAAGCGCGTTGTTATAGTGGAAGGCAAAGAAAGAGGGCGAGAGTTTTTCGATGGCGTCGTGGTGGTGGTCCGGTGGAAGGAGCGAGCCAAGAACCGACCTGGAAGATCTTCTGAGTAGCATTAGATAAATTTGTTGGGTGTTGAAATGGAGAGAAGAAGAACACGAACTCGCGAAAATGAGGGTTTTTGTGAAATGCACTTTCTTTTTTTTAATATTTTATTTTAATACAAAATTTCCTTGACATTTTTGAAATGTCAAGTATAAGATTAGTGTGAAAAATCTGAAAAGTTTCGTCAACCTCCGCCTATTTTTCATTTTCTTGACGTTTTTTGTTTAAAATACATGTTAAACATCAAGTAATTAAAAGTTGCAAATGTTAAGAAATGTAGTTTTTCTTGTAGTGATAGATTCTTTTAGCCAGAATCCGACTAAGTTAAACCTATACCCTAACTTTAGGAACTTCAGTGGGAGAAAACGAGATGTTCGCATCGAGTTTACTCTCACGTCCTCAAGAGTTCACACCGTGAGTTCCATGCTCGGTTACACAACGTCAATAGGGTGTCCCGCTAAGGGAAGTGTTTGCATGGTTTAATACCAAGGTGAATGAGGGAAGCCTCCATAGTAAATGGGAGAAGGGTGTGTGACAACATATCCTACGACCTCCTCCATTAGGTCGCACCGTGAGATTTCTATAGTTTGCCTGCTAGGTTGCCCTGGTGATGTAAAAATGTTGAGTGTCCTAAACTAATGTAAAGTAGAACTAGATTCTGACACTTTTACGACGTGCAAGTAAACACGGTCGAGTGTAGCAAGTGATAAGATAAGTATTGATCCCACAAGGACTAGCAGAATCTAAGTAAGTGAGTGCCCTAGAAATTATCCTTTAAATTTTTGGTAACATATGCAATTTGAAAAAAAATTAAACGTGCAATTAGTGATGCAAAAAGGTAAAGTACTTAAAACAAGATGCAAGTAATCAATTGAAATTAAACGTGAAAATAGAAGAATGCAAACGAGAGGCAAAGGGCAAAAGTTGAGATTCTATAATGAAAAAATAGACTTGGGTTAGGTTGTAACTCTCATGCTTTAATTGGAATAAAGATGTGATTAATTTCTCGAATTTACCTACTCATGTGTTCAAATGATTTTTTTCAAAATCACCAAGCTTTAAAACCTACAATCTGTCAATTGAGATCTAAATTATGCTCATGATTTAAGGTTCTAGGTGAGTGTATCATCTCTAATCAACTCAAGAATCTTAGAATGAAATTTTAGTTTTCTAATTCACTAGCTCTCTCAAGTTTATGAATTCTAGAGAAGTTAAAAAGACAAATTTTAATCCTCATGTAATGTTAAATTCAATAAAATTTCATAAATTTAATGAATGGCATCAACCATAAATTTATTCCAAAATTTACATTTGAGCACAACCTAACCCTTGCCTAAGAAAAACTAGTTCATGATAGAAATCGAATCACACATCTTTAATTTAAACATGTTTTCACTAATAAAGAAGTTCATATATAAAAATAGGTCAAAACAGCCACACAAACTGCTTAGAACAGTGAACAAATCAACCTCTAATTAGTGTATAAACAACCCAACAAAAGAAGTGATAATTGGCAAAAATAATAGGAAAAACACAAAAAGAAAGGGGACAATTTACACAGCAGGTAGCTTGAATTTGTTTCAGCAATTGCCTAGCAAAACACCTCGGTTTCTGGTAAAAAATAGTGCACTTTTCTTCAGCAATTGCTCCGGTTGGCCTCAGCATAGATCAACAAATTGCTTCAGCAAAAGGCTTCTCGGGTCCCTACTTCACAGTAGCCACGCGATTGCTTCAACAATCCTCGACAACCCCTCACGCCAGCAGTAACCTCACACCAATTGCATCAGCAAACCTTTCGGCAACTCCTTTTCTCTTCCCTATCAATTGCATCAGCAAAAGGTAGGTTGGTCCTCTCGGTTTTCCTCCTTTTGCTATAGCAAAATTGAAGGCTTAGCTTTTCTCTCGAATGCTTCAGTAGGTCAGATCTCTCGACTCCTTCCCTCTAAAATGCTACAACAAATGCCCCCTTGGTTTTTTGCTCCCTCACCCTTCACGTATGCTACAACAAAGAGTTTCTCCCAATTTCCTCTCTCTTAGCTGCTTCACGAATGCTACAACAAAGAATACCTCACGATCTCTCTCCCTTGGCCCTTCACGATTCCAGCGGCAACCCTCTCTTCTTTTCTTTTTATTCTCTTTAGTTCCTATTCTCACAAGGAGATGATGCTCTAGTTTGGTAATTACAAAAATTTCCTTAAGTGTAGAAAAACCATTTTTCCCTTCAGGTAAAATATCTAAAATGCCCTTAGGAACCCTTGTAATTTTTTACACATCTCCTCCACACAGAAAAATCTTTATACATCATTATCAGTCATAAATCAAACTAAATATGAAAAAGTTAAGAAAAGTCTCAAATTTCGGTCTATTACTTGTTAGCTAATATCTCCAAATTTCTTAAATTAAAGCATAAAAACATCAAAATTAATTTTTTCGAACCTAATGTTGAAATTCAAGATTTTGTAACTAACATTCACAATTTAGGGATAAAATAACATGAAGATCAATGAATTCTGTGCAATTCAAGTAGATTAAACACTAAATTAAAATTCTAGTAAAATTACTCTCCTATGGCGAGTTATCAAACCCCCAAACTTGAACTACTCATTGTCCTCAATGAGTTCTATTCCTAAAAATTTTAAAGACCTTCCAAGACTAAAATCAATTTGGTTAACTAAACAAGGGTTAAAGACTTATGCTCTAAGCTACAAGTTACCATTCCTTCAATGATTTCTAATTGGCTCACCCGGGGTTTTCTAGTTACACTTATGCATCAATAACCAAGAGCAAACCAACTAGGATTCGACACCTACCCTCAAGCTCAGCCACTAGAATCCTAATCATTCAAATCAAGCAGCTCATAGTTAAAGATAAGTCACACTCCAAAACTCGCATGACTACAATTTTATGATCATTCCTTTTTATTTTTCTATATTTTTTTCTTTTAAAAAAAACAAATATATACATTATTCCCTTCCACTTCCATAAAACTCACTACTTAGGGCTAGATTTTGTTTCTTTTTTTTTTTACACTCCTGTAGTTCTTAGAATGACACACGTTGTTAGCGCAACGCACCTAAGCAATGGGAACAGACTTCTTGCTTGATACCTTCACTCCAAGAGGCCAACATGGTTAGTGCCTAGACCCCCAGACATTGAGCACAAAGTTGCCTGAACTGACTTTAAATAACAAAATAAGTAGCATATTGTTTTCTAGCCTAATGAAGTTTTAGAGAAATGGAACGTTTGCACACTCTTTCTTTCTTTCTCTTTTTTTTTTTTCCTTAAAAAAAATACGAAGAGTTTACCTTCCCCCCAAACATAGAGTACTCAATGTCCTCATTGAGTTAGGGAGGTCGGGTAACTCCCACGAACATGAAACGATCACAAATTTGGAGTTTACTAATTTTGGAGGGCTCTAAAAAATGTATGGGTTACCTAACTTGTCATGGCATCTAGCTTTTGAAATTTTTGGCCTAGGAGTTGAATCCTAACTAGTTTGATTGACACACTAACCAGAAGCGCACTAAAGAACCCTCATGACGACCTCGAGAAATGTAAACCCGAGATCTTTCTTTGGAATTTCCTAAAAAAAAATAAAAAAATAAAAGAAATAAATAAAATGAAGGAAATGTTTGGTTTTGGTTTTGTTTTAAAAATAAAAGAAAAAGAAAAGAAAAGAAAGAGGGAAAAAGACAAAGAAGAATTAAAAGAAAAGGAAAGTGGTGGTGGGAACTTCACCACCGTTTGGAGTTTTTTAAAAGCAATTTTAATCCATTTACATCCAATTTTGCTTTCATTTTCATCAAAGAGAAGAGGGACTTCGAGGGAGGAACAGAAAGGAAGAAAAAGAGGGGAACAAGTGATCAACTCAGCCCTATTCTGATATTCTGATCATTTCGAGCTCAACTAAAAGAGGTAAGAGTTGAGGTTTTGTTCTTGAAAGTTAATTCATTTTTTAACAAAGTTCATGAAGGAAACTCCAGCCAATTCTGATCTTAAGCTACTGCTTTGTGATGAGGAAGGCAGAAGACAGAATTTGTTGTCAAATCCGTGAAGCCTCTGGTGTTTTTGTTGTATTGATCTATATAGTTGGATTCAGAAGCTCTAATAGGAATGCTTCGAAAGCCTATTGAATTTCCTACACCTTTCATGAAGAAATCATGAGTAGAAAATGATTGGAAGATGTTGTAAATATCAGGTCAAGTTTCGGGTTCCAGCAGGAAATCAAATCTGGAACAGCAGGAAGTTGTTTTTAGGGAAGACGCTTTCGAGGTATTTTCGAGCCAATCTGTTGAGAATCTCAATTTTATGTCTTCATATGATTTTTAGAGGGTTCAAAAATGAATAATTTAGTATAAAGTAAATCTTTTTTGGATTAGTAATGAAGAAGTTATGACTATTTGAACACAGGGTGTAAAATCTGTAAAATTCTGGAAATTTTAATGGTGTGTTTTCTTGTATTTTAAGGTTAAAAACCATGAGCTCGAAGTTCTAATGCTTGAATTTGGTTTGTTTGACAGGCCAAGAGGAAATAGGTCAAGTTTACGGGCCAAGGTTCTAGTTTAAACACTGTGAGTGACAAAACGAACTTCAAAAATGATCGTTATGTTGAATGATGCCTTAAGAAATGCAAGTTTTGCTAGAATGAAAGGGTTTCAATGTTTTATGTTTTCTTTTTGAACACATGTTTATGAGCATTCATGTTTTCCTAGAAATGTTCTCAAGTTCTCGATGTGAGCCTAGATTTTCCGATGAACTTATTCATGAGCATATGTTTATTGTTTGTCGAAATGTATGAAAATGTTATGATTTCAAGCAAGTATGTACTAGCAAGTATGATTTAAAGATTTCCAGTTTTATAAACAAGCTGAGTAAGCTTGAGTTTTATGAAAGAAAAGATAAGCATGCATGTTCAAATATTTTTATGAAGTTTTCTGAGATATTCAGCCCGAGGCTTTATGGTACCATGTGCACACAGGTCATATTCTGTTGTCGACGTTGAGTGTACTCCGTGACAACAATGTTGTCGTGAGTGCTGGGCGGGCCCCACTACGACAAAGACGATGGGAGTGTTGGGCGGGTCCCACTACATCGTAGAATAAACGTTGGTTGTACTGGTCGTGCTCTACACAACGTGGATTGTGACATGTTTTAAAAAGAGTTTATATCATTTACATGCCTTACGAGATTTTAACGATAAACTTGCTGGTTTTTCTGAAAATCTATTATGATTCCACGTTTATTTTAACATTTGATTACAAATGCATATGCTCATTAGTTTTCAGGTGACATGTTTTACAAGTTAAAGATTTTATACTCAGTCACTCATTGAGCTTCATTGCTCATTCTTTCAATGTTTTCAAACCTTTTCAGGTAGAGAACGAGCTCTTGGTACCTGACATCCTACCATAGTCTGCTGAAGCTTCATAAGTTTGATATTTTGTACGTGGCTGGTGTTGTATAGCAAGTCCATATGTTTTGTAAATTATTTTGAGAGAACTATGTAGTTATAGTTGTTTGTACATTGGAGGTTGTATAAACAGTGGTTTGGCATGTTTTAGGTTGTGATGCACTTGCTCGTTTAAGTTTTCAAAAGAGAGACTTAAGAAGAGTTTCTCCTCATGTATGTTTTATAGTTGTCCAGTTTCCGCTGTGTTAAGTTTAAAGTGTTCCATATGTGAACATAGTATGTTTATCAAGTAAAGCAGAGTCAGCAGGTATTGTTAAGAGGTAACAACGTCTGTTTGCTTCACGCCGCCTTTCGGGCTAAGTTAGCAGGTAGTTCGAGAGGGGGTGTGACAAGAAACATCAAACAAGATAGCACACTCTTGCCTGAAGTACAAGCTACAACTCTTATTTTCATTAACCCTAAGATTTTCCCTTAACTTTTAATTTTCAAGGAGATGCACACCAAGTTTTTACAATAAACATCACACTTTTTATCATTGAAAAACATGCAGAAACTTGATTTTTATACAACGGACAACAACCATCTTTCCTATTTTTTTACATGCTTAAACATAATGAATCAACTACTTACATCATGCATATCAAAAACTATGAAAACCAGCAACTAAACATGGAATCCGGTAGTCAAAATAGATCATTTTGAAGTCATAAAGCAAGTAAATAACTTCATAAACACACAGGCATGCAACACCCTATAAACGCTAACAACACACAGTCTCATCGACAGAAAAATTTTCAATTAAACCCAAAATCAGATTGAAAACAACACATCTCCCCCTCATGCTTAAAGCACACATTGACCTTAATGTATAAACTACTCACTTAAGCATGTTAAGGACAACTAATAAAGATGGAAGGGAGAACAATACTGCCCTGAATCGAGGAGACCTACACTAAAGCGCATATCAATCACTAAACCCAAGGGAGCTACTAAATAGGCAAGGGTTATTTATTCAACTAAAACAGAAGCAAAAACAACTAAAAAGAAAACAATAGAAATAATCCTTGGGTTGCCTCCCAAGAAGCGATTGTTTAGCATCATTAGCTTGACGTAGTACACGTCGGCTTGCCAAGGTACATAAAAATTCTCCCATTTCTTTGGGCCTCTCTTCCTCGAATCAACAAAACAAATCAATGCTAGCAAGAATGCTAGCTTCTCATGAGAGTCCGAAACAAATATATTTTTCGATTTTTCATATAATAAAGGAAAAGAAGGAAAAACAACGAAGTAAACATTTTTTGATTTTTTATTTGATAAGAGAAAATAAGGAAAAACAAGCAAAATAAACAGACTCACACAAAGACACTGACTCGAGAGAATAGAAAGAAAAACACTCACCAATAAGAGAAAAATCAGAAGATAGAATTTTCATAGACTCAAAAGCCTCAAACTCTACCTCCTGGCCTAACTCAGTAGGCTCGACTTCTTTCCCACTCTCACTAACTCCATCCTGGTGTGTGCTAAGAGGTTCTAGTTCTTTTACATCTAAAGCACAATCTTCTAAATTCGCATACTCAAAAAAATGTGATGGACTAGGATCCTGAAGGTCTATCAGCGGGTAAGTGATCAAGTGACTCACCGAACTATCTAAGGGTGTGGGTCCTCCTTCAATGTCTTCCCTAGGTTGCTCAACCTCAGACGAGTCTAAATACATTTGTTCTTTAAAGGAGACAAGTGTATCCGTTAGGCGTTGAATTTACTCCCTTATTTGACTATTCCTCTTTTTTGTGGTTCTCATATAATCTAATAACGACGTTTTAAGGGAAGATTCGTCTTCTACCTAAGTTTCTTGAACATGGGAAGGATATGGCTCAAAACCCCTAGGATATGGTTCATAGGCCCAATTGCTCTGATTATTATCATACATAGGATTCCCATAAGTCATAGGGTTAGTATGATAGTAATTAGGCATTTGGTAGCCATACGCTCCATTTTCCTCATTAAAAGACTCTAAGTTGGCAAAGGGATGATCATAAGAAAAAGAACTACACTGTGTTTGCTCATTGGGCACAAACGACCACCCAAAGTTATCATAAGCCATAATAAAGTAATGAAGCAATTATAACAAGCTCATAAACACGATATGCACCAACACAGCCAGAAAAAATATTCTAAAAAAAACAAAATCCTACAAAGCTTAAAAGAAAAGAAAATTTCACATATTTCACAAAAAAGATGCAAAACTAGTCCCCGACAACGACGCCAAAAACCTGATGCGAAAATGTTGAGTGTCCTAAACTAATGTAAAGTAGAACTAGACTCTGACACTTCTACGACCTGCAAGTATACATAGTCGAGTGCAGCAAGTTATAAGATAGTGCCCTAGAAATTATCCTTTAAAATTTTGGTGTAATATATGCAATTTAAAATAATTTAAACGTGCAATTAGTGATGCAAAAAGGTAAAGTACTTAAAACAAGATGCAAGTCAATTGAAATTAAACGTGAAGATAGAAGAATGCAAACGAGAGGCAAAGGGCAAAAGTTGAGATTCTATAATGAAAAAGTAGGCTTGGGTTAGGTTGTAACTCTCATGCTTTAATTGGAATAAAGATGTGATTAATTCCTCAAATTTACCTAGTCATGTGTTCAAATGATTTTTTTTCAAAATCACTAAGTTTTAAAACCTACAATCTCTCAATTGAGATCTAAATTATGCTCATGATTTAAGGTTCTAGGTGAGTTAATCATCTCTAATCAAATCAAGAATCCTAGAATGAAATTTTAGTTTTCTAATTCACTAGCTGTCTCAAGTTTATGAATTCTAGAGAAGTTAAAAAGGCTAATTTTAGTTCTCATGCGATGTTAAATTCAATCAATGACATCAACCATAAATTTATTCCAAAATATACAGAACATAACTCTTGCCTAAGACAAATTAGTTCATGATAGAAATCGAAACACACATCCTTAATTTAAATATCCTTTCACTAATCAAGAAGTTCATAGATAAAAACAGCCCAAAACAACCACACAAACTGCTCGTGAACAAATCAACCTCTAATTAGTGTATAAACAACCCAACAAAAGCAGTGATAATTGGCAAAAACAGTAGGCAAAAGCACTAAAAGAAAGGGGACAATTTACACAACAGGTGGCCTGAATTTGCTTCAGCAATTGCCTAGCAAAACACCTCAGATTCTTGTAAAAAAATAGTGCATTTTGCTTCAGCAATTGCTCTGGTTGGCCTCAACACAGATCAGCCAATTGCTTCAACAAAAGGCTTCTCGGGTTCCTACTTCACAACAGCCACGCGATTGCTTCAGCAATCCTCGACAGCTTCTCACGCCAGCAGCAACCTCACGCCAATTGCTTCAGCAAACCTCTCGACAACTCCTTTTCTCTTCGCTATCAATTGCTTCAGCAAAAGGTAGGCTCGTCCTCTCGGTTTTCCACTTTTTGTTGTAGAAAAATCAAAGGCTTACCTTTTCTCTCGAGTGCTTCAGCAGGTCAGATCTCTCGACTCTTTCCCTCTCAAACGCTACAGCAAATGCCCCTCTCAGTTTTTCGCTCCCTCACCCTTCACGATTGCTACAGTAAACAGTGCCTCCCAATTTCTTCTCTCTCGTTTGCTTCACGAATGCTTCAGCAAACAATACCTCACGATTTCTCTCCCTTGGCCCTTCACGATTCAAACGGCAACCTTCTCTTCTTTTCTTTTTATTCTCTTTAGTTCCTATTCTCACAAGGAAATGATGCCCTAGTTTGGTAAATACAAAAATCTTAAGGGTAGAAAGACCATTTTGCCCTTCGGGTAAAATGTCTAAAATACCCTTAGGAGCTCTTGTAATTGTTTACACATCTCTTGCACACAGAAAAATCATCATACATCATTATCAATAATAAATCAAACTAAATATGTATAAGTTAGAAAAATCTCAAATTTCGGTCTTTAATTACTTGTTAGCTAATTTCTCCAAATTTCTTAAATTAAAGCATAAAAACATCAAAATTAATTATTTTCGAACCTAATGCTTAAATTCAAGATTTTCTAACTAACATTCACAATTTAGGGATAAAATAACATGAAGCTCAATGAATTCTATGCAATTCAAGTAGATTAAACACTAAAATTTTAGTAAAGTAACTCTCCTATGACGAATTATCACCTGGAGCAGTCAATCCCTACAGAGGACCTGACTATAGGGATCGGAACACCGCGAACTCCCGAAATGGATAGGGTCTCTTAGGTAATTTGCCAACAGTTATCTTTCTTAATAGTATAATGTTGGCTCGGACCTATTGGATCTGAAAATGCTAGGGTCACATTTACGAGATAAGTTAAGCTAGTTAACAAGTCCTTGACCAAACAAACGGTAGCTAAGAATCATCGGGACATGAGATGTTCTGGTAGTGATAATTTGCTGAGAAAGTCTCAATTCATGGGAGGAGTGACTGACCACCCGACGGTGGCTTTTATTCTAAACCTTTGAAGTATCGTTGCAAAATTAAAGGTTTATTTTAAACATTAGGGTTCTTTAATAATTTTGCTAAAATTGATTGGGTTGTAATGAGTTTCAAAAGGCATAACTAATGAGAATTATTTTGTAATTTTAGCATGTCATCCTCTATTATAGCCTTACTCAAAAGTGAACCTTGAACTGGCAAAAATTATACTACGTGGAAGTCCAACCTGAATATGATTCTGGTTGTTGACGACCTTCAATTTTTACTGACTGAGGAGTGTCCTCATGTCCCGGCTCGAAACACTCCCCAAGCTGTTAAGGATGCGTATGACCGCTGGATCAAGGCCAATGACAAGGCCAAGGTTTATATTTTTGCTAGTGTTTCTGAAGTTTTGGCCAAAAAGCACGAGGGCATAGTCTCAGCTCGTGAGATCATTAAGTTAATTGCAGAACATGTTCGAACAACCATGTAGACAGCTTCGACATGAATCCCTCAAGTACGCTTATAACTCCCGTATGAAGGAGGGGTCTTCAGTGAGAGAACATGTTCTCGATCTGATGGTCCACTTCAACGTGGCATAAATGAACGACGCAGTCATAGACGAGCAATGTCTTGGTTCATTCATCCTGAAATCTCTTCCGAAGATTTTCCTGCAATTCCGCAGCAATGCAGTGATAAACAAGAGAGAGTATAACCTGACTTCCCTCGTAAATGAGCTGCAGACTTACTAGTCTCTTATGGAAAATAAGTTACAGGTTGATGGAGAGGCAAATTTGTTTGCCCATTCCAAGAGGGTCCAGATGGGTTCATCCTCTGGAACCAAGTCCTGCAGTTCCTCTGCTGGGATTAAGAAGGCTCAGAAGAAGAGAAAATGAGGAAAGGGGAAGACTTCTGCTACTGCAGACAGTGAGCTCAAAGAGAAAAGGTAAATGTGATTTACTTGTTCTTGAAACATGTTTAGTGGAAAATGATGACTTTACCTGGATACTTGATTCAGGAGCCACTAACCACGTTTGCTCTTCTTTACAGGAAACTAGTTCCTTCAAGGAGCTCGAAAAAGGTGAGATGACGCTCAGGGTGGGAACGGGAGACGTCGTCTCAGCTCGTGCAGTGGGAGATGTAAAGCTGTTCTTTAGAGATAAGTTTTTATTTTTGCAAAATATGTATATAGTTCCTAAAATTAGGAGGAACTTAATTTCTATCTCTTGTCTAATTAAACATATTTATTGTATTTCCTTTTTATGCAATGAAGCGTTCACTTCAAAGAAAGATGTCAATATTTATTCTGCTAAATTAGAAAATGGCTTATATGTACTTAAACTGAATCAAACAAAATCAATTTTAAATCAAGAGATGTTTAAAACATCAAATACTCAAAGTAAAAGGCAAAAAAATTCACAAAATAATAATACCTATCTTTGGCATCGTAGACTTGGTCACATAAATCTCAACTGGATTGAGAGACTAACTAAGAATGGACTTCTAAACAAGTTAGAAGATGATTCTTTAACTTCGTGGAAGGAAAAATGACTAAGCGACCTTTTACTGGAAACGGTTATAGAGCCAAAGAGCCATAAGAACTTATACACTCGGATCTTTGTGGTCCAATGAATGTAAAAGCTCGATGAGGGTACGAATATTTCATCTCTTTCATATATGATTATTCAAGGTATGGTTTTCTATACCTGATGCATCATATGTCCTAGGCTCTTGAAAAGTTCAAAGTGTACAAGGCTGAGGTAAAAAATACATTAGGGAAAATCATTAAGACACTTCGATCTGATCGAGGTGGAGAGCATATGGACATGATATTCCAGGACTATTTGATAGAATATGGAATCCAATCACATCTCTTAGTGCCTAATACACCACAACATAATGGTGTATCTCAAAGAAGAAATAGAACCTTGTTAGATATGGTTCGATCTATGATGAGTTATGCGCAGTTTCCTTACTCATTTTGGGGTTACGCAGTAGAGATTTCGGTTCAAATCTTGAACATTTTTCCATCAAAAAGTGTTTCAAAAATCCCTTTTGAATTATGGAGGGAGTATAAACCTAGTTTACAACACTTCAGGATTTGGGGTTGTCCAGCACACGTGCTAGTGAAAAACCCAAAGAAATTGGAACTTCATTAAAAAAATTTCCAATTTGTTGGCTACCCTAAAGAAAATAAGGTGTTTGTATTGACAAACGCCACTTTCTTGGAGGAAGATCACGTAAGGAATCATAAACCGCGTAGTAAGTTAGCATTAAATTAAGCTATAGAAGAGCCAACAAGACTTGTTGACCAGGCTGGACCTTCATCAACAGTTGATGAAGAAGCCGACACATCGAGTCAATATCGTTCTTCTCAATCGTTGAGAATGCCTCGACGAAGTGGGAGGGTTGTTTCTCAATCTGACCGCTACTTGGGTTTAATTGAAAATCAAGTTGTCATATAGGATGACGGTGTAAAAGATCCATTGTCATATAAAAAGGCAATGAATGACGTAGATAAGGACCAATGGACCAAAGCCATGGACCTGTAAATAGAGGTAATGTACCTCAAGTCAGTTTGGGAACTTGTAGACCAGCCTGAAGGGGTAAGACCTATAGGGTACAAATGGATCTATAAGAGAAAGAGAGATGTAGCCAGAAAGGCACAGACCTTTAAGGCTAGACTTGTAGCAAAGGGTTTTACCCAAAGGGAAGGAGTTGACTATGAGGAAACTTTTTCCCCTGTTGCTATGCTTAAATCTATAAGGATAATCTTGTCTATAGTCGCATTTTATGACTATGAGATCTGCCAAATGGACTTCAAGACTGCCTTTTTGAGTGTTAATCTTGACTAGAGTATCTATATGTCTTAGCCCGAACGATTCATACCCCAAGGTCAGGAGAAAAAAGTTTGCAAGCTCAATCGATCCATTTATGGGTTGAAACAAACATCCAGATCTTGGAACATAAGATTTGATACTGTGATCAAGTCTTATGGCTTTGACCAAAACGTTGATGAGCCTTGTGTTTACAAAAGAATAATCAACGACAAAGTAGCATTCTTAGTACTTTATGTGGATGATATCCTACTTATTGGAAATGATGTAGGATACCTAACTTACATAAAAAATTGGCTAGCGACCCAATTCCAAATGAAAGATTTGGGGGAGGCACAGTATGTTCTTGGGATTCAAATTTTCAGGGATCGCAAGAACAGAACGCTAGCTCTGTCTTAAGCGTCCTATATCAACAAAATGTTGATCCGAAATTCCAAGAGGGGTTTATTACCTTTCAAGCATGGAATTCATCTGTTTAAGGAATAGTGTCCTAAAACACCTCTAGAAGTTGAGGATATGAGACATATTCTCTATGCATCGGCAGTAGGTAGCTTAATGTATGCTATGCTATGCACGAGGCCAAACATTTGTCATGTAGTGGGAATAGTCAGTAGGTATCAATCCAATCCAGAGTTAGACCACTGGACCGCAGTTAAAAATATCCTCAAGTATCTCTAGAGGACGAAGGACTATACACTTGTGTATGGGTCTAAGGATTTAATCCTTACAGGATACACTGATTCTGATTTTCAGACCGATAAGGATTCTAGGAAATCCACATCGAGATCAGTTTTAACCCTTAACGGGGGGCTATAGTGTGGCATAGCATCAAGCAAGGATGCATTGTTGACTCCACCATGGAGGCAGAGTATGTAGTTGCTTTTGAAGCAGCTAAATAGGTTATTTGGCTAAGGAAGTTCTTGACTGATTTGGAAGTTGTTCCAAATACGGAATTTCCCATCACCTTATACTGTGACAAAAGTGGTGTGGTAGCAAACTCACAGGAACCTCGTAGCCACAAGCGAGGGAAGCACATCGAGAGAAAGTATAATCTCACTCGAGAGATAGTGCATCGAGGGGACGTGATAGTCACGAAGATCACTTTGGAGAAAAACATAGTTGATCGATTTACGAAGACTCTCACGGCTAAAGTGTTCGAGGGTCATCTAGAGAGTCTAGGTCTACGAGACATGTACATAGGATAATCTAGGGCAAGTGAGAGATATGTAATGGGTATACAGATGCCCTAGTTTATTATATTTTTTATCTCTGTAACCACTGTTTTAGATTGTAATGTACCCCACTAGAGTTTTAGTTCAAGTGGGAGTTTGTTGGGATTTGTGCCCTAAGACTCGTAGTTTGTAAATAATGTTCTAATTAATTTAATAAAGTGTTATTAGTATCAATAAAGAGTTACTGTTCATTATTTACTATATTGCCCTTTTATTAACTCTAAATCCAATAAACTAACATCCAAGGTTGTAATATGTCTCTTGAACTGATGTAGTGTACATTTAAGGATCTCAGTTCGAGATACAGCCTAAAGGGTCTATAATAAGGGGATAAGGCTTGGGTACCTTACCCTAGTAATACTATGGATATGACTCACTTTGTATGTGATACAAACACAGTGATCCTAACGTGTTCGTGTAGACGACATGTGAGTGGGGATATCCTATGTGATGAGATTGCATAAGACCAGACCACGAATAGTAACCGCTAGGTGTAACTTTGTTGACTAGTACTTAGGTTTCTATTTCATTGGGATGACCTAGGAAACTTGATCTCGATCCTGAGCAAGTTACGGACTCCTGTTTGTGAGGGATTGTCCTTTGACTAGTATGTGTGAGAGTGGCCCGAGTCGCCGACTCAATAAGCCTACCTTCTTGGTGACAAAATCGAGCAAGATGGAATTCACTCCTTCCTGCCTTTTTAGGTAGGTAGATGAATGTTCCCTTAAGTGGTATCTCCGGGACTTGAACAAATAGTCCAACCCTCTCATTGGCCCAAGAGAGGACTTCTGTTTGTTGGTAGGACCACAAACAAATTGTTCATTAGAGGAACACTGAGACTTAAGGTAAAAGATGTAACCTAGGGGTGAAACGGTAATTTGACCCATCTGGTGTTACGAACATTCATGAAGGATTGACTTGCTGTTATTGGTCTATATTCGTGGAAACAGAAATATATCTGCAATGAGAATAGTGCAACTGCGGGGCCTTAGTGGAGTGTTCCCGCAGTTAACGAATGTTGATTAGGAGGTTAATGAGATTAACCGAATAATCTCGTATCGTTGGAGCTTCTGATTTTGTAGGTACATTAGGTCCACTTTCAAGCTCGTAAAGGGTTCTTAGAACGTTTGAATTTGAAATGTTCAAATTCATTTAGGGAATAAACATTAATGTATAAAGATACATTATAATATAAAGTTTTAGAACTTTATATTATAAATTTAATTTGAATATGATTCATATTAAATTATATGTGAGAATTAAATATTTGAAAGAGTTCAAATATTATTTTAAATGTGAATGAGATTCATATTTAAAAACTATAGGTTAAAATTTATTGTACATAAGATGTGCATTAAAACTATAGGTAATAAGGGAATGTGATTAAATAACCAAATTAAATATATGATGTTTAATTAATTAATTAAGGAGTTAATTAATTCAATTAATTAAATGTGATTTAATTAAAAATGTCTTTTATATTAATATAATTAAATATGATTTAATTATATTTTATCAATTACTTTAATATTTTTTATAATTTTAAATTAATTAAAAAAAAGGGGGAACGTGTTATCAACACACGTTCCCCACCACTTCCCTGTTCTTTTCCCTTTCTCCATCAATAAGTTTTAAATCATGAGATGTTTAAAACTTCTAATACTCAAAGTAAAAGGCAAAGAATTTCTCCAAACAATAATACCTATCTATGGCATCTTAGACTTGGTCATATAAATCTCAACCGGATTGAGAGATTATCTAAGAATGGACTTCTAAACAAGTTAGAAGATGATTCTTTACCTCCTTGCGAATCATACTTGGAAGGTAAAATGACTAAACGATCTTCTACTGTAAAAGGTTACAGAGCTATGGAGCCCTTAGAACTTATACATTCGGATCTTTGTGGTCCGGTGAATGTTAAAGCTCGAGGAGGGTACGGTTATTTCATCTCTTTCATAAATGATTATTCGAGGTATGGTTATTGATACCTAATGCATCATAAGTCTGAAGCTCTTGAAAAGTTCAAAGAGTATATGCCTGAAGTAGAAAGTGCATTAGGGAAAACCATTAAAACACTTCGATCCGATCGAGGTGGAGAGTATATGGATTTGAGATTCCATGACTATTTGATAGAACATGGAATTAAATCTCAACTCTCAGCACCTAATACACCACAGCAAAATGGTGTGTCAAAAAGGAGAAATAGAACCTTATTGGACATGGTTAGTTCTATGATGAGCTATGCTCAATTGCCTGCCTCGTTTTGGGGATACGCAGTAGAGACTGCAGTTCAAATCTTGAACACTGTTCCATCAAAGAGTATTTCAGAAACACCCTTTGAATATGGAAGGGGCGTAAATCGAGTTTACAACACTTCAGGATTTGGGGTTGTCCGACACACGTGCTAGTGACAAACCCAAAGAAATTTGAACCTCATTCAAAATTATGCCAATTTGTTGGCTATCCCAAAGAAACGAGAGGTGGTCTTTTTTATGACCCACAAGAAAACAAGGTGATTGTATCGACAAATGCCACGTTCTTGGAGGAAGATCGCATGAGGAACCATAAACCGCGTAGTAAATTAGTACTAAATGAAGCTACAGATGACCAACAAGAGTTGTTGATCAAGCTGGACCTTCATCAAGAGTTGATGGAGAAGCCATCACCTCTAGTCAGTCTCGTCATTCTCAACCGTTGGGAATGCCTCGATGCAGTGGGAGGGTTGTTTCCCAACCTGACCGCAACTTGGGTTTAGCTGATACTCAAGTCGTCATACCTGATGATGGCATAGAAGATCCATTGTCTTAAAGACAAGCAATGAATGACGTAGACAAGGACCAATGGATCAAAGCAATGGATCTTGAAATGGAGTCAATGGACTTCAATTCAGTATGGGAACTTGTAGACCAACCTGAAGGGATAAGACCCATAGGGTGTAAATGGATCTATAAGAGAAATTGAGATCCAACCGGAAAGGTACAGGCCTTTAAGGCTAGACTTGTAGCAAAGGGTTTTACCCAAAGGGAAGGAGTGGACTATGAAGAAACTCTTTCCCTTGTTGTTATGCTTAAGTCTATTAGGATACTCTTGTCCATAGCCGCGTTTTATGATTATGAAACTTGGCAAACGGATGTCAAGACTGCCTTTTTTAATGGTAATCTTGACGAGAGCATTTATATGTCTCAACCCAAAGGGTTCATAACCGAAGGTCAGGAGCAAAACGTTTGCAAGCTCAATCGATCCATTTATGGGTTGAAATAAGCATCCAGATCTTGGAATATAAGATTTGATGTTGCGATCAAGTCTTATGGTTTTGACCAAAATGTTGATGAGTCTTGTGTTTACAAGAGGATCATCAACGACAAAGTAGCTTTCTTAGTGCTTTATGTGGATGATATCCTACTCATTGGGAATGATGTAGGATAACTTACTGACATAAAGAATTGGCTCGCGACCCAATTCCAAATGAAAGATTTGGGAGAGGCACAATATGTTCTTGGGATTCAGATTTTCAGGAATCGCAGGAACAAAACGCTAGCTCTGTCTCAAGCATCTTATATCGACAAAATGTTGTCCCGATAGTCGATGCAGAATTTCAAGAGGGGCTTATTACCCTTCAGACATGGAGTTCATCTGTCTAAGGAATAGTGTCCTAAGAAACCTCAAGAAGTTGAGGATATGAGATGTATTCCCTATGCCTCTGCAGTAGGTAGCTTAATGTATGCAATGTTGTGCACAAGGCCAGACATTTGCTATGCTGTGGGAATAGTCAGTAGATACCAATCCAATCTAGGGTTAGACCACTGAACAGCAGTTAAAAATATCCTCAAGTATATTAGGAGAACGAGGGACTATACGCTTCTGTATGGGACTAAGGATTTGATCCTTACTTGATATACTAATTCTGATTTTCAGACCGATAAGGATTCTAGGAAATCCACATCGGGATCTGTTTTTACCCATAACGGGGGAGCTATAGTATGGTGAAGAATCAAGCAAGGATGCATCGCTGACTCCACGATGGAGGCTGAGTATGTCGCTGCTTGTGAAGCATCTAAAGAGGTTGTTTGGCTAAGGAAATTCCTTACTGATTTGGAAGTTGTTCGAAATATGGAATTTTCCATCACCTTATACTGTGACAACAAGGGTGCGGTAGCCAATTCGAAGGAACCTCACAGCCATAAGCGAGGCAAGCACATTGAGAGGATGTATCACCTTATACGAGAGATAGTGCAACGAGTAGATGTGATAGTCACGAAGATCGCTTTGGAGCACAACATTGTTGATCCGTTTACAAAGACTCTCACGGCTAAAGTATCGAGGGTCATCTAGAAAGTCTAGGTCTACGAGATATGTACATAGGCGAATCTAGGGCAAGTAGGAGATATGTAATCCGGTATATGGATGCCCTAGTTTATTGTATTTCTATCTCTGTAACCACTATTTTAGATTACGATGTACTCCACTAGAGTTTTAGTTCAAGTGGGAGTTTGTTGGGGTTTGTGCCCTAAAGCTCGTAGTTTCTAATTATGTTCTAATCAACGTAATAAAGTGTAATTATTTCAATAAAGAGTTTTGTTCGTTATCTACGAGTTTGCCTTTATTTAAACCCTAAATCCAATAAACTAAACATCCAAGGTTGTTATATGAATCTTTAACTGAATGTAGTGTACATATAAAGGATCTCGGTTCGAGATACAGCCTAAAGGGTCTATAGTTAGGGGACAAGGTTTGGGTACCTTACCCTAGTAAAACTATGGATGTGGCCCACTTTGTATTTGATACAAACACTGTGATCCTAACGTGTTCGTGTAGATGACATGTGAGTCGGGATATCCTATGTAATGAGATTACATAAGATCGGACCACGAAATAGTAACCTCTAGCTGTAACCCGTTGACTAGTTAGGTTTCTATTTCACTAGGATGACCTAGGCAACTTGATCTCAATCCTGAGCAAGTTACGAACTCCTGTTTCCGAGAAATTGTCCTTTGATTAGTATGGGTGAGAGTGGCCAGATTCGCCGACTCAATATGCCTACCTTCTTGGGTACAAGACCAAGTGAGTGGCTAGGGAATTAGCCTAACAAGATGGAATTCACTTCTTCCCGCCTACTAGGGTAAGTAGAGGAACGTTTCCTTAAGTGTTGTCTCCGGATCTTGAACAAAGGGCCCAACCCTCTCATTGGCCCGAGAGGGACTCTGTTTGTTGGTAGGACCACAAATAAATTGTTCATTAGAGGAGCACTAGTATTTAAGGTACAAGATGTAACCCAGGGTAAGATGATAATTTGACCCAACTGGTGCTACGAACATTCGTTAAGGATTGACTTGTTGTTATTGGTCAATATCCGTGGACACAGAAATATATCTGAAGTGAGAAGAGTGCAGTTGCGAGACTTTAGTGGAGTGTCCCACAGTTAACGAATATTGATTAGGAGGTTAATGAGATTAACCGAGTAATCTTTGTTGGTATTTTTGTCCTCATCTCGTGTTTGTAAATTACTATTTGAAATTAATAAGAGTTATTTATTTCATTACTTTGTGTCTCGCAATATTTACAATCTTTCCAATAAACTAAGCACCAGGGTCATTGAATTTATGGGAGAACTAGAACTTGAACGATGTGTAGTGGACACACAGGGAGGATCACGTTTGAGTTAATGACCCGAACGGTCTACAATATATGGATAGAGTTGGAGACCTAATCCTGGATACACTGTGGATGTGACCCGCTTTGTATTAGATATAAACGAGGTGATCTGACTCGTTCATGTGGTTGACATGCGAGTGGGGGCATCCTGTGCAATGAGATTGTACAAGATCGGACCGTGAATTATTAGACCTACTGTAACACCGTTGACTGGCCCGCGAAAGGTGTTGTGTATGGTTGGACCATCACAATATGTTGTTCATTAGAGGAGCAGTGGGGACTTAAGGAACAAGAAGTAGACACAGGGATAAAATGGTAATTTGATCCAACCGTGTCTACGAACAACCTATGAAGGGTCGACTCATGGGCATTGGTTATGCTAGTGGACGCGTAATATTCTTCACTGATGGGAGTGCAGCTATTGGCTATAGTGGAGTGTTACCGTAGCTAATGAATATTGATTAACTGGGTCAAATAGTTTGATAGGTTAATCTCGTATCATTGGAGCTCGTCACTGTTGGTCCATTAGGTCCCTCGGTTGGCTCAATTTGGGTTAAAAGAAGGGTTAATGTTTTGGTGTGAATTGAAGTGTTCAATTTCACTTAAAAGGCTTTTACGTCATTTATATGAGATATGAATGATATAATATATAGTTTAATGTGAATGAGATTCATAATAAACTATAGGTTAGCCTAATTGTTGAATTAGGGCTAATTGGAGAAATTAATTGAGAGAAATTAAATTGAATGTGATTCAATTTAATAAATCCACAATTATGCAAATGTGATTTGTATAATGAAATATGAGATATCTCATATTATATGGTTATGCAAATATGATTTGCATAACCTATAGTTGTGGTAAAGTGGTAATAATGTGGAGATATTAACTCCATTAATGTCCACTATTTAAACCCTTTGCAAGAGGGGTTTCCTATCTCATTCTCTCATTTTTTTGAATCTCGCCAAAAAGAAGAGAACTTTCTCTCAAATTCTCTCTAGCTTTTCTCCTCTCAAAACCAAAACGAAGTTCCCACAAACTTCCTTCTTTCCAAAAAGAAAAACAATCGAGAAACCATTAGTGGTTGTGTTCGGTTCTTGTTCGTGAGAAGAGATCAAGTTCGTAGAGATCGAGATCGCACGAAGAGTTCGTGATTCACTGGAAAGGAGTTCTTCAAGAGGGTCTTCAACAAGTAAGTAGTAACAACTTGTTGTTTTCTTTCTTTCCTAGCATGTTTAGCCTAGATTATTTGATAATTAATTTTAATGAAATTCGAGTAGCGTAACAATACCTCGACGATTCGATCATCTTTTGTTGCGCGGGGATTCTCATTCCCTTCAATTGGTATCAAAGTCACTTGTTGGTTCTTCGTTATGCACTGTTTTTTATTAAAATTAGGTGGGTAAAGCCTTGATTTATGAGATAAATGTTGGGTTTGCATGATGGATGTTTTCGGTTTTGGCGCTTTAGTTTTGATTTACAATTTATGTTGATGAGATCAATGTAAGGGCTTGTTGTTTTGGGCATTTTGTTATAAATCGAGTCTGTAGTCCAAGTCTTTAGTAGCAAGGGTTGCTGTGAAGCAATCGGAGCGGAAACGGATGGAAATTCGAAGCAAAACAGCAAAGGTGTTTGTTGTACAGGCGATGGCGTTGAGACGCTGTTCATCAGCGTCTCAACGTTGTGCCCGAGGGAGCAAGTCGCGCTGCAGGACAGCGTTGCAACGCTAGGCGTAGTGTTGCAACGCCGCTGGCGTTGAGGACGCTGGAGCAACGCTGAACGCTGCCCACGGCATTGCAACGCTACGTGCATAGTGGGCGGTTGCAGAGGAGTTCACGAGAACGTGGGCAGTTTTTCCTTTAGGGGGCAGTTTTTTCCGTTTTATTTTGTAAAAATGTATTTTATTTATGTTTTTAGTTATTTTATTAAATAATATTAATATAATTGTTATATAATTGTTATTTAATTAAATAATTGCCCCTAGGTGCCAAAAACCGGTCCATTTTGCTATTTAATTATTTTATGCATGTGATGTATGATTTAATTAAATTTCTTTGTGCATAATGTATGTCATATAGATTTAAAATCCCACCTTAGGTTAAACATTTTCATGCATCATTTATATTATAAGAGTTATAATATATAGTTTGCATGATAGGTTATATTATAAGAGTTATAATATAATTAAAATGCATGTTTAATTTAATTAATATAAGTGATATATTTTTTAGATTAAAGTATGCTGATGCATTTTATTTCATGAGATGAATTATTATGTTATAGTACATAGTTATTCATGAGATGAATGATCAAGCCCTATAACATAGAAATGCATGCAATCTAAGTTAATTATTAGTTTTAAAGTGTTTAGAACTTGAATAATTAGACTTAGGTTTTCTATTTTCTAATAAGATTAGAAATTAGGAAATCAAATATGACCTTTGAATGGAGACTGATTAGTAACTCTGTCTAAGGAAGATTTTGTCTAAGGATGAGGTATTTAAGTTGACGATTGCGGAACACCCCTACCTAGAAACCGACTTGGGAGTGAATTCGGTCCGGAGATTCTTAGGTTATATTATCGTGAGTGTCGTTAATTAAAAGTTGATTAATTTACTCACATAGACCTAAGTAATAATATGATTATAAACTTAGGTAAATACCGTAAAAGAGTTATATTTGTAGACTTAGGTAAATTTTAGTCGGTTTATCTAGGTCAATCCTTAATAAAATAAAGTGCAGAGTGGGAGGAAATAAAGTGTATAGGATACATTTGATTTTTCAACCACAAATCTCCGTTAAGTCCGCACCGTGAGATCTATACTCGGCCTCGTGGCACAAATGGGAGCGTCCCCCTTCGGGTGGCATTTGTATGGGTCAATATCATTGTGGATGGAGAGAGTACTTATAGTGAGTGGGAGCGGGACCTGTGAAAACAGGACCCACGGTCTCTTCTTTCAATTCACACCGTGAGACGCCTATGATCCGCCTGCTAGTTTTGCCTGGACCGGACAATCCCTTCGGAGGGCCTGATCATGGGAGTCGGAACACCATGAATTCTCGACAAGGATACAGTTTCCTAGTTGGTTTTCCTTCTTGGTTCACCCTTCGGTGGCTATTGTTTGGACGAATACTTGGAAATTTAAAGATTGAGGGTGACACTCACAGAATTCGTTAAGAGTTAATGAATTCGACCGAAAATGGTAATTGGACGCCTAATGGAATAAGAGTTATTCTGGGATTAGGGTCTGATCGAGAAAGTCTCGTCCTAGAGGAAGATGTTTCTGTTCACCCTTCGGTGGCGGTCATTCTAAACCTTTAGGATATCGTTGCAAAGTTTGAATGACCTAAGGATCATAAAACAATTTTTGCTAAAACATGATTGGATTTTAAAAGTTTTTTTTTTTTGCGAGACTAACACAAAGTTTTTGGTTTTTCAGCAAAATGTCTAGCTCGATCATAGCTTTACTCGCGTCTGACAAATTAGTGGGAGATAATTACCAAACATGGAAAAATAACTTAAACACGATTTTGGTAACTGACGACATAAAGTTCGTGCTCACTGATGAGTGTCCTCAGGTGTTGGGCTCGACTGCATCGCGAAGTGCTCGTGATGCATACGATCGATGGATCAGGGCCAATGAAAAGGCCAAGGTCTATATCATTGCCAGCATGTCTAATGTTTTGGCAAAGAAACATGAGCTGATGGTCACCGCTAAGGAGATCATGGAGCCCTTGCAGGAAATTTTTGGACAACAGTCCTTTCAGGTCTGACATGACTCGCTCAAATACGTCTTCAACGCACCGATGAAAGAGGGGCCGTCTATCCGTGAACATGTTCTAGACATGATGACCCACTTTAATCTAGCAGAGATGAACGAGACTTCGATCGACGAGTCGAGCCAGGTCAGTTTTATCTTGGAGACTCTTCCGAAGAGTTTCCTTCAGTTTCGTAGCAACGTTGTTATGAATAAGATAAACTACACACTGACTACTCTTCTTAACGAGCTTAAAACCTTCCAGTCCTTGATGAGGATCAGGACGTCGGAAGCTGAGGCAAGTTGCCTTTAGGTCTTATCACAGTGGTTCGACCTCTAGGACAAAGCCTGTAACTCCTTCTTACTCGAAAGGGAAGAAGAAGAAGATGAAGAAGGGTAAAACTGATCGAGCTGCCGCCGACAAGGGCAAGAAGGTCAAGGAAGTTGCAGAAAAAGGAAAGTGTTTCCACTGCAATGGGGACGACCACTGGAAGAGAAACTGTCCCAAGTTCCTAGCCGAGAGGAGAATCAAGGTAAATGTGATTTACTTGTGACTGAAACTTGTTTAGTGGAGAGTAGTGACTCTGCAAAGATATTGGATTCGGGCGCCACTAACCATGTTTGTTCTACTTTTTAGGGAATTGATTACTGGCAGCAACTGCGAGAGGGTGAGGTGACTCTACGGGTTGGATCTGGGGAGCTTGTCTCTGTTGCAGCGGTCGGCACGGGGAAGCTACATTTTGGCAGGAATTAGATTTTGTTGGACAATATGTATATAGTTCAAGGGTTTACTAGAAACCTCGTTTCTATTTCCTGTCTGTTAGAATAATGTATTTCTGTTTCTTTTCAAGGCAATAAAGTGTTTATTTCCCTAAATGGAAACTTAATTTGTTCAGCTTTACTTGAGAATAATCTGTATGTTTTGAAACCTAATTCAGTCAAAAGTGTTTTGAATACTGAATTGTTTAAAACTGCAGAAACGCGAACTAAGAAAGAGAAAGTTTCTCCTAAGGAAAATGCCCATCTTTGACATCTACGGTTAGGCCACATTAATCTCAATAGGATTGAGAGACTAGTGAAGAGTGGACTTCTAAACGAGTTGGAAGAAAACTCTTTGTCGGTGTGTGAGTCATGCCTCGAAGGCAAAATGACCAAACGTCCTTTTAGTGAAAAAGGATATAGAGCCAAAGAGCCCCTTGAGTTGGTACATTCTGACCTCTGTGGTCCGATGAATGTTAAAGCTCGAGGTGGTTATGAATACTTCTTGTCTTTCATAGATGATTACTCGAGGTATGGGTATATTTACCTAATGCATAAGAAGTCTGAAACTCTTGAAAAGTTCAAGGAGTACAATACTAAGGTTGAGAACCTGTTAGGTAAATCGCTTAAAACACTTCGATCGGATCGAGGTAGAGAGTATATGGACACTGGATTCCAAGACTATATGATAGAACAAAGAATTACGTCTCAACTCTCAGCACCTGGTATGCCACAGCAGAATGGTGTATCGGAGAGGAGAAACAAAAACTTGTTGGACATGGTTCGGTCGATGATGAGCTATGCTCGTCTCCCTGATTCTTTTTGCGGGTTACGAAATGGAGATTGCGGTCTATATTTTGAAAAACGTTCCGTCAAAGAGTGTTTGTGAAACACCTTTCGAACTCTGGAGTGGACGTAAAGGTTGTTTACATCACTTCCGAATTTGGAGATGCCCGACCCACGTGTTGGTGTCAAACTCGAAAAAGTTGAAACCCCGTTCGAAATTGTGCCTATTCATAGGTTACCCTAAAGAGACTAGGGGTGGTCTATTTTACGATCCTAAGGAAAATAGGGTGCTTGTGTCGACAAATGCCACTTTCCTTGAGGAGGACCACGTCAGGGATCATTTACCGAGGAGTAAAATTGTGTTAAACGAATGGGCGATTACATCGCCAAGAGTTGCTGATGGGGCTAGTACGTCAACAAGTGTTGTTGATCCTAGCACGTCAAGTCAAATCCGTTCTCAAGAGTTGGGAATGCCTCGACGTAGTGGGAGGGTTGTGAGACAGCCTGATCGTTACATGGGTTTAGCTGAAACCTCAGTTGTCACTCCTAATGATGACTGTGAGGATCCATTGACCTATGATATGCAATGGTTGATGTAGAAAAAGACGAATGGATCAAAGCTATGGACCAGGAAATAGAGTCTATGTATTTCAATTTCGTCTGGGAGCTCGTGGATCAACCGGATGGGGTAAAACCTATTGGTTGCAAATGGATCTACAAGCGTAAACGTGGCGTAGATGGGAAGGTGCAGGCCTTCAAAGCCAGACTAGTGGCAAAGGGTTTTACCCAGGTTGAAGGGGTTGACTATGAGGAAACCTTTTCACCTGTTGCCATGGTAAAGTCGATCAGGATCCTTCTGGCCATTGTTGCGTATTATGACTACGAGGTATGGCAGATGAACGTCAAGACTACCTTTCTAAATGGCAAACTTGATGAGACCATCTATATGGACCAGCCCAAAAGGTTCATTACACAAGGCCAAGAGCAAAAGTTTTGTCAGGTTCATAGGTCCATTTATAGACTAAAACAAGCTTCGAGGTCTTGAAATATAAGGTTTGATGAGATGATCAAATCATATGGCTTTGATCAAAATGTCAACGAGCCTTGTGTCTACAAGAAAATTGTTTACAAAACTGTCGCATTTTTAGTATTGTATGTGGATGATATTCTTCTCATTGGGAATGAGGTATAATTTCTTACTGACGTTAAGAAGTGGCTAGCTTTGTAATTCCAAATGAAAGATTTGGGAAAAGCTCAGTATGTTTTGGGTATCAAGATAGTCCAGAACCGGAAGAACAGAACGCTAGCATTGTCTCAAGCGTCTTATATTGACAAGATGTTGTCTAGATATAAGATGCAGAACTCCAAGAAGGGTTTGCTGCCTTTCAAGCATGGGGTTCACTTGTCTAAGGATCAGTGTCCTAAGACTACTCAAGAGGTTGAGGATATGAGACGGATCCCATATGCTTCAGCTGTAGGGAGCCTGATGTATCCCATGTTGTGTACTAGGCCCGACATCGGTTATGGAGTAGGGATAGTTAGTAGGTATCAATCCAATCCAGGATTAGATCATTGGACAGCCGTAAAGGCAATCCTCAAGTATCTTAGGAGAACGAGGAATTACAGCTTAGTGTATGGCGGTGGGGATATGATCCTTAGGGGATACACGGATTCTGACTTTCAGACCGATAAGGATCTAGGAAATCCACTTCGGGGTCAACCTTCATTCTGAATTGAGGAGCTGTAGTATGGCGAAACATCAAGCAGGGATGCATCGTTGATTCCACTATGGAAGTGGAGTACGTTGCGGCTTTCGAAGCTGCAAAGGAAGCTGTTTGGCTTAGGAAGTTCATGACAGATTTGGAAGTTGTTCCAAATATGAACTTGTCGATCACATTGGTTTGTGACAACAGTGGTGCAGTAGCCAACTCCAGAGAGCCTCGGAGCCATAAGAGAGGCAAACACATTGAGCGGAAGTATCATCTAATACGGGAGATTGTGCACCGCGGAGACGTGACAGTCACGCAGATAGCGTCGGAGCACAACGTAGCTGATCCATTTACAAAGCCCCTCACGGCTAAGGTGTTTGAGGGTCACCTAGAGAGTCTAGGTCTTCGAGTACTTCCTGACTAGGGCAAGTGTGAGATATGCAAACGGGTATTCAATGCCCTAGTTTATTGTATTACTGTATTGTAATTTATGTACATTTCAGAAATGTATTTTCTCCACTAACTTAGTCCAAGTGGGAGTTTGTTGGGATTTTTGTCCTAATCTCGCGTTTGTAAATTACTTTTTGAAATTAATAAGAGTTATTTATTTCATTACTTTGTGTCTCACAATATTTACAAACTTTTCCAATAAACTAAGCTACAGGGTCATTGAATTTATAAGAGAACTAGAACTTGAACGGTGTGTAGTGGACACACAGGGAGGATCACGTTCGAGTTAATGATCCGAACGGTCTACAGTATATGGATAGGGTTGGAGACCTAATCCTGGATACACTATGGATGCGGCCTGCTTTGTATTAGATACAAACGAGGTGATCTGACTCGTTCATGTGGTTGACATGCGAGTGGGGGTATCCTGTACAATGAGATTGTACAAAACCGGACCGTGAATTATTAGACTTACTGATGTAACACCGATTGTGAAGAGACTAATAACCGTGAGATGACCATTAGTGACTCGACTTGAATCCTGAGCGTGTTACGGACTCCTGTCTGCGGGGGTCTGTCCTTTGACTAGTACGGGTGAGGGTGGTCACAGTTACTCGCCCAATATGCGTATCTTCTCAGGGACACGGCCAAGTAGGGAGCTGGGAACTTAACTACGCGAGATGGAATTCACTCGTTCCTGCCTTTAGGGAAACAAGAGGGGTTGTTCTCTTAAGTGTTGTCTCCAAGGCTTGGACAACGGGCGCCACCTTCTCACTGGCCCGAGATGTGTGTTGTGTATGGTTTGATCATCACAATATATTGTTCATTAGAGGAGCAGTGGGGACTTAAGGAACAAGAAGTAGACACAGGGGTAAAATAGTAATTTGACCCAACCGTGTCTACGAACAACCTGTGAAGGGTCGACTCATGGGCATTGGTTATACCAGTGGACACGTAATATTCTGCACTGACGGGAGTGCAGCTATTGGCTATAGTGGAGTGTTATCGTAGCTAATGAATGTTGATTAACTAGGTCAAATAGTTTGATAGGTTAATCTCGTATCATTAGAGCTCGTCACTGTAGATCCATTAGGTCCCTCGGTTGGCTGAATCTGGGTTAAAAGAAGGCTTAATGTTTTGGTGTAAATTGAAGTGTTCAATTTCACTTAAAGGGCTTTTATGTCATTTATATGAGATATGAATGATATAATATATAGTTTAATGTGAATGAGATTCATAATAAACTATAGGTTAGCCTAATTGTTGAATTAGGGCAAATTAGAGAAATTAATTGAGAGAAATTAAATTGAATGTGATTCAATTTAATAAATCCACAATTATGCAAATGTGATTTGTATAATGATATATGAGATATCTTATATTATATGGTTATGCAAATATGATTTGCATAACCTATAGTTGTTGTAAAGTGGTAATAATGTGGAGATATTAACTCCATTAATTTCCACTATTTAAACCCTTTGCAAGAGGGGTTTCCTATCTCATTCTCTCATTTTTGGGATTCTCACCAAAAAGAAGAGAACTTTCTCTCAAATTCTCTCTAGCTTTTCTCCTTTCAAAATCAAAACGAAGTTCCCACAAACTTCCTTCTTTTCAAAAAGAAGAACAATCGAGATACCATTAGTGGTTGTGTTCGGTTCTTGTTCATGAGAAGATATCAAGTTCGTAGAGATCGAGATCGCACGAAGAGTTCGTAATTCAATGGAAAGGAGTTCTTGAAGAGGGTCTTCAACAAGTAAGTAGTAACAACTTGTTGTTTTCTTTCTTTCCTAGCATGTTTAACCTAGATTATTTGATAATTGATTTTAATGAAATTCGAGTACCGTAACGATACCTCGACGATTCGATCGTCTTCCGCTGCGCGAGGATTCTCATTCCCTTCAATCTCGTATCGTTGGAGTTTCTGATCTGTAGGTCCATTAGGTCCACCTTCTAGCTCGTAAAGGGTGTTTAGATCGTTTGAATTTTAAATGTTCAAATTCATAAGGGAATAAATTTAATGTATATAGATACGATATAATATATAGTTTTGGAACTATATATTATAAATTTAATGTGGATATGATCCATATTAAATTATATGAGAGCATTAAATATTTGAAAGAGTTCAAATAGTAAATTCAAATGTGAAGGTGATTCATATTTGAAAACTATAGGTTAAAATTTAATGTGCATTAGATGTGCATTAAAACTATAGGATAGAGGGATAATTGATTAAATGTGATTTAATCTAAATTAAATATAAGATATTTAATTTTAATTAATTATCATTAATTATTATTAATTTAATTTTATTATTAAATTAATGGGAACATGTCAGGAGGACACGTTCCCACTTCTCTCCAACTCCCCATCGATAGGGAGTGGGGAAGTTATCCCTGGACAAGAGACTCCTTCTCTTGGTGAGAGTAGATTGATCGAAGGGGGATTTTTGTGAAAAAAATTACTATGTGTAAAATTCTCTCTATTCCCTAAAAACCTCTTCCAATTGTTGGATTTCTTCCCACAAAGGAATTGATCTAAGCACTCAGAGAATAGGAGGTTCTCTCTTTTGGTGGTGTCTTTCTTGGAGGAGAACAGAGACATTCTTTTGGTGTTGTTGTGTTGCTGCAAAGCTTGGAGAAAAGAGTTGATGTTGAGAAACAACAAAGGTAATTGTGAATTCCTTTTGTTTTAGTTAATTTATACAGCATGTTTGCATGTTTTACTCCATGTCTAATTAGATTAGAATGTATGCTTGTTCTGTTCTTTTGCCAATCTACTGGTTTTTGTATTTCAACCAAAACGATCTTGCAATTACGATTCCAAACACATTTTCGTTGCTCAAGGGGATCAGATCTCCATCAAGATGATCATTAGTGACTTGACCTGAATCCTGAGCATGCTACGGACTCCTGCTTGTGAGGTTTGTCCTTAGACTAGTATGGGTGAGAGTGGCCTGTAGCCAACTCAATAAGCCTACCTTCTCAAGGACATAACTTTGTAAGTAGCTGGGAACTTAACTATGCAAGATGGAATTCACTCATTCCTGAATTATGAAATCAGATAGGTTGTTCTCTTAAGAACTGAATCCGAGTTTTGAACAATGGGGTCGGGCCTTCTTACTAACCTAAGAAGGATCAAGTTTATAGTAGGACCATAGACTGATTGTTCATTAGAGGATCAGTGGAGCTTAAGGAACAAGATGTATTCACAAGGGTAAAACGATAATTTGACCCAGTTGTGATTACAAACAACCTGTGAAGGGTCGACTCCTAAGTATTGATTATATTAATGGATACAACATAGTCTATAGTGAAGAGAGTGCAACTACAAGTCTATAGTGGAATGACTCATAGTTAATGAATGTTGGTTAATTGAATCAAAGAGTTTGATCGATTAATCTTGTATCATTGGAGCTCATGATCTGTAGATCCATTAGGTCCCTCCGTTGGCTCAACATGGAAATAAGGAGGGATTATAGTTTGGAGTGAAATTGAAATCTTCAATTTCATGTTTAAAGGGATATATCGATTATATATGATATAATTCATATAACATATGGTTCAATCCATGAGAAATATATCATAAGAGTGTTGGGGTGTATGTTCTAATCTCGTTTTGTTTATAATATTACCATTGAAATAAATAAGAGTTATTTCTTTCATCACTTTGTGTCTCGCAAATTTTTGTCGAATAAATTAAGCTACAGGGTCATTGAATATATGAGAGAACTAGAACTTGAACGGTGTGTAGTGGATACACAGGGAGGATCACGTTCGAGTTAATGACCCGAACGGTCTACAGTATATGGATAGGGTTGGAGACCTAATCCTGGAAACACTGTAAGTGTGGCCCGCTTTGTATTAGATACAAACGAGGTGATCTGACTCGTTCATGTGGTTGACATGTTAGTGGGGGCATCCTATGCAATGAGATTTTACAAGACCGGACCGTGAATTATTAGACCTGCTCATGTAACACCGTTGACAGTATAGGACTAATAACTTCGTAGATGACCATTAGTGACTCGACCTCAATCCTGAGCGTGTTACGGACTCCTATCTGCGGGGGTCTGTCCTTTTAATAGTACGGGTGAGGGTGGTCACAGTTACTCGCCCAATATATCTATCTTCTCACGGACAGGACCACGTAGGGAGCTAGGAACTTAACTACGCGAGATGGAATTCACTTGTTCTCGACTTTAGGAAAACTAGAGGGGTTGTTCCCTTAAGTGTTGTCTCTAGGGCTTGGACAACGAGCGCTCACCCTCTCACTGGCCCGAGAGGGGTGTTGTACATGGTTGGACCATTACAACGTTGTTGTTCATTAGATGAACAGTGGGGACGACTTAAGGAGCAAGAAGTAGACACTGGGGTAAAATGGTAATTTGACCCAGCAGTGTCTACGAACAACCTGTGAAAGGTCGACTCATGGGCATTGGTTATATCAATGGACACAACTTGTCCGAAAGTGACGGGAGTGCAGCTATGGGTTTTAGTGGAGTGTTACCGTACCTAATGAATGTTGATTGACAGGTTAGTCTCGGATCATTGGAGCTCGTCACCTGTAGGTCCATTAGGTCCTTCGGTTTGCTCAAACTGGATAAATGGAGGGTTTACAGTTTGGTGTAGATTTGAAGTGTTCAAATTCATTATAAGGGTATCTATGTCAGTTATATGAGATATGATTGACATATTATATTGGGCTAATTTAGAGAAATTGAATTGAGAGAAATTAATTTGAATGTGATTCAATTTAAAATCAACAATTATACAAATGTGATTTGTATACTGAGATATGAGATATCTTATTATATATGGTTATGCAAATATGATTTGCATAACCTATGGTTGTGGTTAAATGGTAAATTGGTGGAGATTACAACTCCACCTATCACCTTTATATAAACCCTTTGCAAGAAGGATTTTGTGACTTGAGTTTCATTTTTTGGATTTCTCACCAAAAGGAAACACAAATTCTCTCTCAACCTTCTCTCAAATCACTCTGCCCTTTCACCAAAAGGAGCCCCACCTACTCTCCTTCTACCTAAAAGAGAACAACCGATAACCCTTTCGGAAGTGTCCTGGTAGTTCGTTTGTTCGAGGAGATCGAGATCGCGAAGCGTTCGTGACCGGAGAAGGAAAACATGAAGAACAATTCTTCAACAAGTAAGTATATCTTGCTATTTTTCCCTTTTTATGCATGTTTAACCTAGTTTCTATAGGATAGAAATGGTTTTAAGTAAACGTTTTTCATAGCGATACCACGACGATTCAATCGTCCTTCCGCTGCGTGGAATTTTCATTCCCTTCAAAGAGCACCATAAGGGTAGGATAGTCATTTCTACCTTATTTCTCTTTAAATATGTGCATGAGATGCACATTTGTGAAGCGAATTCAAAAGGCAACCCTAGTACTCTTTTGACAAGTGTTTTGTTGGAAGAGTTCCAAAACACTTGTCTTCCTCAAAATCCCTCCCAACTCCAAAAGAGGTTCTACCACCTTCCCTCTCCTAACGAAGAAGATCTAGCGGACGGATAAAAAACTACTTCGTAGTTTGTGGAGAACGCGAGATTGTTGAGATCGTGAGAACGAGAGGATCAAAAGGAGTAGTGTTGTTTTTATCTACAAAGGTAATAGTATTGTTGTCCATATATCCAATTTACATGCTTAATCGTTTTATGAATGCTTTTGATCTGATCTACGTAAACATTACAAGAACACGCGATTCAAATCGCTTCTGCTACGGGATTCGATCTCATCAATTGGTATCAGAGCCAATTGTGTTCTTGTTTTTGTTCTAGATCTGTCAAAAACATAGGTGGGATTATATTTTGTTCATGAGATGAATGAAGGTTTACAAATTAGATGTATACATTTTTGGCACTTAGATTTGTAATTTTTCATTGAATCGTTCAATGTAAAGGCCCGATGTTTTGGGTAATTTTAATTGTAAATCGAGTCTGTAAATCCGTGTCGATCGAGGCAAAGTGGTTGCTGCGAAGAACGGAGTAAAAACGAGCAAAAATGTCAAAAGAAGTTGTTGTTCTGCATACAGCGTTGCAACGCTGATCATCGGTGTTGCAACACCGTTGAGGTTGTTTTCAAGCTACAAGAGGCGCAGCGTTACAACGCTTCAACCAGCATTACAACGCTTGGATGAAGAGGCGTTAGCATTGCAACGTTATCACGGGCATCACAACGCTGGAGCTGAAGGCATTTTTCCAAGCGCTCCAACGGGCAGAAATGGACAAGCATCAGCGTTGCAACGCCACAGGTGTTTCACGAAGAGCAGCAACGGGCAACAGTTTTATTTTATTATAATTTATTATAAAATATTTTCTATTTATTTTAATTAATTTTAATTAATATAATTAGATTATATTCATTTTAATTTATTTTAGGGTGCCAAAAACGGTCTAATTTTGCTATTTATTTTTATGCAATTGTTGAATAATTATATCCATGCATAATGTATGCTATTTAGAAAATCTCACCTTAGGTTAAGCATTTTCATGCATCATTTATAATATAAAGTGTTATATTATATAGTTTGCATGAATTATTAATATAAGATGTTATATTAATTTTTGGATAGCATTGACATGCATTATGATTCATGAGATGAATATCCTATATATGTTTATTATTCATGTGATGGATGATCAAGCAAATATAACATAGTATGCATGTCACCTAAGGTTAATTATTAGTTTTAAAATGTTTAGAACTTGAAATTAATAGACCTTAGGTTATCTAGTTCTAATTAGATTAGAATTAGGGATGGAATAATTTATAGACTATGATTAAGAGGAACTCTGTCTAAGGAAGGTTCTGTCTAGGCTGGGGTATTTAAGCTGACGGAAACGGAACACCCCTACCTTGGAACTGACCTGGGAGGAATTAATCTTAGAGTCTATAAATTATTAAAATGTCAGCAAAGTTTATTAAGGGTTGATAAACTAGAAACTCTAGGTTTGTAGACTTAGGTAAAATTCAATATAAGGGGTTATGTTGATAGACTTAGGTAAAATCATTAGCCGGATTTAACCTAAGTAAAATTCCTAAAATACTTAAAGTACTTAGTGGGAGGAAATAGATTTATATGATACATCAAGTTTTCCACCTACATAACTTCGGAAAATTCACACTGTGAGATCCATACTTGGCCTCGTGGCGCAAACGGGAGCGTCCCCCCTTCGGATGGTGTTTGTATGGATCAATATCAAGGTGAATGTAGAGGGTACTTATAGTGAGTGGGAGCGGAAACTGTGAAAACAAAACTCATGGTCTCTTTTATCAGTTCACATTGAGACTACTATGATCAGCCTGCTAGTTTGGCATGGACCACACAATCCCTTCGAAGGGCTTTGATCATAGGAATCGGAACACAGTGAACACCTGAAAAGGATAAAGATTAACTTAATTTATTTTCCAACCTAGTCCTCCCTTCAGCGGATTTTGTTGGATCGGGACTCTGGAATCAAAAGATAGAAGGTTACACTCACAGGATACATAAGTTGTAATAGTATCCACACCGAATAATGGTAACTGAAGCCTATAGGAATAAGAGTTATTCTGGCATTAGGTATTGGTCAAGAATGTCTTGATTCAGAGGAGGAGTGTTTATGATTACCCTTCGGTGTCATACATTCTAAATCTTTGGAATATCATTGCGAGTTATTAATGACTTAGGAATCATAAGATAATTAGCTAAAAATTATTGGATTAATTAAAGGTTTAGCAAGAAACTAATACAAGTATTTTGTATTTCAGCAATATGAATAGTTCAATCCTTCCTTATTAGCTACTGAAAAATTAACCAGAGAGAACATAAGGACTTGGAAGAAAAGACTCAATATAATCTTGGTTGCACATGATCTTAAGTTCGTTCTCAATGAGGAGTGTCCTCAATTCACTGCTCAAAACGCACCTCAATCTGTTAAGGATGCGTATGACCGTTGGATCAATGCCAATGAGAAGACAAAAGCCTACATCCTGGCTAGCATATCTGATGTTTTAGCCAGGAGGCTGGAGGCCGAGGTCTCAGCTCGTGAGATCTGAGATCATAAATTTTATGCTCAATTTGTCTAGACAACCGTCCAAACATATTCGGCATGAAGCCCTAAAGTACGTTTACAACACTCACATGGAGGAGGGAACGTCAGTAAGAGAACATGTTTTCAATCTGATGACTCACTTCAACATAGCGAAAATGAATGGGGCGGTCATAGACGAGAAAAGCCAGGTATCGTTCATCCTGGAATCTCTTCCAAAGAGTTTTCTGTAATTCCGAAGCAATGCAGCGATGAACAACATAGAGTATGATCTGACTTCTTTGCTAAATGAGTTGTAGACTTACCAGAGTCTTATGGATGATAAGGGACAACAGAATGAAGAGGCAGATCTGTTTGCCCATTCCAAAAGTTTTCAGAAGGGTTCACCCTCTGGAACTAAGTACTGCAGTTATTCTTCTAAACAAAAAGATATAGAAGAAAAAGAAAATGAGTTAATAAAGAGCAATTGTCTAGAAAGAAAATGTTGTTATTTGATAACATGTAAGTAGTTTCAGGGTTATTAGAAACCTTCTTTCTATTTCTTGCCTTAGGAAATAATGTACTTCATTTTCTTTTCAATTAAATAAAGTGTTTATTTCTTTGGAAAAGTATTGAACTATGTGTTGCTCTTCTTGAGAATTATTTGCAATGCTTTAATTCGGTTAAAATAGTTTTAAACACTGAATTATTCAAAAAATAGCAAATACATAACTGATAAGAAACATAAAATTTCTCCTAAAGAAAATGCTCATCGTTGGCATCTTAGATTAGGTCACATTAACCTCAATAGGGTTGAGAGATTGGTAAACAGTGGACTTCTAAATGACTTAGAAGAAAATGTTTTACCTGTATGTGAATCCTTCCTAGAAGGAAAAATCTTTTAGTGGAAAAGATTATAGAGTCAAAGAACCTCTTAAGCTTATACATTCTTACCTTTGTGGTCTGATGAATGTTAAAATCAGATGAGGTTATGAATATTTCATCTCTTTTATAGATGATTATTCAAGATTTGAGCATATTTACCTAATACATCATATGTCTCAAGCACTTGAAAAGTTCAAGGAATTCAAGGCTGAAGTTGAGAATCAATTAGGTAAAATAATTAAGACACTTCGATCAGATCGAGGTGGAGAGTATATGGACTTAAAATTCTAAGACTATATGATAGAACATGGAATTACATCCCAACTCTCAGCACCTGGTACGCCTCAACAAAAAGGTGTATATGAAAGGAGAAATAGAACTCTGTTGGACATAGTTTGATCAATGATGAGCTATACTCATCTCCCTAACTCGTTCTGGGGATACGCAGTAGAGACTGTTGTATACATTTTGAACAATGCTCCATCAAAAAGTGTTTTAGAAACATCATTTGAACTCTGGAAAGGACGTAAAGGTAGTTTATGTCATTTCAGAATTTGGGGATGTCCAGCACACGTGCTCGTGACAAATCTAAAGAAATTGGAATCACGTTCAAAATTGTGCCTTTTTGTAGGGTACCCAAAAGAAACAAGAGGTGGGTTATTTTATGATCCTAAGAAAGATAAGGTACTTGTGTCGACAAATGCCACTTTCTTAGAGGAGGACCACATAAGGGATCACCAACCAAGAAGTAATGTTGTGTTAAGTTAATTAGACGGAACAACAACAAAAATTTGTTGATAATGCATCAACAACGGTTGTTGATACAAATTTGTCAAGTCCACCTCAAGAGTTGAGAGTGCCTCGACGTAGTGGGAGGATTTTAACACAACCTGATCGTTCCATGGGTTCAACTAAAACCAAAATTGTCATATCAAATGTTGATTGCGAGGATCCATTAACTTATAACCAAGCAAAGGTTGACAAAGACAAAGACAAATGGGTCATAGCCATGAACCAAGAAATGGAGTCTATGCACTTCAATTTTGTTTGGGATCTTGTAGATAAACCTGATGGGGTAAAACCTATAGGTTGTAAGTGGATCTACAAGAGAAAACGTGGTGTAGATGGATAAGTGCAAACTTTTAAGGCTAGACTAGTAGCAAAGGATTATACCAAGGTAGAAGGGGTGGACTATGAGGAAACCTTTTCGCCTGTTGCTATGGTAAAGTCTTTTTGTATTCTACTTGCCATTGTCGCATATTATGACTGTGAGGTATGACAAATGGATGTCAAGACAACATTCTTAAATGGGAATCTTGACAAAAACATCTACATGGACCAACTCAAAGGGTTCATACAACTAAGACTAGAGCAAAAGGTTTGCAAGCTTAAAAGGTCCATATATGGACTGAAACAACCTTCTAGGTCCTGGAATATAAGATTTGATGAGGTAGTCAAATCTTATGACTTTGATCAAAATAATGATAAACCTTGTGTCTACAAGAAAATCATTAATAGTTCTGTCGCTTTCCTAGTCTTATATGTATATGATATCCTACTCATCGAGAATGATGTAGGTTATCTTACTTACATTAAGATATGGATAGCTACGTAATTCCAAATGAAAGATTTGGGAGAGGCGCAGTTTGTTCTTGGAATCCAGATTGTCCGGAATCGCAAGAACAAAACTCTAGCATTGTCTCAAACATCTTATATCGACAAAGTGTTATCAAGATTTAAGATGCAAGATTCCAAGAAAGGTTTATTACCTTTTAGGCATGGAGTTCATTTGTCTAAGGAACAATGTCCTAAGACGCCTCAAGAAGTTGAGGATATCAGACGAATTCCTTATGCATCAGTTGTTGGTAGCCTGATGTACGCAATGTTGTGTACTAGGCCAGACATATGCTTTGCAGTAGGAATGGTGAGTAGATATCAATCTAATCCATGATCAGAACACTGGACAGCGATTATGATAATCCTCAAGTATCTTTGGAGAACGAGGGACTACATGCTTGTGTATGGAGCTAAGGATTTGATCCTTACAGGATACACAGATTCTGACTTCCAAACTGACAAAGATTCAAGGAAATCTACGTCGAGGTCAGTTTTTACTCTTAACTGAGGGGTTGTAGTTTGGCGAAGCATCAAGCAAGGATGCATCGCAGATTCAACTATGGAAGTCGAATATGTAGCAGCTTGTGAAGCAGCTAAAGAAGTCCTATGGCTAAGAAAATTCATGATGGATTTGGAAGTTGTTCCAAATATGAGTTTGCCAATCACATTTTATTGTGATAACAATAGTGTTGTGGCAAATTCAAGAGAACCCCGACATCACCAGAGGGATAAACAAATTGAGCGAAAGTATCACCTAATCAGGGAGATAGTGCATCGAGGAGATGTGATCATCACAAAGATAGCTTCGGAGCACAATACAACTTACCCATTTACAAAGGCTCTCTCGGCTAAAGTGTTTAAGAGTCACCAAAAAGGTCTAGGACTACGTATCTTACCCTAACTAGGGCAAGTGAGAGTATGTTGTACAAAGGGTATTCAGTGAAGGGAATCGGAGCCCCGCAGCGGAAGCGATTGCGAATCGCGCGCTCTTGATTTAGTTACAACGGAAAATTCAAGAACGTAAAACATAGATTAAGCATAAAATAAGAGTTTGGACAACAAGAATTTACCTTTGAAGAACCTTTCCTCAAGTTCTCCTCTCTCCACGGTCACGATCTCAGCAACAAGAACTCCAACGCGCGAAGACACGACCACCGGATCTTCTCCGTTGTTCTCTAGGTGAGGGAGGAAGGTGGATTCCCTTTAGGAGATGTGAGGTATTTTTTTTTTTAGAGAGATGTGTGTGTCTTGGAACTCTTCCAACAACACCACAAAAGAGCTTATTGAACCTTAACCTAGTTGCATCTCATGCAACCATATATATAGGGGAATGAGATGGAAATGACCATCCTACCCCTCCTTTAATCTCTCTTTAGTATATAGTTTATATATGAATCTAATTCACATTAAAACTATATATTATATCAATTATATCATATATAATTGATATAACTCCTCATGTATGAAATTGAACACTTCAATTTCACTCCTAACTTTATACTCTCAATATTACCATATTGAGCCAACAGAGGGATCTAATGGACCTCACGGTTCATGAGCTCCAATGATGTGAGATTAATCGATCAAACTCTTTGATCCAGCTTAATCAATATTCATTAACTACAAGTCACTCCACTATAGACTTGTAGTGCACTCTCCTCATTTGTAGATAATATTGTGTCCATCGATATAGTCATTACCCATGAGTCGACCCTTCACAGGTTGTTCGTAATCACAGCTGGGTCAAATTACCATTTTACCCCTGTGATTACTTCTTTGGTTCTTAAGCACCATTGATCCTCTAATGAACAACAATTCTAACGTCCTACCTTAGACTCATACCCTCATAGAGGGCGGGGCCCCGTTGTTCAAGACCTGGAGTCAGTTCTTAAGGGAACAACCTATCTAATTCCTCAGTAGAGTTATGAGTGAATTCCATCTTGCACAGTTAAGTTCTAAGCTACCTACGAGGTTTTGTCCCTGAGAAGGTAGGCTTATTAAGTCGGCTACAGGCCACTCTCACCCATATTAGTCTAAGGATAAACCCCTATAAGCAGGAGTTCTTAACTTGCTCAGGATTCAGGTCAAGTCACTAATGACCATCTATAAATTACTAGTCTTATCCTGTTAACGATGTTGTACTGGTTAGACTAATAATTTGCGATTCAATCTTGTATGAACTCTTCATACAGGATGCCCCCACTCGCATGTCAACTACATGAATGAGTTGGATTACCTCATTTGTACTAATTACAAAGTGGGTCGCATCCATGGTGTTACCAGAATGAGGTTTCCAACTTTATTCTTATACCATAGACTATTTAGGTTATAATCTTGAATTCAACCCAATTAGTGTCCACTATACTGATTTCAAGATAAACGTTATAACCTTGGAGCTTAGTTTATTGAATTTATAAAAGCAAGATTGTAACCTTATCAAAACAAATAACACTTTATTTAATTGATCAAAATTACACAAGTTTGGGGCATAAATCCCAACACTCTCCCACTTGACCTAAAGCTTGTGGAGTACTAAACATTACATTAATGTAAATACAATAAACTAGGGCATTTAAACCCCTTTGTACAAAAATACTCCCACCGCCCTCTACTTGGGAAGACTTGTAAACCTAGACCTTCTAGGTGACTCTCAAATACTTTAGCCGTGAGAGCCTTTGTAAAAGGATCGGTAATGTTGTGTGCTCGAGGCTATCTTCGTGACAATCACGCCTCCTCTATGCACGATCTCCCGGATGAGATGATACTTTCGCTCACGTGTTTTCCCCTCTTATGACTTGGGGTTCTCTCAGATTTGCCTAACGCACCACCAAGTTATCGCAATGTCTGATGTGACGGACAAAGTCATATTTGGAACAACTTCCAAATTTAGCATAAATTTCTTAACCAAACGGCCTCCTTTTCGCTTCACAAGTCGCTACATATTCAACCTCCATGGTGGAATCGATGCATCGTCGTTGTTTGACTTCGACATACTACTGACTCCTCCGTTAAGAGTGAAAATCGACACGATGTAGATTTCGGAGAATCTTTGTCGATCTTAAAGTCGAAATGTGTGTATCCCGTAAGGATCAAATCCTTAGCCCCATATACAAGCATGTAGTTCCTTGTTCTCGAAGATACTTAAGGATTGTTTTAACCGTTGTCCGTTGTTCAAGTCCTCGGATTGGATTGATACCACCGACCATCCCAATCGCAAAAGCAGGATGTCGTGCCTAGTACATAAGCGTACATCAGCCGCCAACACGGTGATGCGTAAGGAATCCGTCTCATATCCTCAACTCCTTGAGGTGTCTTAGGACACTGTTCCTTAGACAAATGGATTCCATGTCTAAAAGGCAAAAAGCCCTTTTGGAATCTTGCATCTTAAACCTTGACAACACTTTGTCTATGTATGATGCTTGAGACAAGGCTAGTGTTTTATTCTTGCGGTTAGGACAACTGATCCCAAGAACAAACTGCGCATCACCCAAATCCTTTCATTTGGAATTGCGTTGCTAGCCATTCCTTGATGTCAGTAAGATAACCTACATCATTCCCAATGAGTAGGATATCATCCACATAGAGAATAAGGAATGCGACAGAACTATTGATGATTTTCTTGTATACAAAAGGTTCATCATCATTCTGGTCAAAACCATAAGATCTGATAGCCTCATCAAATCTTATATTCCAGGACCTAGAGGCTTGTTTCAGTCCATAAATCGACCTTTTAAGCCTGCAAACCTTTTGCTCTTGTCCTGGTTTAATGAACCCTTTGGGTTGGTCCATGTAGATGGTTTCTTCAAGATTGCCATTCAAAAAGGCTGTCTTGACATCCATTTACCATACCTCATAGTCATAATATGCGGCAATGGCAAGAAGGATACGGATAGACTTTACCATAACAACAGGTGAAAAGGTTTCCTCAAAGTCAACCCCTTCAACCTGGGTATAACCCTTTGCTACTAGTCTAGTTTTAAAGGTTTGCACCTTCCCATCTACACCATGTTTTCTCTTGTAGATCCACTTACTAGCTATAGGTTTTACCACATCAGGCTTATCTACAAGATCCCAAACATAATTGAAGTGCATAGACTCCATTTCTTGGTCCATGGCTATGACCCATTTGTCTTTGTCAATGTCAACCATTGCTTGATTATAAGTCAATGGATCCTCGCAGTTGTCATCTGGTAAAACAACTTGGGTTTCAGCTAAATCCATGTAATGATCAAAGTTGTATCACAACCTCCCACTACGTCGAGGCATACTCAACTCTTGAGATGGACCCTCTTGACTAGACAAACTAGTATCAACAACTCTTGTTGACGTACTAGTGTTCTTATTAGCAACCTTTGCTATTGTTCCGTTTAATTCACTCAACACTACCTTACTTTTTGGTTTGTGGTCCTCCTCCAAGAAAGTGGCATTTGTCGACACAAATACCTTATTTTCCTTAGGATCATAGAATAAACCACCTCTTGTTTCTTTTGGGTATCCTACGAATAGGGACAACTTTTAACGTGAATCCAACTTCTTTGGATTTGTCATAAGCACATGTGTTGGACAGTCCCATATTCTGAAGTGACATAAACTACCTTTACGTCCTTTCCAAAATTCAAAATGTGTTTCAGAAACACTTTTGGAGGGCACACTATTCAAAATGTATAGTGCAGTCTCTATTGCATAACCCCAAAAGGAACTAGGGAGATGAGCATAACTCATCATTGATCGAACCATTTCCAACAAGGTTCTATTTCTCCTTTTCGATACACCATTTTGTTGTGGTGTGCCGGGAGCTGAGAGTTGGGATGTAATTCCATGTTTTATCATATAGTTTTAGAATTTTAAATCCATGTACTCTCCACCTCGATCCGATCGAAGTGTTTTAATTCTTTTACCTAATTGATTTTCAACCTTAGCCTTGAATTCCTTGAACTTTTCAAGTGCTTCAGACTTGTGGTGCATTAGGTAAATATGCCCAAATCTGGAATAATCATCTATAAAAGAGATGAAATATTCATATCCTCCCCGGCTTTACATTCATCTACTCGGACCACAAAGGTCCAATGTATAAGCTCTAGAGGATCTTTGGCTCTATAACCTTTTCCACTAAAAGGTCTCTTAGTCATTTTGCCTTCTAGGCAGGATTCACATACTGGCAAGAAATTTTCTTTTAACTCCTTTAGAAGTCCGTTCTTCACCAATCTCTCAATCCTATTGAGATTAATGTGACCCAATCTTAGATGCCAAAGATGAGCATTTTCTTTAGGAGAAATTTTGCGTTTCTAGTTTTTGTGTGTTTGTAGATTTTAAATAATTCAAATGTTCAAAACCATTTGGACCGAATTAGGCCTTAAAACATACAATCCATTTTCTAATGAAGTTGAACATATTTCTAAACCTTTCTTCAAAATAAACACTTTATTCATAGAAAAGGAAACAGAAATACATTGTTCAATGAGGAAAGAAATGGAAATAAGGTTTCTAGTAAACCCTGGTATCACTAATATATTGTCCAACAATACATATTTCTTGCCAAAATAAAGCTTCATTGTGCCTCATCACACAATTGAGACGACATCTCCATTTCCAACCCGAGCGTTATCTCTCCTTGTTGTAGCCGCCAGAATCAATTCCACGAAAAAAGAACAAACATGATTAGTGGCGCTGAATCAAGTATCCAAGTTGTTTTATCATTATCCACTAAACAAGCTTCTAGGCAAAGTAAATCATATTTACTTTCTTCTTCTTTTTCTCGCAATGTACTTCGGACGAGCCCGTTTCCAATGCCCGCCTTCGCTGCAAAGTGGAAACACTTTCCTTTGTCAAGAACGTCTTTGACTTTCTTGCTTCTTCCAGGGCGGCTTTGTTAGCTTGTTTCCTTTACCAACCTTCTTCATGTTCTTCTTCTTACCTCTCAAAGTTAGAAGAAGATGAAGCCATTATTTTTGCCCCAGAGGTCGAACCTCTGTGATAACTCCTACTGGCAACATTTGCCTCACCTTTCGATCCCTGAATTTTCATCAAAGATTGAAAGGTTTGGAGTTCATTTAGAAGGGAGGTAAGATTAAAAGTAAACTTGTTCATAACAGCATTACTTCTAAACTACAGGAAACTATCTAGAAGGGTTTCCAGAATGAAGCTGACCTGCCTCGACTCATCGATGGAAGCACCATTCGACTCTGCGATGTTAAAGTGTACCATCATATCCAGGACATGATCCCGAACAGATGTACCCTCTGGCATTCTCGAGTTGAATATGTACTTTAGGGCATTATGTCGGGCTTGTGTGGATTGTTGTCCAAACATACCCTGCACAGAATCCATGATTTCCTTGGCGGTAATCATGCCCTCATGCTTCTTGGCTAATATGTCAAACATACTTGCCAGCATGTAGACCTTGGCCTTATCATTGGCCTTGATGCATCGATCATATGCATCACGAACATTTCGCGACGCATTCGAGCCTGGCACCTGAGGACACTCCTCAGTTAGCACAAACTTCAGATCATCCACTACCAAAATAGTGTTGAGTTTGTTTTTTCATGTCATCATATTCTCTCCGGTTAACTTTTTCGCACCCAATAAGGAAATTATAGAGCTAGACATTTTTGCTGAAAAATTACAAACAAACTTGTATGAGTTTCTTGCTACAACTCTAATCCAATCATGTTTCAGCTAATTATCAAATGATTCCTAGGCCATTTATAATTTGCAATGATACTCCAAAGGTTTAGAATGTATGACACCGAAGGGTAATCAAAAACACTCCTCCTATGGATCAAGACATTCTTGACCAAAACCTAACACCAGAATAACTCTTATTCCTATAGGTTTTAGTTACCATTTTTCGATCTGGATACATACACAACTTATGTACCCCGTGAGTGTAACCCTTTGTCTTTAGATCCCAGAGTCTCGATCCAATAAAATCCACCGAAGGGAGGACTAGATTGAAAAATAGTCTAAGGAAATCTTTATCCCTTTCGGTGTCCACTCGTGTTAGATCCCCTATGATCAAGCCCTCCAGAAGGGATTGTCTGGTCCAGGCCAAACTAGCAGGCTGACCATAGTGGTCTAACGGTGTAAACCGACAAAAGAGATCGTAGGTTTTGTTTTCACTAAACCTGCTCCCACTCACTATAAGTACCCTCTTCATTCACCTTTATATTGACTCATACAAACACCATCTGAAGGGGGACGCTCCCGTTTGCGCCACGAGGCCAAGTATGAGTCTCACGGTGTGAACTTCCCGAAGATAGCGTAGGTGGAAAAATATGTATCCATAAACTTTTTCCTCCCACTGAATACTTTAAGTCTATAGGAATCTTTCTTAGGCTAAAACCCGACTAATGGTTTTACCTAACTCTATCAACATAACTCTTATATTGATGAACAATATAACTCTTATATTGATTTTATCCTAAATTTGTTAATATAACTCTTTATATTAAACCTAGGATTTCTAGTTTATTAACCCCTTAATAAACCCGCTGACGCTATTGTAATTTATAAGACTCTCTGATTAAATTTCACTCCCATGTCAGTTCCCAGGTAGGGGTGTTCCGCTTCACACCTTTTAAATAACTTAAATACCTGACCTAGACAGTAACTTTCCTTAGATGAATTCTCTCTTTAATCATAGCTTATAAATTACTTGGTTCCTAATTCTAATCTAATTAGAACTAGATAACCTAAGGTCTATTATTTTCAAGTTCTAAACATTTTAAAACTAATAATTAACCTTAGGTGACATGCATACTATGTTATAGTGCTTGATCATTCATCACATGAATAATAAGACATTCTTAGCATATTCATCGCATGAAAAATAATGCATGTCAATGTTGTTCAAAAATTAATATAACAACCTTATATTAATTAATCATGCAAACTATATAATATAACTTCTTATATTATAAATGATGCATGAAAATGCTTAACCTAATGTGGGATTTCTAAAATACAAGCATACACTATGCATGACAATAATTACACAACAATTCCATAATTAAAATAGAAAAAATTATACCAATTTTGGCACCCTAGAAATAATTTTAATTAATCTAATCTATTAATTAAAATTAAAATTATTAAATATATTAAAATAAAACATTTTTATAATTAATATAAATAATAAAAAAACATTTCTGCCCGTTGCTCCTCGTGTGAAACATATCCGGCGTTGCAACGCTGCTTTTGTCATTTTCTGTCGAGCGTTGCAACGCAGCCTCCTGCGCGCGCCTTCTCCCGCAAGCGCGGCGTTGCAACGCTGCACACAGACAACAACTAGGAATCTCATTCCTTTGCTCGTTTTCGCTCCGATCTTTTCAACAACCGCCTTGCCTCGATCGACACGGACTTACAGACTCGATTTACAATTAAATTTGCCCAAAACACCGGGCCCTTACATTGAACATTTCAATGGAAATTGTAAATCTAAGGGCCAAAATTGAAAACATCTAATTTCGCAAAAACCGTTCATACATCTCATGCAAAAACAGTAAATCTCACCTTGTTCTTGAAAAATCCAGAACATAAATCAAGAACGCAATTGGGCTCTGATACCAATTGAAGGGAATCGGAGTCCCCGCAGCGGAAGCGATTGCGAATCGCGCGCTCTTGATTTAGTTACAACGGAAAATTCAAGAACGTAAAACATAGATTAAGCATAAAATAAGAGTTTAGACAACAAGAATTTACCTTTGAAGAACCTTTCTTCAAGTGCTCCTCTCTAAACGGTCACGATCTTAGCAACAAGAACTCCAAAGTGCGAAGACACGACCACCGGATCTTCTCCGTTGTTCTCTAGGTGAGAAAGGATGGTGAGTTCTCTTTAGGAGATGTGAGGTTTTTTTTTTTTTTTAGAGAGATGTGTGTGTCTTGGAACTCTTCCAACAACACCACAAAAGAGCTTATTGACCTTAACCTAGTTGCATCTCATGCAACCATATATATAGGGGAATGAGATGGAAATGATCATCCTACCCCTCCTTTAATCTCTCTTTAGTATATAGTTTATATATGAATCTAATTCACATTAAAACTATATATTATATCAATTATATCATATATAATTGATATAACTCCTCATGTATGAAATTGAACACTTAAATTTCACTCCTAACTTTATACCCTCAATATTACCATATTGAGCCAACGGAGGGATCTAATGGACCTACAGATCATGAGCTTCAATGATGTGAGATTAACTGATCAAACTCTTTGATCCAGTTAATCAATATTCATTAATTACAAGTCACTCCACTATAGACTTGTAGTTGCACTCTCCTCATTTGTAGATAATATTGTGTCCACCGATATAGTCATTATCCATGAGTCGACCCTTCACGAGTTGTTCAGATCACAATCGGGTCAAATTACCATTTTACCCCGTGATTACCTTCTTTGCTCCTAAGCACCATCTGATCCTCTAATGAACAACAAGTCCAAGGTCCTACCTTAGACTCATACCCTCATATAGGGGGGGCCCCGTTGTTCAAGACTTGGAGTCGCTTCTTGGGAACAACCTATCTAATTCCTCGATCAAGAGGAATGAGTGAATTCCATCTTGCACAATTAAGTTCCCGGCTACCACGAGGTTCTATCCCCGAGAAGGTAGGATTATTGAAGTCGCTCTGTTACCCACTCTCACCATACTAGTCTCAAGGACAAACCCCATATGCAGGAGTTCTTAACTTGCTCAGAGATCAGTCAAGTCACTAATGACCATCTATAAATTACTAGTCTTATCCTCATTAATCTGTTATATGGTTAGACTAATAATTTGCGATCCATCTTGTATGAACTCTTCATACAGGATGCCGCCACTCGCATGTCAACTACATGAATGAGTTGGAATACCTCATTTGTACTAATTACAAAGTGGGTCGCATCCATGGTGTTACCAGAATGAGGTTTCCAACCTTATTCTTATACCATAGACTATTTAGGTTATAATCTTGAATTCAACCCAATTAGTGTCCACTACACTGATTTCAAGATAAACGTTATAGCCTTGGAGCTTAGTTTATTGGATTTATAAAAGCAAGACTGTAATCTTATCAAAACAAATAACACATTATTTAATTGAACAAAATTACACAAGTTTGGGGCATAAATCACAACATTCAGTGCCCTAGTTTATTGTATTTACATTACTGTAATGTTCATTATGTACTCCACTAGCTTTAGGACAAGTGGGAGATTGTTGGGATTTATGCCCTAAACAAGTGTAGTTTTGTTTCAAATAAATAAAGGTGTTATTCATTATATTCTCGCATATAAATCTAAATCCAATAAACTAAGTTCCAAGGTTATAATAATAGATCTTGAACATTTGTATAGTAGACATAAGTTGGATTAACTTGTTCAAGTATAACCTAAAAGGTCTATGGTATATGCATAGGGTTGGGAACCTTATACTGGTAAAACCGTGGATACGACCCCTTTGTATTTGGTACAAACGAGGTAATCCAACTCGTTCATGTGGTAGACATGCGAGTGGGAGCATCTGGTATAATGAGATTATACAAGACCGGACCGCAAATTATTAACCTACTAGTGTAACACTGTTATCAAGATAGGTACAATAATTATTCATAGATGATCATTAGTGACTTGACCTTAATCCTGAGCATGCTACGGACTCCTGCTTGTGAGGTTTGTCCTTAGACTAGTATGGGTGAGAGTGGCCTGTAGCCGACTCAATAAGGCTACCTTCTCAGGGGCATAACTTTGTAAGTAGCTGGGAACTTAACTATGCAATATGGAATTCACTCATTCCTGAATTAAGAAATCAGATAGGTTGTTCTCTTAAGAACTGAATCCGTGTCTTGAACAATGGGGCACCGCCTTCTTACTGGCCTAAGAAGGATCAAGTTTATGGTAGGACCATAGACTGATTGTTCATTAGAGGATCAGTGGAGCTTAAGGAGCAAGATGTATTCACAGGGGTAAAACGGTAATTTGACCCAGCTGTGATTACGAACAACCTGTGAAGAGTCAACTCATAAGTATTGATTATATCAGTAGATACAACATAGTCTACAGTGAGGAGAGTGCAACTACGAGTCCATAGTGGAATGACTCATAGTTAATGAATGTTGGTTAATTGAATCAAAGAGTTTGATCGATTAACCTTGTATCATTGGAACTCATGATCTTTAAATCCATTAGGTCCCTCCGTTGGCTCAAAATAGAAATAAGGAGAGTTTATAGTTTGGAGTGAAATTGAAATGTTCAATTTCATGTTTAAAGGGATATATCAATTATATAACATATGGTTCAATCCATGAGAAATATATCATAAGAGCACTATAGGGGTAGAATGGTCATTTCCACCTTATTTGTCTGTAAATATGTGCATGAGATGCACATATGTGAAGCGAATTCAAAAGGCAACCCTAGTGCTCTTTTGACAAGTGTTTTGTTGGAAGAGTTCCAAAACACTTGTCTTCCTCAAAATCCCTCCCAACTCCAAAAAAGGTCCCACCACCTTCCCTCTCCTAGAGATACAATGGAGAAGATCTAGCGGGCGGATCAAAAACTACTTCGTAGTTTGTGGAGAATGCGAGATCGTTGAGAACGTTGAGATCGTGAGAACGAGAGGATCAAAAGGAGCACGTTTGTTTTTGTTTGCAAAGGTAATAGTATTGTTGTCCATATATTTAATTTACATGTTTAATCGTTTTATGTATGCTTTTGATCTGATTTATGTAACACATTATAAGAACACGGGATTCAAATCGCTTCCGCTACATGATTTGATCCCATCATATACAAGTACAAATAAGAATAAAAATAAGTGAATAACATTTTCAATCAGAAATATATCAATGGTAGAAGTTTCATATACTTACGTGTTAACTATATTTTTCACATAATCACAGATGCCATGTCCTATGGAATCAATCGACCAAACTGTGGAAGTTTTCAATGAGATAACCACCAACAATCAATGGTTTCTAAATATAAAATTACCAACAAATAGAGTTAGAATATACAAAAAAAATACAAGTAAATTAATAAGGACATGTTTTACATACTGACCCTGAATTACAAGGACAGATCAATAGTTTGTTCTTATTCTCTCTTAGCCTATTACATAGGAATCGAGAGTGTTGCTCTTAAGGTTCAGAGACATGTGAAATTAAGGATGGTTGAAGGAATGTATATTACTCTAATATGATGGGTTCAGATTGGCATAAGTACCTAGCATTAAATAAAAAATATTAAAGTTTAAAATGGTAAAATGAAATTTAGTAATATATGACAAAACTTGTAGCGCCCCTGAAATTGAGTCTAATCTAAGAAAACGTTACTAAACTTACAACCCCTTATGTATTTATATAAAGTACAATCATCTGTAGAGTGCTTGTGGTTTTGTAGGGGTGTGTGTGTGTAGAGAGAGAGATGGAGATTCTTACAATTGGGAAGAACACAATTGGGGAAGGTGAGCGAACCAATTTGGGGTTTCCTCCAATCAGAATGTCACTAGGAATCGAAACCAAGAAATAAAGCATTAGATTCCTTGCCCACAATTTATGACTGAACACACAACAGTACCTGCAAATCGAATCATAATATTTAAAATAGAATTATACTTACCTCAACAAACCCAAAGAAATGAACAACAAAACCAAACGCTAAAACTAAAAGCATAATTTGAAAAACTCACAGGAAAAAAAATTAAATTGTTATCTCGTGATGAGTTTGAAACCAATTCATTTGACTTGTTATTAATTTCACTGGTTGGAAGGAAAAACTGAAAAAAAAAATGAGGATAGGGATGCAAAGATTGAACCCTTCATGATTTTTATTGTTAAATGATTGTGAAGAGTTATTCCACCATTTTAAACTGAAAGATCCCCTTACTATTGCTGAATGACAAAGATTGGTGATGTCATGAATAATGCTCACAAAAAACCCAGATTTAAAATTTTAAAAATAAAAAATAAATACATAAACAAACGAACCCAAGTATTATAAATCGAAGTTGGTGTATAAAAAGCCTCCAAAACTAATGTCATGGCGTGAGTGTTGGGTTGGGTTTTATGTCCTAAAATTCGTAGTTTGTAATTTTTTAATTTGTTCCAATTTATTCAATAAAATCTTATTATCAAATGTGGTTGAATTTCATATAGTTTTCCTTAAATTAACCATAAATCCAATAAACTAACATCGTAGGTTGTATTGTGCGTCTTGAACTGTGTGTATGGACATACGAGGATCAAGATTCAAGAAATAGTCTAAAGGGTCTATAGTATAGGGATGAAGTTGGGTGCCTTATCTTGGTGACACGATGGATACGACCAACTTTGTATTTGATACAAGCGCAGTGATCCAACGCATTCGTGTAGGCGACATGCGAGTGGGGGTATCCTATGTGATGAGTTCCATAAGACCGAACCGCAAAATAGTAACCGATAGATGTAACTCCATTAACTAGTTAGGTTTCTATTTCAATAGGATGACCTAGGAAACTTGATCTTAATCCTGAGCAAGTTACGAACTCTTGTCTACGAGGGATTGTCCTTTGACTTGTATGGGTGAGAGTGGCCTGAGATGCTGATTCAATAAGTCTACCTTCTTAGGGCAAAATCGCATGGGCAGCTAGGGACTTAACCTAGCAAGATGGGGTTCACCCCTTCCCCATTGGTACTTAAGGCCATAGATGGAACCCAGGGGTAAAATGGTAATTTAAACCAATTGGTGTTACGAACACTCGTGAAGGATTGACTTGCTATTATTGGTCTTTTATCCATGGACACAGAAAAATATATGCAGTGAGAAGAGTGTAGTTGCGGGTCTTTAGTGTAGTGTACCCGCAATTAACGAATGTCGATTAAGCGGTTAATGAGATTAGCCAATTAATCTTGTATCGTTGAAGCTTCTGATTTGTAGGTCGATTAGGTCCACTTCCTAGCTCGTAAAGGGTTATGAGATTGCTAGATCTTAATTGGAATTTGAAATGTTCAAATTCACTTTGAGAATTAATTTAATGTATGAAGATACATTATGATATAAAGTTTTTATATTGATTAAAACTTTATTATATATATTTAATTTTGGATATGATTCCAAATTAAAGTTTGAGAGAATAAAATATTTGAAATAGTTCAAATATTGTTTTAATGTGAATACGATTCGTGTTAAAAACTATAGATTAGATTTTAATGCACATAGGATGTACATTAGAACTATAGGTTAAAAGAGAATGATTAAATGTGATTTAATTATAATAACCTACATTAAATATATGATATTTGATTTATAAATTAATTAATTAGAGAATTGATTAATTTTTAAGTTTAATTAATTTAATTAAATTTAGTTTAATTAAAGTAATTAAAACTATAGGTTAGGATTGATATGCATTTAAATATGTTTTAGATGTATATTAATTTAATTAATTGTTAATTAAATTAATTAATTATTTAATTTATATTATTTATTAAATAATTAATGGGAATGTGCATTACGCATGTTCCTCGATACACTCTCTCTCACTCCCTCTTCCCTCATGACTGTGTGGTTTCTCATTGGAAATAGAGAACTCATTTTTTCTTTCTAAGTTCCCAAAAGAATTAGGAAGGATTTCTCACAAAATCTCAATGTCAGAGATTCAGAGAATAGGAGGTGATCTTTGCTGGTAGTGTCTTGTTCTTTGCTTGAGAAGGTTCTCAGTTGGTGTTGCTGAGGACCATCGTTGTGTGATTCCATAAGCCAAAAGGTAAAACCATTTTTCCCTCTTAGTTTAAAATTGTTTCTAAAAGCTTATGGTTTCAAATCCATACTATAATTGCTTATCGATATTTTGTTTCCAATGTACTGGTATTTCCTTTTACCAAATGAAAAAGGAGTAAATAAATCCAATTAGCTTCCTCTGTGCATATGGTTTTTCGAAACCATCTGGTTGCTAACAATATAAACAGATAATAAAATAATACATTGTAGTAGAAGTAAATGTCAATCGAAACTTCAACTTAGCTTCTCCATAAATGATAAAGTTACATAGAATCAATGGTTAAAGGAGGCAAAGGTTTACAAGTTGTATAGAAAGTTGCAGATACTTGGATTACTATTAATAACACCGTGACAACACAATGATTATCATAAAAGCAAAATTAATAAAAAAATCACTTTACAGAATAGAAAGTTGTGAATCCATTACTAATCTTCATAATAACGTGTAATTTATGTAGACCCAAATTTTGAAAACCACTTCTCATGTCGTTCGATATCAGCAGCAGACACACTTCGTTGTACCTTCTTCAATGCTTCTTCAAAGTCGCACATGGCAACAGCGTCCTTTGAAATCTCATCCTTGGGCATATTCTTAATCTCATCAAAGTTTTTCCAACTATTTTACGTCTCATTCCATTCAAGGAAGCATTTCTGCAGACATTTTCCGCGGCAACCACTCCTTAAGGAAAAGAAGTGTGAAAGCGATTAGGTCAGGGATTTCTTTTTTTTTTAAAAAAAATAATAAATACCAAAACGACGTTGTCTCCTTAATAGAGTTTTATTTTAAAAAAAAAATTCAACTCTTTGTTGATAGTTGTTGATCGTATGTAAAAAAACCCATATGTTTACGGTTATTAACCGTCAACAAAGGATCTTATATTGACGGTTATTGCCCATCAATAAAAGCCTAAATGTTGATGGTCAATGACCGTCAACAAAACCCTCCTTTTATGTGTCAACATAACAATGAATAATTGACGTTTATTAACCGTCAAATATTATAAAACACGGGGATTTTCAATTTTGACAGGATTTTTTGGAATTAGTGTCAATAAAACTACCAAGGTTGACAATTTATGGCATCAACTTTAATAGAAACCTATTTGGACATGTAAAAGCTGTCATTATATGTATTTTTTAATTAATTATTAATTTTAAAGTACAAATTAACCATTTATTGACGATTTCTTGTCTCAAACGTCAACAATTCAATTAAGTCATACGTCAATGAAAGCCAAATTTGTAGTAGTGACATAAGTCGGATGAGCAAGGCTAAGCTAGGCCTATTTGGGTTGGTTACAGGTCAGTGACGATCGGCTTGGACCCCATCTTACTCATTTTCAAGTCCCAAATGTCTATGATATTTGAACTTGGCCCAACTAGTTAGATTTACCCATAGCATATACTATTGGTTTTTTTTAAGAGTTTTATACACAAATAGCCCAATTTAGAATCTCATTTTACACAAATGTATAAACGGTATACAATGTTACAAAACTATCTAGTTTGGCCAAATTTTTCATAAAACTTAGTGGGCTTTTACCAAATGACCCTTGTATATGATGCGACTATTTATTTTTTAAAAAATAAAGAAAATGAATGGTTTAAAAAGGAATGTTGTACAAATAGAAAAAAACTGAACCATTGGGGGGGAAATTTACGGAGAAAAAATGAGAAGAACATTTCGAATATTTTCTGAAGGTTGTGAACGAAAAAATCGACGACTAGGGACGAAGTCAAAGAAGAAGACGAAGATTTTTCATATTTCCTCCCTTTGGTATGTTACATTCAGTACATTGTTTGGTATTATAGGGTTTCTGAATGAATGTGATATTTATTACAATGGAAACAATGTTTGGGTATGGGTATATGCAGGATCCGTATTTCTTGTATTGATTGTTTAAGTTTTCATTTACTCTAAGGAGAACTACGAAAAATGGGATGAAAAGTAGTTCTAAACCATAACCCTGAAGTTTATATTGAAACATTGTCATGCATGTGTTGTTTTTGTGATGTTAAGACTGTTGTTTATAATGATAGTATGTTGCAACACTAAACTGGAATATACTTAAATATAGTTGATAAGACTGTTGTTTATATAACAGATACATCTTAAAATAGAGTGATATGTGAAACATAGTGATATCTTAAAAGAGGAATATGTGTTATTTGAACGAGAATATGTTGAAACAGAGTGAGATGTTAATATTTTGAACGATTTTACAACTGACATACATTAAGAAGGAGGAATATATGAAATATGAATTCTCATATAGTAAAGGACATTACTAATTAAATTATATGTGTGTGTAAATAATGTATATGTATTATAATTCTTGACAAAGTTTATAACTTGCCTAAATGATATATAATAGGTAATGGCTAGAGATAGATACACGTGAAAAAGTGAAAAAGGTAAGAAGTGCAAGATTATTAGGTAGTTATAGCAGGAAATCAAAAAAGGCAATGAAAATGAGACTATCCAGATAGAATCTGAGTTATGGAAATATATACTGGAGTTTATTTTTCATATTTATATGTTTATATGATAAGATGTATCTGCGATTGCAGGACGAAAATACAGACGTAGAAACGATTATATCGACAAATCATGGCAATGTAGATCGTGAAGTACATACTCCACAAACACAAGTTATACCAACACAATTACAAAATTCAGATACAGTGTGCTCCCCAATAGTTCCTTATGGATATTGTTTCGAGGTATATTATGTAAAAAAATTAGGAATTATGATTTATACATATGTAATGCTAAGATAATGATTTATACAAGAGGGGTATTGTTGGTTGAACCAAGATGGGTATGTTGTCCAACATAACTGATAGGGTGTTCTTTGAAGCAATAATTAGGGCACAATATCCATCCATATTGTATGTCAATATGCTAAATAACCAATCAACATCAGTATCTATATTCACTTTTGCATCTTTCTTAATGAAAGATTGGGACCCTATGCAAACTTATATATCGGGAGAGTCGACATGGCCAGCATTGCCCAACTTTTCGATGATACATTGTTGTACATCAATAAATGTCATTCCATAGTGTAATGATACCTCAGATACTTTGTAATTAACATAATTAACAAATTCGTTCCAAGATCCACCATAAAGCATAGGTATAACACAACTACCTATAAAATTAAATTAGCATACATCAGATGAAAAATATTTTCAAAATATAACAGAATATATAATATATACCTCTGTATATTGAAAATTAATGTTATAATCCATTATACTAATTATTCATATTCATTCCAAAATGCATCATACAACATAGCGAACTCCTACGTATATACAATACAATTATATTGAAAACTCTAGAATGATATATATATGATACATCTAACAAAATGTTTTGAATAAACTGTCTAAAGATATATACGGTATAATTTCATTGTTAGCCTTAATACATGGGATTTTAGTTCGTACATATGTGATAATAAACAAATAAATAACTACATATTAAAAGATAAATGACATACCCATAATACAGAAACAAATAACTTATAAATTTAAAGAAAAACGAATAATACATAAAGAAAGAACTACACAATATCATATCAATTGCAATGAAGAAGATGAATGAAGAACAAAAAGCAGTGGTATATGACTTCTTCTCGTACAATGATGAGGTGAAAATTTGATGGTATGAAGGCTAACAATGAAAAAAACTACAAAACTGTAAATAATAAAGATTTTTATTAATATCTCATACATAACGTAAATTAATTAAGGATAATACTATTAAATATAATAAGAAATTTATGGAAAATATATTCCAACATATCTTTAACATATATGGAAAGTCTAATCAATTACAACCAAAATCGTGATATTATTTAATAAAAAATTAATAATAAAATATACCAGAATAAAAGAGCCTACGAATTTAAAGAAAAGAGAGAAAGGGTACAATGGACCAAAATTAATTAAAAAAGTCTATCTATGTAATAAATGGAATATTATGTATATATATGTAAATATGTATCATAAATATATTCATTCATGTCAAATTTCCTTTTTTTAATAAGAATTAAAGTACTTATTTATCGGTAGACCATCCTTCATTATATAACCTATTTATTTATGACCCACTCTGTATCTATTTCTGTAACGACCCTAGTTTCCAACCCAACTCCAACTAGGGACGCCACTAGGTAGCACCCTCTGTGCCGAAAATTCGACAGCATAACGGTGCTACCCGTACAACTCCAAAATTTTTACTTAACCCGTTAAAGGGTAGAAGCACTTCTAAGGATCCTCTCATCGCCTGACCTCCTACAAACTACAAGAAAAACGAGGTCAGGCTCCTGCTGCACGTAAAAACACAACAAAGTGTAATAACACCCCACACAAAGAAGAACCGAACATGCTAAACTAAAAGCCAAAACAAATCAAATAAAGTCACAAAGATCCAAAAAATAGGTATGAGAATGCAACAAATAACAACTAAAACCCATGGTTCAAACCAAAGTTACAAAGAATAGCCTAAGCTCAAAAAGAAAGTTCCTCTAAGACAATAAGTGGTCTCATAGCCTCGTCATGTCGCCACCGTCGCTCTCCAGCTCACTATTTGCCCTTACCTGCAACCAAAGACATTAAAGCAGACGGGTGAGTATAAGAATACTCAGTAAGTAGCCCACTCACGTCCAATCTATAACCACACACACAAAGATGGGTCAAGTTTTCAACCAAAAGCATCTTAAGGACTCATGACTAGGCACCCTCATGCATACCTCACCCCGAGACTCACCGACGATCTAGGAACCTAGGCGGCCACAGACGGTGATGCACCCTAATGCGAAAGAGTGATCACTCTAACGCCCCCACACAGAAGTGCAATAGAGCCTCGACTCTAAAACCCACACAGATCGTACAAGGGCGACCCACCCAAGTGCCCACACAGCTTGCAAAAGGGTGCGCTCAGCCCTAATGCTAGAGATGTCCACAGGCGGGGCGGGTCGGAGAATGGCTCCCCGTCCCCGTCCCCTATTTCATTCCCCGTCCCCGCGAAATTCCCCATTTAATTTCGCGGGGAACGGGGCGGGGATCGGGTTCCCCGCGGAGAAAATTTCTCCGTTTATATTTTTATTTTTTAAAATTGTATTAACTAATTTCTTTTTTTTTTTTTGAAAATTTGTATTTAAATGGTTAATTATTCTTTAGAGATTTCTAGTTAAAAGACATTTTTTTCAATTTTCTTAGAAAAATAAAATTATATCTAATAAAATTTAGACTTATGGTTTATTAAATGTATACAAATATATATATTTAAAATTAAATAATTAATCGGAGCGGGGACAGGGAGCGGGGCGGGGACGGGGTCGGGGAATGTATTCTCCGTCCCCGTCCCCGTTTAGCCAACGGGAAAAATTTCTTCCCCGCTCCCTCCCCATTCCCCGCCTAAACGGGGATTCCCTGCCCCGCGGAAAAAATGGACATCTCTACCTAATGCCCACACAACTCACAAAAGGGTGTGCTCGATCCTAATGCCCACACAAAGAGCACAAAGGGCGCTCGACCCTATGTGCAGACAACTCGCAAAAGGGCATGCTCGACCCTAATGCCCACACAGAGACGTCATCATAGAAGTTCTGTCTCACTCGGGGTCACTTAGTGGATTTGGTGATGCTAGCCTAGAAGGTCAGACTTTTTTGCCTCTTCTAGACCTTCCCCTAAACTCCTCTCATTGTCATCTTAGATACCGAGTCCCTAACCATTAGCCCAACTAGCCAACCACACAGCCCGCCAAATAACCTTTGTCCTAATCACACAGCTAACCAATCACCCTTGCCCTAAACCACCACACAGCTTAACCTGCTCAGTTTCCAGGGGTCAAACACACAGCTCGAACTACCATAAGGCTTGAGCCTCACTCAGCAACCAACCACAAGTCATAAGCACATTCATGACATGCAGGAGAGTCAATCCCACCACATACAAGCAAGTACAAGATATACGTAGTAAGAACACGATATTCAGGGTTTCATGAACCAAGCAGTAAACCAACATCCACACAAGTTACATAGTCAACCACAAACGACCCTATGGACAATTCGATCGCTTACGAGTTGGATGCTTAAACCAAACGACTACTTACCTCGGATCGAGTGTGCAATGGGAGGTCCTTGCTCTTGCTAGCAACCTAATGCACCTACAGAACACCACAAACCAAGCACAAGTTCAGTTGGGAACCAACCTCGTGGCTCTATCCTTGAGGCACAATACAATAACAAACCGAACCAACCTAACTGAAATACTTTTTGATAAACCAACAGGAATTCAAAACCAACCCAACATTTCTAAGCTTAATTACAAAACCAAACAGATTCGAGACCGAGTCTTACCCACAGTTACAAGTCGAACTAGTCCTCCACTCGTTCTTAGCCTCGAGGTTCCTCCAAGGATCTACTCCTTAGCCAACGGATTTGTTCCTGCCCACCAAAACTAACACAAATCAGCGAGAGATAAACGATTCGGTTTGGAAAAGGGGAGATAGGCAGTTCGATTCGGATTCGAGAGAGAGAGGGAGACGGATCCGAGGGAGAGAGGGAGACGGATCCGAGGGAGAGAGAGAGAGAGATGGATCTGAGGGAGAGAGAGAGACAGAACCGAAGGAGAGAGAGATCGGGGGAGTGAGTCAGCCAGGGAGAGACAGAGACGACGAGGGACGGGGAAGAGAGAGAGGGAGACGACGAATGAGAGGGAGGGAATGTCGTTGAAGAGGGAGATCCGAGGGAGAAGGACGGCGACGGTCAGCGGCGTACCGGGCTTCGGTGCGGTGTGGGTCAGCTCGGCGAACGGGAGGGCGGCAGCGACTCCGGTGGCTGCCGCGGCTGGCGGCTCCCTGTGGAGAATAAAAGAAACGAGGGGGAGGGGTTGCTCGGCGGCTCCTCCATCATTCTTTTCTTTTTTTTTTTTTTTTTACTTTTCCTTTTCTAAAACCCTTTCTTTTTAAAACTAAAACCAATACAAAAGCCCTAAAAAGAACAAGCAAGAAGCTTACCTCAACTCTTCCTCCAACACGCTCGATATGAAAAGCAAGGGAGTTGACCACTCAATTTAAAGGTAGGGTTTAATTATTTGGGTCCCTACAAGATCCAATTATTAACTTCTTGGCACAAAACTTTTAAAATTACGACATGAGCCTGAAATTAACTTTGAAAAGAAATAATAAATTATCTAAAATTATCGGGCGTCACAATTTCTTTGAAGAAAAGCCTTGTTTTGTACCAAATAAATAATTTTACTAATATTATAATATATATTCATTACAGAAAAATATTAGCCAAATTTTGGAAACGAAAATGGATCTTAAAAAACACATTTTCAATATGAGTTTTTTAAATTTGAGGAGATTTTGTTTTTTTTTTATACAAAAAAGTAAAGATGTTAAAAAAAATATTTAAAAAGTAAATAATTACGAAACCAAATAGTTTCTTTTAAAACAGAAAATAACTAATGAAATTAATATCAAGTAAAAATTATGAATGAACAAAAACTTTATCTTAATATTTTTTTAATATGAATGAACAAAAATCCAATCTTTTAGTGCAAAAGAAAGCGTCCCCATAAATCTTTCCTTTTGAAGAACACTATTCCTCTAAGTCTTACTTTTCTAATATATATAATAGACCTTATGTAAAAGAAGCGCATTACAAGAATGACAGCATGAGTTTATTTTTAGGGGCACCTACCTGAATAGCAAAAAAAACATCTAAATATTGTACTTATATCACTCTTTAATTCAATTTGCAAAAATAGCAATAAAAAAAGGTCCAGCTCAAACGGATGGCGTGCAAAATCAAAAATACCCTTATATTTTTCGCGCACGTTTTTCAATCTGAATTATATTAATAGTCTATCAATAGTCTATCAAAAACATACTTATCAATAGTCTATCAAAAACATATTGATGATGTACTTATGATATACTATTGATATACTTATGATATACTATTGATATACTAATGATATACCTAAAATGAAATATACTATTGATATATATTGATATACCAAATATAAATTATATCAGATATACTGTTGATATACTATTATATCTAAATAACTATTGCTAGATTTACAAATACCTCTCCGTGTTGTTCAAAATTGAGAAAATCAGCAGTCTATCAACAATAGATCTAATATAGCAACGATATATCTAACCAAAAAATAACTGCATAAATGATATACTACTGATTCTGTTGATTTCACTAATATTAAGTATATATCAATGTGATATACTACTGATATACTTTATTTAGTATATCAACACATCATATCACAAATATGGATTTATGCTTGATAGTGATTTATGTTGACAAACTTTATTCAGTAATATTAGGCATATCAATTGAATCTCAAAATCTATTGCTAGATTTACAAATGTCCTCCTTGTGTTTTTCAATATCGAGAAAATAAGTAGTTTATCAATAATAGATCTGATACATATCAATGATATATCCAACCAAAAAGTAACTACATGAATGATATGATATCGGTTTATTTCACTGATATTAAGTATATATCAGTGTGATATACTAACGATATACTTTATTTATATATCAACGGTATATCACAAATGATGATTTATGCTTGACACTGATTTATACTGATATATTTTATTCAATAATATTGAGCATATTAACGGGATCTCAAAAACTATTGCTAGATTTGGAAATGTCCTCCCGTGTTTTTCAATATCGAAAAAATCAGTAGTTTATTAACAATAGATCAGATATATCTAACAAAAAAATAACTAATAGTCATTGATTTCACTATATTAAGTATATATCGGTGTGATATACTACCAAAATATTTTATTCAGTATATCAATGATATATCACAAATAGTGATTTATGCTTGATAGTGATTTATGATGATATACTTTATTCAGTAATATTAAGTATATCAACGGGATCTCAAAAGCTATTTGTAATGTCCGACATTTTAGGTAGAGTAAATTTCAGGTTATGCTTTTAAATTTCAGGTAGAATTCATAATTTGAAACCAAATTGGATTGTTATATCTTATTGTGTGAGATGTATTATTGTATAGATTATATCACTAATATACTACTGATATAGATATATATATATGAAGTTTAATTAAGAGTATATCAGTAACTCGCATATGATATATATTCATTTCACTGATATACTAATGATATACTAAATGTTAAGTATATTAGTGAAATAAACATATCTAAAATGAAGTACATTAGTGATATACTAATATGCAAAATATCTCTAATTTGCAACGGATATATAGGAAGTATATCATTCTAAATGATATACCTAAAAGAAGGGTATCCGTAGTATATCAGTAATATACTATTAACATACTTCGTTTTGAGGTATATATTGGTACATAAAAATAAAGTATATCAGATATACTTCTGATATACCAATATAAAGTATATCAGATATACTACTGATTACCAAATGTGAAGTATATCAGATATACTATTGATATACATGCTGCTATACCAATGAGGGTAAATCTGGAATAATAAAAAAACGAAAATCAGATTTAAAAAAATTTGTTAGATTTGCAAATCTAAAAAATTATAGCTAATTTTGCAAATATGCTAATATTTTGTACTACCCATTACAATTCCTCTTATTTTTATTTATTTATTATTATTATTTTGAAAAGGGCACCATGAGTTTATTGTAATTATATGTACGAATTTTTTAATTATTCTACTAGAGAGTGAAAAACAAAAACACTTAGTACTAAACATTTTAATAATTACAAGAATATACGTAAAAAGGCATGCACTACAAAAATGGCACCTATGTTACAATGGAAATAGTTATAGTAATATATTTTCCAAAATCCAACTCGGTCAATTGGTTAAGGCATCCTTATTAAGGAGGTCAAATATTCAATCATGCACTCTATGTATCGTTGAACTAAAAAAAAAGTTCTAGTAATGCTTTCACAATAAATGAACCTAATACAAAGGATATATACATACACACTTTAATTACAACGTCATTCCTTCATATAAAATCAAATGTTCAAATTTTCGCCTATGAATTGTACTAAAAAAAATCATAACACCTACTCTACCCGTAAAGAAAAAAGTCAATGTTGTTTTCAAGTTTGTAAATCTTGTCTCTGCTTGATAAAAAATAATAAATTCTCATGTGATTGGAAGACTTGTAAATCACTTTTGCCAAAGAATTTTAACAAAATTGATTCACATGATGCATGGAACTTGAAAATTGAACTATTTGTACTAATTTCGTTAAAGTCAATAGTAAAGTTGAACATAAGAATATCATAACTTTTAGACTTTACAGACTATTGGACTGTTTGAAATCATTTTTGAAACCCATAACTTGGGGGGAAGTTAAAGAATATTGTTGTTTTTTTAAAAAAATACAAAATTAGAGTACTTTTGAAATAAATGATTTAAATAATGTTAATAAAAAAGTAAATTACAAAATCAGAGCAGAATATCAAACTATTGACAAAAGTGGGGTAGTAAACTCGTGTATATGGTACACGAATTTAGATGTAGTCCACGGGGGTGGTGAGGTGGGCATAACTATATACAATTTAACTTCCGGAAAAAAATCTATGATTTTCATGTTAAAATTGAAAGTATAGCTAAAAAAAGAAAAACAAATCACGCAAATTAAAAAATATTTCCATATTAGCCACGTGGATCGAGAAAATTAAAAGATATTTCATGAAAAAAATTTTAAAAATTAAAAGCGATTCCTTTCGTTTTATAACCCAGAAAATGACCAATAATAGAGAGAAGACCTTCGTCAGTTATAAATTTTTATTGTTAATTTTTTCTTGGAGGTCGTCTATATCCACCATTCTTGTTGAGGTTGAAGTTGAACCCAAAACCTTGTAATACCAGTGGAGCTTGAAATCTTCGATCGGCAGCAGGACTTGGCTGTGGTGTTCGACGACGATAGCAAAGAAGGCGAAGAAAAAGAGAGAGAACGAACGGAGCAGCACAAGGGAAATCTAGTCGGTGACTGCAAAAGGGAGGAAAATAAATGAATGAGGTTTTATAGTCGGTGACTGTGCAAAAGGGAGGAAAATAAATGAATGAGGTTTTATAAATTAATAAAAATCATGTACCCAACCCAGTACACGTGTTCCATGTCATCCACGTGGCTTCAGTTGGACCATTTGCTTCCAGGTGTCGTGCAGATTGTCTAAATCGCATTCATGGGCCACGACTTCGCTACCCCATTTTTAGAATTAGTTTCAAAACCACCCTATTTTCATCTTTTCTTTTTTAATCTACATTATTTATAAAAAAAATCCCATAACTTGCAAAAATAAATCAAAAACAATGTGTTTTATAAATCTCAGTGGAAAATATAAGATCATTTATTCACATGAAAAACCAAAGGATATATACATCATTTTCAAAATCCCATCTTCTCAAGGTATGGTATAAATTGTTAGAAACAAATGTGGAACACAAGATATGAAAGGAGATGTTTTTATCATTCAAATGGGCATGCCTTTATATAGGCTTACAAAAACTAACGATTTGTTAAAAAACTATAAATAACATCAATGCACTTAATTCTCCTAACTCATATAAAACACGTATAACTCATAACTCATAACTTAATAACTCAAATAATTTAAAGATGTTGCAAAACTTAAAAATCCACACTAAATGCCACAAATTAACGTTTAAAAAGAACTTTTACGTTTTCAACACCCCCCTTAAACTTGATTTGTTACACCAAGTAAACTCCTCATTATGATAAAAGTATCCAACTTGAGGGGTTTTGTGAAAATGTCTGCCGCTTGGTCTTGTGACTTGATATATTTGAGTTCTACTTCTTTCTTCGTAATGCAATCTCGAATATAATGAAAACGAGTATCAATGTGCTTACTCCTCCCATGAAATACTGTGATTTTTGGCTAAGGCAATGGCCGATTTATTGTCAACAAAAATCTCCATTGGACCTTCCATTTGAAATTTCAACTCCTTCACTAAGTTTCTTAACCAAATTGCATGACATACACATGAAGTTGCCGCGACATGCTCCGCCTCACATGTTGATAATGTGACAATGGGTTGCTTCTTTGACATCCATGTGAACGCCGTTTCACCGATAAAAAACACAAACCCTGTAGTGCTCTTTCGATCATCCAAGTCACTACTCCAATCACTATCACAATAACCAACAATATTAAAATTTCTAGAAGAGACATAAGATAGACCATACCCAATCGTCCCTTTGATGTAGCGAAGTATCCTTTTTGCCATTTTGCAATGTGTTGTTGTTGGCTCTTCCACAAATCGACTAATAATTCCAACCGAATAAAGAATATCCGGTCTTGTGCATGTCAAGTATCTCAAACTTCCAACCAAGCTTTTGAAATATGTAGAATCTACTTTCACTCCTCCACCTTGCTTGGTGATTTTGACTCAAGATTCCATTGGTGTTCCAACCGGATTAGCATCATCCATGTTGAACTTTTTAGCACTTGTTTAGCATAACCCTCTTGAGATATAAAGATCCCATCTTCACCTTGTTTGATCTCAATTCCAAGATAGTAACTCATGAGACCAATGTCCGTCATTTCAAACTCCTTTTCCATCTCTCTTTTGAACTCATCAAACATGCTAGGATTATTTCAAGAAATACTAAATCATCAACATATAAACAAATGATTAGTATGTTTTCACCTTGCATTTTGATGTAGAGGCATGCTCATAAGGACACTTCATGTACTTCCTATCTTGAAAGTACTTGTCAATCTTTGAATTCCATGCTCTTGGCGCTTGCTTCAAACCATAAAGAGCCTTCTTCAATCGAAGCACTTTGTCTTCTTCACCCTTGACTTCATAACTCGATGGTTGTTCGACATAGATCTCCTCCTCAAGAATTCCATTCAAGAATGCCGATTTGACATCCATTTGATGTATCTTCCAATGATTATGAGTCGCCAAAGCAATAATCAAACGAATAGTTTCAAGACGAACAACAGGGGCAAATACCTCATCATAGTCGATGCCATGACGTTGACTATACCCTTTCACCACTAATCTTGCCTTTGTGCCTCTCAATATCACCATTGGCTTTTCTCTTTGTCTTGTATACCCACTTCACTCCGATCGTTTTCGTCCTTTTGGAAGTTTGGTCAATTCTCATGTGTCATTTTTTTCTCTATCATTTCGAATTTCTTCATCCATTGCTTCCTTCCATTTTTTGTTTGCAATGGCTTCTTGGAAACTAATGGGCTCATAATCACCAAAAAGACAATAGAGAATTATGTCATCTTGATTTTCATTTACCTCATTAAGTTCATGTAGGCTTCGAGTTCCTCTTGGACCAATTTCGTTCTCGAATCATTTGGATGAACTTTCGGATGATGATAGATTTGATTTAAAGTTGTGGCAATCGAAATGGTCAAAACTTCACTCATTTCATCTCCAGTTGGCTCATTTTCATCATCTCCTTGAAAGTATGGAAAGAAATCATACTTTTCCTCCTGTATATTCCAATCCCAAGAAGCTTCCTCATCAAAAACAACATCACGACTAATAATTACCTTCTCATTCAAAGGATTGTAAAGACGATAACCCTTTGAACTTGCATCATAGCCGATGAAGATGAGTTTCTTGCTTCGATCGTCGAGCTTGGTCCTTTTTTCTTCCGACACATGAGCATATGCAATACTCCCAAACACCTTGAAGTGACCAATTCCGGGTTTTCTTCCGTTCCATGCTTCTTGAGGTGTTTTGTCAAGCACACTTTTGGTTGGGGCTCGATTTATCAAATAGACCGCACAAGCTACGGCCTTTGCCCAAAATTCTCTCGGCATCTTCTTCGTCTTTAGCATGCTTCTTGCCATGTTCAAGACTGTTCGATTCTTCCTCTCCACCACGTCATTTTGTTGTGGTGTCCTCGACACTGTTAATGGACGTCGGATGCCTTTTTCATCACAAAATTGTTTGAATTCATTTGATGTGAATTCACCACCTCGATCAGTTCTCATGGCCTTGATTGTAAGGTTGCTTTCATTCTCCACTCGTGCCTTAAATCTTTTGAAGATCTCAAATACTTCTGATTTTTCCTTCAAAAAGTACACCCACGTTTTTCTAGAAAAATCATTAATAAAGAGAAGGAAATATTTACTTTTACCATGAGACTCTGGTTTGATCATTCCACACACGTCGGCATGGATGAGTTCTAGAGGTTTCTTGGCCCTTGTCATAGACTCTTTTGGAAAACTACTTCGATGGTGTTTTCCAAGTAGGCAACCTTCACAAACTTGATTCGGCTTGTGAATATGCGGTAAACCCCGCACCATCTTCTTCTTCGACAAATCTTCTAGACTTCCAAAATTGAGGTGTCTGAACCGTAGATGCCATAGCCAAGAGAGATCCTCATAACACGTCTTCAAGCATTTTGGAACATCATTACATATATTCAAAGGAAACATTCGATTTTTGGTCATGGAAACTTTAGCAACAAGTTTCTCATGATTATCCTCAAATACAAATAATTATTTTTCATTTGAACTTCAAAGCCTTTCTCTAATAATTGTCCTACACTCAATATATTGTTTTTACATTGGGAATGTAATAAACATTAGAGATATATTGATTTTCTCCATTTTTAACCGAATGAGAATTTTACCTATTCCTTTGATGGCAGCCAAAGAATTGTCTCCAAAGGCAATATTACCTTTCTCCATCTCGTTTAATTCCGCAAACATCTCGCGCTTTCCACACATATGATTTGAGGCTCCTGTCAAGATACCACATAGTATCTCGACTCTCTTCTTCTCCTTTTGACACCATAAATAAGGTCTCATTCTCTTCAAGATAATTAGATTGCCCTTGATGGGCTTTAGATGTCTCAAAGATTTGACCGATCCCCGATTCTTTCGATCGATCGACTACGATTGAGATGAGTAACACTCATTTGCATAATGTCCATATTTATTACAATTATAACATTTTACCTGGGATTTATCTCTCCCGAACCTTCCACCACGTCTTCCACGACCTCGACCTCCTCTTCCTCTTGAGGATACACAAGAATTTTGAGAAATATCGGTGTTGGTTTCACCTCTTCCACTATGGCCTCGACCACTGCGACCTCTTCCACGTCCACGATTATTCTCCTCCTTGAGTTTGAGTTGGAGAAGTTGTTCAATGGTCTCCATTTGCTCCATCTTTCTTTTCTTTTTCTCCTCATAGGCTTGCAACGAGCCTATAAATTGTTCAATTGTCATATTATCGAGATCTTGTGTCTCCTCGATTGTCGTGGCGATAATCTCGAACTTAGTATTTAGGCTCCGTAAAATCTTTTCCATGACACGAACATCAGTAATTTCTTCACCGTTTCGTCTCAATTGGTTTACAACGGTCATTACTTTTGTGTGATATTCTGCTATCATCTCCGTTTCCTTCATCTGTAATAATTCAAACTCACCACGTAAAGATTGCAACCATACTTTTTTCACACGATCGGCTCCTCTATGAGTCGATTGAAGTTTATCCCATGCCGCCTTTGATGTCTCGGCATTAGCGATGGTCTCAAATGTATCTTCGTCCACTGATTGGTACAAGATAAAGAGGGCTTTCTTGTCCTTCCTTCTTGTCTCCTTTAATGCGTCTCTTTGCGCTTGATTGGCTTCAGGTTCCAACTCTTGGAAACCATTCTCCACGATCTCCCACATGTCTTATGCTCCTAGTAACGCTTTTATCTTGATGCTCCAGCTATCATAGTTGAGCTTGGTAAGCATCGGTAATTGAAGGGAACTCAACCCACCATTGGCCATTTTTTTTTCCTCTCAATTTTTTTTTTTTAACTAGGCTCTGATACCACTTTGTTAGAAACAAATGTGGAACACAAGATATGAAAGGAGATGTTTTTATCATTCAAATGGGCATGCCTTTATATAGGCTTACAAAAACTAACGATTTGTTAAAAAACTATAAATAACATCAATGCACTTAATTCTCCTAACTCATATAAAACACGTATAACTCATAACTCATAACTTAATAACTCAAATAATTTAAAGATGTTGCAAAACTTAAAAATCCACACTAAATGCCACAAATTAACGTTTAAAAAGAACTTTTACGTTTTCAACATAAATATCTATTAATATTGTTTTGAAGTTTGTTTTGATATCTTGGTCGAATTTTCAAAAAGAAAACAATGAGTGACTTATAAGATAGCCTGGAACATAAATATTAAAAAGTTTGATATCTTCTAGAGATATTATGAACAACGAATTTTTAGACCAAAGGTGTGGTCAAACATAGATAAACACTACAAGACACATTTTTAAACAAATTTCTTAAATAACCAATCAAACTAAAAGTTTAAGGTGATAGTTTGAGGCAAATTTAATTATATTAAGATAGTGATCTAACACTCCTCCCATTTGTGAGTTTGGAAATTTGATGAAAATCAAACAAATGTAATCAATATTAAATAGGGAGAAAACTGACTTTCCAGGAGTTTGAACACAGGACCTCCTGGACCATATGCTCTGATACCATCTTAAATCATCAATTAAACTAAAAATGTAAGCTAATAGTTTGGGGCAAATATAATTATATCAAGATAGTCTAACAAAATTAAACATATCCAACACCAATCGAATATTTTTTCTACTTCAAATAGAGTATTAAATCTTACTTGATATGTTGACATTTTTATATGTTTATAAGTTTAATATCAATATAAATTAGGTGGGTCGATATTTTTATTATACTATAAAAAATCAGTAAAATATTAAAAAGGTTGGCAACAAAATGTAAATATGTAAAATAAAATTAATAATAAAATATATATTTATTCATTTAAATAATATTTTTTAAAATTGTTTATTTTAATATTGTTCTAAAATTATACATTGTCATAACATATTATCCATACTTCGATTCACAACTCTTAAAATTGAGACCTTTGTTATCTTTTTTTTTTTTATTGGACAAAAACTTTCTTGTTGACAGGACACGAAGATCTCCGAACTAACCATTGTGTCTTAAAGAGGTAGGAGAGAAGAATCTAGAAAGATAGAGAAAATAGATTTTTTTTTTTCTCGAATAGGTTGTTGTCATAGACTCATATCTTTAGTGATGGTCAAAATCAAAAAGCTCGCTCACAAATCACAAGGTAATTTTTTATTCTTTTTCAAATACGACAAAATGATTGATTTATTTTGTAGGAAGGGCACAAGTTAAAATCTGTTTGGGCACATGTATGTTATAATAATATTTAGAATACTCTAAACTCCAAATATAAACCATTATAACTCCAGACTATATTACTGTGCATCTTAAATAATATTATATGATTTTACAGATTATAGTTAACTTAGGGCCTGTTTGGTTGGCAATCCAAAAACAGAAATTTGAAAACAAGTGATTCAATGAAAGCAGAGTTGTATTTCATGTTTTCGGATATGTGTTTGGTAGAAGCAGATTTAGAAATTTGATTCCATTTTAAAGCAGTAGTTTAAAGTGTGTTCTATAATATATTTATATATCATAAAATTAGTTGTAATTCCAAAACTAAATATTAGGTTGAATATAAGACATTATTAATTGATTTATGAACATGTTATTTTTTTATAAATTTTATATTATTATTATTTTATAATATAATATAATATTTTATATTTTATAATATATTATATATTATATTATAGCTATTTTAATTTAACAAAATTAAATTAAGTTTATAAACATGAAATACTATATTTACTAAGATATTTATCTTTGTTTAATATAATTCTGCATTTTAAAATTTCAAATTCGAGAATCTTGATACAATGAAAACATAAAAATGTTGTTTTTGTAATTTCTACTATTTGGATCACGAATCCAAAACAGATTTTGAAAAACACGCCCGCTAAACGCGTATTCACCGAATTGGTGAAGGGAATCAAAACATAAAGCAATCTCGGATTGCTAACCAAACAGGCCCTTACCTACTAAATAACTTTTTGTTATTATAACTCACTCAACACTTCAAACAATTTCTTAAAGTGTGATCTAGATTGCACATAATTATTGTGTACCTTACTTTTTTACTATAAAATTTTTATTTAAAAAATAAAATAATAATGAAACTAAGATTTGTATATAATTATTAAGTGGATTGCAAAATATATAGGTATGGTAAGACTACATCAAGTATTTTTCTTCACAATTTGTAATTTGATTCAATTTAATTCATTTGGTTTTTAATTTTTTTTAAATTCTCTCAAGATGCCTGATTGAATTTACCAAATGTTGAGAGTTTTCATTGAATTAATGCCAGCTATTTATCTCTCTACCACATTTTTTACTTATCATGTTTCTACTTCAAACATTTGTCAACGTTTGGTAATATCTAGACTTTACAAATTTGAATAAAATAATGAACAACAAATTGAAAAGTTATACTAAATTGAAACTATAAACCCAAACCATAATAACTAAAATTTAATCAAACCTTGCGATATTTTTAAAATATAAGAGTTCAAAAATTAAATTCCCATTTAATAAATCGACATAGGTACAAAACAAGAAAGAAGAACTCTTTTCTTAAAATTAAAAAAAATAAATAAAAAACCTGTTAATTCATGTTCAAGATTTAGTTAAAAAGTTCTAATTTTCAATTTTTGAAATAAAGAAAAGGGCTAAAATCATTTCTTTTAAAATTATATGAATTTCATTTCTAAAATATATTAAAACCCAACCAACATACCGTTCAACTTATCAAAATATTATACCCTCAAGAAGAATATTGTAGGTTTGGGCTCCTATCAATTCACTGTTTAATTATTAAAAAAAATATGTTAAACTATATAAAAAAAACAGTAAAGTCGGTGAATTAAGAGGAAAAAAAATTTATTCCGGTAATAATTAATAGTACGAATACAGAAAAGAATTTATGATAAATTTACTTTTAGGTGTGATTTAATATTACTTGACCAGCTCATCATGTTCTTTAACATAAAGCTACCATAGTGTAAATGCAAATACCAATAATACTTGCAGGACACACTGAATGATGATGGCACATGATGGGATAATATAAAGTAGAGTAGACTACCACCTGTGATTTATTTTTAGTGGCAAAATATCTCAGTGGAATCCATTCATATATTAAATGAAGTTAAAATAGACTGATGTAAATGAACTATATAAAATAAAATTAGTAGAAACCCATGCAGATCGACGAGTTAGTCAGAATTATTTTGCAAAAACATGCATATGCTTTGTTATAAATTGACAACAATATATGTGAATGATGATGGCATGATGTGATAGACATATTAAGTTTTAAAACTTTATGCATAATCCTAATATATATGTAATATGATCTGTATAAGAGGTTGAGCTACAGTGCAGCGAGCTCATTTGCCCATTCACAATTTATTAAGTAGCAAAGTATTTTTAATTTTTTAATTTTTTAATTTTTATTTTTCTATTATGTAGATGGACTGATGTATAGATTGCACCCAAATTTTACTCAGATGTTAATGTAGGTATCTAAGATTAAATTGGTTTGAAATATTTCATATTTTATATATTTTATTCATTTTTAAAGTCATGCCTAATAAAACTAAAGATTTTTGTAATATAATAAAAAAAAAAAAGCCAAAAAAACCCTAAAAATGTATACACAAGAACAACAAAATAAGAGCCTGAGTAGTTCTTTGGATAACTGTTAAAAAAAGATTGTTTTTTTACCAGAATATTTAATTTTCCAGATATGAATGAGGGTCCAACTTTTAATTTGTGCAGAGCTTAAGTAATAATATTATTGGAGAACCACCTTACCCTACTATATTTATTTGACAAGAAATAAGTAGGATATTGTTTTATACAACCAGATTTAAATTAAACAAAAGGTTAAACTAACCATTATTCTTAATAATTAAGAAAGAGATCGAACCATCAACTTTGAAAATGATGATAGATACCTTTTTCATGGAGTTATATACTCAAGTGTACATTTAATAATATTTCTAAAAGATAACTTTGGAAAAAAAAAAAGTTATTCAATGACTTAGGGTCTGTTTGGGGACACATATTATAATAACAAGTTTTTATAACCTGTGAAATACTTTGCACCCTAAACACAAACTATTATAGCTCCAGATTATATACTACTCAACATTTTAAATAATATTATATAATTTTACAGATTATAATAACTCACATACTCTTATAACCAATGTTATTATAATACACTTAGTCCCCCAAAGAAGTCCTTAAAATTTTGAGTAAATTTATCATGCATATAACATCAAAGTTATTATTATTTTTTTGGTGTCTATATATGCATAAAAGTTTGAAGTATTATTTGTTTGAGAATAGATCTCTTCTCTATTTGATAATTTTGGTAAATCCTATAAAACCCCTAGTAAAGCAAAGTAAGTATTAATAGAGAAACAGAGAAACATGAAGTTAGAGAGAGAGAGATGAATTTTGTTGAAGATTGAGAGAACAACACAACACAATGACTATAAAGGTAGAGAGTAAATTAGAAAGAGAAAATATAGGGAAAAAAGGAGAGAGAGAGAGAGAGAGAGAAAGAAGTTAATTGAAAAGAAAAGAGAAAAGAAAAAATGATTGAAATATCACCCTTCACGAGCATGCAATAATATGAGTTGAAGTGAACACAGAAGTGATTAAATGTGTTGGGAAGAATGAAAGTGAGAAATGGGATAAAGAAATAAAGATGCAGAGTTTTCAAGCGAGTTTATTGGGGGCGGTGTAGTTCTTGGCATGGAAATCGGAGAACAAAGCGAGTAGGGAGGAATAAAAAGCAAGGTTAAAGCACCAAGCCCATACGCCGGCGCAGCCAGAGCCTTTATGAGTGAGATGAAAATAGAGCATGAAAGCAACGACGACGAAACTGAACTGAAACTGAAGAATCTGACACTCGGTGACCATCCTCTTCCAGCGTGGGCGAACCCCGAGGGCGCAGAATAAGTAGTAAGTATACATGAGGACGTGAACAGAGGAGTTGGTGACAAGAACCAAAGGGAACAACGACTGTGAGGAGTGAAGCCAGAGATAGCACATGATCACAACAGTCGCATGGTGGTACACGTGGAGGAAGGTCAGGCGCTTCATGGATCCACTAAGTATGATCAAGAAGGTATCGATGAATTCAAGGATCTTAGATAGGTAGAAAATATATGCCCAAAAGAACAAAGGCCCTCGAGCCGGTGTCTTCGGAGGGAGACACACAATGTAGTGTAAGTGTGGGGCGTGTGACAACGTGGCTAGACTGCAACCCACCGCCATTGTCAACGACAATCCAAGAAGGATGAGGTTGTGAACCACTGAGATCCGCTTCAGAATTCCCCGACCCAGCTGCGGGACGACCGACACCACCTTCCCCTTCGACAGCGCCAACGTAACACAAAGATACAAAACCACAGCGATGCTCACGAAGACTGGGGAAGACCCTACAGTTTTTCCCTCACTCCATGAAAAGTTTAGAATTTTCGGATGGTCTACCAACCAGTAATGAAGCTTCTCGCAGTACATCTTCACACTCATTATTCTCAAAGGAAAATAGGAAGGGGAAGGAGAAGGAGGAGATTTAGCTTTGGGCTGGAAAGATATGTCGGTCTCTCTCCATATTTATAAATTAAGCTGTACACATTTTTGGTTATTCACCATTACCCTTCTCTAAATGCTCTCTCTGTATTGGGCGGTACCATATTTATAATAAGGCCATGCACATTCACAACAAAAGAAAAGACCTCACTTCAAAAATGGACTCTCTCTCTCGAAACTAGTGATGAGAGGATGGCTAGCTGCTGCCAATGTTGTTGGGGGGTAAGTAGTGCACTTTGATGGCTACAATTAAGATGAAAGAGAGAGCCCCGCTAAGAGGGCTACTCCCCATATAGAATGGGCAAACTTAATTACGGTTAAACAACTTTATTTTTTTTTTTAGCTTATAGTCTTGTATTATTTACTTAATCCTCTGCTTTTCTTTCCTTTATTGTTTAGCTTTGTAACCCAGTTGCCTTTTCACACGTGTACGGTTTTCTTTACGTTCTCGTTGCGCCGTTGTTTCATCAAATTAACCAAAAGTGAATTTCATCATTATTTGCCCTCATCCACCTTCCCAATTATCCATTTAATGATTTCTATCAAAATTTCATTTTTCTTAATTTTTAATTTCATTGGGATCCGATGTGGTTCCAAGAGATGCAAGTCTCACATTGAGATTTTTTTTTTAACGATTGTGGGTTACTCGGGATGGAATTCTCTGTTTAACGATGGTTGGAAAGAATCTTTCCTATATAGGTATGAGTGATGGGGTTGTTCGGAAAATACTTTAGTATTATCATAGTATGAGAAATTTACTATATTACATCCTTGGTTAATATTATTTTAAAAATTATGTTTGTTTTCTCACAATTTTTCTTCATCTTCTCTCCAATTAATTTCATATTTCTTGAGACACTATTTAAGTTTCTAGTTAAATTTCAAAAATAAAACACAAGTTTCTAAAAATTATATTTTTTTTTTAGTTTTCAAAACTTAATTTAATTTTTGAAATCATAGGTACAAAATAAATAAGAAAACATAGAAACTCTTTGGTAGAAGTACTATTTTTAGCCTTAATTTTCAAAAACCAAAAACTAAATAGTCATCAAACGGGGTCTTAATTTTTCAATTTTTGGTTTTTGAAAATTAAGCTTGTTTTCTTCTCATTTCTCTACAACGGTTTAATTTCATCTCCTTAAGAAAGTATTTAAATTCATAGCCAAATTAAAAACAAAAACTACTTTTTGAAAACTACTTTTTCTAATTTTTAAAACGTGGATTGGTTTTAGATAATATGAATAAAAAGTAGATAACAAAACAAATTCATAGGTGAAAGTAGTATTTATAGGTTTAACTTTCAAAAACTAAAAAGAAAAAATCATATAGTTACAAAACAATGCTTTAATTTTTAATACTTGGTTTGTTTTGAAAATATTTGTAAAATATAGATGACAAAAATAAAAAAATCCATAGATAAAACTAGTATTTATATGCTTAATTTTTAAGAACTAAAACGAAACTTCAAATGATTATCGAATGGGTCATCAATTATTGAAATTGGGTTGTAATATTAGCGTTTTTTACTAAAAAAGAGTTTAACCAGTTCATTTTTTTCTAACAATGATGTAGACACGGTGAAATGTTTATATTGAGTTCAGAAACCCCGCAAGAGAGAGAGAATGAATTGGTAAGACTGGGATGGTATTGATATTATATGTGCTTGGGGAAGCAACTCATACAATCATATTATAGAATTAGTCTATCTTATATCGTCGTTTTAGGAGGAAGATTGTTAACTCGTAAAACAAAATATGTATTGAAATTAAAATTTTATATATCGTATATCGTAACGTAACATGTACCCTAATAAATTTTAATGTTCAGCTAACATACAAATAGATATCCATAATCAAATATACCACCAAAAACTTTAACATAGGAAAGGAAAAAAAAAGTCCAACATTCCTATGAATGTAAATAAAACATTAAAACCTCAAAATAACTAAATAAGTCATTTAAAAAAGTAAATAAATGTTAAAAATATGTCAGACGATAATGAATTTGGAGAGAATTTTGTTTCTCCAAGGCTCTTCACGCAATGTTCCCACTTGTGAGAGAAAATAAATTCTCTTTTGCAAGTAATTCGTAACAAGGTTAAAAAGCCACATGTCCCACCCAACCACCCACCCACTTGTAATTAATTAAAATTTATTTAGTTTTGGCCTTTGCAAATTCCCATTCTAAAATTTTACTAATTTTTCTATGGCTTTTCGTATTCCTCCCCAACCTTTCAAGTTTTCGTTTTTTTTATTTGTTTTCCAGTTTTCATTTCTTTTTATGAGGTTAGTTTGAATCGGGTGGTCTCGATTTAGTTCGATTCATACGATTCCAATATAAAAACGTGCGTTTTTCAACTCATTTACGATTTAAAGGCAGGTTTAGAATTGTTTGGCCTCCTTTTCGAGCTAACTCGTGTATCGTATGAATTTAATAACACTAGACATATATGTTACATTTGGATTTTGTGCAGCATGAGTAGGTTATAATAGTCTGAGTTATAATAGTGAGAGTTATATAATTTGTATTTAGTCTAGGTTATAATAATCTATGTTTCGACTGTAGAGTTCTTCATAGACTATTATAATACGGGGTTATTATAACATGCACCCCTCAAATAGGTCTAAAGTGTTTTACTCTTCTAAAAAGGATCACACAAGTACTAGTTAATTTAAGATCGAATGCATCACCTGACAAGATTTGGATATGAGATATGATATATGAGGTTGGGGATCAAGGATGAGTCTAATACTCCTCCGATTTTGTTGGCTTGAAAATTTGTAGAAGGCTCAATAAGTAAACACCAATACTATTGGGTGATGAAATGACATTATAAGAGTTCAAACATAAGACTTTCTGCTCTTCTGTTCTAATATACTATGTTAAATCACCAATTAATCAACTTAAAAACTTAAATTGGATTACGGTAAATTTAATTATATCAACACTTTAACATTGAGCAAGGGTATGTCAAGCTCTTTGAAAAGTTGAGTGGTAAGGGCATGTCATTGCACCTAGGCTAATACTGAAGATGACTCGCTTGTATCACATGACAGATCGACTTTAGCCAAAAAGTTGTAGATTTGTGGTTTAGGGGTGTGGGATGAGGTACTTGTATTGATAAGAGAAACTAAGATTCCTAATTGGCATCTATTTTTTTGAGAAAAATGTGGGGTAGAGGAATCAAACCTCTAATCTTGAAGTTGTAGTACAAGTCTAATGCAAATTGAGTTATACTCATTTTGGCCTTAATTGGCCGTCGTATATATATCTTAGAGAGTAGATAGATATAATGTTTGTTCAAGTAATGTATTGCGTGTCGAGCAACTGATTAATAAGTAACTTTTCATGGTATTTGTTTGTATTAGTCCAGCAACTAACATAAGCTACATTGATCGAGAATAGGACATACCAATGGTTTTTCAGTAGAAGATACCATCCTTTTATCAACACATATATGTATTTTCACCAAGGTTAATTCACTCAATACTTTGAAAATCCTACGGCCAATCTCCGCCTTCGAACCCAATTCTCTGCATCAAAAAAATGGTGGGATCCAATAAACATTAAAAATCCTACTGGGACGGGATGAAAAGATAAAAAAAAAAAATATAAAAAAAATCCTAATCTTAATCTTATGTTTTACTTGAACATATTTTGTCCCTCACCAACGTTGTAAATCAAACCAGTTACTGATTTTTAAAATACAATGATCCAGAGTTATTAAGACTCTATTTGATAATCACTTAAAAGGCCGTTTGTTAATTATTAAACTTTTGTTTGATAATCATCTGATCTTTTGTCTTTAGTTTTTGAAAATTAAGCCTAAAAATACTACTTCTACCAATTGATTTCTATGTTTTTTTTTATCTACTTTGTATCAAGGTTTTAAAAAACAAGGCTAAGTTTTGGAAACTAAAAAAAGTAGTTTTCAAAAATGTATTTTTGTTTTTGAAAATGGGCTAGAAACTTAGAAGGTACTCCATGGAAGATAAAAATCATTGTAAAGAAGATGAGGAGGAATTGTGAAAAAACAAACATAATTTTCAAAAACAAAGAATCAAATGGTTATCAAACGAGACCTAGTTTTTTTGTTTTTAGTTTTTGAAAATTACACTTGTTGTTCACCATTCATCTCCATCTTCTTTACAATGATTTCCATCTTTCTTGAGGTACTACTTAAGTTTTTAGCCAAACTTCAAAAACAAGAACATGTTTTTAAAAACTATATTTTTTAGTTTTCAAAACTTAGTTTGGTTTTTTAAAACATAAATATAAAGTAGATAAGAAAACATAGAAATTTATTTGTAGAGTAGTATTTCTAGGTTTAATTTTAAAAACCAAAATCCAAAAATCAATTGGTTATCAAACGGAGCGTTATTTAGTTGATCTCTTATCATTTCTCTATACATTGAGTTTAATCTTTCTTAAGACAACATTTGAACTCTTAGCTAAGTTTTTGAAAACTACAACTCATTTGAAGAACTATTTGGTTTTTATGCTTGGGTCAAATTTATGCTTGTCTATCCTACCATTTTTTTTTCTTTTATCATGGGGTTCACCTTTCTTAAAGAAAGGTTTGAATTCTTAGTCAAATTTACAAATAAATAAATAAAGATGAAAACAATTGGTGTGTTTTAGTTTTCAAAACTTAGCTTGATTTTCAAACCTATACCTAAAAAGTAGACAACAAAAACAAGGGCCCGTTGATAACCATTTTTTTTTAAATTTTTTACTTTTGAAAATTGTGCTTATTTTCTCATATGTTTTTTACAATGGAATTTATCTTTATTAAGAAAACTTATGAATTTTTAGCCAAATTTCAAAAAAAAAAGTTTTTGAAAACTATTTCTTTTTAGTTTTCAAAACATAGTTTGATATTTGAAAACATAAGTAAGAAATAGATAACAAAACAAGGAATACCACATATAGAAATAGTGTATATTTATAGGTTTAATTTTCAGGAATAAAAAAATCAAATGATTATCAAATAGAGCCATAGAAATCTATAGGTAGAAGAAATATTTTTAAACTTAATTTTCTAAAAAAATAAAAATAAAACAACAAACAACAAATTAAGCCCCATACATAAACATGTGGGCCCCTGTTTGATAACCATTTGGCTTTTTGTTTTTGGTTTTTATAAAGGGTAAACTACATAAATGGACTATTTAACATACATAAATTATAAATGTGTCTAAAGGTTTCAAAATTAAAATTCATGTCCACCCATTTAAAACATAAAAATTAATATTATAGCTATTTACCATATTGCCCATTCCTTAAACAAAAAGAAAAAAAAATATCAAAAAAGGAAAAAATTATTTGCATTTCTTATGTTTTCAAATATTGTCTCCAAACAAACCATCAAAATAGCTCATAGTCTTCCAAAAATCTCTTTCATCCTATATTTCTCTCAATTTGTTAGAAAATTGAAGGAACTCGTTCAACAAAATTTTAGAGTTCTCTCTCTGTCAATGGCGATTACTCAACATTGATAGTTCTTGCTTTACCTCTCAAATTAAAAAATATACACCAATTACAACATCAAGTAAATACTTTCAAATCATGAATGTCTTTTTTTTTTCACTTATTTAGATTATTCAATGGAATTCATATTGTTTTTTGGCACAATGTAGTTGATAGAGTTTTATTGAAATCGATTAGATCCATTTTAGATTTACCATTTTTCGTTTGATGCTTGTATGTTGGATGATTATGATATTTCTATTATTCTCTTATTTAGTATTTCAAGAAATAAATATATGTTTGTTTCAGATTATTCATTTCTCTTTAATCCAAGAATATTTTCATTTTGATGTTAGTTGTCAAATGTTAAACATGCATATTTAGAGGAAACTATAGAAAATATAATAGAAAACATACTCATAATTGAATTCGTGTAAAAATGGGTATCGAAAAACGATGTTTGTCGATGAAAACAGGTGTAAAAAAATGAAACCAATCAGACGGACATAGAAAACAAGAGAGGAAACGGAGTTATGCGGTTGTCGGGCGAAAATGGTATTCAGAAATTGAAAGGAACGAAAAAAAATAGAATGGTCAATTAATGCTTGATGATAAATTGGAATAATACTCATGGGAGAGAGAAAAACAATATATAATACATTTATGAAGAATTCAACCTCTTAAATGGAAAAATGTATATAAGGAAGATAATAAATTTCATATTAAAAAAATGAAATAAGCTCTATATGGTTGTTTGAGGGCAAATTTGTCTCAAAAAAATGAAATTTTGTTATAAATAGAATAAAATCTATAAATGTAAATATCATAGAAAGTGGACACTTTTATAAACAACTTTCATATAGACCCACTTATCACAATTTCTCTTTTATAAATTGTACTTGTTTTCTCACTATTTCTCCTACAATGATTTTCATCTTCCTTACAATTACTTCCATAAAAAACTAATTTTTTTAGTTTTCAAAACTTAACTTGGCTTTTGAAAACACATCTAAAAAGTAGATAAGAAAACATGGAGAGTCATAGGTGAAACTAGTATTTATTGGCTTAATTTTCAAAAATCAAATGGTTATCAAATGGGGCTTTGGTTTTTTGTTTTTGACTTTTAAAAATTTAGCTTGTTTTCTTCCAATTTCTCTACAAGAGTTTTCAACCCTCTTAAAGAAACATGTGGATACCTAGTCAAATTTCAAAAATAAAAACGTCTTAGAAACAACTTTTTTTAGTGTTCAAAAACTTGTTTTTATTTTTGGAATTTGGCTAAACATCCAAATGTTTACTAAGTGAGATCAAAACTATTGTAGAGAAAATGAGAAAAAAAGAAGCTTAATTTTTAACAACCAAAAACAAAAAAACAAAAAAACCAAATGGTTATCAAATAGGGTATTAGTGTTTTGTTTTTGGAAATTGTGTGTTTTTTCATCATTTCTCTACCATGGTTTCATATTTTTTTAAGAAAACATTTGAATTCTTAGTTAAATTTCAGAAACAAAATAATTTTTTAAAAACTATTTCTTTTAGTTTTCAAAACTTTGGATTGTTTTTTTAAAACATACCTAAAAAATTGACAACAAAATAAGAAAACGGAAGTAATATTTATAGGTTTAATTTTCAAAAACTAAAAAAAAATCAAAGAATTATCAAAGAGTGGACCTAAAAAATTATCAAAGAGGGGCTAAGCAACTCACTTTATAACTTAAGTGAACGGCTCCAAGATCATAGAACTTGAGAGTTGTGTATACTACAAAAATCAAGTATTCTAGAAATAGCAAGAATAAATTTGATTCTAAATGAAGTAAATGCTTCATTATCACTTCCTTCCATTTGAGTATAACCATATGTCATTATTACCTTATTTATGCCATCATTTCTATTTTTGAAAATTCATTTTGTTTGTGTAACATTTATATTGATTAGGATGAGAAATAAGTAACCAAACAATCGTTTCTACTAAATATTGCTTTAGTTTTTTGTGCTTGGCCTTCATTGAATTTGGCATCCAATAAGACTTCTTTTTAACATTTTTAGATTCAATCAAAAAGTAAAACATAAATGTTTGATAAAATTAAAAAGTAAATATTCCAAGTTACTTATAATAGGATTCGATTATGGCTACTTTTAGAATAGATCATTTATGGTAACCACGATTGGTTTCTAGCACGTTTCATGAAAATTTCAATTATCTTATATTACTGCTTGTATCATCTCTTGCTATTGGAGTCTCTCACATTCAAATGTCATTTTCAATCTAAAAAGCCTTTTGTTGAAAGCCTTTTCCTCCTCTAAATTATATGTAACGTTTGACGAGTTTTAAACAAACATCAAACTTCATTAATGGTAAAAAAAATCAATATTAGTAACTTTTAATTTTATCATAACTTTTTCGTTAACATTTTTGTATTCAACATGCATGCTTGCTATTTCTTTATCATCTTTTCTTTTGACAACTTCATTCCACATTTATCACACAATATCTAGAAGGAAGATGTATGTATAAATTATTTTCCAAGGACCCACATTCAATTCTAGGCTAATTTTCTAATATCATAATTCTCATTTTCAGCTTTAGTGCAAAATTAAATTTCTTGGAGCTAGCTTGTTTATTTTTCTATCGAAGTAAAATCTGAAAAATCATGAACACAAATAAATATAGATCTCTTACCCATTAGTTTCTACCCGAACAGGGACCCATCAATATTCATATGAAGAAGCTCGAGTGGGTTGAGAGGTACACTTATAGTAAATACTAATGTCCATTGTTAATTATTATTATTATTTTTTTTTGTTTATCAGCCTGACCCACAAATACTAGGAATCTTCCTTTTTTCCAACTTTTGAAACTCCACAAACACTTACTATTTTATTTTAAATTTTTATAATTTAACGTCTTGCATTCTATGCCAGCAGATCGATCTCACATTGAGGAACTTTAAACAAAAAAAAAAAAAAATCAACATGCAAGAGAGGACTCAAATCTTTGGCCACACCATTTTTCTTTCATAAATTTGTTGAAATTCTTAGTTAGTGTTGGGAGTGCGACCAAAGTCCCACATCGGCTAGAGAAGGGGAAGATCATGGATATATAAGTGAGGGATAATTATCTCCATTGGTATGAGGCCTTTTGAGGGAATCAAAAGCAAAGCCATGAGGGTTGATGCCCAAAGTGGACAATATCATACCAATGTAGAGATATGTGAAGGTTTGTTATCCCTAACAGTGGTATCAAAGCCATGCCTCTGAGCCGTGATTAATAGAATTCTCGGGTGCCGAACAAAAGAGGCGAGCCTTGAAGTGTAGTCATGGTGGAGATCCGTGGTAGAGAGCTCTATCGGATAGGCGGTGTGCTCCGGGTAGGGTCGTCGTTGTCACCAACAGTGTGTAGTCATGGTGGAGATCCGTGGTAGAGAGCTTTATCGGATAGGCGGTGTGCTCCGGGTATAGGAGTTGGCTAGGATAAGAGCGTGCTCCGGGTATAGGAGTTGGCTAGGATAAGAGCGGGGAGGATTGTTGGGAGTGCGACCAAAGTCCCACATCGGCTAGAGAAGGGGAAGATCATGGGTATATAAGTGAGGGATAGTATCTCCATTGGTATGAGGCCTTTTGGCTAGGATAAGAGCGGGGAGGATTGTTGGGAGTGCGACCAAAGTCCCACATCGGCTAGAGAAGGGGAAGATCATGGGTATATAAGTGAGGGATAGTATCTCCATTAGTATGAGGCCTTTTGGGTGAAACCAAAAGTAAAGCCATGCCTCTGAGCCGTGATTAATAGAATCCTCGGGTGCCGAACAAAAGAGGCAAGCCTTGAAGTGTAGTCATGGTGGAGATCCGTGGTAGAGAGCTCTATCGGATAGGCGGTGTGCTCCGGGTATAGGAGTTGGCTAGGATAAGAGCGGGGAGGATTGTTGGGAGTGCGACCAAAGTCCCACATCGGCCAGAGAAGGGGAAGATCATGGGTATATAAGTGAGGATAGTATCTCCATTGGTATGAGGCCTTTTGGGTGAAACCAAAAGTAAAGCCATGCCTCTGAGCCGTGATTAATAGAATCCTCGGTCATGGTGGAGATCCGTGGTAGAGAGCTCTATCGGATAGGCGGTGTGCTCCGGGTATAGGAGTTGGCTAGGATAAGAGCGGGGAGGATTGTTGGGAGTGCGACCAAAGTCCCACATCGGCTAGAGAAGGGGAAGATCATGGGTATATAAGTGAGGGATATCCGTGGTAGAGAGCTCTATCGGATAGGCGGTGTGCTCCGGGTATAGGAGTTGGCTAGGATAAGAGCGGGGAGGATTGTTGGGAGTGCGACCAAAGTCCCACATCGGCTAGAGAAGGGGAAGATCATGGGTATATAAGTGAGGGATATCCGTGGTAGAGAGCTCTATCGGATAGGCGGTGTGCTCGGGGTATAGGAGTTGGCTAGGATAAGAGCGGGGAGGATTGTTGGGAGTGCGACCAAAGTCCCACATCGGCTAGAGAAGGGGAAGATCATGGGTATATAAGTGAGGGATAGTATCTCCATTTGTATGAGGCCTTTTGGGTGAAACCAAAAGTAAAGCCATGAGGGCATATGCCCAAAGTGGACAATATCATACCAATGTGGAGATATGTGGAGGGCCGTCGTTGTCACTACAGTTAGGTGAGCAAATAAAACACTCATCATTCAAATCTTCATTTTCTCTTGAGAGCAATATATTTATCCTTAATATCATGCTTCAAATTATGTTTTTTTAGTACAATAAATGTGGGAGCATGAAGATTTGAATTTCCAACCTCAAAACAATGAATAGATGTGTGCCAATTATTATTAAATTATTCACATGTTGACTATGCTTCAAATTACACTATGGGTTTATAAGTTTCCATTTTATTCAAATTCCTTACGATACATTTTATTGGGAAAAAATTTCCTATCACTACCGTACGAATAAAAAATACTGAAAAATTTCACTATGTGAATAATTATTTTAATCGCATAGAATTTTCCTTCTTATCTCAATTACAAAGAAACATTCTCTCAAAGATTTATATCACTCACAAAACTAGAGTTAATTAGTATACTAGGTTTAAAGTGTTTTGAATTGAGGTGATTTGAATACAAAGTCATAGGTTCATTGTATAGTACTCGGAGCTCATCACCTTTTTGTACCTTTTTGATGTGGGATTACTCTCTTCTAATATTTTGCCAAAAATACTACAAATTCTACAATGACAAGATATTTGAATAATCCACAACCTCTTCAACCTTCTTTCCTCTTATACAAGTTTACTACCAGCCTCAACAAAATCTAAAGTCTCTTTTTTATACATTAAGATTGGCTTCATGTGTTCATAAGAAAGTGAAAATGACAAGATAAATCTGAATGCATGCTTTATCCTCATCCTCTATCGTTACTTTAATCACCTCCAACTTAGAGAAGTTGTAATTGAGAACACTTAGAAGATTTGAGATTTTCCTACCACCTTCTTTCATTTGCAGTGTGTGAAACTGCTCCTTCGAGTAAAACCAATCTGAGATGTTGTTTGCATGATACATCGCTTCAAACTTCTCCCAAAGCTCTTTTGCGATTGAAATCCATGCATATTTGGAGTGACAAACTCGAGAGCAAACATCGAGACCCTGTCTTGTGGCATCTTAACACTCAAAATGCATGTAGATGTGAATTTCTATTCAGAGCGTTGAGACACTCCGCATCGATACTGAAGGGGCGGAGAATGTCAATGTTTTGATATAGCATCTCAACTAGACATTGCATCCATAGAAGTATAAATATATGGTTTTCTCATTGAGCAAGAGGAGACCAAACCAAGGGTAAAAGGCATAATCTCAATTTCAAGTTAACTCTGCGAGTTTGGAGAGCATTTGTGAGTGTTTTTGCAGCGAAATTGAACAATTTGGAGCTCAAGGACTAAAGGAATGACGGAAGGACGAGATCTATCCCCATTTTCCTTTCAATTTAGTTTCTTTAGTAGCTGTAATTTAAGGATTTTTTTTTCTTGTATTTAGCTATTATGAATGGCTAAATCCCTAAATTCTAGGGATTAGATGGATTTCTTTCGACAATTGCTTAATTAAGGAGTTTTGGGCTTAATTGATGGGTTTGTTCATTTATGCATTTAGGGATTAATGCTTTTAATCATGTGTTCTTTAATTAATGGATGAATATGTAAGCTGAACTTGACAGAGATTACTTAGTTTAGCTTAATGTGTAATTAATTAATTATAAAAGTGACAATAAGATTAACAGTTAATTAATTGTAGTTAGTGATGAAGATTAATTAAGCACTGTATAGTCGAATTGTTTTCTAAGTGGAAACTCGATGGGGAGAAGCTTGGCTGAGAACCGAAGGCATGATTGTTGTAAATTACCTGAGTGTCGACGAGACTAATAATTAATCAATAGATATCCACAATGAAAAGCCCTTATACTTTGTATTAATTAGCTAGTGTTAGGGACAACTAGGTTAATTAATTTAGTATGTGAGATTGAAGGAGACCAACAAGAGATTCCATGTACTCAAGCTTCTAGACTTATGAATTGAACCCTTGATTTTGCTTAATTACTTAATTGATTAATAAAATTAAAGTTGAAAGAATGAAATCAACTTCCATAGAATTATGTTTCGTAATTGTGTCTCCGTTTATCGTTATTTTCTAAGTTATCTCGTAGTTTTCCTTGTCTGCAGAATTTTAATCCTTAAAGAGACGGTAAACGATATACTTAGAATCACTATATTACTTGACACATTGTCTAAGAAGTACGCATCAATTTTTCACGTCAATCTTTATTGGACTCATAAACCTTGATATATCTAGTTTAGCTAATGTACAAATAGTGAATAGCCTAGACTATTCACAATACCAAATCTTATTTTAAGGAATCTTTTTTTATGTGAAAGTTCAAACAATACAACAACCCCAAAGAATTCAAGAAACTTCAAACATAAAGCTACCACAAATACTACCGGATTTTCTGGGTGTTACAATTTTATTTAGTTTTCAAGCCTTCTAGCATTATGAAATCTTTAAGTATAAGCATAAGAAGTTTAGGTCTTTTTACATTATCATTAGTCCCTTCCTACAAATCTTAGGCTTCTCTTGCAGATTCAGAGATTGAGATCAACTTGTTGATTTTGTCAGCATTATTGCTACTGTGAATACTGCATTCAAAGCCATACTCTTATGCAGTTGGAAAGCTTATCTTTTTTCTTCACTTTGGGTTTATTCTTTGAATCATCTTCCTTGGTGGGATGTATCCCGTTAGAAGAAGTAGGGTTGATTTTAAAAGACTATTTCTCCACAGCTTTAATGAAAGCCATCATTATGTGGCATTTTTCTATGGGCATATACTAACTTCTAGTTTACTTTTAATACCATTTCATTTTCAAACCTCAATTTTTAGTTTTAGTTGTGAACCTTTTATTATTTATTTATTTTAACAATGAATAGATAATGTGGTTTTGTGTATGTGATTCATGTACTGAGGTGGATATATGGTTAGGGTCCATATAGATCAGTTTAAGGTGATTATTTTGTAGAAAGATGCTAGGTGAAAAAATAATAGGAATGACGAAAGTGATTATAATTTTAAGATTTAATTATGAAAGTCAATGACAATAATATAATCATTTAAGAAGTTTAGAGACGAAAAATAGAATTTAAACCTTACTTTTATTCCATTGATAATTCTTTTATAATACATATGATAAAGGACCAAAAAAAAAAGTCTCTAAATCATTAAAAAAAAAGTGCACTGCCCTAATGAAGTGAATAAAAAAAACACTTACAAAATGTCTATCTTTAGCTAATCTATTTGTCACGAATTCTTCTTTAATCTGAGAGCCACACATGGCTTTCTTTACATGACCTTGATGCCTTCACTCAAAGGGTCATCAAAATCCCAAGTTTACAACACTCTTTTACCTTGAAACCTCACACAAAATAAACTCTTTAAAAACATTAGAAATCTTTAACAGGGACACACACACGTATAAGCTTTGTTTCTTGGTTGTTTCAGAATTGACAAGGGTCTCTTAATAACAGCCAAAGAATATGAACAGTTTGAAAGAATTGAAGTTTATGATCTAAAAACTTTCATACCAAAAATTTAACCTGATAGTTTGGGACACAATATATTAACATGAAAAGTCAAATAAGTGAAATCAAATATTAATTGGGGAGGAAAATGGAAATTGACATTGTAAGAAGATGAACTCAGGACCTCTCCTGGATCATCTGCTCTAATACATCTGAGAACACCAATCAAACCAAAAGCTTAAACTAATAGTTTGGGACAAATTTAATTATATCAACATAGTCTAACAGTTTTTAAACTAAATTAAAACATATTTAATACTTTTTTTTTGTCTAATATAGCTTAAAAATTAAAAAATGTCAAATAAGTCCAAAACTTTGAATTTTATATCTAATAGATCCATCAAATATTTAAACATTTTTACCATTAATGAATCTATTAAACATAAAATTGAATTTTGAGTCTAATAAAATATAAACTTTCAATTTTATGATCAATAGGTTTGTGAATTTTTTATTTTAAAAAAATCAAATTAGATACAATTGAAAGTTTAAGATCGTATTACACTTTTTAAAGTTCATAGACGTATTTACACACAAAATTGAAGTTGAAAGACATTTTAAAGAGTTTTTAAAGTTCAAAGAAAAAACATTTAATTTAACCAATAAAATAATTAAAATACCAAAATATGCTATACTATTTGTAACATATACACACATATATTTTGAAGATTCATCCCCCACGTTATATTTGTTGAATAAGAATTTTTTTGACGTATTGTATTAAGATTAAGCTTGTGATAATTTAGCACAACATTACACAACAGAGTAGGTCAAGTACATAAATTAAATTAAGTCCAACCAATTTTTTAACCACAAATATTTTTTTAAAAATAAAAAAAAAACAAAAATAAAATTTGTGTGACTATCCATTGCAAAGTAAATGGGTGGAGTCCAGGCTATATTCAAATATTTTTCTTTAAACTGACTACCCCATCAAAATATTTAGCCCAATCATAAAATATTTTATACGATAGAGCTATCTTTTTGTATATCATCAACCATATCATAAAATATTTGTTCAATAAGCAGATCATGAAAACATTTAATAACAATATTATTGGCAAACGACTTCTTATTAAAATCAAAAGTTTAAGATTTAATTTTTTAAAGTTTAGTAACATAATAATTCAAGACATTTTTTTCGAATTATAATAAATCTTTATAGTTACTGAAAGAAGCGGAGAGGATAAATTTATAATTTAATTTTTAAAAAAATAAATATAAGGACTTGGCCAAGAACAATAAAAATAAAAATTGGTAAAAAGAGGGACCAACCATTATGGAAATAGGGGGACTGTTCCATTAAATATACGACAAGGACGCAATATTCAGACAAGAAGACAGTTGAATTGGAAAAGTGAATTAAATGATTACACACGCAACCATAAAATTAAAAAAAAAAAAGGAATTAAAAAATTATTTGAGACAAAGGAAAAAACTTGTTCACGTCTACTCTTTTAAATAAATATAATCTAATATGCAAAAATCAGGTGAGGAATGACAAGTGGCCCTTACATACATGTGGTTCTCTATACTTTCACATCCTCACTCTACATTTATACATTTTTTTGAAACTCTCTACATTTATACATTGGAAAAAGGAAAAAAAAAGTATATAATATTACCATATATATAGTACTGCATGATCTTCTTTTGTAACTAAAATAAAAAGACGGCGTGGGACTTTGTTGAATAAAATAGTATGTTTTTTTTTTTTTTTAATAATGCGGGCAAACACTATGAAGGAAGGGCATCTATGACAATTATACGGTGCCTAGTATGTACTCCAACTTCCTAACTAAAAAAACAATGATAGAATAGTGTGGAATGGATTCATGTAATGAAATAATATATTTACCCATTGCTTCAATAAATAGTAATGAAGAAAGTGTGTTCACAATTTAGTATATAATTAAATATTAATTGTAAAAACGGTAGAAAATCCGTGCTTCCTTAACTAAAATAAAAAACTATATATTAATATATTTAGACCTAGGCGCTGCAAGAATGATAAAACAAGAAAATTAAATGGCATGGGTGTCTTTCCTTTTTATAATTTGTAAAGAAAAAAACCCTAACCTACCAAAAGTTTAAAATAATCCTTTGGTTATTTTCGAGTATATTAGTAATATAATGTTGTTATACTAATGAATATACCTAAAATCAATGATATAGTACTAATATTTTTATTTGGATATATCAATAAAATGATATTTCTAATATGAAATATACCAACATTATATTAGAAAGACCTAATATGAAATATATCAAGAATAAATCAATAGTAATTCAGTATATCAAATATACCTAAAATAAAATATATCAACGATATACTACTTATATACTTTATTTAGGTGTATTAATAAAATGACATTTCTAATATAAAGTGTATCAATGATAATTGATATACTTTATTTAACTATATCAATTTGATAGTTCATATTGATTCGCGATATATTATTGATATAGATCATTTAGATATATCAATGAAATAGTATTGTTGATATGAAATATATATATCAATGATGTATTAGTAATTATATTCAATATATAAGATATACTTAAAATAAAATATATCAGTGATATCTCTATGCTACTGATATAGTTTATTTTATATAGATTTTTCGACTGATATACTTAACATTGATATAACTAATAAACATGATATACAATATCGATTAAGGACTAAGGAGAGCAAGTAGAAGTAGAATATTAAGTGATAACTAAAATAAATGAATAAAGTAGTATATTGTTGATGTAAATTCGAGTAAGTGGGCCCAAGCACACGTGGTCAGAGATGAATATGCCGACGTGAGGCCTTACACAAAAGCTTAACATCAGTGTGGTGTTGTTTTCATTCAACACACTCGAATGCTTAAACTAGAACTTAATATGACAAGGTGTCTCGAGTTGAACCATAATAATATGACACACATACCTACGCATGAGTGGGGAGTCCTAAGTTAGAATGGTCTAATTTTATGTTATTGATCTCATTGGATGGACGAACGTTAGACGGTATATTTTCGATCAGACATGATCGGCTTAGCCTCTTATCGAGATAACACATCGAGTTAACATAGCCCAACTCTGCACATGGTTCAAAGGTTATGAAATTTTTCCGACTTTAACAATATGCCTTTTGTTAGAGGGTGAATATAAATGACAATTTACAAAAAAGAGAGAGAGAGAAAAAAATCTCCCGATTTAAATAAAATCATATGATAGTTCAAATCTCAATCAATAGAAAGAATATATTTACTAATTATGTGATTGGATATTAATGAAGGAAACATGTAGTATAGTAGGACCTGTTTGGTAAGCAATCAAAAACCAAAGATTTACAGAGTTGTATTTTATGTTTTCAGAAATATATTTGATAGCAGATTTAGTGGTAACAGATTTATAAATTTGATTCCATTCTAAAAAGTTATTTAAAATGTGTCCTATACATATTTATAGATCATGAAATTAGTTGTAGTTGCAAAATTAATTATTAGATTGAATATAAGTACTTATTAATTAATTTATGAACATGTTTTTTATAAATTATATAGAATTATCATTTTATATTATATAATTTATAATATATTATATATTCTATTATACGTGTTTTAATTCAACAAAATAAATTAAGTTTATAACATGAAATATTGTATTTATTAAGATTTTGATCTTTGTTCAATATAATTCTAAACTTTAAAATTTTAATTTCAGAATCTAAATACAATGAAAACATAAAAATGTTGTTTTTAGAATTTCTACTCTTTGGATCACAGAATCCGAAAACAGTTTTCAAAAACATATCTGTCAAACGCATATTCACTAAATTCAGTGAATCTGAAAACATAAAACAGAATTCAGATTGCATACCAAACATGTCCGTAATATTTTAATATTACTGAAAAAGGATTCTAAAAAAAATATTACTGAAAAATCGAGCATTAAAAAATGTGGAAGACCCCATATAATAAAATAATATAATTTAAATAATTACATGGTGAATATTGGGATTTTTGTACGAATGATCTCCATTTGGCTGGATTATCGAGGAAAGACCCGCATTTTAGATTTAACTACGGATAACCCTTTGATGTCGTCAGCCGCTCTCAATCTAGGTACAATGTTGGTTATTTTGACGTCATAAATGACTACCGGTCTCGTTCTCCCGTCAACTCCCAAACTATGCTGACGGGACACTTGATGACGTCGTCATATCGATAGCGCTGACGGTCATTTACCTTTGTCATCTCAATTACTAATATCGTTACTCTCTCGGTCTCGGTCATCCGCGTTTTAATCGACGTCGTAAGTACTACCGCTCTCGTTCTGCATGGAAAAATATGAGAGGGAGCCTCGTTAGATGAGATCGATAGTCTCGTACAGATACTAATAGTTAACAGGCAACCATCTCTCTCCATGTGGTCAACATGGCCGCAGATAGGAGCTCATCTAGCGACAAGTAAACCGTTGGAGTACATAACATCGATGTAAATGGACTGAAAAAGTTGAACAACCCCGTTCGTGTTTTTTTAAAAGAACAACCCGTACCCGTACCTTAATAACATGTTTCGCCTGAACCGATTAAACGGTTGACTATCTCCGGCAGTGGGAGGATTCTTTCATCTCCAACTTTCAAACCGGCTACATCAAAAAGGAGTATATAGATAAGGCGTCGACATAGTTTATATAATAATTAATATAAAGTGAACGTGGGCTTTTACATTAATGATTATTAATTATCTCAACCAACATCCATCGTATGAGATAAGAATGCATACTATCACTCAAAATCATCGGTCTCGTATTCATTATGACTAACTCTCACATTAATGCCAAATTTCATTATATTAAATGAACATTTAATTTTAACCAAACTTAATGAAACAACAAATATAAAACTAACTGTTATATATATATATATATATTTTGAAAGGAATAACTGTTATATATATCTTTCTTATAAAAGTTATTTTTATATTCTTACATATAACTTTTTTTTTTTAACTTACATATATATCTAGGGGTTTTCTTTAACCTTAATATATATAGTCCATATAAAACTATCATATTAGTTTATGATAATATATACTATACTTATGTTACCTTCACCAAATGAAAAGAATAAAATTAAAAAATTGTTGGGTCGATTCAATTCGATTATGTTATCAGTCCAGATACAAGAGTCTAGATTTGTTGGGTAAATAGTGAAAGATTTGGTGCAGAGTCATAAATGTGGTTCTTTAACGTAGCAGTAACCAATATTAACTGCGACCATTAAAATGAAACGGGAGTCTCATTAGTATTCTCTTTCGTGGGGTGTCGATATCGAGAATCTAGGTTTACTTACCATTACGTCCCGGAAGAAGTGTTCTGAAGAAAATCGTATTGACTTACCATCACGGGATTTCGAGACTCTCAGTCTCGGATGAACACAACAAATTGTAGGTGTCACTCTCGGTCTAGTTACCTGTGGCACGTCTTTAAAAGAAAGTGTTGTTCTTTAGGAACACACGTCCCGAAAGAAGTGTTCCGAAGGAAATCGTATTGACTTACCATCACGAGATTTCGAGACTCTCGGTCTCGAATGAACACAACAAATTGTAAGTGTCACTCTCGCTCAAGTTATTTGTGGCACGTCTTTAAAAGAATGTGTTGTTTTTTAGGAACACACGTCTCGAAAGAAGTGTTCCGAAGGAAATCGTAATGTCTTACCATCACGGGATTTCGAGACTCTCGGTCTCGGATGAACACAACAAATTATAGGTGTCACTCTCGCTCTAGTTATTTGTGACACGTCTTTAAAAGAAAGTGTTGTTCTTTAGGAACACACGTCTCAGAAGAAGTGTTCCGAAGGAAATCCTATTGACTTACCATCACGGGTTTCGAGACCCTCGGTCTCGGATGAACACAACAAGTTGTAGGTGTCACTCTCGCTCTAGTTACCTGTGACACGTCTTTAAAAGAATGTGTTGTTCTTTAGGAATACACGTCCTGGAAGAAATATTCCGAAGGAAATCGTAATGTCTTACCATCACGGGATTTCGAGACTCTCGGTTATATATATAAACGGAATGTCATACAGTGGAAGATAAAAAATATTATATATTAACGAACCAAATGTTACATGTTAGAAATACAAAATATTAGTCTATAATTGTACTGCGTATTGAGTACGAAACAACTTTATATTATACTGAGTCAACGTCGATAAATCCGACCCAGTAACTAAGTACTCTAAATATTTTGCACAAAAAATTTCACACTCCTTCGTCTTTACCGCTTGCCGATCAAAATCATATGGTCTTATAATCCCCCACGGTGCATTGGTAGCGACCTGAAGTAGGGATGATACGGTATATGTTAATGGTTGGAGTTCGTGCACGAGTTCCTCCTCACTGACGAAAGATGGCATAGAGTCATGTACAACCAAAGTGTCATTCAACAGGTCCAATCCCAGCAACATCCAGTGCTCCCATATGTTTAGTGGAGAGTAAACGTAATGTACTTCATACCATGTCAGACGGTAATGTGGATATACACCGAGAACATAATCGACAAACGTATGATCACTTGACCATGCAACCCATGCAGTGTCGACATCTTTGTTCATGATGTCTTTAAATATCCCTTCACAATTCCTCAAATAATCCTGCACGTTTTGGTACATAGTTAGAATGTATAACATAAAAAAACAAATATACCATACTTTAGATAAACATTACGTATAACGGTGAATCGTTGTGTGAGTAGACGATGGTGCGAGACTAACTTACGTTTTATCATCATGAAAAGCATATTCATCATCTAACATATGCAACAAAGTGTTTAAACGATTCGGAATTTGTAAGAAAAAACATGTGATTTGATACACTAGTATGTGAACAAACTTACATCGCAAGTAACCCACGTATTCCTGGAAGATAATAAACGTATGAATACCCTATCAAGCAGACCGCAAGTGGACCATTCACATATTCGATATTTGTCCTATGTCCCAGACTTATTCTTCAGACGTAACCATGCATTCATCATTGTCTTGGCGTTGGTGAGTACGACATGTAGTGGATCGTATGGTGCACACTTGCCACACTGGACGGTCTATTACCCTTTTTCCACTTGCACTCGATGGTGTAATATCCTCTTCAGTTGTACTGCATTGCACACCTTTTGCGAAAGATGTTGACTGTTTCTTAGATGGAGTGTCGGGATTACCAAAGTCTAGCGACTTCCTTTTCGCAGATTGACCGACTACCACATGAGAATGCATTACGTCCTCCTCCAATACTACCTCATCCGTTTCTAGGGACGCTAACGACATTACGAAGACACCTTTTGAATGAGGTTGCACTTGTGCCATGTCTTCTATGTCTATTAAAGTGACAGGATCACGTACTGAACACTCGTCAGATTGACCATCAACTCCGATTGATTCAAGACCATCAACTGGTACATCGCACACGAGAGTGTCTGAGATATCCGAGCCTATGGGGGATCACGTACTAACCGTTCGTCGTCTTCACCATTGTCAACGACTGCTTCATCGAGTGCACAATCCGGTACATCGCCATTGGGATTGTCTGGAATATCCAAGTCTGTGGGGATCTGAAACATATTTCAAAACTATCCAATGAGACATGTCATACCAAATTCATATGTGACAACAGTATTCTCATATCCACTTGATATGTGTATCTGATTAGTGTGACCTAATCTACACATTAGGATTCTTATATCATTGAGCATAAGATCGAATGTATCCTTCATATCTTGAATTTCTGCCCACAACACATGAACATCATCCTTCACTTCTTGGACACTGTCTTCTATCATACCAAGACGACGTTCCACACGTTGTATGACATGATCTATTCCACGAGTAGTTGATGTTCGAGTACGTCTATGGGAAATATGAGACCGCCCACGTGGTTGATTGGACTGAGGGACCGACATTGGATCGTTGATATATACGTCCTCCCTACGGGATGTGTCATCATCCACAACCTCCGTATGTGTATCGTCTGCTTCAAGCCCATCAACAGGTTGAACGTTGAGAGTTTGGTTCGTGTGAACGTCCAGTACTGGAGATGAAGTGACACGCATTTTCGAATCTCATTCCCTCTGCTTGTGTTTGTTGATCACTCCGTAATGAAAACATATTTCTGCTTCCGACATCGTAAGCTACGTAGTTACTATTGTCTACCAACCACGAAACAAACACATTTCAATACTTACTTTATATATTGAAACAAATACAGTAAACAAATTACCACACACGAACAATATTTTCACATTACATAACTCAGGACAGTCAAACACATTAGTCTTTAGCCATTTAAACGTAATTGACCGTTCGCATGACCATCGAAGTATACGAGGGATTGCATCATCATTAAATCGTCTTGCAGCAGAGCCCTTCAATGTTGAAAGTGTCTCGTATATCCAGACCTACATTTTTAAATCATATTGTACTGTCATGCTCATTCCATAAGCATGAATGCAATTGAGTAAAATGTATGTAACTCAAACGGACCAATACGAGAGTTTCGATATGAGAGTTTCAATTATGGGGTCTCGATTTCCGTTTACGAGAGTCTCGTTTCCTGGCTATTAGAGTCCCCATTTACTGCATACGAGACTCTCGATCTCGAGTTCCCATTTATTGGATACGAGACTCTCGATCTAGTACCATCCTGGCTTAAAAAAATATGGAGAGCGAGAGCGAGAGCCTGACATAAACCCTGGCACGATTCCGACTACATGTCGTGATAAACCCAAAGCGAGATTTAGACTGAAATCACATTGAACCGAGAGCGAGAGTTTTGTTATTTGAACGCAACACTCAACTACAATATTTGAAATTGAGTATACTTAAACCGTAAACTTAAATTTAAATCCCTAAAAAGCTCGTTTACCATCACCCCGATTCCTCAGACCTGTCGCTCGTTTTACTATTGAATTGACTCTGGCTGGTGTTGAATATCTGCATCCCTCTCGTTGTTTACTGCCCTAAAGAAGCCAATAGTCGTAATTTTGCTTCCCTACAACAGAGGTATGGTTCCCGCTTTTATAAAACTTCAATCTATAGAAAATGATGCTTGAATTTCAATTTTATGGTCCATCTCCTTTGGGGGCAATACTTGTTAATGTAATGTAGGTTGGAATAGTTCATGTGTTACTCTGTTTTTTCATTTGTAGATGGCACCCTGAAGATTAGTGTGGAAGACCATTTCATAACACAGGCAACCTGCCTATCACATTTAAGTAACACAAACGTACTTGTGATGTCAAAGCTCACTAACACCTAGTTGGATTTATTTCGCAAGACAACCATATTCAGACCTTATGTTGATTTGGATATGATTTTTAACAGCCTGCTTGTTCACAATATGCTACTAAGGGAGATGGGTGAAGATATTGAAGGTGGCATGAAGTTTGAGGTGAGGGGTACGATCGTGACCTTCACGAAGGAAGAATTTCTCTTGATCAGTGAGTTGTGGCACACCCCGTCTGGAACGGACGACGTTCAGGCACCACCTCAGAGGGAAGATAAATATTTGAAGGCTAAATACTTCCCTGAATTAACCGAGAATAATAAGGTACAACTCAATCTTTCTACTTTCGAGTCGAGGTATAAGGATATGAAATTTGAGAATGAGAATGATGTTGTAAAGATAACACTAGTCTACCGAGCTGGTTATGCTTGGAAAAGATAGGAAGAAAACTGTGGTAGACCAGTTGTTGTTCGATGAAGTTGAGCATCTAGACCACTTCAATGGACTAGATTGGGATACAAGAATATGAGATAGGACATTGAAGGACCTACAGATTGCTCTAAAGGGGAAGGCTGAGCTATGTAAGAAGAATTTATTAACGAATAAAGACTATATCGTGAAGTATAGTCTTCCAGGATTCCCACATGCATTCCACGTAAGTTCACCCGTTTGAGTTACATATATTTTACTTAATTGCCTTGATGCTTATAGAATGAACATGACAGTATAATGTAATTTGAATATGTAGGTCTAGATATATGAGACACTTTCAACATTGAAGGGCTTCGCTGTAAGACGATTGAATGATGATGCAATCCCCCTCATACTTCGATGGTCATGCGAACGGTCAATTACGTTTAAATGACTAAAGACTAATGTGTTTGACTATCCTGAGGTTTGTAATGTGACAATATTGTTCGTGTGTGGTAATTTGTTTATTGTATTTGTTTCAATATATAAAGTAAGTAATGAAATGTGTTTGTTTCGTAGTTGGTAGACAATTGTAACTGCGGAGCTTACGATGTCGGAAGCGGAAAGACGTTTTCGTTACGGGGATGGTGATCAACAAACATGAACAGAGGGAATGAGATTCGAAAATGAACGTGTCACTTCATCTCCAGTACTGGACGTTCACACGAACCAAACTCTCAACGTTCAACCTGTTGATGGGCTTGAAGCAGACGATACACATACGGAGGTTGTGGATGATGACACATCCCGTAGGGAGGACGTATATATCAACGATCCAATGTCGGTCCCTCAGTCCAATCAACCACGTGGGCGGTCTCATATTTCCCATAGACGTACTCGAACATCAACTACTCGTGGAATAGATCATGTCATACAACGTGTGGAACGTCGTCTTGGTATGATAGAAGACAATGTTCAAGAAGTGAAAGATGATGTTCATGTGTTGTGGGCAGAAATTCAAGATATGAAGGATACATTCGATCTTATGCACAATGATATAAGAATCCTAATGTGTAGATTAGGTCACACTAATCAGGTACACATATCAAGTGGATATGAGAATACTGTTGTCATATATGAATTTGGTATGACATGTCTCATTGGATTGTTTTGAAATATATGTCAGATCCCCACAGACTTGAATATTCCAGACAATCCCATTGGCGATGTACCGAATTGTGCACTCGATGAAGCAACCGTTGACGATGGTGAAGACGACGAATGGTTAGTACGTGATCCCTCCATAGGCTTGGATATCTCAGACACTCCCGTGTGCGATGTACCAGTTGATGATCATGAATCAGTCGGGGTTGATGGTCAATCCGACGAGTGTTCAGTACCTGTCTAGGACACAGGGCGAATATCGAATATGTGAATGGTCCACTTGCAGTCCGCTTGATAGGACATTCATACGTTCATTGTCTCGCAGGAATACATGGGTTACTTGCGATATAAGTTTGTTCACATACTAGTGTATCAAATCACATGTTTTTGCTTACAAATTCCAAATCGTTTAAACACTTTGTTGCATATGTCAGATGATGAATACACATTTCATTATGATAAAACGTAAGTTGGCCTCGCACCATCGTCAACTCACACAACAGTTCACCATCCTCTCTTCCAGTGCATTGGTATGTATACACATACGTTTATCTAAAGTATGGTATGTTTGTTTTTCTATGTTATACATTCTGACTATGTACCGAAACGTGCAGGATCATTTGAGGAATCGTGAAGGGATATTCAAAGACATCATGAACAAAGATGTCGACGCTGCATGGGTTGCATGGTCAAGTGATCATACGTTTGTCGATTATGTTCTCGGTGTATATCCAAATTATTGTCTGACATGGTATGAAGTAGATTACGTTTACTCTCGACTAAACATACGAGAGCATTGAATGTTGCTGAGATTAGACCTGTTGAATGACAATTTGGTTGTACATGACTCTATGTCATCTTTCGTTAGTGAGGAGAAACTCGTGGACAAACTTCATCAATTAACATATACCGTACCATCCCTACAATAGCAACTTGCCAAAGCGTATTCAGGTCGCTACCAATGCACCGTGGGGGGTTATAAGACCATACGATTTTGATCGGCAAGCGGTAGGGCGAAGAAGTGTGAAATATTTTGTGCAAAATTTTTAGAGTATTAAGTTACTGCGTCAGATTTATCGACGTTGACTCAGGATAATATAATTTTGTTTCGTACTCAATACGGAATACAATTAGGAGTTAATACTTTGTATTTCTAACATGTAACATTTGGTTCGTTAATATATAATATTTTTGATCTTCCACTGTATGAAATTTCGTTTTAATATATAACCGAGAGTCTCAAAATCTCGTGATGAGACATTACGATTTCCTTCGGAACACTTCTTCCGAGACGTGTATTCTTAAAGAACAACACATTCTTTTAAAGACATGCCACAAGTAACTAGAGCGAGAGTAACACCTACAATTTGTTGTGTTCATCCGAGATCGAGAGTCTCAAAATCCCGTGATGGTAAGTCAATACGATTTCCTTCGGAACACTTCTTTCGGGACGTGTGTTCCTAAAGAACAACACTTTCTTTTAAAGATGTGCCACAAGTAACTAGAGCGAGTCTAAGACTACGGGTTGTACAGTAGGATAATTTTCTTGCTCAGCATGTTTGACTCCACCGACGTTCTAGTCCAAGTGGGAGTTTGTTGGGTTTTATGTCCTAAGACTCGTGAGTTTGTAAACTGAATGTATATTCTATTTTGCAATAAAGATGTTATTGAGATTTATTCAATAAAAGTGTTATTAAATAAAGTGAATTGTATATTTTGAAACCATAATCCAATAAAGAACCCATGACTATAGGATGTATACTTGAAATTTATGTGTGACATAAAGTGGATAAGGTTCAAGTTATAGCCAAAACGGTTTATAGTATAAGGATAGGATTGGGTACCTTATCTTTGGGACACTATGGACGAGACCCATTTTGTAAAGTACAAACGATGTGATCCTGAATCGTTCATGTGGAGACATGCGAGTGGGGGCGTCTTAGGCAATGAATTTGCATAAGACTGGACCGAGAAATAGCCACTTAGACTTTATAACTCTGTTTACTGTCTTAATTGATATATTCATACAATGACCTAGGTAACTCGATCTTAATCCTGAGCGTGCAATGAACTCCTGTTTATTTGGATTATCCTTAGATTTGCATGGGTGAGAGTGGCCTGAGATTGTCGACTTAATAAACCTCCCATTTCAGGGATAAGACCGGGTAGATAGCTGGGAACATAGTTAAAAAAGATGGAATTCACTCCTACCCGCTTTAGGGATTAGTAAAGAGGTTGTTCCCTTAAGTGCTGTCTTCAGGTCTTAAACAAAGAGCCCATCCCTCTCATTGGCCCGAGAGGGATTCGATTTGTAGGTTTGATCGCAAACCAATTGTACATTAGAAGATCAGCAGGACTTAAGGAACAAGAAGTAATTACAGGGGTAAAACGATAATTTTGACCCAACTGTAATAACGAACAACCTGTGAAGGATCGACTTACTAATCATAGTTATATCGAGTGAACAGAAATATATCTATAGTGAGAAGAGTGCAACCATTGGGCTTTAGTGGAGTGACCCGATAGTTAACGAATATTGATTACCTTGTAACATTTGAGAGAAAAGAATTTGAATTGTTCAAATTCGATTTTGGGAGAAAACGTTAATTATATATGATATACTTAACGTGTCATAGTTTAATTATGAATTAAACTATTATGAAGAAGAGGTGAACATATTTAAATATGATTTAAATATTAGTTCGATTGATAGCATGAATAGGGATTCATGTTCGAACAGTTGATTTAAGAAATAATGATTGTTCCAATTATTTAATTAAATAATTATTTAAAATTAATTAATTAATTAATTAAATTAATAAATTTATTTTAATTTAAAATTAATTTTATATTAATTTTGAATTAAAATTAAATGAAAATTCAAATTGATTTTTGAGTTTTCAATTGGACCAAACACATAAAGGGTGAACAAGCTTTTTTGAATGTCAAATTCATCATAATTGAGCACCTCCTTGCTTATTCCTTCTCATCTTCTTGCTTTCATCTTCTCCAAGCTTCACTTATGGTTTGGTTTAATTGAAGAAAAATCCGGAGGATTAAGGGAATTAAACATAAATTTTGATTTTCTCGTTTTTGAGACCTTTCTCTCTTCTCTCTTCAAATTCTCTCAATCAAAGATCCCACAATCTGTGGGAAGGCCTGAGGATAGTAGGGAAGACAATAGAGGTGGTCCACAAAATGTTTGTGACAAGAAATTGCTCACGGATTAGGAGAATTTTGAGCTACAAAGGTATGAGTTCTTATTCTCTATTTTTTCCAGATTTGAGCATGCTTTTTATTTTGTAAAATTGATCAATTAGAGTGTTCAAGATCCGAAATTGCTTCCGATTTCTTAATATAAACTCTTTCAATATATATATATATAGCCTATCTCATAAAAATCCCTAGAGTATATTGATAAGTACAACGAACCTCGACATATCTCCACAATAGTATGATATTGTCCACTTTGGGTATCAACTCTCATGGCTTTGCTTTTGGTTCCTAAAATGCTTCATACCAATGGAGGTAATTGTCCATACTTAATCAATCTCTTCCCTAGCCAATGTGGGACATTTGTTTGCATCCTAACAATCCTTCTCTCGAACAAAGTACCACACTTGAGCCGTCCCTTGAACAAATCCTTCCACTCCCAACCGAGAGCTTGCTCTTTATCTTGAGGCACAATCGGTTCATCTTGAGGCAACAACCAAATAGAGCACAAACACGATCACACTTACTCTTGTGGTATAAGACCTTAATAGAGCACAACCGAGGCTCACTAATCTTTGTTCTACTTTAAGGATCTATCCGACACACAACTAGGTTTTTATCTTGACTCTGATACTAATTGTTATTATTAACTAAGATCCTAATCCAATGTTTTACCAATTTTATACAAATTTGGAGGTGTTTAGAGCGATTCAATAACGATTTTAATCAAGATTTAAATGCAGGACAATTGAAAAAAAAGCTCTACAAAAGTAAAGAACAAATAGAGAACAGTTAAAAAAAAAAACAAATAGAGAACACATCGAATTTGTAGTTGTTCGATCTTTAAAGACGTACCCCACTTGCAAAGGGGTTTTTAGTCTTTGCTAGATAGTTTTATTAGAGATTTTCAAGAGAATACAAAAATTTACCGCAAGAACAAATATGAATATAACTTTAATTAAAAAGGAAACAAGAATGAATCTAAAAATTTTCTCAAATGCAACTTCAATTTTTTTTTGTTAAAGAAAGAGAATCAAACATTTAGGTATGTATGATGACGATAACGTTTTTGCTTTGTTTACGTTTCATGTTTCATGTTTCATGTTTCATGTTTCATGTTTCATGTTTCTTGTTTCCTTTAACTATTTCTTATTTCTTGTTTATTATTTCTTTAATAAAAATAAATTTAGTAAATAGAATATAATAAAATATATAACTTGCGTTACTATAAATATAAAATAATCATAAATAGTTTATAATATTTTATTCCAACCCGACACAAAATTAATAGTAATAATAAATTTTATCTTGTTTAAATTTGATTTATAATGTCATTTCTTACTCCAATCAATCCACTTTATACTATTTTGGTTTAGTTTAATTTATGAATTATAAGGTTAGTCAATCTAGCATACACACATCTCTTTAATTAATAATTAACTTTATTTTTATTTTTTATTTAAAAATGCATTAGTGATACAAACAAAGTAAAATTAGAAAAATAGAGAGATTACATATATTTTTTTACATCTAATAACAAAAGAAAAAAATAATTGAGATTTAAATAAAAAAATAATAACAAAAATAAAAGAAAACATAAAAATAAAAGATAAAATAAAATAAAAATAAGGAACTATTAAAAGAAAAAAATTAGGATGGAAGAGAGAGATATAATCATATGAGAGAGAGAAAAATAAAGAAAAACGAAAAAAATGAAGAAAAACGGAAAAAAAATATTAAAAAAAATTTAAAAGAAAAAAAATGGAAGAGAGAAAAAGAACATGCCTAAAACATAAAAAACAAAACAAAACAGAATTTGAGAAAATATATTGCTATTTTTTTAGAAATGTTTAAAAAAAAATTAGAGAGAACGTTTATCAAATAAGTCTGTTTTTGAAAAGACAAAAACGTTATCAAACGAATCTTAAAATCTAATTCTTCGATTCATTCATTACAACTAATGAGAAAGAAATAAGAGAGGGAGATATACAACCTTTTGTTGTCTCTGAAAAAGGATCACGAACAACAGCTTCAAAACATGCTTGACGGTCTGCAACACTCTCGATCTGCGGCTGAACCTCCTTGCGTTCTTCAGCAAATCGAATAACCGTCAACTTCTGGCGATACCCAACGCAGTTTACACGGCGATCGGCAACTGCTCACGGTGGCGATTACGGATTCGGCGCGGAGTGGTCCCTCTCAACTTGCGGTTTACCCTTCTTTCTATAAACAATCAAGGAACCCTCGATTTCGAGAATCTCAATCTTGATTCTCTCTCTATTTGGGCGAAAATAAAGGCCCTTTCTCTCTCTACTTTTCTAATATAAAAAAGAACCCTTTTATTTAGCCTATGATGCAAAGCCCATTTTCTCTTCTAACCCATGCCCATACATACATCCATTTTATAGATTAATTGGGTTTCAATGAGATGAGTTATAGGAGATCAAGAAGGTAAAATGGAAATTGGGCTCCTTCAGATTTTGGGCCCAAATGTTTGAGTCAATTTTGAGAACTAAAAAAGACATAGGCCTCGAAGTCCATCTAATTCAAATTAGTTCCTAATTAAGCTCAATTAAGAACCTAATTGAATCAATTATGATAAATTAAATTATGATAAATTGAAACCAAAAATATAACATGTATAATGACCCAATTTACTGAACTAAAATTCTAAGAATCGCTATTACATATATGCAAAAAAAAATATACACTTTTGCTAAGTCAAATGAAACGAAAACATTCCAATAATATAAACTAGTTAAAATTGTAGGATACTTTGAATTCAGATCCCAATAAGCAATTAAAACAATCTAATAAGATAAATCTAACATTCTTTTCAAAACTAAACGAACAAAGAAGGTTAAAAAACCAAAACAAAACAAAGAGTAAGAGAAAGGAGCATAAAACAAGAGATTGAACCTTTCTAATATCCTAAGAAACTTTTGTCCAACACTATCTCCATAGCCTTGCGAAAATGAAAACTGTGAGTTCAATCTAAAAAGAAAAGAAATATAGCATCGGTGAGTATAAAAATATTTAGTAAATAACCCTACTCGAGGATCCATTCATAATTAAAGCTCATGATACTTAACACGTACAAGATCTTTACTAATTATACACAAATGTGTTTTGATATATATATATATATATATAAACTATACCAACTGTGGTGCCTGTGTGCTTTAGTCCGGTAGGTAAAATACCACGAGATGTTAGTCAACGACCTTATAGTAGAACTAGGTCTATGCCAACATAGTACCTTTGGAAAAGTGTACCTGATAGCCAAATATGGTGCTTATTGTTATGATTTATGTCCTAAATCCTTATAATTTTTTTTTTTTTTTTTACTTGCAATTTATAACATCCATTACATAAAAATGTGAAGTTATTAGTGTAATCTTGAACAATATGTAGTTGTTATATGAGAGGATCATGTTTAAGAAATAACTTGAAATGTCGATAGTATATGATTAATAATGGGTGTCTTATCCTGGTAACATTATTGATACAACCCACTTTGTGATATTTACAAATAATTTGATCCAATTCGTTCAGGTGGAGACATGTGAGCATGAATATCATATACAATGAGTTTGTATAAGAATGTACCACAAAATATTTAATCTCTGTATAAGAATGTACCACAAAATATTTAATCTCTCCTTATATATCTGTTAATTGAGAAGATTAATATTTCAACAGAATAATCATGTGCAACTCGATTTTAATCATGAGTGAGTTATGAACTCCTTCCTGTGAGGGCTTATCTTTTAATTTGCACGAGTAAGATTGACTTTTGTAGTCAATTTAATAAGCCTACTATTTTGGAGATTTGACTAAATTCGGAGTTGGAAACATAAGTTTTACAAGATGGAATCCATTCCTTCTCATATCGAAGTAGTTCCCTTAAGTGATGATTTGGAACTTAAAAAATAGGGTTTCTGATGGTTTCGAAAAAACCCATGCAGCGGAAACCAATTGGATCAAGTCGCAATTTAATTTATTTCCAAAACACCAATACATTAGCCAAGCAAATTGAGAGTTAATAAAGAATACCAAACAAGTACCAGAATACTTACTTGTTGTAGATTCTGGAATTAAGCTAAATGATCTTCCCTCTCTGTAAGATCACGAATGGTTACTGGTGAAAACAAGTAATCTAGATTCCCATTTAGTCAGCTTTTTTTTTAGCCTAGCGCATACTTTCTCTAGCATTTAAGGCGGTAATGTGATCAATTGCATGAAAAAGTGGTAGCGCAACATTTTAGTTCATTTTAGTTGAATATTTATCTTGTAGCGCATCATGGGATAGACTAATGCTTGCTTTACCGGAAAAGGAAAGCACACGGTAGTGGAAGGATAACCAACTACGCTCTAGTCTGTCTGGAGGGAGACAAAAGGGGTTATGTGCGAACTATCTATGTCAGAAAGGATGACGACAAAGCAGACAACTTTACAGAAAACTACTGAGTAGAAGCAGATGCTAGAAAGAGGGACCACTCGCGCATCAGGCGTACTGTGTGTGAAAAGAAATGATGCACACGTGAAAGAGGAATATTCCTCCCCTATATGTATATATATATATATTCATTTTTCTTGAGAAAGAGAGAAGGAACAACACAGAAAAGGAGAAAACAGAATAAGAAACTCACAGCAGAAAGGAAAGAGCAGTCGACATCCCCACTTTGTTTATATCGTTTATGTTTAAGTTTTCTTTAATTCTAGCAATGTATTACCATAGCTAAGTTCAACATCAAGACTTGCCCAATGACCCTCATGTTTTGAACTACTCAATGTATTAATGAGAATGCATGAAGGTTGATTTTGACAGTCGTCTTCTTCACTATTTTTACTGTAAATTGCTTAAATAATTATTGACCATTTTTGTTTAAGTAGTAACATTATTAGGCATCAAGAGGGCATATTCTGTGTGGAAAAAGTGAAAAGGAGTAAGGGTGATAAGTAATCACCATATTGACATAGGGATAATTCAATTATTTGCAGACAAAAACAGGGCGGTAACTATAGAAGCAGTAAGGGTATGGAGGGATCTGACCCCTATCACACCAGAATGCAATATAGGGAGGGAAGCATTCTCAAGTCCCTGTGTTTGGGCTGTTATCATTAGTCTATCGCATGAACATTAACACTTGTTAGTACAACAACATGAGGCGCCAAGCCAAAATCTTGAGTCTTTTACAATAAAAGTTTACTCAGTTACCTTTAACATATTTATCCTACACTATTTAGTTTTCAAAAAATCATTTCTCAAAAATTTTCTTTATCTCTTGCTCAAGAAGTAGTTGCTTGCATGTCTTGTTTCACTTACAAACAAAAAGAAAGAAAAAGTTATCACCCTTCCCTATGGAGATCGACCTTAGAATACATTCTGTTGTATTACTTACTAGTGTTTGGTGTGCACTTGCGCTGTAGGACTGGGTGAAAAATTTAAGAGTAATTGCAATTGCTATATCAAACCCCTAATTTTATGAAATTGGTTACACTTATTATTACTTTTTTACACAAAAACAACCGCCGGTCAAGTTTTTGACGCTGTTGTTGGGGAGCGGGCAACGTTGTAACTTAAATTTTCTGTTTTATAGTACAATAAGCATTAAGTATAACTCACTTGAGTGGTTACAAAATATCTCTCGAGTCAATTTGATTTACTCTGTTACATATATGGCCAAGGCGACACGACAATAGAGTCTACTAGAGTTTGACTCAAAGATTGAAAGAACGTATCACAAGAGACTAAGGGCCCAATGCGCTAGATAAGATAATATGGCAAATAACGCAACTGAGCGACCCAGGATCATAAACAAAGAATCTATGAATCCTATTCTATTTGCGAATGATAGAGAAAGAGAAATTAGAGGTCATGCAACACCAAGATTATGTAATTTCAACTGAGGGATTGTTGCATCGCAGATAAAGAAAAAAAAGTTTGAATTGAAGCTAGTGATGTTCCAGATGCTTTTTGTCGTAATACAGTTCGATGGTAGCACATCGGAAGATCTGCACTCTCGTTTGAAAACTTTTTTAGACGTCTGCAACAAATTCAAGCAACATGGGGTAACAACAGAGCAGTTATAGATCATCTTATTTCCATATTAATTGTGTGATGCGACAAAAGTGTGGTTGAATCAACAACCAACAGGATCGATTGGTCATGGAATGTCCTAGCAGAGAAGTTCTTGGAGAAATACTTTTACCTATGGCCAATTCAAAATTACGGTTAGACATCATGGCGTTCGCTCAAGCAAAAGACGAAACATTGAGTGATGTGTTGGAGAGATTCAAGAAGTTGTTACAGAGGTGCCCGCATCATAGTCTACCACATTGTGTTCAGTTGCAAACATTTTACAGTGGTCTAATCAAGAATTCACAAATCCTAGCAGACACATCAGCAGGAGGAGCTCTGTTGTGTAAAACTTCTGATGAAGCATACGAGATAGTGGACAGAATGGCAAGAAACAATTGCGAATGGGGGACAACTAATTAGAGGAAGAGGAGTGTGAGCAAAGGCAACGCCTCAGGATCAATTGAGCTGGACCAAATGACAACTATGCAAGCTCAAATCACAACGTTGACAAATCTAGTAAAGACTTTATCAACACAATCAATGTCTACAACTGTAAACCAGGTGTCAACCTTCCGTTATGGTATGTGCCTAAAACCACAAGATGGATCAATGTCCTGTCAATCCATAATCTGTTTATTATGTGGGACAACAACAAGAGCGAATGTATGACCCATTTTCAAATACTAATAACCGAGGATGGCATAATTGCCCAAATTTTTCTTGGGGAGGAAATAAAAAAGCAAATGCACCGAGAGGAACATGAGGAAAACCATTTTCACTGCCCCGCTTAGGGGTATCAATGCGGTAGCCACACTGAAGGCACACATCATTATCAAATTCCCTTGAATCAATGATGAATGAATATATGGCAACACAACAAGAATACATGGCCAAGAACGATACATACATTCAGAGCCAAGCATCTACCCTAAGGAATCTAGAAATCCAAGTTGGCCAGCTAGCTTCAGAACTGAAGCATCGACCAACAAGAGCATTGCCTAGCTAGTGGAATCAAAATTCCTAAAAACGCAACGAAAAATAACTGGATCGTAAAACTTGTTTTTATTTTGGAAACCAAAATGCCAATACATTGGAAAGAAACTATCGATACGCATGAAAAACATGCATACATCACAGAATAGTTCCAAAATCAAATTCTAAACAAAAAGGGTTTAGAAATTTTACCTTTTTACTTCTGGAAACACTCACAGTAAAACTCCTTCCTATGATTCACGATCAGAGAACTCCAAAACCTTTTTAGAAGAAACAATAGAACACACCCAATAGGAAAACTCCCTATTCTTTGAGTTTCTAAGATAAAGGTTGGTGAAAAACCTTTCTTGATTTTTTGGGAATGTGAAACTTTCACACATAGGGAGAGAATGCAGATTGATTGATTTCCAACAACCTTCTGCTCTATCAACTCACTCTGTTTTATCCATAAAGTAAGGAGAGATTAATAGGAGAGTGGGAGATATGGAAACGTCCATATCACTCGTTCCTTTGAATTAAATTCATTTAATTTAACTAAATTAGTTATAACTTCCATTTTGATCCGATTTAAATGTACATCTCCCCTAACCTATAGTTTTAATTAACTTAATTAAAGTTTTAATTAATTTAATTAAATCAAATTTAATTAACTTCATTAAACTCACAAATTAATTCATTAATTGATATATAAACTAAATATCACACATTTAATTTAGGTTGTCATGATTAAACAATATTTAACCATTCTCCCATAACCTATAGTTTTAATGTATATCTTATGTGCATTAAATTTTAACTTATAAGGAGGTGTTTGGTTTATGGGGTTTGGTTGGGTTGAGTTGGGTTAATAACCCAACTTCTTGTTTGGTCCACCAACGATTATAACCGGTGACTTTATAACTCAACCCCATGGAGTTGAGTTATTAACTCAATCGTACAATACTTTCCGACGGCGGTCTGACGACTTCCTAACAGCGGTCCGACGACTTTCCAACGAGTTGAAAAAAGTGGAGAAAAGAAAAATGAGGAGAAGAAGAGAAGAGTTTTGAAGTGTGTCTTTAAGTTGCTAATACTCTAGTTTAAATAAGCACAAAAAAAGTCCTAATCCATTTAAAACAAGGAATTTTAATCTTTTCAAAAAAAGGAATTCTAAACATTTTAAACTTTAAAACACTCTTTCCTAATCCTGATCTGATTATCCAAAGATTCAAATTTAAAACAAATACAATTAAAGCAGGTAATTTTACGGGGGTGTCACAATATACCCATCTAAGAAAAACTTTCATCCTCGAAAGTTGCTAGAACTATACAACGACCACGTTCTCGAGCTATAATCTAAACTTAAACTCTAAACTATCTTAGCACAAGAACAAATAAGTCAAAAGCATAGCAAAAAAAGTGTTAACACACAAGCAACTCAAATAACTTTCACTACTTTAGAAAATAAAAGCAAACCTGGAGATGACGAGACGACTTCCTGCGAGATACTATAAGGATCGTTGCCTACGATGTACGCGAGTTGCAGAATCTAAAACCCATGCTCTGATACCAACTGTAACGACTCTAATTTTTCAAATCCAAAATTTCCTAGGGATGTTACTAAGAAACACCGCCTGCACCAAAAATTTCGGCAGCATAACGACGCTGCTAGGACCTTGATGACATATCTAATATTTTGTAGATATGCAACTTCAATATGACATAAAATATTTAAGTATGTTGGCATATTTTTAACATCTTCACAAGGTAAACTATTTATTCCATTCTAAAGATGTCCATAGACAATGCATGTGTTTAGACAAATTTAAATAAACACTCTTCATATGCAAAGTATTAATACTAATACCTACCTAAATTAAAATTAAAAAGTAGTGGTGAACATGTGCATAAAAAAATGAATAAAGTTCATATTGAATAGTAAAAGTTCTAAATAATGAATTTTATTGGAAAAGAAATATTGATATCAAACCCAATATCCATTACTTTTGCAAATATCTCTAACATACATTTAGAAAATGGTAATATATATTGTAATTTTATAATTGATCACATAATTGAGTTTTGAAATTGTAGACAAATGTATTTGTATTTGATTTGTAGACAATGAACACACGTTTTTTCTTGCAAAGTATTAATACTAATACCTAAGTACATTAAAATAAATGGAGTAATGATGAACATGTGATTCAAAAGAAGAAACTCCTTCATATTGAAGAATATGTTCTCAATAACATAAGATAAAAATGAATTTTATTGGAAAAGAAAAATTGATATCAATCCCAATATCCAGTACTTTTCTAAATATCTCATAAATCTTGCAAATGGTAATATATATTGTAAATTTGTAGTTGATCTCATAATGAAGTTTTGAAATTGTAGACAAATATGTTTGCTTGATTTGGTGGAAACAAAAAATGTAAGGAAAAAAAGTCACAAAAAAACAGACTTATTCACTTTACAAAAAACTGCACCAGATACCCCTGACATGATAACTCAACTCTACACCCCAAACACCGACTTTCTGACTCGACTCAACTCAACTCTACACCCTAAACACTGATTTTCAGAACTCACTAACAAAACAACTCTACACAACTCAACCAAACTCTGCGATCCAAACACCCCCTAATTTTCAATATGAATCTTATTCACATTAAAATAATATTTGAACTTTTACAAATAATTCTCTCGTAAATTTTTAATCATATGAAAAATTAGATTTATATTATAAAGTTCTAATCAACATAAAAACTTTATATTATATTGTATCTCCATACATCATGTTAATCCCCAATATAAATTTGAACATTTCAAATTAAGATCAAGATCTAGCAATCTCAAAACCCTTTACGAGCTAAGAAGTGAATCTAATGGACCTACAAATCAAAAGCTCCAACAATACATGATTAATTGATCAATCTCATTAATCATTTAATCAACATTTGTTAACTGCGAGCACACTCCCCTAAAGACTCGCAGTTGCACTCTTTTCACTGTAGATATTTTTTTATGTCCATGGATATAGACCAATAACAACAAGTCAATCATTCACGAGTGTCCGTGACACCAACTGAGTCAAAATTACAATTTTAGCCCCGAGTTACATCTAAAACCTTAAGTATCAGTGCTCCTCTAATGAGCAATCTGTTTATGGTCCGACCAATACACAGAAACCTCTATCGGGCCAGTGAGAGGGTATGACTCTTTGTTCAAGTCTCGAAGGTACCACTTAAGGGAACACTCATCTACTTACCTAAGTTGCAAAGGAGTGAATTCCATCTTACAAGTTAAGTCCCCAGCTACCCACACAGTTTTGTCCCCAAAAAGGTAGGCTTATTGAGTCGGCGTCTCTGGCCACTCTCACTCATACTAGTCAAAGGACAATCTCTCATAGACAGGAGTTTGTAACTTGCTCAGTATTAAGATCAAGATGCCTAGGTCATCCTATTGAAATAGAAACCTAATTAGTCAACGAAGTTACATCTATCGGTTACTATTTCATGGTCTGGGCTTATGTAAACTCATCACATTGGACAAAAACTTGATACGAAAATATCAGTACCCTAAACTAATGCAAATTAAAATGAGATTCTGACACTTCTACGACGTGCAAGTATACACGGTCGATAGCAGCAAGTGATAAGCTAAAGTATCGATCCCACGAGGACTAGTTAGACCTAAACGGATGAGGGTCCTAGCAAATTTTACTTATTTTTGTGCAATGCATGGGTATGCAAATTACTGTTGTAGATAAATAAACTGATGCGATAAGTAAGAAAGATAAGATAAGATGCAAGAAAATAACTAAATTTAAATGAGGGGAGAGGAGAATACAAATAAGAGGGGAGATGCAAGAGATGAGATTTTTAATGAAAAATAGGCTCGGGTTAGGTTGGAGTTTTTGAAGGGAATCGAAGTCCCCGCAGCGAAAGAGATTGCGAATCGGACGCTCTTGATTTAGTTACAATGGAAATTTCAAGAATGTAAAACATGGATTAAGCATAAAATAAAAGTTTGGACAACAAGAAGTTACCTTTGAAGAACCTTTCTTCAAGTGCTCCTCTCTCCACGGTCACGATCTCAGCAACAAGAATTCATATGAACACCGACACCACCATCAGATCTTCTTCGTTGTTCTCTAGGAGAGGGAGGAAGGTGGGTTCCCTTTAGGAGTGGTGAGGAATTTTGTGAGAGAGATTTGTGTTTTGGAACTCTTCCAACAACACAACAAGGAGGTTAGGAATTCTATGAAAAAACCCTTAACCTAGTTGCATCTTATGCAACCATATATATAGAGAATTGGGATGGAAATGACCATCCTACCCCTCATCTCTCTTTAGTATATAGTCTAAATCACATTAAAACTATATATTATATCAATTATATCATATATAATTGATATAACTCCTCATGTATGAAATTGAACACTTCAATTTCACTCCTAACCTGTATACCCTCAATATTACAAGTTTAGCCAACGGAAGGATCTAATGGACCCTCTGAGATCATGAGCTCTAATGATGTGAAATTAATCGATCAAACTCTTTGATCCAGCTTAATCAATATTCATTAACTACAAGTCACTCCACTATAGACTTGTAGCTGCACTCTACTCACTGTAGATATTATTGTGTCCACTGATATAGTCATTACCCATGAGTCGACCCTTCACAGATTGTTGGAAATCACAGCTGTGTCAAATTACCGTTTTACCCCTATGATTACCTCTTTGCTCCTTAACCACCACTGATCCTCTAATGAACAACAAGTCTAAGGTCCAACCTTAGACTCATACCCTCATAGAGGGCGGGACCCCGTTGTTCAAGACCTGGAGTCAGTTGTTAAGGGAACAACCTATCTAATTCCTCAGTAGAGGAATGAGTGAATTTCATCTTGCACAGTTAAGTTCCCAGCTACCTACGAGGTTCTGTCCCTGAGAAGGTAGGCTTATTGAGTCGGCTATAGGCCACTCTCACCCATACTAGTCTAAGGACAAACTCCTATAAGCAGGAGTTCTTAACTTGCTCAGGATTCAGGTCGAGTCACTAATGACCATGTATAAATTACTAGTCTTATCCTGTTAACGGTGTTATACTGATTAGACTAATAATTTGTGATCCAGTCTTGTATGAACTCTTCATACAGGATGCCCCCACTCGCATGTCAACGACATGAATGAGTTGGATTACCTCATTTGTACTAATTACAAAGTGGGCCGCATCCATGGTGTTGCCAGAATGAGGTTTCCAACCTTATTCTTATACCATAGACTATTTAGGTTATAATCTTGAACTCAACCCAAATAATGTCCACTACACTGATTTCAAGATAAGCGTTATAACCTTGGAGCTTAGTTTATTGGATTTATAAAAGCAAGACTGTAATCTTATCAAAACAAATAACACTTTATTTAATTGATCAAGATTACACAAGTTTAGGGCATAAATCCCAACAGTTTTCATGTTCAATTGGAATGAAAATTTGAGTGATGCCTTGAATTTACCTACACATGTATTCAAATGAATTTCTTTCGAAATCACTAAGTTTTAAAACCTACAACTGCTCTATTGAGATCTAAATTATGCTCATGATTTTAGGTTGTAGGTGGGTTAATTATCTCTAATCAACTCAAGAATCCTAGAATGAAATTTTTGTTTTCTAATTCAGTAGCTCTCTCAAGTTCATGAATTCTAGAAATCAAAGTGGCCAATTTTAATTCTCATGTAACATTAAATTCAATAAAATTTCATAAATCCAACAATGACATTAATCATAAATTCGCTCCAAAATCTATATTGAAAACGACCTAACCCTTGCATAAGACAATTTAGTTCATGACAAAAATCAGCTCACAAACTTCTAATTGATGCATGCTTTTATCGATTAAAGAATTCAAGAAAACAACCCAATGATGTTCAATAAATTTAGCATAAATCAGTCACAATTCTAGCCTAAAAACAGTCACGAATTCTGTCTAAAACAGTTAGCAAAAATAGTCTTAAATATGTATCCAATGGCCGAAAAACAACATTAACAAGTAGAGATTAGGAGAGGTAATGACACGTGTTTTGTTTCAGCAGAACACCTAGAGATACCATCAAAGACAACAGGCAATAGCAACAGATTTCAACTTTTGCAGGTTCTGTGCGACAACAATATCTGATGAACTGAAACTCTGAACGACGATCCAACCGTAAAAAATGAAGCTCTGTGAGTCGCGAACAAGGTGTCAAAACTTCAGCAAAATCAACGGTTGAAACTCCGGCAAACGACAACTTTGTGAGCGCTGCCTGTGAAAAACCAAACTTCACTGATCTCCCAACGTGACAGAAATATCTGACGAAATGAAGCTCGGAACGACGATCCAAATGTTCAAAATAAAGTCCTATGAGTCCTCAACAAGGTGACAAAATTTTAGCAAAATCCAACGGTGGAAACCCCGACAAACGACAACTTTGTGAGCGTCGTCTGTGAAAAACCGAACTGCACGATTTTTGCTACAACAATGGCACCTTGAAGCTTCAATTTTTTACTCACTCGCACGATTGCTACAACAATGACACATTCATGATTTTTTTCTCAAACACACACCTTTGTTGTAACAATCACCCCTTTTCTCTCTAGGTCTCTTCCCCTTTCGCGACAACTCCTTCTCCCCCTTGGCACTTGTGAACCTTAGCCTCCTTATATAAGAAGGTGTTGCCCTAACTCCACAAATTACAAAAAAGCCCTTAAGAGTAGAAAGACCATCTTACTCTTCGAGTAAAATGTCTAAAATGGGACTCCTGTAATTTTCAAACATCTCCTGCACACAGAAAAATTCCAATAAATTCATCAATTAAATTATGGATCAATTAAATATGAGAGGATTTTTTCTGGTGTTAAAATTTCATTTTTCGGTCTTTAATTACTGTTAGCTTATTTATCCAAATTTCTTAAATTAAAGCATAAAAAACATCAAAATTAATTCTTTTCGAACCTAATGCTTAAATTCAAGATTTTAAAGCTAACACACAAAATTTAGGGATAACATAACATGAGGCTCAACAAATTATATGCAATTCAAGTAGATTAAGCACTAAAATTCTAGTAAAATAACTCTCCTATGGCGAGTTATCAGATACCACCACTCGCATTTCACCTACACGAACGCGTTAGATCATTGTTTCTGTATAAAATACAAACTGGATCGTATCCATACTATTACTAGGATAAGGTACCTGTATGTCTCCACATACAATTCAAGACACATAATACAACCTAGGATGTTTGTTTATTACATTTAGGGTTATTTTAAGACAAACTAATATACAAATCAACAACACCTTATTGAATAAATGCAATAACAGTTTTTTGATAAAATAGAAACAAATTACAAATTTACAAGCTACGAGTTTTAGGGCATAAATCCCAACAAACCCTCACTTGAACTAAAACTCTAGTCTAGTGGGGTATTTACAATCCAAAATAGTGGGTTACAACAAATACAATAAACTAGGGCATCCCTTTATCCATTACATATCTCCCACTTGCCCTCAATTACACTATGTAGAAGTCTTGTAGATCCAGACTCTATCGATGACCCTCAAACACTTTAACCGTGAAAGTCTTCGTAAAGGGATTAACAATGTTATGATCCGAAGCGATATTTGTTACAATCACGTCTTCTCATTGCACTATCTCCCGAATGAGATAATATTTCCTCTCGATGTGTTTTCCTCATTTATGACTGCGAGGTTCTTTTGAATTCGCCGCAACACCGCTGTTATCACGGTATAGGGTAATGGGCAATTCCATATTTGGAATAACTTCCAAATTAGTTAAGAACATCTTGAGCCAAACAACTTCTTCAACTGCTTCACAAGCAGCTACATACTCAGCCTTCATCGTGGAGTCTGTCATGCATCATTGGTTGATGTTGCACTAAATTATAGCTCCCTCGTTAAAGGTGAACACTGATCCTGATGTGGATTTCATAGAATCCTTATCAGTCTGAAAATTAGAGTCAGTGTATCCTATAAGGATCAAATCCTTAGCCTCATACGCCAAAAAGCTATCGTCTCGCTAAAAAGGCTACCAGGGGCTTGCCACAACGCCACAAAGGTTCTAGTGCCACAAAGGCTATCTCAGGCTTACCCCCAGGCTACTTGCCACAAAGGCCTCTCATCACGAAGGAGTCGGGTCCTAGTTAATTTTGAAGGCCAAGGGTCCCAGGCTAGGTCTACACAGACTCGCAAGTAAGCTAGGGCATCCCAAGCTAGGCCTAACCACTTGACCTCAAGGTTAACACTCCGTTGCCTAGTTCACTAAACTAGCCACCAAGGCTGACAACACAGTAGGCCTAACTAGATTGCTACAAAAGCTACGTTTCACACTTGAACCTACCACATTATCGCCACAAAGGCTATCATGTAGAAGTACCACGAATGACACACAATTCGACAGATTCACAACAGTTTAGATTCATGCCACAATCAAACCAAGGTTCACACGTGCTAACAAGTCCATCCAACATCATGCATCTACAAAAAACAAAGGCTAACCTGATAGTTACACATGCAAATAAAGTCATAGACATAATCTCACAGTCAACAGAATCATCCAGACAACAACCATAGGCATGAAAATATTCGAGGGTAAACTCCGATCCCTTTTAGCATACACAACAACACATGAATTCATATTTACATGCCACACAACCTTGAGAGTCATGACACTCTTTTCCTGCTATGTGAAGGAGCTAGTTTCCTGCAAAGAAGAACAAAAAAGATTAGTTGCCCTTGAATTAAGTATTTAGGCATAATCAACATTCTCCACTAAACAATTTTCTATAACAAGTAAATCATATTTACCTTTATAACAAGTAAATCATATTTACCTTCTTTCTTCTTTTTTTAAGTGAGGTACTTTGGCTAATTGTGTTTCCATTTCCCGTCATCGTTGCAGTAGAAACATTTTTCTTTGTCTGCAACTTTCTGCCCCTTGCCTTGTGCAGCAGCAGCAGGAGCCTTCCCCTTTCCTCATTTCTTCTTCCTATGGATCTTCTTGGACATAGAAGTTGAAACTACAGACTTGGTTCCAGAGGATGAACCATTCTAGAACCTTTTGGAATGGGCAAACAAATTTTACTCTCATTCAGTTGGTCCTTTACTTTTAATAAGAGACTAATAAGTCTATAGCTCGTTCAGGAGGGTAGTCAGGCTATACTGAATCTTGTTCATCACCGCATTGTTGCAGAATTGCTGGAAATTCTTCGAAAGATATTCCAAGATGAACAATACCTAACTCTGCTCGTCTATGACCGCACCATTCATTTCGATCACGTTGAAGTAGACCATTAGATCAAGAACTATTGGGTTTTATGTCCTAAAACTCATGGTTTGTAAATTGAATGTACATTATATTTTGCAATAAAGTTATTATTGAGGTTTATTCAGTAAAGTTGTTATTGAAGAAAGTGAATTGTGTATTTTATAACCCTAAATCCATTAAGAACCCTTAGCTATAGGATGTATACTTGAACTTTATGTGTGACATAAAAGTGGATCAAGTTCAAGTAAATAGCCAGGATGGTCTATCGTATAGGGATAGGACTGAGTACCTTATATTGGAGACACTATGGGCGCGACCCACTTTGTACAGTATAAACGATGTGATGCTAAATCGTTCATGTGGAGACATGCAAGTGGTAGCGTCCTATGCAATGAGTTTGCATAAGACCGAACCGAGAAATAATCACTTAGACTTTATAACCCCGTTTACTATCTTAACTGACTATGTTCATACGATGACCTAGGTAACTCAAACTTAATCCTGAGCGCGCTATGAACTCATGTTTATTCGGGATTATCCTTAGATTTGCATGGGTGAGAGTGGTCTGAGATCGCTGACTCAATAAGCCTCTATTTTGAGGATAAAACTAGGTAGATAGTTGAGAACATAGTCCTGCAAGATGGAATTCACTCCTACCCACTTTAGAATTAGTAGAGTGGTTGTTCCCTTAAGTGCTGACTTCGGGTCTTGAGCAATGGGCCCACCCTCTCATTGATCCGAAAGGGATTCAGTTTGTTGGTTGGACCACAAACCAATTGTTCATTAGAGGATCAATGGGACTTAAGGAACAAGAAGTAATTACAGGGGTAAAATAGTTTATTTGACCCAACTTTAATTACGTACGACATGTGAAGGATCAACTTACTAATCATTGTTATATCGAATGGGCAACAATATATCTACAGTTAGGAGAGTGAAATCACTGGCCTTTAGTGAAGTGTCCTAGTGGTTAACAACTGTTGATTAGTTAGGCTAAAGAGTTCAGTTGGTTAATCTCGTATCGTTAGAGCTCATGAGTTGTAGGTCTATCAGATCCTCATTACTAGCTCAGACTATGTCTTGTAACAATTTGAGATAAAAGAATTTGAATTGTTCAAATAAAGTTTTGAGAGAAAACATTAGATATATGTCTTATACTTAACGTTTCATAACTTAATTATGAATTAAACTATGATAAAAAAAAGATGGACATATTTAAATTTGATTTAAATATTTATTCGGTTTAAAACATGAATAGGGATTCATGTTCTAACGACCGATTTAAGAAATCAGGATTGATCCAATTATTTAATTTGATATTTGATATTTAATTAAATATTTTTTAATTAATTAATTAAATTAAAAATGTATTCTAATTTAAAATTAATTTTATATTAATTTTGAATTAAAATTAAACGGAAATTCAAATTCATTTTTGAGTTCAAAATGGACCAAGTTCATGATTTTGGCGAATAACCTACTTTAAGCTCAAATTCACCAAAATTGGCCATCTCCTTCTTGATCTAGCCTTATGACTCATGTGTTGTCATTCAAAGCAAGTATGAAGAAGCTGGTTGGTGGATTTAATTGAAGAAGAATCAAAGGGAATAAGTGAATTTTGCAGAAAATTCTCATCATTCTTGGCTGGTGAACTCTTCCCTTTCTTCTTCTAAATTCTCTCAATAAAAGATCCCACAATCTGTTCCAACGCCTGAAGATAGTAGGAAAGACACTAAAGGTAGGCCACAACCTATTTTTGTTCAAAGAAAGCCCTCAGATTGCTCTAATTTTAAGCTTCAATGGTAGTGTTCTTCCTTTTTTGTTTTTCCAGATTTGAGCATGTTTTTTCCGTATTGTAAAATTGACCAAATTAGAGCTCTCAAGATCAAAAATTGATTCCACTTTATTAGTATGTATTCTTGTAATTGATATCAGAGAAATTTTGAGCACTCAATTTGATTCAATTTGCGCTTTCGTGGGTGTATTTTGAAATCTAATTTTTCTGGTCGTCTAAAGTGATTTTTTGGGTTTTCCATCTAAATTGAGCATCAATTCGTGCTTTGTTTTGTAATTTCTGAAGAGTATTTGAGCATTAATGTGTGAAGAAGAGTTTTTAAAAGTTTCGAGTCGATCGGAGTCCGAGAACGCCTTCAATTTGAAGAAAGAAGGAGAAGAGGTCAACTGAAATCCAAAATAGAGGCATGCAGTGTGTGTTTTTTTCTTCCCTACGTTTTCCGAGACCCCCAATATGCGCACTCTTTTTTTTCAAAATGAAGGTGATGATGTTGACATAAGCAGGGCAAGTTCATTGACTTTTTGATGGGTTCAAGCTTTTTTGGACCATTTTGTCTCATTTTTCATCCAATTCAGGTGTTTTCAGACTAGTTAGGGTAGGTCAATCTCGGTTCCGTTCATTTGCAGGTCCAGTTCATCAATTGGAAGCCTGATTTAACCTTTTATAGCTCGATTTAACCTTTTGAAGGTCCGGTTTACACATTTTCAAGCTGGCTCGACCCAATTCAAAGTGTTCAGGACCGGTTTGAAGGGAATGAGAATCCCCGCGCAACGGAAGACGATCAAATCGTCATGGTATCATTATGCTACTTGGTTTTGTTAAAACAATATAACTCTTATATCTAAGTTAAACATGCTAGAAAGGAAGAAATTAACAGCGAGCAGAAGTTTACTTACTTGTTGTAGACAAACTTCAAGGATTTCTTCCTCGGTCATGAACACTTCGTGCTTCTCGATCTCAACAAATGCTCTCCACGAACGGAATCCGGACACTACCACTTGGAGTCTCGGTTGTTCTTCCTTTGGAAAGAAGGAAGTTTGTGGGAACTTGTGGTTTTGGAGAGGGAGGAGAATTGAGAGAGAGTAGAGAGAAAAAGCTCTTCTTTTTTGGTGAGAATCCAAAAAATGAGAGTATTGCTTGAATTCCTTCTTGCAAGAAGGGATTATATAGGTGGAAATAATGGAGTTAAAATCTTCACATTATTACAACTTTACACTATTAACAAGTAGGTTATGCAAATATCATTGCATAACCATATAACATAAGATATCTCATATCTCATATTGCAAATCTCATTTGCAATAAATGTGAATTAATTAAATTAAATTACATCCAATTTAATTTCTCTCAATTAATTTCTCCAATTAGCCCTAATTCAACAATTAGGCTAACCTATAGTTTATTATGAATCTCATTCACATTAAACTATATATTATATCATCCATATCTCATGTAAATGACATAAATGCCCTTAAATTGAAATTGAACACTTCAATTTCATACCAAAACATTAATCCTTCTTTTAACCCAGACTGAGCCAACCGAGGGACCTAATGGACCTACAGTGACGGGCTCCAATGATCCAAGATTAACCTGTCAAACTCTTTTACCCGGTTAACCAACATTCATTAGCTACGGTAACACTCCACTATAGCCCGTAGTTGCACTCCGTCGATGCGTGAGAATATTACGTGTCCCCGATATAACCAATGCCCATGAGTCGATCCTTCACAGTTGTTGTTCAGAGACACGGTTGGGTAAAATTACCGTTTTACCCCTGTGTCTACCTTTTGTTCCTTAAGTCCCTACTGCTCCTCTAATGAACAACATATTGTGATGGTCCAACCATACATAACACCCTTCTCGGGCTAGTGAGAAGGTGGGCGCCCGTTGTCCAAGCCAAGGAGACAACACTTAAGGGAACAACCCCTCTAGTTTTCCTAAAGCGGAAGCAGTGAATTCCATCTCGCGTAGTTAAGTTCCCACTACCTACTTGGTCTTGTCCACGAGAAGATAGGCATATTGAGCGAGTAATCGTGACCACCCTCACCCGTACTAGTCAAAGGACAAACCCTACTGCATGCGGAGTCCGTAACACGCTCGGGATTCGGTCGAGTCACTAATGGTCATTCACGGTTATTAGTCTCATCACAATCGGTGTTACATCGATGAGGTCTAATAATTCACGGTCCGGTCTTGTACAATCTCATTGCACAGGATGCCCCCACTCGCATGTCAACCACATGAACGAGTCAGATCACCTCATTTATATCTAATACAAAGCGGGCCGCATCCACAGTGTATCCAGGATTAGGTCTCCAACCCTATTTATATATTGTAGACCATTCGGGTCATTAACTCGAACGTGATCCTCCCTTTGTGTCCACTACACACCGTTCAAGTTCTAGTTCTCTCATAAATTCAATGACCCTGGAGCTTAGTTTATTGGAAAAGTTTCTAAATATTGCGAGACACAAAGTGATGAAATAAATAACTCTTATTAATTTCAAACAGTAATTTACAAACACGAGATTAGGGCAAAAATCCCAACAAACTCCCACTTGGACTAAGCTAGTGGAGAAAATACATTTTTGAAATGTACATAAATAACAATGAAGTAATACAATAAACTAGGGCATTGAATACCCGTTTACACATCTCCCACTTGCCCTAGTCAGGAAGCTCTCGAATACCTAGATTCTCTAGGTGACCCTCAAACACCTTAGCCGTGAGGGGCTTTGTAAATGGATCAGCTACGTTGTGCCCCGACGCTATCTGCGTGACCGTCACGTCTCTGTGGTGCACAATCTCCCGTATCAGATGATACTTGCGCTCAATGTGTTTGCCTCTCTTATGGCTCCGAGGCTCACGTGAGTTGGCTACTGCACCACTGTTATCACAGAATAGTGTGATTGACAAGTTCATATTTGGAGCAACTTCTAAATCCGTCATGAACTTTCTCGAGCCAAGCGACTTCTCTTTGCGACTTCACAAGCCGCAACATACTCCGCTTCCATAGTGGAATCAGCGATGAATCCCTGCTTTATGCTTCGCCATACTACAGCTCCTCCATTCAGAATGAAGGTTGACCCCGAAGTGGATTTCCTAGAATCCTTATCGGTCTGATAGTCAGAGTCCGTGTATCTCGTAAGGATCAAATCCCCACCGCCATACACTAAGTCGTAGTTCCTCGTTCTCCTAAGATACTTGAGGATTGCCTTTACGGTGCCCGGTGATCTAATCTGGATTGGGTGATATCTGCGACAATTCCCTATCGCATAACGGATGTCGGGCCTAGTACACAACATGGCATACATCAGGCTCCCTACAGTAGAAGCATATGGAATCCGTCTCATATCCTCAACGTCTTGAGGAGTCTTAGGACACTGATCCTTAGACAAGTGAACCCCATGCCTGAAAGGCTGCAAGCCCTTCTTGGAGTTTTGCATCTTATATCTAGACAACATCTTGTCAATATAAGACGCTTGAGACAAGGCTAGCGTTCTGCTTCTTAGGTTAGGACAACTGCGGATACCTAGAACGATTGAGCTTTTCCCAAATCTTTCATTTGGAATTGCGAAGCTAGCCACTTCTTAACGTCAGTAAGAAATTCTACCTCATTCCCAATGAGAATAATATCGTCCACATACAACACTAAAAATGCGACAGTTTTGTGAACGATTTTCTTGTAGACACAAGGCTCGTCGACATTTTGATCAAAGCCATAAGATTTGATCGCCTCATCAAACCTTATATTCCAAGACCTCATGACTTTGTTTCAAATTTCATAAATGGACCTATGAAGCCGGCAAACCTTTTGCTCTTGGCCTTAGACAATGAACCCTTTGGGCTGATCCATGTAGATGGTCTCATCAAGTTTGCCATTCAGAAAGGCTGTCTTGACGTCCATCTACCATACCTCGTAGTCATAATACGCGACAATGGCTAGAAGGATCCTGATCGACTTTACCATGGCAACAGGTGAAAAGGTTTCCTCATAGTCAACCCCTTCAACCTAGGTAAAACCCTTTGCCACTAGTCAAATGAAGGTCCGCACCTTTCCCATCTACGCCACGTTTACGCTTGTAGATCCATTTGCAACCAATAGGTTTTACCCCATCCGGTTGATCCACAAGCTCCCAAAAAGAATTGAAGTACATAGACTCCATTTCCTAGTCCATAGCTTTAATCCATTCGTCTTTGTCAACATCAACCATTGCCTAATCATAGGTCAATGGATCCTCACAGTCATCATCAAGAGCGACAACTGAGGTTTCAGCTAAACCCATGTAGCGATCAGGCTGTCTCACAATCCTCCCACTACGTCGAGGCATTCCCAACTCTTGGGAACGAACATGACTAGACGTGCTAGGATCAACAACACTTGTTGACGTACTAGTCCCATCAGTAACTCTTGCTGATGTACTATCCATTTCATTTAACACAATTTTACTCCTTGGTAAATGATCCCTGACGTGGTCTTCCTCTAGGAAAGTGGTGTTTGTCGACACAAGCACCCTATTTTCCTTAGGATCAGAAATGCACTCACCCCTAGTCTCTCTAGGGTAACCTACTAATAGGCACAATTTGAATGGGGTTCCAAGCTTTTTGGATTTGACACCAAGACGTGGGTGGGCATCCCCAAATTCTAAAGTGATGTGAACGACCTTTACGCCCACTCCGAGCTCGAAAGGTGTTTCACAAACACTCTTGACGGAATGTTGTTCAAAATATAGACCGCGCGATCTCCACCGCTGTAACCCCAAAAAGAATCGGGGAGACGAGCATAGCTCATCATCGACCGAACCATGTCCAACAAGGTTCTGTTTCTCCTCTCCGATACACCATTCTCGCTATGGCATACCAAGTCCGAGAGTTGGGACGTAATTTCGTGTTCTATCATATAGTCCACGGAATTCGGTGTCCATACTCCACTTCGATCCGATCGAAGTGTTTTAAGCGATTTACCTAAGAGGTTCTCAACCTCAATTTTGTACTCCTTGAACTTTTCAAGAGTTTCAGACTTCTTGTGCATTAGGTAAATATACCCATATCTGGAGTAATCGTATATGAAAGACACGAAGAACCGCCCTGAGCTTTAACATTCATCGGACCACAGAGGTAAGAATGTACTAACTCAAGAGGCTCTTTGTGTTTCTGCAGTTTTAAACAATTCAGTATTCAAAACACTTTTGACCGAATTAGGTTTCAAAATATACAGATTATGTTCGAGTGAAGCTGAACAAATAACATTGCCTTTGAAAGAAATAAACGCTTTATTTAATTCAAAAGAAACACAAATAGATTGTTCAATTAGGCAGGAAATAGAAACTAGGTTTCTAGTAAACCCTGGAACTATGTACAAATTGTCCAACAATAAGTACTTCCCACCAAAGTGTAGTTTCACCGTGCCGATCGCTGCAGCAGAGACAAGCTCCCTGGACCAACCTGTAGAGTCACCTCACCCTCTCGCAGCGGCTGCAAGGAATCAATCCCCTGAAAAGAAGAACAAACGTGGTTAGTGGTGCCCGAATCCAATATCCAGGCAGAGTCACTACTCTCCACTAAACAGGTTTCTGTCACAAGTAAATCACATTTACCTTGATTCTTCCTCTCGGCCAGGAAATTGGGACAGTTCCTCTTCTAGTGTCCGCCCCCATTGCAGTGGAAACACTTTCCTTTCTCTACTACATCCTTGACCTTCTCTCCCTTGTGGGCGGCAGCTCGGTCAGTTTTACCCCTCTTCGTCCTCTTCTTCCCTTTCGGGCGTGAAGGAGCAACAGGTTTCGTCCCAGAGGTCGAACCCTCGTGATAAGACACAGAGGCAACATTTGCCTCGCATTCCTTGACCACTGTTCAAGGATTGGAAATTCAGAGCTCATTGAGGAGGGTAGTCGAGTGTAGCTAATTTTGTTCATAACAACATTGTTACGAAACTGAAGGAAACTCTTCGGAAGAGTCTCCAAAATAAAACTGACTTGGCTCGACTCGTCGATTGAAGCCCCATTCATCTCAACCAGATTAAAGTAGGTCATCATGTCTAGAACATGTTCACGGACAAACGATCCCTCCTTCATCCGCGCGTTGAAGACGTATTTGAGCGAGTCATGCCGGACCTGAAAGGATTGTTGTCCAAACATTTCATCGCAAGGACTCCATGATCTCCTTAGCGGAGACCAGCAACTCATGCTTCTTTGCCAAGACATCAGACGTGCTGGCAATAATGTAGGCCTTGGCCTTTTCATTGGCCCTGATCCACTGATCGTATGCATCGCGAACACTTCGCGACGCTGTCAAGCCCGACATCTAAGGACACTCCTCAGACAGCACGAACTTAATGTCGTCAGTTACCAAAATCGTGTTAATGTTTTTTTTCCAACTTTGGTAATTATCTCCCACTAACTTATCAGATGCAGGTAGAGCTATTATTGCGCTAGACATGTTTTAAGCTGAAAAATTAAGAAAACTTTGTGTCAGTCTCGCATAAAACTTTTTGAAATCCAATCAAGTTTTTGCAAAAAAGATTTCATGATCCCTAGGTCATTCAAAATTTTTGCAATGATACCCTAAAGGTTTAGAATGACCGCCACCGAAGGGTGAACAGAACAATCCTCCTCTAGGACGAGACTTTCTCGATTAGACCCTAATCCCAGAATAACTCTTATTCCATTAGGCGTCCAATTACCATTGTTTGGTCGAATTCATTAACACTTAACGAATTTGTGAGTGTCACCCTCAATCTTTAAGTTTCCAAGCATCCGTCCAAACAATAGCCACTGAAGGGTAAACCAAGAAGGAAAACCAACCAGGAAACTGTATCCCTTTCGGAAATTCACGGTGTTCCGACTCCCATGATTAGGCCCTCCGAAGGGATTGTCTGGTCCAGGCCAAACTAGCAGGCGAATCATAGGGGTCTCACGGTGTGAATCGAAAGAAGAGACCGTGGGTCTCGTTTTCACAAGTCCCACTCCCACTCACTATAAGTATTCTCTCCATCCACGATGATATTGACCTATACAAATGTCACCCAAAGGGGGACGCTCCCATTTGCACCACGAGGCCGAGTATAGATCTCACGGTGCGGACTTAAAGGAGATTTGTTGTTGGAAATTTAAATGTATCTCATACACTTTATTTCCTCCCACTCAGCACTTTAATTTTAATAGGGATTGACCTAGATAATCCGGCTAGAAATTACCTAAGTCTACCAATATAACTCTTATATGGTATTAACCTAAGTCTATAATCACATTATAACTTAGGTCTATTTGAGTAATTAAAACACTTTTAATTAGCGACACTCACGATAAGAAAAATCTAAGAATCTCTAGGATCGAATTCACTCCTGTGTCGGTTTCTAGGTAGGGTGTGTTCATAGCGTCAACTTAAATACCCCTGACCTTAGACAAAACCTTCCTTAGACAAATAGCGTTACTTATCAGTCTCCATTCATAGACTAAATTTTGATTTCCTAATTTCTAATCTTATTAGAAAATAGAGAACCTAAGTCTAATTATTCAAGTTCTAAACTCTTTAAAACTAATAATTAACTTAGGTTGCATGCATTTCTATGTTATAGTGCTTGATCATTCATCACATGAATAACTCTTATACTATAATATAATATTATTCATCACATGAATATAAATGCATGAGCACACACTTTAATTTAAAAATATAACACTTATATTAATTAAATAAAACATGCATTTAATTATATTATAACTCTTATAATAAAACCTATCATGCAAACTATATATTATAACTCTTATAATATAAATGATGCATGAAATGTTTAACCTAAGGTGCGATTTTAAATCTATATGACATACAATATGCACATAGAATTTAATTAAATCATACATCTCATGCATAAAATAATTAAACAGCAAAAATGGACCGGTTTTTGGCTTTTTAGGGCAATTATTTAATTAAATAACATTAATATAACTCTTAAATTAACATTATTTAATGAAATAATTAAATTAAAAAAATACATTTTACAATAAATAAAATAATAAAATAAAACGAAAACAACCACCCCACGTACTCCACTTGCCCACTTCGCGAAGCAGTCGCGCAATCGCTCACTACTGGCGTGCGGCGTTGCAACGCCGTGGCAAGATTGCAACACGCCGCGGCGTCGGCGTCAAGGACGGCGTGCTCCACGCACGCCGTGGCGTTGGTAACGCCGCTCTCGCAGCAGTCCTCCGTCCGCAAGGATAGCGTTGAGACGCCGAAGAACAGCGTCTCAACGCCATCGACAGAACAACAAACAACTTTGCTGTTCTTCACCGATTTTCGCCTGTTTTTGCTCCGATTTCTTCACAGCAACTCTTGCCACGAACGACCCAGACTTACAGACTCGATTTACAACAAAATGCCCAAAAACAACGGGCCCTTACATTGATCTCATCAACATAAATTGCAAATCGAATCTAGTGCCAAAAACTGAAACATCCATTATGCAAACCATATTTCATCTCATGAAATTTAAGGCAATTTACCCACCACTTTTAACAAAAACAGTGCATAATGAAGAACCATCGAAATGGCTCTAATACCAATTGAAGGGAATGAGAATCCCCGCGCGGCGGAAGACGATCGAATCGTCATGGTATCATTACGCTACTTGGTTTTGTTAAAACGATCTAACTCTTAGATTTAAGTTAAACATGCTAGAAAGGAAGAAATTTACAGCGAGAAGAAGTTTACTTACTTGTTGTAGACAAACTTCAAGGATTTCTTTCTCGGTCACGAACACTTCGTGCTTCTCGATCTCAACAAATGCTCTCCACGAACGGAACCCAAACACTACCACTTGGAGTCTCGGTTGTTCTTCCTTTGGAAAGAAGGAAGTTTGTGGAAACTTGTGATTTTGGAGAGGGAGGAGAATTGAGAGAGAGTAGAGAGAAAAAGCTCTTCTTTTTGGGTGAGAATCCAAAAAATGAGAGTATTGCTTGAATTCCTTCTTGCAAGAAGGGATTATATAGGTGGAAATAATGGAGTTAAAATCTTCACATTATTCCAATTTTACCACAACCGTAGGTTATGCAAATATCATTGCATAACCATATAACATAAGATATCTCATATCTCATATTGCAAATCTCATTTGCAACAAATGTGAATTAATTAAATTAAATTACATCCAATTTAATTTCTCTCAATTAATTTCTCCAATTAGCCCTAATTCAACAATTAGGCTAACCTATAGTTTATTATGAATCTCATTCACATTAAACTATATATTATATCATCCATATCTCATGTAAATGACATAAATGCCCTTAAAGTGAAATTGAACACTTCAATTTCATACCAAAACATTAATCCTTCTTTTAACCCAGACTGAGCCAACCGAGGGACCTAATGGACCTACAGTGACGGGCTCCAATGATCCAAGATTAACCTGTCAAACTCTTTGACCCGGTTAACCAACATTCATTAGCTACGGTAACACTCCAATATAGCCCGTAGTTGCACTCCCGTCAGTGCAGAATATTACGTGTCCCCTGATATAACCAATGCCCATGAGTCGACCCTTCATAGGTTGTTTGTAGACACGGTTGGGTAAAATTACCGTTTTACCCCTGTGTCTACCTTTTGTTCCTTAAGTCCCCACTGCTCCTCTAATGAACAACATATTGTGATGGTCCAACCATACATAACACCCTTCTCGGGCTAGTGAGAAGGTGGGCGCCCGTTGTCCAAGCCAAGGAGACAACACTTAAGGGAACAACCCCTCTAGTTTTCCTAAAGGCGGGAACGAGTGAATTCCATCTCGCGTAGTTAAGTTCCCAGCTACCTACTTGGTCTTGTCCACGAGAAGATAGGCATATTGAGCGAGTAATCGTGACCACCCTCACCCGCACTAGTCAAAGGACAAACCCCTACTGCAGGGTGGAGTCCGTAACACGCTCGGGATTCGTGTCGAGTCACTAATGGTCATCTCGAAGTTATTAGTCCCTTCACATCAGCGGTGTTACATCGGTGAGGTCTAATAATTCACGGTCCGGTCTTGTACAATCTCATTGCAGGATGCCCCCACTCGCATGTCAACCACATGAACGAGTCGATCACCTCATTTATATCTAATACAAAGCGGCCGCATCCACGGTGTATCCGAGATTAGGTCTCCAACCCTATTTATATATTGTAGACCATTCGGGTCATTAACTCGAACGTGATCCTCCCTTTGTGTCCACTACACACCGTTCAAGTTCTAGTTCTCTCATAAATTCAATGACCCTGGAGCTTAGTTTATTGGAAAAGTTTCTAAATATTACGAGACACAAAGTGATGAAATAAATAACTCTTATTAATTTCAAACGAAGAATTTACAAACACGAGATTAGGGCAAAAATCCCAACAAACTCCCACTTGGACTAAGCTAGTGGAGAAAATACATTTTTGAAATGTACATAAATAACAATGAAGTAATACAATAAACTAGGGCATTGAATACCCGTTTACACATCTCCCACTTGCCCTAGTCAGGAAGCTCTCGAATACCTAGATTCTCTAGGTGACCCTCAAACACCTTAGCCGTGAGGGGCTTTGTAAATGGATCAGCTACGTTGTGCCCCGACGCTATCTGCGTGACCGTCACGTCTCTGTGGTGCACAATCTCCCGTATCAGATGATACTTGCGCTCAATGTGTTTGCCTCTCTTATGGCTCCGAGGCTCACGTGAGTTGGCTACTGCACCACTGTTATCACAGAATAGTGTGATTGACAAGTTCATATTTGGAGCAACTTCTAAATCCGTCATGAACTTTCTGAGCCAAACAGCTTCCTTTGCAGCTTCACAAGCCGCAACATACTCCGCTTCCATAGTGGAATCAGCGATGAATCCCTGCTTTATGCTTCGCCATACTACAGCTCCTCCATTCAGAATGAAGGTTGACCCCGAAGTGGATTTCCTAGAATCCTTATCGGTCTGATAGTCAGAGTCCGTGTATCTCGTAAGGATCAAATCCCCACTGCCATACACTAAGCTGTAGTTCCTCGTTCTCCTAAGATACTTGAGGATTGCCTTTACGGTACCGCCCGGTGATCTAATCTGGATTGGGTGATATCTGCTGTGACAATTCCTCTTGCATAATGGATGTCGGGCCTAGTACACAACATGGCATACATCAGGCTCCCTACAGTAGAAGCATATGGAATCCGTCTCATATCCTCAACGTCTTGAGGAGTCTTAGGACACTGATCCTTAGACAAGTGAACCCCATGCCTGAAAGGCTGCAAGCCCTTCTTGGAGTTTTGCATCTTATATCTAGACAACATCTTGTCAATATAAGACGCTTGAGACAAGGCTAGCGTTCTGTTCTTCCGGTTCCGGACAATCTGGATACCTAGAACGTATTGAGCTTTTCCCAAATCTTTCATTTGGAATTGCGAAGCTAGCCACTTCTTAACGTCAGTAAGAAATTCTACCTCATTCCCAATGAGAATAATATCGTCCACATACAACACTAAAAATGCGACCGTTTTGTGAACGATTTTCTTGTAGACACAAGGCTCGTCGACATTTTGATCAAAGCCATAAGATTTGATCGCCTCATCAAACCTTATATTCCAAGACCTCGCAGCTTGTTTCAGCCCATAAATGGACCTATGAAGCCGGCAAACCTTTTGCTCTTGGCCTTAGACAATGAACCCTTTGGGCTGATCCATGTAGATGGTCTCATCAAGTTTGCCATTCAGAAAGGCTGTCTTGACGTCCATCTACCATACCTCGTAGTCATAATACGCGACAATGGCTAGAAGGATCCTGATCGACTTTACCATGGCAACAGGTGAAAAGGTTTCCTCATAGTCAACCCCTTCAACCTAGGTAAAACCCTTTGCCACTAGTCAAATGAAGGTCTGCACCTTCCCATCTACGCCACGTTTACGCTTGTAGATCCATTTGCAACCAATAGGTTTTACCCCATCCGGTTGATCCACAAGCTCCCAAAAAGAATTGAAGTACATAGACTCCATTTCCTAGTCCATAGCTTTAATCCATTCGTCTTTGTCAACATCAACCATTGCCTAATCATAGGTCAATGGATCCTCACAGTCATCATCAAGAGCGACAACTGAGGTTTCAGCTAAACCCATGTAGCGATCAGGCTGTCTCACAATCCTCCCACTACGTCGAGGCATTCCCAACTCTTGGGAACGAACATGACTAGACGTGCTAGGATCAACAACACTTGTTGACGTACTAGTCCCATCAGTAACTCTTGCTGATGTACTATCCATTTCATTTAACACAATTTTACTCCTTGGTAAATGATCCCTGACGTGGTCTTCCTCTAGGAAAGTGGTGTTTGTCGACACAAGCACCCTATTTTCCTTAGGATCGTAAAACAGACCACCCCTAGTCTCTCTAGGGTAACCTACTAATAGGCACAATTTCGAATGGGGTTCCAGCTTTTTCGGATTTGACACCAAGACGTGGGTCGGGCATCCCCAAATTCTAAAGTGATGTGAACGACCTTTACGTCCACTCCAGAGCTCGAAAGGTGTTTCACAAACACTCTTCGACGGAATGTTGTTCAAAATATAGACCGCAGTCTCCACTGCGTAACCCCAAAAAGAATCAGGGAGACGAGCATAGCTCATCATCGACCGAACCATGTCCAACAAGGTTCTGTTTCTCCTCTCCGATACACCATTCTGCTATGGCATACCAAGTGCTGAGAGTTGGGACGTAATTTCGTGTTCTATCATATAGTCCTGGAATTCAGTGTCCATGTACTCTCCACTTCGATCCGATCGAAGTGTTTTAAGCGATTTACCTAAGAGGTTCTCAACCTCAATTTTGTACTCCTTGAACTTTTCAAGAGTTTCAGACTTCTTGTGCATTAGGTAAATATACCCATATCTGGAGTAATCGTATATGAAAGACACGAAGAACCGCCCTGAGCTTTAACATTCATCGGACCACAGAGGTAAGAATGTACTAACTCAAGAGGCTCTTTGTGTTTCTGCAGTTTTAAACAATTCAGTATTCAAAACACTTTTGACCGAATTAGGTTTCAAAATATACAGATTATGTTCGAGTGAAGCTGAACAAATAACATTGCCTTTGAAAGAAATAAACGCTTTATTTAATTCAAAAGAAACACAAATAGATTGTTCAATTAGGCAGAAATAGAAACTAGGTTTTAGTAAAACCTGGAACTATGTACAAATTGTCCAACAATAAGTACTTCCCACCAAAGTGTAGTTTCACCGTGCCGATCGCTGCAGCAGAGACAAGCTCCCTGGACCAACCTGTAGAGTCACCTCACCCTCTCGCAGCGGCTGCAAGGAATCAATCCCCTGAAAAGAAGAACAAACGTGGTTAGTGGTGCCCGAATCCAATATCCAGCAGAGTCACTACTACTCCACTAAGCAAAGTTTACATCACAAGTAAATCACATTTACCTTGATTCTTCCTCTCGGCCAGAAATTGGGACAGTTCCTCTTCTAGTGTCGCCCCCATTGCGGTGGAAACACTTTCCTTTCTCTACTACATCCTTGACCTTCTCTCCTTGTGGGGTAGGCGGCTCGGTCGGTTTACCCCTCTTCGTCCTCTTCTTTCCCTTTCGGGCGTGAAGGAGCAACGAGTTTCGTCCCTGCAGGTCGAACCCCGTGATAAGACACGTGAGGCAACATTTGCCTCAGATTCCTTGACCTGCTCAAGGATTGGAAGTCTGTAGCTCATTGAGGAGGGTAGTCGAGTGTAGCTAATTTTGTTCATAACAACATTATTTAAATCAAGGAAACTCTTGGAAGAGTCTCCAAAATAAAATCGACTTGGCTCGACTCGTCGATTGAAGCCCCATTCATCTCAACCAGATTAAAGTAGGTCATCATGTCTAGAACATGTTCACGGACAAACGATCCCTCCTTCATCCGCGCGTTGAAGACGTATTTGAGCGAGTCATGCCGGACCTGAAAGGATTGTTGTCCAAACATTTACTGCAAGGACTCCATGATCTCCTTAGCGGAGACCAGCAGCTCATGCTTCTTTGCCAAGACATCAGACGTGCTGGCAATAATGTAGGCCTTGGCCTTTTCATTGGCCCTGATCCACTGATCGTATGCATCGCGAACACTTCGCGACGCTGTCAAGCCCGACATCTAAGGACACTCCTCAGACAGCACGAACTTAATGTCGTCAGTTACCAAAATCGTGTTAATGTTTTTTTTCCAACTTTGGTAATTATCTCCCACTAACTTATCAGATGCGGTAGAGCAATTATTATTGCGCTAGACATGTTTTAAAGTGAAAAATTAAGAAAACTTTGTGTCAGTCTCGCATAAAACTTTTTGAAATCCAATCAAGTTTTTGCAAAAAAGATTTCATGATCCCTAGGTCATTCAAAATTTTTGCAATGATACCCTAAAGGTTTAGAATGACCGCCACCGAAGGGTGAACAGAACAATCCTCCTCTAGGACGAGACTTTCTCGATTAGACCCTAATCCCAGAATAACTCTTATTCCATTAGGCGTCCAATTACCATTGTTTGGTCGAATTCATTAACACTTAACGAATTTGTGAGTGTCACCCTCAATCTTTAAGTTTCCAAGCATCCGTCCAAACAATAGCCACTGAAGGGTAAACCAAGAAGGAAAACCAACCAGGAAACTGTATCCCTTTCGGAAATTCACGGTGTTCCGAACTCCATGATTAGGCCCTCCGAAGGGATTGTCTGGTCCAGGCCAAACTAGCAGGCGAATCATAGGGGTCTCACGGTGTGAATCGAAAGAAGAGACCGTGGGTCTCGTTTTCACAAGTCCCACTCCCACTCACTATAAGTATTCTCTCCATCCACGATGATATTGACCTATACAAATGTCACCCAAAGGGGGCGCTCCCATTGCACCACGAGGCCGAGTATAGATCTCACGGTATGGACTTAAAGAGAGATTTGTTGTTGGAAATTTAAATGTATCTCATACACTTTATTTCCTCCCACTCAGCACTTTAATTTTAATAGGGATTGACCTAGATAATCCGGCTAGAAATTACCTAAGTCTACCAATATAACTCTTATATGGTATTAACCTAAGTCTATAATCACATTATAACTTAGGTCTATTTGAGTAATTAAAACACTTTTAATTAGCGACACTCACGATAAGAAAAATCTAAGAATCTCCGGACCGAATTCACTCCCAGGTCGGTTTCTAGGTAGGGGTGTTCCGCAAGCGTCAACTTAAATACCCCAGCCTTAGACAAAACCTTCCTTAGACAGCGTTACTTATCAGTCTCCATTCATAGACTAAATTTTGATTTCCTAATTTCTAATCTTATTAGAAAATAGAGAACCTAAGTCTAATTATTCAAGTTCTAAACTCTTTAAAACTAATAATTAACTTAGGTTGCATGCATTTCTATGTTATAGTGCTTGATCATTCATCACATGAATAACTCTTATACTATAATATAATATTATTCATCACATGAATATAAATGCATGAGCACACTTTAATTTAAAAAATATAACACTTATATTAATTAAATAAAACATGCATTTAATTATATTATAACTCTTATAATAAAACCTATCATGCAAACTATATATTATAACTCTTATAATATAAATGATGCATGAAATGTTTAACCTAAGGTGCGATTTTAAATCTATATGACATACAATATGCACATAGAATTTAATTAAATCATACATCTCATGCATAAAATAATTAAACAGCAAAAATGGACCGGTTTTTGGCACCTAGGGGCAATTATTTAATTAAATAACATTAATATAACTCTTAAATTAACATTATTTAATGAAATAATTAAATTAAAAAAAATACATTTTACAATAAATAAAATAATAAAATAAAACGAAAACAACCACCCCACGTACTCCACTTGCCCACTCTCGCGAGCAGTGCGCAACCGCTCACTACGCGCGGCGGCGTTGCGCGCCGCGGCAAGATTGCAACGCCGCGCGTCGGCGTCAAGGGCGGCGTGCTCCACGCCGCGGCGCAACGCCGCCGCGCTCTGCAGCAGTCCTCCGTCGCAAGGATAGCGTTGAGACGCCAAGAAACAAACGTCTCAACGCCATCGGCGAACAACAAACAACTTTGCTGTTCTTCACCGATTTTCGCCTGTTTTTGCTCCGATTTCTTCACAGCAACTCTTGCCACGAACGACCCAGACTTACAGACTCGATTTACAACAAAATGCCCAAAAACAATGGGCCCTTACATTGATCTCATCAACATAAATTGCAAATCGAATCTAGTGCCAAAAACTGAAACATCCATTATGCAAACCATATTTCATCTCATGAAATTTAAGGCAATTTACCCACCTCTTTTAACAAAAACAGTGCATAATGAAGAACCATCGAAATGGCTCTAATACCAATTGAAGGGAATGAGAATCCCCGCGCGGCGGAAGACGATCGAATCGTCATGGTATCATTACGCTACTTGGTTTTGTTAAAACGATCTAACTCTTAGATTTAAGTTAAACATGCTAGAAAGGAAGAAATTTACAGCGAGAAGAAGTTTACTTACTTGTTGTAGACAAACTTCAAGGATTTCTTTCTCGGTCACGAACACTTCGTGCTTCTCGATCTCAACAAATGCTCTCCACGAACGGAACCCAAACACTACCACTTGGAGTCTCGGTTGTTCTTCCTTTGGAAAGAAGGAAGTTTGTGGAAACTTGTGATTTTGGAGAGGGAGGAGAATTGAGAGAGAGTAGAGAGAAAAAGCTCTTCTTTTTGGGTGAGAATCCAAAAAATGAGAGTATTGCTTGAATTCCTTCTTGCAAGAAGGGATTATATAGGTGGAAATAATGGAGTTAAAATCTTCACATTATTCCAATTTTACCTATTAATCAGTAGGTTATGCAAATATCATTGCATAACCATATAACATAAGATATCTCATATCTCATATTGCAAATCTCATTTGCAACAAATGTGAATTAATTAAATTAAATTACATCCAATTTAATTTCTCTCAATTAATTTCTCCAATTAGCCCTAATTCAACAATTAGGCTAACCTATAGTTTATTATGAATCTCATTCACATTAAACTATATATTATATCATCCATATCTCATGTAAATGACATAAATGCCCTTAAAGTGAAATTGAACACTTCAATTTCATACCAAAACATTAATCCTTCTTTTAACTTGATCGAGCCAAGCGAGGGACCTAATGGACCCTCTGGTGGCGGGCTCCAATGATCCAAGATTAACTGTCAAACTCTTTGACCCGGTTAACCAACATTCATTAGCTACGGTAACACTCCACTATAGCCCGTAGTTGCACTCCCGTCAGTGCAGAATATTACGTGTCCCCTGATATAACCAATGCCCATGAGTCGACCCTTCATAGGTTGTTTGTAGACACGGTTGGGTCAAATTACCGTTTTACCCTGTGTCTACCTCTTGTTCCTTAAGTCCCCACTGCTCCTCTAATGAACAACATATTGTGATGGTCCAACCATACACAATACCCTGCTCGGGCTAGTGAGAAGGTGGGCGCCCGTTGTCCAATTCTGGAGATTGCACTTAAGAAAACAACCCCTCTAGTTTCCCTAAAGGCGGGAACGAATGAATTCCATCTCGCGTAGTTTAGTTCCCAGCTACCTACTTGGTGTTGTCTCGGAGAAGATAGGCATATTGGGCGAGTAACTATGACCACCCTCACCCGTACTAGTCAAAGGACAGACCCCCGCAGTCAGGAGTCCGTAACACGCTCAGGATTCAGTTCGAGTCACTAATGGTAATCTACGAAGTTATTAGTTCTTACTATCAACGGTGTTACATCAGTAGGTCTAATAATTCACGGTCCGGTCTTGTACAATCTCATTGCACAGGATGCCCCCACTCGCATGTCAACCACATGAACGAGTCAGATCACCTCGTTTGTATCTAATACAAAGCGGGCCGCATCCACAGTGTATCAAGGATTAGGTCTCCAACCCTATCCATATACTGTAGACCATTTGGGTCATTAACTCGAACGTGATCCTCCCTGTGTGTCCACTACATACCGTTCAAGTTCTAGTTCTCTCATAAATTCAATGACACAAAGTGATATTGCGAGACACAAAGTGATGAAATAAATAACTCTTATTAACTTCAAACTTTAATTTACAAACACGAGATTAGGACAAAAATTCCAACACGGTTTGACCATTTTTCTAGATTATTATATTAATAATTTAGTCGTTTGCTTGCCTTGGATGTAAAAACTAATCCACTTTAGTGTGTATAATTAATTATGCATTGTGAATGTATGTTTTAATTAAAATGTCTGATTGTTTTTGCATAAAGTATGTTATATAGATTTTAAAATCCCACCATAGAAAGCATGCTCCTTGCATTGAAAGTATGTTATAAGTGCTATAATATATATTATTTAGGGTTTCATAAGAATTAATATAAGAGTTATATTAATTTATGAAACAAATGTTATATGTTTTAATTATAATTAATATAAGGGTTATATTAATTAAAAATTAAACATATAACATATAGTTGCCATGCATTTATTCTTATGATGAATATGTTATAAATGTATTTTTATTCATGTCATGAATAATCAAGCACTTTATAACATAGAAATGCATGTAACCTAAGGTTAATTAACTAGTTTTAAAATTGTTTTAGAATTGGGATTAACTAGACCTTAGGCTATCTAGTTCTAATAAGATTAGAGTTAGGCAAACAATAATTTATAAACTATGATCAAAGTGTGGGACTCTGTCTAGGGAAGGTTTTGGCTAGGTTGGGGTATTTAAGCTGACGGAAATAGAACACCCGTACCTAGGAACCAACCTGGGAGTGAATTTAATCTAGAGGTTTATAAATTATTATTCGTGAGTGACGTTTATTAAAGAGTTAATAAATTAAATTCATAGACTTAGATTTATTAAAAAAGTTAATAGACATAGGTAATTCCAGTATACTTGTTATATTGGTAGACATAGGTTATATTATCTTAGCCGGAATATGCCTAAGTAAAAGTATACCCAATTCGTCTAAACTACTTAGTGGGAGTCAAAAGGTATATATGATATATCAGTTTCTTCTTACGCTCTCCGCGAAGTTCACACCGTGAGATTTATGCTCGATCTTGTGATGTCAATAGGGCATCCCCATTTGGATAGTGTTTGCATAAATCAAGAGCAAGGTGAATGGAGAAAGTATTTATAGTAAGTGGGAGAAGGAAGTGTGTCAACACATCCTGCGGTCCTCTCCATTAGGTTGGACTGTGAGATTTTCATGTTCTGCCTACAGGTTTCCTGTAGTAGCACCATCAATTCGGAGGGATGTTACATGGAAGTCAGAACAACTCAAACTCTAGAAATGGATAGGGTATCGTAGGTCCATTCTCAACTTTAACTTTCTAATTCGGTAGCATTGTTGGGGTCGACCTCTGAGATGTAAAAATGGCAGGTTTTACTTACATGAATTGCTAAGTGTTAGTGAATTCTTGACCAAAGTAGCGATAACTAGAATGCTATAGGAATAAAAGTTATTCCGGTATTAGCATTTGGTCAAGAATGTCTTGGTTCGGTGAATGAGTGATTGACTGCCCCTCGGCTGACTCACTGAAGTATCGTTGCAAAAATAATAATGAGTTTATGCGTACATTATTACTTTTACTAAATTCTCAATTGGATGTATGTTATGGGTTAGAAGCAATTCACTAATAGAATATGTTCTTTTTCAGCATGCCAAGCTCTTTTATTCAGTTACTCGCCTCTGACAAACTTAACGATGATAGCTACGGAATCTAAAAATCAAACTTGAATACGATTCTTGTGATTGATGATCTAAGGTTCGTCTTAACGGAGGAATGTCCTCCCCCTCTCGGTTCGTATGCAACCCGAATTGTTCGGGATGCATTTGACAAATGGACTAGGACTAATGATAAGACCCAGGTCTACATTTTAGGCAACATATCTGATGTGTGAAGGGATTGAAATTCCCGCAGCAAAAACGACTTTGAACGTCGTGGTATTCGTTGTGAAAAATGTTTCTTAACATTGAACTAAAACAGTTTAATTCTAGGCTAAACATGCTTTTAAGAGAAGAAAAAACAGAAAGTATAGAACTACTTACTTGTTGAAGAACCTTTCTCTGATAATTTCTTCTCCGATCACGAACTCTTCGTGCCAACAAACTCTTCACGCAATCTCTCGAACCGAATGGTTTGGACACCTCCAAAACGACTTCTCGGTTGTTCTCGATCGGTTGAGGGAGAGTGGTGGAACTCCCTTTGGTTTGGGTACAGAGAATTTTGTAGAGAGAATTGAGAGAGAATTCTTCTTCTCTTGGATTGAGAATTCCAAAAAATGAGAAGTTCACTTATGGAATGTCTCACATTCCATATTTTTATAATGCCATATGGTGGAGTTAAAATCTCCACCATTTACCAATTTACCACAATCATATGATATGCAAATCATATTTGCATATCACATAATATAAGGTATCTCATACCTTATTATACAAATCCCATTTGCATAATTGTAGAATTTTAAATTGGATCATATTCAATTTCTCCAAATTTGCAGTAATTAATCAATTAGGCTAACCTATAGTTTATTATGAATCTCATTCACATTAAAATATATATATTATGTCAATCATATATCATATAAATGACATAAATACTCTTTTAATGAATTTGAACACTTCAAATCCACACCAAACTATCAACCTTCAATTTATCCAGTTTGAGCCAACCGAGGGACCTAATGGACCTACAGATGACGGGCTCCAATGATTCGAGATTAACCTGCAAAACTCTTTGACTCGATTATTCATTATTCATTAGCTACGGTAACGCTCCACTAAAGCCCGTAGATGCACTCCCATCACTGTAGGACAAGTTGTGTCCATTGATATAACCAATGCTCGTGAGTCGACCCTTCACAGGTTGGTCGTAGTCACAGCTGGGTCAAATTACCATTTTGCCGCTATGTCTACTTCTTGCTCCTTAAGTCCCACTGCTCCTCTAATTAACAATAACGTTGTATGGTCCAACCATAAACAACATCCCTTTCGGGCCAGTGAGAGGGTGAGCGCTCGTTGTCCAAGCCTTGGAGACAACACTTAAGGGAACAACCCCTCTAGTTTCTCTAATTCGGGAATGAGTAAATTCCATGTCGCGTAGTCAAGTTCCTAGCTCCCCATGTGGTCGTGTGTGACGCTCGAGGAAGAGGGGTACATGAATGAACCGAGTCCACATCTGAATGAGAGTGATCCTGAGGAAATGAAAATATCGTGCCCGAGGAAGATGGGTACATGCGAGTGACAATGAGGATGAAAGTATAGTTAAGAAAGGCTTAAAAGAATTGATAGCTACTACCTATACCAACAAGGTGCACCTTCCTTTTCGGTGGCTCAATAATAGGAACTCTATAGTTAAGCGTGCTTGGCTTGGAGCGATCGTATGTTGGGTGACCTCCTGGGAATTTTCCTTGAGAGCATGTGAGTGAGAACAAAGTATTCTGAAAGGACACCGTGTTGGTTTGTGGGGAAAGTCTTCACTCTCGCAAGCGCCTCAAGGATGGTATGAATGTTATGGTGACGTGGCTAGGTCGCAGGAGATCCTGGGCCTGGGGTGTTACATCCTGTCCCTGAGAAGATAGGCATATTGGATGAATTGAAGGGAATGAGAATCCCCGTGCAGCGGAAGACGATCGAATCGTCATGGTATCATCATGCTACATGCTTATTAAAAATGATCTAACTATTAGATCTAGGCTAAACATGCTGAAATTTTACAACAAGAAGAAAAACACTTACTTGTTGTAGACCAATTCAGCAAACTCTCCCTGTTAATCACGAACTCTTCGTGCTCCTCGATCTCTACGAACTCTTCCACGATCAGATCCCAGACACTACCAATTGATCTTCTTGGTTATTCTCTTTTGGAGAAGGGAAGTTGGTGGGAACTTTGGGTTTTGGAAAGAGATGAGAAAATTGAGAGAGAAGAGAGAATTTCACTTAGCTTCCAAAGCTTAGGTTAGGTTAGGTTAGGTTAGGTTACCAAAAGCCTTTTGCAATGGAGTTTAAATAGTGGAATGATGAAGTTCACAACTTCATTTTATTACCACTTTACCACAACCATATGTTATGTAATTCTCATTTACATAATTATATAATATAAGATATCTCATATCTTATGTTGCAAATCTCATTTGCAATAATTGTGGATTTAATTGAATCACATTCAATTTATTTTCTCTCTATCAATTTCCCCAATTAGCCTTTAATTCAACAATTAGGCTAAGATATAGTTTATTATGAATCTCATTCATATTAAACTATATATTATATCATCTTCATGATATAAATATTCTTAAAGTGAAATTGAACACTTCAATTTCATACCAAAACATTAACCCTTCTTTTATCCCAGATTGAGCCAACCAAGGGTCCTAATGGACGTACATTGACGAGCTCCAATGATTTGAGGTTAACCAGTCAAACTCTTTTACCCGGTCAACTAATGTTCATTAGCTACAGTAACACTCCACTAAAGCCTGTAGCTGTACTCCCATTAGTGTAGAATATTACGTGTCCACTGATATAACCAATGCCCATGAGTCGATCCTTCACAGGTTGTTCGTAGACACGGCTGGGTCAAATTACCGTTTTACCCCTGTGTCTACATTTTGTTCCTTAAGTCCCAACAACTCCTCTAATGAACAACATATTGTGATGGTCCAACCATACACAACACCCTTCTCGGGCTAGTGAGAAGGTGGGCGCCCGTTGTCCAAGCCCTGGAGACAACACTTAAGGGAACAACCCCTCTAGATTCCCTATACGCGGGAACGAGTGAATTCAATCTCGCGTAAGTAGGTTCCCAGCTATCTACATGGTTCTGTCCCTGAGAAGATAGGCATATTGGGCAAGTAACTAATACTACCCTCACCCGTACTAGTCAAAGGACGGACCGCAGCATGAGGAGTCCGTAATACGCTCGGATTCGTGTCGAGTCACTAATGGTCATCTACGAATTTATTAGTCTTTCATCATCAGCGGTGTTATATCGTGAAGTCTAATAATTCACGCATCCGGTCTTATACAATCTCATTATACAGGATGCCCCACTCGCATGTCAACCACATGAACGAGTCAGATCACATCGTTTGTATCTAATACAAAGCGGGCCGCATCCACAATGTATCCAGGATTAGGTCTCCAACCCCATCCTTATACTGTAGACCGTTCGGGTCATTAACTCGAATGTGATCCTCCTTGTGTGTCAACTACACACCGTTCAAGTTCTAGTTCTCTCATATATTCAATGACCCTGGAGCTTAGTTTATTGGAAAGGTTTAAAATATTTTCGAGACACAAAGTGAAGAAATAAATAACTCTTATTAATTTCAAAAATAATATTTTACAACCACGAGATTAGGACAGAAATCCCAACAAACTCCCACTTGGACTAAGCTAGTGGAGAAGGTACATTTCCAAAATGTATTTGAGTTACAATAAAAATTACAATAAACTAGGGCATTGAATTCCCGTTTACACATGGGCATTGAATACCCGTTTACACATCTCCCACTTGCCCTAGTCAGGAAGCTCTCGAATACCTAGACTCTCTAGGTGACCCTCAAACACTTTAGCCTGAGGGGTTTTGTAAATGGATCGGCTACATTGTGCTCGATGCTATCTCTGCGTGGATCATCACGTCTCTCGCGGTGCACAATTTTCCGTGATCGGATGATACTTGCGCTCAATGTGTTTACCTCTTTTATGGCTTCAAGGCTCACGTGAGTTGGCTCATCGCACCATGTTATTATCAGTAAGCAGCGTGATTGGCAAGTTCATATTTGGAATAACTTCCAAATCAGTCATGAACCTCCTAAGCCAAACAACTTCCTTTGCAGCTTCACAAGCCGCAACATACTCTGCTTCCATAGTGGAATCAGCAATGCATCCCTGTTTGATGTTTCGCCATACTACAGCTCCTCCATTCAAGACGAAGGCTGCCCCGAAGTAGGTTTCCTAGAATCCTTATCGGTCTGAAAATCAGAATCCGTGTATCCTGTAAGGATCAAATCCCCACGGCCATACACTAAGCTGTAGTTCCTCGTTCTCCTAAGATACTTAAGGATTGTCTTTACGGCTGTCCAGTGATCTAATCCTGGATTGGACTGATATCTACTGAAAATTCCTACTTCATAACAGATGTCGGGCCTAGTACACAACATTGCATACATCAGGCTCCCTACAGTTGAAGCATATGGAATGCGTCTCATATCCTCAACATCTTGAGGAGTCTTAGGACATTGATCCTTAGACAAGTGAACCCCATGCCTAAAAGGCAGCAAGCCCTTCTTGGAGTTTTGCATCTTATATCTGGACAACAAGACAAGGCTAGCATTCATTCTTCCTGGTTAGGACTATCCGGATCTGAGAACATATCTGAGCTTCTCCCAAATCTTTCATTTGGAATTGTGAAGCTAGCCACTTCTTAACGTCAGTAAGAAATTCTACCTCATTCCCAATGAGAAGAATATCGTCCACATACAACACCAAAAATGCGACAATTTTGTCAACGATTTTCTTGTAGACACAAAGCTTGTCGGCATTTTGATCAAGGCCATAGGACTTGATTGCCTCATCAAATATTATGTTCCAAGACCTCGAAGCTTGTTTCAGTCCATAAATGGACCTATGAAGCCGGCAAACCTTTTTCTCTTGGCCTTGGGCAATGAACCCTTTGGGCTGGTCCATGCAGATGGTCTCATCAAGTTTTCCATTCATAAAGGCTGTCTTGACATCCATCTGCCATACCTCGTAGTCATAATACGCGACAATGGCCAGAAGGATCCTGATTGACTTTACCATGGCAACAGGTGAAAAGGTCGCCTCATAGTCAACCCCTTCAACCTGGGTAAAACCCTTTGCCACTAGTCGGGCTTTGAAGGTCTGCACCTTCCCATCTACGCCACGTTTACGCTTGTAGATCCATTTACAACCAATAGGTTTTACCCTATCCGGTTGATCCACAAGCTCCCAGACAGAATTGAAGTACATAGACTCCATTTCTTGGTCCATAGCTTTAATCCATTCGTCTTTATCAACATCAGCCATTGTCTGATCATAGGTCAATGGATCCTCACAGTCCTCGTCAGGAGCGACAACTGAGGTTTCATCTAAACCCATATAGCGATCGGGCTGTCTCACAGTCCTCCCACTACGTCGAGACATTTCCAACTCTTGGGAAGGGATTTGACTAGACGTGCTAGGGTCAACAACGCTTGCTGATGTACAAGCCTTATCAGCAACTCTTGCTGATGTACTGTCCATTTCATTCAATACAATTTTACTTCGTGGTAAATGATCCCTGATGTGGTCTTCCTCTAGGAAAGTGGCGTTTGTCGACACAAGCACCCTATTTTCCCTAGGATCGTAAAACATACCACCCCTAGTCTCTTTAGGGTAACCTACGAATAGGCACAATTCGAACGGGGTTCCAACTTTTTCGGGTTTGACACCAACAAGTGAGCCGGGCATCCCCAAATCCTGAAGTGATGTAAACTGCCTTTACGTCCATTCTAGAGCTCGAAAGGTGTTTCACTAACACTCTTCGAGGGAACATTGTTCAAAATGTAAACCGCAGTCTCTACTGTGTACCCCCAGAAAGAATCAGGGAGACGAGCATAGCTCATCATCGACCGAACCATGTCCAACAAGGTTCTGTTTCTCCTCTCCGATACACCATTCTGCTGTGGCATACCAGGTGCTGAGAGTTGGGATGTAATTTCCGTGTTCTATCATATAGTCCTGGAATTCAGTGTCCATGTACTCTCCACCTCGATCCGATCGAAGTGTTTTAAGCGATTTACCTATGAGGTTCTCAACCTCAGTTTTATACTCCTTGAACTTTTCAAGAGTTTCAGACTTCTTATGCATTAGGTAAATGTACCCATATATGGAGTAATCATCTATGAAAGACACAAAGTACTCATAACCACCCCGAGCTTTAATATTCATCGGACCACAGAGGTCAGAATGTACTAACTCAAGAGGCTCTTTGGCTCTATATCCTTTTCCACTAAAAGGACGTTTGGTCATTTTGCCTTCAAGGCATGACTCACATACTTGCAAAGAGTTTTCTTCCAACTCGTTTAGAAGTCCACTCTTCACTAGTTTCTCAATCCTATTGAGATTAATGTGGCCTAACCGTAGATGCCAAAGATGGGCATTTTCTTTTGGAGAAATTTTTGCTTTCTTAGTTCGTGTTTCCGCAGTTTTAAACAATTCAGTATTCAAAATACTTTTAACCGAATTGGGTTTTAAAACATACAGATTATTTTCAAGTGAAGCTGAACAAATAACATTCCCTTTGAAAGAAATAAACGCTTTATTTAATTCAAAAGAAACTGAAATACAGTGTTCAATTAAGCAGGAAATAGAAACAAGGTTCCTTTGAAGCTTCACAAGCCGCAACATACTCGGCTTCCATCGTGTAATCAACGATGCATCCCTGCTTGATGCTTCACCACAGTACAATTCCTCCATTCATAATGAAGGCTGGCCCCGAAGTGGATTTCCTATAATCTTTATCGGTTTGAAAGTCAGAGTCTGTGTATCCCGTAAGGATCAAATCCCCACTCCCACACACAAGGCTGTGGTTCCACGTTCTTTTAAGATACTTGAGGATTTCCTTAACGGCTATCCAGTGATCTAATCCTGGATTGGATTGATACCTACGGACAATCCCAACTGCTTAACAGATGTCGGGCCTAGTACAAAAGATTACATACATGAGGCCCCCTAAAGCATAGGGGATTCGTCTCAAATCATCAACCTCTTGAGGCGTCTTAGGACATTGAACCTTAGACAAGTGAACCCCATGCCTGAAAGACAACAAACCCTTCTTGGAGTTCTGCATCTTATATCTAGATAACATCTTGTCAATATATGATGCCTGAGACATGGTTGGCGTTCTGTTCTTCAAGTTCCGGACTATCTGGATACCTAAAACTGATGGGGATTCGATCCCCTTGAGCAGCGGAAAAGAGTTTGGAATCGTAATTGCTTGATTGTTTTAGTTAGAAACAAAAACCAGTACATTGATAAAAAAGAACAAACATGTAAATCTAATCTAATTAGGCATGAAGACGTACAGGCAAACATGCTGTGAAAAAATTAAACTAAGAGTAAGAAACAATTACCTTTGTTGATTCCCACAAACCAGCAACTCCTTGCTCCAATATTCACAACAACACATCAACACCCAAAAAACTTCTCTGTTTTCCTTAGCAGGACAACACCACGAGGAAAACCCTCTATGTCTCTGAGTGATTAGAACCTCCTTGGTGGGAAGGATCCAACAATTGGAGAATTTTTGGGAATGAAAGAGTGAGAGAATTCTTGAGTGAAAGCAATTCCAAAATTGCAGCATCAATCGGTTGATTTCTCTTCCTCGAGAAGAATATCAGAGGAGTTCTTTGTTGGGATTTTTGTCCTAATCTCGTGTTTGTAAATTACTGTTTGAAATTAATAAGAGTTATTTATTTAATTACTTTGTGTCTCACAAATTTTACAAACTTTTCCAATAAACTAAGCTCCAGGGTCATTGAATTTATGAGAGAACTAGTACTTGAACGGTGTGTAGTGGACACACAGGGAGGATCACGTTCGAGTTAATGACTCGAACGGTCTACAGTATATGGATAGGAGTTCTTGAAGAAGGTCTTCAATAAGTAAGTAACGTTAACATACTGTTTTTTCCTTTCCATTTAGCATGTTTAGCCTAAATTATTTGATAATTAATTTTAGTGAAATTCTAGTAGCGTAACGATACCTTGGCGATTTGATCGTTTGGTTCGTTTTTGTGCACTGTTTTTCGTTAAAATTAGGTGGGTATTTGCCTTAATTTATGTGATAAATTGTTGGTTTGCTTAATGCATAATTTATGTTTTTGGCTCTAGTTTAGATTTACAATTTATGTTGATGAGATCAATGTATGGTCCCTTTGTTTTTGCGCATTTTCTTGTAAATCGAGTCTGTAAGTCCGAGTCTTTAGTAGCAAGAGTTGCTGTGAAGAAATAGGAGCGGAAACGAGCAGATTTCGAAGCAAAACAGCAAAGGTGTTTGCTGTACAGGCGACGACGTTGAGACGTTGTTCATTGGCGTCTCAATGTTGTGCCAGCGGGAGTAAGGCACGCTGTAGGACAGCGTTGCAACGCTAGGCGTAGCGTTGCAACGCCATGGCGTGGAGCACGCGGGGCGTGACGCTGGACGTGGCAGCGTTGCAACGCTGCCCACGACGTTGCAACACTACATGCGTAGTGGGTAGTTCGCGGGCGTTTTTGCGAGTACGTGGGCAGTTTCAAAGCAAAGTGGGGTAGTTTTATTCGTTTTTTATTTATTTATTAAATGTAAAATAAATTTTATTTTATTTATTTAATTATTTTATTAAATAATATTAATATTAATGTTATATTAATGTTATTTAATTAAATAATTGCCCCTTGGTGCCAAAAATCGGTCCATTTTTCTATTTAATTATTTTATGCATGTGATGTATGATTTTAATTAAATTTCTATGTCCATAATGTATGTCATATAGATTTAAAATCCCACCTTAGGTTAAACATTTCATGCATCATTTATATTATAAGCGTTATAATATATAGTTTGCATGAAAGGTTATATTATAAGTGTTATAATATAATTACATGCATGTTTTAATTTAATTAATATAAGTGTTATATTTCTTATATTAAAGTATGCTCATGCATTTAATATTCATGTGATGAATTATTTTTGTTATAGTATATAGTTATTCATGTGATGAATGATCAAGCACTATAACTTAGAAATGCATGCAATCTAAGTTAATTATTAGTTTTAAAGAGTTTATAACTTGAATACTTAGACTTAGGTCTTCTATTTTCTAATGAGATTAGAAATTAGGAAATCAAAGTTTAGTCTATGAATGGAGACTGATTAGTAACTCTGTCTAAGGAAGGTTTTGTCTAAGGCTGGGGTATTTAAGTTGACGCTTGCGGAACACCCCTACCTGAACACCAACCAGGGAGTGAATTCGGTCCAAAGATTCTTAGATTATACTTATCGTGAGTGCCGCTAATTAAATTTACTCACATAGACCTAAATTATAATGTGATTATAGACTTAAGTTAATACCATATAAGAGTTATATTGGTAGACTTAGGTAAATTTTAGCCGGTTTATCTAGGTCAATCCCTATTAAAATTAAAGTGACGAGTGGGAGGAAATAAAGTGTATGAGATACATTTAATTTCCGACCACAAATCTCCGTTAAGTCCGCACCGTGAGATCCATACTCGGCCTCGTGGCGCAAATGGGAGCGTCGCCCTTCGGATGGCATTTGTATGGGTCAATATTATCGTGGATAGAGAGAGTACTTATAGTGAGTGGGAGCGGGACCTGTGAAAACAGGACCCACGGTCTCTTCTTTCGATTCACACCGTGAGACGCCTATGATTCGCCTGCTAGTTTCGCCTGGACCAGACAATCCCTTCGGAGGGCCTGATCATGGGAGTCGGAACACCGTGAATTCTCGAAAGGGATACAGTTTCCTGGTTGGTTTTCCTTCTTGGTTCACCATTCGGTGGCTATTGTTTGGACGGATACTTAAAGATTGAGGGTGACACTCACAGAATTCGTTAACAGTTATTGAATTCGACCGAACAATGGTAATTAGACGCCTAATGGAATAAGAGTTATTCTGGGATTAGGGTCTGATCGAGAAAGTCTCGCCCTAGAGGAGTAGTGTTCTGTTCACCCTTCGATGACGATCATTCTAAACCTTTAGGATATCATTTCAAATTTTGAATGACCTAGGGATCATGAAACTATTTTTGCTAAAACTTGATTGGATTTCAAAAGTTTTTTGCGAGACTAACGCAAAGTTTTTTGATATTTCAGCTAAAAGAATTTCTAGCTCAATAATAGTTTTACTCGCTTTCGATAAACTAGTGGGAGATAATTACCAAACATGGAAAAACAACTTGAACACAATTTTGGTAACTAATGACATTAATTTCGTGCTCTCTGAGGACTGTCCTCAGATGCCAGGCTCGACTGCATCGCTAAGTGTTCAGGATGCATACGATCGATGGATCAGGGCAAATGAAAAGGCCAAGGTCTATATCATTGCCAGCATGTTTGATGTTTTGGCAAAGAATCATGAGCTGATGGTCACCGCTAAGGAGATCATGGAGTCCTTGTAGGAAATGTTTGGACAATAGTCCTTTCAGGTCCGACATGACTCGCTCAAATACGTCTTCAACGCACGGATGAAAGAGGGGTCGTCTATCCGCGAACATGTTCTAGACATGATGACCCACTTTAATCTAGCGAAGATTAACGGGACTTCGATCGACGAGTCGAGCCAAGTCAATTTTATCTTGGAGACTCTTCCGAAGAGTTTCCTTCAGTTTCGTAGAAATACCGTTATGAACAAAATTAGCTACACTCTGACTACCCTTCTCAATGAGCTACAGAATTTCCAGTCCTTGATGAGAATCAGGGCACCAGATTCTGAGGCAAATGTTGCCTACAGGTCTTATCATAGGGGTTCGACCTCTGGGACTAAACCTGTTGCTCCTTCACGCCCGAAAGGGAAGAAGAAGAAGAAGAGGGGTAAAACTGATTGAGCTGCCGCCCAAAAGGACAAGGAGGTCAAGATAGTTGCAGAGAAAGAAAAGTGTTTCCATTGCAATGGGGGCAGACACTAGAAGAGGAACTGTCCCAAATTCCTAGCCGAAAGGAGGAATCAAGGTAAATGTGATTTACTTGTGACAAAAACCTGTTTAGTGGAGAGTAATGACTTTGCCTGGATATTGGATTCAGGCGTCACTAACCATGTTTGTTCTTCTGTTTAGGGGATTTATTCCTGGCAGCAGCTGCGAGAGGGTGAGGTGACTCTATGGGTTGGATATGGGGAACTTGTATCTGCTGCAGCGGTCGACACGGTGAAGCTACATTTTGGTTGGAATTACATTTTGTTGGACAATATGTATATAGTTTCAGGGTTTACTAGAAACTTAGTTTCTATTTCCTGTCTGTTAGAACAATGTATCTCCGTTTCATTTAATGGTAATAAAATGTTTATTTCCAGAAATGGTAATCTTATATGTTCTACTTCACTTAAGAATAATTTGTATGTTTTGAAACCTAATTCGGTCAAAAGTGTTTTGAATACTGAATTGTTTAAAACAGCAGAAACGTGAACTAAAAGAGCGAAATTTTCTCCTAAGGAAAATGCCCATCTTGGGCATCTACTGTTAGGCCACACTAATCTCAATAGGATTGAGAGACAACTGAAGAGTGGACTTTTAAAGGAGTGGGAAGAAAACTCTTTACCGGTGTGTGAGTCATGCCTCGAAGGCAAAATTATCAAACGTCCTTTTAGTGGAAAAGGATATAGAGCCAAAGAGCCCTTTGAGCCGGTACATTCTGACCTCTGTGGTCCGATGAATGTTAAAGCACGAGGTGGTTATGAATACTTCGTGTCTTTCATAGATGATTACTCGAGGTATGTGTATATTTACCTAATGCATAAGAAGTCTTAAACTCTTGAAAAGTTCAAGGAGTACAAGACTGAGGTTGAGAACCTGTTAGGTAAATCGCTTAAAACACTTCGATCGGATCGAGGTGGAGAGTATATAGACACTAAATTCCAAGACTATATGATAGAACACGAATTACGTCCCAACTCTCAGCGCCTGGTATGCCACAACAGAATGGTGTATCGGAGAGGAGAAACAAAACCTTGTTGGACATGGTTAGGTCGATGATGAGCTATGGTCGTCTCCCTGATTCCTTTTGGGGTTACGCAGTAGAGACTTCGGTCTATATTTCGAACAATGTTCCGTCGAAGAGTGTTTGTGAAACACCTTTTAAACTCAGGATTGGATGTAATGGTAGTTTACATCAATTCAGAATTTGGGGATGCTCGACCCATGTGTTGGTGTCAAACCCAAAGAAACTGGAACCCCGTTCGAAATTGTGCCTATTCGTAGGTTACCCTAAAGAGACTAAGGGTGGTCTTTTTTTCGATCCTAAGGAAAATAGGGTGCTTATCTCGACAAACGCCACTTTCCTTGGGGAGGACCACGTCAGGGATCATTTATCAAGGAGTAAAATTGTGTTAAACGAAATGGACAGTACATCAACAAGAGTTGCTGATGGGGCTAGTACGTCAACAAGTGTTGTTGATCCTAGCACGTCAAGTCAAATCCGTTCTCAAGAGTTGGGAATGCCTCAACATAGTGGGAGGGCTGTGAGACAGCCTGATCGTTACATGGGTTTAGCTGAAACCTCAGTTGTCACTCCTGATGATGACTGCGAGGATCATTGACCTATGATCAGACAATGACTAATGTTGACAAAGACGAATGGATCAAAGCTATGGTTTGTCGGCATAATAGGTCTATTTATGGATTGAAACAAGCCACGAGGTCTTGGAATATAAGGTTTGATAAGGCGATCAAATATTATGGCTTTGATCAAAATGTCGACGAGCCTTGTGTCTACAAGAAAATCGTTGATAAAACTGTCGCATTTTTAGTGTTTTATGTGGATGATATTCTTCTCATTGGGAATGAGGTAGAATTTCTTGCGGACGTTAAAAAGTGGCTAGCTTCATAATTCAAAATGAAAGATTTGAGAGAAGCTCAGTATGTTCTAGGTATCCAAATAGTCTGGAACTGGAAGAACAGAACGCTAGCCTTGTCTTAGGCTCTTATATTGACAAGATGTTGTCTAGATATAAGATGCAGAACTCCAAGAACACAAAAGTCCAGCTACGAACAACCTGTGAAGGGTCGACTCATGGGTATTGGTTGTATCACTGGGCACGAAATATTCTGCACTGACGGGAGTGCAGCTACGGGCTATAGTGGTGTGTTATCGTAGCTAATGAATGTTGATTAACCGGGTCAAAGAGTTTGATAGGTTAATATCGGATCATTGGAGCCCGTCACTGTAGGTCCATTAGGTCCCTCGGTTGGCTCTATCTGGGTTAAAAGAAGGGTGTGAGTTTTAGTATGAAATTGAAGTGTTCAATTTCACTTAGAGGCATTTATGTCATGTATATGAGATATGAATGATATAATATATAGTTTAATGTGAATGAGATTCATAAAATATTGGTTAGCCTAATTGTTGAATTAGGGCAAATTGGAGAAATTAATTGAGAGAAATTAAATTGGATCTGATTCAATTTAATAAATCCACAATTATTGCAAATGTGATTTGCAATATGAGATATGAGATATCTTATATTATATGGTTATGCAAATATGATTTGCATAACCTATGGTTGTGGTAAAATGGTAATAATGTGGAGATTTTAACTCCATGTTTTTTCCACTATTTAAACCCTTCTTGCAAGAAGGATGGTAACTGATTCTCTCAATTTTTCGATTCTCACTAAAAAGCAGAGAACTTTCTCTCTAAACTCTCTCTACTCTCCTCCCTTTTCCAAAACATAAAAGTCCCACCACTTCCTTCTTTCCAAAAGAAGAACAACCGAGACTCCAAGAGGTTGTGTCTTGTTCTTGTTCGTGGAAAAAGTTCGGGATCGAAGAGATCGAGAGAACACGAAGAGTTTGTGACCGATTCGTTTGAAAGGAGTTCTTGAAGGTCTTCAACAAGTAACGTTAACTTAATGTTTTTTCCTTTCCATTTAGCATGTTTAGCCTAAATTATTTGATAATTAATTTTAGTGAAATTCTAGTAGCGTAACGATACCTCGACGATTCGATCGTCTTTCGCTGCGCGGGGATTCTCATTCCCTTCATTCTTTCCCCCCCACTCCCTATCGATGGGGAGTTGGTGGGGAAGATGGGAACGTGTCCTCCTGACACGTTCCCATTAATTTAAATAAATTAATTAATAATCAATTAAATTAAATTAATTAATTAATTAAATATCATATATTTAATTAATCATAAGATCAAATCAAATTTAATCCTTTTATCCTCTAACCTATAGTTTTAATGCACATTAAATTTTAACCTATAGTTTTCAAATGTGAATCACATTCACATTTTAATTTAATATTTGAACTATTTCAAATATTTAATTCTCTCATATAATTTAATATGAATCATATTCACATTAAATTTATAATATATAGTTCCAAAACTATATATTATATTGTATCAATATACATTAAGTTTATTCCCTTATGAATTTGAACATTTCAATTTCAAATGATCTAAGAACCCTCTACGAGCTAGAAGGTGGACCTAATGGACCTACAGATCAGAAGCTCCAACGATACGAGATTGCTTGGTTAATCTCATTAACCTCCCAATCAACATTCGTTAATCATGGGAACACTCCACTAAAGTCCCATGTTGCACTCTTCTCACCGCAGATATATTTTCGTGTCCATGGATATTGACCAATAACAACAAGTCAATCCTTCATTTAATGTTCAGTAACACCAGCTGGGTCAAATTACCATTTTACCCCTGGGTTACATCTTATACCTTAAGTACCAGTGCTCCTCTAATGAACAATTTGTTTATGGTTCTACAAACAAACAGAATCCCTCTCGGGCCAATGAGAGGGTCGGGCCATTTGTTCAAGTCCCAGAGACACCACTTAAAGGAACATTCCTCTACTTACTCTAGTAGGAGGGGAAGGAGTGAATTCCATCTTGCTAAGTTAAGTTCCCGGTAGCTCACTCGGTCTTGTCCCCAAAGGAGGCATATTGAGTCAGCGAATCTCGCCACTCTCACCCATACTAGTCAAAGGACAATCCCTCGTAAACAGGAGTTCGTAACCTACTCAGGATTGAGATTAAGTTACCTATGTCATCCTAGTGAAATAGAAACCTATCTAGTCAATGGAGTTACATCTAGTGGTTACTATTTCACGGTCCGATCTTATGTAATCTCATTACATAGGATATCCCCACTCACATGTCATCTACACGAACACGTTGGGATCACAGTGTTTGTATAAAATACAAAGTGGGCCACATCCATAGTTTTACAAGGGTAAGGTACCCAAACCTTATCCCCTAACTATAGACCCTTTAGGCTGTATCTCGAACCGAGATCCTTTATATGTACACTACATTCAGTTAAAGATTCATTTAACAACCTTGGATGTTTAGTGTATTGGATTTAGGGTTTAAATAAAGGCAAACTCATAGATAACGAACAATAACTCTTTATTGAAATAATAACATTTTATTACATTAATTAGAACAGAAATACAAACTACGAGTTTTAGGGCACAAACCCCAACAAAAACATATTGGGCCTCTCCCAAATCTTTCATTTGGAATTGCGAAGCCAACCATTCCTTAATGTAAGTAAGAAATCCTACCTCATTCAGAATGAGTAGGATATCATCCACATAGAATATCAGAAATGCGACAGTGCTGTTGATGATTTTCTTGTAAACACAAGACTCATCAACATTCTGATTAAAGCCATAAGATTTGATCGGCTCATTAAACCTTATATTCCAAGACCGCGAGGCTTATTTCAGTCCATAAATAGACCTTTCATGCCGACAAACCTTTTTCTCTTGGATTTGGGAAATGAACCCTTTGGGCTGGTCCATGTAGATGGTCTCATCTGAAGGGAATGGAAATCCCGCAGTGGAAACGACTTGAAACGTTGTGGTGTTCGTTGTGAAAAACGTTTCTTAAAATCAAACCTATCTCATTGATTCTAGGCTAAACATGCATTTCTAAGAAGGAAAACAAGTAAGGAAAGAGGTACTTACTTGTTGAAGAACGTTTCGTCAAAGTTTCCTTCTCCGGTCACGAACCTCTTCGCAACTACGATCTCTACAAGCACGATCTCTCAAACCAAGAACTTGGACACCTCCAAATTGATTTTCTTAGTTGTTTGCGATCGGTTGAGGGAGAGTGGTGGAACTCCCTTTGGTTAAGGGTGTTGGGATGTATGTCCTAATCTCGTTTTGTTTGTAATTTACCATTTGAAATTAATAAGAGTTATTTATTTCATTACTTTGTGTCTCGCAAATTTTATAAACTTTTTCCAATAAACTAAACTCTAGGGTCATTGAATATATGAGAGAACTAGAACTTGAATTGTGTGTAGTGGACACACATGGAGGATCACGTTCGAGTTAATGACCCGAATGGTATACAATATATGGATAGGGTTGGAGACCTAATACTGAATACCCTGTGGATGCGGCCCTCTTTGTATTAGATACAAACGAGGTGATCTGGCTCGTTCATGTGGTTGACATGCGAGTTGGGGCATCCTGTGCAATGAGATTGTACAAGACCGGACCGTGAATTATTAGACATACTGATGTAACACCGTCAAAAGTATGGGACTAATAACTTCGTAGATGACCATTAGTGACTCGACCTGAATCCTGAGCGTGTTACGGACTCTTATCTGTGGGGGTTTGTCCTTTGACTAGTACGGGTGAGGGTGGTAAAAGTTACTCGCCCAATATGCCTATATTCTAAGGGACAGGACCAAGTAGGGAGCTGGGAACTTAACTACGCGAGATGAAATTCACTCGTTCCCACCTTTAGGGAAACTAGAGGGGTTGTTCCCTTTAGTGCTGTTTCCAGGGCTTGGACAACGGGCGCCCACCCTCTCACTAGCTCGAGAGGGGTGTTGTGTATGGTTGGACCATTACAACGTTGTTGTTCAATAGAGAAGTAGTGGGGACTTAAGGAGCAAGAAGTAGACACAGGGGTAAAACGGTAATTTGACCCAACAGTGTCTACGAACAACCTATGAAGGGTCGACTCATGGGCATTGGTTATATCGGTGGACACAACTTGTCTTACACTGACGGGAGTGAAGCTACGAGCTTTAGTGGAGTGTTATCGTAGCTAATGAATGTTGATTAACTTGATCAAAGAGTTTGACAGGTTAGTCTCGGATCATTGAAGCTCGTCACTGTAGGTCCATTAGGTCCCTCAGTTTGCTCAAACCAGATTAATAGAAGGTTTTCAGCTTTCGTGTGAATTTGAAGTGTTCAAGTTCACTAAAGTGTAATTATGTCATTTGTATGAGATATGAATGACATATTATATAGTTGAATCTGAATGAGATTCATAATAAACTATAGGTTAGCCTAATTGTTGAATTAGGGCTAATTTGGCGAAATTAGATTGAGAGAAATTAAATTGAATGTGATTCAATTTAAAAATCTACAATTATACAAATGTGACTTGTAAAATTAGATATGAGATATCTTATTATATGTGGTTATGCAAATATGATTTGCATAACCTATGGTTGTGGTAAAATGGTAAATAGGTGGAGATTTCAACTCCACCTATCACCATTATATAAACCCTTTTGCAAGAAGGGTTGGTAAGGAAAATTGCTCATTTTTGGAATTCTCACCAAAGAATAAATAGCAATTCTCTCTCAAACATATCTCTCTCTCAAACTCTCCTCCCTACACCAAAAGAAGAGAATCTCACCATTCTCCTTCTACCAAAAGTAGAACAACCGAGTAATCGAGTGGAAGTGTCTGTTCGTTGGATTGTTTGAGGGTTTCGAGATCGTTGAGAAGAACACGAAGAGTTCGTGATCGGAGGAAGAAATCTTGAAGACGTTCTTCAACAAGTAAGTGGTTCTTACTTACCGTTTTTCCTTCTAAATATGCATGTTTAGCCTAATACTATTAGATAGTTTGATTTTAAGAAAACAAATTGCATAACGATACCACGATGATTCGATCGTCTTCCGCTGCACGGGGATTCTCATTCCCTTCAAATGGTATCAGAGGCAATTGTTGGATTCTTGTTGTGCATTTGTTTTCTTAAAATTAGGTGGGTAAATGCTTTAATTTATGTGATGAATTTTGGTTTGCAAGATGGACGTTTTCAGTTTTTGCATTTTTCTTAGATTCACATTTATGTTGATTAGATCAATGTAAGGGCCCGGTGTTTTGGGCATTTTTAATGTAAAGTGAGTCTGTAAGTCCGTGTCGTTCGTGGCATGAGATGTTGTGAAGAAATCAGAGAAGAAACGGCCGAGCAACGACGAAGAACAACAAGAGGAGCTAGCTGTTCTGTCGACAGCGTTGAGACGCTGTTCTTCAGCGTCTGAACGTTGTCATTGCAGGCGGTGGCTTGACTGCAGAGCAGCGTTGCAACGCTAGGCGTAGCGTTGCAATGCCGAGGCGTGGAGCGCGTGGGGCGCAACGCTGAGCACTCAAGCGTTGCAACGCTGCGTGTGTGATGGGCAGTTGCAACGAGCAGTTCACGAGGTCGTGGGGCGTGAAGGCGCAGAGGCTACGTGGGCAGTTTATTTATTTTAATTAAATATATTTTTGTAAAATGTAATTTCTTTTATTTATTTATTTTATTAATTAATATTAATATAATAATTATATTAATGTTAATTAATTAAATAAATGCCTCTAAGTACCAAAACTGGTCCATTTTTGCTATTTAATTATTTTATGCATGAGATGTATGATTTAATTATTTCTATGTGCATATGTATATCATATAGATTTAAAATCTCACCTTAGGTTAAGCATTTCATGCATCATTTATATTATAAGTGTTATAATATATAGTATGCATGATAGGTTATAATATAATTAAAAGCATGTTTTAATTTATTTAATATAAGAGTTATATTTCTTAGATTACAAGTATGCTCATGGATTTAATTTCATGTGATGAACATTATGTTATAGTATAGTTATTCAAGTGATGAATGATAATTTGACCCAGCCGTGTCTACGAACAACCTGTGAAGGGTCGACTCATGGGCATTGGTTATATTAGTGGACACGTAATTTTCTGCACTGACGGGTGTGCAACTACGGGCTATAGTGGAGTGTTACCATAACTAATGAATGTTGATTAACCGGGTCAAAGAGTTTGATAGGTTAATCTCGTATCATTGGATCTCGTCACTGTAGGTCCATTAGGTCCCTCGGTTGGCTCAATCTGGGTTAAAAGAAGGGTTAAAGTTTTGGTGTGAATTGAAATGTTCAATTTCACTTAAAGGGCATTTATGTCATTTATATGAGATATGAATGATATAATATATAGTTTAATGTGAATGAGATTCATAATAAACAATAGGTTAGCCTAATTGTTGAATTAGGGCTAATTGGAGAAATTAATTGAGAGAAATTAAATTGAATGTGATTCAATTTAATAAGTCCACAATTATTGCAAATGTGATTTGTAATATGAGATATGAGATATCTTATAATATATGGTTATGCAAATGTGATTTGAATAACCTATGGTTGTGGTAAAATGGTAATAATATGGAGATTTTAACTCCATGTTCTTTCACTATTTAAACCCTTTGCAAGAATGGTTTCTCATGCTAAGCTCTCATTTTTTGGGTTCTAACCAAAAAGAAGAGAAAATTTTCTCTCTACTTTCTCAACTCTCCTCCCTCTCCAAAACCTAAAAGTCCCACTACTTTCCTTCTTCCAAAGGAAGAACAACCGAGAAGACTTGTGGTTGTGTTCGTTCTTGTTCGTGGGAAAAGTTCGAGAGAAGATTTCGTACAGATCGAGGTTGCACGAAGAGTTCGTGAATCGCTTGAAAGGAGTTTTTGAAGAAGGTTTTCAACAAGTAAGTATCGTCAACTTACTGTTTTTCCTTTCCATTTTGTATGTTTAGCCTAGATTTAAGTGTTAAATCGTTTTAATGAAATTCGAGTAGCGTAACGATATCTTGACGATTCGATCGTTTTCCGCTTCGCGGGGATTTTCATTCCCTTCAATTGGTATCGGAGCCACTCGTTGGTTCTCCGTTATGCACTGTTTTTCATTAAAATTAGGTGGGTAAATTACCTTAATTCATGAGATGAATGTTGGTTTGCAATTTTGGATGTTTCAGTTTTTGGCACTAGATTAGATTTACAATTTATGTTGATGAGATCAATGTAAGGGCCCGTTGTTTTTGGACATTTTCGTTGTAAATCGAGTCTGTAAGTCCGAGTCTTTAGTAGCAAAACAACAAAGGTGTTTGTTGTACAGGCGACGACGTTGAGACGTTATTCATTGGCGTCTCAACGTTGTGTCCGCGGGAGCAAGGCGCGCTGCAGGACAGCGTTGCAACGGTAGGCATAGCGTTGTAACGCTGCAGGCGTTGAGAACGTTGGGTTTACGCTGGACGCGGTAGCGTTGCAACGTCGCACGCTTAGTGTGCAGTTCGCGGGTGGTTTTCCCGAGAACGTGGGCGTTGATGCATTTTCAGCATAATGGGGCAGTTGCTTTGCGAAATTTTGTTTATTTAATTTATATAAAATATATTTTAATTTTTGTTTTAATTATTTTATTAAATAATATTAATATAATTGTTATATTAATGTTATTTAATTAAATTTTTGCCTCTAGGTGCCAAAAATCGGTCCATTTTTGCTATTTAATTATTTTATGCATGTGATGTATGATTTAATTAAATTTCTATGTGCATAATGTATGTCATATAGATTTAAAATCCCACCTTAAGTTAAACATTTCATGCATCATTTATATTATAAGAGTTATAATATATAGTTTGCATGATAGGTTATATTATAAGTGTTATAATATAATTAAATGCATTTTTTAATTTAATTAATATAAGTGTTATATTTTTTGAATTAAAGTATGCTCATGCATTTAATATTCATGTGATGAATTATTTTTGTTATAGTATATAGTTATTCATGTGATGAATGATCAAGCACTATAACATAGAAATGCATGCAACCTAAGTTAATTATTTGTTTTAAAATGTTTAGAACTTGAATAATTAGACTTAGGTTTTCTAGTTCTAATAAGATTAGAATTAGAAAATCAAAGTATAGTCTATGAATGGTGACCTGATTAGTAACTCTGTCTAAGGAAGGTTTTGTCTAGGGCTGGGGTATTTAAGTTGACGCTTGCAGAACACCCCTACCTGGAAACCGACCAGGGAGTGAATTCGGTCTGGAGATTCTTAGATTATACTTATCGTGAGTGCCGTTAATTAAAATGTTAATTAATTTACTCACATAGACCTAAGTAATAATGTGATTATAAACTTAGGTTAATGCCATATAAGAGTTATATTGGTAGACTTAGGTAAATTTTAGCTAGTTTATCTAGGTCAATCCCTAATAAAATAAAGTATTGTGTGAGAGAAAATAAAGTGTATAAGATACATTTGATTTTCCAACCACAAATCTCCGTTAAGTCCGCACCGTGAGATCTATACTCGGCCTCGTGGCGCAAATGGGAGCGTCCCCCTTCGAGTGGCATTTGTATGAGTCAATATCATTATGGATGGAGAGAGTACTTATAGTGAGTGAGAGCGGGATCCACGGTCTCTTCTTTCGATTCACACCGTGAGACGCCTATGATCCGCCTGCTAGTTTGGCCTGGACCAGACAATCCCTTCGGAGGGCCTGATCATGGGAGTCAGAACACCGTGAATTCTCGAAAGGGATACAGTTTCCTAGTTGGTTTTCCTTCTTGGTTCACCCTTCGGGGGCTATTGTTATGACGGATACTTGGAAACTTAAAGATTGAGGGTGACACTCACAGAATTCGTTAAGAGTTAATGAATTCGATCGAACAATGGTAATTGGACGCCTAATGGAATAAGAGTTATTCTGGGATTAGGGTCTGATCGAGAAAGTCTCGTCCTAGAGGGGGAGTGTTGTGTTCACCCTTCGGTGACGGTCATTCTAAACGTTTAGGATATCATTGCAAATTTTCAATGACCTAGGGATCATGAAACAATTTTTTCTAAAACATGATTGGACTTCAAAAGTTTTTGCGAGACTAACACAAAGTTTTTGATTTTTTTAGCTAAAAACATGTCTAGCTCAATAATAGTTTTACTCGAGTCTGACAAATTAGTGGGAGATAATTACCAAACATGGAAAAACAACTTAAACACGATTTTGGTAACTGATGACATAAAGTTCGTGCTCTCTTAGGAGTGTCCTCTGATGCCCGACTCGACTGCATCGCGAAGTGTTTGTGATGCATACGATCGATGGATCAGGACCAATGAAAAGGCCAAGGTCTATATCATTGCCAGCATGTCTGATGTTTTGGCAAAGAAGCATGAGTTGATGGTCACCGCTAAGGAGATCATGGAGTCCTTGCAGGAAATGTTTGGACAACAGTCCTTTAAAGTCCGGCATGACTCGCTCAAATACGTCTGCAACGCACGGATGAAAGAAAGGTCGTCTGTCTGTGAACATGTTCTAGACATGATGACCAACTTTAATCTAGCAGGGATGAATGGGGCTTCGATCGACGAGTCGAGCCAGGTCAGTTTTATCTTGGAGACTCTTCCGAAGAGTTTCCTTGAGTTTCGTAGCAACGCTGTTATGAACAAGGTAAACTAAACTCTCACTACTCTTCTTAACGAGCTGCAAACCTTCCAGTCCTTGATGAGGATCAGGACGTCGGAAGGTGAGGCAAATGTTGCCTTTAGGTCTTATCACAGGGGTTCGACCTCTAAGACAAAGCCTGTAGCTACTTCTCACCCGAAAGGGAAGAAGAAGAAGATGAAAAAGGGTAAAACTGACCGAGCTGCCGCCCAAAAGGGCAAGAAGGTCAAGGAAGTTACAGAAAAAGGGAGGTGTTTCCACTTCAATGGGGACGACCACTAGAAGAGAAACTGTCCAAAGTTCCTAGCCGAAATGAGGAATCAAGGTAAATGTGATTTACTTGTGACTGAAACCTGTTTAGTGGAGAGTAATGACTCTGCCTGGATATTGGATTCAGGCGCCACTAACCATGTTTGTTCTTCTTTTCAGGGGATTGATTTCTTGCAGCAGCTGCGAGAGGGTGAGGTGACTCTACGGGTTGGATCCGGGGAGCTTGTCTCTACTACAGCGGTCGGCACGGTGAAGCTACATTTTGGCAGGAATTACATTTTGTTGGACAATATGTATATAGTTCAAGGGTTTACTAGAAACCTAGTTTCTATTTCCTGCCTGTTAGAACAATGTATTTCGTTTCTTTTCAAGGCAATAAAGCGTTTATTTTCCGAAATGGAAACTTAATTTATTCAACTTCATTTGAGAATAATCTGTATGTTTTGAAACCTAATTCACTCAAAAGTGTTTTGAATACTGAATTGTTTAAAATGGCAGAAACGCGAACTAAGAGAGCGAAAGTTTCTCCTAAGGGAAATACCCATCTTTGGCATCTACGGTTAGGCCACATTAATCCCAATAGGATTGAGAGACTAGTGAAGAGTGGACTTCTAAACGAGTTGGAAGAAAACTCTTTATCGGTGTGTGAGTCATGCCTCGAAGGGAAAATGACCAAACGCCCTTTTAGTGGAAAAGGATATAGAACCAAAGAGCCCCTTGAGCTGGTACATTCTGACCTCTGTGGTCTGATGAATGTTAAAGCACGAGGTGGTTATGAATACTTCGTGTCTTTCATAGATGATTACTCGAGGTATGGGTATATTTACCTAATGCATAAGAAGTTTGAAACTCTTGAAAAGTTCAAGGAGTACAAGACTGAGGTTGAGAACCTGTTAGGTAAATCGCTTAAAACACTTCGATCGGATCGAGGTGGAGAGGATATGGACACTGGATTCCAGGACTATATGATAGAACATGAAATTACGTCCTAACTCTCATCACCTGGTATGCCAAAGCAGAATGGTGTATCGGAGAGGTGAAACAAAACCTTGTTGGACATGGTTCGGTCGATGATGAGCTATGCTCGTCTCCCTGATTCTTTTTGGGGTTACGTAGTGGAGACTGCGGTCTCTATTTTGAACAACGTTCCGTCGAAAAGTGTTTGTGAAACACCTTTCGAACTTTGGAGTGGACGTAAAGGTAGTTTACATCACTTAAGAATTTGGGGATGCCCGATTGATAACTCGCCATAGGAGAGTTATTTTAATAGAATTTTAGTGCTTAATCTACTTGAATTGCATAAAATTTGTTGAGCCTCATGTTATTTTATCCCTCAATTATGTATGTTAGCTTTAAATCTTGAATTTAAGCATTAGGTTCAAAAATAATTAATTTTGATGTTTTTGTGCTTTAATTTAAGAAATTCAGAAAAATAAGCTAACGGTTAATTAAAGACCGAAATTTGAGATTTTTCTTAACTCCAAAAATCCTTGCGTATCTAGTTTGATTTATAATGGACTTCATAAATTTATTTGGAATTTTTCTGTGTGTGGGAGATGTTTAAAAATTACAAGAGTCCCTAAGGGCATTTTAGACATTTTACCCGAAGGGTAATATGGTCTTTTTATCCTTAAGGTATTTTTGTAATTTGTGGAGTTAGGGCAACACCATCTTATATAAGGAGGCTAGGGTTCACAAGTGCAAAAATGAGAGAAAGGAGTTGCCACAAAAAGGGAAGAGAGCAAGAGAGAGAAGAGCGATTGCTACAACAAAGGTGTGCATTGAAGAGAAGAATCATGAAGGTGTCATTGTTGTAGCAATCGTGCGAGTGAAGAAAAAACCAATGATTCAAGGTGCCATTAAAGTAGCAAAAAATCGTACAGTTTAGTTTTTCACAGACGACGCTTAGAAAGTTGTCATTTTCTGGAGTTTCAACCGTTGGATTATGCTGAAATTTTTGCAAATTGTTAGAGACTCATAGGGCTTTACTTTGAACGGTTAGATCGTCGTTCAGATCCTTGGTGTTCCAGATATTTCTGTCGCGTTGGGAGATTAGTGCAGTTCAATTTTTCACTGGCGGCGCTCACGAAAGTGTTGTTTGCCGGAGTTTCAACCGTTGTTTTGAACGGTTGGATCGTCGTTCCGAGCTTCGGTTGATGAGATATCGCTGTCGCACAAAACCTGCAAAACTAAAATATGCTACTATGTTTTGCTGTCTTCGGTGGTATCTCTTGGTGTTTTGGTTCATGTCATTACCTCTCCTAATCTCTAATTGTTAATGTTGTTTTTCTGCTATTGAACACATATTTAAGACTATTTTTGTTCACTATTTTAGACCGAATTCGGATTTGTTTTTAGGCTAGAATTGTGACTGATTTATGATAAATTTGTGAACATCATTGGGCTATTTTCATGAACTCTTTAATCAATAAAAACATGCTTAATTTAGAGATGTGTGAATCAAATTCCAGCATGAACTAAATTGTCTTAGGCAAGGGTTAGGTTGTGTTCAAATGTAAATTTGGAATAAATTTATGGTCGATGCCATTGGTTGATTTATGAAATTTTATTGAATTTAACGTTGCATGAGAATTAGAATTGGCCACTTTGATTTCTCTAGAATTCATGAACTTGAGAGAGCTATTGAATTAGAAAACTAAAATTTCATTCTAGGATTATTGAGTTGATTAGAGATAATTAACCCACCTAGAACCTAAAATCATGAGCATAATTTAGATCTCAACTGAGAAGTTGTAGGTTTTAAAACTTAGTGATTTCGAAAGAAAATCATTTGAGTACATGTGTAGGTAAATTCAAGGTATCACTCAAATTTTCATTCCAATTGAACATGAAATCTCCAACCTAACCCGAGCCTATTTTTCATTAAAAATCTCATCTCTTGCATCTCCCCTCTTGTTTGCATTCTCCTCTCCCCTCATTTAAATTTAGTTATTTTGTTGAGTCTAGTCTTGTATCTGCACACTTATCACATCAATTTATTTATTTACAATAGTAATTTGCACACTCATGCATTGCACTAAAATAAGGAAAATTTGCTAGGACACTCATTTATTTAGGTTTAGCTAGTCCTTGTGGGATCGATACTTTAACTTATCACTTGCTACTCTCGACCGTGTATACTTGCACGTCGTAGAAGTGTTAGATTCTTATTATAATTTACATTAGTTTAGGGCACTCAATATTTTCGCATCACCGACCCACGTGTTGGTGTCAAACCTGAAAAAGTTGGAACCCCGTTCAAAATTGTGCCCATTCGTAGGTTACCCAAAAGAGACCAGAGGTGATCTGTTTTACGATCCTAAGGATAATAGGGTGCTTCTGTCGAAAAACGTCACTTTCCTTGAGGAAGATCATATCAGAGATCATTTACCAAGAAGTAAAATTGTGTTAAACGAATTGTACAGTACATTAGCAAGAGTTGCTGATGGGGCTAGTACGTCAACAAGTGTTGTTGATCCGAGCACGTCAAGTCAAATCCGTTCTCAAGAGTTGGGAATGCCTCGACGTAGTGGGAGGGCTGTGAGTCAGCCTGATCGTTACATGGGTTTAGCTAAAACCTCAGTAGTCACTCCGGATGATGTCTTCGAGGATCCATTGACCTATGATCAGGCAAAGGTTGATGTTGACAAGAACAAATGGATCAAAGCTATGGACCAGGAAATTGAGTCGATGTACTTCAATTATGTCTGGGAGCTTGTGGATCAACCGGATGGGGTAAAACCTATTGGTTGCAAATGGATCTACAAGTGTAAACGTGGCGTAGATGGGAAGGTGCAGACCTTCAAGGTTTTACCCAGGTTGAAGGGGTTGACTATGAGGAAACCTTTTCACCTGTTGTCATGGTAAAGTCGATCAAGATCCTTCTAGCCATTGCTGCGTATTATGACTACGAGGTATGGCAGATGGACGTCAAGACAGCCTTTCTGACTGGCAAACTTGATGAAACCATCTACATGGACCAACCCAAAGGGTTCATTGCCCAAGGCCAAGAGCAAAAGATTTGCCGGCTTCATAGGTCTATTTATGGACTGAAACAAGCTTCGAGGTCTTGGAATATAAGGTTTGATGAGGCGATCAAATCATATGGCTTTGATCAAAACGTCGACGAGCCTTGTGTTTTTAAGAAAATTATTGATAAAACTGTCGCATTTTTAGTGTTGTAGGTGGATGATATTCTTCTCATTGGGAAGGAGGTAGAATTTCTAACTGAAGTGAATAAATGGCTAGCTTCCAAATTCCAAATGAAAGATTTGGGAGAAGCTCAGTATGTTCTAGGTATCCAGATAGTCCGAAATCGGAAGAACAGAACACTAGCCTTGTCTCAAGTGTCTTATATTGACAAGATGTTGTCTTGATATAAATGCAGAACTCCAAAAAGGGCTTGCTGCCTTTCAGGCATGGGGTTCACTTGTCTAAGGATTAGTGTCCTAAGACTCCTCAAGAGGTTGAGGATATGAGACGGATCCCATATGCTTCAGCTGTAGGGAGCCTGATGTATGCTATGATGTGTACTAGGCCCGACATCTAGTATGTAGTAGGGATTGTCAGTAGGTATCAATCTAATCCAGGATTAGATCACTGGACAACCGTAAAGGTAGTCCTCAAGTATCTTAGTAGAACGAGGAACTACAACTTAGTGTATGGGAGTGGGGATTTGATCCTTACGGGATACACGGATTCTGACTTTTAGACCGATAAGAATTCTAGGAAATCAACTTCGGGGTCAACCTTCATTCTGAATGGAGGAGCTGTAGTATGGCAAAGAATCAAGCAGGGATGCATCGCTGATTCCACTATGGAAGCGGAGTATGTTGCGGCTTGTGAAGCTGCAAAGGAAGCTGTTTGGCTTAGGAAGTTCATGACAGATTTGAAAGTTGTTCCAAATATGAACTTTTCGATCACGCTGTTTTGTGACAACAACGCTGGGCAAAGAGCTAACCCAGAGAGCCTCGGAGCCATAAGAGAGGCAAACACATTGAGCGAAAGTATCACTTGATAAGGGAGATTGTGCACCGCGTAGACGTGACAGTCACGCAGATAGCGTCGTAGCACAACGTAGCTGATCCATTTAAAAATCCCGTCATGGCTAAGGTGTTTGAGGGTCTGTTGGGATGTATGCCCTCATCTCGTGTAGTTTGTAATATTCCATATTGTAAATGAATAAAAGTTATTTATTTCAACATTGTGTAATAAATTAGAGTTATTTATTTAAACTTTGTGTCTCGCATTTTTCATAAACCTAATCCAATAAACTAAGCTCCAGTGTCATTGCATTATGAGAGAAGTAAGAACTTAAACGGTGTGTAGTGGACACACAGGAAGGATCACGTTCGAGTTAATGACCCGAATGATCTACAGTATATGGATAGGGTTGGAGACCGTGAGTTATAGACTTACTAATGTAACACCGTTAACAGTATAGAGGTAATAATTTCGTAGATGACCATTAGTGACTTGACCTTAATCCTGAGCGTGTCACGGACTTCTTTCTGCGGGGGTCTGTCCTTTGACTAGTACGGGTGAGGGTGACCACTGTTGCTCGCCCAATATGCCTATCTTCTCAGGGGCAGGACCACGTGGGGAGCTGGGAACTTGACTACGCAAGAAGGAATTCACTCGTACCCGACTTAGGGAAACTAGAGGGGTTGTTCCCTTAAGTGTTGTCTCCAGGGTTTGAACAACGGGGCCCCACTCTCTCATTGGCCTGAGAGGGTTGATGTTTATGGCTGGACCATGCAACGTAGTTGCTCATTAGAGGAGCAGTGGGACTTAAGGAGAAAGAGGTAGACACAGGGGTAAAATGGTAATTTGACCCAGTAGTGTCTACGAACAACCTGTGAAGGGTCGACTCAAGGGTATTGGTTATATCGATGGACACAACTTGTCATACAGCGATGAGAGTGCAGCTACGGGGTTTAGTGGAGTGTTACCGTAGCTAATGAATGTTGAATAACTGGGTTAAAGAGTTTGACAGGTTAGTCTCGGATCATTGGAGCTCGTCACGTGTAGGTCCATTAGGTCACTCGGTTGGCTCAAATTGGACAAATTGAGGTGGTGTGAATTTGAAGTGTTCAAATTCATTATTTGGATATTTATGTCATTTATATGAGATATAGATGACATAATATATAGTTTGATGTGAATGAGATTCATAATAAACTATAGTATAGCCTAATTGATTAATTAGTGCTATTTTGAGAAATTGAATTGAGAGAAATTAAAATGAATGTAATTCAATTTATAATTCCACATTTATGCAAATGAGATTTGTATAATAAGGTATTAAGTACCTTATATTATATAATATGCAAATATGATTGGTATTTTATATAGCTGTGGTAAAATGGTGATTTGGTGGAGATGTTATCTCCACATCTCACCATTATTTAAAGGCTTTGCAAGAAGCCTTTGGTAACACTTCTTGCCATTTTTTTGGATTTCCATCCAAAAAGAGCAAGGATTCTCTCTCAAATCGTCTCTAAATTCTCCAAGACTTCTCCTCACCCAAAACCAAAGGGAGTCCCACCTACTCTCCCTCAACCTCCCGAGAACAACCGAGAAGACCCTTTGGAGGTGTCTCCATGTTTGGATCGAGGTTCGTGTTCGAGGAGATCGTTGGATCGAGAGAGATCGTGACCGAAGGAGGAAAGCGTTGAAGAAGAGTTCTTCAACAAGTAAGTATCTTATAATTCCTTACTGTTTTCTTCTCTTATTTGCATGTTTAGCCCAGGATCTATGAGATAGGTTCGATTTTAAGACACGTTTTACACAACGGATCAATGACGTTTCACAACGTCTTCCGCTGCGGGAATTCAAAATCCCATCAGGGTCACCTAGAGAGTCTAGGTCTTCGAGTGCTTCCTGACTAGGGCAAGTGGGAGATATGTAAACGGGTATTCAATGCCCTAGTTTATTGTAATACTTCGTTGTAATTTATTTACATTTCAGAAATGTATTTTCTCCATTAGCTTAGTCCAAGTGGGAGTTTGTTGGAATTTTTGTCCTAAACTCGTGTTTGTAAATTACTATTTGAAATTAATAAGAGTTATTTATTTCATTACTTTGTGTCTCGCAAATTTTACAAACTTTTCCAATAAACTAAGCTCTAGGGTCATTGAATTTATGAGAGAACTAAAACTTGAACGGTTTGTAGTGGACACACAAGGAGGATCATGTTCGAGTAAATGACCCGAACAGTCTACAGTATATGGATATGATTGGAGACCTAATCCTGGATACACTGTTGATGCGATTCGCTTTGTATTAGATACAAACGAGGTGATCTGACTCGTTCATGTGATTGACATGCGAGTGGGGGCATCCTGTGTAATGAGATTGTACAAGACCGGATCGTGAATTATTAGACCTACTGATGTAACACCGTTGACAGTAAGGACTAATAACTTCGTAGATGACCATTAGTGACTCAACCTAAATCCTAAGCATGTTAAGGACTCCTGTCTGCGGGGGTCTTGTCATTTGGCTAGTACGGGTAAGGGTGGTCACAGTTACTCGCCCAATATGCCTATCTTCTCAGGGACAGGACCAAGCAGGGAGCTGGGAACTTAACTACACGAGATGGAATTCACTCGTTCTTGCCTTTAGGGAAAATAGAGGGGTTGTTCCCTTCAGTGTTGTCTCCAGGGCTTGGACAACGGGCATCCACCTTCTCACTGGCCCGAGAAGGGTGTTGTGTATGGTTGGACCATCACAATATGTTGTTCATTGGAGGAGCAGTGGGGAATTAAGGAACAAAAAGTAGACACAGAGGTAAAATGATAATTTAACACAGACGTGTCTACGAACAACCGGTGAATGGTCGACTCATGGGCATTGGTTATTTTAGTGGACACGTAATTTTCTGCACTGGTAGGAGTGCAGCTACGGGCTATAGTGGAGTGTTACGTAGCTAATGAATGTTGATTAACCGGGTCAAAGAGTTTGATAGGTTAATCTCGTATCATTGGAGCTCGTTACTGTAGGTCCATTAGGTCCCTCGGTAGGCTTAATCTGAGTTAAAAGAAGGGATAATGTTTTGGTGTGAATTGAAATGTTCAATTTCACTTAAAGGGCATTTATGTCATTGATATGAGATATGAATGATATAATATATAGTTTAATGTGAATGAGATTCATAATAAACTATAGGTTAGCCTAATTGTTGAATTAGGGCTAATTGGAGAAATTAATTGAGAGAAATTAAATTGAATTTGATTCAATTTAATAAATCCACAATTATTGCAAATGTGATTTGTAATATTAGATATGAGATATCTTATAATATATGGTTATGCAAATGTGATTTGCATAACCTATGGTTGTGGTAAAATAATAATAATATGGATATTTTAACTCCATGTTCTTTCACTATTTAAACCCTTTGCAAGAAGGGTTTCTCATGCTAAGCTCTCATTTTTAGATTCTAACCAAAAAGATGAGAAAATTTTCTCTCTACTCCCTCAACTCTCCTCCCTCTCCCAAACCTAAAAGTCCCACTACTTTCCTTCTTCCAAAAGAAGAACAACCGAGAAGACTTGTGGTTGTGTTCGTTCTTGTTCGTGGGAAAAGTTCAAGAGAAGATTTCGTAGAGATCGAGGTTGCACGAAGAGTTCGTGAATCACTGGAAAGGAGTTCTTGAAGAAGATTTTCAACAAGTAAGTAACGTCAACTTACTGTTTTTCCTTTCCATTTTGTATGTTTAGCCTAGATTTAAGTGTTAAATCGTTTTAATGAAATTCGAGTAGCGTAACGATACTTTGACGATTCGATCGTCTTCCGCTGCGCTGGGATTTTCATTCCCTTCAAAATTAGCGCGAGTGGCGTTAATTAAAAGTTGATTAATTTACTCACATAGACCTAAGTTAATAATGTGATTATAAACTTAGGATAACTCAATATAAGAATTATATTGGTAGACTTAGGTAAATTTTAGCTGGTTTATCTAGGAAATCCCGAAAAATATAGAGTGCTGAGTGGGAGGAAATAAAGTGTATAAGATACATTTGATTTTCCGACCACAAATCTTCGTTAAGTCCGCACTGTGAGATCCATACTCGACCTCGTGGCGCAAATGGGAGCGTCCCTCCTTCGGATGGTATTTGTATGGATCAATATCATAGTGGATGGAGAGAGTACTATAGTGAGTGAGAGCGGGACCTGTGAAAACGGGACCTACGGTCTCTTCTTCCGATTCACACCGTGAGACCCTTATGATCCGCTTGCTAGTTTGGCCTGGACCAGACAATCCCTTCGGAGGGCCTTGATCATGGGAGTCGGAACACCGTGAATTCACGAAAGGGATACAATTTCCTTGTTGGTTTTCCTTCTTGGTTCACCCTTTTATGGCTATTGTTTGGACGGATACTTGGAAACTTAAAGATTGAGGGTGACACTCATGGAGTTCATTAAGAGTTAATGGATTCGACCAAATAATGGTAACTTGATGCCTAATGGAATAAGAGTTATTCTAGGATTAGGGTCTGGTCGAGATAGTCTCGTCCTAGAGGAGGAGTGTTTCTGTTCACCCTTCGGTGGCGGTTATTCTAAACCTTTAGGATATCATTGCAAATATTATATGACCTAGGGATCATAGGATTAATTTTTGCTAAAACTTGATTGGATTTCAAAAAGTTTTTTGCGAGGCTGACACAAATTTTAATTTGATTTTTTCAGCAAAAATATCTAGCTCGATAATAGCATTACTCGCTTTTGATAAATTAGTGGGAGATAACTTCCAAACGTCGAAGAACAATATAAACACGATACTTTTAACCGACGACCTTAAGTTCGTGCTTACTGAGGAGTGTCCTCAGTTGCCGAACCCGACTGCTTCACGAAGTGTTCGTGATGCATACGATCGGTGGATCAGAACCGATGAAAAGGCCAAGGTCTACATTATTGCCAACTTGTCTGAAGTATTGGCTAAGAAGCATGAGCTGATGATCACTGCTAAGGAGATCATGGATCCTCTACAAGACATGTTTGGACAACAGTCCTTTCAGGTCCGACACGACTCACTCAAACACGTCTTCAATGCTCGAATGAAAGAAGGAACGTCTGTCCGTGAACATATTCTGGAAACGATGACCCACTTTAATTTGGCGGAGATGAACAGGGCTTCGATTGATGAGTCAAGCCATATCAGCTTTATCTTGGAGACTCTTCAGGAGAGTTTCCTTCAGTTTCGTAGCAACGCTGTTATGAACAAGATAAGCTACACACTGACCACCCTTCTGAACGAGCTACAGAATTTCCAGTCCTTGATGAGGATCAAGACACCGGAAGCTAAGGCAAATGTTGCCTACAAGTCCTATCACAGGGGTTCGACCTCTGGGACTAAATCTGTTGCTGCATCTCACCTGAAAGGGAAGAAGAAGAAGATGAAGAAGGGTAAAGCTAAGCGAGCTGCAACCCAAAAGAGCAAGAAGGTCAGGGAAGTTGTAGAGAAAGGAAAGTGTTTCCTCTTCAATGTGGATGACCACTGAAAGAGAAACTGTCTCAAGTTCCTTGCCGAGAGGAAGAATCAAGGTAAATGTGATTTACTAGTGACTGAAACTTGTTTAGTGGAGAGTAGAGACTCTGCCTGGATATTGGATTCGGGCGCCACTAATCACGTTTGTTCTTCTTTTCAGGGGATTGATTCCTGGCAGTAGCTGTGAGAGGGTGAGGTGACTCTACGGGTTGGATCCGGGGAGATTGTCTCTACTGCAGCGATCGACAAAGTGAAGCTCTATTTTGGAAGGAATTACTTATTGTTAGACAATTTGTATATAGTCCCAGGGTTTACTAGAAACCTTGTTTCTATTTCCTATCTTATTGAACAATGTATTTCAATTTCATTTGAATATAATAAAGCATTTATTTCTTTCAAAGGCAATTTGATTTGTTCTGCTTCACTTAAGTCTAATTTGTATGTTTTGAAACCTAATTCGGTCAAAAGCGTTTTGAACACTGAATTATTTAAAACAGCAGAAACACGAACTAAAATAGTAAAAGTTTCTCCAAAAGAAAATGCCCATTTTTTGGCATCTAAGGTTAGGCCACATTAATCTCAATAGGATTGAGAGACTAGTGAAGAGTGGACTTCTAAGCGAGTTGGAAGAAAACTCTTTACCGGTGTGTGAGTCATGCCTCGAAGGCAAAATGACCAAACATCCTTTTAGTGGAAAAGGATATAGAGCCAAAGAGTCCCTTGAGGTTATACATTCTGACCTCTGTGGTCTGATGAGTGTTAAAGCACGAGGTGGTTACAAATATTTTGAATCTTTTATAGATGACTATTCAAGGTATGGGTGTATTTACCCAATGCATAGGAAGTTTAAAACTCTTGAAAAGTTCAAGGAGTACAAAACTGAGGTTGAGAACCTGTTAGGTAAAACGATAAAAACACTTCAATCGAATCGAGGTGGAGAGTATATGGACACACAATTCTAGGACTATATGATAGAACATGGAATTACGTCCCAACTCTCAGCACCTGGTATGTCACAGCAAAATGGTGTATCGGAGAGGAGAAACAGAACCCTGTTGGACATGGTTCGGTCGATGATGAGCTATGCTCGTTTCCCTGATTCTTTTTGGGGTTACGCAGTGGAGACTGCGGTCTATATTTTGAACAATGTTCCGTCGAAGAGTATTTGTGAAACACCTTTTGAACTCTCGAATGGGCGTAAAGGCGGTTTACACTATTTCAGAATTTGGAGATGCCCGACCCACGTGTTGGTATCGAACTCGAAGAAATTGAAACCCCGTTCAAAATTGTGTCTGTTCGTAGGTTACCAAAAAGAGACTAGGGGTGGTCTATTTTACGATCCTAAGGAAAATAGGGTGCTTGTGTTGACATACGCCACTTTCCTTGAGGAAGACCACGTCAGGGATCATTTGCCTAGGAGCAAAATCGTGTTGAACGAAATGGACAGTATATCAGCAAGAGTTGCTGATGAGGCTAGTACATCAACAAGTGTTGTTGATCCTAGCACGTCTAGTCAAGTCCGTTCCAAAGAGTTGGGAATGCCTCGACGTAGTGGGAGGACTGTGAGACAACCTGAACGTTACATGGGTTTAGCTGAAACCCATGTCGTCACCCCTGATGATGACTACGAGGATCCATTGACCTATGATCAGGCAATGGCAAACATTGACAAAGACGAATGGATTAAAGTTATGGACCATGAAATGGAGTCAATGTACTTCAATTATGTCTGGGAGCTTGTGGATCAACCGGATGGGGTAAAACCTATAGGTTGTTAATGGATCTACAAGCGTAAACGTGACGTAAATGGGAAGGTGCAGACCTTCAAAGCACGACTAGTGAAAAAGGGTTTTACCCAGGTAGAAGGGGTTGACTATGAGGAAACATTTTCACCTGTTGCCATGGTAAAGTCGATAAGGAGCCTTCTGGCCAAATCCGCATATTATGACTACGGGGTATGGCAGATGGATGTCAAGACCGCCTTTCAGAATGACAACCTTGACGAAACCATGTACATGGACCAACCCAAAAGGTTCATAACCCAAGCCCAAGAGCAAAAGGTTTGCTGGCTTGATAGGTCTATTTATGGACTGAAACAAGCCTCGAGGTATTAGAATATAAGGTTTGATGAGGCGATCAAATCTTATGGCTTTGATCAGAATGTTGACGAGCCTTGTGTCTAAAAGAAAATCGTCGACAAAACTGTCGCATTTTTGGTATTGTACGTGGATAATATCATTCTCATTAGGAATGAGGTAACTTGTCTTACAGTGGACATAACTTGTCTTACACTGACGGGAGTGCAGCTACGGGCATAACTTGTCTTACACTGACGGGAGTGCAGCTACGAGCTTTAGTGGAGTGTTATCGTAGCTAATGAATGTTGATTAACCGAGTCAAAGAGTTTGACAGGTTAGTCTCGGATCATTGGAGCTCGTCACTGTAGGTCCATTAGGTCTGCTCGGTTGGCTCAAACTGGATTAATAGAAGGTTTTGAGCTTTGGTGTGAATTTGAAGTGTTCAAGTTCACTAAAGGGTAATTATGTCATTTGTATGAGATATGAATGACATATTATATAGTTTAATGTGAATGAGATTCATAATAATCTATAGGTTAGCCTAATTGTTGAATTAGGGCTAATTTGGTGAAATTAGATTGAGAGAAATTAAATTGAATGTGATTCAATTTAAAAATCCACAATTATGCAAATGTGATTTGTAAAATGAGATATGAGATATCTTATTATATGTGGTTATGCAAATATGATTTGCATAACGTATGGTTGTGGTAAAATGGTAAATAGGTGAAGATTTCAACTCCACCATCACCATTATATAAACCCCTTTGCAAAAAGGGTTGGTAAGGCAAATTGCTCATTTTTGGATTTCTCACCAAAGAAGCAATAGCAATTCTCTCTCAAACATCTCTCTCTCTCAAACTCTCCTCCCTACACCAAAAGAAGAAAATCCCACTATTCTCCTTCTACCAAAAGTAGAACAAATGAATAATCGAGTGGTAGTGTCCGTTCGTGTGATTGTTCGAGGGTATCAAGATCGTTGAGAAGAACACGAAGAGTTCGTGATCGGAGGAAGGAGTCTTGAAGACGTTCTTCAATAAGTAAGTGGTTCTTACTTACTAGTTTTCCTTCTAAACATGCATGTTTAGCCTAATACTATTAGATAGTTTGATTTTAAGAAAACAAATTGCATAACGATACTAAGACGATTCGATCGTCTTCCGCTTCGCGGGGATTCTCATTTCCTTCATAAGGTAGAGAGAATTTGAGAGAGATTGAGAGAATGAGAGAGAGATTTTGAATGGAAATTCCAAAAAATGAGAGATCACTTCCCAAATCCTTCTTGCAAAGGTCCTTTTATAATGGTGAGAGGTGGAGTTGAAATCTTCACCTATTTACCATTTTAACCACAACCATATAATATGAAAATCATATTTGCATATCATATACAATAAGGTATCTCATACCTTATTATACAAATCTCATTTGTATAATTGTGGGAATTTTAAATTGAATCATATTCAATATAATTTCTCTCAATTCAATTTCTCCAAATTAGCACTAATTAATAAATTAGGCTAACCTATAGTTTGATATGAATCTCATTCATAGTAAAACTATATATTATGTCTATCATATCTCATACAAATGACATAAATACCATTTTAATGAATTTGAACACTTCAAATCAACACCAAACTTTAAACCTTCAATTTATCCAGTTTGAGCCAACCGAGAAACCTAATGGACCTATAGATGACGAGCTCCAATGATTCGAGATTAACCTGTCAAACTCTTTGACCCGGATATTCAACATTCATTAGCTACGGTAACACTCCACTAAAGCCTATAGCTGCACTCCCATCACCGTAGGACAAATTGTGTCCATTGATAACAATGCCTGGAGTCGACCCTTCACAGGTTGTTCGTAGACACTGCTGGGTCAAATTACCATTTTACCCCTGTGTCTACCTCTTGCTCCCTAAGTCCCATTGCTCCTCTAATGAACAACAACGTTATATGGTCCAACAGTAAACAACATCACTCTCGGGCCAGTGAGAGGGTGGCCGTTCGTTGTCCAAGCCCTGGAGACAACACTTAAGGGAACAACCTTTCTAGTTTCCCTGATTCGGGAACGAGTGAATTCCATCTCGCGTTGTCAGGTTCACAGCTCCCCTCGTGGTCCTGTCCCTAAGAAGATAGGCATATTGGGTGAGTAACTATGACCACCCTCACCCGTACTAGTCAAAGATCAGACCCTCGCAGACAGGAGTCCGTAACACGCTTAGGATTAAGGCCGAGTCACTATTGGTCATCTACGAAGTTATTTGCTCTATACTGTTAACGGTGTTACACCAGTAGGTCTAATAATTCACCGTCAGGTCTTGTACAATCTCATTGCACAGGATGCCCCCACTCGCATGTCAACCACATGAACGAGTTGGATCACCTCGTCTGTATCTAATACAAAGCGGGTTGCATCCACAGCGCATCCAAGATTAGGTCACCAACCCTATCCGTATACTGTAGACCGTTCGGGTCATTAACTGGAACGTGATCCTCCCTGTGTGTCCATTACACACCGTTCAAGTTCTAGTTCTCTCATAATTCAATGACCCTGGTGCTTAGTTTATTGGATTAAGTTTGTACATATGCGAGACACAAAGTGATGAAAAAATAACTCTTATTTATTTCAATAAGTAATGTTACAAACATATACGAGATTAGGACATACATCCCAACAATGTGTTGTCTAAGAAACATGAGAGCATGATCACTACAAAGGAGATCATGGGATCATTGCTGTTGATGTTGGGACAACCGTACTCATCTGTCCGTTATGATGCTCTCAAATATGTTTACAACTCCCGTATGAAGGAGGAAACTTTTGTTAGGGGGCATGTCCTTAACATGATGGTCCACTTCAATGTGGCAGAGGCAAACGAAGTTGTCATAGATTAGAAAAGTTAGGTTAGCTTTATAATGGAATTTCTTCTGAAGAGTTTCTTGCAGTTCCGCACCAATGCGGTGATGAACAAAATAGAATATAACTTGTCACACCCCCTCCCGAACCACTTGCTAACTTAGCCCGGGAGACGGCATGAAGCCAACAGACATTGTTACCTCTTAACAATACCTGCTGACTCTACTTTACCTGAAAACAAACTATGTTCGCATATGGAACACTTAAACTTAACTCAGCGGAAACTGGACATCTATAAGACGTACATGAGGAGAAACTCTTCTTAAGTCTCTCTTGGAAACTAAGATGAGCAAGAACATCAGAACCACAAACAGTCCAAACCACTAATTAAGCAACCACAACCTCTAAAGCACATACGACTATAACTACATAGTTCTCTTAAAATAATTTCTGAGACATATGGACTTGCTAAACCACACCACCACGTACAAAATATCAAACATGTGAAGCTTGCAGACTATGGCGAGTTCTCGTGCACCGGAGCTCGATCTCTCTACGAAAAGTGGAAGAACATCGAAAGAATGAGCTATAAAGCTCGGATGAGTGACTTGAGTTTAAAAGAAAGCTATTAACTCGTAAATCATATCACCTGGCCATCTATGAGCATATGCATCTGTAATCAAGCGTTAAAAGTAATCGTGTAATCATTCTAGCTTTTCATGAAAACTAGCAAGACACCGTTAAAATCTCGTAAGGCATGTAAATGATATAAACTCTTTTTAAAACATGTCACCATCTACGTTGTGTAGGGCACGCCCGAAGACACCAACGTTTATTCTCTGATGTAGTGGGGCCCGCCCAAAGACTCCCATCGTCTTTTGTCGTAGTGGGGCCCGCCAAAGACTCACACGGCAGCCACTGTTGTCACGAGTACACTCAACGTCGACAACGAGAATAAGAAGACCGCATTGCTGCGGTACTACATAGCCTCTCTGCTCAATATCTCGAAGATCACATGAAAACATTTGAACATGCTAGCTTATCTTTTTCTTTCATAAAACTCAAGCTTACTTAGCTTGTTCATAAAACTAGAAATCTTTAAAACATACTTGCTAGTACATGCTTGTTTGAAATCATCACATTTTCATAAGTTTTGGCAACCATTGGACATATGCTCATGTATAAACTTTATAAAGACTTTTAGGCTCATCATGAACACTTTAAAACATTTCTAAGAAATCATGAATGCTCATAAACAAGTGTTCAAGAAAGCAATAAACATCTAAACCATTTCGTTTTAGCAAAACCTTGTATTTCATAAGCATAATACAAGCCTATAAACCATTTTCAAGGTTCGTTTTGTCACTCACAGTGTTAGAACTAGAGTCTTGACCCGTACACTCGACTTATTTGCTCTTGGCCTCGAAAGCTTCTTTCCCCGGAACCAACTTCTGCTATTCCAGAATCGATTTTCTGCTGCAACCCGAAACTTGACCTGCTATTTACAACATCTTCTAATCATTTTCTAATCACGATTCCTTCATGGAAGTTGTAGGAAATTCAATAAGCTTTCCAACCATACCTAATAGAGCTTCTGATTCAAATTCTACAGGTCAGTACAACCAAAACATCAGAGACTTCTCGGATTTGACAGCAAATTCTGTCTTCTGTCTTCCTCTTCACAAAACAGCAACTTAACATCAGAATTGGCTCAAGCTTCCTTCACGACTTTTGTTCCAATATGAGTTAACTTTCATGAAACAAAATTTCAGCTCTTACCTCTTTCTGTGGAGCTCGTGATGAACAAAATAGCAGAACATGGCAGAGTGATTACCTTGCTGTCAAAAAGAATCCTCTTGAGTTCTCTCCCTCTCTTCTGCAAATCCAGCTCCAAAACGACCTTCTTCTTCTTCCTTAAAGCTTCTCCCATGGAAACCCTTGTCTTTACTTCATAAAATGAGGAGAAATCGATGGGGATAGCCTTTTTAAAAAGAGAGAAACAAGGTGGGGTCCCACCATCCACCATCCATCTTTCCTTTCCTTTCTTTTCTTTTCTTTTCTTTTTCCTTCCTTTATCTTTTCATTTCTTATCTTTTCTTTGCAAAACAAGGCAAACTTAGTATATTAAACATTGTTTCATTTCCCTTTCTTCTTTTGTCTTAAAAGCAATCCAAACCAAAATGGTTTAAACTTTCCTTCCTTGTTTTCCTTTTGCCTTTCACTTCATTTCTTTCCTTTTAAAACATGGAACAACCAAGTTTTAAACATTCATTTCTTCTTTCTTTTTGTTGCTTGTTAATAAGGAAGTTCCAAAGAGATCGGGTTTACAACTTACCTCCCCCTTAGGAAATTTCGTCCACGAAATTTAGTAGTCTTTAGGTGAAAAACATCGGATACTTCCTCCTCATTTAGTCTTCTAACTCTCAGGTTGCCTCCTCCACTCCGTGATGTCTCCAACGAAACTTCACGAGTGGGATCGTCTTGTTTCTTAAAACTTGTTCTTTTCTGTCGAGGATTTGAACTGCATCCTCTGCGTAACTCATGTCTTTTTCAGCTCAACGGGTTGTGCTTGTAGCACATGTGTCAGATCTGGAATATACTTTCTCAACATGAACACATGAAAAACATCATGTACTCAAGATAGTTCTGCTGGCAATTTTAGTCTGTAGGCTGCTGGCCCAACTTGTCCCGTTACTTGATAAGGACCAATATATCTAGGGCTTAGTTTACCTTTCTTATCAAAACGAAGAACACTTCTCCATGGAGATAACTTCAAGAAAACTTGATCTCCGATCTGGAATTCCAAGTCCTTTCGCCGCTTATCTCGCATAACTCTTCCGACGGTCTTGTGCTACCTTGATTCTCTCACGATTACGTTAATATTGTTTGTCATAACTTGCACCAACTCAGGACCGATTAGCTTCCGCTCTTCTAGTTCATTTCAATATACTAGCGTTCTACACGGTCTTTTATCCAGAGCCTCAAATGGTGCCATGCCAATATTCGACTGGTAGCTGTTATTGTAAGCAAATTCCATAAGCGATAGGTGTGTATCCCAACTCCCCTTAACTTGAAGGACACATGCTTTCAACATGTCTTTTAGGGTCTGGATGGTCCTTTCGAGTGACCATGCAATACGAGAATGGAGCGTGTGACTAAAACTCACTTTGTCCCCATAGCCTTCTTTAAACTAGGCCAAAACTTAGAAGTAAATCTCGGATCCCTATCTAAAACTATGGACACGGGCACTCGTATTGTCTCACACATGCAATCGACGCATAGCTTAGCTAGGTGATTAAGCGTGAGACATCGTATGTCGGTACAAACCGTGTTGTCTTAGTGAGTCTATCCACCATTACCCAAGTACCATCATGTCCATTTGAAGTACGTGGTAATCTACAGTAAAAACCATAGTAATACGCTCCCATTTCCATTCCGACACTAGCAATGGGTTAAGGAGTCCTTTTTGCTTCCGTCTAATCTGGTTTAACTTCTTTGTGATTAAACATCTATCACATAATCAACTATCTCCCGCTTCTTCCTGTGTCACCAATAAGTCTCATTCAAGGTTTTACACATCTTGGTGCTTCTGGATGCATAGCGTAGTGAAGCTCGTGAGCTTCTTCTAGAATAGCATTCTTAAGCTCACTAACACTTAACGCATAGTCTTCCTTGTTTTTCTATGGCTCCGCCTCGATCTCATTTTAAATTTTGCTTCTTGGCCCTATTTGGACTTTCTAAACATCTTTTGCAAATTACTATTCTCTGATTGTCTTCTCACAATCTCTATTATGAGTGAAGGCACGATCTGAAATTAAACTAAAAGACCCTCTCAATTCTCTGTGATTACAAGCGCCTTAGAATCCCTTAGAGTACTTAAAAAAAAATGTTGCTCGAATACCACACAAGGCATCCCTAGGAAGTCTTGACTTCACCTTTCAATGCATCAGCTACCACATTCACCTTACCAAGATGGTATTATATGGTACAATCACAATCTTTAATCAAATCTAACCATCTTCGTTGTCTCATATTCATCTTCCTCTGATCAAAGATATATTTCAGACTCTTATGATCTGTGTAAATGTGACACCTTTCACCAAACAAGTAATGTCTCCAGGTCTTCAGTGCTAAAACAAATGCTGCTAACTCAAGATCATGGGTAGGGTAATTACATTCGTGCTTTTTCAATTGCCTTGATGCATAAGCTATTACTTTACCCTCTTGCATGAGCACACAACCCAAACCTTGCCTCGAAGCATCACAGTAAATTACATACTCTTTTCCTGTTACAGGAAGTGTCAGAATAAGTGTTGTAACTAATCTCTTTTTCAGCTCTTGAAAACTTTGTTCACACTTATCTGACCATTTAAACTTAGCATTCTTTCTTGTTATAACTGTTAAGGGTAATACTAATCGTGAGAAGTTCTCAACAAATCATCTGCAGTATCCTGCCAAGCCTAGGAAACTACGTACCTCTGTCGTACTAACTGGTCTCTCCCAGTTGACTATAACTTTAACTTTATTTGGATCCACAATAACACCATTTGCTGAGGTAACATGCCCCCAAAACATTACCTGGTTCAACCAAAACTCACATTTGGTGAATTTAGCGTACAACTGTTTATATCGTAGTGTTTGCAGAATAATACTCATGTGTTCCTCATAGGCTTTCCTGTCAACTGAGTAAACTAGTATATCATTAATAATTATTATTACAAAGTTATCCAAATACTGGTGGAAAACCTCCCCATGAGGTCCATGGAAACTGCTAGTACCTTGTTGAACCGAATGGCATTAGTAAACACTCGTAATGCTCGTACCTCATTGTGATTAACGTCTTAGGAATGTCTGATTCTTTGACCTTTAACTTATGATATCCTGATCTTAAATTAATCTTACAAAACATCGATGCACCTCTTAACTGGTCAAACAAGTCATCTATTGGGGTAAAGGATACTTATTACGTATCGTGACTTTGTTTAACTATCTATAATCAATGCATAATCTACGGATACCATCTTTCTTTTTCACAGATAACACTGGAGCTCTCCAAGGCGATACACTAGGTCTTATGTATCCCTTATCAACTAGTTCTTGTAACTGCATCTTCAGCTCTCTGAGCTCACTTGGAGCCATTCAATACGGCGCTTGCGAATAGGTGCTATTCCTGGTAGCAGTTCAATGGTGAACTCAACTTCCCTATCAGGTGGCAATCCTGATAGATCTGCTAGATAAACAACAAGAAAATTCATTCACAACAAAAACATTTTCCTGTTTTAGCTTTTCTTCCTGCACCTCAACTACATGTGCAAGAAATGTTGTGCAACCTTTCCTCAATAACTTCTGAGCTTTGAATGCTGAAAACAAACTCGTAGGGATAGTCTTTCTTTCATCCCATAAAACCACTTCAGCTAATCCTGGTTTCTTGAAAACAACTTCCTTTATATGGCAATCTCTAGAAGCATAATGAGTAAATAGGAAATCCATCTTTAAGATTGCATCTCACACCTGCAAGTCTAGTGGAAGAAGATCCACTAACATGTTGAGACCTTCTACTAAGACCTCACAATTCTGCATCACTGAATTGACTAGTAACACATCACCAACTAGAGTGTATATAACTAACCTTTTACATAAAGGTTCTAGCTTTCCATTCAACTTAGTCAAGAATATACCAAAGCAAAGAAATGTGTAGTACCTTGTTCTATTAAAACAGGTGCAGGTACATTTCAAATAGTAATTGTACCAATAATCATATCTAGTGCATCCTCAGCTTCTTGCTGAGTCATAACCTAGACCTTTCCGTGTTGCCTAGGCCTCCCTACAACTCTCTTTAGTCTAACACCACTGGTGCCCTGTCTTGCGACTCTTTGAAACTCTCCGCTCTCTGCATGCGGGACTCAACTCCCTAGTCCCTGCATGCGGTGTCCATAGCTGTGGACAATCCTCTTGACATGTCACGGTTGTCAAGACCTTTGGTAGCATGTACCAACACTCACAAGACAATGACCTTGATGATTCTTGCAACAGATCATACATGGAGTTTTCCTTGCTATATTGGCAATAGACTCTTGCCCTCTTTGCGGTCTTCTTTTGCTAATCAAACAAACTAATTAGGTTCTTTTTAACTCGCCTCGATAGGCACTACCCACAATCATCCGCCTCGATGCCTGGCTACTTGGCAAATAGCTTGCTCCTTAAAGTCATATTGACTTAGAAGCATTTACTCCAAGTGTGAACCTCTGCTGCTCACGACCTTGGAAACTGCTTGTTGTCGAAGCCTTCACAACTAGGCTTCACATCGACTTCTCTCTGCGCTATACTCGCTCAACACGTAGAGCAGTCTCTACCAGCTGAGAGAAGTCAGTCCACTTAGCAATGGCTGTAACTGGGGTACGTATCTCAGGTCGTAACCCTCTTTCAATTCGTCGACACCTGTCGCTCTTAGATGCCACAATCACATCAACATACCGCGCGACAACTCGGTATATCTTCTCTCATACTCGACCCTTTGGAAGTGTCTCTTGTTTTAGTTCTAAAAATTCATCCCTCTTTTGCCTCTCAGATGCGTGCTAAGGTAATATTTATTTTCAAATATACTTCTAAAAGTTTGCCGATTGTGAAGTACGTGCATCACTACAATCAAGCTAACATAGATTTCCATCATCCTTACGCCTTTTTAGTAGCAAGAATGTGGCCAACTTAACATTTCGCTCCTCGAGCAACTCATAACATCAAAACATTTATCAAGCTTATTTAGCCAAACCTCGAAACTTCAAATGGATCTTTGGAACCCTCAAACACTTTGTGGCTCCTAATTCTTTTAGGTGATCTATTCTATATGTCTTATCGGATTACTTAGCCCCGCTCCCTATGGCTTACCTACCTCCTGTGAGGAATTAGCATCTTTGCTTAATGCGGCCCCCGCCTGAACTCTCGGGGCACTAGATCTCCACCGGGATTGATCTTGGGTAGGATCCTGCGTCCGTCCCCGATCTTGCCTCGCATAAATGCGCTAGTACGTGGTGGCATGACTTCTATAACATATTAACATACTAGACATGTAATGAGTACTCAACTCAAATGCACAATTCTAGACTTGTGTTCACATTCTAGTCCGATGGACTTACTCTTGTCCTTACTTGGACCATGCTCTACTAGTTCTATTGAACTAATTCAATAACTTGCTATTTACTTTTCAGTTTCTTCTAGAGCTAACTTGCTCTGTCTCATTCCCATGGAGCTAATCGCTCTCGATACCAAGTTGTCACACCCTCCCGAACCACTTGCTAACTTAGCAGGGAGGCGGCATGAAGCCAACGAGACATTGTTACCTCTTAACAATACCTGCCGACTCTACTTTACGAAAACAAACTATGTTCGCATATGGAACACTTAAACTTAACTCAGTGAGCTGGACATCTATAAGGCGTACATGAGGAGAAACTCTTCTTAAGTCTCTCTTGGAAACTAAGATGAGCAAGAACATCAGAACCACAAGCAGTCCAAACCACTAATTAAGCAACCACAACCTCTAAAGCACATACGACTATAACTACATAGTTCTCTTAAAATAATTTGAGACATATGGACTTGCTAAACCACACCACGACCACGTACAAAATATCAAACATGTGAAGCTTCAGTGAGACTATGGCGAGTTCTCGAGCACCGGGAGCTCGATCTCTACACGAAAAGTGGAAGAACATCGAAAGAATGAGCTATAAAGCTCGGTGAGTGACTTGAGTTTAAAAGAAAGCTATTAACTCGTAAATCATATCACACCGCCATCTATGAGCATATGCATCCGTAATCAAGCGTTAAAAGTAATCGTGTAATCATTCTAGCTTTTCATGAAAACTAGCAAGACACCGTTAAAATCTCGTAAGGCATGTAAATGATATAAACTCTTTTTAAAACATGTCACCATCTACGTTGTGTAGGGCACGCCCAGTACACCAACGTTTATTCTACGATGTAGTGGGCCCGCCCAAAGACTCCCATCGTCTTTGTCGTAGTGGGGCCCCGCCAAAGCACTCACGGCAATGGCTGTTATCACGGAGTACACTCCAGCGTCGACAACGAATAAAGAGACTGTGTGCACACGGTACTACATAGCCTCGGGCTCAATATCTCAAGAAGATCACATGAAAACATTTGAACATGCTAGCTTATCTTTTCTTTCATAAAACTCAAGCTTACTTAGCTTGTTCATAAAACTAGAAATCTTTAAAACATACTTGCTAGTACATGCTTGTTTGAAATCATCACATTTTCATAAGTTTTGGCAACCATTGGACATATGCTCATGTATAAACTTTATAAAGACTTTTAGGCTCATCATGAACACTTTAAAACATTTCTAAGAAATCATGAATGCTCATAAACAAGTGTTCAAGAAAGCAATAAACATCTAAACCATTTCGTTTTAGCAAAACCTTGTATTTCATAAGCATAATACAAGCCTATAAACCATTTTCAAGGTTCGTTTTGTCACTCACAGTGTTAGAACTAGATTCTTGACCCGTACACTCGACTTATTTGCTCTTGGCCTCGAAAGCTTCTTTCCCCGGAACCAACTTCTGCTATTCCAGAATCGATTTTCTGCTGCAACCCGAAACTTGACCTGCTATTTACAACATCTTCTAATCATTTTCTAATCACGATTCCTTCATGGAAGTTGTAGGAAATTCAATAAGCTTTCCAACCATACCTAATAGAGCTTCTGATTCAAATTCTACAGGTCAGTACAACCAAAACATCAGAGACTTCTCGGATTTGACAGCAAATTCTGTCTTCTGTCTTCCTCTTCACAAAACAGCAACTTAACATCAGAATTGGCTCAAGCTTCCTTCACGACTTTTGTTCCCATATGAGTTAACTTTCATGAAACAAAATTTCAGCTCTTACCTCTTTCTGTGGAGCTCGTGATGAACAAAATAGCAGAACATGGCAGAGTGATTACCTTGCTGTCAAAAAGAATCCTCTTGAGTTCTCTCCTCTCTCTCGCAAATCCAGCTCCAAAACGACCTTCTTCTTCTTCCTTAAAGCTTCTCCCATGGAAACCCTTGTCTTTACTTCATAAAATGAGGAGAAATCGATGGGGATAGCCTTTTTAAAAAGAGAGAAACAAGGTGGGGTCCCACCATCCACCATCCATCTTTCCTTTCCTTTCTTTTCTTTTCTTTTCTTTTTCCTTCCTTTATCTTTTCATTTCTTATCTTTTCTTTGCAAAACAAGGCAAACTTAGTATATTAAACATTGTTTCATTTCCCTTTCTTCTTTTGTCTTAAAAGCAATCCAAACCAAAATGGTTTAAACTTTCCTTCCTTGTTTTCCTTTTGCCTTTCACTTCATTTCTTTCCTTTTAAAACATGGAACAACCAAGTTTTAAACATTCATTTCTTCTTTCTTTTTGTTGCTTGTTAATAAGGAAGTTCCAAAGAGATCGGGTTTACATAACTAACCTGACTACTCTTCTCAACGAGCTCCAGAATTTTTAGATAAATCAAAGGAAAAAGAAAAAGAGTCAAATGTTGTCACTTCGAGGAAGTTCCTGAGAGGATTGTTCTCAGGGACTAAGTCTGGTCCTTCTTTTTCTAAGATTAAAGGTATTTAGAAGAAGAAAAAGGATAAAGGGAAGGGAAAGCTCCCATACGCAAGGCTAAAGCCACAAAAAAATGTTTCAATTGTGGTGAACACGGGCACTGGAAAGGGATATTCGAAGTACTTTGCAGAAAAAAAAGCTGAGAAGGAAAGACAAGGTAAATATGATTGACTCGTTGTTGAACCATGTTTAGTCGAACATGATGATTCCGCCTTGATACTAGATTCAGGAGCCACCAACCATGTTGGTTCTTCTTTTCAGAAAACTAGTTCCTTGCAGTAGCTTGTTGATCGTGAGATAACTCACAGGGTTGGAACAGGAAAGGTTGTATCATCCAGAGTAGTGGACCAGTGAAGTTGTTTAGAGATAGATTCATTTTATTAGAAAATGTACTTTTGATTCCTGGAATCAAAAGAAATCTTGTATCTATATTTTGTTTACTTGAACATAAGTATAAAGTTGAAAGAGTTAACATTAAGAAAGTGGAAGCAATTTTGGATCTTGAACACACTAATTTGATCAATTTGATCAAACAAACACATGCTCAAAACTAGAAAAAAAAGAGAACAAGAACACAACCTTTGAAGCTCAAAATTGAAGCAATCCATGAGCTTTCTATGAACAAAAACATCTTGTGGACCACCTCTAGTTGTTGGGATGTATGTCCTCATCTCGTGTAGTTTTTAATATTCCAACTTGTGATATGAATAAGTGTTATTTAATTGAACTTTGTCTCTCACATATTTCATAAACTTAATCCAATAAACTAAGCTCCAGGGTCATTGTATTAATGAGAGAACTAAGAACTTGAATGGTGTGTAGTAGACACACAGGCAGGATCACGTTCGAGTTAATGACCCAAACGATCGACAGTATATGGATAGGGTTGGAGACCTAATCCTGGATACGCTGTGCATGCGGCCCGTTATATATTAGATACAAACGAGGTGATCTAACTCGTTCATGTGGTTGACATGCGAGTGAGGGCATCCTGTGCAATGAGAGTGTACAACACCAGACCGCGAATTATTAGACTTACTAATGTAACACCGTTAACAGTATAGGGCTAATAATTTCGTAGATGACCATTAGTGACTCGACCTTAATCCTGAGCGTGTTATGGACTTCTGTTTGTGGGGGCCTGTCCTTTGACTAGTACGGGTGATGGTGGCTACTGTTGCTCGCCCAATATGCCTATCTTCTCAGGGTCAGGACCACGTGGGGAGCTGGGAACTTGACTACGCAAGAAGAAATTCACTCGTTCCCGACTTAGGGAAACTAGAGGGGTTGTTCCCTTAAGTGTTGTCTCCAAGGCTTGAACAACGGGGCCCCACCTTCTTACTGGCCTGAGAGGGTTGTTGTTTATGGTTGGGTCATGCAACGTAGTTGTTCATTAGAGGAGCAGTGGGACTTAAGAAGTAAGAGGTAGACACAGGAGTAAAACGGTAATTTGACCCAACAGTGTCTACAAACAACCTGTGAAGGGTCGACTCACTTGTATTGGTTATATTGATGGACACAACTTGTCCTACAATGATGAGAGTGCTGCTACACGCTTTAGTGGAGTGTTACAGTAGCTAATGAATGTTGAATAACTGGGTCAAAGAGTTGACAGGTTAGTCTCGGATCATTGGAGCTCGTCACGTGTAGGTCCATTAGGTCCCTCGATTGGCTCAAATTGGACAAATTGGGGGTTTACAGTTTGGTGTGAATTTGAAGTGTTCAAATTCATTATTTGGCTATCTATGTTGTTTATATGAGATATAGATGACATAATATATGGTTTGATGTGAATGAGATTCATAATGAACTATAATATAGCCTAATTAATTAATTAGTGCTAATTGGAGAAATTGAATTGAGAGAAATTAAATTAAATGTGATTAAATTTAAAATTCCACATTTATGCAAATGAGATTTGTATAATAAGGTATCCTTATATTATGTGATATGCAAATATGATTTGCATATCATATGGTTGTGGTAAAATTGTGATTTGGTGGAGATTTTAACTCCATCACACAATAGTATTTAAAGGCTTTGTAAGACGCTTTTGGTGGAGCAATTGCGATTTTTTGGATTTTCATCCAAAGAGAGCATTCACCTTTCTCTCATTCCCTCTCAATTCTCTCTCAAATTCTCCTAGCCCAAAATCAAAAGGGAGTCCCACCTACTCTCCCTCAACCTCACGAGAACAACCGAGAAGACCCTGTGGAGGTGTCTTACTGTTCGGATCGAGGATCGTGTTCGAGGAGATCGTCCGTTCGAGAGAGATCGTGACTGGAGGAGGAAAGCGTTGAAGAAGGATTCTTCAACAAGTAAGTAGCATAATCCTTACTGTTTTTCCTTCTTCTTTACATTTTTAACCTAGAATTAAAGTCATTTAGTTCGATTTTAAGATAAGAATTACACAACGAATCAACGACGTTTCACAACGTCTTCCACTACGGGAATTCCAAATCCCTTCAATTGGTATAAGAGTCAATCGTTGCTCTTCGTTGTGTATTATGTGATATCTTAAAATTAGGTGGGTAGCAATAATTTTTATGAGATGATTCTTAATGGTTTGCGTTTTGGATATGTTCAGTTTTTGGCACTTATTTAGATTTACATTCATTGTTGATGAGATCATTGTAAAGGCCCAGTTTTTGGGCATTGTTTGTTGTAAATCGAGTCTTTAAGTCCATGTCGTTCGTGGCATGAGATGTCGTGAAGAAATTTAAGCAGAAACGGGCGAAAAACGACGAAAAACGAGCAAAGTGTTTGCTATTCTGTCGACAACATTGAGACGCTGTTCATCGACGTCTCAATGTTGTCCATGCTGATGGAGGCGCACTGTGTCACGGTCGCACTTCTCAGACCGTGCGGCGCCATGATTCATCCCTCGAACATGGCCAGCCTTGAGGGGAACTCCTGCCCCATCGTTATGATCGCAACGCTTTGTGGCCTCGTCGGATCTTTAGGCGAGGTTCTTCAGTCCTCAACCAAGCATCAAGTAAATAAGCAGCGGAATATAACTTGGTCGTACACGTCGCCCGTCCGTGTACTTGCACTTGTCTTTCCCATGAGTTGGCTTTGACGGGACATTCTCGGATCGCTGGCCGCTAACGGGCCCTATAGCTGAACCTCCAGCCCATGGGAAGGGGGCGCAATGTCGGCACACCTGTGCCGTCCGACATTGTCCCTTGAAAACCCGTTACAAAGGAAACGCCCAAGACACTTCTCTTGAGACGCTCGCCCCAACCATGACATGCGAACGTGCCACGGGGTGACTCACTTAGGCCCACAAGCCCAGGGTGGTGGAGAGTCGACACCATGGTACCCCCTATAGTATATTATGTGAAATATTGGGTCTTCCTCCCTTGCACGTCATTTTGGCGAGGAGTCATACGCCCATACATCGACCCCTCCGACGACATGGTTGGCCCCAGTCTCACATGCCTTCAAGTCCACCTATCTTGGTGTGTTAGATGATGCATCGTCCTCCTCGATCGCATCATGGCACGACTTGCAACTGTGAGGTTCACAAACATACGCTCTTCTAGTATGATTGTGACATTCTCCCCCACTTAATCTCGTCATCATCCTCGATGACATACTCGGGGTTCAATCCAAATCATGGATTATAACACCCTCCCCCGCTCGAAACTCGGCATCGTCCCGATGCCTTAACAATGCTAACGGACTTGCTTGAAAATTTGCGCTTCAGACGGATACGACAATTGAGAAAACTGGTTACCACTGGTTGGTGGGCTATCCCTTCATGGGGCACTCTCTTCGCCCGACTCTTGGGGCTTCGACCCGGGACTCGCCAGACGAACCATGGTACCAAACCTAGGCATTCACTCGCCTGGTCACGGGAACCTGTCCCAACTCGGCAATCTTGGCCTCGGCCATCTTGGCCAGAACGCACGTATGTTCTGAGCGACTGCTTCAGAAAGGTCGGAAAGCTTCTCCTGCCATTGGCACTCTGTCGGCCAACTCACTGCAGCAAACCACATCGTGTGGCAACACAATACAGCACCTCGGCGCTTCACAGTGTGCTCACTCTGCTCGAGCACTTTCATAGTGGCACTCCTGGCCACATCGCAACGATTGCGCACTCTTGGCGCTTCGATCGGGCACCACCGCCCGCACAACTCATTGGCTTTCGCACGCCAACTGCTCAACTTGCGCACATTGGCGCTTCAATCGGGCACCACCGCCCGCACAACTCGTTGGCAAACATGCCAACTGATCAACTTGCCCCTCTTGGGCATCATGTGGAAGTCGCGTTCCATATGGACAACTCTCTCGAACTGAGCCAACGCCAACATTGTCCTCATACGCCAAACTGTTGCCCATTCTTGCTTGACATGTGATTTCTCTTGCTAATGCTAACTCAATTCACAAAACATCAATTTCGGCAACTCGAACAAACATCACCCAGGTACTTCCTCGAAAGTGATTTTCCCGACTCGTCCAGGTCTTTTAAGCGATACCATCCAGGTTCTTCCTCGAAAATGGCTATCGGCGACCAACACTTCACCCAGGTACTGCCTCGAAAGTGTAAGTGCTTAACATTGCCCAGGTACTGCCTCGAAAGTCAATGTCAACACGGTCTTGATTTGAACGAAGCCACCAACTGGTTTCAACCCACGAAAGTTACATTCATTGTCACAACGGACCCCATTCGACTCTTGTCCGACTGCGCGCACAAAGTTTGGCTCTGATACCAATTGTCACGGTCCCACCTCTCGGACCGTGCGGCGCCATGATTCATCCCTCGAACATGGCTAGCCTTGAGGGGAACTCCTGCCCCATCGTTATGATCGCAACGCTTTGTGGCCTCGTCGGATCTTTAGGCGAGGTTCTTCAGTCCGCAACCAAGCATCAAGTAAATAAGCGCGGAATATAACTTGGTCGTACACGCGTCGCCGTCCGTCCGTACTTTGCTTGTCTTTCCCATGAGTTGGCTTTGACGGGACATTCTCGGATCATTTGGCCGCTAACGGGCCCTATAGTGTGAACCTCCAACCCATGGGAAGGGGCGCAATGTCGGCACACCTGTGCCGTCCGACATTGTCCCTTGAAAACCCGTTACAAAGGAAACGCCCAAGACACTTCTCTTGAGACGCTCGCCCCAACCATGACACGCGAACGTGCCACGGGGTGACTCACTTAGGCCCACAAGCCCAGGGGTGGTGGAGAGTCGACACCATGGTACCCCCTATAGTATATTATGTGAAATATTGGGTCTTCCTCCCTTGCACGTCATTTTGGCGAGGAGTCATACGCCCATACATCGACCCCTCCGACGACATGGTTGGCCCCAGTCTCACATGCCTTCAAGTCCACCTATCTTGGTGTGTTAGATGATGCATTGTCCTCCTCGATCGCAACATGGCACGACTTGCCACTGTGAGGTTCACAAACATACGCTCTTCTAGTATGATTGTGACACAATGCAGGCACAACGTTGCGACGTTGCAACGGTGTGGGCGTTGAGAACGCTGAAGCAACGCTGAACCCAACAACGTTGCAGCGTTGCCGCATAGTGGATGGTTTCCAGCAGTTGTGCGAGATCGTGCATGGAAGTGGCAGAAGGGGCTTGCGGTCGGCGGTTTGAGACCTGTTGAACGTGCTGTCGGTTTTTCTTTTTTTTTTTAATTGTTTTCTTTGTAAAATGTATTTTATTAAATATATTTATTTAATTATTTTAATTAATATTAATAAGTGTTATATTAATGTTAATTAATTTAATTTTATCTCCCTAGGGTGTCAAAAATCGGTCCAATAATGCTATTTAATTATTTTATACATTCATCACGTGAATTTCTATGTGCATAATGTATGTCATACAGATTTAAAATCCCACCTTAGGTTAAACATTTCGTGCATCTTTTTTATATTATAAGAGTTATAATATATATTATGCATGATAGGATTATATTAAAAGAGTTATAATATAATGTTAGCATGATTTAATTTATTTAATATAAGTGTTATATTTATTAGATTAAAAGTATGCTCATGCATTTAACTCACGTGATGAATGTATGTTATAGTATAGCATTATTCATGTGATGAATGATGAAGCACTATAACATAGAAATGCATGTAACCTAAGTTAATTATTAGTTTTAAAATGTTTAGAACTTGAATAATTAGACTTAGGTTTTCTAGTTCTAATAAGATTAGAATTAGGAAATCAAATATGACCTTTGAATGAAGACTGATTAGTAACTCTGTTTAAGGAAGGTTCTGTCTAAGGCTGGGGTATTTAACCTGACGCTTTGCAGAACACCCCTACCTAGGAACCGACCTGTGAGTGAATTCGGTCTGGAGATTCTTAGATTATATTCTCGTGAGTGCTGTTAATTAAGAGTTAATTAATTTACTCACATAGACCTAAGTTGATAATGTGATTATAGACTTAGGCTAATCCAATATAAGAGTTATATTGGTAGACTTAGGTAAATTTTAGCCAGTTTATCTAAGTCAATCTCATTTAATTTAAAGTGCTGAGTGGGAGGAAATAAAGTGTATGGGATACATTTAATTTTCCATACACAAATCTCCGTTAAGTTCGCACCGTGAGATTCATTCTCGGCCTCGTGGCGCAAATGGGAGCGTCCCCCTATGGGTGACATTTGTATGGGTCAATATTCAACGTGAATGGAGAGAGTACTTATAGTGAGTGGGAGCGGGACCTGTAAAAACAGGACGCAAGGTCTCTTCTTTCGATTCACACCGTGAGACGCCTATGATCCGCCTGTTAGTTTGGCCTGGACCAGACAATCCCTACGGAGGGCCTTGATCATGGGAGTCGGAACACCGTGAATTCACAAAAGGGATACGATTTCCTTGTTGGTTTTCCTTCTTAGTCCTCCCTACGGCGGCTATTATTTGGACGGATAGTTGGAAATATAAAGATTGAGGGTGACACTCACAGGATTCATTAAGAGTTAATGGATTCGGACCGAAAAATGGTAACTGGATGTCTAATGGAAAAAGAGTTATTCTGGTATTAGGGTCTGGTCAAGAAAGTCTCGTCCTAGAGGAGGAGTGGGGTTGTCTACCATATGGTGGCGGTCATTCTAAACCTTTGGGGTATTATTGCAATTTTTAATGACCAAGGGATCATATGATACAAATTTGCTAAAATCTGATTGGATTTTTCAAAAGTTTTTGCGAGACTAATACAAAGTTTTTCATTTTTCAGCAACAAAATGTCAAACGCTTTTAATGCTCCTTTAGCTTCCGTTAAGTTAGTCGACGATAATTTTCGAGGGAAAACAATATTAACACGATTTTGGTAAATGACGACCTAGAGTTCGCGCTAACTGAGGAGGGTCCTCAGGTGCCCGGTCCAACAGTCTTATTCAACGATCTACAAACCTTTCAGTCTTTGTTGCAAATCAAGGAACAGGAAGCTGAGGCAAGTGTTGTCTTTAGATCTTTTCACAGAGGTTCGACCTTTGGGACAATGTTTGTAGGCTCTTCAGGCACGAAAGGGAAGAAGGAGAAGTTGAAAGAGGTTAGGGTTAACCGCGCTGCCACCCTAAAAGGCAAAGAGATCAAGGAAGTTGCACGAAAGAGTTTCTACTGCAACGGGGACGAACACCTAAAAAGGAGTTGTCCTAGGTTCCTTGACGAAAAGAAGATGACAGGTAAATGTGATTTACTTGTCACAGAAACTTGTTTAGTGGGAGTAATAACTTTGTTAGGATATTGGATTCAGACGCCACTAACCACGTTTGCTCTTCTTTTCAAGGATCAAGTTCCTGGCAGCCGCTGCAAGAGGGTTAGATAACACTCAGGGTTGGATACGAAGAAGTTGTCTCAGCTGCAATAATAGGCACGGTGAAGCTTTTTTTTGGCGGGAAGTACTTATTATTGGATAATATGTACATAGTTTCAGGATTTACTAGAAACCTAGTTTCTATTTCCTGTATATTAAAACCAAATATTTCCGTTTCTTTCAAGAGTAATAAAGCGTTTATTTCTCGAAATGGAAATTTGATTTGTTCTACTTCGCTTGAGAGCAATTTATATGTTTTGAATCCCAATTCGGTCAAAAGTGTTTTGAATACCAAATTGTTTAAAACAGATGAAATGCAGACTAAGAGAGTAAAAGTTTCTCCAAAAGAAAGTGCCCATCTCTGACATCTAAGGTTAGGCCACATAAATCTCAATGGGATTGAGAGACTAGTGAAGAATGGACTTCTAAGCGAGTTGGAAGAAAACTCTTTACCGGTATATGAGTCATGCCTTGAAGGCAAAATGACTAAACGTCGTTTTAGTGGAAAAGGATATGGAGCCAAGAACCCCCTTGAGCTTATACATTCTGACCTCTGTGGTCCAATGAATGTTAAAGCACGAGGTGGAACGAATACTTCGTATCTTTTATAGATGATTATTCGAGGTATGGGTAAATTTACCTAATCCATAGGAAATCTGAAACTATTGAAAAGTTCAAGGAGTTCAAGACTGAGGTTGAGAACCTGTTAGGTAAAACTATAAAAACACTTCGATCGGATCGAGGTGGAGAGTATATGGACACCGAATTCAAGGACTATATGATAGAACATGGAATTACGTCTCAACTCTCAGCACCTGGTATGCCACAACATAATGGTGTATCGGAGAGGAGAAACAGAACCCTGTTAGACATGGTTCGGTCGATGATGAGCTATGCTCTTCTTCCTGATTCCTTTTTGGGTTACGCAGTGGAGACTGCAGTTTACCTTTTCAGCACCGTTCCGTCGAAAAGTATTTTTGTAAAACCAGTTTACGACATTTCAGAATTTGGGGATGCCCGACCCATGTGTTGGTGCCAAACCTGATGAAGCTTGAACTCCATTCAAAATTGTGCCTCTTTGTAGGTTACCCAAAAGAGACTAGGGGTGGTTTCTTTTACGATCGTAAGGATAATAGGGTGCTTGTGTCGACAAACGACACTTTTCTTGAGGAATACCACATCAGGGACCACTTACCAAGGAGTAAGATTGTGTTAAACGAAATGGACAGTTCATTGGCAAGAGATGTTGATGGTGCTAGTACGTCAACAAGTGTTGTTGATCCTAGCTCATCTAGTCAAGTCCATTCCCAAGAGTTGGGAATGCCTCGACGTAGTGGGAGGGCTGTGAAACAGTCTGAACGTTACATGGATTTAGCTTAAACCCAAGTCGTCACATCTAATGATGGCTGCGAGGATCCATTGACCTATGATCAGGCAATGGCAGACGTTGACAAAGACGAATTGTGACGCCCGAGGAAGATGGGTAAATAAATGAACCGAGTCCACATCTGAATGAGAGGGATCCTGAGGTTATGAAAGCATGGTGCCCGAGGAAAAGGGGTACATGCGAGTGACCATGAGGATATGAAAGTATAGTTGAGAAAAAACTTAAAAGAATTGATAGCTACTACCTATACCAACAAGGTGTACCTTCATTTTTGGGTGGCTCAATCATAGGAACTCCACAGTTAAGAGTGCTTGGCTTGGAGCAATTCTATGTTCGGTGACCACTTGGAAATTTTCCTAGGGATCATGTGAGTGAGGACAAATCATGCTGAAAGGACCCCGTGTTGGTTTGTGGGGATAGTGTCTTCACTCTTACAAGCAATCATGGATGATATAGTGACGCAACCAGGTCGCAGAGGATCTTAGTCCTGGGGCGTTACACGAATGGATTGAAGCTATGGACCAGGAAATGGAGTCGATGTACTTCATTTTCGTCTGGGAGCTTGTGGACCAACCGGATGGGGTTAAACCTATTGGTTGCAAGTTGATCTACAAGCGTAAACGTGGCGTAGATGGGATGATGCAGACCTTCAAAGCTCGACTAGTGGCAAAGGGTTTTACCCAGGTGGAAGGGGTTGACAATTTGGAGACTTTTTCACCTGTTACCATGGTAAAGTCGATTAGAATCCTTATGGCCATTGCCGCATATTATGACTATGAGGTATGGCAGATGGAGTTCAAGATCGCCTTTCTGAATGGCAACTTTGACGAGACCATCTACATGGACCAGCCCTAGGGGTTCATTGCCCAAGGCCAAGAGCAAAATGTTTGCCGGTTTCAAAGGTCTATTTATGGACTTAAACAAACCTCGAGGTCTTGGAATATAAGGTTTGATGAGGCGATCAAATCTTATGGCTTTGATCAAAACGTTGACGAGCCTTGTGTCTACAAGAAAATCGTTAGCAATATTGTCGCGTTTCTAATATTGTATGTGAATGATATCCTTCTCATTGGGAATGATGTAGGATTTCTTAATAACATTAAGGAATGGCTGGCTTCGCAATTCCAAAATGAAAGATTTGGGAGAGGCACAGTATGTTCTAGGTATCCAGATAGTCCGGAACTGGAAGAACAGAACGCTAGCCATGTCTCAGGCGTCTTATATTGACAAGATGCTGTCTAGATATAAGATGCAGAACTCCAAGAAGGGCTTGCTGCCTTTCAGGCATTGGGTTCACCTGTCTAAGGATCAATGTCCTAAGATACCTCAAGATGTAAAGGATATGAGAGGAATCCCCTATCCTTCAGTTGTAGGGAGTCTGAGGTATACCATGTTGTGTACTAGGCCCGACATCTGTTATGCAGTTGGGATTGTCAGTAGGTATCAATCCAATCAAGGATTAGATCACTGGACAACCGTAAAGGTAATCCTCAAGTATCTGAGGACAATGAGGAACTACAACCTTGTGTATGGGAGTGGGGATTTGATCCTCACGGGATACACAAATTTTGATTTTCAAACCGATAAGGATTCTAGGAAATCCACTTAGGGGTCAGCTTTCATTCTTAATGGAGAAGTTGTAGTGTGGCGAAGCATCAAGTAGGAATGCATCGTTAATTCCACGATGGAAGCCAAGTATGTTGCGGCTTGTGAAGTTGCAAAGGAAGTTGTTTGGCTTAGGAAGTTCATGCTAGATTTGGAAGTTTTTCCAAATATGAACTTGCCGATCACGTTGTTTTGTTACAACAGTGGTGCAGTAGCCAACACGAGAGAACCTCAGAGTCATAAAAGGGCAAGCATATTGAGCGTAAGTATCACCTGATATGGGAGATTGTGCACCGCGGAGACGTGATAGTCACGCAAATAGCTTCGGAGCACAACGTTGCTGATCCATTTACAAAGGCTCTCACGACTAAGGTGTTTGAGGGTCACCTAGAGAGTCTAGGTCTTCGAGTGTTCCTGACTAGGGCAAGTGGGAGTATTGTAATGGGGTATTAAATGCCCTAGTTTATTGTATTACTTTATTGTATACTGTACATTTGAGAAATGTATTATGTACTTGAAAGGAATCGAAGTCCCCGCAGCGGAAGCGATTGCGAATCGCACGCTCTTGAGTTAGTTACAACGATTTATTCAAAAATATAAAACACTAGATTAAGCATATATAATAGAATGGACAACAAGAAAGTTACCTTTGAAGAACCTTTCTTCAAGTGCTCCTCCTTTCTCACGATCAATATCAACGCAGCACGAACACGTACGAACGCCGACACTACCACTGGATCTTCTCCGTTGTTCTCTAGGTGAGGGAGGAAGGTGGGTTCCCTTCAGGTAATGTGAGGTGTTTTTTGTGAGAGAGATGTTTGTTGTCTTGGAACCTTTCCAACAACAACAAAAAGCTAGAAATCACTTAGAATGTCATTCACCTAGTTGCCACCCATGCAACCATATATATAGGGGAATGGGATGGAAATGACCATCCTACCCCTCCTTAATTCTCTCTTTAGTATATATTTTATATATGAATCTAATTCACATTAAAACTATATATTATATCATATATATCATATATAATAGATATAACACCTCATGTATGAAATTGAACACTTCAATTTCACTCCTAATTTTATACCCTCAATATTACCATATTGAGCCAACGGAGGGATCTAATGGACCTACAGATCATGAGCTCCAATGATGTGAGATTAACTGATCAAACTTTTTGATCCAATTAATCAATATTCATTAACTACAACTCACTCCACTATAGACTTGTAGCTGCACTCTCCTCACTGTAGATATTATTGTGTCCACTGATATAGTCATTACCCATGAGTCGACCCTTCACAGGTTGTTCGTAATCACAGTTGGGTCAAATTACCTGTTTTACCCCTGTGATTACCTCTTTGCTCCTTAAGCACCACTGATCCTCTAATGAACAACAAGTCTAAGATCCTACCTTAAACTCATACCTTAGACTCATACCCTCATAGAGGGCGGGGCCCATTGTTCAAGACATGGAGTCAGTTCTTATGGGAACAACCTATCTAATTCCTCAGTAGAGGAATGAGTGAATTCCATCTTGCACAGTTAAGTTCCCAGCTACCTACGAGGTTCTGTCCCTTAGCCGGCTTATCGAGTCGGCTACAGGCCACTCTCACCCATACTAGTCTAAGGACAAATCCCTATAAGCAGGAGTTCTTAACTTACTCAGGATTCAGGTCGAGTCACTAATGACCATCTATAAATTACTAGTCTTATCCACATAACTGGTGTTACAATTGGTTAGACTAATAATTTGCGATCCGATCTTGTATCAACTCTTCATACAGGATGCCCCCACTCGCATGTCAACTACATGAATGAGTTGGATTACCTCATTTGTACTAATTACAAAGTGGGCCGCATCCATGGTATTACCAAAATGAGGTTTCCAATCTTATTCTTATACCATAGACTATTTAGGTTATAATCTTGAACTCAACCCAAAAAGTGTCCACTACACTGATTTCAAGATAAACATTATAACCTTGAAGCTTAGTTTGTTGAATTTATAAAAGCAAGACTGTAATCTTATCAAAACAAATAACACTTTATTTAATTGATCAAAATTACACAAGTTTAGTGCATAAATCCTAACAATCTCCCACTTGACCTAAATCTTGTGGAGTACTAAACATTACAGTAATGTAAATACAATAAACTAGGGCATTTAAACCCCTTTGTACAAAATACTCCCACTTGCCCTAGTTGGGGAAGACTTGTAAACTTAGACCTTCTAGGTGACTCTCAAATACTTTAGCCGTGAGAGCCTTTGTAAAAGGATTAGCAATGTTGTGCTCTGAGGCTATCTTCGTGACAATCACGTCTCCTCTATGCATGATCTCCCGGATGAGATGATACTTCCGCTCTATGTGCTTTCCCCTCTTGTGACTTCGGGGTTCCCTCGAATTTGCCACTGCACCACTGTTATCGCAATACAGTGTGATGGGCAAAGTCATATTTGGAACAACTTCGAAATTTAGCATGAATTTTCTTAACCAAACGACCTCCTTAGTTGCTTCACAAGCTGCTACATATTCAGCCTCCATGGTGGAATCAGCGATGCATCCTTGCTTGACGCTTCGCCATACTACAGATCCTCCGTTAAGAGTGAATACTGACCATGATGTAGATTTTCGCGAATCTTTATCAGTCTCAAAGTCAGAATTCGTGTATCCTGTAAGGATCAAATCCTTAGCCCCATACACAAGCATGTAGTTCCTTGTTCTCTGAAGATACTTAAGGATTGTTTTAACCGCTGTCTAGTGTTCAAGTCTGGATTGGATTGATACCTCATCGACCATCCCAAGCGCAAAAATGGATGTCAGGCCTAGTACACAACATGGCGTACATCAGGCTCCCAACAACTGATGCGTAAGGAATCCGTCTCATATCCTCAACTCCTTGAGGTGTCTTAGGACACTGTTCCTTAGACAAATAGATTCCATGTCTAAAAGGCAACAAGCCCTTATTGGAATCTTGCATCTTAAACCTTGACAACACTTTGTCTATGTAAGATGCTTGAGACAAGGCTAGTGTTTTATTGTTGCGGTTTCGGACAATCTGGATCCCAAGAACAAACTGTGCATCACCCAAATCTTTCATTTGGAACTGCGTAGCTAGCCATTCCTTGATGTCAGTAAGATAACCTACATCATTCCCAATGAGTAGGATATCATCCACATAGAGAATTAGGAATGCGACAGAACTATTTATGATTTTCTTGTAGACACAAGGTTCATCATCATTCTGGTCAAAACCATAAGACCTGATAGCCTCATCAAACTTATATTACAGGACCGAGAGGCTTGTTTCAGTCCATAATCGACCTTTTAAACCTGCAAACCTTTTTCTCTTGTCCTACTTCAATGAACCATTTGGGTTGGTCCATGTAGATGTTTTCCTCAAGATTGTCATTCAAAAAGGCTGTCTTGACATCCATTTGCCATACCTCATAGTCATAATATGCGAAAATGGCAAGAAGGATATGGATAGACTTTACCATACCAACAGGTGAAAAGGTCTCCTCATAGTCAACCCCTTCAACCTGGGTATAACCCTTTGCTACTAGTCTAGCTTTAAAGGTTTGTACCTTCCCATCTACACCACGTTTACTCTTGTAGATCCACTTATAACCTATAGGTTTTACCCCATCAGGCTTATCTACAAGATCCCAAACAGAATTGAAGTACATCGACTTCATTTCTTGGTCCATGGCTATGACCCATTTGTCTTTGTCTTTGTCAACCATTGCTTGATTATAAGTCAATGGATCCTCGCAGTTGTCATCTGGTATAACAACTTGGGTTTCAGCTAAACCCATGTAGCACTGGTCAAAGTGTATCACAACCCTCCCACTACGTCGAGGCATACTCAACTCTTGAGATGGACTCTCATGACTAAACAAACTAGTATCAACAACTCTTGTTGAAGTACTAGTGTTCTTATTAGCAACCTTTGCTACTGTTCCGTCTAACTCACTCAACACTACCTTACTTTTTGGTTTGTGGTCCCTTATGTGGTGCTCCTCCAAGAAAATGGCATTTGTCGACACAAAGATCTTATCTTCCTTAGGATCATAGAATAAACCACCTCTTGTTTCTTTTGGGTATCCTACGAATAGGCACAACTTTGAACGTGAATCCAACTTCTTTGGATTTGTCACAAGCACATGTGCTGGACAACCCCATATTCTGAAGTTACATAAACCACCTTTACGTCCTTTCAAGAGTTCAAAAGGTGTTTCCGAAACACTTTTGGAGGGCAAAGTATTCAAAATGTATACTGCAGTCTCTACTGCATAACCCCAAAAGGAACTAGGGAGATGAGAATAACTCATCATTGATCGAACCATGTCCAACAAGGTTCTATTTCTCCTTTCCGGTACACCATTTTGCTGTGGTGTGCCGAGAGCTGAGAGTTGGGATGTAATTCCATGTTCTATCATATAGTTCTGGAATTTTAAATCCATGTACTCTCCACCTCGATCCGATCGAAGTGTTTTAACTCTTTTACCTAATTGATTTTCAACCTCAGTTTTGAATTCCTTGAACTTTTCAAGTGCTTCAGACTTGTGGTGCATTAGGTAAATATGCCCATATCTAGAATAATCATCTATAAAAGAGATAAAATATTCATATCCTCCCATGGCTTTAACATTCATCGGACCACAAAGGTCTGAATGTATAAGCTCTAGAGGGTCTTTGGCTCTATAACCTTTTCCACTAAAAGGTCTTTTAGTCATTTTGCCTTCTAGGCAAGATTCACATACTGGCAAAGAAGTTTCTTCTAACTCGTTTAGAAGTCCTTTCTTTACCAATCTCTCAATCCTATTGAGATTAATGTGACTCAATCTTAGATGCAAAAGATGAGCATTTTCTTTAGGAGAAATTAGTTCGTGTACTTGCAATTTTGTAGAATTCACTTATTAAAACTATTTTAACTGAATTAAACCATTTGCAAATAATTGTCAAGAAGAGCAACACATAGTACAATACTTTTCCAATGAAATAAACACTTTATTCAATTGAAAAGACAAAGAAGTACAATGTTTGCTAAGGCAAGAAATAAGGTTTCTAATAAACCCTTAAGCTATATGTTATCACATAACAACTTTTCTATGCCTGATGATTGCTCTTTATCTGCTCCTTTTCCTCTTCTTAAGTCAAGAAGTATGGCTGCAGTTCTTTGTCCCAGAGGATGAATCCTTCTAAGAACTTTTGGAATGAGCAAACAAATTTGCCACTCCATTTTGTTGTCTCTTATCATCCATAAGAAATTGATAATTCTGCAGCTCATGTAGCAGAGAAGTCAGATCATACTCTATGTTGATCATCGCTGCATTTCTACGGAATCGCTGAAAACTCTTCGGAAGAGATTATAGGATGAACAAAATCTGACATTTCTCATCTATGACTGCTTCGTTTAATTCCACTATGTTGAAGTGGGCAATCAGATTGAGAACATGTTCTCTCACTGATGTTCCTTCCTTCATACGTGCGTCATGAACGAATTTCAGGGCTTCATGCCAAATTTGTTTGGACGGTTGTCTAGACAAATTTAGCACAAAATTCATGATCACTCAAGCTGAGACCTTTCCCTCTAGCCTCCTGGCTAAAACATCAGGTATGCTAGCCAGGATATAGGCTTTTGCCTTTTCATTACCATTAATCCAGTGGTCATACGCATCCTCAACAACTTGAGATGCATTTTGAGGAGGAAATTTAGGGCACTCCTCATTGAGAACGAACTTAAAATCATGTGTAACCAAGATTATGTTGAGTCCATCCCTCCAAGCCACTAGGTTCTCTCTGGTTAACTTTTTCGCACCCAATAAGGAAATAATAGAGCTAGACATATTGCTGAAAATTTTACAAACAAACTTGTATAAGTTTCATGCTATAACTCTAATTCAATCATGTTGTAGCTAATTATTAAATGATTCCTAGGCCATTTATAATTTGCAATGATACTCCAATGGTTTAGAATGTATGACACCGAAGGGTAATAAAAAACACTCCTCCTCTCGATCAAGACACTTTTGACCAAAACCTAATACCAGAATAACTCTTATTCCTATAGGTTTTAGTTACCATTTTTCGGTCTGGATACATACACACCTTATGTACCCCGTGAGTATAACCTTCTGTCTTTAGATCCCAGAGTCTCGATCCAATAAAATCCGCCAAAGGAAGGACTAGATTGGAAAATAGTCTAAGGAAATCTTTATCCCTTTCGGGTGTGTACTGTGTTAGATCCCCTATGATCAAGCCCTCCGAAGGGATTGTCATAGTGCTTGATCATTCATCACATGAATAATAAGACATTCATAGCATATTCATCTCATGAAAAATAATGCATGTCAATGCTGTCAAAAAATTAATATAACAACCTTATATTAATTAATCATGCAAACTATATAATATAACTCCTTATATTATAAATGATGCATGAAAATGCTTAAACTAAGGTGGGATTTCTAAAGTACAAGCATACACTATGCATGGCAATAATTACACAACAATTGCATAATTAAAATAGCAAAAATTAGAGCAATTTTTGCACCCAAGAAATAATTTTAATTATTATAATCTAATTATATTAATTAAAATTAAATATATTAAATATATTAAATATAAAACATTTTTATAATTAATATATATAATAAAAAATGTTTTCTGCCGGTTGCTCCTCGCGTGAAATGTATTTGGCGTTGCAACGCTGATAGCAGCGTTGCAACACTGCTTTTGTCGTCTTCTGTCGAGCGTTGCGCAACGCCACAGCGTTGCAACGCTACCTCTTGTCGCGCTTTCCTTCTCCAAGCGTTAAGCGTTGTAACGCGACGATTAACGGCGTTGCAATCGCATACGCACAACACTTTGATTTCTCCAAATCTAGCTCGTTTTCGCTCTGATCTTCTCAGCAACCACCTTGCCTCGATCGACACGGACTTACAGACTCGATTTATAATTAAATTTGCCCAAAATACCGGGCCCTTACATTGAACATTTCAATGAAAATTGTAAATCTAAGTGCCAAAATTGATGATTTTACTTGGATACTTGATTCAGGAGCCACGTATCATGTTTTCTCTTCATTTCAGGAAACAAGTTCCTTCAAGGAGCTCGAAGAGGGTGAGATGACGCTCAGGGTCGGAACGGGAGACATCGTCTCAACTCGTGCAGTGGGAGATGCCAAGCTGTTTTTTAGAGATAAATCTTTATTTTTAGAAAATCTGTATATAGTTCCTAAAATTAAGAGGAACTTAATTTCTATCTCTTGTTTAATAGAACTTGGCTACTGTATTACCTTTTCATTTAATGAAGCGTTCATTTCAAAGAAATGTGTCAATATTTGTTGTGCTAATTTAGAAAACGACTTGTATGTAGTTAAACCGAATCAAACTGAAGCAATTTTAAATCATGAGATGTTTAAGAATGCTAACTCTCAAAGCAAAATACAAAGAGTTTCTCCAAATAATAATACCTATCTATGGCATCTTAGACTTGGTGATATTAATCTCAATCGGATTGAGAGACTGATAACACACCATAACGGAGTTATTTTACTAGAATTTCAGTGTTTAATCCATTTGAATTGCATTTAATTTAGTGATCCTCATGTTATTTTATCCCTAAATTATGTGTGCTAGCATTAAAATCTTGAATTTAAGCATTAGGTGCAAAAAGAATTAAATTTGATGTTTTTGTGCTTTAATTCAAGAAATTTAGGAAAATAAGCTAACGGTTAATTAAAGACCAAAATTTGAGATTTTTCTTAACTCCAAAAATTCTCGTGTATTTATTTTGATTTATAATTGACTTCATAAATTTATTTGGGATTTTTCTATGTGCAGGAGATGTTTAAAAATTACAAGAGTCCCTAAGGGCATTTTAGACATTTTACCCGAAGGGTTATATGGTCTTCTTACTCTTAAGGGTATTTTTATAATTTGTGGAGTTAGGGCAACACTATCTTGTATAAGGAGGCTAGGGTTTACAAGTGTGAAGGTGGAGTTGGAGTTGTGACAAGAGGAAGAGATCGAAAGGGAGAAAAAGAACTCGTGAGATTGCTGAAGCAAAGGGCCTACGTTGGAAGGAAAAAATCTACAGCCCTTTTGTCACACCCCGTCCCAGCTTACTTGCCTAACCTAGGAAGAGATGCAAAGAGAAAGATAACAAAACCTCTTGTTGGCTTTCCTTGACTAACCCAAGACTTAACTTAAAATAGACGTAATACATCATGTTTGAATAAGCAAAGTTAAGCACTGATATATACTTATATATGAAACACATTCACTTCCTTTACTATGTTCTTTAGATAGTCATAAAGTTTCCAAGTTTATTACAACCCATCTAATATGTTCTCACTACAAACCATATACAAAGAAAGTGTATATACCAGGAGCTAAATGGCGTGGTGGCAAATAGGTCTTGTGAAGGCTAAGCACTGAAACTCGTCGCTCACACGGGAAGAGTAGACATAAAGAAAGCGTGAGCTAGGAAGCTCAGTGAGTGTCTATTATAAGCTCAAAGGTGAAGCATAATAATGGCAGATTATAAGTAGAAAATAACTTAACATAAACAAACCATGCTTCCAATTTACAGGTTTAAGTCACCACTTATGCATAGCACATAACTCATAATGTAGTATTATATTGAGTGTAGATAGATCAATAATGTAGAAGTTCATAACAATAAAACACATAGCATGATACCACTTTTGAACCATAGAGGTGGTAGAGTTACATTTGTACCAATAAGGTTCATACCTCTCTCACGTGCACGTGGAATACCTTTGGCCCTTTGGTTTTCCCTAATACCTTCTCTATGTCCTTCAAAGATTAAGGTAAGACCATTTACTACCCGAATACCTTCTCATTGTCCTTCAGTATCGGGAAATTATGATTCATTCCCCCCTAAGTACCTTCTCGAATGTCCTTCAGTATTAGGGGTTAACCAAGATCAAGGGCATAACTTGTTTACCATGGAAATCATGTCTTTATAACACATACAACAATTTCATGACAATTTCATATTATCATCTAAACATGTTCCCAAGTGGATTTACACAAAACATTCACTAAAGGAAAGCATACTTTCATAATTTAGTTTCCATACTTGGATTTATAGTTACAACTAATTCAAAGCATGCTTAGGTTCCATCATGAACTTTATGTTAGGAACTCCATGAAGCTATACATAATTAGTTCAAACAAGATTCAATGATCAACAATTATGTTTTTTACCAAGCATAGTTCTAAGATAGAGTCACTCACAGTATTAGAATTAGAACCTTGGCTTGTAAACTTGACCTATTTGCTCTTGGCCTGTCAAACAAACCAACTCAACCATTAGAACCTCGAGCTCATGATTTTTAACCTTAAAACTTGCAAGAAAACACACTTTTAAATTTTCCAGCATTTTTAGATTTTATGCCCTGTATTCAGACAGCCATAACTTCTTCATTACTTATCCAAAAATAATGTAGTTTATATCAAACTCTTCTTTTTTGAACCCTCTAAAAATCATATGAAGACATGAAATTGAAACTCCAAACGGAGTTGTTCAGAAATACCTCGAAATCTACTTTCCTCAAAACAGACTTCTGCATTGTTTTGATTCGATTCCTGTTTGCACAACAAATGTAATCTGATATTTAAGACATCTTCTAGACATTTTCTACTCACGATTTCTTCACAAAAGTTGTAGGAAATTCAATAAGCGTTCGAATCATACAAATTAGAGCTTCTAACTCCAAGTGTGCAGATTAGAACAACCAAAACATCAGAGACTTCCCGGATTTGACAAAGATACTGCTTTTCGCCTTCCTCTTAACAAAACAGTAACATCAATTCATTTCCTTATGCACCTAAGAAACAGGTCTAATTCAGTCGCATAACTCAATTAAGAATAGCCATACACACAATTGGTTGTAAGGTAAATAAAAATGGAAGAGAATCTCCTTCAATCTCTTGCTAGAAGTTTTTCCCTTTTACCTAAAATTACAGGTTCAACTTCCAGCTTGGGTTCCTCAAATTTATCAACACAACCACCAAATGTTTTTTGATAAACCTCAAGGACAACATCTTAGCTTGGTTACCTCAAAATTTCAGCTTCTAATTCCTCCTCAAGAGCTCAAAAGAGACTGATCTCCTCATACTTTGTTCTGCTACCTGAGAAACTTGAACACCCTTCACTGCTTGCGCTTTTCTCTTTTGTCCTCTTGGTATTTTCTGCAAAGCCGACCAGTTTCGTATTCTACACTCAATTTATGAGATTTTTCCACAACAATCATCGAATTTGGTTCAGTAGATAGAGAGATATGATCGATTGAAGTTGGCCCATTTTCCAGCTTCTTGCTGTCTTAGTAAGAATTTGACACCACCTTCTTGCCAAGCTTAACTTCGAGCCTTAACCTCCTTTGGCCAGGTCCTACTTCAATATTTACATCTTAATCACCTTTTTAAAACAACAAAATAAGTGTGTAGATAAACCCTAAGCATTTAGCTAACTTATCCTAAGTTTGTGAGACATATGATCTTCCATTCAATACTTGATGCACCTAAAACTTCTCCAATTTGCTAATGATTTGAACTTACTTCAATACAACTTTTAATATGCTTATTTCAATGGTTTACCTATCCCCTTATGAAGTTTAGACACATTGTAGCTCCAAATTCAATAGATTCCCAAATTCGATCACGACATCGCTTAGTGCAACCTATACGATTTTGCATATTTCAAAACATCATGAACCGGCATGCAATGATAAAAGAGAATAGGGTTTAGGGCTTACAATTTACTACCCCCTTAAGAGGAATTTTCAGACTCGAAATTCAAAGACGAAAAGTTGTGGGTACTTTTCTTTCATTGTGTCTTCGCTTTCCCATGTTGCTTCCTCGACGCGTGATTTCTCCACAAGACCTTTACCGGTGGTATTGACTTGTTCCTAAGCACTGTTCTTTCCGATCCAAGACTTGTAGAGGTTCTTCCTCATATGATAGATTCTCCTTAAGTTGTATTGGTTCTACCTTGAGCACATGTGACGGATCGTAAATGTATTTCCTCAACATTGATACATGGAAAACATTATGTACCAGAGACAATTCTATTGGTAAAGCTAATCTGTAGTGATGGCCCTACACGTTCAGAATCTCGTAAGGCCCTATATATCTCTGCTCGATTTCCCTTCCTTCCAAACCGCAAAATACTCTTCCATGGGGATAGTCTCAGAAAACTTTGTCTCCGATTTGAATTCTAAATCTCTTCTTCGTTTGTCAGCGTAGCTCTTTTGTCTATCTTGTGCTGTCTTCAGTCTTTCCCTGATAAATCTAACATTCTCCGAGGTAACTTGGACCAACTCTGGCCCTATCAGCTTCCTTTCTCCTACCTCCCCCCAACAAATAGGGGTTCTACATTTTCTTCCATATAATGCTTCGATGCGGTGCCATTCCGATGCTAGAATGATAACTATTATTGTATGCAAACTCCATCAATGATAGGTGAGTCTCCCGACTTCCTTTATATTGCAAGACGCATGCTCAAGCATGTCTTCGAGGGTGCGAATGGTTCTTTACGAGTGACCATCGGTTTGTGGATGAAATGTCAGTACTAAAGTGCAACTTAGTTCCCAAGGCCTCTTGGAGACTCGGCCAGAACTTGGAAGTAAATCTCGAATCCCTATCCGACACAATAGATACTGGGGCTCCGTATTGGCTTACAATCCTGTCAACATATAATTTAGCAAGTTTATCCAGAGTAAAAGTTACCTTGACGGGTAAAAATCGAGCAGTCTTAGTCAATCTGTCTACTATCACCCAAATCCCGTCATAACCACTCGGTGTTCGGGGAAGTCCAAATAAGAAATCCATCGTTAAATGCTCCCACTTCCATTCAGGTATTGGGAGTGGATTTAGAAGCCCTCCTGGTTTCTTCCGTTCATGTTTCACCTGCTGACAAATTAGACATTTAGAGACATACTCTGCTATTTCTCGTTTCATTCCTGGCCACCAATAATGGTTCTTTAAGGTCCGATACATCTTTGTACCTCCCGGATGCATCGCGATAGGTGAACTATGTGCTTCTTCTAGTATCGCATTTCTCAAAGTTTCATCTTTAGATACATAAAATCTACCATACTTCATCAACGCTCCATCACGCCTTACTTCGTAATCGCGCTCTCCGATTCAAGTTCACCTCTTCTATCAATTTCTTCAGGGTAGGGTCTTTAGCTTGACTTGTGATAACATCATTAATTAAGGTAGGTCTTACCTGAAAATGAGCTAACAAGTTCCCTTTGTCACCAACATACACTTTTGCATTAGAACTCTTGAGTTCCTCAAATAGAGCCACTCTAATGACCTTTAAGTGAACCCTTACGTTGTTTCAACTTCCTACTCAAATTGCATCGGCTACAACATTAGCCTTCCCCGGGTTGTATTCGATCGTGCGGTCATAATCTTTTATCAATTCAAGCCACCGCCGTTGTCTCAAATTCAACTCTTCTGTTCAAGATGTATTTTAAACTTTTATGATGCGTGTAAATACAACACTTCTCACCAAACAGATAATGCCTCCAAATTTTTAAAGCTAACACAAGCTGCTGCGAGCTCCGGATCATGAGTAGGATAATTACATTCATGTTTTTTTAAGCGTCTTGAGGCATAAGCAATCACTTTCCCATCCTCGCATAAGTACACACCCAAGGCCACGATGTGAGGCATCACAAGAAACCTCAAACTCTTTTTCCCGTGGTGGGTAGAGTTAGTACTGGTCTTTGTGACAAGTCTCATTCTTTAACTCTTGAAAACTTTTTCCACACTTTTCACTCCACTCGAACTTCGTATTCTTCTTTGTCAAACCTGGTTAATGGAAGAGCTATCTTGAAAACCCTCGACAAAAGCGTCGATAGTATCTCGCAAGGCCCAAAAACTACGGACTTCCGTTATTGAAGTTGGTTGTTCCCACTTAACTATAGCTTCCGTCTTACGAGGATCCACTTGTACTCCATTTGCGATACTACGTGTCCCAAAAAAATACAACCTGTTCCAAACCAAAACTCACATTTACTAAATTTAGCATACAACTTCCGATCTCGTAATGTCTCGTAGCACTATTCGAGATGTTCTCGCATGCTTTTCTCCATTTTTCGAGTACACCAAGATGTCATCAATAAATACTATCACAAACCGATCAAGGTAAGGATGAAATACCCGATTCATGAGATCCATGAATGTCTTTGGGGCATTAGATAAACCGAATGGCATTACCAAGAATTCATAATGCCCATACCTTGTCCCGAAAAGTCATTTTTGGTACATCAATTATTGATCTTGGTGATGGTATCGATCGTAAATCAACTTTGGAAAACACCGAGGCACCCTTTAGTTGATCGAACAGTCATCTATGCTGGGGCAAAGGATATTTGTTACGTATTGTTACCTTATTCGGTTGTCGGTAATCAATACATAATCGTAATGTCCCATCCTTCTTTTTAACAAACAACACAGTGCTCCCCACGGAGATACACTTGGTCGAATATAACCCTTATCCACCAACTCCCGTGAATCGAGTTTTCAATTCCTTCAATTCCTTGGTGCCATCCTATACGGGGCTTGAGATATTGGCGCATTCCGGCATCGGTCTATGGTAAACTCCACTCTCTATCGTGTGGTAACCACGTTAGCTCTTTCCGGGAAGACATCTAAATACTCACTTACTACTGGAATGTCTTCTGTGTTTGATTTATTCCTTTGGTGCACAAACTACATATGCAAGATATGTTGTACAACCTTTCTTCAATAATTTCCCAGCTTTAATAGTTGATATCATACAAGTAGGCAATATCTTCCTATGTCCCTTAAACACAACCTCGGTCTTGCACCGATTTCCTCAACACAACTTCCTTCCTATGGTAGTCCATTAAGGCATGATACCTAGATAAGAAATCCATCCCCAAAATAACGTCGAACTCTTGGAGATCGAAGGGAATCAGTTCAGTTGTCATGGTCACACCATTCACTTCCACCATACAATTAGTATAAACACTACAAACTATCGACATATCACCAATAGGAGTATAAATACACACTCCTCGGATAAAGGTTCTAACTTCGCAACAATGCTAGCGGCAAACATTTTAGAGATAAAAGAATGTGTAGCTCCGGATCTAGTAATGCATGTGCAAAGTTTACTACTGAGATAGAAAGTGTACCCGTAACAACTTCTCGGTGCATCATCGCTCCTCTTTGTGTCATGGCGTAAATCTTCCCCTGTTGTCGGGGTCGACCCACTGCGCCTCTTTGCTTAGCACTACTAGTGCCTTCTCCTCCCGCTGCCCCAGTATTTTGCTGCTGGTTCACAGTATGCGATGTAGTTCTCTGTCCCACCATGCCTTCTCGCATTAATTGGGGGCATTCCCTTTTGAAGTGACCACCTTGCCCACAGTTGAAACATACATTTCCGCTACTCAAACATCGACCCCAATGATACTTTCCACAAGTCTTTGCACAAAGGTTTCCTTCTTGAACTAGCTACCGACTCACTCTCAGGTTGCCTCATGACGGAGTCCCTTGTCGATCCTATCGAGAAAACTTGATCCTCGCCGCTCTGTCTTTCCCCACGCCCACCTGTACCAGTCCTTGGAGTAGTTTGCCCACCACAATGGGGTTTAAAGCTTCCTTTTCCAGAGATACCTAGAGTGAATCTCCTATTATCTCCTCGTTGGAATCGGTCTCGTGGTAAACCAACAGAATAAGTGGTATGACCACCACCTACAGCTCCTTTTCCCATTCTGTCATCTACTAGGTTTCGCTCTACTCGTAATGCCGTCTCCACAAGCTTGGAGAACTCAACCCACTCAGAACTTGCTGTCACAGGTGTTCGGATCTCTGCTCGTAAACCATCCTCGAACCTCTTGCATCGATCTATCTCGCTTGCAACAATAGTGCTAGCATACTTTGATAACTCTGTGAACTTCTTCTCATATTCAATTATAGTCATCGACCCCTGAACGAGTCCTAGAAACTCGTTCCACTTCGCATCACGATATGAGCTCGGGTAATACTTATCTTCAAAGGCCTTTGAAACTCTTTCCGGCTCCAAGCATCCCTTTTCTCGCTCTCGTTATCTTCCACCAATCATCCGCTCTCCTTTCTCGAGTAAGAATCTTTTGCTAAATCGACCTTCCTGTCTTCGTGGCATCGCATGACCCTAAAGCACTTCTCAATCAGATTTAACCAAACCTCGGCATCAGTGGGGATCATCGTGCCTTCAAATGTTGTTGCACCTAAGGCTTTTCAGTCTTTCAATGCCATACTTCTTTTCGGATGCGCTTGTCTTGACCTAACACTTTCAAACTAATCTTTGAGTTATCCTCGTAAAGATCTGTTTCCTCCATATTCACCTCTTGCCGAGGATGACTAGACTCTCCCTCTGATACCTCTCTTCCTCTATCACCAGTAGCTTCTTGAGTTCCAGTCTCCACTTGCCTGCCTCGTTTCCCACCTCGAGCCATGGTCCTAAATTATACAATCTTATTAAAATAAGTAAGACAACAAGCTCCTAATTTAATGCATGAACCTAGTTCCCTTCCCAAAACCTTTTGCTCGATACAAGTTGTCACACCCCGTCCCACTTACTTGCCTAACCTAGGAAGAGATGCAAAGAGAAAGATAACAAAACCTCTTGTTGGCTTTCCTTGACTAACCCAAGACTTAACTTAAAATAGACGTAATACATCATGTTTGAATAAGCAAAGTTAAGCACTGATATATACTTATATATGAAACACATTCACTTCCTTTACTATGTTCTTTAGATAGTCATAAAGTTTCCAAGTTTATTACAACCCATCTAATATGTTCTCACTACAAACCATATACAAAGAAAGTGTATATACCAGGAGCTAAATGGCGTGGTGGCAAATAGGTCTTGTGAAGGCTAAGCACTGGAAACTCGTCGCACACGGGAAGAGTAGACATAAAGAAAACGTGAGCTAGGAAGCTCGGTGAGTGTCTATTATAAGCTCAAAGGTGAAGCATAATAATGGCAGATTATAAGTAGAAAATAACTTAACATAAACAAACCATGCTTCCAATTTTATGAGTTTAAGTCACCACTTATGCATAGCACATAACTCATAATGTAGTATTATATTGAGTGTAGATAGATCAATAATGTAGAAGCTCATAACAATAAAACACATAGCATGATACAACTTTTGAACCATAGAGGTGGTAGAGTTACATTTGTACCAATAAGGTTCATACCTCTCTCACGTGCACGTGGAATACCTTTGGCCCTTTGGTTTTCCCTAATACCTTCTCTATGTCCTTCAGTATTAAGGTAAGACCATTTACTACCCGAATACCTTCTCATTGTCCTTCAAAGATCGGAAATTATGATTCATTCCCCCCTAAGTACCTTCTCGAATGTCCTTCAGTATTAGGGGTTAACCAAGATCAAGGGCATAACTTGTTTACCATGGAAATCATGTCTTTATAACACATACAACAATTTCATGACAATTTCATATTATCATCTAAACATGTTCCCAAGTGGATTTACACAAAACATTCACTAAAGGAAAGCATACTTTCATAATTTAGTTTCCATACTTGGATTTATAGTTACAACTAATTCAAAGCATGCTTAGGTTCCATCATGAACTTTATGTTAGGAACTCCATGAAGCTATACATAATTAGTTCAAACAAGATTCAATGATCAACAATTATGTTTTTTACCAAGCATAGTTCTAAGATAGAGTCACTCACAGTATTAGAATTAGAACCTTGGCTTGTAAACTTGACCTATTTGCTCTTGGCCTGTCAAACAAACCAACTCAACCATTAGAACCTCGAGCTCATGATTTTTAACCTTAAAACTTGCAAGAAAACACACTTTTAAATTTTCCAGCATTTTCAGATTTTATGCCCTGTATTCAGACAGCCATAACTTCTTCATTACTTATCCAAAAATAATGTAGTTTATATAAAACTCTTCCTTTTTGAACCCTCTAAAAATCATATGAAGACATGAAATTGAAATTCCAAACGGAGTTGTTCAGAAATACCTCGAAATCTACTTTCCTCAAAACAGACTTCTGCTGTTTTCAGATTCGGATTCCTTGCTGCACAACAAATGTAATCTGATATTTAAGACATCTTCTAGACATTTTCTACTCACGATTTCTTCACAAAAGTTGTAGGAAATTCAATAAGCTTTCGAATCATACAAATTAGAGCTTCTAACTCCAAGTGTGCAGATTAGAACAACCAAAACATCAGAGACTTCCCGGATTTGACAGCATACTTCTGTTTTCTGCCTTCCTCTTAACAAAACAGTAACATCAATTCCTTTCCTTATGCACCTAAGAAACAGGTCTAATTCAGTCGCATAACTCAATTAAGAATAGCCATACACACAATTGGTTGTAAGGTAAATAAAAATGGAAGAGAATCTCCTTCAATCTCTTGCTAGAAGTTTTTCCCTTTTACCTAAAATTACAGGTTCAACTTCCAGCTTGGGTTCCTCAAATTTATCAACACAACCACCAAATGTTTTTTGATAAACCTCAAGGACAACATCTTAGCTTGGTTACCTCAAAATTTCAGCTTCTAATTCCTCCTCAAGAGCTCAAAAGAGACTGATCTCCTCATACTGTTCTGCTACCCGAGAAACTTGAACACCCTTCACTGTTCTGCACTTTTCTCTTTTGTCCTCTTGGTATTTTCTGCAAAGCCGACCAGTTTCGTATTCTACACTCAATTTATGAGATTTTTCCACAACAATCATCGAATTTGGTTCAGTAGATAGAGAGATATGATCGATTGAAGTTGGCCCATTTTCAGTGCGCTTTGTCTTAGTAAGAATTTGACACCACCTTCTTGCCAAGCTTAACTTCGAGCCTTCACCTCCTTTGGCCAGCTCCTACTTCAGTATTTACATCTTAATCACCTTTTTAAAACAACAAAATAAGTGTGTAGATAAACCCTAAGCATTTAGCTAACTTATCCTATGTTTGTGAGACATATGATCTTCCATTCAATACTTGATGCACCTAAAACTTCTCCAATTTTCTAATGATTTGAACTTACTTCAATGCAACTTTTAATATGCTTATTTCAATGGTTTACCTATCCCCTTATGAAGTTTAGACACATTATAGCTCCAAATTCAATAGATTCCCAAATTCGATCACGACATCGTTTAGTGCAACCTATATGATTTTGCATATTTCAAAACATCATGAACCAGTGCGCAATGATAAAAGAGAATAGGGTTTAGGGCTTACACCTTTGCTGAAGCAAATGTTGCTGCACACATCCATGAAGAAGCCCTTTTGCTGAAGCAAAGTGTAGTTGTACTTGTCGGTAGGCTGCTATTTGCTGAAGCAATTGGATGAGAGAAGAAGAAATCACGAGAGGAGGCATTGCCAAGAAAAACGTGGAGTAGAGGGTTGGCCATCTGCTGGAATCAACCTACATTTGCTGAAGCAAAATCGAGAGTAGGGGTTTGTCCACTGCTTTGTGATTTGCCCATCTTTCTTTGAAGCAAAAAATCAAAACAACGATGCGATTCGATTTTCAAAGACATTGTTCGCCAAGTTTGCGATTTCTGTCTATCCAACCGTTGGATTTTGCTACAATTTTGTCAGCCTATTAAGGACTCATAGAGCTCCGTTTTCAACGGTTGGATCGTCGTTTGGAAGTTTGCAGTGTCAGATATCGCTGTCACATTGGGCGTCCACTGCAGTTCAAATTTTCACAGACGACACTCACAAAGTTGTCGTTTGCTGGAGTTTGAACCGTTAGATTGTGCTGAAACTGTGTCAGCCTGTTGGGGACTCATAGAGCAAAGTTCTCAACGGTTGGATCATCATTCGGGCCTCCGGTTCATCAGATATTGCTATCGGACAGAACCTAAAGAACACTGAAACCTGTTGCTATTGCTTGCTGCCTTCGGTGGGATCTTTGGCGTTTTGCTGAAGCAAAACATATGTCAATTGCCTCGTATAAACTACTCCTATTCCCTAATTATTTTGGCTTATTGTTACTCCAATTTTGATCGTTTATTGTGCTATTTTTACTCATTGTTTTAGGCTAAATTCATGACTGTTTTTGGGCTTAATTTGTGATTAATTTCAGTTGTCTTGTGATATTGTTACAACACATATTTGAATTTATTAAACAACACAAGCATGCATAAATTAGAGATTTGTGAGTTGATTTACATGAACTAATTTGTCTTAGGCAAGGGTTAGGTTGTTTTAATGTAATTTTGAATTAAATTTATGGTTGATGCCATTAATTGAATTTATGAAATTTTATTAAATTTAACGTTGCATGAGAATTAAAATTGGCCTTTTTAACTTCTCTATAATTCATAAACTTGAGAAACCTAATGAATTAGAAAACTAAAATTTCATTCTAGGATTATTGAGTTGATTAGGGATAATTAACCCACAATCATGGGCATAATTTAGATCACAATTGGGAAATTGTAGATTTTAAAACTTAGTGATTTTGGAAAGAATCATTTGAATGCATGTGAAGGTAAATTTAAGGCATCACTCAAAATTTATTCCAATGGAACATTAGGACTCTAACCTAACCCGAGCCTATTTTTCTTTACAAATCTCATCTCTTGCATCTGCCCTCTTGTTTGCATTCTCCTCTCCCCGCATTTAAATTCAGTTATTTTCTTTTGTCTTATCTTATCTTTCTTACTTATTAATTAATTTATTTACAACAATAATTTGCACACTCATGCATTGCACTAAAATAAGGAAAATTTGCTAGGACACTCACTAATTTAGGTTTAACTAGTCCTCGTGGGATCGATACTTTTAACTTATCACTTGCTGCTCTCGACCGTGTATACTTGCACGTCGTAAAAGTGTAGGGGTTTTATTCTAATTTGCATTTGTTTAGGGCACCCGATATTTTCGCATCAGAGACTCTCTAAGAATGGACTTCTAAACAAGTTAGAAGATGATTCTTTACCCCCTTGCGAGTCTTGCTTGGAAGGTAAAATGACCAAGCGACCTTTTACTGGAAAAGGTTACAGAGCCATTAAGCCCTTAGAACTTGTACATTCGGATCTTTGTGGTTTAAAGCTTGAGGTAGGTAGGAATATTTCATCTCTTTCATAAATGATTATTCGAGGTATGATTATCTATATCTAATGCATCACAAGTCTGAGGCTCTTGAAAAGTTCAAAGAGTATAAGCCTGAAGTAGAGAATGTATTAGGGAAAACCATTAAAACACTTCGATCCGATCGAGGTGGAGAGTATATGGATATGAGATTCAAGGACTATATGATAGAACATGGAATTAAATCTCAACTCTCAGCACCTAATACACCATAGCAAAATGGTGTGTCAGAAAGGAGAAATAGAACCTTGATGGACATGGTTCGTTCTATGATGAGCTATGCTCAATTGCCTGCCTCGTTTTTGGGATACGCAGTTGAGTCTACAGTTCAAATTTGTTGGTTATCTCGAAGAAACGAGAGGTGGTCTTTTCTACGACCCACAAGAAAACAAGGTGATTGTGTCAACAAATGCCACGTTCTTGGAGGAAGATCACATGAGGAACCACAAACCGTGTAGTAAATTAGTACTAAATGAAGCTACAGATGAACCAACAAGAGTTGTTGATCAAGTGGACCTTCATCAAGAGTTGATGGAAGAGAGGCGGCACCTCAAGTCGATCTCGTCCTTCTCAATCGTTGGGAATGCCTCGACGCAGTGGGAGGGTTGTTTCCCAACTTGACCGCTACTTGGGTTTAGCTGAAACTCAAGTTGTCATACCAGATGACGGCGTAGAAGATCCATTGTCTTATAAACAGACGATGAATGACGTAGACAAGGACAAGTGGATCAAAGCCATGGACCTTGAAATGGAGTCAATGGACTTCAATTCCGTATGGGAACTTGTAGACCAACCTGAAGGGGTTAGACCCATAGGGTGTAAATGGATCTATAAGAGAAAGAGAGATGCAGCTGGAAAGGTACAGACCTTTAAGGCTAGACTTGTAGCAAAGGGTTTCACCCAAAGGGAAGGAGTTGAATATGAAGAAACGTTTTCCCCTGTTGCTATGCTAAATTCTATTAGGATACTCTTGTCCTTAGCCACGTTTTATGATTATGAAATTTGACAAACGGACGTCAAGACTGCCTTTTTGAATGGTAATCTTGACGAAGCATCTATATGTCTCAGCCCAAAGGGTTCATAGCCCAAGGTCAGTAGCAAAAAGTTTGCAAGCTCAATCAATCCATTTATGGGTTGAAACAAGCGTCAAGATCTTGGAATATAAGATTTGATACTGCGATCAGGTCTTACGGGTTTGACTAAAACGTTGATGAGCCATGTGTTTACAAGAGGATCATCAACGACAAAGTAGCTTTGTTGGTACTTTATGTGGATGATATCCTACCCATTGGGAATGATGTAGGATACCTTACTGACATAAAGATTTGGCTGGCGACCCAATTCCAAATGAAAGATTTGGGAGAGACGCAATATGTTCTTGGGATTCAGATCTTCAGGAATCGCAAGAACTGAACGCTAGCACTGTCTTAAGCGTCTTATATCGACAAAAGTTTTATCTCTTGTAATTAACGGGGTATATGGATTCCCTAGTTTATTGTATTTCTATCTCTTGTAACCACTGTTTTAGATTATGATGTACCCCACTAGAGTTTTAGTTCAAGTGGGAGTTTGTTGGGATTTGTGCCCTAAAACTCGTAGTTTGTAATTATGTTTTAATTAATGTAATAAAGTGTTATTATTTCAATAAAGAGTTATTGTACGTTATCTACGAGTTTGCCTTTATTTAAACCCTAAATCCAATAAACTAAACATCCACGGTTGTTATATGAATCTTTAACTGAATGTAGTGTACATATAATGGATCTCGGTTCGAGATACAGCCTAAAGGGTCTATAGTTAGGGGATAAGGTTTGGGTACCTTACCCTGGTAAAACTATGGATGTGCCCATTTTGTATTTGATACAAACACTGTGATCCAAATGTGTTCGTGTAGATGACATGTGAGTGGGGATATTCTACGTAATGATATTACATAAGACCGGACCACGAAATAGTAATCTCTAGCTTTAACTCCGTTGACTAGTTAGGTTTCTATTTCACTAGGATGACCTAAGCAACTTGATCTCAATCCTGAGCAGGTTACGAACTCCTGTTCGCGAGGGATTGTCTTTTGACTAGTATGGGTGAGAGTGGCCGAATTCGCCGACTCAATATGCCTACCTTCTTGGGGACAAGACCGAGTGAGCGGCTGGGAACTTAACTTAGCAAGATGGAATTCACTCCTTCCCGTTTACTAGGGTAAGTAGAGGAATGTTCCCTTAAGTGGTGTCTCCGGGTCTTGAACAATGGGCCCAACGCTCTCATTGGCCCAAGAGGGACTCTGTTTGTTTGTAGGACCACAAACAAATTGTTCATTAGAGGAGCACTGGTACTTAAGGCATAAGATGTAACCTAGGGGTAAAACGGTAATTTGACCCAGCTGGTGTTACGAACATTCGTGAAGGATTGACTTGCTGTTATTGGTCAATATCCATGGGCACAGAAATATATCTGCAGTGAAAAGAGTGCAGCTGTGGAACTTTAGTGGAGTGTTTCTGCAGTTAACGAATGTTGATTGGGAGGTTAATGAGATTAACCGAGCAATCTCGTATCGTTGGAGCTTCTGATATGTAGGTCCATTAGGTCCACCTTCTAGCTCGTAAAGGGTTCTTAGATCTTTTGAATTGAAATGTTCAATTTCATAAGGGAATGTATTTAATGTATTTAGATACGATATAATATATAGTCTTGGAACTATATATTATAAATTTAATGTGAATATGATTGATATTAAATTATATGAGAGAATTGAATATTTGAAAGAGTTCAAATATTATATTAAATGTGAATGTGATTCACATTTGAAAACTATAGGTTAAAATTTAATGTGCCCCGGATGTATATTAAAACTATAAGTTAAAGGGGTAATATGATTAAATGAGATTTAATCCAAATTAAATATATGATATTTAATTTGTATTATTTAAATATGATTTAAATTAATGACTAAACTTGATTTAATTATTATTTTATTATTATTATTATTTTAATAATAAAATAAGGAAACGTGTCATCCAGACACGTTCCCACTACCCCCCTTCTTTCCATATCACAATTTAACAGGGAGAAGAGGGTTGATGTTCAATTGATCGATTCTTGTTGTTTTTGCAATTGGAGAATTGCTGTGAAAATTCTCTCTCACTCTCAAATTTCCAAACTTCTTTCAAAAGTTGGAATCTTTCCCACCAAGGAGAATCTAAGCATTCAGAGGATAAAGGGTTTACTCTTTTGGTTGTGTTCCTGTTGGAGAAAAACAGAGAACTTTTGAAGTTCCTGAGTTGTTGAACATTGGAGTAGGGAGTTGCTGTTCTGTGAAACTATAAAGGTAATAATCCATTTCTCTTCTAAATTTAATAGTTAAATTTAGGTATGTTTGCATGTATATCTCCATGTTTTTAATTAGATTAAAAGCATGCTTGTTCTGCATTTTTGTCAATGTATCGATTTTTTATTCAACCTAAACAATCAAGCAAATTAGGATCCCAAACCACGTTTCCGCTGCTCAAGGAGATCAGATCTCCATCATAAAGTCGTTTAGTTCGATTTTAAGATAAGAATTCCGCTGCTCAAGGAGATCAGATCTCCATCATCTCTTCACTAGTGTCATCCCTATTATCCTCACACCTTGGAATAGATTGTGGGATCTTAGATTGAGTGAATTTGGAAGAAGAAGAGGGAGAACTCGAAAATAGAGAGCTTATGAGTTGTATGCATTCTACTTATTTTGTGTTGATCATTGGCAAGCCATGAACAAGCTTCACAAAGCTTGCCGAGAGTGACAACACAAAAGTAGGAAGATTAATCACCAAATAGATGCCCAATTTTGGTGAATTTTGAGAATGACTAGGATGGGCAAGTTGGAGAGTTGAAATTCAAGATAAAACTTGAATTTCTCTTTTATTTTAATTCAAAATTAATATAAAATTAATTTTAACTTAAAATAAATTTATTAATTAATTTTAATTTAATATCAAATATTAAATTAAACAATTTGACCAATCCCGATCTCAAAATCGATTTTTCGTACATGAATCCCTAATCATGTTTTAAACCGAACCAATGTTTAAATCAAATTTAAATATGTCCATCTCTTCTTTATCATAGATTAATTCATGATTAAGCTATGACACGTTAAATATATCGCATATAGTTAACGCTTTCTCCCAAAATAAAATTTGAACAATTCAAATTCTTTTCTATCAAATTGTTACAAGGCTTAGACCGAGCTAGTAAAGGGGACCTAATGGACCTACAGATCATGATCTCAACGATACAAGATTAACCAACCAAACTGTTTAGCCTAACTAATCAACAGTTGTTAACCACCAGGTCACTTCACTAAAGGCCAGTGATTGCACTCTCTGATAGGATCAAATCCCACAACGGAAGCGAATTTAATCGCGTGTTCTTGAAATTCCTTACATAGATCTAATATGAAACAATAAACTACGTAGATTAAGCATAGATTAAGAGAATTGGACAACATATTACCTTTGTAGAACGAAATCTCCATGCTCCTTTGCTCCTCACGATCTCACGTTCTCAACGATCTTGAACACACTACTAGATCTTCTCCGTTGTATCTCTTGGAGAGGGAGGATGGTGGGAATCCTATTGGAACTAGGAGAACATCAGAGGAATGTGAAACCTTTTTTCACAATGTAAGAGCACTAGGTTTCTTTTGTGATTGCCTCTTAGAATGCTTTGTCCAAAATGTGCATCTTATGAACATATATTTATAGGAAAATAGGATGAAAATTACAATCTTATCCATATAGTGCTCTTATTATGTATTTGCAAATCATATTTGCATATTTATATAATTATATTGTATCTCTCATTTTAGTATATTTTGAATCAAATTCTCATTAACCTATATTATATCAATTATATCACATATAATTGTGATAACATGCAAATATGCTATCTTATTTCTATATTTTAGCTAGTTTTTATACTTAAAACATAAACTTTCATGGCATTTTATGGTTAATTTTAGGAAACTGAGTTTGAGAAGCAAGAATTGAGTGTTTTGAGGTTATTTTGGTATAATTTGGAACATGTGTATGCTTCATTGAAGACCCAAGAAAACTCTAGATGTATTTTGAGTATAAAAATATACTGAGAGATTCTACATCGAATAACGATTCCAACGCATCAAATTGGAGGTCATTTGGACACCCGAGCGAAAAGATATGACAAAAATGGTCGCAGTGCGCTGGCTGGCAGCAAGCACAGCGTTGCAACGCCATGACCAGCGTTGCAACGCCATGCCGAATGTCCCTATAAATATAACATGTTGTTTTCATTCCAAGGAGAGCCGAATTTGGTAGTTTTTACCCCTAATTTCGAAACACACTTTGTAAGAAGAGAGAAAAGAGCGTTTTTGGGAGCCATAACATTTGTGGAGGTTCGAGATCAACGACGGGAGCTCGGAGACGAAGGACCGACATCGACACCTAAGTTTAATTTCCTTTTCTTTCAATTTGTAATAGCGTTCTAAGACGTTTTCTACTTGTTTAGTTTGATTTTCATGTGATTTAGAGTAACTAAACATTGTAGTTAGGATTTGATTTGCTTGTTATGACTTTATTACTATGTATTGAAGCATGTTTTGTCTTTATTTTTGGCAATTTGTTCGTTACTTCTTAATTTGTTGATTTATGTAGACTCGAGAGATAAAGATTAAATTAGATCAAAGTTGCCAAAACCTTGATAAATCTGGCATGAGAATGACTTGGAATTCTTAAGGAAACACATAAAGAAGTTGCTTAATGCCGTGCATGCTTAGATTTTATATGGAGACTATAGGATTTATTGTATGTGCGAGGCTCTTGAGAGATCGAGAGACTTTCTTGAGTAATTTACTTCTTGTTTATAAATTCATCTCATTGGTTCAATGCATGTGTTAGTTAGATCATTAACTTGTATAATCACTTCCTTAAAATCTATCAATTCGTGTCTCCACATGTTTGTTTGTTTGTTTGTATTTACTTCAACCAACTATCCATGTTATGTTTCTTTAACTAAAATTGAGAATTAGTACCTTAGTAATTAATTAATCTAGAAACCCATTCCCGAGGACGATACTTGGACTCATAAATCACTATACTATAACTTGACTCGTACACTGCGGTATTGCAATATCATATAAATATCACGCAACAAATTGATATATCTCCTCAAATGTGAAATTGAATACTTCAACTTCATTCCAAACTTTATACCCTCAATATTTCCATGTTGAGCCAACGGAGGGACCTAATGGACCTACAGATCATGAGCTCCAATGATACAAGATTAACTAATCAAACTCTTTGATCTAATTAACCAACATTCATTAACTACGAGTCACTCCACTGTAGACTCATAGTTGCACTCTCCTCACTGTAGACTGTGTTGTATCCATTGATATAATCATTACCCATGAGTTGACCCTTCAAAGGTTGTTCGTAATCACAGCTGGGTTAAATTACCGTTTTACCCCTATGATTACCTCTTGCTCCTTAAGCACTACTGATCCCCTAATGAACAACAAGTCTATGGTCCTACCATAAACTTAATCCCTCTTAGGTCAGTAAGAGGGTGGGACCCCATTGTTCAAGACCTGGATACAGTTCTTAAGACAACAACCTATCTGATTCCCTGATTTAGGAATGAGTGAATTCCATCTTGCAAAGTTAAGTTCCAAGCTACCTACAAGGTTCCGTCCTTCAGAAGCTAGGCATATTAAGTCGGCTACAGGTCACACTCACCCATATTAGTCTAAGGGCAAACCCCTATAAGCAAGAGTTCGTAACTTGCTCAGGATTTAGGTCAAGTCACTAATGATCATTTATAAATTATTAGACCTATCTTGTTAACAGTGTTGTACTAGTAGGTTAATAATTTTAGGTCTAGTCTTGTATAATCTCATTATACATGATGCCCTCACTCGCATGTCTACCTCATGAACGAGGTGGATTACCTCGTTTGTATTAAATACAAAGCGGGCCATATTCATGGTTTTACCAGTATAAGGTTCTCAACCATATGCATATACCATAGACCATTTAGGTTATACTTGAACAACTTTATCCAACTTATGTCCACTACAGAATTGTTCAAGAATATATCATAAACTTGGAACTTAGTTTATTGGATTTAGGTTTATGCGCGAGAATATAATAAATAGCTCTTTATTTATTTGAATGCGATTTTTACAAAATTACACTTGTTTAGGGCATAAACCCCAACAATCTCCCACTTGACCTAGAGATAGTGGAGTACATAATAAACATAAATACAATAAACTAGGGCACTTGAATAGACTTTGTACAACATGTTGGGATTTGTGCTATAAAACTCGTAGTTTGTAAATAATGTTCTAATTAATGTAATAAAGAGTTATTATTATTGATGGAGATCGGATCTCCTTGAGCAGCAAAAACGAATTTGGAATCGTAATATGCAAGTTTTTTTTGCTTGAAATGCAAAAACCTATACATTGATAACACACAACAAACAATCAAATTCTAATCTTAATTAGACATGGATAATTGCATACAAACATATTAAGTTTAACAATTAAACTAAAACAAGAAGAAGTGTTACCTTTGTAGTTTAAATTTCCAACACAGCAACTCCTTGCTCCAAAAGAAATCAGCAATGCAGCAACACAGGAACTTCCAAACTTCTCTGTTTTTCCCAACAGAACACCACCAACAGTGAGCACCTTCTATATCTCTGAGTTCTTACACCTCCCTAGGTGGGTAGGGTTCCAACAATTGGAAGAGTTGGGAATTTGAGAGATTGAGAGAGAGAGAGAGAATTCTTTGTCTAACCATGCAAGCACAGAATGATCGATCGATCTATTCCCCTTCTCCACGGGAGAAGAAGAACAAATTGTCAGGGGTAACTCCACACTCCCTATCGATAAGGGAATGGAGAGTGATGGGAACGTGTCATCGTGACACGTTCCCAATTAATTAATTAATTCAAAATTAACTAATTAATTTAATTAAATCATGTTTAATTAAATAACTTATTATAAATAATAATTAAATCACATTTAATCATTTTACCCCTTAACCTATAGTTTTAATGTACATCTCATGCACATTAAAATTTAATCTATAGTTTTCAAATATGAATCATATTCACATTTGAACTTAACATTTGAACTCTTTCAATTATTTAATTCTCTCATAAAATTTAATATGAATCATATTCACATTAAATTTATAATATATAGTTCCAAAAGTATATATTATATCATATCAATATACATTAAGTTTATTCGCTTATGAATTTGAACATTTCAAATTCAAATGATGTAAGAACCCTTTACGAGCTAGAAGGTGGTCCTAATGGACCTACAGATAAGAAGCTCGAACAATACGAGATTGCTCAGTTAATCTCATTAACCTCCCAATCAACATTCGTTAACTGCGCATTCAACATTCGTTAACTGCGGGAACACTCCACTAAAGTCCTGCAACTGCACTCTTCTCACTGCAGATATATTTTTGTGTCCAGGGATATTGACCAATAACAACAAGTCAATCCTTCACGAATGTTCGTAACACCAGCTAGGTCAAATTACCATTTTACCCCTAGGTTACATATTGTGCCTTAAGTACCAGTGCTCCTCTGATGAACTATTTGTTTCTGCTCCTACCAACAAACAAAGTCCCTCTCGGGCCAATGAGAGGGTCTGGCCCTTTGTTCAAGTCCCAGACACAACACTTAAGGGAGCATTCCTCTACTTACCCTAGTAGGCGGGAATGAGTGAATTCCATCTTGCCAAGTTAAGTTCCCAGCCGCTCACTCGGTCCTGTCCCCAAGAAGGTAGGCATATTGAGTCATTTAATCCGCCACTCTCACCCATACTAGTCAAAGGACAGTCCCTCATGAACAGGAGTTAAGTAACCTGCTTAGGATTGAGATAAAATTGCCTAGGTCATCCTAGTGAAATAGAAACCTAACTAGTCAACGGAGTTACAGCTAGAGGTTACTATTTCGTGGTCCGGTCTTATGTAATCTCATTACATAGGATATCTCCACTCACATGTCATCTACACGAACACGTTAGGATCATAGTGTTTGTATCAAATACAAAGTGGGCCACATCCATAGTTTTACTAGGGTAAGGTACCCAAACCTTGTCCCCTAACTATAGACCATTTAGGTTGTATCTCGAACCGAGATCCTTTATATGTACACTACATTTAGTTAAAGATTCATATAACAACCTTAGATGTTTAGTTTATTGGATTTAGGGTTTAAAAAAAGGCAAACTCGTAGATAACGAACAATAACTCTTTATTGAAATAATCACTTTATTACATTAATTAGAACATAATTAGAAACTATGAGTTTTAGGGCACAAACCCCAACAAACTCCCACTTGCACTAAAACTCTAGTGGGGTACTTCATAATCTAAAACAGTGGTTACAAAGAGATAGAAATACAATAAACTAAGGCATCCATATACCCCATTACACATCTCGCACTCGCCCTAAATTAACTTTTGTACATATCTCGTAGACCAAGGCTTCCCAGATGACCCTCAAACACTTTAGCTATGAGAGTCTTTGTAAACGGATCATCAATATTGTGCTCCAAAGTGATCTTTGTGACTTTATCTCCTCGTTGCACTATTTCTCGTATCAAGTGATACTTCCTTTTGATGTGCTTGCCTCGCTTATGGCTGTGAGGTTCCTTAGAACTGGCTACCGCACCACTGTTGTCACAGTATAAGGTGATGGGAAATTCTATATTTGGAACGACTTCGAAATCAGTAGGAATTTACTTAGCCAAACATCCTCCTTAGCTGCTTCACAAGCAGCGACATACTCAACCTCCATCGTGGAGTCAGCGATTCATCCTTGCTTGATGCTTCGCCATACTATAGCTCCCTCGTTAAGGGTGAAAACTGATCCCGATGTGGATTTCCGAGAATCCTTATCGGTCTGAAAATTAGAATTAGTGTATCCAGTAAGGATCAAATCCTTAGTCCCATACACAAGCGTATAGTTCCTCGTTCTCCTAAGATACTTAAGGATATTTTGAACTGCTGTCTAGTGGTCTAATCCTGGATTGGACTGGTACCTACTGACTATTCCCACTTCATAACAAATGGCTGGCCTCGTGCACAACATAACATACATTAAGCTACCTATTGAAGAGGCATAGGGAATGCGTCTCATATCCTCAATCTCTTGAGGTGTCTTAGGACACTGTTCCTTAGACAGCTGAACTCCATGCCTGCAGGCCAACAAACCCCTCTTGGAATTCTGCATCGAATATCGGGACTACATTTTGTCGATATAAGACGCTTGAGACATTGCTAGCGTTCTGTTCTTGCGATTTCTAAAAAACTGAATCCCAAGAACATATTGCGCCTCTCCCAAATCTTTCATTTGGAATTGGGTCGCCAGCCAATTCTTTATGTCAGTTAGGTATCCTACATCATTCCCAATGAGTAGGATATCATTCACATAAAGGACTAAGAAAGTTACTTTGTCGTTGATGATCCCCTTGTAAACACAAGGCTCATCAACGTTTTGGTCAAAGCCATAAGACTTGATCGAAGTATCAAATCTTATATTCCAAGATCTGGATGCTTGTTTCAACCCATAAATGGATCGATTGAGGTTGCAAACTTTTTGCCCCGACCTTGGGTTATGAAGCCTTCGGGCTGAGACATATAGATGCTCTCGTCAAGATTACCATTCAAAAAGGCAGTCTTGACGTCCATTTGCAAAATTTCATATTCACAAAACGCGACTATGGACAAGAGTATCCTTATAGATTTTAGCATAGTAACAGGGGAAAAAGTTTCTTCATAATCAACTCCTTCCCTTTGGGTAAAACCCTTTGCTACCAGTCTAGCCTTAAAGGTATGTACCTTTTCAACTGCATCTCTTTTCCTCTTATAGATCCATTTACACCCTATGGGTCTAACCCCTTCAGGTTTGTCTACAAGTTCCCATACTGAATTGAAGTCCATTGACTCCATTTCAAGGTCCATGGCTTTGATCCATTGGTCCTTATCTACGTCATTCATTGACTGTTTATGAGGCAATGGATCTTCTACGCCGTCATCAGGTATGACAACTTGAGTTTCAGCTAAACACAAGTAGCGGTAAGGTTAGGAAACAAGCCTCCACTCCGTCGAGGCATTTCTAACGATTGAGAAGGATGGGGCTGACTTGAGGTGTTGGCTCCTCCATCAAGTCTTGATGAAGGTCCAGCTTGATCAACAACTCTTGTTGGTTCATCTGTAGATTCATTTAGTACTAATTTACTACGCGGTTTGTGGTTCCTCATGTGATCTTCCACAAAGAACGTGGCGTTTGTCGATACAATCACCTTGTTTTTTTGTCGGTCGTAGAAAAGACCACCTCTCGTTTCTTTGGGATAGCCAACAAATTGACACAATCTTGAACGAGGTTCCAGTTTCTTTGGGTTTGTCACTAGTACGTGTGTCGGACAACCCCAAATCCTTAAGTCTTGTAAACTAGGTTTACGCCCCTTCCACAATTCAAAACGTGTTTCTGAAACACTCTTTGATGGAACAGTATTCAAGATTTGTACTGCAGTCTCTACTGCGTATCCCCAAAACGAGGCAGGCAATTGAGCATAGCTCATCATAGAATGAACCATGTCCAACAAGGTTCTATTTCTCCTTTCTGACACACAATTTTATTGTGGTGTATTAGGTGCTGAGAGTTGAGATTTAATTCCATGTTCTATCATATAGTCCTGGAATCTCAAATCCATATACTCTCCACCTCGATCAGATCAAAGTGTTTTAATGGTTTTCCCTAATGCATTCTCTACTTCAGCCTTATACTCTTTGAACTTTTCAAGAACCTCAGACTTGTGATGCATTAGATATAGATAACCATACCTTGAATAATCATCTATGAAAGAGATGAAATATTCACCGGACCACAAAGATCCGAATGTACAAGTTCTAAGGGCTCTATGGCTCTGTAACCTTTTCCAGTAAAAGGTCGCTTGGTCATTTTACCTTCCAAGTAAGATTCGCAAGGAGATAAAAAATCATCTTCTAACTTATTTAGAAGTCCATTCTAAGAAAGTCTCTCAATCCGGTTGAGATTAATATGACCAAGTCTAAGATGCAATAAATAGATATGATTATTTGGAGAAATTCTCTGCCTTTTACTTTGAGTATTAGCATTTTTAAACATCTCATGATTTAAAATTTCTTTAGTTCTATTCGGTTTAAGTTCTTACAAGCCGTTTTCTAACTTAGCACAACAAATATGTACACCTTTCTTTGAAATGAACGCTTCATTAAATGAAAAGGTAATACAGTAGCCGAGTTCAATTAAACAAGAGATAGAAATTAAGTTACTCTTAATTTTAGGAACTATATACAGATTTTCTAAAAATAAAAATCTATCTCTAAAAAACAGCTTGGCATCTCCCAATGCACGAGTTGAGACGACGTCTCCCGTTTCGACCCTGAGCGTCATCTCACCCTCTTCGAGCTCCTTAAAGAAACTAGTTTCCTGAAATGAAGAGCGAACGTGATTTGTTGCTCCTAAATCAAGTATCTAGGTAAAATCATCATTTTCCACTAAACAGGTTTCGAGAATAAGTAAATCTAATTTACCTTTCTTCTCTTTGAGCTCAATGTCTGCAGTGGCAGAAGCTTTCCCTTTTCCTCCTTTCCTTTTCTTTCGAGTCTTCTTAATCCCAGAAGAAGAACCATAGAGCTTTGTTCCAGAGGATGAACCATCTGGAACCTTCTCGAATGGGCAAACAAATTTGTCTCTCCATCAACCTGTCCCTTATTGTCCATAAGAGACTGGTAGGTCTGCAGTTCATTTAGGAGGGAAGTCAGGTTATACTCCTTTTTGTTCATCTCCGCATTGCTACGGAATGGCTGAAACTCTTCGGAAGAGATTCCATGATGAAGAATACCTGACTTTGCTCGTCTAATACCACTCCGTTCATTTCGGCCACGTTGAAGTGAACTATAAGATCGAGAACATGTTCTCTCACTGAAGTTCCCTTCTTCATGCGCGCGTTATAAACGTATTTGAGAGGATTCATGCTGAATTTGTTCTGACGGTTGTCCAGACAAATTCTACAGATAACCCATGATCGCACGAGCTGAGACCATACCCTCTAACTTCATGGCTAAAACATCAGATATCCCGGCCAGGATATAGGCCTTGGCCTAGCGGTCAAACGCATCCTTAACTGATTGAGGTGTGTTTTGAGTGGGGATCTGAGGACATTCCTCAGTCAGTACGAACCAAAGGTCGTCAACAATAAGGATCGCATCCAGGTTGGACTTCCACGTAGTAAAGTTTTAACCAGTTAAACGTTCCTTTTTTAGTAAGGCTATATATGAGGACGACATGTTGAAAATCCAAAAAAGTTCTAATTAGTTATGTCTTTTAACCCATTATAAAACCAATCAAATTTAGGAAAATTATTAAAGAACCCTAGTTTTTAAACTAAACCCAATGTTTAAATTAAACCTTTTATTATGCAACGATACTTCAAGGGTTTAGAACGAAAGCCTCTGTCGGGCGGTCAGTCATTCCTCCACTGAATTGAGACTTTCTTAGCCAATTCTCACTACCAGAACATCTCATCGCTACCTTTGTTTGGTCAAGGACTTGTTAACTAGCTTAACTCATCCCATAGATGTGACCCTACCATTTTCAGATCCAATAGGTCCGAGCCAACAGGCTACTATTAAGAAAGACAACTGTTGGCAAATTACCTAAGAGACCCTATCAATTTCTGGAGTTCGCGGTGTTTCGATCCCTATAGTCAGGCCCTCCGTAGGGTTTGCCTGTTCCAGGACAACTTAGCAGGCAGACAATAGAAATCTCATGGTGCGACCTAATGGAGGAGACCGTAGGATACTTTGACACGAGTCCTGCTCCCATTTACTATGGATACTTCCCTCATTCACCTTTGTATTGAACCATGCAAACCCATACCGTAGGGGGACACACTATTGACGCCACGTAGCCGAGCATGGAGCTCACGGTGTGAACTCTTGAGGACGTGAGAGTAAACTTGATGCGAACATCTCGTTTTCTCCCACTGAAGTTCCTAAGAATAGGGTATAGGTTTAACTTAGTCGGATTCTGGCTAAAAGAATCTATCTAAGTCTATGCCTATTATAACTATTATAACTGGGTTTTTTAACCTTATGTCTAGGTGAATAAACATTTTAATTACCTAAATATAAAATAGAACTAAGGTTAATTCAACTCAACCTCCTGGTCAGTTCTCAGGTAGGAGGTGTTCCGTTAACCGTCAGCTTAAGTACCCCCAGCCTTAGACAGAACTTTACCGGTAGAGTTCCCTTATAACCAAAGTCCTAAAGTCCTAATATATTTTAAAGTATTTAAAATACTATGTAAGACTAATTTCTAATCCTATTAGAATTTAAAACTTGGGTTTAAATTAATTTTAAACAATTTAAAACTAATTTAAATTTTAACCCAAGTTCCTATGTTTGCATGCATTTCTTTATTATAGGTTATGGTTTCTGAGACCCCTTTAATTTATAACTTTTTATAAATTTAATAATTAATCTATGATAAAGAAACTATATTATAAAACCAACAATTATTTTTCAAATTGGAATCATAATATATTCAACTAATTGAATAATAAAATTGCTTAAATAAAATAACATTTATTTTAAACTATGTAATTTCATGCTCCATGCAATTTATTTTCCATATAATCTAATTATAACAATTATAATTAATTACTCATGAAAAAAAAATTAATCATGCATCTAACAATATTCATATAACAATTATACAAATAAAAGAATGCATGAACATGCTTATCCTAAGGTGAGAATAATCTAAATGACATTCATAAAAACATAAAGCTGTAAAAATGGAATAAATTGGCCCCTAAAGTGCAAAATAATAAAATTACATTAATTTTATTACATAAAATCGGTCCAAAACACCTTGAATCAGGCTTGCACCGCTCGAACCGGACGGAAATTGAACCAAAAACTGAACCGATCTGCAGCTGCTGGAAAATCGTCATGGCGTTGCAACACCCTCTTCGTCCGCGCGCGCGCCTTCTATCGGGGTGGCGTTGCAACACTGAGGGGTAGCGTTGCAACGCCGCTGACCCCTGGAGCCCCGCATCGATTGGGATGAAGGGCGTTGCAACCCCGTTGCTCAGCGTTGCAACGCTGCTGGCTGCGTTGCAACGCTGAAGCTTCGGCTGTGCCATTCTTCTTCGAACACAGCAACATCAAACAACAAAAACTCCTTTGATTCTCAACCGAATTGCATGAAACTGGTCCCGAACGACTCTAAACTCGAATACAGACTCGATAATGCACTTTATGCCCAAAAACACAGGGGCATTTACATACAAATTGATCAAATCAAAATAAACTATGGCCAAAATATTCCTAAACAACTTTTACATGAAACCAAATGCAAATTCCCACCAAATCAATAAAATTTTGCATCAAACAAAACAATACAAGCATTGCTCTGATACCAATTGATGGAGATCAGATCTCCTTGAGCAGCGGAAACGAATTTGAAATCGTAATATGCACGTTTATTTTGCTTGAAATGAAAAAACCCATACATTGATAAATAGAACAAGCAAGCAAATTCTAATCTTAATTAGACATGGATAATTGCATACAAACATATTAAGTTTAATAATTAAACTAAAAGAAGAAGAAGTGTTACCTTTGTAGTTTCAATTTCCAACACAGCAACTCTTTACTCCAAAAGAAATCAGGAATGCAGCAACACAGGAACTTCCAAAGTTCTCTGTTTTTCTCCAACAGAACAACACCAACAGTGAGCATCTTCTATATCTCTAAGTTCTTAGACCTCCCTAGGTGGGCAGGGTTCCAACATTTGGAATAGTTGGGAATTTGAGAGATTGAGAGAGAGAGAATTCTTTGTCTAACCATACAACCACAGAATGATCGATCTATTCACATTCTCCATTGGGGAAGAAGAACAAATTGTCAGGGGTAACTCCCCACTCCCTATCGATAAGGAAATGGGGAGTGATGGGAACGTGTCATCGTGACACGTTCCCAATTAATTAATTTAATTAATCAAATTAATTTCATTAAATCATATTAAATTATATAACTTATTATAAATAATGATTAAATCTCAATTAATCAATTTACCCCCTAACCTATAGTTTTAATGTACATCTCATGCACATTAAAATTTAACCTATAGTTTTCAAATATTAATCATATTCACATTTGAACTTAACATTTGAACTTTTTCAAATATTTGATTCTCTCATAAAATTTAATATGAATCATATTCACATTAAATTTATAATATATAGTTCCAAAACTATATATTATATCATATCAATATACATTAAGTTTATTCCCTTATGAATTTGAACATTTCAAATTCAAACGAATTTTCAGATGCCCACCATCGTACCTCCGCGCGAATTTTCAACGCCCGTCATTGTATCCTAATTTTGTAGTAGTGTATTATAGATGAGACAACATTTCTAGTACCAAGTCTGAGTGTCATCTCTCCCTCTTTAAGGAACTGATTTCCTTTCGGTCAGCAGTAGCAGAAGCCTTTCACTTTTCTCCTTTCCTTTTCTTCGGTATCCTTTTAAGTCCAGAAGGATGACTGCAGTACTTAGTCACAGAGGATGAATCCTTCTGAAACCTTTTGGAATGGGCAAATAGAATTGCCTCTCCATTGTCCTGTCCCTTTTTATCCATAAGAGATTGGTAAGTTTGCAACTCGTTTAGGAGGGAAGTAAGGTTATACTCGATATTATTCATCATTGCATTGCTGCAGAACTATAGATAGCTCTTCGGAAGAGATTCTATGATGAACGATACCTGACTTTTCTCGTTTATGACTGTCCCGTTCATTTCGGGATCTGAAGTGAGCCAACAGATCTAGAACACGTTCTTTTACTGAAGTTCCCTCTATTGGGATTTATGCCTAAACTTGTGTAATTTTGATCAATTAAATAAAGTGTTATTTGTTTTGATAGGATTACAGTCTTGCTTTTATAAATCCGATAAACTAAGCTCCAAGGTTATAACATTTATCTTTCAATCAGTGTAGTGGACACTATTTGGGTTGAGTTCAAGAATATAACCTAAATGGTCTATGGTATAAGAATAAGGTTGGAAACCTCATTCTGGTAACACCATGGATGCGATCCACTTTGTAATTAGTACAAATGAGGTAATCCAACTCATTCATGTAGTTGACATGCGAGTGAGGGCATCTTGTATGAAGAGTTCATACAAGACTAGATCACAAATTATTAGTCTAACTAGTGTAACGCCGTTAACAGGATAAGACTAGTAATTTATAGATGGTCATTAGTGACTCGACCTGAATCCTGAGCAAGTTAAGAACTCCTGCTTATAGGGGTTTGTCCTTAGACTAGTATGGGTGAGAGTGGCCTGTAGCCGACTCAATAAGCCTATCTTCTCAGGGACAGAACCTCATAGGTAGCCTGGAACTTAACTGTGCAAGATGGAATTCACACATTCCTACACTAAGGAATTAGATAGGTTGTTCCCTTAAGAACTGTCTCCAGGTCTTGAACAACGGGGCCCCGCCCTCTATGAGGGTATGAATCTAAGGTAGGACCTTAGACTTGTTGTTCATTAGAGGATCAGTGGTGCTTAAGGAGCAAAGAGGTAATCCCAGGGGTAGAACGGTAATTTGACCCAACTGTGATTACGAACAACCTGTGAAGGGTCGACTCATGTGTAAAGACTATATCAGTGGACACAATAATATCTACAGTGAGGAGAGTGCAGCTACAAGTCTATAATGGAGTGACTTGTAGTTAATGAATATTGATTAGCTAGATCAAAGAGTTTGATCAGTTAATCTCACATTATTGGAGCTCATGAACTGTAGGTCCATTAGATCACTCTGTTGGCTCAATATGGTAATATTGAGGGTATAAAGGTAGGAGTGAAATTGAAATGTTCAATTTCATACATGAGGAGTTATATCAAGTATATATGATATAATTGATATAATATAAAGTTTTAATGTGAATTAGATTCATATATAAACTATATACTAAAGAGAGACTAAAGGAGGGGTAGGATGGTCATTTCCATCCTATTTCTCTATATATATGGTTGCATGAGATGCAACTAGGTTAAGGAATCCTAAGCAAGGTTTTGACAAGTTCTCTTGTTGTGTTGTTGGAAGAGTTCCAAAGCACACCTCTCTCTCAAAATACCTCACCTCTCCTAAAGGGAACCCACCTTCCTCCCTCACCTAGAGAACAACGGAGAAGATCCGGTGGTCGTGTCTTCGCACATTAGAGTTCCTATTGCTGAGATCGTGATCGTGGGAGAGAGGAGCACTCGAAGAAAGGTTCTTCAAAGGTAATTTCTTGTTGTCCATTCTTATTTTATGCTTAATCTTGTTATGTATGTTCTTTAATTAATCGTTGTAACTAAATAAAGAGCGCGCGATTCGCAATCGCTTCCACTTCGGGGACTTCGATTCCCTTCAATTGGTATCAGAGCCCAATTGCATTCTTGATTTATGTTCAAGATTTTTCAAGAACAAGGTGTGATTTACTGTTTTTGCATCAGATGTATGAACGATTTTGTAAAATTAGATATTTTCAATTTTGGCACTTAGATTTATAATTTCCATTGAATCGTTCAATGTAAGGGCTCGTTGTTTTGGGCAATTTTAATTGTAAATCGAGTCTGTAAGTCCGTGTCGATCGAGACAAAGTGGTTGCTGAGAAGATCGGAGCAAAAACGAGCAAGATTTGGAGAATTTCCATTGCTGCCTGTGTGCAACATTGCAACGTTGTTCATCGGCGTTGCAACGCTGCGCTTGCGGGAGAAGGCGCGCACAAAAGGTAGCGTTGCAACGCAGCCTCTAGCGTTGCAACGTTGTGGCGTTGCTCAATGCTCGGCAGAAGACGCCAGATACGTTTCACGCAAAGGAGCAATGGGCAGAAAACAAATTTTTTATTATATATTAATTATAAAAATGTTTTATATTTAATATATTTAATTTTAATTAATATAATTAGATTATATTAATTAAAATTATTTCTAGGGTGCCCAAATTGGTCTAATTTTTGCTATTTTAATTATGCAATTGTTGTGTAATTATTGTCATGCATAATGTATTCTTTTATTTTAGAAATCCCACCTTGGGTTATGCATTTTAATGCATCATTTATAATATAAGGAGTTATATTATATAGTTTGCATGATTAATTAATATAAAGTTGTTATATTAATTATGGACAACATTGACATGCATTATATATTATGAGATGAACATGCTATGAATGCCTTATTATTCATGTGATGAATGATCAAGCACTATAATATAGTATGCATGTCATCTAAGGTTAATTATTAGTTTTAGAGTGTTTCGAACTTGGAAATAATAGACCTTAGGTTATCTAGTTATAAATAGATTAGAATTAGGAACCAAGTAATTTATAAGCTATGATTAAAAGAGGAACTCTGTCAAGGAAAGTTCTGTCTAGGCTGGGGTATTTAAACTGACGGAAACGGAACACCCCTACATGGGAACTGACCTGGGAGTGAAATTTAATCAGAGAGTCTTATAAATTACAGTAACGTCAGCGGGTTTATTAAGGGGTTAATAAACTAGAAATCTTAGGTTTAATATAAGGAGGTATATTAACAAACATAGGATAAAATCAATTTAAGAGTTATATTGATTATCAATATAAGAGTTATATTGATAGAGTTAGGAAAAACCATTAGCCGGCTTTTTAGCCTAAGTAAGATTCCTATAAATTTTAAAGTATTCAGTGGGAGGAAAAAGTGTATGAGATACATATTTTTTCCACCTACGCTATCTCCGAGAAGTTCACACCGTGAGACTCATACTTTGCCTCGTGGCACAAACGGGAGCGTCCCCCTTCGGATGGTGTTTGTATGAGTCAATATCAAGGTGAATGGAGAGGGTACTTATAGTGAGTGGGAGCAGGTTTAGTGAAAACAAAACCTACGGTCTCTTTTGTCGGTTTACACCGTTAGACCACTATCGTCAGCCTGCTAGTTTGGCCTGGACCAGACAATCCCTTCGGAGGGCTTGATCATAGGGGACCAAACACAGTAGACACCCGAAAGGGATAAAGATTTCCTTAGACTATTTTCCAATCTAGTTCTCCCTTCGGCGGATTTTATTGGATCGAGACTCTGGGATCTAAAGACAGAGGGTTACACTCACGAGGTACATAAGTTGTGTATGTATCCAGACCGAAAAATGTTAACTAAAACCTATAGGAATAAGAGTTATTCTGGTATTAGATTTTGGTCAGGAGTGTCTTGATCCAAAAGAGGAGTGTTTTTTATTACCCTTCGGTGTCATACATTCTAAACCTTTGGAGTATCATTGCAAATTTTAAATGGCTTAGGAATCATTTGATAATTAGCTAAAACATGATTGGATTAGAGTTATAGCAAGAAACTCATACAAGTTTGTTTGTAAATTTTCAGCAAAAATTTCTTGCTCTATAATTTCTTATTGGGTGCGAAAAGTTAACCAGAGAGAATATGATGACATGGAAAAACAAACTCAACACTATTTTGGTAGTGGATGATCTGAAGTTTGTGCTAACTGAGGAGTGCTCTCAGGTGCCAGGCTCGAATGCATCACGAAATGTTCGTGATGACGAAATGTTCGTGATGCATATCATCGATTGATCAAGGTCAATGATAAGGCCAAAGTCTACATGCTGGCAAGTATGTCTGATATTAGCCAAGAAGCATGAGAGCATGATTACCGCCAAGGAAATCATGGATTCTATGTAGGGTATGTTTGGACAACAGTCCACACAAGCCCGACATAATGCCCTAAAGTACATATTCAACTCAAGGATGCCAGAGGGTACATCTGTTCGCGATCATGTCCTGGATATGATGGTGCACTTTAACATCACGGAGTCGAATGGTGCTTCCATCGATGAGTCGAGCCAGATCAACTTCATTCTGGAAACCCTTCCAGAGAGTTTCCTGCAGTTCAGATGTAATGCTGTTATGAACAAGCTTACTTTTAATCTTACCTCCCTTCTAAATGAACTCTAAACCTTTCAGTCTTTGATGAAAATTCAGGGATCGAAAGGTGAGGCAAATGTCGCCAGTAAGAGTTATCACAGAGGTTTGACCTCTGGGACAAAAACAATGGCTTCATCTTCTTCTAACCTGAGAGGAAAGAAGAAGAACATGAAGAAGGTTGGTAAGGGAAACAGACTGACAAAGCTGCCGCCCAGAAGGGCAAGAAAGTCAAAGACGTTGCTGACAAAGGAAAGTGTTTCCACTGCAACGAAGATGGGCATTGGAAACGGAACTGTCCGAAGTACATTGCAGAAAAGAAGAAGGAAGGTAAATATGATTTACTTTGCCTAGAAGCTTGTTTAGTGGATAATGATAAAACAACTTGGATACTTGTTTCAGGCGCCACTAATCATGTTTGCTCTTCTTTTCAGGGAATTGATTCATGGCAGCAGCTACAACAAGGAGAGATAACGCTCTGGGTTGGAAATGGAGAAATCGTCTCAGCTGTAGCAGTAGGCACTATGAAGCTTTATTTTGGCAAGAAATATATATTGTTGGACAAAATATTAGTGATACCAGGATTTACTAGAAACCTTATTTCCATTTCTTGCCTTATTGAAGAATGTATTTTTGTTTCATTTTCTATGAATAAAGTGTTTATTTTGAAGAAAGGTTTAGAAATATGTTCAGCTTCATTAGAAAATGGATTGTAAGCTTTAAGGTCTAATTCAGTCAAAATGGTTTTGAACACTGAATTATTTAAAACTGCAAACGCACAAACTAAGAAACGTAAAATTTCTCCTAAAGAAAAATGCTCATCTTTGGCATCTAAGATTGGGTCACATTAATCTCAATAGGATTGAGAGATTGGTACAGAACGGACTTATAAACGAGTTAGAAGAAAATTCGTTGCCGGTATGTGAATTCTGCCTAGAAGGCAAAATGACTAAAAGACCTTTTAGTGGAAAAGGTTATAGAGGCAAAGACCCTCTAGAACTTATACATTCAGACCTTTGTGGTCCGATGAATGTTAAAGCCAGGGGAGGATATGAATATTTTATCTCTTTTTAGATGATTATTCTAGATTTGGGCATATTTACCTAATGCACCACAAGTCTGGAGCACATGAAAAGTTCAAGGAATTCAAGACTGAGGTTGAAAATCAATTAGGTAAAACTGTTAAAACACTTCGATCGGATCGAGGTGGATAGTACATGGATTTAAAATTCCAGAACTATATGATAGAACATGGGATTACATCCAAACTCTCAGCTCCCGGCACACCACAACAAAACGGTGTATCAAAAAGGAGAAATAGAACCTTGTTGGACATTATTCGATCAATGATGAGTTATGCTTATCTGTTTAGTTCCTTTTGGGGTTACGTAGTGGAGACTGCAGTATACATTTTGAATAATGTGCCCTCCAAAAGTGTTTCTGAAACACCTATTGAACTCTGGAAAGGACGTAAAGGTAGTTTATGTCACTTCAGAAAATGGGGTTGTCCGGCACATGTGCTTGTGACAAATCAAAAGAAGTTGGATTCACGTTCAAAATTATGCCTATTCGTAGGATACCCAAAAGAAACAAGAGGTTGTTTATTCTATGATCCTAAGGAAGATAAGGTTTTTGTGTCGACAAATGCCACTTTCTTGGAGGAGGACCACATAAGAGACCAAAAACAAAAAAGTAAAATAGTGTTGAGTGAGTTAGACGGAACAATAAAAAAGGTTGCTACTAAGAACACTAGTACGTCAACAAGAGTTGTTGATACTAGATTGTCTAGTCAAGAGAGTCCATCTCAAGAGTTGAGTATACCTCGACGTAGTGGGAGGGTTGTGATACAACCTGACCGTTACATGGGTTTAGCTGAAACCCAAGTTGTTATACCAGATGACAACTGCGAGGATCCATTGACTTATAATAAAGCAATGGTTGACAAAGACAAAGACAAATGGGTCATAGCCATGGACCAAGAAATGGAGTCAATGTACTTCAATTCTGTTTGGGATCTTGTAGATAAGCCTGATGGGGCAAAACCTATAGGTTTTAAGTGGATCTACAAGAGAAAACGTGGTGTAGATGGGATGGTGCAAACCTTTAAAGCTAGACTAGTAGCAAAGGGTTATACCCAGGTTGAAAGGGTTGACTATGAGGAAACCTTTTCACCTGTACCCAAAGGGTTCATTAAACCAGGACAAGAGCAAAAGGTTTGTAGGCTTAAAAGGTCAATTTATGGACTGAAACAAGCCTCTAGGTTCTGGAATATAAGATTTGATGAGGCTATCAGATCTTATGGTTTTGACTAGAATGATGATGAACCTTGTGTCTACAAGAAAATCATCAATAGTTCTGTCGCATTCCTAATTCTCTATGTGGATGATATCCTACTCATTGGGAATGATGTAGGTTATCTTACTGACATCAAGGAATGGCTAGCTACGCAGTTCCAAATGAAAGATTTGGGTGATGCGCAGTTTGTTCTTGGGATCCAGATTGTCCGGAACCGCAAGAATAAAACACTAGCCTTGTCTCAAGCATCATACATTGACAAAGTGTTGTCAAGGTTTAAGATGCAAGATTCCAAAAAGGGCTGGTTATCTTTTAGACATGGAATCCATTTGTCTAAGGAACAGTGTCGTAAGACACCTCAAGAAGTTGAGGATATGAGACGGATTCCTTATACATCTGCTGTTGGGAGCCTGATGTACGCCATGTTGTGTACTAGGCCCGACATCTGTTTTGCAGTTGGGATGATCAGTAGGTATCAATCCAATCCAGGACTTGAACATTGGACAACGGTTAAATTAATCCTTAAGTATCCTCGGAGAACAAGGAACTACATGCTTGTGTGTGGGGCTAAGGATTTGATCCTTACAAGATACACGGATTCTGACTTTCAGACTGATAAAGATTCTCGGAAATCTACATCAGGGTCAATATTCACTCATAACGGAGGAGTTGTAGTATGGCGAAGCGTCAAGCAAGGATGCATCGCTGATTCCACCATGGAGGCCGTATATGTAGCAACTTGTGAAGCAACTAAGGAGGCCGTTTGGTTAAGGAAATTCATGCTAAATTTTGAAGTTGTTCCAAATATGACTTTGCCCATCACGTTGTATTGCGATAACAGTGGTGCAGTGGCAAATTCGAGGGAACCCCGAAGTCACAAGAGGGGAATGCACATAGAGCGGAAGTATCATCTCATCCGGGAGATCGTGCATAGAGGAGACGTGATTGTCACGAAGATAGTCTCTGAGCACAACATTGCTGGTCCTTTTACAAAGGCTCTCACGGCTAAAGTATTTAAGAGTCACCTAGAAGGTCTAGGTTTACAAGTCTTCCCCAACTAGGGCAAGTGGGAGTATCTTGTACAAAGGGGATTAAATGCCCTAGTTTATTGTATTTACATTACTGTAATGTTTAGTACTCCACAAGCTTTAGGTCAAGTGGGAGATTGTTGGGATTTAGGCCCTAAACTTGTGTAATTTTGATCAATTAAATAAAGTGTTATTTGTTTTGATAAGATTACAGTCTTGCTGTTATAAATCCAGTAAACTAAGCTCCAAGGTTATAACATTTATTTTGAAATCAATGTAGTGGACACTATTTGGGTTGAGTCAAGAATATAACCTTAATGGTCTATGGTATAAGAATAAGGTTTGAAACCTCATTCTGGTAACACCATGGATGCGACCCACTTTGTAATTCGTACAAATGAGGTAATCCAACTAATTCATGTAGTTGACATGCGAGTGGGGGCTTCTTGTATGAAGAGTTCATACAAGACTGGATCGCAAATTATTAGTCTAACAAGTGTAACACCGTTAACAGGATAAGACTAGTAATTTATAGATGGTCATTAGTGACTCGACCTAAATCCTGAGCAAGTTAAGAACTCCTGCTCATAGGAGTTTGTCCTTAGACTAGTATGGGTGAGAGTGGCCTGTAGCCGACTCAATAAGCCTACCTTCTAAGGGACAGAACCTCGTAGGTACGTGGGAACTTAACTGTGCAAGATGGAATTCACTCATTCCTAAACTATGGAATTAGATAGGTTGTTCCCTTAAGAACTTACTCCAGGTCTTGAACAACGGGGCCCTGCCCTCTATGAGGGTATGAGTCTAAGGTAGGACCTTAGACTTGTTGTTCATTAGAGGATTAGTGGTGCTTAAGGAGCAAAGAGGTAATCATAGGGGTAAAACGATAATTTGACCTGGCTGTGATTACGAATAACCTATGAAGGGTCGACTCATGGGTAATGACTATATCAGTGGACACAATAATATCTACAGTGAGGAGAGTGCAGCTACAAGTCCATAGTGGAGTGACTTGTAGTTAATGAATATTGATTAACTAGATCAAAGAGTTTGATCAGTTAATCTCGCATCATTGGAGCTCATGAACTGTAGGTCCATTAGATCCCTCCGTTGGCTCAATATTGTAATATTGAGGGTATAAAGTTAGGAGTGAAATTGAAATGTTCAATTTCATACATGAGGAATTATATCAATTATATATGATATAATTGATATAATATATAGTTTTAATGTGAATTAGATTCATATATAAACTATATACTAAAAAAGACTAAAGAAGGGGTAGGATGGTCATTTCCATCCTATTTCTCTATATATATGGTTGCATGAGATGCAACTAGGTTAAGGAATTCTAAGCAAGGTTTTGACAAGTTCTCTTATTGTGTTGTTGGAAGAGTTCCAAAGCACACATCTCTCTCAAAATACCTCACCTCTCCTAAAGGGAACCCACCTTCCTCCCTCACCTAGAGAACAACGAGAAGATCCGGTGGTCGTGTCTTCGCACGTTGGTGTTCCTATTATTGAGATCGTGATCGTGGGAGAGTGGAGCACTCGAAGAAAGGTTCTTCAAAGGTAATTTCTTGTTGTCCATTCTGATTTTATGCTTAATCTTATTATGTATGTTCTTGAATTAATCGTTGTAACTAAATCAAGAGCGTGTGATTCGCAATCGCTTCCGTTGCGAGGACTTCGATTCCCTTCACCCTCCTCCATGTGTACGTTATAAACGTACTTGAGGGATTCATATCGAATTTGTTCAGACGATTATCTAGACAAATTCTATAGAAAACTCATCATCTCACAAGCTGAGATCATGCCCTCTAGTCTTGTGGCCAAAACATCATATATGCTAGCCAGGATGTTGACCTTTGCCTTCTCATTGGCCTTAGTCCAATGATCATACGCACACTTAACAAATTGAGGAACGTTTCGAGCAGGGACTTGAGGACATTCCTCATTCATAACGAACTTAAGAACATGTGCAACCAGATTATGGTAAGGTTTTTTTCCACGTCATCATGTTTTCCCCGACTAATTTTTTCCGTAGCCAATAAGGAAATGATTGAGCTATTCATATTCTTAAAAGATAAATTACTTGTATTAGTTTCTCGCTAAACCTTTAACTAATCCAATCAGGTTTAGCTAATTATCTAATAATTTCTAAGTCATTAATAGTTTGCAATGATACTCCAAAGGTTTAGAATACATGACACCGAAGGGTAATCATAAACACTCCTCCTCTGGATCAAGATATTCTTGTCCAAAACCTAATGCCAGAGTAACTCTTATGCCTGTAGATTTAGTTACCATTATTTGGTTTGGATACTATTACAACTAATGTATCCCGTGAGTGTAACCCTCTATCTTTAGATTCAGAGTCCCGATCTAACGAAATCCGCCGAAGGGAGGATTAGGTTGGAAAATAGACTAAGGTAACCTTTATCCCTTTCAGGTGTACACTGTGTTCCGATCCTTATGATCAAAGCCCTTCGAAGGGATTGTCTTGTCTAGGCCAAACTAGCAGGCTGATCATAGTGATCTCACGGTGTGAACCGATAGAAGTGACTGTGGGTTTTGTTTTCACAGTTTTCGCTCCCACTCGCTATAAGTACCCTCTCCATTCACCTTGATATTTATCCATACAAACACCATCCGAAGGGGGATGCTCCAATTTGCGCCACGAGGCCAAGTATGGATCTCACGGTGTGAATTTCTCGGAGATATGTAGGTAGAAAAATTAATGTATCATATACACATTTTTTTCCTCCCACTAAGTACTTTAAGGGCCTGTTTGGCCCACTGATTATTATAACCCGTGTTATAATAACCAGTGAAATACTCTGCACCCCAAACACAGACTATTATAACCACAGACTATACTACTCTACATTTTAAATAATATTATATGTTTCACATACTATAATAACCCACAGACTATTATAACCCCCTGTTATTATAACCCACTCAACGCCCCAAACAACCCCTAAGTGTTTTAGGAAATTTACCTAGGTTAAATCCGGCTAATGATTTTTCCTAAGTCTATCAATATAACCCCTTTGTATTGAATCATACTTAATTATATAAACCTAAGATTTCTAGTTTATTAACCCCTTAATAAATTGTGCTGACGTTTTAATAATTTATAAACTCTTATATTAAATTCAATCCCAGATCAGTTCCCAAGTAGGGGTGTTCCATTTCCATCAGCTTAAAGTGTTGGGATTTTTGTCCTAATGTCGTGTTTGTAAATTACTGTTTGAAATTAATAAGAGTTATTTATTTCATCACTTTGTTTCTCGCAATATTTATAAACTTTTCCAATAAACTAAGCTCTAGGGTCATTGAATTTATGAGCAAACTAGAACTTGAACGATGTGTAGTGGACACATAGGGAGGATCACGTTCGAGTTAATGACCCGAACGGTCTACAGTATATGGATAGGGTTGGAGACCTAATTCTCGATATACTGTAGATGCGGCCCGCATTGTATTAGATACAAACGAGGTGATCTGACTCGTTCATGTGGTTAACATGCGAGTGGGGGCATCCTGTGCAATGAGATTGTACAAGACCGGACCGTGGATTATTAGACCTACTAATGTAACACCGCTTGTGAGAAGGACTAATAACCGTAGATGACCATTAGTGACTCGACACGAATCTCGAGCGTGTTATGGACTCATCATGCGGGTCGTCCTTTGACTAGTAATGTGGGTGAGGGTGGTCACGATTACTTGCCCAATATGCCTATCTCTCAGGGACAGGATCAAGTAGGGAGCTTGGAACTTAACTACGCGAGATGGAATTCACTCATTCCCGCCTTTAGGGAAACTAGAGGGGTTGTTCCCTTAAGTGCTGTCTCTAGGGCTTGGACAACGGGCGCCCACCTTCTCACTATCCCGAGAAAGGTGTTGTGTATGGTTGGACCATCACAATATGTTGTTCATTAGAGGAGCAGTGGGGACTTAAGGAACAAGAGGTAGACACAGGGGTAAAACGATAATTTGACCCAGCCGTGTCTATGAACAACTTGTGAAGGGTCGACTAATGGGCATTGGTTATATCAGTGGACACGTAATATTCTGCACTGACGGTAGTGCAGCTACGGGCTATAGTGGAATGTTATCGTAGCTAATGAATGTTGATCAACCGGGTCAAAGAGTTTGAAAGGTTAATCTTGGATCATTGGAGCCCGTCACTGTAGGTCCATTAGGTCCCTCGGTTGGCTTAATCTGAGTTAAAAGAAGGGTTAATGTTTTGGTATGAAATTGAAGTGTTCAATTTCACTTTAAGGGCATTTATGTCATTTATATCAGATATGAATGATATATTATATTGTTTAATGTGAATGTGATTCATAAAAAACTATAGGTTAGCCTAATTGTTGAATTAGGGCTAATTGGAGAAATTAATTGAGAGAAATTAAATTGGATGTGATTCAATTTAATTAATCCACATTTATTGCAAATGAGATTTGCAATATGAGATATGAGATATCTTATATTATGTGGTTATGCAAATGAGATTTTCATAACCTATGGTTGTGGTAAAGTGGTAATAATGTGGAGATTTTAACTCCATCATTTCCACTATTTAATCCATTCTTGCAAGAAGGAATTCTTTTTTTCACTCTCATTTTTTTGGATTTCACCCAAAAAAAGAGTTTTCTCTCAACCTTTTTTCTCTCAATTCTCCTCCCTTTCCAAAACAAAAAGTCCCACCACTTTCCTTCTTCCTAAGGAAGAACAACCGAGAAGGTCGTTGGTGGTGATCGTTTTGTACGAGAGCAGCGATCGTTGAGAAGCACGAATTGTTCATGACCGAGGAAGAAACCTTGAAGTTTTTGTCTACAACAAGTAAGTAAACTTCTCCTTACTTTTTTTCTTCCTCTTTTGCATGTTTAGCCAAGATCTAAGAGTTAGATCATTTTAACAAGATCAAGTAGCGTAATGATACCATGACGATTCGATTGTCTTCTGCTGCGCGGAGATTTTCATTCCGTTCAAAATACCCCAGCCTAGACAGAACCTTCCTTAGACAGAGTTCCTCTTTAATCATATTCTATGGTCCCTAATTCTAATCTAATTAGAACTAGATAACCTAAGGTCTATTAATACAAATTTCTAAATATTTTAAAACTAATTAAGTAACCTTAGGTGACATGCAATACTATGTTATAATTTCTTGATCATTCATCACATGAATAATAACCCTACATAACATATTCAACTTATGAATCATAATGCATGTCAACGCTGTTGATAACACACAAAATGTGATACCTTAGGCTTAACTATTGCTAGTTTTATGTTAATTTCAAAGTTTTTATGTGTTTAAATCACTCAATTTCAGATAAAAAGCTTAAAAAGTCATTTGGAGACATTACGAATCACTCGGGATCGAATCAAGGATTTTTTGAGCTTAAAATAACATCCATTGGAAGAAGAAGGACCATTTCAAGCTAGTAAACCCAAGGTGATGGCGTTGCAACGCCGTGATTGCTGTTTTGATGCAAAGAAGAGCCATGTCGATAGCGTCGCAACGCTGCCTTGCAGCGTCGCAATGCTATCTCGATTAGAAAAACATTGTGAAGGGTCGTCACGAGGGCGTTGTAAAGCCAGATCGATAAGGACGCACGCACACAAGGATAGCTGTGTTGCAATGCTGCTGATGCTTTCCATATATGTCTGTCGCCTAGTGCACAACGTTGCAAAGCTGTCCCTAGCGTTGCAACGATGTTCCGAAAACCTTTATAGATAGAACATTTTGCCATCTTGCAAAGGCAACCGAATTTGATAGTTTTTGTACCCTAAATTCCAAATACATTGTGTAAGAAGAGAAAAGTGAGCATTCCTTGGGAGCCAAAGCATTCGTGGAAGTTCGAGATCGTGATGGGAGCTCGGGTACGAGGGACCGATATCGACATATAAGTTTATTTTCACTTTCATTTAGATTGAAACACTATTCTAAGACATTTTCTATAACTTTAGCTTGGTTTTATTGTTATTTAGAGTGGCTAAACGTTGTAGTTAGGATTTGATTCGTATGTTTAAGATTTATTGCTATTGTATTGAACTGTGTTTTGATATTTATTTTTGGTAATTCATTCTTCAATTCTCTTATCATGTTGGTTTAAGTGGACTCGAGAGAAAGAAACTTAGATTAGAGAAAAGTTGTCAAAACTCTTAGAAGTCTGACATGAGAATGACCTAGAAGTCTAAGGGAAACACATAAATAAGTTGCTTAATGTCGTGCATGCTTTTAAAATTCATAAGGAGACTTTAGAATTTATCGTGTGTACAAGGCTCACTAAGGGTCGAGAGATTCTCTTCAGTATTTTCACTTCTTGTTTATAAATTCATTATGATAGTTCATTGCATGTGTTAAATAAGGTTTTAACTTGTGAAATCAATTTCCTCCAATCCTATCATATTCGTGTCTCCAATTGTTTGTTTATCTTTTTATCTTTATTATCATCATCTATCCATGTTTTGTTACTTTAGCTAAAATTGAGAATTAATATCTTGGTAATTAGTTAATCTAGAAACTCATTTCCGAGGACGATACTTGGAACTCTAAAATCACTATACTAAAACTTGACCCGTACACTTGCGGTATTTCAATATAATTTCACGCAACAAGTTTTTGGGGTCATTGTCGAGAAATGACGATTATTTAGATTAAGTGATATTAAGAGAAAATTCAAAATTGTAGACTAAAGTGTTTGTGTGTTTTTCCCTTATTTGTGACTTCCCTTTTTTGTTTTCTTTCTTTTTATGTTTTCTTTAATTTTCTAGTGTTTTGTCTAATTCTTGGTTCTTTGTGGTACCTCAAGGTGTATGCCCGAGGATAAAGCTGCAAACTTGTACCCTTTTGATCCTAAGATTGAGAGGACTTGTAGGAGACTCTTATGGCAAGGGAGAGCTGAAGTTCAGACAATGGCAGTATGGAGCTAATCAACAACCCTAAACTCATCAGGGAGTATTTCCAACATGTGTTTAATTCTGAGCAGTCTGGAATTGTGCATGCCCCTATAAATGCTAATAATTTTGAACTGAAAACATGACTTATTCAGATGGTTAGGGAATGTGTTTTTAGAGGACAAGCTATAGAAGACACTAATTCACATTTGCAAAACTTTCTAGAAATATGTGCTACAATTAAATTAAATGGTATTTTTGCATATAGTATTCGCTTACGTCCCTTTCCTTTCTCTTTGCAGGGTATGGCTAAAGAGTGGTTAGGGTCCCTCCTATCAGGAAGTATCACTTATTGGGAGGTGTTGGCCCATGCCTTCATGACAAAATTCTTTCCACCTGTGAAAGATGCAAAGTTAAGGACAAAGATAGGAACATTCAGGCAGCAGGAGGGAGAGCAACTATTTGAGGCCTGAGACTGTTATAAGGACATGTTCAGGAGATGTCCACAACATGATTACCCAGATTGGCTCCAGATACAATTATTCTATAATGGACTTGCAATTAAGACCAGGATCATTCTAGATGCCACTACTAGAGGGGCCTTCATGGCGAAGACTATGCCAGAAGCACGTGCCCTCCAAGAGGAAGTGCCAACTGCCAGCTACCAATGGCCCACATACAATGACAGATCAAAACCAGTAGCTGGATTGTATCAATTGGATGAATAACTTTGCATCCCTCTTTCATGCTCTGTATAACTTTGCAGGATCATCCCAAAACAGTGGTAACTTCTCAATGCTCCCAGCCCAATGGAGAATCTACTATGGAGAAAATACATTATCTGAAAAATACAAGCAACACATATGGAGGAAACCAGACTCAGAATAGCCTTCCAACAAATTATAATCCAGGTTTGAGGTATCACAGAAATTTCTCTTATGCTAACAATAAAAAATGTGTTGAATCCTCCTACAGGGTATGCTTCTACATCTGAGAGGAAACCATCTCTGGAAGAAACACTGCACTCCTTTATTGCTGAATCCAGAAATAGGTCTAACGAGTTGGAGAATGCAGTCACTAGTCTAACTGGCGTAGTGACCAGTCATGGAGCTGCCATAAAAAATATTGAGACCAAGATCAGCCAGATGAATGTATCAATTCCAGCGCTGCAGGAAAGAAAAGAGACACCTTGAGGGAGTACAATCTAGCTAAAGACGTTAAAGAAAACGCTTCTTTGGAAGCAACCCAAGCCTTAAGTTTTAGTTTTTTGTGTTATTTCTCTTTTATTTTAGTCTTTTGTTTACTTATTAGTTTTTTTGTTTTGCTTTATTAGGTTGCTGTTGATGCCACCCCTCGTTGAAACCCATGCTCTCGTTCAGTGGAACTCTAACACACGTGCCTTGACTATCCAAGGAATCTAAAAAACATGAAGATCTCCAATACTCAGGACTGGATTGTTCACTCTTACCCTTTTTACTTGATTTGGGCTTATTTTGCAAACATTGGGGACAATGTTTAGTTTAAGTTTGAGGGTGGGAAGTTGTGATTCTATTGTGACTGTCCTGAGTATATAGTGAATTGTTGATTGATCTCATGCATAAGTATGATTATAATAGCCTAGGATGAGATTTAATTGAAAATTTTGGTGATTCTGCTGAAACTTGAGAGCATGATAGAAATTTGAGTTAATTAAAAAAAAATTCTTGATTTTTTCCTGCACAATTATGCACATAGCTTGTGTTCCTGTAGTTTTGAAATGCTTTGAACAAAGTTATTAGGTTTAGAAGTTTGATGTCACCTCGATAGGTTTAAGAATTGATTTGAGAGTTAAACTGCAGGATAGGGTGAATGACAATATGAAGTGCATGATCTGTATAATATGTTCTTTATGTGAAAAAGTTTGTTTTGTTGCTTTTGTTTTGTTGATAGAGAAAACAAATCATGAGGACAAAAAGAGCTACCTTCACTATGATCAGTTAGGCCACTCATTGAACGAGTGCTCTGGGTAAGGGTCCCTGCGGTAGATTTGTGAAAGCTAGTGTCCTTGCACAAAAAAAAAAGAATAAAATAGAAAAAAAAGTGATTAAGTGTTGAGTAGAGTTATATATTTCTTGAATTTTGGGAGGCTCAAGGGTTAATAATTATGACCAGTGTAGGGGTGATGGAGATCTTATCCCCTAGAGCAGCGGAAATGTGTTTGGAATCGTAATTGCAAGCTTATTTTGGTTTAAAACAAAAACCAGTACATTGGTAAAAAAACACAATTCCTAATCTAATTAGGCATGGAAGGAATCATGCAAACATGCTTTAGAATTAAACCAAACTGAGAGGGAATTCGAAATTTACCTTTGTAGTTTCGCAGCAAGTCCTTGTTCCAAGTGTGCAGCAACACAACAACTACAGATGTTACTCTGTTCTTTCTTTGTTGGAAGGTGTTCCAACTTTTGGAAGAAGAGAGGGAAAGATAGAGAGGAGAGAATTTTCCAGCAATTCGTTAATTGCACTGAATGATCGATTAAAGTTTATCTCCCAACTCCCTACACTTAATGATAGGGAGTGGAGACAAAACAGAGAAGTGGGGAACGTGCCATCTACACGTTCTCCTATTTTAATTAATTAATAATATAATAAATTATTATTATTTATATGTAACCTATTTAATTTAATCAAATTTAATTAAAATAATTAAATAATTCTTAATTAATTAATTCAAATATCTTATATTTCAATTATGTTATATATGTATATATGATTAAATCACATTTAATCATATTCCCTTTTAACCTACAGTTTTAATGTACATCTTATGCACATTAAATTTTAAACTAGTTTTAAATATGAATAACATTCACATTTAAATTAATATTTGAACTCTTTCAAATATTTAATTCTCTCATATAATTTAATATGAATCATATTCACATTAAATTTATAATATAAAGTTCTAAAACTTTATATTATAACGTATCTATATACATTAAATTTATTCCCTAATGAATTTGAACATTTCAAATTCAAACAATCTAAGAACCCTTTACGAGCTAGAAGGTGGACCTAATGGACCTATAGATCAGAAGCTCAAACGATACGAAATTATTCAGTTAATCTCATTCACCTTCTAATCACTATTCGTTAACTGCAGGAACACTCCACTAAAGTCCCGCAACTACACTTTTCTCACTGCAGATATTTTTCTGTGTCCACAGATATTGACCAATAACAGTAAGTCAATCCTTCAGGAATGTTCATAACACCAGATGGATCAAAATACCGTTTTACCCCTTGGTTACATGTTGTATCTTAAGTACCAGTGCTTCTATAATGAACAATTTGTTTGTGGTCCTACCAACAAACTCCCTTTCGGGCCAATGTGAGGGTCGGACCCTTTGTTCAAGTGCCGGAGACACCACTTAAGGGAACATTCCTTTACTTACCCTAGTAGGCGGGAAGGAGTGAATTCCATCTTAATAGGTTAAGTCCCCAGCTACTCACTCGGTCTTGTCTCCAAGAAGGTAGGCATATTGAGTCAGCGAATCTGGCCACTCTCACAGATACTAGTCAAAGGACAATCCCTCGCAAACAGGAGTTTGTAACCCGCTCGGAATTGAGATCAAGTTGCGTAGGTCATCCTAGTGAAATAGAAACCTAACTAGTCAACGAAGTTACATCTAGAGGTTACTATTTCGTGGTCCAGTCTTATGTAATCTCATTACATAGGATATCCTCATTCACATGTCATCTACACGAAAACGTTAGGATCACAGTATTTGTATCATATACAAAGTGGGCCACATCCATAGTTTTTACAAGGTAAGGTACCCAAACCTTATCCCCTTACTACAGACCCTTTAGGTTGTATCTCGAACCGAGATCATTTATATGTACACTACATTCAGTTAAAGATACGTTTTACAGCATTGGATGTTTAGTTTATTGGATTTAGGGTTAAAACAATGGCAATATCGTAAATAACGAATAATGACACTTTATTGAAGTAATAACAATTTATTACTATAATTAGAACATTAAATACAAACTACGAGTTTTATGGCACAAAACCCAACAAACTCCCACTTGAACTAAAACTATAGTGGGGTACACCATAATCTAAATCATTGGTAACAGAGATACAAATACAATAAACTAGGGCATCCATATACCCATTACATATCTCCCACTTGCCCTAGATTAGCCTATGTACATGTCTCGTAGACCTTGACTCTCCATATGACCCTCGAACACTTTAGCCGTGAGAGTCTTTGTAAACAGCTTAGCAATGTTGTGCTCCGAAGTGATCTTCGTGACTGTCACATCTTCTCGTTGCACTATTTCTCGTATCAGGTGATACTTCCTCTCGATGTGCTTGCCTTACCTATGGCTGCGAGGTTCCTTCGAATTGGCTACAACACCATTGTTGTCACAGTAGAAGGTGATGGAAAATTTCATATTTGGAACAACTTCCAAATCAGTAAGGAATTTCCTTAGCCAAACAACCTCTTTAGCTGCTTCACAAGCAGCAACATACTCAACCTCCATCGGATTCAGCGATGCATCCTTGATTGATGTTTCGCCATACTATAGCTCCCCCGTTAAGGGTGAAAACTGATCCCGATGAGGATTTCCTAGAATCCTTATTGGTTTGAAAATTAGAATCAGTGTTACGAGTAAGGATCAAATCCTTAGTCACATACACAAGCGTATAGTCCCACGTTTTCCTAAGATAGTTGAGGATAATTTTAACTACGGTCTAGTGGTCTAACCCTTGATTGGATTGGTACCTACTGACTATTCTCACTGCATAGCAAATGTTTGTCCTCGTGCATAGCATAGCATACATTAAGCCACCTATTGCAGAGGCATAGGGAATACGTCTCATATCCTCAACTTCTAGAGGTGTCTTAGGACATTGTTCCTTAGACAGATGAACTCCAAGCCTGAAGGGTAATAAGCCCATCTTGGAATTCTGCATCGAATATGGGGACAACATTTTGTCGATATAAGATGCTTGAGACAGAGCTAGCGTTCTGTTTTGTCGATATAAGATGCTTAATCCCAAGAACATATTGTGCCTCTCCCAAATCTTTCATTTGGAATTGGGTCGCGAGCCAATTATTTATGTCAGTAAGGTATCCTACATCATTCCCAATGAGTAGGATATCATCCACATAAAGCACTAAGAAAGCTATTTTGTCGTTGATGATCCTCTTGTAAATGCAAGGCTCATCGACGTTTTGGTCAAAGCCATAAGATTTGATCGCAATATCAAATCTTATATTCCAAGATCTGGATGCTTGTTTCAACCCATAAATGGATCGATTGAGCTTGCAAACTTTTTGCTCCTGACCTTGGGTTATGAACCCTTCGGGCTGAGACATATAGATGCTCTCGTCAAGATTACCATTAAAAAAGGCAGTCTTGACGTCCATTTATCAGATTTCATAATAATAAAAAGCGGCTATGGACAAGAGTATCCTAATAGACTTAAGCATAGCAACAGGGGAAAAAGTTTCTTCATAGTCAACTCCTTCCATTTGGGTAAAACCCTTTGCTACAAGTCTAGCCTTAAAGGTCTATACCTTTCCGGCTGCATCTCTCTTTCTCTTATAGATCCATTTACACCCTATGGGTCTTACCCCTTCAGGTTGGTTTAAGAGTTCCCAAACTGAATTGAAGTACATTGACTCCATCTCAAGGTCCATGACTTTGATCCATTGGTCCTTGTCCACGTCATTCATTGCCTGTCTATAAGATAATGGATCTTCTACGCTGTCATCAGGTATGACGACTTGAGTTTCAACTAAACCCAAGTAACGGTCAGGTTGGACAACAACCCTCCCACAACGTCGAGGCATTCTCAATGGTTGAGGAGAACGACACTGGCTTCAGGTGTTGGTTTCTCCATCAACACTTGATGAAGATCCAGCTTAATCAACAACGATTGTTGGTTCATCTGTAGCTTCATTTTGCACTAATTTACTATGTGGTTTATGGTTCCTCATGTGATCTTCCTCTAAGAAAGTGGCATTTGTCGATACAATCACCTTGTTTTCTTGTGGGTCGTAGAAAAGACCACCTCTCGTTCCTTTTGGATAGCCAACAAATTGGCACAATCTTGAACGAGGTTCCAGTTTCTTCGGGTTTGTAACCAAAACGTGTGTCGGACAACCCCAAATCCTAAGTGTTGTAAACTAGGTTTACGCCTCTTCCACGACTCAAAAGGTGTTTCTGAAACACTGTTTGATGGAACAGTGTTGAAGATTTGAACTGCAGTCTCTACTGCGTATCCCCAAAACGAGGTAGGCAATTGAGCATAACTCATCATTGAACTAACCATGTCCAACAAGGTTCTATTTCTCATTTATGACACACAATTTTGTTGTAGTGTATTAGGGGCTGAGAGTTGAGATTTTATTCCGTGTTCTATCAAATAGTCTTGGAATCTCAAATCCATATACTCTCCACCTCGATCGGATCAAAGTGTTTTAATGGTTTTCCATAATGCATTCTCTACGTTAGCCTTATACTCTTTGAACTTTTGAAGAGCTTCAAACTTATGATGCATTAGGTATAAATAACCATGTTGGGGTTTGTGCCCTAAAAATCGTAGTTTGTATTTATGTTCTAATTATTTGTAATAAATTGTTATTACTTCAATAAAGCATTATTGTTCTTTGTCTATAATATTGTCTTTGCTTTGAACCCTAAATCCAATTAACTAAACATCCAAGGCTGTTAAATAAATCTTTAACTGAATGTAGTGTACATATAAAGGATCTCGGTTCGAGATACAGCAAAAAGGGTCTATAGTTAGGGGATAAGGTTTGGGTACCTTACCCTGGTAAGACTATGGATGTGGCCCACTTTGTATTTGATACAAACACTGTGATCCTAACGTGTTCGTGTAGATGACACGTGAGTTGGGATATCCTATGTAATGAAATTACATAAGACCGGACCACGAAATAGTAACTTCTAGCTATAACTCCGCTGACTAGTTAGGTTTCTATTTCACTAGGATGACCTAGGCAACTTGATCTCAATCCTGAGCAGGTTACGAACTCTTGTTCGCGAGGGATTGTCCTTTGACTAGTATGGGTGAGAGTGGCCAGATTCACAGACTCAATATGCCTACCTTCTTGGGGACAAGACCGAGTGAGTGGCTGAGAACTTAACTTAGAAAGATGGAATTCACTCCTTCCTGCCTACTAGGGTAAGTAGAGGAATGTTCCCTTAAGTGGTGTCTCTGGGACTTGAATCAAAGGGCCCAACCCTCTCGCCCGAGAGGGACTCTATTTGCTTGTAGGACCACAAACAAATTGTTCATTAGAGGAGCACTGGTACTTAAGGCACAAGATGTAACCCAGGGGTAAAACGGTAATTTGACTCAGCTGGTGTTACGAACATTTGTGAAGGATTGACTTGTTGTTATTGGTCAATATCCATGGACACAGAAACATATCTGCAGTGAGAAGAGTGCAGTTGCGGGACTTTAGTGGAGTGTTCCTGCAGTTAACGAATGTTGATTGGGAGGTTAATGAGATTGACCGAGAAATCTCGTATCGTTGGAGCTTCTGATCTGTAGGTCCATTAGGTCCACCTTCTAGCTCGTAAAGGGTTCTTAGATCGTTTGAATTTGAAGTGTTCAAATTCATAAGGGAATAAACTTAATGTATATTGATACGATATAATATATAGTTTTGGAACTATATATTATAAATTTAATGTGGATATGATTCATATTAAAATTATGTGAGAGAATTAAATATTTGAAAGAGTTCAAATGTTAAATTCAAATGTGAATGTGATTCATATTTGTAAACTATAGGTGAAATTTAATTTGCATTAGATGTGCATTAAAACTATAGGTTAGAGGGACATTGATTAAATGTGATTTAATCCAAATTAAATATATGATATTTAATTTGTTTTATTTAAATATGAATTAATTATTATTTTATTATTTTAATAATAAAATGAGGGAACATGTCATCACAAACACGTTCCCACTACCCCTCTTCTTCTCCCTATCGATAGCTTAACAGGGAGAAGGGGGTTGATAATCAAGGGTTCGATCATTTTGCAATTAGGGAATTGCAATCACACAGAAGCAAGAATTCTCTCTCTCACACACACTCTCATTCCCAATTCCTCCAATTGTTGGAATCCTTCCCACCAAGGAAGATCTAAGCACTCGAGACATAGAGAGTTTTTCCTCGTGGTGCTGTCCTACTGAAGAAAACAGAGAAGTTTCTTGAGTGTCGCTGTGTTGCTGAACGTTGTAGCAAAGAGTTGCTGTGTACCTGAAAAACTACAAAGGTATTCCTTCTTTCCTCTTTAGTTTAATGGTTAAACTTTAGCATGTTTGTATGCAATTAATCCATGTCTAATTAGATTAGAATTTTCATGCTTGTTTTGTTTTTCAATGTATGGGTTTTTGCATTTCAAGCAAAACAAAACTTGCAAATTACGATTCCAAACCCATTTCCGCTGCTCAAGGAGATCAGATCTCCATCAAACCATACCTCGAATAATCATCTATGAATGAGATGAAATATTCGTACCCTCCTCAAGCTTGAACATTCACCGGGCCACAAAGATCCGAATGTATATGTTCTAAGGGCTCTATGGCGCTGTAACATTTTTCAATAAAACGTCGCTTAGTCATTTTACCTTCCAAGCATGATTAACAAGGAGGTAAAGAATAATCTTCTAACTTGTTTAGAAGTCCATTCTTAGAGAGTCTCTCAATCCGGTTGAGATTTATATGACCAAGTCTAAGATGCCAAAGATAGGTATTATTATGAGAATTCTTTGCCTTTTACTTCGACTATTAGCAGTTTTAAACATCTCATGATTTAAAATTGCTTTAGTTCGATTCGGTTTAAGTACATATAAGGCGTTTTCTAATTTAGCAGAACAAACATTGACACCCTATTTCGAAATGAACACTTCATTAAAGGAAAAAGAAATACAATATCCAAGTTCTATTAAACAAGAGATAGAAATTAAGTTCCTCTTAATCTTAGGAACTATATACAGATTTTTTAAAATTAAAAATCTATCTCTCGAAAAAACGACTTGGCACCTCCTTTGCACGCAGTGAGACGACGTCTCCGTTAGACCACGAGCATCATCTCACCCTCTTCGAGCTCCTTGAAGGAACTAGTTTCCTGAAAACAAGAGCAAACGTGATTAGTGGCTCCTGAATCAAGTATCCAAGTAAAATCATCATTTTCCACTAAGCAAGTTTCAAGAACAAGTTAATCGAATTTATCTTTCTTCTTTTTTAGCTCAGCAAGGTATTTTGGGTAGTTTCGCTTCCAGTGTCAATCCATGTTGCAGTGGAAACATTTTCCTTTGTCTTCAACCTTGGTTTTTCCCTTGCCTTTATCAGCAGCAGGTGCCTTCCCTTTCCCTCCTATCTTCTTCTTTTGGGTCTTCTTAAGCCCATAAGATGAACCATAGAACTTAGTTCCAGAGGATGAACCCTTCAGGAACCTTCTGGAATGGGAAAATAGATTTGTTTCTCCATCAGTCTATCCCTTATTATTCAGAAGAGACTGGAAAGTTTGTAGTTCATTAAGTAGAGTAGTCAGGTTATACTTTATCTTGTTCATCACCGCATTGTTGCGCAGTTGCAGGAAACTCTTCGGATGAGATTTCAAGATCAATGAGACCTGACTTTGCTCGTCAATGACTGCGACGTTCATTTCAGCCACGTTGAAGTGGACCATCAGATCGAGAACGTGTTCTCTCACCGACGCGACCTCCTCCTTCATACGGAGTTATAAGCGTACTTGAGTGATTCGTGTGTAGAGGGCTGCCCGGACGGTTGTCCAAACATATCCTACAACGAACTCATGATCTCACGAGCTGAGACCATGCCCTCGTACTTTTTGGCTAGAATTTCAGAAACACTAGCCAAAATGTAGATCTTGGCCTTATCATTGGCCTTGATCCAGCAGTCGTACGCCTCCTTAACAGATTGAGGAGCGTTTCGAGCTGGGACCTGAGGACATTCCTCAGTTAGTACAAACCGATGGTCGTCAACAACAAGAATCGTATTCAGCTTGGACTTCCACGTAGTAAAGTTTTCACCAGTTAAACGATTGCTTTTCAGTAAGGCTATAATTGAGGACGACATGCTGGAATTTCAAAATTAGTTCTAATTAGTTATGCCTTTAACCCATTATAAACCAATCATTTTTAGCAAAATTATTAAAGAACCCTAGAGTTTAAACTAAACCCAGTGTTTAAATTAAACCTTTAATTTTGCAACGATATTTCAAGGGTTTAGAACAAAAGCCACCATCGGGTGGTCTGTCGCTCCTCCCCTGAATTGAGACTTTATCAGCCAATTCTCACTACCAGAACATCTCATGTCCCAATGATCCTTAGCTACCATTTGTTTAGTCAAAGACTTGTTAAGTAGCTTAACTTATCCGGTAGATGTGACCCTACCACTTTTAGATCTAATAGGTCCGAGCCAACAGGCTACTATTAAGAAAGACAACTGTTGGCAAAGTACCTAAGAGACCCTATCCATTTCTGGAGTTCGCAATGTTCGGATCCCTATAATCAGGCCCTCCGTAGGGTTTGGCTGTTCTAGGAGAACCTAGCAGGCGGACTATAGAAATCTCACGGTGCGACCTAATGGAGGAGACCGTTGAAGGGAATCGAAGTCCACGCAGCGGAAGCGATTGCGAATCGCGCGCTCTTGATTTAGTTTGAATGAAAATTTCAAGAATGTAAAACATGGATTAAGCATAAAATAAGAGTTTGGACAGCAAGAAGTTACCTTTGAAGAACTTTCCTTCAAGTGCTCCTCTATCCACGGTCACGATATCAGCAACAAGAATTCCTACGAACACCGACACCACCACCAGATCTTCTCCGTTGTTCTCGAGGAGAGGGAGGAAGGTAGGTTCCCTTTCGGAGTGGTGAGGAATTTTGTGAGAGAGATTTGTGTTTTGGAACTCTTCCAACAACATAACAAGGAGGCTAGGAATTCTATAAAAAAAACCCTTCACCTAGTTGCATCTCATGCAACCATATATATAGAGAATTGGGATGGAAATGACCATCCTACCCCTCCTTTAATCTCTCTTTAGTAGATAGTCTAAATCACATTAAAACTATATATTATATCAATTATATCATATATAATTGATATAACTCCTCATGTATGAAATTGAACACTTCAATTTCACTCCTAACTTTATACCCTCTATATTACCATGTTGAGCCAACAGAGGGATGTAATGGACCTACAGATCATGAGCTCCAATGATGTGAGATTAACTGATCAAACTCCTTGATCCAGTTAATCAATATTCATTAACTACAAGTCACTCCACTATAGACTTGTAGTTGCACTCTCATCACTGTAGATATTATTCTGTCCATTGATATAGTCATTGCCCATGAGTCGACCCTTCAGAGGTTGTTCGTAATCACAGCTGGGTCAAATTATCGTTTTACCCCTGTGATTACCTCTTTGCTCCTTAAGCACCACTTATCCTCTAATGAACAACAAGTCTAAGGTCCTACCTTAGACTCATACCCTCATAGAGAGCGGGGCCCCGTTGTTCAAGACCTGGAGTAATTTCTTAAGGGAACAACCTATCTAATTCCTTAATAGAGGAATGAGTGAATTCCATCTTGCACAGTTAAGTTTCCAGCTACCTACGACGTTCTGTCCCTGAGAAGGTAGGCTTATTGAGTCGGCTACAGGCCACTCTCACCCATACTAGTCTAAGGACAAACCCCTATAAGCAGGAGTTCTTAAATTGCTCAGGATTTTGGTCGAGTCACTAATGACCATCTATAAATTACTAGTCTTATCCTGTGTTATACTGGTTAGACTAATAATCTGCGATCCAGTCTTGTATGAACTCTTCATACAAGATTCCCCCACTCGCATGTCAACTATATGAAGGAGTTGGATTACCTTATTTGTACTAATTACAAAGTGGGTCGCATCCATGGTGTTACCAGAATGAGGTTTCCAACCTTATTCTTATACCATAGACTATTTAGGTTATAATCTTGTACTCAACCCAAATATTGTCCACTACACTGATTTTAAGATAAGCGTTATAACCTTGGAGGTTAGTTTATTGGATTTATAAAAGCAAAACTGTAATCTTATCAAAACAAATAACACTTTATTTAATTGATCAAGATTATACAAGTTTAGGGCATAAATCCCAACAATCTCCCGCTTGACCTAAAGCTTGTGGAGTACTAAACATTACATTAATGTAAATACAATAAACTAGGGCATTTAAACCCTTTGTACAAAATACTCCCACTTGCCCTAGTTGGGGAAGACTTGTAAACCTAGACCATCTAGGTGACTCTCAAATACTTTAGCCGTGAGAGCCTTTGTAAAAGGATCAGCAATGTTGTGCTCTGAGGCTATCTTCGTGACAATCACGTCTCCTCTGTGCACGATCTCCCGAATGAGATGATACTTCCACTCTATGTGCTTTCCCCTCTTGTGACTTCGGGTTTCCCTCGAATTTGCCACTGCACCACTGTTATCGCAATACAGTGTGACGGACAAAATCATATTTGGAACAACTTCCAAATTTAGCATAAATTTCCTTAACCAAACGGCCTCCGTAGCTGCTTCACAAGCTGCTACATATTCGGCCTTCATGGTGGAATCATCGATGCATCCTTGCTTGACGCTTCACCATACTACAGCTCCTCCGTTAAGAGTGAAAACTGACCTTAATGTAGATTTCCAAGAATCTTTATCAGTCTGAAAGTCAGAATCCGTGTATCCTGTAAGGATCAAATCCTTAGCCCAATACACAAGCATGTAGTTCCTTGTTCTCCGAAGATACTTAAGGATCGTTTTAACCGCTGTCCCGTGTTCAAGTCCTGGATTGGATTGATACCTACTAACCATTCCAACTGCAAAACAGATGTCAGGCCTAGTACATAACATGGCGTACATCAGGCTTCCAACAGCTGATGCGTAAGGAATCCGTCTCATATCCTCAACTCCTTGAGGTGTCTTAGGACACTGTTCCTTAGACAAATGGATTCCATGTCTAAAAGGCAACAAGCCCTTTTTGGAATCTTGCATCTTAAACCTTGACAACACTTTGTCTATGTATGATGCTTGAGACAAGGCTAGTGTTCTATTCTTGCGGTTAGGACAATAACGGATCCCAAGAACAAACTGCGCATCACCCAAATCTTTCATTTGGAATTTCGTTGCTAGCCATTCTTTGATGTCAGTAAGATAACCTACATCATTCCAAATGAGTAGGATATCATCCACATAGAGAATTAGGAAAGCGACAGAACTATTGATGATTTTCTTGTAGGCACAAGGTTCATCATCATTCTGGTCAAAACCATAAGATCTAATAGCCTCATCAATTCTTATATTCAAGGACCTAGAGGCTTGTTTCAGTCCATAAATCGACCTTTTAAGCCTGCAAACCTTTTTCTCTTGTTCTGGTTCAATGAACCGTTTGGGTTCGTCCATGTAGATGGTTTCCTCAAGATTGCCATTCAAAACGGTTGTCTTGACATCCATTTGCCATACCTCATAGTCATAATATGCGGTAATGGCAAGAAGGATACGGATAGACTTTACCATAGCAACAGGTGAAAAGGTGTCCTCAAAGTCAACCCCTTCAACTTGGGTATAACCCTTTGCTACTAGTCTAGCTTTAAATGTTTGCACCTTCCATCTACACCACGTTTTCTCTTGTAGATCCACTTACAACCTATAGGTTTTACCCCATCAGGCTTATCTACAAGATCCCAAACAGAATTGAACTGCATAGACTCCATTTCTTGGTCCATGGCAATGACCCATTTGTCTTTGTCAATATCAACCATTGCTTGATTATAAGTCAATGGATCCTCATAATTGTCATCTGGTATAACAACTTGGGTTTCAACTAAACCCATGTAACGGTCAGGCTGTATCACAACCCTCCCACTACGTTGAGGCATACTCAACTCTTGAGATGGACCCTCTTGACTAGACAAACTAGTATCAACAACTCTTGTTGACGTACTAGTGTTCTTATCAGCAACCGTTGCTATTTTTCCGTTTAACTCACTCAACACTACCTTACTTTTTGGTTTGTGGTCCCTTATGTGGTCCTCCTCCAAGAAAGTGGCATTTGTCGACACAAAGACCTTATCTTCCTTAGGAACATAGAATAAACCACCTCTTGTTTCTTTTGGGTATCCTACGAATAGGCACAACTTTGAACGTGAATCCAACTTCTTTGGATTTGTCATAAGCACATGTGCTGGACATCCCCATATTCTGAAGTGACATAAACTACCTTTACGTCCTTTCCAGAGTTCAAAAGGTGTTTCAGAAACACTTTTGGAGGGCACACTATTAAATATGTATACTGCAGTCTCCACTGCATAACCCTAAAAGGAACTAGGGAGATGAGCATAACTCATCATTGATCGAACCATGTCTAACAAGGTTCTATTTCTCCTTTCCGATACACCCTTTTCTTTGTGGTGTCTGTAGAGTGAGAGAGTTGGGATGTAATTCCATGTTCTATCATATAGTTCTGGAATTTTAAATCCATGTACTCTCCACCTCGATCCGATCGAAGTGTTTTAACCCTTTTACCTAATTGATTTTCAACCTCAGCCTTGAATTCCTTGAACTTTTCAAGTTCTTCAGACTTGTGGTGCATTAGGTAAATATGCTCATATCTAGAATAATCATCTATAAAAGAGATGAAATATTCATATCCTACCCTGGCTTTAACATTAATCGGACCACAAAGCTCTGAATGTATAAGCTCTAGAGGATCTTTGGCTCTATAACCTTTTCCACTAAAGGTCTTTTAGTCATTTTGCCTGCTAGGCAGGATTCACATACTTGTAAGGAATTTTCTTCTAACTCGTTAAGAAGTCCGTTCTTTACCAATCTCTCAATCCTATTGAGATTAATGTGACCCAATCTTAGATGCCAAAGATGAGCATTTTCTTTAGGAGAAATTTTACGTTTCTTAGTTTCTGCGTTTGTAGTTTTAAATAATTCAGTGTTCAAAATCATTTTGACTGAATTAGGCCTTAAAACATACAATCCATTTTCTAATGAAGCTGAACATATTTCTAAACCTTTCTTTAAAATAAACACTTTATTCATAGAAAAGGAAACAAGAATACATTATTCAATGAGGCAAGAAATGGAAATAAGGTTTCTAGTAAACCCTGGTATCACTAATATATTGTCCAACAATACATATTTCTTGCCAAAATAAAGCTTCATTGTGCCTACTGCTACAGCTGAGACGACTTCTCCATTTCCAACCCGGAGCGTTATCTCTCCTTGTTGTACCTGCTGCCAGGAATCAATTCCCTAAAAAGAAGAACAAACATGACTAGTGGCGCCTGAATCAAGTATCCAAGCTGTTTTATCATTATCCACTAAACAAGCTTCTAGACAAAGTAAATCATATTTACCTTCCTTCTTCTTTTCAACAATGTACTTCGGACAGTTCCGTTTCCAATGCTCGTCTTCGTTGCAGTGGAAACACTTTCCTTTGTTAGCAACGTCTTTGACTTTCTTGCCCTTTTGGGTGGCAGTTTTGTCAGCTTGTTTCCCTTTACCAACCTTCTTCATGTTCTTCTTCTTACCTCTCAGGTTAGAAGAAGACGAAGCCACTGTTTTTGTCCCAGAGGTCGAACCTCTGTGATAACTCCTACTGGCAACATTTTCCTCACCTTTCGATCCTTGAATTTTCATCAAAAATTGAAAGGTCTGGAGTTCATTCAGAATGGAGGTAAGATTAAAAGTAAGCTTGTTCATAACAGCATTACTTCTAAACTGCAGGAAACAATCTGGAAGGGTTTCCAGAATGAAGCTGACCTAGCTCGACTCATCGATGGAAGCACCATTCGACTCCGTGATGTTAAAGTGTACCATCATATCCAGGACATGATCCCGAACATATTTACCCTCTGGCATCCTCGAGTTGAATATGTACTTTAGTGTATTATGTCGGGCTAGTGTGGACTTTTGTCCAAACATAACCTGCACATAATCCATGATTTCCTTGGCAGTAATCATGCCCTTATGCTTCTTGGCTAATATGTAAGACATACTTGCCAGCATGTAGACCTTGGCCTTATCATTGGCCTTGATCGATCATATGCATCACGAACATTTCGTGACGCATTCGAGCCTGGCACCTGAGGACACTCCACAGTTAGCACAAACTTCAGATCATCCACTACCAAAATAGTGTTGAGTTTGTTTTTCCATGTCATCATATTCTCTCCGGTTAACTTTTTCGCACCCAATGAGGGAATTATAGATGTAGACATTTTTTGTTGAAAATTTACAAACAAACTTGTATGAGTTTCTTGCTATAACTCTAATCCAATCATGTTTTAGCTAATTATCAAATGATGCCTAGGCCATTTTTAATTTGCAATGATACTCCAAAGGTTTAGAATGTATGACACCGAAAGGTAATAAAAAACACTCCTCCTCTAGATCAAGACATTCTTGACCAAAATCTAACACCAGAATAACTCTTATTCCTATAGGTTTTTCGGTCTGAATACATACACAACTTATGTATCCCGTGAGTGTAACCCTTTGTCTTTAGATCCCAGAGTCTCGATCCAATAAAATCCGCCGAAGGGAGGACTAGATTGGAAAATAGTCTAAGGAAATCTTTATCCCTTTTGGGTGTCTCATCTTGTGTTAGATCCCCATGATCAAGCCCTCAGAAGGGTTTGTATGCAGTCCGAGCCAAACTAGCGGTGACCATAGTGGTGCAGCGGTGTAAGCAGACAAAAGTGACCGTAGGTTTTGTTTTCACTAAACCTGCTCCCACTCACTATAAGTACCCTATCCATTCACCTTGGTATTGACTCATACAAACATCATCCGAAGGGGGACGCTCCCGTTTTTCCCACGAGGCCAAGTATGAGTCTCACGGTGTGAACTTCCCGGAGATAGCGTAGGTGAAAAAATATGTATCTCATACACTTTTTCCTCCCACTGAATACTTTAAGTCTATAGAAATCTTTCTTAGGCTAAAACCCGGCTAATGGTTTTACCTTACTCCATCAACATAACTCTTATATTGATAATCAATATAACTCTTATATTGATAATATCCTAAGTTTGTTAATATAACTCCTTATATTAAACCTAGGATTTCTAGTTTATTAACCCCTTAATAAACCCGCTGACGCTACTGTAATTTATAATACTCTCTGATTAAATTTCACTCCCAGGTCAGTTCCTAGGTAGGGGTATTCCGTTTCCGTCAGCTTAAATACCCCAGCCTAGACAGAACATTCCTTAGACAAAGTTCCTCTTTTAATCATAGCTTATAAATTACTTGGTTCCTAATTCTAATCAAATTAGAACTAGATAACCTAAGGTCTATTATTTCCAAGTTCTAAACACTTTAAAACTAATAATTAACCTTAGGTGACATGCATACTATGTTATAGTGCTTGATCATTCATCGCATGAATAATAAAACATACATAGCATATTCATCTCATGAAATATAATGCATGTAAATGCTTTCCAAAAATTAATATAACAACCTTATATTAATTAATCATGCAAACTATATAATATAACTCCTTATTTATAAATGATGCATGAAAATGCTTAACCTAAGGTGGGATTTCTAAAATACAGCATACACTATGCATGACAATAATTACACAACAATTGCATAATTAAAATAGCAAAAATTAGACTAATTTTGGCACCCTAGAAATCATTTTAATTAATATAATCTAATTATATTAATTAAAATTAAAATTATTAAATATATTAAAATAAAACATTTTTATAATTAATATAAATAATAAAATTTTCGGTTTCTGCATGTTGCTCCTCGCGTGAAACGTCTTCGGCGTTGCAACGCTGATAGCAGCGTTGCAACGCTGCTTTTGTCGTTTTTTGCCGAGCGTTGCGCATCGCCAGTCTTGTATGAACTCTTCATAGAAGATGCCCCCACTCGCATGTCAACTACATGAATGAGTTGGATTACCTCATTTGTACTAATTACAAAGTGGGTTGCATCCATGGTGTTACCAGAATGAGGTTTCCAACCTTATTCTTATACCATAGACTATTTAGGTTAAAATCTTGAACTCAACCCAAATAGTGTCCACTACACTGATTTCAAGATAAGCGTTATAACCTTGGAGGTTAGTTTATTGGATTTATAAAAACAAGACTGTAATCTTATCAAAACAAATAACACTTTATTTAATTGATCAAGATTACACAAGTTTAGGGCATAAATCCCAACAACCGTAGGATACGTTGACACGCGTCCTGCTCCCATTTACTATGGCTACTTCCCTCATTCACCTTGGTATTGAACCATGCAAACACTTACCGTTGGGCGGACGCCATATTGACGCCACGTAGTCGAGCATGGAACTCACGGTTTGAACTCTTCAGGACGTGAGAGTAAACTTGATGCGAACATCTCATTTTCTCCCACTGAAGCTCCTAAGGATTGGGTATAGGTTCAACTTAGTTGGATTATGGATAAAAGAATCTATCTAAGTCTATGCCTATTATAACTATTATAACTAGGTCTTTTAACCTTATGTCTAGGTGAATAAACATTTTAATTACCTAGATATAAACAAAACTATGGTTAATTCAACTCAAGCTCTGGGTCAATTCCCAAGTAGGAGGTGTTCCAGTAACCGTCAGCTTAAGTACCCCCAACCATAGACAGAACTTCACCAGTATTGTTCTCTTATAACTAAAGTTCTAATGTCCTACTATATTTTAAACAATTTAAAATACTATGTAAGACTAACTTCTAATCCTCTTAGAAATTAAAACTTAGGTCTAAATTAATTTTAAACAATTTAAAACTAATTTAATTTTAACTCAAGTTGCTATGTTTGCATGCAATTCTTTTTTATTGGTTATCGTTTCTAAAACCTCTTTAATTTATAACACTTATAAATCTTAATAATTAACATATGACAAGGAACTATATTATAAAACCAACAATTAATTTCAAATTGGAATTATAAAATTATTCAACTATTGAATAATTAAATTACTTAAATAAAATAACAATTATTTTAAACTAAGTAATTTCATGCTCCATGCAATTTATTTTCCACATTTATCTAATTATAACAATTATAAATAAATACTAATGAAAAATAAATTAGATCATGCATTTTTACCATATTTATATCACAATTATACAAATAAAATGCATGAACATGCTTATGGTAAGGTGGAAAAAATTCTAAATGACACTCGTAAAGAAAAATAGTTGTAAAACCGGAATATTTTGGCCCCTAAAGTACAAAAATAATAAAATTACTCTAATTCTATTAATAACCCGGTCCAATACACCTTGAACTGGGCTCGAACCACTCGAACTGGACCGAAAATCAACTGAACCGCCCAGACCGGTCTGCAGCATCAGTTTTGGCATCACGGCGTCACAACGCTGATGGGAGCGCTGCAATGCTGAGCGGCAGTGTTGCAACACTTCTGACCCATGGAAATCCCGCGTCGATAGGGAGGCTTGGCGTTGCGACGCCGTTCCTCAACTTTGCAACGCTGATGAACGACGTTGCAACACTGTTGCTACGGCAACAGCTTTCTCCTTCGAGCACAACAACTTCAATCACCAAATTCTCCTTCGATACTGATAGCATGAAAATATGCTATCTTATTTCTATATTTTAGCTAGTTTTTATATTTTAAACATAATCTTTCATGGCATTTTATGGTTAATTCCAGGAAACTGAGCTTGAGAAGCAAAAATTGAGTGTTTTTAGGCTATTTTGGTGCAATTTGGAACATGTGTATGCTTAATTGAAGACCCAAGAAAACTCTAGATGTATTTTGAGTATAAAAATTATACTGAGAGATTCTACATCGAATCACGATTCCAACGCATCAAACCGGAGGTCATTTGGACACCCAAGCGAAAAGATATGACAAAAATGGTCGTGATGGGTGGTTGGTGGCAAGAGTACACGACGTTGCAACGCCATGACCAGCATTGCAACGCCGTACCGAAAACCCCTATAAATACAATATGTGTTTTCATTGCAAGGGGAGCCGAATTTGGTAGTTTTTAGCCCTAGTTTCGAAATACACACTCTAAGGGGAGAAAAAAGAGCATTCCTTGGGAGCTAAAGCGTTTGTGGAGGCTCGAGATCGTGACGGGAGCTCGGGAACGAGAGATCCACATCGACACATAAGTTTATTTCTCTTTCTTTTAGTTTGTAATTGAGTTTAAAGACTTTTCCTATGACTTTAGCTTGTTTTTATGGTGATTTTGAGTAGCTAAATGTTGTAGTTGGAATTTGATTAGCATGTTTTAGATTTATTTGATTATGTATTGAACTTTGTTATGTTTTTTATTTTTGGCAATTCATTCTTAATTTCATTTATATCTTTGGTTTAAGTGGACTCGAGAGAAAAAGCTTAAATTAGAACAAGGTTGTCAAAACTCTTAGAATTCTGGCATGAGAATGACCTAGAAATCTTAGGGAAACACATAAAGAAGTTGCTTAATGTCGTGCATGCTTAGATTTTATATGGAGACTATAGGATTTATTGTATGTGCGAGGCTCTTGAGAGATCGAGAGACTTTCCTGAGTAATTTACTTCTTGTTTATAAATTCATAATATTAGTTAATTGCATGTGTTAAATAAAGAATTATCTTGTGAAATCATCTTCCTTCAATTCTATCATATTTGTGTCTCCAATTGTACATTTATTTTCTATATTTCTTTCACTATCCATCAAAGTTTTGTTGCTTTAGCTAAAATTAAGAAAAAGTATTTTGGTAATTAATTAATCTAGAAAACCCATTCCTGAGGACAATACTTTGTACTCAAATTACTGTACTAAAACTTGACCCGTACACTTGCGGTATTGCAGTATCATAAATATGACGCAACAAGTTTTTGGCGTCGTTGCCGGGGAATGGCGATTATTTAGATTGATTAATATTGGGAGAAAATTCGAGATCTTAGACTAAAGTTTTTTTCCTTATTTATTTTTTATTTATTTTTATTTATTTAATTTTTTTCCTTTTGTGTTTTGTTTCCATACTTGTTTTTTCTTATTTATTTTTTTCTTATTTGTTTTATTTCCTTATTTGTTTTTTTATTTGATTTTCTTTCCTTATTTGTTTACTTTCCTTTTGCGGTTTTCTTTATTTTTTTTCTTTTTTTTTCTTATTTGTTCTTTTTCTTTACTTTTTTTTTCTTATTTGTTTTATTTCCTTATTTATTTTTTTCGCTTATTTGTTTTCTTTTCTTTTGTATTTTTCTCCTTACTTGTTTGTTTTTTTTTCTTATTTTTTTCTTATTTTTTTTTCTTATTTTTTGTTTCTTTTGTGTTTTTTTTTTATTTTTTATTTTTTCCTTATTTTTTGTTTTTTCCTATTTTTTTCCTTTTTTTGTTTTCTTCTTGTTTTCTTTCCTTATTTTTTCCTTATTTATTTTTTTCTAATTTATTTATTATTTTCCTTATTTGTTTCTTTCCTTTTCTATTTTTTTCTCCTTGTTTGTTTGTTTGTTTTTTTTTTCTTAATTTAGTCTCGTGTGTTGTTCGAGCCTTTGTCTCCTATTTTTGTCGTGTTGATTTTGTGTAAAAGTTTAGATTTGAATTATCGTGATTTAAAGTATTACTTTTCATGACCATAATTCTTCACCAATGTATTAACCTTCTCAGGATCCTGGGTATGTGAATCATGATTTTTATGGATACCAAATGTCTAATCCTTACCTTTATGAATATATGATTTATGAAAATTCTTTTGATGGTAATCATATAGGCACTTGGAACAAAAAATTTTCCTACCCCAACCAATCTATAGAAAACTCCTCTTTTGTGGATTTATTAATGGAAAATACTTTGGAGTTGAGGGTTAAAATTTTTTGTCATGCTGAATTAGAAAGGTTGGATAGGTTAGAAGCTAAAGTGGTAGAACTTGGGGAAATAATACATGAAAGGACTCATCATCTTAATCAACTGGTAGAATCCCTTAAGGCCCTACAGGAGCAAATTCTTATTCTTGCCACTGAGAAAGAACAACCTATGAGGACCTATGCATATGATAGTGAGGATGAGTTGGAGGAGACTGAAACACACCAAAAACAGGTTTGTGAGGCCGAGCATGGTAATGCAATCACTTCCACAAAAGAAATCCAGGTGATAGAGTTTGAGGCTGAAAAGTCTCCCTTCCCTTTATCTCCAAAAGTTTCTTTTAATCTTGATAACCATTTTTCCTATACTCACGAGTCTTATTTTGAATTTTTTCTTTTATTTCAAACAAAAATAAAAAAAATATTTATCTTTCAAGTGCCCAAGAAAAACAAGAGAGCCTTTTAGACTTAGAAGGCTATATTGACTCAAGCAAGAAGGGCTCGAAGAAATATGAGCAATTTTACGTACCTTGGTGCCAACCATGGGTCCAGTCTAGTTAAAGACGTGAAAGAAAAGCGCTTCTTGGGAGGCAACCCAAGTTTTACATTTCATTTACGTTTTTGTTTTTGCTTTAGTTGTTTTATTTGTTTGCTTAGTTCTTAGTTTTCGTTGTTTTTGTTTTGTTAGGTTGTGTTGATGTCTCCCTCGTGAAACCCATGCTCCGTTCTGCGAGACTTCATCTCACGTAACTTGGCGCCAAGGAATTCAAAAAGAAAATGAAAATCTCCATTACTCAGGACAGTATTGTCCACTCTTACCCTTCTTACTTTCTTTGAGCTTATTTTGCAAACATTGAGGACAATGTTTAGTTTAAGTTTGGGGGTGGATTTGCTTACTTGTTGTGACTGTCCTGAGTATGTGTTGAATTGTTCATTGATCTTATGCATAAGTATGATTATGATGGCTTAGGACGAGATTTAATTGAAAATTTTTGTGATTCTGCTGAAACTTGAGAGCATGATATGAATTTGAGTTAATTTAAAAATTTTCTTGAGCTTTTCCTGCACTATTATGCACATAGCATGTGTTCCTGTAGTTTTGAAATGCTTAGAACAAAGTTATTAGGTTTAGAAATTTGATGTCACCTCGATAGGTCTGAGAACTGATTTGAGAGTTAAACTGCAGGATAGGGTGAATGACAATATGAAGTGCATGATCTGTATAATATGTGCATTATGTGAAAGGGTTGTCATCTGTTTTTGTTGTTATGTTTGTTAAAGAAAAAAAAATCGTGAGGACAAAAAGAGCTACCTTCACTGTGATCAGTTAGGTTATTCATTGAGCGAGTGCTCTGGGTAAGGGTCCCTGCAGTGGATGTGTGAAAGCTAGTGTCCTTGCACAAAAAAAAAAGAGAATAAAATAGAAAAAAAAAGTGACATCAAAATAATGATTAAGTGCTGAGTAAAGTTGTTTATTTCTTGAATGTGGGGAGACTCAAGGATTAGAAACTATGACCAGTGTAGGGGGAAGTTGAATGGAGAACCTAATAAAGTTGTTTCGGGCTTAGTAAAAATTAAAGGAACGGAGGCTAATCACACACACACATAGGAACACTTAGGAAAAGTTTTAAATTGCTTGTTGACGTATCATGTTTGATTGTTTCTCGTGATTGTTAAAATTTCCTTCTAAATCTCTGAGGCTTGAGTCCGATATATGCATAAGAAAGATCTTATAGTTTAATTTTGTTTTGCTCGGGTCTAGCAAAAGCTTAAGTGTGGGGGTATTTGATAGCATGCAAATATGCTATCTTATTTCTGTATTTTAGCTAGTTTTTATATTTAAAACATAATCTTTCATGGCATTTTATGGTTAATTTCAGGAAACTGAGCTTGAGAAGCAAAAATTGAGTGTTTTTAGGCTATTTTGGTGCAATTTGAAACATGTGTATGCTTAATTGAAGACCCAAGAAAACTCTAGATTTATTTTGAGTATAAAAAGTATATTGAGAGATTCTACATCGAATCACGATTCCAACCATCAAACCGGAGGTCATTTGGACACCGAGCGTTAAAAGATATGACAAAATGGTCGCGAGAAATTGGTGGCGGCAAGAGAGCACAGCGTTGTAACGCCATGACCAGCGTAAGCAGTAACGCTGCAAAAATCCCTATAAATACAATATGTTGTTTTCATTGCAAGGGAAGCCGAATTTTGGTAGTTTTTAGCCCTAGTTTCGAAATACACACTCTAAGGGGAGAAAAAGAGCATTCCTTGGGAGCTAAAGCGTTTGTGGAGGCTCGAGATCGTGTGGGAGCTCGGGGGCAGAGATCCACATCGACACATAAGTTTATTTCTCTTTCTTTTAGTTTGTAATTGAGTTTAAAGACTTTTCCTATGACTTTAGATTGTTTTTATGGTGATTTTGAGTAGCTAAATGTTGTAGTTGGTATTTGATTAACATGTTTTAGATTTATTTGATTATGTATTGAACTTTGTTATGTTATTTATTTTTGGCAATTCATTCTTAATTTCATTTATATCTTTGGTTTAAGTGGACTCAAGAGAAAAAGCTTAAATTAGAACAAGGTTGTCAAGACTCTTAGAATTCTGGCATGAGAATGACCTAGAAATCTTAGGGAAACACATAAAGAAGTTGCTTAATGTCGTGCATGCTTAGATTTTATATGGACACTATAGGATTTATTGTATGTGCGAGGCTCTTGAGAGATCAAGAGACTTTCTTGAGTAATTTACTTCTTGTTTATAAATTCATAATATTAGTTCATTGCATGTGTTAAATAAAGAATTATCTTGTGAAATCATCTTCTTCCAATTCTATCATATTCGTGTCTCCAATTGTACATTTATTTTCTATCTTTCTTTCACTATCCATCAAAGTTTTTTTGCTTTAGCTAAAATTAAGAAAAAATATCTTGGTAATTAATTAATCTAGAAAACCCATTCCTGAGGACGATACTCTGTACTCAAATCACTGTACTAAAACTTGACCCGTACACTTGCGGTATTGCAATATCATAAATATCACGCAACAGATATTCATCCAAAATGCATGAAATTTGTCTCGAACGACTCTTAACTTGATTACAGACTTGATTATGCACTTAATTGCCCAAAAACACAGAGGCCCTTACATTTAATTTGATCAAATCAAAAGAAACTAAGACAAAAAATATTCCTAAACAATTTGATAGCAAACCAAATGCAATTCTCACCAAATCCAATGCAATTTTGTTTCAACCAAAAAAAGACAAGCATGGCTCTGATACCAATTGATGGGGATCTTATCCGTTTGATCTGTTGAAATGTGTTTGGAATCGTAATTGAAAGCTTATTTTAGTTGAAAATAAAAACCAGTACATCGGTAAAAAAAACACAGAATAAGCATACAATTCCTAATCTAATTAGGCATGGAACTAATCATGCAAACATGCTTTAGAATTAAACTAAACTGAGAGGGAATTCGAAATTTACCTTTGTAGTTTCGCAGCAACTCCTTGCTCCAAGTGTGCAGCAACACAGCAACTACAGATGTTACTCTCTTCTTTCTTCTCAAACAGAACACCACCAAAATGGCAAACCTCATATCCTCTTGATTCCACATATATCAACCTTGGTCGGAAGGTGTTCCAACTTTTGGAAGAAGAGAGGGAAAGGTAGAAAGGAGAGAATTTTCCAGCAATTCGTTAATTGCACTGAATGATCGATTAAAGTTCATCTCCCAACTCCCTACACTTAACGATAGGGAGTGGAGACAAAACAGAGAAGTGGGGAACGTGCCATCTACACGTTCTCCTATTTTAATTAATTAATAATATAATTAATTATTATTATTTATATGTAACTTATTTAATTAAATCAAATTTAATTAAAATAATTAAATAATTCTTAATTAATCAATTCAAATATCTTATATTTCAATTAGGTTATATATATATATCATTAAATCACATTTAAGCATAACCCCTTTTAACCTATAGTTTTAATGTACATCTTATGCACATTAAATTTTAACCTATAGTTTTAAATATGAATCACATTCACATTTAAATTAATATTTGAACTCTTTCAATTCTCTCATATAATTTAATATGAATCATATTCACATTAAATTTATAATATAAAGTTCCAAAACATTATATTATAACGTATCTATATACATTAAATTTATTCCCTAATGAATTTGAACATTGCAAATTCAAACGATCTAAGAACCCTTTACGAGCTAGAAGGTGGACCTAGTGGACCTACAGATCAGAAGCTCCAACGATACGAAATTATTCAGTTAATCTCATTAACCTCCTAATCAACATTCATTAACTGCATGAACACTCCACAAAGTCCCGTAGCTGCACTCTTCTCATTGCAGATATTTTTCTGTGTCCACGGATATTGACCAATAACACCAAGTCAATTCTTCACGAATGTTCATAACACCAGCTGGGTCAAATTACCGTTATACCCCTAGGTTACATCTTGTACCTTAAGTACCAGTGCTCCTCTAATGAACAATTTGTTTGTGGTCCTACCAACGAACAGAGTCCCTCTCGGGCCAATGAGAGGGTCGGGCCCTTTGTTCAAGTCCCAGAGACACCACTTAAGAGAACATTCCTCTACTTACCCTAGTAGGCGAGAAAGAAGTGAATTCTATCTTGGTAGGCTAAGTCCCCAGCTGCTCACTCGGTCTTGTCTCCAAGAAGGTAGGCATATTGAGTCGGCGAATCTGGCCACTCTCACCCATACTAGTCAAAGGTCAATCCCTCGCAAGCAGGAATTTGTAACCCGCTCAAGATTGAGACCAAGTTGCCTGGGTCATCCTAGTGAAATAGAAACCTAAGTAGTCAACGGGGTTACATCTAGAGGTTACTATTTCGTGGTCCGGTCTTATGTAATCTCATTACATAGGATATCCCCACTCACATGTCATCTACACGAACACGTTAGGATCACAGTGTTTGTATCATATACAAAGTGGGCCACATCAATAGTTTTACCAAGGTAAGGTATCCAAACCTTATCCCCTTACTATAAACCCTTTAGGTTGTATCTCGAACCGAGATCCTTTATATGTACACTACATTCAGTTAAAGATACATTTTACAGCCTTTGATGTTTAGTTTATTGGATTTAGGGTTAAAACAATGGCAACATTGTAAATAACGAATAATAACACTTTATTGAAATAATAACAATTTATTACAATAATTAGAACATTAATTACAAACTACGAGTTGTAGGGCACAAAACCCAACAGGGGGAAGTTGAATGGAGAGCCTAATAAAGTTGATCCAAGCTTAGCAAAAATGAAGGGAACATAGGCTAATCACACACACGCGCAGGAACACTTAGGAAGAATTTTAAATTACTCATTGAAGTAGTATGCTTGCGTGTTTCCTATGATTGCAAAAATTTTCTTTTAAATCTTTGATGTTTGAATCAAATGTAGTATTAGAACAATCTTATGTTTAATTATGTTTTTGCTCGGGACTAGCAAAAGTAAAAGTTTGGGGGTATTTGAAAGCACACAAAATGTGCTATCCTTAGGCTTAATTATTGCTAGTTTTATGTTAATTTCAAAGCTTTGATGTGTTTGAATCACTCAATTTCAGGTAAAGAGCTTAAACAAGACATTTGGAGACATTACGACTCACTCGGGATCGAATCGAGGCTTTTTGGAGCTTAAAATAACATCCATTGAAAGTAGAAGGACTATTTCATGCTAGTTGACCCGAGGTGATGGCGTTACAACGCTATGCAGGGCGTTGCAACGCTGTTATTGTTGTTTTGATGCATAGAAGAGCCACGTTTCAATGCTACCTTGCAGCGTTGCAACGCTATCTCGATAAGAAGAACATTGTGAAGGGTCGTGGCAAGGGCGTTGCAATGCCAGATCGATAAGGACACGCGCGCGAAAGGTTAGCGGCGTTGCAACTTTGTCGATGCTTTCCATATATGCCTGCAGCCTAGGCACAACGTTGCAACGTTGTGTCGAAAACCCTTATAAATAGAACATTTTGCCATCTTGCAAAGAGAGTCGAATTTTATAGTTTTTGTACCCTAAATTCCAAATACATTCTGTAAGAAGAGAAAAGTGAGCATTCCTTGGGAGCCAAAGAATTCGTGGAGATTTGAGATCGTGATGGGAGCTCGGGGACGAGGGACCGGCATCGACACATAAGTTTATTTTCTCTTTTTTTTTTAGATTGTAACACCGTTCTAAGACGTTTTCTATAACTTTAACTTTGTTTTATTGTGATTTAGAGTGGCTAAAAGTTGTAATTAGGATTTGATATGTATGTTTAAGACTTTTTCGCTATTGTATTGAACTGTTTTTTTACATTTATTTTTGGCAATTCCTTCTTCAATTCTCTGATCTTGTTGGTTTAAGTGGACTTGAGAGAAAGAAACTTTGATTAGAGCAAAGTTGTCAAAACTCTTAGAAGGCTGGCATGAGAATGACCTAAGAGTTTAAGGAAAACACATAAAGAAGTTGCTTAATGTCGTGCATTCTTTTAAAATTCATAAGGAGACTTTAGAATTTATCGTGTGTGCGATTCTCACTAAGGGTCGAGAGTTTCTCTTGAGTATTTTCACTTCTGGTTTACAAATTCATTATGTTAGTTCATTGCATGTGTTAAATAAGATTTTAACTTGTGAAATAAATTTTCTCCAATTCTATCATATTTGTGTCTCCAATTGTTTGTTTATATTTTTATCTTTATTATCATCATCTATCCACCTTTTATTACTTTAGCTAAAATTGAGAATTAATATCTTGGTAATTAATTAATCTAGAAACCCATTCCTGAGAACGATACATAGAACTCTAAAATCACTATACTAAAACTTGACCGTACAATTGCGGTATTGCAATATAATTTCACGCAACAGATACCCAAAATTAATATAACACTTTATATTAATTTATCATGCAAACTATATAATATAACACCTTATATTATAAATGATACATGAAAATTCTTAACCTAAGGTGAGATTTTTCTAAATAGCATACATTATGCATGGAAATAATTTATACAACAATTGCATAAAATAAATAGCAAAATTAGACCACTTTTGGTACCCTAAAATTAATTTCAATTAATATAATCTAATTATATTAATTAAAATTAATAATAATAAATTAAATTAATACAAAAATGCTTTTATAAATTAACATATAAAAATGCCAAAAGGTCATTTTGCCCGTTGATTGCTTCGGCGTTGCAACGCTGGTTGTGGCATTGCAACGCTGGTGTCTTTCAAACCAAAAACAGTCGCAACAACGTTACAAAGCTGAAGAACAGCGTTGCAATGCCGTGCACAGACAACAAGCTCCTTCCTCTATTTTTGCTCGTTTTTTCTTCGTTCTTCTCAACAACCACTTTGCCTCGATCAACAAGGACTTATAGACTCGATTTACAATTAAAATTGCCCAAAACACTGGGCCCTTACATATGAACATTTTAATGGAAAAATTGTAAATCTAAGTGCCAAAAGCGAAAACATCTAATTTGGAAACCGAACATTCTTCTCATGAATTTCATGCAATCCTACCTACGTTTTTGACAAATCTAGAACAGAAACAAGAACACAATTGGCTCTGATACCAATTGATAAGATCAAATCCCACAGCGGAAGTGAGTTTAATCGCGTGTTCTTGAAATTCGTTACATAGATCTAATCTAAAATAATAAACTACGTAGATTAAGCATATATTAAGAGAATTAGACAACATATTACCTTTCTAGAACGAAATCTTCGTGCTCCTTTGCTCCTCCCGATCTCATGTTCTCAACGATCTCGAACACATCACTAGATCTTCTCCGTTGTATCTCTTGGAGAGGCAGGCTGGTGGGAATCCTATTGGAACTAGGAGAATATGAGAGAAGGATTGTGAAACCTCTTTTCACAATGTAAGAGAACTAGGGTTTCTTTGGGATTGCCTCTTAGAATGCTTGGTCCAAAATGTGTTGGGATTTATGCCCTAAACAAGTGTAGTTTTGTAATTATCATTGCACAATAAATAAAGTTGTTATTTATTATATTCTCGCATATAAATCCAAATGCAATAAACTAAGTTCTAAGGTTATAATGATAGATCTTGAACATTTATGTAGTAGACATAAGTTTGATTAAGTTGTTCAAGTATAACCTAAAAGGTCTATGGTATATGCATAGGGTTGGGAACCTTATATTGGTAACACCATGGATGCGACCCACTTTATATTTGGTACAAACGAGGTAATCCAACTTGTTCATGTTGTAGACATGCGAGTGGGGGCATCCTGTACAATGAGATTATACATGACCGAACTGCGAGTTATTAACCTACTAGAGTAACACCGTTATCAAGATAGGTATAATAATTCATAGATGATCATTAGTGACTTGACCAGAATCCTAAGCAAGCTACGAACTCCTGCTTATGAGGTTTGTCCTTAGACTAGTATGGGTGAGAGTGGCCTGTAACCGACTCAATAAGCCTACCTTCTCAGCGACATAACTTTGTAAGTAGCTGGCAACTTAACTATGCAAGAAGGAATTCACTCATTCCTGAATTAGGGAATCAGATAGGTTGTTCTCTTAAGAACTGAATCCAAGTCTTGAATAATGAGGTCCCGCCTTCTTACTAGCTTAAGAAAGATCAAGTTTTATTGTAGGACCATAGACGGATTGTTCATTAGAGGATCAGTAGAGCTTAAGGAACAAGATGTATTCACAGGGGTAAAACGGTAATTTGACCCAGCTGTGATTGCGAACAACCTGTGAAGGGTCGACTCACAAGTATTGATTATATCAGTGGATACAACATAGTGTACAGTGAGTACAATGCAACTATGAGTCTATAGTGGAATGACTTATAGTTAATGAATGTTGGTTAATTGAAATCAAACAGTTTGATCAATTAATCTCATATCATTGGAGCTCATAATCGGAGATCCATTAGGTCCCTTCGGTTGCTCAACATGTAAATAAGAAGGGTTTATAGTTTGGAGTGAGATTGAAATGTTTAATTTCATGTTTAATGGGATATGTCAATTATATATGACATAATTGATATAACATATGGTCCCATCCATGAGAAATATATCATAAGAGCATTATAAGGGTAGGATGGTCATTTCCATCCAATTTCTCTATAAATATGTGCATTAGATGCACATTTGTTAACCTAATTAAAAAGGCAACCCTAGTGCTCTTTTGACAAGTGTTTTTGTTGGAAAAGTTCCAAAGCACTTGTCTTCCTAAAATCCCTCCCAACTCAAAAAGAGGTTCCAACACCATCACTCTCCTAGAGATACAACAGAGAAAATCTAGCGGACGGATTGAAAACTACTTCGTAGTTTGTGGAGTACGCGAGAACGTTGAGATCGTGAGAACGTGAGGATCAAAAGCAGCACATGTTGTTTTGTCTACAAAGGTAATATACTTGTTGTCCATATGATCTAATGCATGATTAATCATTTTACGTATGATTTGATTTGATCTATGTAATACATTACAATAACAAGCGATTCAAATTACTTCTACTATGAGATTCAATCCCCCCAATTGGTATCAGAGCATAATTGTGTTCTTGTTTTTGTTCTAGATCTGTCAAAAACATAGGTGGGATTACATTTTGTTCATGAGATGAATCAAGGTTTGCAAAAATAGATGTTTACATTTTTTGCACTTAGATTTACAATTTTTTCATTGAATTTGTTCAATGTAAGGGCCCAGTGTTTTGGGTAATTTTAATTGTAAATCGAGTCTCTAAGTCCGTTTCGATCGAGGCAAAGTGGTTGCTGAGAAGAACGGAGGAAAACCGAGCAAAAAATGACGTATTACCATTCTGTTCGGTGAACGGTGTTGCAACGCTGTTCATTGGCATTGCAACGCCACTATGGCAGGCGTGCGACTGAGAAGACGACAACATTACAACGCCATCCTCCACGTTGCAACGCTGATGGTGAGGAGCGCTTCAACGGTCAGAAACAGACAAATGACAGCGTTGCAAAGCAGCAGGCGTTTCACGGAGAGCAGCAACGACAGAAAAATGTTTTTTTAATATTATTTAATATATAAAATATTTTTATATTAATTAATATAAATTTTATTTATTTTAATTAATATAATTAGATTATATTAATTAAAATTATTTTTTAAGGTGCCAAAAATGGTCTACTTTTTTCTATTTAATTTTATGCAATTGTTGTATAATTATATCCATGCATAATGTATGCTATTTAGAAAATCTCACCTTAGGTTAAGCATTTCCATGCATCATTTATAATAAAGTGTTATATTATATAGTTTGCATGTATAATTAATATAAGAAGTTATATCAATTTTTGGACAACATTAACATGCATTATAATTCATGAGATGAATATGCTATGTATGTTTATTATTCATGTGATGGATGATCAAGCAAATATAACATAGTATGCATGTCACCTAAGGTTAATTATTAGTTTTAAAATGTTTAGAACTTTGAATTAATAGACCTTAGGTTATCTAGTTCTAATTAGATTAGAATTAGGAACCATGTAATTTATAAACAATGATTAAAAGAGGAACTCTGTCAAAGGAAGGTTCTATCTAGGATGGGGTATTTAAGCTGATGGAAACGAAACACCCCTACCTGGGAACTGACGTGGGAATGAATTTTAATCAGAGGGTTTATAAATTATAGTAGCGTCAGCAAGTTTATTAAGGGGTTAATAAACTAGAAATCCTAGGTTTAATATAAAGAGTTATATTAGCAAACTTAGGATAAAATCAATATAAGAGTTATATTGATTATTAAATAAGAGTTATATTGATAAGTTTAGGTAAAAACCATTAGTCGGGTTTAGCCTAGGTAAATATTCTATAGAGATAAAGTATCCAGTGGGAGGAAAAGTGTACATGATACATATTTTTCCACCTACGTTTCTCCAGAAAATTCACACCGTGAGATCCATACATGGCCTCCTAGCGCAAACGGGAGCGTCCCCCTTCGGATTGTGTTTGTATGAATCAATAGAAATGTGAATGGAGAGGGTACTTATAGTGATTGGGAGCAGGTTTAGTGAAAATAAAACCTATTGTCTCTTTTATCGGTTCACACCGTGAGATTACTATGATCAGCCTGCTAGTTTGGCTTGGACCAGACAATCTCTTCAGAGGGCTTTGATCATAGAGATCGGAACACAACGAACACCTGATCAAGGATAAAGATTACCTTAGTTTATTTTCCAACCTATTCATCCCTTCGGCAGATTTTGTTAGATCGGGACTCTGGAATCCAACGATAAAGGGTTACACTCACAGGATACATTAGTTGTAATTGTATCCAGACCAAATAATGGTAACTAAAGCCTATAGGAATAAGAGTTATTCTGGCATTAGGGTTTGGTCAAAAATGTCTTGATCCAGAGGAGGAGTGTTTTTTATTACCCTTTGGTGTCCTACATTCTAAACCTTTGGAGTATCATTGCGATTTATTAATGACTTAGGAATCATTAGATAATTAACTAAAAATGATTGGATTAATTAAAAGTTTAGCGAGAAACTAATACAAGCATTTTTGTATTTCAACAAAATTAATAACTCAATCTTTTCCTTATTGGCTACTGAGAAATTAACCGGAGAAAATTTGATGACTTGGAAAAACAATCTTAATATCATCTTGGTTCCGGACGATCTAAAGTTTGTGCTTATCGAGGAGTGTCCTCGTGTGCCAAGCTCGAATGCGTCACGAAATGTGATGCATACGATAGATGGATCAAGGATAATGACAAGGTCAAGGTCTACATCTTGGCAAGTATGACAGACATACTAGCCAAGAAGCACGAGGGCATGATGACCGCCAAGGAAATCATGGATTCGTAGCAGGGCATGTTCGGACAATAGTCTATTCAAGTCAGGCACAATGCCCTCAAGTACATCTTCAATGCTAGAATGGAGGAGGGATCATCTGTTCGGGATCATGTTCTCGATATGATGGTTCACTTCAACACGACGGAGTTGAATGGTGCTTCTATCGACGAAACGAGCCAGGTCAGATTTATACTAGAAACTCTACCAGAGAGTTTTCTACAGTTTCGAAGTAATGTTGTTATGAATAAACTTACTTTTAACCTTACCTCTTTTCTGAATGAACTCCAAACTTTCCAATCTCTGATGAAAATCAAGGGATCAAATGGTGAGGCAAATGTTGCCAGTAGGAGTAATCACGAAGGTTCAACCTCTGGAACAAAATCAGTGGCTTCATATTCCTCAAGCCTGAGAGGCAAGAAGAAGAAAATTAAGAAGGTTGGTTAGGGGAAACGGGCTGACAAACCTGTCACCCAGAAGGGCAAGAAGGTCAAATAAGTTGCAGACAAAGAAAAATGTTTCCACTGCAATGAAGACGGGCATTGGAAACTGAACTGTCCGAAGTACATTTCAGAAAAGAAGAAAGAAGGTAAATATGATTTACTTTGCTTAGAAGCTTGTTTAATAGATGATGAATATTCTGCTGGATATTGAATTCAGGAGCCACTAATCATGTATGTTCTTCTTTTAAGGGAATTAGTTCCTAGCAGTAGCTATAAGGAGAGATAACACTCCGTGTTGGAAATGGGAAAGTTGTCTCAGTTGTAGCTGTGGGCTCCATGAAGCTATTTTTTGGCAAGAAACATATGTTGTTGAACAATGTACTAGTGATACCAGGGTTTACTAGAAACCTAATTTCAATTTCTTGCCTAATAGAATAATGTATTTTAATATCTTTTTCTTCTAATAAAGTGTTTATTTTTAAGAATGATATTGAAATATGTGAAACCTCATTAGAAAATGCTCACTAAATACACAAACTAAGAAACTTAATTATTTAAAACTTAAGTCAAAATTGTTTTGACCACTAAATTATTTAAAACTCCAAATACACAAACTAAGAAACTTAAGATTTCTCCTATAGAAAATGCTCAACTTTGGCACCTTCGGTTAGGTAACATTAACCTCAATAGGATTGAGGGATTGGTAAGAATTGGACTTCTAAATGAGTTAGAAGAAAATGCCTTGCCAGTATGTGAGTCTTGCTTAGAAGGAAAAATGACTAAAAGACCTTTTAGTGGAAAAGGTTATAGAGCCAAAGAACCTCTTGAGCTTATACATTCAGACCTTTGTGATCCGATGAATGTTAAAGCCAGAGGAGGTTATGAATATTTCATCTCTTTTATAGATGATTATTCCAGATTTGGGCATATTTACCTAATGCATCATAAGTCTGAAGCACTTGAAAAGTTCAAGGAATTCAAGACTGAAGTGGAGAATCAATTAGGTAAAACAATTAAAACACTTCGATCGGGTCGAGGTAGAGAGTATATGGATTTAAAATTCCAAGACTATATGATAGAACATGGAATAACATCCCAACTCTCAGCACCTGGTATGCCTCAACAAAATGGTGTATCAGAAGGGAGAAATAGAACCTTTTTAGACATGGTTCGATCAATGATGAGTTATACTCATCTCCATGGCTCGTTCTGGGGATATGAAGTAGAGACTGTTGTATACATTTTTAATAATGTTCCATCGAAAAGTGTTTTGAAAACACCATTTGAACTCTAGAAAGGACGTAAAGGTAGTTTACGTCATTTCAAAATTTGGGGATGTCTAACACATGTGCTCGTGACAAATCCAAATAAATTGGAATCACGTTCAAAATTATGCCTTTTTCTAGGGTACTGAAAAGAAACGAGATGTGTGTTATTGTATGATCCTAAGGAAGATAAGGTACTTGTGTTGACAAATGCCACTTTCTTAGAGGAGGACCACATAAGGGATCACCAACAAAGAAGTAAAGTTGTGTTAAGTGAGTTAGACAGAACAACAACAAAAGTTGCTGATGGTACATCAACAAGGGTTATTGATGCAAATTTGTCAAGTCCACCTCAAGAGTTAAGTGTGTCTCGACGTAGTGGGAGGATTTTAACACAACCTGACCGTTACATGGGTTTAACTGAAACCAAAATTGTCATATCAAATGATGATTGCGAGGATCCATTAACTTATAATCAAGCAATGGTTGACAAAGACAAAGAGAAATGAGTCATAGCCATTAACCAAGAAATGAAGTCTATGCACTTCAATTCTATTTGGGATCTTGTAGATATACCTGATGGGGTAAAACCTATAGGTTGTAAGTGGATCTACTAGAGAAAACGTGGTGTAGATGGAAAAGTGAAAACATTTAAGGCTAGACTAGTAGCAAAGGGTTATACCCAGGTAGAAGGTGTAGATTATGAGGAAACCTTTTCACCTGTTGCTATGGTAAAGTCTGTCCGTATTCTACTTGCCATTGCCGCATGTTATGACTATGAGGTATGGCAAATGGATGTCAAGACAACATTCTTAAATGAGAATCTTGACGAAAACATCTACATGGAGCAACCCAAAGGGTTCATTGAACTAGGACTAGAGCAAAAGGTTTGCAAGCTTAAAAGGTCCATCTATGGACTGAAATAAGCTTATAAATCCTGGAATATAAGATCTATGGACTGAAATAAGCTTCAACATAACGATGAACCTTATGTCTACAAGAAAATCATTAATAGTTCTGTCGCTTTCCTAGTCTTATATGTAGATGATATCCTACTCATTGGGAATGGTGTAGGTTATCTTACTGACATTAAGAAATGGCTAGCTACGCAATTCCAAATGACAGATTTGAGAGAGGCGTAGTTTGTTCATGGAATCAAGATTGTCTGGAATTGCAACAACAAAATTCTAGCATTGTCTCAAACATCTTATATCGACAAAGTGTTGTCAAGATTTAAGATGCAAGATTCCAAGAAAGGTTTATTACCTTTCAAGCATGGAGTTCATTTGTCTAAGGAACAATGTCCTAAGACATCTCAAGAAGTTGAGGTTATGAGACGAATTCCTTATGCATCAGCTATTGGTAGCTTAATGTGCACAATGTTGTGTACTAGGGCAGACATATGCTTTGCAGTAGGAATGGTTAGTAGATATCAATCTAATCCAGGTTCAGAACACTGGACAACGGTTAAGACAATCCTAAAGTATCTTCGGAGAACGAGGAACTGTTGGGTTTTGTGCCCTAAAACTCGTAGTTTGTATTTTTTGTTCTAATTATTGTAATAAATTTGTATTACTTCAATAAAGTGTTATTATTCGTTATTTATGATATTCCCTTTATTTTAACCCTAAATCCAATAAACTAAATATCAAAGGTTGTTAAACGTATCTTTAACTGAATGTAGTATACATATAAAGGATCTCGGTTCGAGATACGCCTAAAGGGTCTATAGTTAGGGGATAAGGTTTGGGTACCTTGCCCTAGCAAAACTATAAAATTATATGAGATAATTAAATATTTGAAAGGGTTGAAATATTAAATTCAAATGTGAATGTGATTCAGATTTGAAAACTATAGGTTAAATATTAATGTGCATGAGATGTACATTAAACTATAGAATAAAGGATAAAATTATTAAATGTGATTTAATCATTTCATTAATATTATAATTGAATTAAATATGATTTAATTTAATATAATTAATTAATTATTAATTAGTTATTATTTTATTAATTAGGAACGTGTCAGGATGACACGGTCCCACTACTCCACAACTCCCTCTCGATAGGGAGTGGGGAGTGGCCCACTGAAATACTCTTCTCTTGGAGAGAAGGGTTGGGGTAATCGACCGATCAATTGTCTTTTGATTGAAATCTCTGTAAAATTTTCTCTCTCTCTCTATTCCAAAAATTCTTCCAATTGTTGGAATTCCTTCCCACAAAAGAATTGATCAAAAGCATCCAGAGAATAGGAGGTTTTCCTGTTGGTAGTGTCCTGTTGTAAAAGCAGAGAAGCTTGGTGTTCCTGTGTTGATGAGTTGCTGGATTCTTTTGGAGCAAGGAGTTGCTGTTGAGAAAAACTACAAAGGTAATCTTTCTTCATTTTAGTTTAATTGTTAAACACAACATGTTTGCATGTAAATATCCATGCCTAATTAGATTAGAAATCATGTTTATCTATGTTATTTTTCCAATGCACTGGTTTTTGTTTTTCAACCAAAATAAGCTTCTAATTACGATTCCAAACTCGTTTCCGCTGCTCAAGGGGATTAGATCTCCATCAATTGGTATCATAGAAATGCTTGATTTGTTTTGGTTGAAACAAAATTGCATTGGTTTAGGTGGGAATTGCATATGGTTTGTTGTAAAATTGTTTAGGAATATTTTGGCCCTAGATTCTTTTGATTTGATACATTTAAATGTAAAGGCCCCTGTCTTTTTGGACATTTTAGTGCATTATCGAGTCTGTAATCGAGTTATGAGTCGTTCGGGACAAGTTTCGTACAAATCAAATGAGTTTCGAAGGAGATTTTGAAGTTCGAGGCTGCTGTGTTCGAAAGAAAAAGTTGTTGCTGAAGCAACAGCGTTGCAACGCCGTTCATCAGCGTTGCAACGCTGAGGAAAGGCGTCGCAACGCCATGCTTCCCTATCGACATGGGTTCTCCAAGGGTCAGCAGCGTCGCAATGCTACCTCGATAGCAAGCGCGCGCGCGGACAAAGCCTGCGTTGCAACGCTCACATCAGCGTTGCAACGCCATGATGCCAAATCTGAAGCTGCAGACCGGCCTGGGCGGTTCGGTTGGTTTTCGGTCCGGTTCGAGCATTTCGAGCCTGGTTCAAGGAGTATTGGACCAGTTATGTAATAAAATTAGAGTAATTTTATTATTTTTTTCACTTTAGGGGCCAAATTATTTCTCTTTATGAATGTCATTTAGATTTTTTCCCACCTTAGGATAAGCATGTTCATGCATTTTATTTGTATAATTGTTATATAAATATGGTAGATATTCATGATCTAATTTATTTTTCATAAGTATTTATTTATAATTGTTATAATTAGATAAATATGGAAAATAAATTGCATGGAGCATGAAATTACTTAGTTTAAAATAATTGTTATTTTATTTATGTAATATAATTATTCAATTAGTTGAATATTTTTTTATAATTCCAATTTGAAAATAGTTGTTGGTTTTATAATATAGTTCTTTATCATAGGTTAATTATTAAAATTTATAAGTGTTATAAATTAAAGGGGTCTTAGAAACCATAACCTATAACAAAGAAATGCATGCAAACATAGGAACTTGGGTAATTTTTAAATTAGTTTTAAATTGTTTAAAATTAATTTAGACCTAAGTTTTAATTTCTAATAGGATTAGAAGTTTGTCTGGATTAGAAGTTTGTCTTACCTAGTATTTTAAATAGTTTAAAATATAGTAGGATATTAGAACTTTGGTTATAAGGGAACTCTACTGGTGAAGTTCTGTCTAAGATTGGGGGTACTTAAGCTAACAGTTAACGGAACACCTTCTACCTGGGAACTGACCCAGAGCTTGAGTTGAATTAACCTAGTTCTATTTTATATCTATGTAATTAAGATGTTCATACACCTAGACATAAGGTTAAAAGACCTAGTTATAATAGTTATAATAGTCATAGACTTAGATAGATTCTTTTAGCAAGAATCCGACTAAGTTAAACCTATACCCTAATCTTAGGAGCTTCAGTGAGAGAAAACGAGATGTTCGCATCGAGTTTAGTCTCAGGTCCTCAAGAGTTCATACCGTGAGTTCCATGCTTGGCTACGTGGCGTCAATAGGGTGTCCCCCTACGGTAAGTGTTTGCATGGTTCAATACCAAGGTGAATGAGGGAAGTATCCATAGTAAATGGGAGCAGGACGCGTGTCAACGTATCCTATGGACTCCTCCATTAGGTCGCACCGTGAGATTTCTATAGTCCGCCTGCTAGGTTGTCTTGGAACAGCCAAACCCTATGGAGGGCCTGACTATAGAGATCGAAACACCGCGAACTCCAGAAATGGATAGGGTCTCTTAGGTAATTTCCATTTGCCAACAGAAATGGATAGGGTCACATTTACGAGATAAGTTAAGCTAGTTAACAAGTCCTTGACCAAACAAACGGTAGCTAAGGATCATTGGGACATGAGATGTTCTGGTAGTGAGAATTGGGTGAGAAAGTCTCAATTCAAGGGAGGAATGACCGACCGCCCGACGGAGACTTTTGTTCTAAACCCTTGAAATATCGTTGCAAAATTGAAGGTTTAATTTGAACACTAGGTTTAGTTTAAACACAAGGGTTCTTTAATAATTTTGCTAAATTTGATTGGTTTTTAATGAGTTAAAAGGCATAACTAATTAGAACTATTTTAGATTTTCAACATGTCGTCCTCAATCATAGCCTTACTAAAAAGCGATCGTTTAACTGGTGAAAACATTACTACATGGAAGTAAAATTTGAATACGATTCTTGTTGTTGACGACCTTCGGTTTGTCTCGACCGAGGAATGTCCTCGAGTCCTCGCTCAAACGCCTCAATCACATTAGGAGGCGCGACGGCCATTGGATCAAGGCCAATGAAAAGGCCAAGACCTATATCCTGGCTGACATATCTGATGTTTTGGCCAGGAAGTTGAAGGGTATGGTCTCAACTCGTGAGATCATGGGTTATCTGTGGAATTTGTCTGGTCAACCGTCTAAACAAATTCGACACGAATTCCTCAAGTACGTTTATAATGCGCGCTTGAAGGAGGGGACTTCAGTGAGAGAACATGTTCTCGATCTTATAGTTCACTTCAACGTGGCCGAAATGAACGGAGCGGTCTTGAATGAGCAAAGTCAGGTGTTCTTCATCCTGGAATCTCTTTCGAAGAGTTTCCAGCCATTAGGTAGCAATGCGGAGATGGAAAAAAAGGAGTATAACCTGACTTCCCTCCTAAATGAATTGCAGACTTATCAATCTCTTATGATAAGGGACAGGTTGATGGCGAGGCAAAACAGTTTGACCATTCCAAAAGGGTCTAGATGGGTTCATCCTCTGGTACCAAGTCCTGCGGTTCTTCTTCTGGGATTAAGAAGACTTGGAAGAAGAGGAAATGAGGAAAAGGGAAAGCTTCTGCTACTGCAGACATTGAGCTCGAAGAGATGAAAGATAAATCCAATTTACTTGTTCTTGAAACTTGCTTAGTGGAAAATGATGATTTTACCTGGATACTTGATTCAGAAGCCACTAATCACGTTTGCTCTTCCTTTCAGGAAACTAGTTCCTTGAAGGAACTCGAAGAGGGTGAGATGACGCTCAGAGTCAGAACGGGAGACGTCATCTCAGCTCATGCAGTGGGAGATGCCAAGCTGTTTTTTAGAGATAGAGTTTTATTTTTAGAAAATCTATGTATAGTTCCTAAGATTAAGATGAACTTAATATCTATCTCTTGTTTAATTGAATTTTGCTACTGTATTATCTTTTCATTTAATGAAGCGTTCATTTTAAAGAAAGGTGTCAATATTTGCTATGCCAAGTTAGAAAACGGCTTGTATGTACTTAAACCAAGTATAACTAAAGCAATTTTGAATCATGAGATGTTTAAAACTACTAATACTCAAAGTAAAAGGCAAAGAATTTCTCAAAATAATACCTATCTATGGCATCTTAGACTTGGTCATATAAATCTCAACCGGATTGAGAGACTCTCTAAGAATTGACTTCTAAACAAATTAGAAGGTGATTCTTTACCTCCTTGCGAATCATGCTTGGAAGGTAAAATGACTAAGCGACCTTTTACTGGAAAAGGTTACAGAGCCATAGAGCCCTTAGAGCTTATACATTCGGATCTTTGTGGTGCGGTGAATGTTAAAGCTGGAGGAGGGTATGAGTATTTGATCTCATTTATAGATGATTATTCGAGGTATGGTTATTTATACCGAATGAATCATAAGTCTGAGGCTCTTGAAAAATTCAAAGAGTATAAGGCTGAAGTAGAGAATGCATTAGGAAAAACCATTAAAACACTTCGATCTGATCGAGGTGGAGAGTATATGGATTTGAGATTCCAGAACTATATGATAGAACATGGAATTAAATCTCAACTCTCAGCACCTAATACACCACAACAAAATGGTGTGTCAGAAAAGGAAAAATAGAACCTTGTTGGACATGGTTCGTTCTATGATGAGCTATGCTCAATTGCCTGCCTCGTTTTGGGGATACGTAGTAGATACTACAGTTCAAATCTTGAACATTGTTCCATCAAAGAGTGTTTCAGAAACACCTTTTTAATTATGGAAAGGGCGTAAACCTAGTGTACAACACTTCAGGATTTGGGGTTGTCTGGCACACGTGCTAGTGACAAAACCAAAGAAACTGGAACCTCATTCAAGATTATGCGAATTTGTTGGTTGTCCCAAAGAAATAGGAGGTGGTCTTTTCTACGACCCACAAGAAAACAAGGTGATTGTATCGACTGACGCGACTTTCTTGGAGGAAGATCACATGAGGAACCATAAGCCACGTAGTAAATTAGTGCTAAATGAAGCTATAGATGAACCAACAAGAGTTGTTGATCAAACTGGACCTTCATCATGAGTTGATGGAGAAGCCAGCACCTTGAAGGGAATCGAAACCCACAGGGGAAGTGATTATGAATCGCGCGTTCTTAATTTCATTACATGGATTACATTCAAGAACAAATCTAACTGGATTAAGCATACAATAGCAAGATGGACAACAAGAATAATACCTTTGAAGAACTTTTCTTCGAGTGCTCCTTCTCCCACGATCACGATATCAGCAACACGAACCTAAGCGATCACGGACACTACAACCGGATCTTCTCCATTGTTCTCTAGGTGAGGGAGGAAGGTGGGTTCCCTTTAGATGAGATGAGATGTTTGTGAGAGAGATTGTGTTTTGGAACCTTTCCAACAACAGAACAAAATGACACACTAGGGTTTTTCCAAGCCTTAGGTCAAAGTTGCATCTCATGCAACTATATATATAGGGAAATAAGGTGGAAATTACCATTTTATCCCTCTTTCATTCTCTCTTTAGTATACACTTAATATGTGAATCTAATTCACATTAAAACTATATATTATATCAATTATATCACATATAACTTATATGACATCTCATATATGAAATTGAACACTTCAATTTCATTCCTAACTTTATACCCTCAATATAACCATGTTGAGCCAACGGAGGGACCTAATGGACCTATAGTTCATGAGCTCCAATGATGTGAGGTTAACTGATCAAACTCTTTGATCAAGTTAATCAATATTCATTAACTACAAGTCACTCCACTATAGACTTGTAGCTGCACTCTCCTCACTGTAGATTATATTGTGTCCATCGATATAATCATTACCCATGAGTCAACCCTTCACAGGTTGTTCAGTAATCACTGGCCAGGTCAAATTACCGTTTTACCCCTGTGATTACCTCTTTGTTCCTTAAGCACCACTGATCCTCTAATGAACAACAAGTCTAAGGTCCTACCATAGACTCATACACTCATAAAGGGTGAGGCCCCGTTGTTCAAGACCTGGAGTCAGTTCTTAAGGGAACAACCTATCTAATTCCTCAGTGTAGGAATGAGTGAATTCCATCTTGTATAGTTAAGTCCCCAGCTACCTACGAGGTTCTGTCCCTGAGAAGGTAGGCTTATTGAGTCGGACAGGCCACTCTCACCCATACTAGTCTAAGGACAAACCCCTATAAGTAAGAGTTCTTAACTTACTCAGGATTCAGGTCGAGTCACTAATGACCATCTATAAATTATCAGTCTCATCCTGTTAACAATGTTACACTAGTTAGACTAATAATTTGCAGTCTGGTCTTCTATGAACTCTTCATACACAATGCCCCCACTCGCATGTCAACCACATGAATGAGTTGGATTGCCTCATTTGTACTAATTACAAAGTGGGTCGCTGATAACTCACCATAAGTGAGTTATTTTACTAGAATTTTAGTGTTTAATCCACTTGAATTGCATTCAATTTAGTGATCCTCATGTTCTTTTATCCCTAAATTATGTGTGTTAGCTTTAAAATCTTGAATTTACGCATTAGGTGCAAAAAGAATTAATTTTGATGTTTTTGTGTTTTAATTCAAGAAATTTAGGAAAATAAGCTAACAGTTAATTAAAGACCGAAATTTGAGATTTTTCTTAACTCCAAAAATCCTTGCATATTTAGTTTGATTTATAATTGACTTCATTAATTTATTTGGGATTTTTCTGTGTGCAGGAGATGTTTAAAAATTACAAAAGTCCCTAAGGGCATTTTAGACATTTTACCCGAAGGGCAATATGGTCTTTTTACTCTTAAGGGTATTTTTGTAATTTGTGGAGTTAGGGCAACACCATCTTGCATAAGAAGGCTAGGGTTTACAAGTGTGAGGAGAAGAGTTGCCGCAAAAAGTAGAAAATACCGAGAGAGAGAAGGGAAACCGTGCAATTGCTACAGCAAAGGTGTGCATTGAAGAGAAAAATCGTGAAGGTGACATTCTTTGTAGCAATTGGGTGAGTGAGGAAGAAATTGACAAGCTTGAGTGTGCCATTCTTTGTAGCAATCGGAGGAGAAAAGCGGGACAAAGGGAGGTGAGTCAAAGCGGCTTTCTTTGAAGCAATTGGGAGAGAAAAACTCACAAGAAGTTCTTGACCACTGCTTTGCAAAATCGATAGCTACTTTCTTGTAGTAGCAAGCTGTGCATTATTGCGTTTGACCTACCTTTCTTTGAAGCAAAGTTGTGAATAGGGGATCGCCCACACGATGCGATTGGCCTAGCATTCTTTGAAGCAAAATCGTGAGTAGGGAGCTATTGTATTTTCTTTCTTTGAAGCAATCGATAGAGGAAGCAAGAAAGTGAATCGAATTTGAAGCAATCGATAGCCCATTTCTTTGAAGCCCTACCGTGGCACTTTCTTTGAAGCAAAGTGCCATATTCTTGACCAATTGACAGAGGTGTTGCTTGGCGATTCTTTGTAGCAAAATCGAAGGGACGACTGCTACATCCCCGCCCATCTTTCTTTGAAGCAATGTGGAGATCACCTATCGGGATTGACTTGCAATTCTTGAAAGCAAAGTCGAGGATAGAAGGCCGCCAATCACCGCTTTGCCTTGTGGAGTTTCTTGGTGTTTTGCGGAAGCTAAACACATGTCACTTACCTCGCGTAACCCGCTCCTAATCTCTAATTGTTAATGCTATTTTTCTGCCATTGGACACATATTTTAGACTATTTTTGCTCGTTGTTTTAGACCGAATTCGTGACCGTTTTTAGGCTAGAATTATTACTGATTTAGGCTAGATTTGTGAACATCGTTGGGTTGTTTTTATGAATTCTTTGATCGATAAAAGTATGCATCAATTAGAAGTTTATGAGTTAATTTCCATCATGAACTAAATTTCTTTAGGCAAGGGTTAGGTTGTTTTAATGTAATTTTGGATTAAATTTATGGTTGATGCCATTAATTGAATTTATGAAATTTTATTAAATTTAACAGTGCATGAGAATTAAAATTGGCCTTTTAACTTCTCTATAATTCATAAACTTGGGAAAGCTAATGAATTAGAAAACTAAAATTTCATTCTAGGATCATTGAGTTGATTAGGGATAATTAACCCACCTAGAACCTAAAATCATGGGCATAATTTAGATCACAATTGGGAAATTGTAGGTTTTAAAACTTAGTGATTTTGGAAAGAATCATTTGAATGCATGTGTAGGTAAATTCAAGGCATCACTCAAAAATTTATTCCAATTGAACATTAGAACTCTAACCTAACCCGAGCTTATTTTTCATTACAAATCTCATCTCTTGTATCTATCTTCTTGTTTGCATTCTCCTCTCCCCGCATTTAAATTTACTTATTTTCTTGAGTCTAGTCTTATCTTGTCTTACTTATCACATCTGTTTATCTACTATAGTAAATTGCACACCCATGCATTGCACTAAAATAAGGAAAATTTCCTAGAACACTCACTAATTTAGGTCTAACTAGTCCTCGTGGGATCGATACTCTTATCTTATCACTTGCTGCACTCGACCGTGTATACTTGCACGTCGTAAAAGTGTCTGAGTCTCATTCTAATTTGCATTAGTTTAGGGCACTCGATATTTTCGCATCAGTCGCATCCATGGTGTTACCAGAATGACGTTTCCAACCTTATTCTTATACCATAGACCATTTAAGTTATATTCTTGAACACAATCAAAATAGTGTCCACTACACTGATGTTCATGATATATTATAACCTTGGAGCTTAGTTTATTGGATTTATAAAGCATGAATATAATTTTATCAAAACAAATAACTCTTTATTTATTTGATCAAAATTACACAAGTTTAGGGCATAATTCGCAACAATCTCCCACTTGACCTAAAGCTTGTGGAGTACTAAAACATTACAGTAATGTAAATACAATAAACTAGGGCATTTAAACCCTGTGTACAAAATACTCCTACTTGCCCTAGTTGGGGAAGACTTGTAAACCTAGACCTTCTAGGTGACTCTCAAACACTTTAGCCGTGAGAGCCTTTGTAAAAGGATCAGCAACGTTGTGCTCTGAGGCTATCTTCGTGACAATCACGTCTCCTCGATGCACGATCTCCCAGATTAGATGATATTTCCCCTCAATGTACTTTCCCCTCTTGTGACTTCAGGGTTCCCTCGAATTTGCCACTGCACCACTGTTACCGCAATAGAACGTGATGATCAAAGTCATATTTGGAACAACTTCAAAATTTAGCATGAATTTCCTTAACCAAACGACCTCTTTAGCTGCTTCACAAGCTTCTACGTATTCGACCTCCATGGTGGAATCAACGATGCATCCTTACTTGACGTTTCGCCATACTACAGCTCCTTCGTTAAGAGTAAAAACTGACGCTGATGTAGATTTCTGAGAATCTTTATCAGTCTGAGAGTCAAAATTTGTGTATCTTGTAAGGATCAAATCCTTAGCCCCATACACAAGCATGTAGTTCCTTGTTCTCCGTAGATACTTAAGGATTGTTTGAACCGTTGTCCAGTGTTCAATATCTGGATTGGATTGATACCTACTAACCATTCCAACTGCAAAACAGATGTCAGGCCTAGTATACAACATGGCGTACATCAGGCTCCCAACAGCTGATGCATAAGGAAACTTTCTCATATCCTCAACTCCTTGAGGTGTCTTAGGACATTGTTGCTTAAACAAATGAACTCCATGTCTAAAAGGCAATAAGCCCTTTTTGGAGTCTTGCATCTTAAACCTTGACAACACTTTGTCTATGTAAGATGTTTGAGACAAGGCTAGTGTTTTATTCTTGCGGTTCATGACAATCTGGATCCCAAGAACAAACTGTGCATCACCTAAATCTTTTCATTTGGAATTGCGTAGCTAGCCAATTCTTAATGTCAGTAAGATATCCTACATCATTCCCAATGAGTTGGATATCATCCACATATATAACCAAGAATGCGACAAAACTATTGATGATTTTCTTGTAGACACAAGGTTCATCATCATTTTGATCAAAGCCATAAGATTTGATTGCCTCATCAAATCTTATATTCCAAGACCTACAGGCTTGTTTCAGTCCATAAATTGACCTTTAAGCCTGCAAACCTTTTGCTCTTGTGCTTGTTCAATGAACCCTTTGGATTGGTCCATGTAGATGTTTTGGTCAAGATTGCCATTCAAAAAGGTTGTCTTGACATCCATTTTCCATACCTCATAGTCATAATATGCTGTAGTGGCAAGTAGAATACGGCTAGACTTTACCATAGCAACAGGTGAAAAAGTTTCGTCACGTGAATCCAACTTCTTTGGATTTGTCACAAGCACATGTGTTGGACAACCCCATATTATGAAATGACATAAACTACCTTTACTTCTTTTCCAGAGTTCAAATGGTGTTTCAGAAACACTTTTTGATGGCACATTGTTCAAAATGTATACCGCAGTCTCCACTGCGTAACCCCAAAAGGAACTAGGGAGATGAGCATAACTCATCATTGATCGAACCGTGTCCAACAGGGTTCTATTTCTCCTTTTCGATACACCATTTTTTATTGGTGTACCGGGAGCCGAGAGTTGGGATGTAATTCCATGTGCTATCATATAGTTCTGGAATTCTAAATCCATGTACTCTCCACCTCGATCCGATCGAAGTGTCTTAATCGTTTTACCTAATTATTTTCAACTTCAGTCTTGAATTCCTTGAACTTTTCAAGTGCTTCATGAAGGGAATGAAAATCCCCGCGCAGCGGAAGATGATGGAATCGTCAAGATATTGTTACGCTACTAGAATTTTGTCCAAATGATCTAACACTTAGATCTAAGTTAAACATATAAAAGTAGGAAGAAATTACAGCGAGAAGAAAGTACTTGTTGTAGACTGTTCTTCAAAGTTCCTTCCTTGGTCACGAACACTTCGTGCTTCTCGATCTCAACGAATGCTTCTCTCGAACGAAAACCGAACACCACCAACGACCTTCTCAGTTCTTCTTCCTTTGGAAGAAGGAAAGTTGTGGGACTTTTGGGTTTTGAGAGGGAGGAGAATTTGAGGGAATAGTTGAGAGAATTCTCTTCTTTTTGGGTGAGAATCCAAAAAATGAGAGATTGAATGTCAATTTTCTTCTTGCAAGAAGGGATTAAATAGTGGAAATCATATTTGTATAACCATATAATAAAAGATATCTCATATCTCATATTGCAATCACATTTGCAATAATTGTGAATTAATTAAATTGAATCACATCCAATTTAATTTCTCTTAATTAATTTCTCCAATTAGCCCTAATTCAACAATTAGGCTAACCTACAGTTTATTATGAATCTCATTCACATTAAACTATATATTATCTCATTCATATCTCATATAAATGACATAAATGCCCTTTAAGTGAAATTGAACACTTCAATTTCATACCAAAACATTAACCCTTCTATTACCCCAGATTGAGCCAATCGAGGGACCTAATGGACCTATAGTGACGGGCTCCAATGATCCGAGATTAACCCATCAAACTCATTGATCCGACCAATCAACATTCATTAGCTACGGTAACACTCCACTATAGCCCGTAGTTACACTCCCGTCAGTGCAGAATATTACGTGTCCACTAATATAACCAATGCCCATGAGTCGACCCTTCACAGGTTGTTCGTAGACACGGCTGGGTCAAATTACCGTTTTACCCCTGTGTCTACCTCTTGTTCCTTAAGTCCCCACTGCTCCTCTAATGAACAACACATTGTGATGGTCCAACCATACACAACACCCTTCTTGGGCAAGTGAGAAGGTGGGTGCCCGTTGTCCAAGCCCTGAGACAGCACTTAAGGGAACAACCCCTCTAGTTTCCCTAAAGGCGGGAACGAGTGAATTCCATCTCGCGTAGTTAAGTTCCCATCTCCCTACTTGATCCTATCCCTGAGAAGATAGGCATATTGGGCGAGTAACTGTGACCACCCTCACCCGTACTACTCAAAGGAAAGACCCCCACAGACAGGAGTCCGTAACACGCTAAGGATTTTGGTCGAGTCACTAATAGTCATCTACGAAGTTATTAGTCTTTAGTATCAACGGTGTTACATCAGTAGGTCTAATAATTCACGGTCCAGTCTTGTAAAATCTCATTGCACAGGATGCCCCCACTCGCATGTCAACCACACTAACGAGTCAGATCACCTCGTTTGTATCTAATACAAAGCGGACCACATCCACAGTGTATTCAAGATTAGGTCTCCAACCCTATCTATATACTATAGACCATTCGAGCCATTAACTAGAACGTGATCCTCCCTGTGTGTCCACTACACGCCGTTCAAGTTCTAGTTCTCTCATAAATTCAATGACCCTGGAGCTTTATTCATTGGAAAAGTTTGTAAATATGGCGAGACACAAAGTAATGAAATAAATAACTCTTATTAATTTCAAACAGTTATTTACAAACACGAGATTAGGACAAAAATCCCAACGAACTCCCACTTGGACTAAACTAGTGGAGAAAATACATTTCAGAAATGTACATAAATTACGATGAACTAATATAATAAACTAGGGCATTGAATACCTGTTTACATATCTCCCACTTGCCCTAGTTAGGAAGCCCTCGAACACCTAGACTCTCTAGGTGACCCTTAAACACCTTAGCCGTGAGGGACTTTGGTAATGGATCAGCTACGTTGTGCTCCGACGATATCTGCGTGACTGTCACGTCTCCGCGGTGCACAATCTCCCGTATCATATGATACTTCCACTCAATGTGTTTGCCTCTCTTATGGCTTCGAGGCTCTCTAGAGTTACCTATTGCACCACTGTTATCACAGAACAGTGTGATCGACAAGTTCATATTTGGAACAAATTCCAAATCTGACATGAACTTCATGAGCAAAACAGGTTCCTTTGATGCTTCACAAGCCGCAACATACTCCGCTTCCATAGTGGAATCAGCGATGCATCCCTTCTTGATGCTTCGCCATACTACAGCTCCTCCATTCAGATTGAAGGCTGACCCCGAAGTGGATTTTGTAGAATCCTTATCGGTCTAAAAGTCAGAATCTGTGCATCCCGTAAGGATCAAATCCCCACTGCCATACACTAAGCTGTAGTTCCTCGTTCTCCTAGGATACTTGAGGATTGCCTTTACGACTTTCCAGTGATCTAATCCAGGAATGGACTGATACCTACTGACAATCCCTACTGCATAACAGATGTCGGGCCTAGTACACAACTTAACATACATCAGGCTCCCTACAGCTGAAGCATATGAGCTCCGTCTCATATCCTCAACATCTTGAGGAGTCTTTGGACACTGATCCTTAGACAAGTGAACCCCATGCCTGAAAGGCAGCAAGCCCTTCTTGGAGTTGTGCATCTTATATCTAGACAACATCTTGTCAATATAAGACGCGTGAGACAAGGCTAGCGTTTTGTTCTTTCGGTTCCGGACTATCTGGATACCTAGAACATACTGAGCTTCTCCCAAATCTTTCATTTGGAATTGCGAATCTAGCCACTTCTTAACGTCAGTAAGAAATTCTACCTCATTCCCAATGAGAAGAATATCATCCACATACAACACTAAAAATGCGACACTTTTGTCTAACGATTTTCTTGTAGACACAAGGCTCGTCGACATTTTGATCAAAGCCATAAGATTTGACCGCCTCATCAAACTTATATTCCAAGACCTCGAAGCTTGTTTCAGTCCATAAATGGACCTATGAAGCCGGAAAAACTTTTGCTCTTGACCTTGGGCAAAGAACCCTTTGGGCTGGTCCATGTAGATGGTTTCATCAAGTTTGCCATTCAGAAAGGTTGTCTTGACGTCCATCTGCCATACCTCGTAGTCATAATACGCGACAATGGCCAGAAGGATCCTGATCGACTTTACCATGGCAATAGGTGAAAAAGTCTCCTCATAGTCAACGTCTTCAACCTGGGTAAAACCCTTTGCCACTAGTCGGGCTTTGAAGGTATGCACCTTCCCATCTACGCCATGTTTACACTTGTAGATCCATTGGCAACCAATAGGTTTTACCCCATCCGGTTGATCCACAAGCTCCTAGACATAATTGATGTACATAGACTCCCTTTCCTGGTCCATAGCTTTAATCCATTCGTCTTTGTCAACATCAACCATTTCCTGATCATAGGTCAATGGATCCTCACAGTCATCATCAGGAGCGACGACTCAGGTTTCAGCTAAACCCATGTAACGATCAGGCTGTCTCACAACCCTCCCATTACGTCGAGGCATTCCCAACTCTTGGAAACGGATTTGACTAGACATGCTAGGATCAACAACGCTTGTTGACTTACTAGCCCCATCAGCAACTCTTGATGATGTACTGTCCATTTCATTTAACACGATTTTACTCCATGGTCAATGATCCCTGACGTGGTCTTCCTCTAGGAAAGTGGCATTTGTCGACACAAGCACCCTATTTTCCTTAGGATCGTAAAATAGACCACCCCTAGTCTCTCTAGGGTAACCTATGAATAGGCACAATTTCGAACGGGGTTCCAACTTTTTCGGGTTTGAAGCCAATACGTGGGCCAGGCATCCCCAAATTCTGAAGTGATGTAAACTACCTTTACGTCCACTCAAGAGTTCGAAAGGTGTTTCACAAGCACTATTCGACGGAACGTTGTTCAAAATATAGACCGCAGTCTCCACTTCGTAACCCCAAAAACAATCAGGGAGACGAGCATAGGTCATCATCGACCGAACCATGTCCAACAGGGTTCTGTTTCTCCTCTCTGATACACCATTCTGCTGCGTGGCATACCAGTCTTGAGAGTTGGGACGTAATTCCGTGTTCTATCATATAGTCCTGGAATTCAGTATCCATGTACTCTCCACCTCGATCCGATCGAAGTGTTTTAAGCGATTTACCTAACCGGTTGTCAACCTCAGTCTTGTACTCCTTGAACTTTTTAAGAGTTTCAGACTTACCTAACAGGTTCGAAGTGTCATATACTCTCCACCTCGATCCGATCGAAGTGTTTTTATGGTTTTACCTAACAGGTTCTCAACCTATGTTTTGTACTCCTTGAACTTTTCAAGAGTTTCAGACTTCTTATGCATTAGGTAAATATACCCATACCTCGAGTAATTGTCTATGAAAGACACGAAGTATTCATAACCACCTCGAGCTTTAACATTCATCGGACCACAGAGGTCAGAATGTACTAACTCAAGGGGCTCTTTGGCTCTATATCCTTTCCACTAAAAGGACGTTTGGTCATCTTTCCTCAAGGCATGACTCACACACTGGTAAAGAGTTTTCTTCCAACTCGTTTAAAAGTCCACTCTTCACTAGTTTCTCAATCCTATTGAGATTAATGTCGCCTAACCGTAGATGCCAAAAATGGGCATTTTCCTTAGGAGAAACTTTCGCTCTCTTAGTTCGCTTTTCTGCCGTTTTAAACAATTCAGTATTCAAAACACTTTTGACCGAATTAGGTTTTAAAACATATTGAATATGCTCAAGTGAAACTGAACAAATAAGATTGCCTTTGAAAGAAATAAATGCTTTATTGGATTCAAAGGAAACAAATATACATTGTTCAATAAGGTGGGAAATGGAAACAAGGTTTCTAGTAAACCTTGGTACAATGTACAAATTATCTAATAATAAGTACTTTCCGCCAAAATGAAGCTTCACCGTGCCGATCGTTGCAGCAGAGACAAGCTCCCCAGATCCAACCTGTAGAGTCACCTTACCCTCTCGCAGCTGCTACCAGGAATCAATCCCCTGAAAAGAAGAACAAACATGGTTAGTGGCGCCCGAATCCAATATCCAGGCGAGTCACTACTCTCCATTAAACAGGTTTCTGTCAAAAGTAAATCACATTTACCTTGATTCTTCCTTTCGGTTAGGAATTTGGGACAGGTCTTTTTCCAATGTCTGCCCCCATTGCATTGGAAATACTTTTCTTTTTCTGCAATTTCCTTGACCTTCTTGCCCTTCTGGGCGGCAACTCGGTCAGTTTTACCCCTCTTCATCCTCTTCTTCCCTTTCGGGCGTGAAGGAGCAACAGGTTTCGTCCCAAAGGTCGAACCCTGTCATAAGAACTGTAGGCAACATTTGCCTCAGATTCCGGTGCCCTGACTCTCATCGATGACTGGAAATTCTATAACTCATTGAGGAAGGTAGTCAGAGTGTAGCTAATTTTGTTCATAACAGCATTGCTACGAAACTGAGGGAAACTCTTCGGAAGTGTCTCCAAGATAAAACTGACTTGGCTCGACTCGTCGATCGAAGCCCCGTTCTTCTCCGCTAGATTAAAGTGGGTCATCATGTCTAGAACATGTTCACGGACAGACAACCCCTCTTTCATCCGTGTGTTGAAGACGTATTTGAGCGAGTCATGCCGAACGTGAAAGGACTGTTGTCCAAACATTTCTTCCAAGGACTCCATGATCTCCTTGGCGGTGACCATTAGCTCATGCTTCTTTGCCAAAATATCAAACATGCTGGCAATGATATAGACCGTGGTCTTTTCATTGGCCCTGATCCATCTATTGTTTGCATCGCGAACACTTTGCGACGCAGTCGAGCCCGGCATCTGAGGACACTCCTCAGAGAGCACGAACTTAATGTCGTCAGTTACCAAAATTGTGTTTATGTTGTTTTTCAAAGTTTGGTAATTATCTCCCACTAGTTTATTGGACGCAAGTAGAGCTATAATTGAGCTAGACATGTTTTAAGCTGAAAATTTAAGAAATCAAGTTTTAGCAAAAATTGTTTTATAATCCCTAGGTCATTCAATATTTTGCAATGATATTCTAAAGGTTTAGAATGGCCGCCACCGAAGGGTGAACAGAATACTCCTCCTCTAGGATGAGACTTTCTCGATCAGATCCTAATCCCAGAATAACTCTTATTCCATTAGGCGTCCAATTACAATTGTTCGGTTGAATTCATTAACACTTAACGAATTCTGTGAGTGTCACTCTCAATCTTTAAGTTTCCAAGCATCCGTCCAAACAATAGCCACCGATGAGTGAACCAAGAAGAAAAACCAACCAGGAAACTGTATCCCTTTCGGAAATTTATGGTGTTTCGACTCCCATGATCAAGCCCTCCGAAGGGATTGTCTGGTCCAGGCCAAACTAGCAGGCGAATCATAGGCGTCTCACCGTGTGAATCAAAAGAAGAGACCATGGGTCCCGTTTTCACAAGTCTCGCTCCCACTCACTATAAGTAGTCTCTCCATCCACGATGATATTGACCTATACAAATGCCACCCGAAGGGGGACGCTCCCATTTTCGCCACGAGGCCGAGTATAGATCTCACGGTGCGGACTTAACGGAGATTTGTGGTTGGAAAATCAAATGTATCTTATACACTTTATTTCCTCCCACTCAGCACTTTAATTTGAATAGAGATTGCCCTAGATAAACCGGCTAAAATTTACCTAAGTCTACCAATATAACTTTTATATGGTATTAACCTAAGTTTATAATCACATTATTATTTAGGTCTATGTGAGTAAATTAAAACACTTTTAATTTGCGCCACTCACGATAAGTATAATCTAAGAATCTGCAGACCAAATTCACTCCCATGTCAGTTTCAAGGTAGGGGTGTTCCGCAAGCATCAACTTAAATACCCCAGCCTTAGACAAAACCTTCATTAGACAGAGTTACTAATCAGTCTCCATTCATAGACTAAACTTTGATTTCCTAATTTCTAATCTCATTAGAAAATAGAAAACCTAAGTCTAATTAATCAAGTTTTAAACTCCTTAAAACTAATAATTAACTTAGGATGCATGCATTTCTATGTTATAGTGCTTGATCATTCATCACATGAATAACTATATACTATAACATAGTATAATTCATCACATGAATATAAATGCACGAGCATACTTTAATCTAAAAAATATAACACTTATATTAATTAGATTAAACATGCATTTAATTATATTATAACTCTTATAATATAACCTATCATGCAAACTATATATTATAACTCTTATAATATAAATGATGCATGAATATGTTTAACCTATGGTAGGATTTTTAAATCTATATGACATACATTATGCACATAGAATTTAATTAAATCATACATCTCATGCATAAAATAATTAAATAGAAAAAATGAACCGATTTTGGCACCAAGAGGCAATTATTTAATTAAATAACATTAATATAACAATTATATTAATATTATTTAATAAAATAATTAAATAAAATAAATAAAAATATTGTACAAATATAATATAAATAAAATACAATGAATTTCGGAAAAAACTGCCCACTAAGCTTTACAACCGCCCACGAAATGGCAAAAACGCTCGCGAACTGCCCACTACGCGTGCGGCGTTGCAACGCCGTGGGCCGCGTTGCAACACTGCCGCGTCCAACGTTGAGATCAGTGTGCTCCACACCGTGGCGTTGCAACGCTGCTCTGCAGCCATGCTAGCGCCCGCAAGGATAGCGTTGAGACGACGATGAATAGCGTCTCAACGCCATCGATAGATCAAAAAACTCCTTTGCTGTTCTTAATCTAATATCACTCGTTTCCGCTCAGATTTCTTCACACCAACTCTTGCCACGAACGACAAGGACTTACAGACTTAATTTACAACAAAATGCTCAAAACCAACGGGTCCTTACATTGATCTCATCAACATAAAATTTTAAATATAATCTAGTGCCAAAAAACCGAAACATCCATCATGCAAACCCAACGTTCATCTCATGAAATAAGGAAAAATACCCACCTATTTTAACAAAAATCAGTGCATAACGAAGAACCATTGAAATGGCTCGGATACAAATTGAAGAGAATGAAAATCCCCGCGCAGCGGAAGACGATCGAATCGTCAAGGTATCGTTACGCTACTAGAATTTTGTCAAAATGATCTAACACTTAGATCTAAGTTAAACATATAAAAGTAGGAAGAAATTACAGCGAGAAGAACGTACTTACTTGTTGTAGACTGTTCTTCAAAGTTCCTTCCTTGGTCACGAATACTTCGTGCTTCTCGATCTTAACGAATGCTTCTCTCGAACGAAAACCGAACACCACCAACGACGTTCTCAATTGTTCTTCCTTTGGAAGAAGGAAAGTTATGGGACATTTAGTTTTGGAGAGGGAGGAGAATTTGAGAGAATAGTTGAGAGACTTCTCTTCTTTTTGGGTGAGAATCCAAAAAATGAGAGATTGAATGTCAATTTCCATCTTGCAAGAATGGATTAAATACTGGAGTTAAAATCTCCACATAATTACCATTTTACCACAACCGAAGGATATGCAAATCATATTTGCATAACCATATCATATAAGATATCTCATATCTCATATTGCAAATCACATTTGCAATAATTGTGGATTAATTAAATTGAATCACATCAAATTTAATTTCTCTCAATTAATTTCTCCAATTAGCCCTAATTCAACAATTAGGCTAACCTATACTTTATTATGAATCTCATTCACATTAAACTATATATTATATCATTCATATCTCATATAAATGACATAAATACCCTTTAAGTAAAATTGAACACTTTAATTTCATACCAAAAAATTAACCCTTCTTTTAACCTAGATTGAGCAAACCGAGGGACCTAATGGACCTACAGTGACGGGCTCCAATGGTCCGAGATTAATCTATCAAACTCTTTGACCCGACCAATCAACATTCATTAGCTACGGTAACACTCCACTATAGCCAGTAGCTACACTCCCGTCAGTGCAGAATATTACGTGTCCACTGACATAACCAATGCCCATGAGTCGACCCTTCACAGGTTGTTCGTAGACACGGCTTGGTCAAATTACCGTTTTACCCCTGTGTCTACGTCTTGTTCCTTAAGCCACCACTGCTCCTCTAGTGAACAACACATTGCGATGGTCCAACCATACAAAACACCCTTCTCAGGCCAATGAGAAGGCGAGCGCCCGTTGTCCAAGCCCTGGAGACAGCACTCAAGGGAACCACCCCTCTAGTTTCCCTAAAGGCGGGAACGAGTGAATTCCATCTCACTAGTCAAAGGATAGACCCCCGCAGACAGGAGTGTGTAACACGCTCAGGATTCAGGTCGAGTCACTAAGTGTCATCCGCGAAGTTATTAGTCCTTACAGTCAACGATGTTACATTAGTAGGTCTAATAATTCATGGTCCGATCTTGTACAATCTCATTGCACAGGATGCCCCCACTCGCATGTTAACCACATGAACGAGTCAGATCACCTCGTTTGTATATAATACAAAGCGGGCCACATCCACAGTGTATCCAGGATTAGGTCTCCAACACTATCCATACGCTGTAGACCGTTTGGGTCATTAACTCGAACGTGATCCTCCCTTTGTGTCCACTACACACCATTCAAGTTCTAGTTCTCTCATAAATTCAATGACCCTGGAACTTAGTTTATTGGAAAAATTTATAAATATTGCGAGACACAAAGTAATGAAATAAATAACTCTTATGAATTTCAAACAGTAATATACAAACACGAGATTAGGACAAAAATTCCAACACTTCAGACTTATGTTGTATAAGGTACATATGCCCAAATCTAGAATAATCATCTATAAAGGAGATGAAATATTCATAACCTCATCTGGCTTTAATATTCATCGAACCACAAAGGTCTGAATGTATAAGCTCAAGAGGTTCTTTGGCTCTATAACTTTTTCGACTAAAAGGTTTTTTAGTCATTTTTCCTTCTAGGTAGGATTCACATACAGGTAAAGTATTTTCTTCTAACTCATTTAGAAGTTCATTCTTTACCAATCTCTCAATCCTATTGAGATTAATGTGACCCAATCTAAGATGCCAAAGATAAACATTTTCATTAGGAGAAATTTTACGTTTCTTAGTTTGTGTGTTTGTAGTTTGAAATAATTCAGTGTTCAAAACCATTTTGACTGAATTAGGCCTTAAACATACAACCCATTTTCTAATGAACCTGAACATATTTTCACACATTTCTTCAAAATAAACACTTTATTCATATAGAAAGAAACAGAAATACATTGTTTTATAAGGCAAGAAATTGAAATAAGGTTTCTAGTAAACTCTGGTATCACTAATATATTATCTAACAATATATATTTCTTACCAAAATAAAGTTTCATCGTGCCTACTGCTACAGCTGAGACGACTTCTCCATTTCCAACCCGGAGCGTTATCTCTCCTTTCTGTAACTGCTGCTAGGAATCAATTCCCTGAAAAGAAGAGCAAACATGATTAGTGGCGCCTAAATCAAGTATCCAAGAAGTTTTTTCATTGTAAACTAAAAAAGCTTTTAAGCAAAGTAAATCATATTTAGCTTCCTTCTTCTTTTATGCAATGTACTCGGGCAGTTCCATTTCCAATATCCGTCTTCGTTGCAGTGGAAACACTTTCCTTGTCTGCAACTTTTTTGACTTTCTTGCCCTTCTGGGCGGCAGCTTTGTCAGCTCGTTTCCCTTTACAAACCTTCTTCGTGTTCTTCTTCTTCCCTTTAAGGTTAGAAGAAGAAGCAACTATTTTTGTTCCAGAGGTCGTACCACTATGATAACTCCTATTAGCAAAATTTGTCTCACCTTTCGATCCCTGAATTTTCATCAAAGATTGAAAGGTCTGGAGTTCATTCAAAAGGGAGGTAAGATTAAAAGTAAGCTTGTTCATAAAAACATTACTTCTAAACTATAGGAAACTATCTAGAAGGATTTCTAGAATTAAGCTGACCTAGCTCGATTCATCGATGGAAGCACCATTCGACTCCGCGATATTAAAGTGTACCATCATATCCAGGACATGATCCCGAACATATGTACCCTCTGGTATCCTCGAGTTGAATATGTACTTTAGGGCATTGTGTCGGGCCTGTGTGGACTGTTGTCCAAACATACCCTGCACTGAATCCATGATTTCCTTAGCGGTCATCATGCTCTCATGCTTCTTCGCTAATATGTCAGACATACTTGCCAGCATGTAGACCTTGACCTTATCATTGGCCTTGATCCATCGATCATATGAATCACGAACATTTCGTGACGCATTCGAGCCTTGCACCTGAGGACACTCCTCAATTAGCACAAACTTAAGATCGTCCACTACCAATATAGTGTTGAGTTTGTTTTTCCCCGTCATCATATTCTCTCTAGTTAACTTTTCCGCACCCAATAAGGAAATTATAGAGCTAGAAATTTTTGCTGAAAATTTACAAACAAAACTTGTATGAGTTTCTTGCTATAATTGTCTAATCCAATCATGTTTTATCTAATTATCAAATGATTCTTAGGTCATTTATAATTTGCAATGATACTCCAAAGGTTTAGAATGTATCACACCGAAGGGTAATAAAAAATACTCCTCCTCTGGATCAAGACAATCTTGACCAAAACCCAATGCCAGCATTGAAGGGAATGAAAAATCCCCGCGCAGTGGAAGACGATTGAATTGTCAAAGGTATCATTACGCTACTTGAAATTGTCTAAAATGATCTAACACTTAGATCTAAGTTAAACATGCAAAACTAAGGAAGAAAACAACAAGAAGAATGTACTTACTTATTAAAGACTCTCTTCAAAGATTCTTCCTTGGTCACGAACACTTCGTGCTACTGTATCTCAACGAAAACTCGATCAAACGAACAAGATCTGGTCACAACCACTTGGAAACTCAATTGTTCTTCTTTTGGAAAGAAGGAAAATGGTGGGATCTTAGTTTTGGAGAGGGAGGAGAGTTGAGAGAAAAGTTGAGAGAATGAATCTCTTCTCTTTGGTGAAATAAAATAAATGAGAGATTGGCTTACAATCCTTCTTGCAAGAAGGGTTTAAATAGTGGAATAACCATGGAGATAAAATCTCCACATTATTACCATTTTACCACAACCATAGGTTATGCAAATCACATTTGCATAACCATATAATATAAGATATCTCATATCTCATATTGCAAATCACATTTGCAATAATTGTGGATTAATTAAATTGAATCACATCCATATATTATATCATTCATATCCATATATTAGGCTAACCTATAGTTTATTATGAATCTCATTCACATTAAACTATATATTATATCATTCATATCTCATATAAATGACATAAATGTCCTTTAAGTGAAATTGAACACTTCAATTTCATACCAAAATATTAACCCTTCTTTTAACCAAGATTGAGCGAACCGAGGGACCTAATGGACCTGCAGTAACGGGCTCCAATGATCCGAGATTAACCTATCAAACTCTTTGACCCGGTTAATCAACATTCATTAGCTACGGTAACACTCCACTATAGCCCGTAGCTACACTCCCGTTAGTGCAGAATATTACGTGTGCATTGATATAACCAATGCCCATGAGTCGACCCTTCACAGGTTGTTCGTAGACACGGTTGGGTCAAATTACTGTTTTACCCCTGTGTCTATCTCTTGTTCCTTAAGTCTCCACTGCTCCTCTAATGAACAACATATTCTGATGGTCCAACCATACACAACATCCTTCTCGGCCCAGTGAGAAGGTGGGCGCCCGTTGTCCAAGCCTTGGAGACAGCACTTAAGGGAACAACCCCTCTAGTTTCCCTAAAGGCGGGAACGAGTGAATCCATCTCGCATAGTTAAGTTCCCAACTCCTTACTTGGTCCTGTCCTTGAGAAGATAGGCATATTGGGCGAGTAACTGTGACCGCCCTCACCCGTACTAGTCAAAGGATAGACCCCCGCAGATAGGAGTCCGTAACACGCTCAGGTTTTAGGTCGAGTCACTAATGGTCATCTACGAAGTTAATAGTCCTTACTGTCAACGGTGTTACAACAGTAGGTCTAATAATTCACGGTCCGGTCTAGTACAATCTCATAGCACAGGATGCCCCCACTCGCATGTCAACCACATGAACGAGTCAGATCACCTCATTTGTATCTAATACAAAGCGTGCCGCATCCACAGTGTATCCAGGATTAGGTCTCCAACCCCATCCATAAACTGTATACCGTTCGGGTCATTAACTCGAACGTGATCCACCTTGTGTGTCCATTACACACCGTTCAAGTTCTAGTTCTCTCATAAATTCAATGACCCTAGAGCTTAGTTTATTTGAAAAGTTTGTAAATATTGCGAGACACAAAGTAATGAAATAAATAACTCTTATTAATTTCAAACAGTAATTTACAAACACGAGATTAGGACAAAAATCCCAACAAGAATAACTCTTATTCCTATAGGCTTTAATTACCATTATTCGGTCATGATACATACACAACTTATGTACCTCGTGAGTGTAACCCTCTATCTTTAGATCCTAGAGTCCCCATCCAATAAAATTCGCCGAAGAGAAGACTAGATTGAAAAACAGACTAAGGAAATCTTTATCCCTTTTGGGTATCTACGGTGTTCGATCCCCTATGATCAAGCCCTCTGAAGGGATTGACTGGTTCAGGCCAAACTAGCAGGCTGACCATAGTGATTTTACGGTGTAAACCGACTGAAGAGACCATAGGTTTTGTTTTCACTAAACCTGCTCCCACTCACTATAAGTACCCTCTCCATTCAGCTTGATATTGACTCATACAAACACCATCTGAAGGGGGATGCTCACGTTTGCGTCATGAGGCCAAGTATGAGTCTCACGGTGTGAACTTCCCGGAGATACATAGGAGGAAAAATATGTATCATATACCCTTTTCCTCCCACAGGATACTTTAAATCTATAGGAATCTTACTTAGGCTAAAACCCGGCTAATGGTTTTACCTAAACATATCAATATAACTCTTATATTGATAATAATTATAACTCTTATATTGATTTTATCCTAAGTTTGCTAATATAACTCTTTATATTAAGCCTAGTATTTCTAGTTTATTAACCCCTTAATAAACCTACTTAAGCTACTGTAATTTATTAACTCTTTGATTAAATTTCACTCCCAGGTCAGTTCCCAGGTAGGGGTGTTCCGTTTCCGTCAGCTTACATACCCCAGCCTAGACAGAACTTTCCTTAGACAGAGTTCCTCTTTTAATCATTGTTTATAAATTACCCGGTTCCTAATTCTAATCTAATTAGAACTAGATAACCTAAGGTCTATTATTTCCAAGTTCTAAACATTTTAAAACTAATAATTAACCTTAGGTGACATGCATACTATGTTATTGTGCTTGATCATTCATCTCATGAATAATAAGATATACATAGCATAATCATCTCATGAAATATAATGCATGTCAATGTTGTCCATAAATTAATATAAAACCTTATATTAATTAATCATGCAAACTATATAATATAACTCTTTATATTATAAATGATGCATGGAAATGCTTAACCTAAGGTGTGATTTCTAAATTAGAAGCATACATTATGCATGGCAATAATTACACAACAATTGCATAATTTAAATAGCAAAATTAGACCAATTTTGACACCATAAATTTAATTTTAATTAATATAATCTAATTATATTAAATAAAATTAAATAAATTAAAAATAAATTAAATATAAAACATTTTTATATTTAATATATAATAAATTACTTAGTTTAAAATAATTGTTATTTTTTAAGTAATTAATTATTCAATTAGTTGAATAATTTTTATAATTCCAATTTGAAAATTGATTGTTGGTTTTATTAAATTTATAAAAGTTATAAATTAAGGGGTTTTAGAAACCATGACCTATAACAAAGAATTGCATGCAAACATAGGAACTTGGATTAAAATTAAATTAGTTTTAAATTGTTTAAAATTAATTTAGACCTAAGTTTTAATTTCTAATACGATTAGAAATTAGTCTTACATAGTATTTTAAATAGTTTAAAATATAGTAGAACATTAGAACTTTGGTTATAAAGGAAACTCATTTGGTGAAGTTCTCGCTCTAAGGTTGGGGGTACTTAAGTCGAGTTGCAATGTAACGCCTCCCACCTGGCAACTGATCCAGAGCTTGAGTTGAATTAAACTTAGTTCTATTTTATATCTAGGTAATTAAAATGTTTGTTCACCTAGACATAAGGTTAAAAGACCTAGTGGTAATAGTTATAATAGGCATAGACTTAGATAGATTCTTTTAGCCAGAATCTTACAAAGTTAAACCTATACCCTAACTTTATGATCTTTAGTGGGAGAAAACGAGATGTTCGCATCAAGTTTACTCTCACGTCCTCAAAGGTTCACACCGTGAGTTCCATGCTCGGCAACGCGACATCAATAGGGCGTCCCCATACATTATGTGTTTTCATGGTTCAATACCAAGGTGAATGTGGGAAGTATCCATAGTAAATGGGCGTAGGACGCGTGTCAACGTATCCTACCGTCTCCTCCATTAGATCGCACCGTGAGATTTCTATAGTCCGCCTGCTAGGTTGTCCTTGAACAGGCAAACCCTACGGAGGCCTGACTATAGGGATCGGAACACCGCGAACTCCAGAAATAGATAGGGTCTCTTAGGTAATTTGCCAACAATTGTCTTTCTTAATAGTAGCCAGTTGGCTCGGACCTATTGGATCTAAAAATGGTAGGGTCACATTTACGTGATGAGTTAAGCTAGTTAACAAGTCCTTGACAGCTAATGACCATTGGGACATGAGATGTTCTGATAGTGAAAATTGGTTGAGAAAGTCTCAATTCAAGGGAGGAATGACTGACCGCCCGACGGAGGCTTTTGTTCTAAACCCTTCATGTATCGTTGCAAAATTAAAGGTTTAATTTAAACATTGGGTTTAGTTTAAATATTAGAGTTCTTTAATAATTTCGCTAAATTTGATTGGTTTTATAATGGGTTAAAAAGACATAACTAATTAGAACTATTTTTGATATTCAGCATGTCGTCCTTAATAATAGCCTTATTAAAAAGTGATCGTTTAACTGGTGAGAATTTCACTACGTGGAAGTCCAACCTGAATACGATTCTCGTTGTTGACGACCTTCGGTTTGTACTAACTGAGGAATGTCCTCAGTTCCCTGCTCGAAACACTCCTCAATCTGTTAAGGAGGCGTACGACCGCTGGATCTAGACCAATGAAAAAGCCAAGGTCTACATTTTGACTAGTGTTTCTGAAGTTCTAGCCAAAAAGCACGAGGGCATGGTCTCAGCTCGTGAGATCATGAGTTCGTTGCAGGATATGTTTGGACAACCGTCTGGATAGCTTCGACACGAATCCCTCAAATTGTTGGGATTTTTGTCCTAATCTCGTGTTTGTAATATATTGTTTGAAATTAATAAGAGTTATTCATTTCATCACATTGTGTCTCGCAATATTTATAAACTTTTCCAATAAACTAAGCTCCAGGGTCATTATATTTATGATAGAACTAGAACTTGAAGCGGTGTGTAGTGGACACGGGGAGGATCACGTTCGAGTTAATGACCGAACGGTCTCTGAGATATGGATAGGGTTGGACACCTAATCCTGTATACACTGTGGATGCGGCCCGCTTTGTATTACATACAAACGAGGTGATCTGACTCGTTCATGTGGTTGACATGCGAGTGGGGGCATCCTTTGCAATGAAATTGTACAAGACCGGGCCGTGAATTATTAGACATACTGATGTAACACCGTTGTGATGGGACTAATAACCGTAGATGACCATTAGTGACTCGACTGAATCCTCGAGCGTGTTACGGACTGCAGTCCGGGGGATCTGTCCTTGACTAGTACGAATGAGGGTGGTCAACAATTTACTCGCCCAATATGCCTATCATCTCAGGGACAAGACCAAGTAGGGAGCTGGGAACTTAACTACGCGAGATGAAATTCACTCGTTCCCGCCTTTAGGGAAACTAGAGGGGTTGTTCCCTTAAGTGTTGTCTCCAGGGCTTGGACAACGGGCACCCACCTTCTCACTGGGCCGCGAAGGGTGTTGTGTATGGTTGGACCATCACAATATGTTGTTCATTAGAGGAGCAATGAGGACTTAAGGAACAATATGTTGTTCACGATGTCAGTTGTAAACCGACATTAAACCCAACCGACATCATACCCATACGATGACACCTGGAAAGATGTCGGTTTGCAAAATCGACATTATATAGGTTCAATGTCAGTGCAAAACTGACATGGAAGCCCAAATTTGTTGTAGTGATAGTTCAACAATCAATGTAAAAAGAACGGAGAAAGAACTCTCGTGGCGTGAACGGCAATGATCCCGGCGCCTATCACGAACCCCGATCTCCAGAAAATCTTCTCCTTGGAATCTCCCCAAAGTGTTCTTACTGCCTCTCACAATGGTGTTTAGACAATGGTGTGTAAATCTCTCAAAAAATTGCTCTCCAAAAAGGCCTCCCTTTGCCAGAAGCATCCTTTCCTTTTTATATTAATGGCACAGCGCTGCAACGCTGCTACCCTCGCGCGCCTTTTCTTATCGAAGTAGCGTTGCAACGCTACGGTCGGCGTTGCAACGGTGCTACCCTCGCTCGCCTTTAGCTATCGAAGTAACGTTGCAATGCTGCAAGGCAGCGTTGCAACGGATCTTCATGGCGTCTTTGCAGCGTTGCAACGCCATCGGTAATACCTTCTATAGTAGAGTTCGAATGCACACGGAGCGTTGCAACGCCCTGAATGGCAATGCAACTTTATCTCTACGGATTTGATGGCTTGGTTTGACATTCTTCCTTCCATTTTTTGGTCAATTTTGGCTCCCTTAGGCAATCTTTGGCTCGTTTTTCATTCATAATTCTCCATCCATCCTTATATTGTTTTTTATCCTGAAATGAACAAATTAAGTACGTGAAAGAATTGAAATTATCAAAAAACTAGTACATTTTAAATAATTGCTAGTCCTCGAGCAAAAAATAAGGATAATAGCATAGTAGGTTTCATACTACATACTCAAACCTCAGGAATCGTATGAATTGAAGAATAAACTCATAAAAAAGGCAACACTGATTAAAAACTACATAATAAGATTTTAAAATTGAATCAAATTATTCCTTGACTGGGTGTCTGCTAGCCTTTTCCCGTTTAGTCCTTATAAGCCCAAGATAACCTTATTGAGTCCTTTGTTCATTTTCCTTCTACACTGGCCCTAGACTCCAAATCTACAGCTGATTCACATAATTAGAAAGTTTTACCTTTTTATTGTTGTTTTTCTTTCACCCCCAAACTTAAGCTTTATTTTACTAACAATTTATTTTCTTCTTTTGTTTTCTTAATATTATTATTATTATTATTTTTTGGAGGGAATCCTTCAGTCGTCTATGCCTTCGCTCCAACATATTAACACTTTGTGGTGAAAATAGCTGACTACGAGCACAAATACCATACATATTGTCAAAGACTACTCGCATCCTAAGTTTAATTCTTCAAAATACAAGTATTGGTCACAATACTTAGGATGTTGGAGTACCCTCTTGTTTATCATTTTTTTTAGTGGAAAAACTTTAAAAGGTATAATTTTCAATTAAGCAAACTTGCTCTTTCATCAGCTCCTAAGCCTATCGAGGTGACAACGATCTTCTGGACAAAATAAATTTGTCCTAAGCATTTAGGATAATCCCGATATTGGCTAAGTGTAAATAGCTTCAAGGAATTCTCTAATCAATTTTTAAACATCTTAAAATTAGAATTTAGTCAAGTTTTCTTAGCTGATGACCGTTATTCACAATTCTCAATTAAATTTCATCAGTGGTTATCATAGTCCAAGTAGGAAAGACTTACAATGAATAACCCATTCCATTAACCCGAAATTGCACAAATGCACCAAAAACACACAACAGGAAAAAAATATATGATGGAATATGGAATGGAGTCAGATAAACCTTATGCAGTAAATAGTAATTAAAAAGTCATACAATCACCCCCAATCTTGAGAACAACATTGTCCTCAATGTGCAAATACAGATAAGAAAATAACATCCAAATTAGTTAAAGAAACAACGAGGGAGAGAAAAGAACTGTACTGCCCTGAGCGCGAGGAAATCCCATTCCTCATCAGAAGAGGCATAAGGAGGCATAGGTCCCGAGAATGAAGGATTTGAGCCATGAATGTGCTAGAGACAATCATAAAGATGGCAGTGAGATGCCTCACTGTACTGCAAATGTCTCATGATCTGGCGCTCCTCCCGATGACTCTGAGTCTCGTGCTTGTCGAATCGCTGCTCGAGTCTAGCCATGGCCTGAACCAGATCCCAGTACTCTTGTGGGGCAGATCGCTGTGGTGACTCATGCTGCCCCTCCTCTCCCATCACACCCTCGGCCGCATCAAGGAATAATTCTGGCTCGTCCGCTGGCATCCCTGCAAGTACTCCTTGATCATGATCCCGAAGTCCCATGATGTAGTTTTTATCCATCACCCCCCCTTGGGGTGAATCAGCTCCTCCTCAGATGTCCAGGTGACTCCGGCAAGACAACAGAGGGCAGTGATGAGAGAGGGATGGCCTAGTCCACCCGTGGTCGTGCCTCGCCGCACGTGCTTGATGTATCGACTGATGACTTCGCCTACATCAATCGCCTTTCCAATGACAATGACATACAAGAGAAGGGTGTGATCCTTCGTCACGTCACTCGTGTGAAACCGGCCGGAATCTAGCACAGATAAAACCATGCCACACTCTGCTGGACACGGTGAGGTCCGTTGTCTGGAGTTTGGAGACCTCGCCTCTCCTTGTTACCCATTGAGCCCCAGGCCGTGCTAGCGTAACAACTACCTGTGCAGAGTCGAATTGTGTCTTGGCATAGATAGTGTACTCATCAGTCTCATAATCAAGTAACTGAAAATACCTGTTAATGGACACAACGTGGAACAGGATGTGTTTCCCTCGTATGATGGTATGGTAAGCCTCCAGAGGCATGTTGGCGTAAAATTCCCGCACAAGGGGGGCTATTCCTGCCTCGTGTTGTTGCACCAACAACTCCCAATGTCGCTGCTGAATGGTAGTGTAGATGTCCTTGTGATGGGAGTCATCAGGAGCAATGCCCCGCTTAGGAACCAGAGCGCGATGCACTACGTAGCTCTGGTAGCGACTCAAAGCTTCAGCATCCACGAACCGTTGTCCATCATATTCGGAACTAGAGCCAGCTGTTGTCTTTGCCCTTTTTGGTGCTATATGGGATTAGTGTAAAAGAAAGAACTAGACAAGGGCAAGTAACAAAGTTAGTGCAAAGTAAAAGGGAAAACAAGGAGATGGCCTATGGATGGTACATGAAGTATAAATGAAAATAAACTTTGAAGTTCTCTACCTAAGGATGATGTAAATGAGGGAGAAAGATAAGAACCCAATGACTCTCGCCACTTATCAATCATGAATAAGAAGTGAAAATACAACAAAAGACGACCATATATAAAAGTGGACCACTTCATCATAGGCATACTAGGAGTAAGGGAAAAATAGGCATAAACCCAAAGACAATCCAATCAAAACAATTATACATGCCCCATCCAACAATAAGAATAAGTTCCCAATTAGCAAGTGAAGACATCCAAAGGACCAAATTGACATACTAATTCAACTACAAGGTCAACAAACTCATCTCATGTTCATGTAGGAATAGTAGTCCAAAGAGAAAGCACAAACACAACAAAGAGCAAGGACGTGTCTTACCAAAATCAAAATGCACCTGATGAGCAAGGACTTGCCTTACCAAAATTAATGAGCAAAGATACAACCACACAACCAAATCATGTATCCATCAAAATGCACAACTAATGAGAAGGGACTTATCTTACCAAAATCAATGATTTCAATACCCCAAACTTAAGATTCAAGCCTTAAAAAGTAATAATGACCAAAGATGGAAAGAAATTGAAAACCAACATCAATTTACCATGAAAACACGCCTAGGGAACTTCCATTAAACTACCCAAATCCTCTAATATCAACAATAGGCTATGAAAGTTCATCTAAGGCCAAGATTCATCACCCTAAACAATAATACAGCAAAACAAACAAGAAAGCTTAGGCGTTATCACAAAAATCGGAAAGAAAATGGTAGAGAAATTGTTACCCACGATTTGTCTTCAAATGGGTATGAAAGTTGCTGCAAAATGTCCAATAAGCACAAAATAGGAAGAAAAGTGAGTGGGGGAGGGTTAGAGTGAACACTCTTGAAGAAATAGTGAGAGAGATTGAGGGAAAGAAAAGAGAAAAGAGAGAAGAGGAAGAAAAATGGGGTTGTTCGGCGAAATATGGAAATTTAAAATTCCAGATTTTATGACAAATACAGTAACGCTAGGGCAAATAGGTAACGCTGTGTCCTCACCAATGCGTGTGATGATAAAGTATGCGGCGTTCCAACGCTTGGTTAAGCGTTGCGACGCCATTTCGAGACTTCCTTCTTTTTTTTTAAACCTTAAAACAGAAAATAAAAAATGTCAACCAACTAATAAATAATAAAATAATAAATAAAATAAAGTAAGATAAAATAACATAAAATAACATAATGAAATAAAATTAAATAAAATTAAAATAATTGAATTAAAATACAACGGGTTGCCTCCCGTTCAACGCTTTCTTTAACGTCTTTCTGCTAGACCACCTATAGTTGGGTCACGTGGCATTTCCATCAGTAAGGACAATGTTCTCCAGATGTCTCTCCTCGTCACCGCAATAGTGTTTCACACGTTGCCCATTGACTTTGAACAATGCTCCATCCTTGCCTTGCAACTCAATTGCCCCATAAGGAAATACTTCTTTCACAGTGAATGGACCCGACCACCTTGATTTCAATTTCCCTGGAAACAAACGTAAATGGGAGTTAAAAAAGAGATCTTGCTGACCAGGAGAAAATGTTCTATCTTTTATTTGTTGATCATGCCAACGAGTTGTTCTCTCTTTATATAACTTTGCGTTCTCGTAGGCTTGATTTCTGAACTCCTTCATCTCATTGATTTGCAACAATTTTTGCTCGTCCGCCTTCTGAAGGTCAAAGTTAAGAGTTCTAATGGCCCAGTAGGCTTTATGTTCCAGCTCCACAGGTAGGTGGCACGCCTTGCCAAACACCAATCGGTACGGTGATGCACCTATCGGTGTTTTGAAGGTCGTGCGATATGCCCATAGTCCGTCATCCAATTTGTGGGCCAATCTTTTCTGTTGGTCTTGATTGTTTTCTCCAGAATCAGTTTAATCTCCCTATTTGAGATCTCAGCTTGGCCATTTGTCTGAGGACGATATGCTAATGAGACCTTATGCCTAACTCCATACCTGGCTAACATAGAATCAAACAGTTTATTGCAAAAGTGAATGCCCTCATCACTAATAATAGCTCGAGGGGTGCCAAATCTCGTGAAAATATTTTTGTGTAAAAACTTAATGACAACACGAGCATCATTTTTCTTAGTGGCAATGGCCTCTACCCACTTAGAAACATAATCTACTGCAACCAGGATGTACAGATAGCCATGTGAAGATGGAAAAGGCCCCATAAAATCTATTCCCCAGACATCAAATAATTCAACATCAAGAATAGGGGTAAGAGGAAGTTCATGCTGACGTGAAATATTACCTGTGTGTTGTCATCGATCACAAGTTCGTACAAAAGTATAACAATCTTTAACCAGAGTAGGCCAATAAAATCTTGATTGTAATACTTTAGTAGCTGTTCAAGTGGGCCCAAAATATCCTCCATAAGGAGAGGCATGACAGTCATGTATGATTTTTCCCACTTCCTCTCGATGCACACACCTTCTGATAAGTTGATCTGCACAAGCCTTGAATAGAAGTGGATCATCCCATAGATATGACTTCACATCATGTAAGAATTTATTCTTTTGCTTGGAAGTCAGATCTGGTGGAATTACTCCTCCTGCAAGATAATTCACATAATCAGCAAACCATGGTAAATTATCCTGTACATGATAAAGTCTTTCATCAGGGAAATCTTTTGTGATAGGGAGAGAAGGTGAATTGTCCTCCTTTTCTATCCTGGATAGGTGGCCAGCTACCACATTTTCACATCCTTTCATATCTCTAATATCAAAGTCAAACTCCTGCAATAAAAGAATCCATCTAATCAAGCGAGGTTTAACATCTTTCTTATCAAATAAATGTCTAAGTGCAGCATGATCAGTGTGTACAATTACTCTAGTCCCTAACAGATAAGGCCTAAATTTATCAAAAGAAAACACAACAGCAAGCATCTCTTTTTCAGTGGTAGTGAATTTTGTTGTGCACTCTCTAAAGTTTTGCTTGCATAATAAATGACCCTGAAAATCGTTTCCCGACGTTGGCCCAGAACTTCCCCTACAACATAGTAACTAGCAACACACATGATCTCAAAGGGTTGACTCCAATCTGGAACCATAATAATAGGAGCAGAAGTTAGTTTTTTCTTCAAAAGATTAAAAGAAACTAAACAACCATCACTGAATACAAAAGAAGAATCTTTTTCTAGCAAGTTACACTGGGGTTTAACAATTTATGAAAAATCTTGTATGAAACGTCTATAAAACCCTACATGCCCTAAGAAACTGCGTACTCCCTTAATATTAACTGGAGGTGGTACTTGTTCAATGGCTGAAATCTTACCTTTATCAACCTCTAGTCCTTTTTCAGAAACTTTGTACCCTAGGACTATACCTTCCTTGACCATAAATTGGCATATTTCCCAATTCAAAACAAGGTTAGTTTCCTGGAACCTCTGCAAAACGCGAGCAAGATTATGTAAATAAAGATCAAATGAACTACCAAAGACAGAAAAATCATCCATAAAAACCTCCATTATTTCCTCAATCATGTCATGGAATATTGCCACCATTCAACGCTGGGAAGTGGCAGGTGCCTTGCACAATCCAAATGGCATTCTCCTGAAAGCATATGTTCCATAAGGGCATGTGAAAGTAGTCTTCTCTTGGTCCTCAGGAACAATAGGAATATGGTTATAACCTGAATAGCCATCAAGGAAACAAAAGTAAGGATAACCAGCAAGTCTATCAAGCATCTGATTAATAAAAGTAAGAGGAAAGTGATATTTTCGTGTAGCCTTATTCAACTTTCTCAGAATCGATCTGAGACACGCCATCCGATGGATCGTCCCGGTGGATATGAACTCATTCTTGTCATTTTTTATGATAGTCATCCCCCCTTTCTTTGGAACAACCTGCACAGGGCTTACCCAAGAACTGTAAGATGTAGCATAAATAATTCATGCATTCAACAGTTTGAGTACCTCAGCCTTAACTACCTCTTCATTGCTGGGTTAAGCCGCCTTTGGTGTTCAACTGATGGATTAAAAATATCTTCCATTAAGATTTTATACATTACAATAGATGGACTGATACCTTTAATATCACTAATTGACCACCCTAACGCAGACTTATGACTTCTCAAAATTCTCAGCAACTTTTCTTCCTGTTCTTTATTCAGATCAACAGAAATAATCACAGGATATGTAGATGAATCTCCTAAGAAAGCATAACGAATGTGTGCAGGTAATTGTTTTAATTCTAGAACAGGAGGTTTTGTTTCTTCTACATTATTGACATGCAATTGTGAGAATTTTTCATATTGGAGTTCAGGCAATTGATTCAGTGATTTATTACAGTACGTAACTTCATGGTCCAATTTCCCTAACTGATCTAATATTGAATTTGTCATGCAAGTTTCTAAGGGATCAACAGATAAAACTAACTCCCTAAATGAATCAACAGCAACATCCAAAATATCAATCATGTGACAGGTGTACTTACCTCATTAGGGTACTTCAAGGATCGAAATATGTCAAATACAACCTTGTCCTCAGACCCTTAGAGTTAACTTACCATCCTGCACATCTATCAATGCTCTTCCAGTGGCTAGGAAAGGTCGTCCCAAAATAATTGGGACCTCAGAATCTTCCTCCATGTCCAGGACCACAAAATCTGCAGGGAAAATAAATTGTTCAACTTTTACCAACACATCTTCTACAATACCTCTGGGATATTTTATAGAACGATCAGCCAACTGTAGTGAGATGGTTGTAGGTTGCACCTCCCCAAGACCTAGTTTCTTGTAAACAGATAGAAGCATCAAATTAATACTGGCCCCTAGATCACATAAAGCTCTATCAACAAAAATACTACCAATATTGCAAGGAATAGTAAAACTCCCTAGATCTTTTAATTTTTGTGGTAGTTTCCTCTGAAGTACATCACTGCATTCTTCAGTGAGATTGACTGTCTCATATTTGTCAAACTTCTTCTTTCTGGATAGGACTTCCTTCATGAACTTAGCATATTTGGGCATTTGTTCCAAGGCATCTACAAAAGGAATATTAATGTGAAGTTTCTAAACATATCAAGAAATTTAACAAAGTCCAAATCAATCTTTTTCTTTTGAAAGCGTTGAGGATAAGGAATAGAGTTAGGAACAATATGAATAGAGAGATCAGAAAACTTCTCTGTTTATTTCGATGTGCTTGTTTCCTCTACCACTTTCTCTGTATCCTCCTTGGCATCAGAACTGAGTTGTTCTTCAGAATTTACCTTTTCAGTTTCAGCAAGCTCCTTACCACATCTGAAGGTCATAGCCTTGCATTGTTCACTATGATCCACCTCAGTGTCACTAGGAAACTTACCTTTCTGCAGCGTGTTTAGGGTTGTTTCCATCTGACTGATTTGTACCTCTATGTTCTTAATGGTTGCTCCATGTGAATTCACTGTGCTACTCAAACTTAACACTACAATTTCCAACTGATTGGTTTGATTCCTGGATTCAGTGATGAATGAACTCATCTTGTCTTCCAGAGATGGTTTACCCTCAGCTGTAGATGTAGATGCATAACCTGGCGAAGGCTGCAAAACATTCTTCTTATTAGCAAAAGAAAAATTTTCATGATTACGCAAACCTGGATGATAATAAGTGGGCAACTGATTTTGATTCTGATTTCAACAGTACCCATAAGCTCTTTTGTTCACATATTGAGAATGCTCAGGTTCTAGATCTTCAACACCTGCAAGTTTGTTTAGTAAATTTGCAATCGCGACTATGGATTCACATTATTACTGCTCTGCGCAGTTTATTTAAAGCACTAGTTAGGGAGGCCATATGGAACTTGATGGAACTTACATCATCTATCTCATACATCCCTGCCACAGGTTTGGCAGTTGATCTTTCAGAATGTCAGTTGTAACTAGTGGCAACCATCTCCTTCAGCAAAGTACGAGCATCCTTTGCAGATTTGGAAAATATTGACCCTCCAACAGCTGCATCCAAAAGAGATTTATTATTACCAGACAATCCATTATAAAATAATTGAATTTGCAACCAGTCAGGATAACCATGTTGTGGACATTTTCTAAGTAAATCCTTGTATCTTTCCCAGGCTTCGAACATCTGTTCTCCATCTTGTTGTCTAAAAGTGTCAATCTCAGTGCTCAGCCTCGTAGTCTTGGCAGGTGGGAAGTTTTTAGCTAAGAATGCCTGGGCTAATTCCTCCCAAGTGCTAATATTACCAGGGGGTAAGGACTCCAACCAGAATTTTGTCATATCCAGCAGAGAAAAAGGAAACAGTCGTAAGCGAATAGCATCAGGAGACACACAATTAATTTTTACCGTGCCACAAATTTCAACAAATGATCTCAGATGAAGATTGGGATCCTCAGTGGCATGTCCTCTGAAGGCATTTTCTCTAACCATCTGAATGAGACAAGTCTTTATCTCAAAATTATTAGCTTGAATAGGGGCATAAATGATTCGAGATTGGTTTCCAGCAAAAGTGGGTTGGAAGTGCTCCCAATGGGCTTATACTCTCCTAATTCCTCCTCCATGATTCTGACCTTATCTTTAGTCTCCTTAAGCTTCATTCTGAAAGTTCTGTCAATTTCAGGATCAAAAGGAACTAGATCAGTTTCTAAGTTATTTGGCATGCAACACACAACACAGAAAACAGAAAATTTAAAACTAACAAAAAAATCACAATACTAAAAGAAACACAAAACTCAACACAAAATCAAAATAAACACAAAAACACAAAAACTACAAACACAAAAGGAAAACAAACTCTAGATTAAGACCAAGTGACTTCTTAATAGTATCAAAAGAATTAAATAAACGGCAATCCCCGACAATGGCGCCAAAAACCTGTTGCGTAAATTTTGCAAGATCGCAAGTGTACGGGTCAAGTTTTAATATAGTGAATTTGAGTACGAGTATCGTCCACAGGATTGGGTTATTTAACTCAATTAATTCCTATCAATAACACCACTCAATTTTATCTAGAAAATTAGACTTAAGGTGAGGTGAAAAAAACAGAAAATCAAGAATAAAAGTTGAGAACAATCAGGAGAGACAAAGATCATAGGGACTAGATTTCACTAATTAATTACCTATTTTATTAAGATCATGCTAATGGGTTATTGCACTTCTTTTATAAACCAAGAAACTAATATAACAAATAACCTCTCTCGAGGCAACTGAATCTCATGCAAGGTATAGAATTAAACATCTCTATTCAACCTTAAAATCAAACATGGCACTAAGTTCAATTCTTATGTGTTTCTAATAGTACTTCAATCATTCTCATGTCAAAATAACTATCAGTCATGCAATTGAGATCAGATCTAAAATATCTTTCACAAGAATAAATTCAGATCTAAGAACAAATAAACCGTGATAAAGAGTCTATAAGCATTAAGGATGCAATTACATGAATAAAAGCATTACAATAAACCAAAAGCAGTCAATTCAACAAAATAGCATAATTAAAAGGCTACATCTATCCCTTAGATAACAATTTTAGCTAGTCATGTCCACTATAAATCCTACTAAACTCAAATACAAAACCATAGTTCAACAATTAAAGTAAAAATAACGGAGAAAGAACTCTCGTGGCGTGAACGACAACGATCCCGACACCTATCACGAACCCCGATCTCCAGAAAATCGTCTCCTTGGAATCTCCCAAAAGTGTTCTTACAGCCTCTCACAATTGTGTTTAGACAATGGTGTGTAAATCTCTCAAAAAATTTCTCTCCAAAAAGGCCTCCCTTTGCAAGAAGCATCCTTTGCTTTTTATATTAATGGCACGGCATTGTAAAGTTGGGCATGGCGTTGAAACGTCGTGCCCTAGCGAATAAATCAAAAAACGGAAAATATCTAGCGGCATTGCAACGCTGCTACCCTCGCGCGCCTTTAGCTATCGATGTAGCGTTGCAACGCCATCGCTACGGATCTTCATGGCATCTTTGTTGCGTGTGGAGCTTCTATAGTAGAGTTTGGCTGCACACAGAGCGTTGCAACGCCCTGAATGGCGTTGCAACGCCATCTCCACGGATTTGCTGGCTTTGTTTGACCTTCTTCGTTCCATTTTTTGTCAATTTTGGCTCCCTTAGGCAATTTTTGGCTCCCTTAGGCAATTTTTGGCTCGTTTTTCATTCATAATTCTCCATTTATCCTTATATTGCTTTTTATCCTAAAATTCAACAAATTTAGTACGTGAAAGCATTAAAATTATCACAAAACTAGCACATTTTAAGCCTAATGATAGCACATTTTGTGTGCTATCAGTCACTATTCGAGGTATGGGTATATTTACCTAATGCATAGGAAGTCTGAAACACTTGAAAAGTTCAAAGTGTACAAGACTGAGGTTGAGAACCTGTTAGGTAAAACCATAAAAAACACATCGATTGGATCGAGGTGGAGAGTATATGGACACTGAATTTCAGGACTCTATGATAGAACACGGAATTACGTCCCTGTTGGAATTTGTGCCCTAAACTTGTGTAATTTTGATCAAATAAATAAAAAGTTATTTGTTTTAATAAAATTATATTCTTGCTTTATAAATCCAATAAACTAAACTCCAAGGTTATAATGTATCTTGAACATCAGTGTAGTAGACACTATTTGGATTATATTCAAGAATATAACCTAAATGGTCTATAGTATAAGAATAAGGTTGGAAACCTTATTCTAGTAACACCATGGATGCAACCCACTTTGTAATTAGTACAAATGAGGTAATCCAACTCATTCATGTGGTTGACATGCGAGTGGGGGCATCCTTTATGAAGAGTTCATACAAGACGGGACAACACATTATTAGTCTAACCAGTGTAACATTGTTAACAGGATAAAACTGATAATTTATAGATGGTCATTAGTGACTCGACCTGAATCCTGAGTAAGTTAAGAACTCCTGCTTATAGGGGTTTTTCCTTAGACTAGTATGGGTGTGAGTGGCATGTAGCCGACTCAATAAGCCAACCTTCTCAGGGACAGAACCTCGTAGGTAGTTAGGGACTTAACTATTCAAGATGGAATTCACTCATTCCTACACTAAGGAATTAGATAGGTTGTTCCCTTAAGAACTGATTGAAGGTCTTGAACAACGGGGCCCCGCCCTCTAACTGACTTAAGAGGGTATGAGTCTATGGTAGGACCTTAGACCTGTTGTTCATTAGAGGATCAGTGGCGCTTAAGGAACAAAGAGGTAATCACAGGGGTAAAGTGGTAATTTGACCCAACTATGATTACGAACAACCTGGGTCGACTCATGGGTAATGATTATATCAATGGACACAATATAATATACAGTGAGGAGAGTGCAGCTACAAGTCTATAGTGGAGTGACTTGTAGTTAATGAATATTTCTTAACTAGATCAAAGAGTTTGGTCAGTTAATCTCACATCATTTGAGCTCATGAACTGTAGGTCCATTAGGTCCCTCCGTTAGCTCAACATGGTTATATTGAGGGTATAAAGTTAGGAATGAAATTGAAGTGTTCAATTACATACATGAGGTGTTATATCTTATATATGATATAATTGATATAATATATGATTTTAATGTTAATTAAATTCACATATAAACCATACAATAGTGGGAGAATGAAGGAGGGATATGATGGTAATTTCCATCCTATTTTCCTATATATAGTTGCATGATATGCAATTTTAAGGTTAAGGTTTTTCAACAAAACCCTCGCATTCTCTCACATTGTGTTGGAAAGAGTTCCAACTACAATTTGATAAGATCATCTCACCTCACCTAAAAGGAACCCACCTTCCTCCCTCACCTAGAGAACAACAGAGAAGATCCGGTGGTAGTGTCCATGATCGTTCGGGTTCGTGTTGTTGAGATCGTGATCGTGTGAGAATGAGCACTTGAAGAAAGAGTTCTTCAAAGGTATAATTCTTGTTGTCCAATGTCCTTTCATATGCTTAATCTTAGTTAGATTTGTTTTTGATTGATATCCATGTAACAAATTAAGAACACGCGATTCACAATCACTTCCACTACGAGAATCGTATCCTTTCAATTGGTATATTTTAGTCACCGACGACCTTAAATTCGTGCTCACTGAGGAGTGACCTCAGGTTCCCGACCCAATCGCATCACGAAGTGTTCGTGATATGTACGATAGGCAAGACCGATGAAAACGCCAAGGCTTACATCTTAGCCAGCTTATTAGAAGTATTGGCTAAGAAACACGAGACCATGGTCACCACCAAGGAGATCATGGAGTCGTTGCAAAACATGTTTGGACAACAACCTTTTCAGGTGAGGCATGATGCTCTCAAGCACGTGTTCAACGCTAGGATGAAAAAGGTGAAGGGAATCGAAGTCCCGCAACGGAAGCGATTGTGAATCGCGCGCTCTTGATTTAGTTACAACGATTTAATTCAAGAACAAGATAGTTACCTTTGAAGAACCTTTCTTCAAGTGCTTCTCCTCAATCACGATCAAGATCTCAGCAACACAAACTCGTACGAACGTCGACACTACCACCAGATCTTCTCCGTTGTTGTCTAGGTGAGGGAGGAAGGTTGGTTCCCTTTAGGAGAGGTGAGGTGTTTTGTGAGAGAGGTGTTTGTGTCTTGGAACCTTTCCAACAACACAAAAAAAGCTTGGAATCACTTAACCTAGTTGCATCTCATGCAACCATATATATAGGACATTAAAACTATATATCATATCAATTATATCATATATAATTGATATAACACCTCATGTATGAAATTGAACACTTCAATTTCATTCCTAACTTTATACCCTCAATATTACCATATTGAGGCAACGAAGGGACCTAATGGACCTACCGTTCATGAGCTCCAATGATGTGAGATTAACTGATCAAACTCTTTGATCCAGTTAATCAATATACATTAACTACAAGTCACTCCACTATAGACTTGTAGCTGCACTCTACTCACTGTAGATAATATTGTGTCCACTGATATAGTCATTAGCCATGAGTTGACCCTTCACAGGTTGTTCGTAATCACGGTTGGGTCAAATTACCGTTTTACCCCTGTGATTACCTCTTTGCTCCTTAAGCACCACTGATCCTCTAATGAACAACAAGTCTAAGGTCCTACTTAGACTCATGACCTCATAGAGGGCGGGGCCCCATTGTTCAAGACCTGGAGTAAGTTCTTAAGGGAACAACCTATCTAATTCCTTAGTATAGGAATGAGTGAATTTCATCTTGCACAGTTATGTTTCCAGCTACCTACGAGGTTCTGTCCCAGAGAATGTAGGCTTATTGAGTCGGCTACAGGCCACTCTCACCCATACTAGTCTAAGGACAAACCCTAACAAGCAGGAGTTCTTAACTTGCTATGGATTCAGGTCGAGTCACTAAAGACCATCTATAAATTACTAGTCTTAACCTGTTAACGGTGTTACACTGGTTAGACTAATAATTTGTGATCCACTCTTGCATGAACTCTTCATACAGGATGCCCCCACTCGCATGTCAACTACATGAATGAGTTGGATTACCTCATTTGTACTAATTACAAAGTTAGCCGCATCCATGGTGTTACCAGAATGAGGTTTCCAACCTTATTCTTATACCATAGACTATTTAGGTTATATTCTTGAACTCAACCCAAATAGTGTCCACTACACTGATGTTCAAGATAAATGTTATAACCTTGGAGCTTAGTTTATTGGATTTATAAAGCAAGACTGTAATTCTATTAAAAAAACTAACACTTTATTTAATTGATCAAAATTACACAAGTTTAGGGCATAAATCCCAACAATCTCCCACTTGACCTAAAGCTTGTGGAGTACTTAAACATTATAGTAATGTAAATACAATAAACTAGGGCATTTAAACCGCTGTGTACAAAATACTCCCACTTGCTCGAGTTAGGAAAGACTTGTAAACCTAGACCTTCTAGGTGACTCTCAAATACTTTCGTCGTGGAAGCCTTTGTAAAAGGATCAGCAATGTTGTGCTCTGAGGCTATTTTCGTGACAATCACGTCTCCTTTATGCACGATCTCCCGGATGAGATGATTCTTTCGCTCTATGTGTTTTCCCCTCTGGTGACTTCGGTGTTCCCTCGAATTTGCCATCGCACCATCAAGTATCGCAATACAAATTGTGATGGGCAAAGTCATATTTGGAACAACTTCCAAATTTAGCATGAATTTCCTTAACCAAACGACCTCCTTAGCTGCTTCACAAGTTGCTACATATTCGCCCTCCATGGTGCAATCAGCGATGCATCCTTGCTTGACGCTTCACCATATCACAGCTCCTCCGTTAAGAGTGAATACTGACCCTGTTGTAGATTTCATAGAATCTTTATCAGTCTGAAAGTCAGAATCTGTGTATCCTGTAAGGATCAAATCCTTAGCCCCATACACAAGCATGTAGTTCCTTATTCTCCGAAGATACTTAAGGATTGTTTTAACGTTGTTGTCCAATGTTCAAGTCCTGGATTGGATTTATACCTCATCGACCATCCCAATCGCAAAAGCAGTATGTCGGGCCTAGTATGTAACATGGCGTACATCAAGCTCCAACGGTACGATGCATAAGGAATCATCTCATATCCTCAACTCCTTGAGGTGTCTTAGGACACTGTTCCTTAGACAAATGGATTCCATGTCTAAAAGGCAACAAACCCTTTTTGGAATCTTGCATCTTAAACCTTGACAACACTTTGTCTATGTAAGATGCTTGAGACAAGGCTAGTGTTTGATTCTTGTGGTTCCGAACAATCTGTATCCCAAGAACAAACTGCGCATCACCCAAATCTTTCATTTGGAACTGCGTAGCTAGCCATTCCTTGATGTCAGTAAGATAACCTACATCATTCCAAATGAGTAGGATATCATCCACATAGAGAATTAGGAATGCGACAAAACTATTGATGATTTTCTTGTAGACACAAGGTTCATCATCATTATGGTCAAAACCATAAGATCTGATTGCCTCATCAAATCTTATATTCCAGGACCTAGCGGCCTGTTTCAGCCCATAAATTGACCTTTTAAGCCTACAAACCTTTTGCTCTTGTCCTGGTTCAATGAACCCTTTGGGTTGGTCCATGTAGATGTTTTCCTCAAGATTGTCATTCAAAAAGGTTATCTTCACATCCATTTGGCATACCTCATAGTCATAATATGCGGCAATGGCAAGAAGGATACGGATAGACTTGACCATAGCAACAGGTGAAAAGGTTTCCTCATAGTCAACCCTTTCAACCTGGTATAACCCTTTGCTACTAGTCTAGCTTTAATGGTTTGCACCTTCCCATCTACACCATATTTTCTCTTGTATAACCACTTACAACCTATAGGTTTTGCCCTATCAGGCTTATTTACAAGATCCCAAACAGAATTGAAGTACATAAACTTCATTTCTTGGTCCATGGCTATGAGCCATTTGTCTATGTCTTTGTCAACCATTGCTTGATTATAAGTCAATGGATCCTCGCAGTTGTCATCTGGTATAACAACTTGGGTTTCAGCTAAACCCATGTAACGGTCAGGTTGTATTACAACCCTCCCACTACGTCGAGACATACTCAACTCTTGAGATGGACTCTCTTGACTAGACAAACTAGTATATACAACTCTTGTTGACGTACTAGTGTTCTTATTAGCAACCTTTGCTATTGTTCCGTCTAACTCACTCAACACAACTTTAATTTTTTGTTTGTGGTCCTTATGTGGTCCTCCTCAAAGAAAATGACATTTGTCGACACAAAAAACCTTATCTTCCTTAGGATTATAGAATAAACCACCTCTTGTTTCTTTTGGGTATCATACGAATAGGCATAACTTTGAACGTGAATCCAACTTCTTTGGATTTGTCACAAGCACATGTGTCGGACAGCCCCATATTCTGAAGTGACATAAACTACCTTTACGTCCTTTCCAGAGTTCAAAAGGTGTTTCAGAAACACTTTTGGAGCGCACATTATTCAAAATGTATACTGCAGTCTCCACTACGTAACCCCAAAAGGAACTAGGGAGATCATCATAACTCATCATTGATCGAACCATGTCCAACAAGGTTCTATTTCTCCTTTTCGATACACCGTTTTGTTGTGGTGTGTCGGGAGCTGAGAGTTGGGATGTAATTCCATATTCTATCATATAGTCCTGGAATTTTAAATCCATGTTCTCCCCACCTCGATCTGATCAAAGTGATTTAATAGTTTTACCTAATTGATTTTCAACCTCAGTCTTAAATTCCTTGAACTTTTCAAGTGCTTCAGACTTGTGGTGCTTTAGGTAAATATGCCCAAATCTAGAATAATCATCTATAAAAGAGATGTAAATATTCATATCCTCCCCTGGCTTTAACATTCATCGGACCACAAAGGTCTTAATGTATAAGCTCTAGAGGGTCTTTGGCTGTATAACCTTTTCCACTAAAAGGTCTTTTAGTCATTTTGCCTTCTAGGCATGATTCACATACTGGCAAAGATTTTTCTTCGAACTCGTTTAGAAGTTCGTTCTTTACCAAACTCTCAATCCAATTGAGATTAATGTGGCCCAATCTTAGATGCCAAAGATGAGCATTTTCTTTAGGAGAAATTAGTTCGTGTACTTGCAATTTTGTAGAATTCACTTGCTAAAACTATTTTAACTAAATTAAACCGTTTGCAAATAATTCTCAAGAAGAGAAACACATAGTACAATACTTTTCCAATGAAATAAACACTTTATTCAATTGAAAATAAAAAGTACAATGTTCGTTAAGGCAAGAAATTGAAATAAGGTTTCTAATAAACCCTAAGCTATATGTTATCAAATAACAACTTTTCTTTGCCAGACGATTGCTCATTATCTGCTCCTTTTCCTTTTCTTTTGTATCTTCTTAAGTTCAGAAGTACGGCTCCAGTTCTCAGTCCTAGACGATGAATCCTCCTGAGAACTTTTGGAATGGGCAAACAAATTTGCCTCTCCATTTCGTTGTCTCTTATATTAAGGGAATCGAAGTCCCCGCAGCGGAAGCGATTGCGAATCGCGCGCTCTTAATTTAGTTACAACGATTTATTTAAAACATAAAACACTAGATTAAACATATATAATAGAATGGACAACAAGAAAGTTACCTTTGAAGAACCTTTCTTCAAGTGTTCCTCCTCTCTCACGATCAAGATCAACGCAAAGACGAACACGCATTTAACACCGACATCGCCATCGGATCTTCTCCGTTGTTCTCTAGGTGAGGGAGGAAGGTGGGTTCCCTTTAGGAAATGTGAGGTATTTTTGTGAGAGAGATGTTTGTTGTCTTGGAACCTTTCCAAGAACAACAAAAAGCTAGGAATCACTTAGAATATCATACACCTAATTGCATCTCATGCAACCATATATATAGGGGAATGGGATGGAAATGACCATCCTACCCCTCCTTTATTCTCTCTTTATTATATAGTTTATATATGAATCTAATTCACATTAAAACTATATATTATATGAATTATATCATATATAATAGATATAACACCTCATGTATGAAATTGAACACTTCAATTTCACTCCTAACTTTTTACCCTCAATATTACCATATTGAGCCAACGGAGGATCTAATGGACCTACTGGATCATGAACTCCAATGATGTGAGATTAATCGATCAAACTCTTTGATCCAGCTTAATCAATATTCATTAACTACAAGTCACTCCACTATAGACTTGTAGTTGCACTCTCCTAATCAGATAATATTGTGTCCACCGATATAGTCATTACCCATCATCGACCCTTCACAGTTGTTCAGTAATCACTACCGGGTCAAATTACCATTTTACCCCCGTGATTACCACTTTGCTCCTTAAGCACCACTGATCCTCTAATGAACAACAACTCTAAGGTCCTACCTTAGACTCATATCCTCATAGAGGGCGGGGCCCCGTTGTTCAAGACCTGGAGTCAGTTCTTAAGGGAACAACCGATCTAATTCCTCAGTAGAGGAATGAGTGAATTCCATCTTGCACAGTTAAGTTCCCATCTACCTACGAGGTTCTATGTTATGAATGAATTTAAAGATCATGATTGTATGTGTATGCATATCCCAAACCTCGGTAGCGAGGTTACTTACTGGGTATTGTTTATGCAATACTCACCCTTTCTTTTAAAAATGTTTTTCGTGGTAAGGAAGGACGTGCAGGCGTGTGACGGAAAGCGTGATTGGGACCATGGGAACCAGCATTGACTTCGTGATATTCATGATTTGAACTATTGTTGTCTTATGTTTTCTTTTGAAGTTAAACTGACTGACAGTCTTTTTATATAGGCCAAACTGTTGTGATGTAATGTCTTTAAATGATTTGAATGTTTTGTTTTTGTTTGGGGATCCCTGGAACTATTTAATTCAAATGGAAATTTCTTTTAAGTTTCTTCTATTTCTCGACCTATAAATGCATGCATGTGTAGTAATGTCCCTAGGGTTTTGGTCTTAGAAAAGTAGGGCGTTATAGCTTGGTATCGAGCCCTAGGTTTAAGGGTTTCAGAGACTTGCTTACTGAGTAAGCACAGTGAGTAGTTCCCATGGTTTAACAACGCCTTCCACCGCCGCCAGTAATGCGTTCGATGTTTTATTAAGAAAGTAAATGATTATGATATGATATAGTTTTATGCATACATAACCTTAAAAGCCCTAAGGGGTGATTCTATCTTATGATTTGAAAGTAAAGAAAACTGAGCTAGAAACTCTCTATATTGTAGTTTTGACATAATGCCACCTAGAGGCCGAGGGAGAGGTAGGGGACGTGGTAGGGGCCGGAGGGCAAGGGTAAATGTTGACGCTTGGTAATTACCCCTGGATCAGGAAGAGATTACTCCACCCGCTCGAGACCTCCCCGAACCCGCCCGACCGTCGGAGAATGAACTGCAGATTGCCCTGTGCGGGCGCACAGGGAACGCCAATGTTATGACTATGATGGTGGAGGCCATGCAGAGCCTAGTGCGCGAGCTCACAGAGCCACCCACCGCCCAAGCAAATCGGGGCGAAACGACGCAACTCGAGTCTCGTTATATCCAAGGACTTGTGAAGTATGATCCGAGATCTTTCAATGGGTCTTCCAGTGACCCCACTGTGGCGGAGTTGTGGCTGTCCTCCATTGAGACCATCTTCAGACTGATGAACTGCCCTGAGGACCAGAGGGTGTCCTGTGCGACCTTCATGCTGAGGGATGACGCGTACTTGTGGTGGGAGTCCGCCCAAGGAACCATTGTTGCCAGCGGAGAAACGATTACTTGGAATCTATTCAAAGAAGCATTCGCGGAAATTTCTATCGCGCAGCTCGTTACTGTAAAGCAGTGCATTCTTGGTGTGCTGTAACCAGGAGGGCAGTGGAGATATATGAGAGGGAATTTACCCGTCTGTCCCGTTTTGCCCCCGAGCTAGTGGATACAGAAGCAAAGAAGACTGAGCGCTTCATCATGGGGCTAGATGAGAATGTTCGAGGCTTTATTCAAGCTTTAGCACCTCCTGATTACGCCTCCGCAGTGAGAGTGGCGGAACTGATTTGGGTGCGAGCTCGATCGCACAACAGTGGTGGTAGTAGTTGGCTCGGGCGACCATAGCGAACCATAAGAGGAAGTGGGACCAGCCCCATTCCAACTCACGGCGCGCCCCCAACAGACACCGCATAGACCGGGCATTTCGTACAAGTTCAATCGAAACCACCACCAATGATCGGGGAATAGCAGCGGAGATAGGCCACAGTGCAAGGAATGTGGTAAACTGCACTGGGGTAAATGTATGGCCCGGTCCGGAGCATGTTTCAAGTGTGGAAAGGAAGGGCACAGAGCTAATATCTGCCCGAGTCAAGCCAAAGACTAGCCGACCACGTGTTTTGAATAGTGGGCTCGCTGTGTGAAGCCCGCCATACATCGAGGAGAGCCTATGCAAGCACCGAAGAGAGACATCTATGGCTCAGACTCGAGTGGTTCTGTGTACACTTCCATTACTTGGGCACCTCGCCTTTGTACTATTTGATTCTGGTTCTACACACTCTTTTATTTCTGCATCCTTTGTAAGTCAAGCTGAGTTAGAACTAGAAAAGTTACAGTATGCCCTATCTGTCTCCACTCCTGCGGGAATAAATTTGTTAGCCAATATGAAAGTCAAGGATGGTAGTGTGACCATCGCACCATGAGTTGTGAAGTGAACCTAGTGGTCTTAGACATGTTTGATTTTGATGTAATTTTAGGCATGGATCAAGTTAGCTAGCAGAACCATGCTTGTATTGATTGTTTGGGAAGGAGGTAGTGTTCACTCCTCCTAACCAACCCGCCATGAGTTTGAGAGGCACGAGAGCAGTGAAGTAGGCCTAAGGTATTCATCGCTCTTAAGGCCGGGAAGTTATTGCATCTGGGAGCTTGGGGCGTCTTAGCCTGCATATTAGATGCAAGATGCACAGAGATCTCAGTGACATCAGTGCCAGTAGTGAATGAGTTTGCAGACGTCTTCCCCGAGGACCTCCCCGGAATACCTCCAGTCAGGGAGGTAGATTTTAACATCGAATTGGAATTGGGGACGACCCCGATATCCAAGGCCGTCTGTACAGAATGGCACCAGCAGAGTTGAAAGAACTAAAAGTACGAAGCACAGGACTTGCTAGACAAAGGGTTTATACGCCCAAGTGTTTCACCCCGGGAGCACACTGTATTGTTGTTCGTGAAAAAGAAAGACGGATCCATGCGCTGTGTATAGATTACAGGAGTTGAATAAAGTTACAATCAAGAATAAATATCCTCTCCCGTGATAGATGATTTGTTCGATCGATTGCAAGGAGCGCGGCAGTATTCTCTAAGATCGATCCGAGATCAAAGCTACCATCGATTGAGGATCGGTGAGGGGATATCCCTAAAACAAAGATTCGAGATCACGTTACGGGCATTACGAGTTCACACGGTGATGCCGTTTGGCTGACCAATGCTCCCGCCGCCTTCATGGACTTGATGAACCGTTTGTTCAAGGAGTTTCTTGATACGTTCGTGATTGTGTTCATCGATGATATATTGATATACTCAGTGTGATGAAGAACATGAAATGCACGAGGAAAGTCTTACTCACACCGAGAGAGAATAAGTTGTATGCAAAATTCTCCAAGTGTGAATTTTGGCTCGAGCATGTATCTTTTCTAGGGCATGTGGTGTCTCAATTTGGAGTCTCTGTTGATCCAAATAAAGTGGAGGCCGTCACACAGTGGGCCCGCCCCGACCGCGATTCAGAGGTACGTAGTTTTCTGGTCTTGCAGGATACTATAGGCGCTTTGTGCAGATTTTGCCAAGATAGCCATGCCTATGACTCAACCGCGCGTAAGGGAAACTCTTTTGTGTGGAATGATGCTTGTGAAGCGAGTTTCCAGAAACTCAAGCACGTGATTAGTGTCGGCCCCGATTCTTACAGCCTTCGAGGAACAGGAGCTTTGTGGTTTCTGAGTGATGCTTCCAAGAAAGGGTTGGGCGTGTCATCGATGCAAAGACGGTAAAGTAATAGCTTATGCATCCCGACAATTGAAGACATACGAGAGGAACTATCCAACTCATGACGGAACTAGCAAAGCAGTGGTATTTGCGTTAAAAATGGAGACACTACTCATGACGGCGAAAAAATTGATTTTTACAGATCATAAAAATCAAGTATCTGTTCACTCGTAAGGAATTGAACATGAGGCAACGCAGATGGTTGGAATTGGTGAAAGATTATGATATTGACATACAGTACCATCCCTGTAAGGCTAATGTAGTGGCCGATGCCTCAAGCAGAAGCTTGGTGCATACCGCTCGCACGAGTGACAGACAAATGCAGAGTTACAGCAGAGTTTGCTCGAGCTGAAATTGCAAGTGCTAGTAGGAAAGACCACGGCTCGCTTAGCCCGATTATTAATAAAGGCAACCGACCTTGAGGCAACGTATTATAGAGGCTCGTGAGTGGACCCCGATTAGTGGAAAAACTTATCGCAAAGAACCACGTGAGTGAGTTGACAGAGTTTTCCCTATCCACGGATGGAGGATTGTTATTTCAGGGACGTTTGTGTGTGCCAGACGATGACAGGCTGAGAACTGAAATCTTGAACGAAGCCCATAACTCACCATTTTCTATGCATCCTGGCAGTACCAAGATGTACCGGGATCTGAAACAGTCGTTTTGGTGGTGCAACATGAAGCGCGACGTGGCAGAGTTTGTCAGCAAGTGTTTGACTTGTCAACAGGTGAAGGCACCTAGACAGAGGCCCGCAGGATTGCTGCAACCATTACATGTGCCTCAGTGGAAATGGGAGGAGATCTCTATGGATTTCATAGTTGGATTGCCTAGAACCTTACGAGGGTACACAGTGATTTGGGTCATAGTGGACAGATTAACAAAGTCAGCACATTTTATACCAGGGAAACCCACCTATTCTACAGATAAGTGGGCGCAGCTTCACCGGAAGAGATAGTCCGCTTACATGGAATCCCAACCAAGATTATCTCAGATAGGATCCACGTTTCACCTCCAACTTCTGGAGGAGTTTACAGAGAGCTTTGGGTTCGCAGTTGAACTTCAGTACGGCTTTTCATCCAAGAACGGATGGGGGATGTAACGATTAAATCAGATATTAGAAGATATGTTGCGAGCGTGCACTTTAGATTTCCCAGGTAGTTGGGACGCTCATTTGCATCTAATGGAGTTTGCTTATAACAACAGTTATCAGTCGACCATCGGAATGGCTCCATTTGAAGCTCTTTATGGGAAACGTTGCAGAACTCCAGTGTTCTGGGAGGAGGTTGGTGAACGCCAGTTGTTGGGTCCAGAATTAGTACAGATCACTAATGAGGCAATGCAAAAGATCAGGGCACGAATGCAGACCGCCCAAGTCAGACAAAAGAATTATGCCGACACGAGACGAAGGGACCTAGAATTCGAGGTTGGGGACCACGTGTTCCTTAAGGTGGCCCCAATGAAGGGAATTCTAAGGTTTGGCCGTAAAGGGAAGTTGAGTCCGCGATTCATCGGACCATTTGAAATCTTAGAGAGGATTGGTGCAGTGGCCTACAGACTAGCACTGCCGCCTTCTCTTTCGGCGGTTCATAATGTGTTTCATGTCTCCATGTTGAGAAAGTACGCCAGAACCCGACTCATGTATAGACTTCGAACCATTGCGCTTAGCGTAAGATTTGAGTTATGGCGGCGCAAGTGCATTATTGCAAGAGATCGAAAGACCCTCCGTAACCGCGAGATCAGCTTAGTTAAGGTATTGTGGCAGAACCACCGCACGGAGGAAGCTACTTGGGAGCGAGAAGAGGAAGTCCGCGCTAAATATCCTGAACTATTCCAAGATTAGGAACTTTCGAGGACGAAAGTTCTTAAGGAGGGAAGATTGTGATGACCGCCATCCCAGGTACTATTAGTTATTTTAATTGACACTCTATTAGCCGCTATATTTAGTCGGATTGGTGTTGTAATCAAGCTCGGTGAGAGTGAAACCTTAATTTTGGTTTAGTCTAAATGAATGGCTCCTTATAGAATAAGATTATTTATGAAATTGAAGGAAAAAGGAAATTTGCAAGGGCATTTTAGCTATTACCATCTAATTGGAGATGTAATTGGCAATTAAATTTAACCTAATGCAAGGTATATATAGTTAGCATGAGAAACCCTAATTCCACCTCTCCCACCAATTACAACAAGCCCTAACCCTAAAAGTTCAACTTTCTTCATCTCACCCAAACCCTAACCCTAATCTAACTCCACCTAATCTTCTCCTTCTTCTACCTTGGTGTGCCCTAGCCGACTGCACCTTCATCATTGTCGCATTCCCTACCGCCGGCAGCCTCTTCACCATAAGAACCCTCGCCGGCGAACGCAAGGAAAGAAAGACCCCCGTACCGCCGCTCCAGCCGCGACCTCACGAACGCGGTCCAATTGCGAGCCACGGACGTCACGACCCACGGACCACCGAGGAAGCGCAAGTCTCCGTTCATCCAGCCACTCGCTCGCAGAAGCTCGCACGCCGATAGGTTGACGAAGCTTCACTAAACGCGCGAGCCGGTCCAGATCTGAAGTGGTCGGGTGGGCGGAGGTGTTTTCGCCACCGTTCGCATCGCAGCAAGTAGTCGCCGCCATCGCGCTGCGCCTCTTCTTCTTCACCCAAGCAAGCCCGCTGATCGCAACCGGTAGCCCTCTGAGTCTACCGCCCACCGACTCGCCGAAGATTTTTCCGCCCGCCGACGCGAGCTCGCATACCGAGAGCCACGGAGGCAGCCGCACGAAATTCCGCTCCTTCACCGCCGTCGGGACCTTCACAGCAGCAAGGATTCGTCGTCGGTAAGCGATCGTGCTAGGTATCGGGTTCGGTTGAGAATGATTTGTATACCGTCGATTATTTAAGCGTTTTGATTGAGAACCTAGGTTACGTGTTCGAATATCTCTTGTAGGAACCGAACTTGGAACGGAATTGGAGGTCGATTGCCAAGCAAACTAAGAATTATCGAGTTCTCGCGTTGAAACCGAGGTAAGCGGTTAGGGTATCTTACTACGGTAGTTTAAGTATCGCACGATTAGGGTTTAAGTGTGAATATTTGGAGTTTAACTTCAGAAATTATGATGTGGATCAGGTTTTGCTAAAAGGAGAATAGGCAGGGAGTTCGATTAGATTTTTGGAATAAAAATCGAAGCTTGAGGTAAGGGACCTCGTGCCGAACTTTTAAATGGGAGTAAAAATGATTTTCATGATTTTATGTGAAATAGTTCATATTTTTCCACATGAAAATCCACAGATATTATTTGAGAATACGTGATATTTTATGTGCAATATTTCGATGAATTATGTGAAAAGGAATTATTATTTTATGTGAAAGTATTCTCGTATGTTAAGTATAAAGATCCCATTATTTCATGTGAGAATAGGACAGTAGGGTGTATGAGAATGTTTCATGTGTATTATAAAAGTATGATTTACCACCCTGTCCATGAGAAAGTATGAATGATATGTTGAGGATGATATTTATGATATGTACATCATGATTATGTGACTGATGGGACCTTATGCATGATTTTGTATGTCACGAAGTGAATTATTGAATAGTGTGGACATTGGTTATCCTGAGATCGCTGAAATGACTCAGGATGACCAGTCGGCCTCACAATTATATGATTAGCCATGGATTAAAGACCTGGCAACTGAATGAATAGCCATGGATTAAAGACCTGGCAACTGAATGAATAGCCATGGATTAAAGACCTGGCAACTGAATGAGCAGCCATGGATTAAAGACCTGGCAATTATATGAACAGCCATGGATTAAAGACCTGGCAATTTAATGAACAGTCATGGATTAAAGGCCTGACACTTAAATATGCAGCCATGGATTAAAGACCTGGCAACTTTAGAAAGTTTTAATTCCCATCGATGTATGTTATGAATGAATTTAAAGATCATGATTGTATGTGTATGCATATCCCAAACCTGTGAGCGAGGTTACTTATGGGTATTGTTTATGCAATACTCACCCTTTCTTTTAAAAATGTTTTTCGTAAGGGAAGGACGTGCGGGCGTGTGACGGAAAGCGTGATTGGGACCATGGGAACCAAAGATTGACTTCCGTGATATTCATGATTTGAACTATTGTTGTCTTATGTTTTCTTTTGAAGTTAAACCGATCGATGATCTTTTATATAGGCCAAACTGTTGTGATGTAATGTCTTTAAATGATTTGAATGTTTTGTTTTTGTTTGGGGATCCCTGGAACTATTTAATTCAAATGGAAATTTCTTTTAAGTTTCTTCTATTTCTCGACCTATAAATGCATGCATGTGTAGTAATGTCCCTAGGGTTTTGGTCTTAGAAAAGTAGGGGCGTTACATTCTATCCCTGAGAAGGTAGGCTTATTGAGTCGCCTACAGGCCACTTTCACCCATACTAGTCTATGAACAGAACCCTATAAGCAGGAGTTCTTAACTTGCTCAGGATTCAGGTCGAGTCATTAATGACCATCTATAAATTACTAGTCTTATCCTGTTAACGATGTTACACTGGTTAGACTAATAATTTGCGATCCAGTCTTGTATGAACTCTTCATACAGGATGCCCCCAGTCGCATGTCAAATACATGAATGAGTTGGATTACCTCATTTGTACTAATTACAAAGTGGGTCACATCCATGGTGTTACCAGAATGAGGTTTTCAACATTATTCTTATACCATAGACTATTTAGGTTATAATCTTGAACTCAACCCAAATAGTGTCCACTACACTAATTTCAAGATAAACGTTATAATCTTGGAGCTTAGTTTATTGGATTTATAAAAGCAAGAGTGTAATCTTATCAAAACAAAAAACACTTTATTTAATTGATCAAAATTACACAAGTTTAGGGCATAAACCCTAACATTATCATCCATAAGAAACTGATAATTCTGCAGCTCATGTAGCAGAGAAGTCAGATCATACTCTATGTTGTTCATCGTTGCATTGCTACGAAATTGCAGAAAACACTTCAGAAAAGATTCTAGGATGAACAAAACTTGACATTTCTCATCTATGACCGCTCCGTTTAATTCCGCTACGTTGAAGTGGGCAATCAGATTGAAAACATGTTCTCTCACTGATGTTCCTTCCTTCATGCGTGCATTGTAAACGAATTTTGGGGCTTCATGCCGAATTTGTTTGGACGGTTGTCTAGGCTAATTTAGCACAAAATCCATGATCTCACGAGCTGAGACCTTGCCCTCCAGCCTCCTGCCTAAAACATCAAGAATACTATCCAGGATAGAGGCTTTTGCCTTTTCGTTGGCATTGATCCAACGGTCATACGCATCCTCAACAGTTTGAGATGCGTTTTGAGTAGGAAATTGAGGACACTCCTCATTGAGAACGAACTTAAGATCATGTGTAACCAAGATTATGTTGAGTCCATCCCTCCAAGTCATTATGTTCTCTCCGGTTAACTTTTTCGCACCCAAAGAGGAAATTATAGAGCTAGACATTTTGCTTAAAATTTACAAACAAACTTGTATGTGTTTCTTGCTATAACTCTAATCCAATCACATTTTAGCTAATTATCAAATGATTCCTAGGCCATATATAATTTGCAATGATACTCCAATGGTTTAGAATGTATGACACCGAAGGGTAATAAAAAACACTTCTCCTCTGGATCAAGAAACTCTTGACCAAAACCTAATACCAGAATAACTCTTATTCCTATAGGTTTTAGTTACCATTTTTCAGTCTGGATACATACACAACTTATGTATCCCGTGTGTGTAACCCTCTGTCTTTAGATCTCAGAGTCTCCATCCAATAAAATCCGCCGAAAGGAGGACTAGATTGAAAAATAGTCTAAGGAAATCTTTATCCCTTTCGGGTGTCTACTATGTTCGATCCCCTATGATCAAGCCCTCCGAAGGGATTGTCTGGTCCAGGCCAAACTAGAAGGCTGACCATAGTGGTCTAACGGTGTAAACCGACAAAAAAGACCGTAGGGTTTGTTTTTACTAAACATTTTCCCACTCACTATAAGTATCCTCTCCATTCACCTTGATATTGACTCATACAAACACCATCCGAAGGGGGATGCTCCCGTTTACTCCACGAGGCCAAGTATGAGTCTCACGGTGTGAACTTCTCGAAGATAGCGTAGGTGGAAAAATATGTATCTCATACACTTTTTCCTCCTACTGAATACTTTAGAGTTTATAGGAATCTTAGGCTAAAACCCAACTAATGGTTTTACCTAACTCTATCAATATAACTTTTATATTGATAATCAATATAACTCTTATATTGATTTTATCCTAAGTTTGTTAATATAACTCCTTATATTAAACATAGGATTTCTAGTTTATTAACCCCTTAATAATGTCGCTGACGCTACTGTAATTTATAAAACTCTCTGATTAAATTTCACTCCCAGGTTAGTTCCCAGGTAGGGGTGTTCCCTTTCCGTCAGCTTAAATACCCCAACCTAGACAGAACTTTCCTTAGACAGAGTTCCTCTTTTAATCATAGCTTATAAATTACTTGGTTCCTAATTCTAATCTAATTAGAACTAGATAACCTAAGTTCTAGTATTTCCAAGTTCTAAACACTTTAAAACTAATAATTAACCTTAGGTGACATGCATACTATGTTATAGTGCTTGATCATTCATCACATGGATAATAAGACATTCATAGCATATTCATCTCATGATATATAATGCATGTCAATGATGTCCATAAATTAATATAACAACTTTATATTAATTAATCATGCAAACTATATGATATAACTCCTTATATTATAAATGATGCATGAAAATACTTAACCTAAGGTGGGATTTCTAAAATATAAGCATACATTATGCATGGTAATAATTACACAACAATTGCATAATTTAAATAGTAAAAATAGACCAATTTTGGCACCCTAGAAATAATTTTAATTAATATAATCTAATTATATTAATTATAAATTATATAATTAAATATAAATTAAATATAAAACGTATTTATATTTAATATATATAAAATAAACGTCTTCCGCTCGTTGCTGAAATGCGCAAAACGTCTCTGGCGTTGCAACGATGATAGCAGCGTTGCAACGTTGCTTCTTGTCGTCTTCTGCCAGTTGAAACGCGCCTCTGCGTGCCAAGCGCCGGCGATGACGTTGCAACGCTGCCGCTCTCTCGCGCGCTCCTTCCGTAAGCGCAGCGTTGCAACGCCAATGAACAGCGCTGCAACGCTGCACACAAACAACACATGGAATCTGCTATTCTTTGCTCGTTTTCGCTCTGATCTTCTCAGCAACAACTTTGCTTCGATCGACACGAACTTACAGACTCGATTTACAATTAAAATTGCCCAAAACATCAGGCCCTTACATTGAACGATTCAATGGAATATGTAAATCTAAGTGCCAAAATTGAAATAATCTAATTTTGCAAAACCGTTAATACATCTCATGCAAAAACAGTAAATCCCACCTTGTTCTTGAAAAATTCAGAAAATAAATCAAGAACGAAACTGGGTTCTGATACGAATTGAAGGGAATCGAAGTCCCGCAGCGGAAGCGATTGTGAATCGCGCGCTCTTGATTTAGTTACAACGATTTAATTTAAGAACATATATAACTAGATTAAGCATATGAACCTAATGGACATCAAGAAAGTTACCTTTGAAGAACCTTTCTTCAAGTGCTCCTCCTCTCTCACGATCAAGATCTCAGCAACACGAACTTGTACGAACGCCGACACTACCACAGGATCTTCTCCGTTGTTCTCTAGGTGAGGGAGGAAGGTGAGATCCCTTTAGGAGAGGTGAGGTGTTTTGTGAGAGAGGTGTTGGTGTCTTGGAACCTTTCCAACAACACAACAAAAGCTTGGAATCACTTAACCTAGTTTCATCTAATGCAACCATATATATAGGGGAATATGATGGAAATGACCATCCTACCCCTCCTTTATTCTCTCTTTATTATATAGTTTATATATGAATCTAATTCACATTAAAACTATATATTATATCAATTATATCATATATAATTGATATAACACCTCATGTATGAAATTGAACACTTCAATTTCATTCCTAACTTTATCACCTCAATATTACCATATTGAGCCAACGAAGGGACCTAATGGACCCACAATTCATCAGCTCCAATGATGTGAGATTAACAGATCAAACTCTTTGATCTAGTTAATCAATATTCATTAACTACAAGTCACTCCACTATAGACTTGTAGCTGCACTCTCCTCACTGTAGATAATATTGTGTCCACTGATATAGTCATTACCCATGAGTCGACCCTTCACAGATTGTTCGTAATCACGGTTGGGTCAAATTACCGTTTTACCCCTGTGATTACCTCTTTGCTCCTTAAGCATCACTGATCCTCTAATGAACAACAACTCTAAGGTCCTACCTTAGACTCATACCCTCATAGAGGGCAGGGCCCCGTTGTTCAAGACCTGGAGTCAGTTCTTTAGGGAACAACCTATCTAATTCCTTAGTGTAGGAATGAGTGAATTTCATCTTGCACAGTTAAGTTCCCAGCTATCTACGAGGTTCTGTCCCTGAGAAGGTAGGCTTATTGAGTCGGCTACAGGCCACTCTCACCCATACTAGTCTAAGGACAAACCCCTACAAGCAGGAGTTCTTAACTTGCTCAGGATTCAGGTTGAGTCAGCAATGACCATCTATAAATTATTAGTCTTATCCTGTTAACGGTGTTACACTGGTTAGACTAATAATTTGCGATCTAGTCTTGTATGAACTCTTCATACATGATGCCCCCATTCGCATGTCAACTACATGAATGAGTTGGATTACCTCATTTGTACTAATTACAAAGTTAGCCGCATCCATGGTGTTACCAGAATGAGGTTTCCAACCTTATTCTTATACCATAGACTATTTAGGTTATTTTCTTGAACTCAACCCAAATAGCGTCCACTACACTGATGTTAAGGATAAATGTTATAACCTTGGAGCTTAGTTTATTGGATTTATAAAGCAAGACTGTAATTCTATCAAAACAAATAACACTTTGTTTAATTGATCAAAATTACACAAGTTTAGGGCATAACTCCCAACAAGAGGGAACGTCCTGTGAAGAATTGACTTACTAATCATGGACATATAGAGTGGACGGAAATATATCTACAGTGAGGAGAGTGCAACCACTGGCTTTAGTGGAGTGTCCCAGTGGTTAACGAATGTTGATTAGCTAGGCTAAAGAGTTTAGCCGGTTAATCTCGTATCGTTGGAGCTCATGATCTGTAGGTCCATTAGGTCCCCCTTACTAGCTCGGACTTAGCCCTGTAACATTTTGAGAGAAAAGAATTTGAATTGTTCAAATTCGAGTTTGGAAGAAAGCGTTAATTACATGTTATATATTTAACGAATCATAGCTTAATTATGAATTAAACTATGATTAATAGGAGGTGGATATATTTAAATATGATTTAAATATTGGATCGGTTTATAGCATGAATAATGATTCATGTTTGGAAAATCGATCGGGATCGGGCAATTTATTTAATTTAATATTTGATATTAAATTAAATTAAAAATTAATTAATTAACTTAATTTTGAATTATTTAATTAATTATATTAATTTTAATTAAAAATCAATTTAATATTGATTTTAGAATTAAAATTAATTGTAAAATTAGTGGATTTTCATGGATTTTCATAAAATCCAAATCTCAACTTGCCCAATCCCTCTCATCTTCAAATCCACCAAAATTGGCCACCTCTATCTCAAAGCATCAACACCCTTGAGTCCCTTGAGTTGTCACTCTATTGAAGCTTATTGAAGCTTTATATAATGGTGATTTGAGGGATGTTGAGAGAATTTTGTAGAAAACTCTAAATTCCCGAATTAGTTACCTTTGAGAACTTTTCTTCCAAATTCTCTCAACCTAGGATCACACAATCCGTTCTAAGGCTTGAAGATAGTAGGGAAGACTCTAACGGTTGTCCATGAAGTGTTCGTGTTGAAAATCATCCACCGAGTGAAGAGAATTTGATCTTGAAAGTTGAATTTTCTATCCCTCTATTTTTCCAACTTTGAGCATGCATTTTATTTTACAAAATTGATCAACTTAGAGTGTTCAAGATCTAAAATTTCTTCTGCTTTCTTAATCTAGACTCTTTCAATTGATATCAGAGCAATTTTGAGCACTCAGTTTGATCTATTTTGTTCTGTGGTGGGTGTTTTTTGATATACAATTTTTCTGGGCGTCTAAAGTGTTAATCTGGCTTTGGCATTTAAATTGAGCATCCATTTGTGCTTTATTTTCAAATTGCTCAAGTGTGTTTGAGCATTAATGTGTGAAGAATAATCTGTAAAAGTTTCGGATTGAACGGAGTTCGGAAAGGCCTTCAATTTGAAGAAAGAAGCTGAAGAGGTTAAAGAAAACTGAAAAACAGAGCTGCTGGAAAAAATGTTCTTCTTCTGCTACAGTATATTTTTACATTTGGCCCGTGAATTTCAATTTTTGGGAAGATGAAGTTGATTTTTTCATTGACCGTTGACTTTTGACTTCTGGTTTGGTTGACTTTGACCGATTCAACTATTTTGGGTCGGTTTAGCTCGTTTTCGGTCTGGTTCTGGTGGTTTAAGACCGTTTCTGACTATTTCGAGGCCGATTTTTTCATTTTGGGGGTCCATTTCATCAATTGGAGGCCCGGTTCAGCCTTTTACAGCCTGGTTCAACCTTTTGAAGGTCTGGTTCACACATTTGTAAGTCGGTTCGACCCAAATTCGAAGTGGTTCGATGTTAATCCTAGATTATTATTGTAATAATTTAGTAGTTTGCTTGCACTAGATGCCAAAACCAATCAACTTTAGTGTGTTTAATTAATTATGCATCGTGAATGTATGTTTTAGTTAAAATCTCTGATTATATGTGCATAAAGTATGCCATATAGATTTTAAAATCCCACCATAGGAAGCATGCTCCATGCATTGAAAGTATGTTATAAGTGTTATAATATATTGTATGCATGTTTATTGGGTTTCATAAGAATTAATATAAGTGTTATATTAATTTATGAAACAAATATTATATGTTTTAATTATAATTAATATAAGAGTTATATTAATTAAAAATTAAACATATAATTGCTATGCATTTTTCATGTGATGGATTTGTTATAAATGTATGTTTATTCATGTCATGAATGATGAAACAATTTATAACATAGAAATGCATGTAACTTAAGGTTAATTAATTAATTTTAAAAGGGGAATTGTAATGGATAACAAAAAATATTAGCATATTTGCAAACTTGGCTGTGATTTTTTAGATTTGCAAATATAGCATTTTTTTTTTAAATCTGATTTTCGTTTTTTTATTATTTCAGATTTACCCTCATTGGTGTAGCAACAGGTATATCAGTAGTGTATCTGATATACTTTGCATTTAGTATATCAGTAGTATATTTGATATACTTTATATTAGTATATCAGAAGTACATCTGATATACTTTATTTTTATATACCAATATATACCTAAAACGAAGTATGTTAATAGTATATTACTAATATACTATGAATACACTTATTTTAAGTATATCATTTAGAATGATATACTTCCTATATATCTGTAGTAAATTAGAGATATTTTGCATATTAGTATATCACTAATGTACTTCATTTTAGATATGTTTATTTCACTAATATACCTAACATTTAGTATATCATTAGTATATCAGTGAAATGAATATATATTATATGAGAGTTATTGATATACTCTTAATTTAATTAACTTCATATACATATATCAGTAGTATATTAGTGATATACTCTATACAATAACACATCTCACACAATAAGATATAACAATCAAATTTGTTTTTAAATTATGAATTATACCTGAAATTTAAAAACATAACCTGAAATTTACTCTACCTGAAATGTCCGACATTTCAAATAACTTTTGAGATCCCGCTGATATACTTAATATTACTAAATAAAGTATATCATCATAAACCACTATTTGTTCTATATCGTTGATATACTGAATAAAATATATGGTAGTATATCACACCGATATATACTTAATATTAGTGAAATCAACGGATATCAGTTATTTTTTGGTTAGATATATCATTGGTATATCTGATCTATTGTTGATAAACTTACTGATTTTTTTTTTTCAATATTGAAAAACACTGGAGGGCATTTCCAAATCTAAGAATAGTTTTTGAGATCCCGTTGATATACTTAATATTACTGAATAAAATATATCAGCATAAATCACTGTCAAACATAAATCACCCATTTGTGATATACCGTTGATATATTAGATAAAGTATATCATTAGTATATCACACTGATATATACTTAATATTAGTGAAATCAACAGATATCATATCATTCATGTAGTTACTTTTTGGTTGGATATATCATTGGTATATCATATTTATTATTGACAAACTACTTATTTTCTCGATATTGAAAAACACAAGGAGGACATTTGTATATCTAGAAATAAATTTTGAGATTCCATTGATATACCTAATATTACTGAATACAATATGTCAACATAAATCACTATTTGTGATATAATGTTGATATACTAAATAAAGTATATCAGTAGTATATCACATTAATATATACTTAATATTAGTAGTATATCACTTATGCAATTATTTTTTTGGTTAGACATATCGTTGCTATATTAGATCTATTGTTGATAGACTATTGATTTTCTTGATATTGAACAACACGAAGAAGGTATTTGTAAATCTAGCAATAGTTTTTTAGATACAGTAGTATATCAACAGTATATCTGATATAATTTATATTTGGTATATTAGTAGTATATCAATAGTATATTTCATTTAAGGTATATTAGTAGTATATCAATAGTATATCATAAGTACATCATCAATATGTTTTTGATAGACTATTGATAGACTATTAATATACTTCAGATTGAAAAACGCGCGCGAAAAATATAAGGGTATTTTTGACTTTGCACGCCATCCATTTGGATTGAGCCTTTTTCTGTTGCTATTTTTGCAAATTGAATTAAAGAGTGACATGAGTGCAATATTTATATATTTTTTTTCTATTCATGCAAGTGCCCCATTTTAAAATGGTTCTAGAACTGGAAATTAATTAGACCTAAGGTTATCTAATTCTAATAAGATTAGAATTAGGAAACCAATAATTTATAAACTTTGATTAAAGAGGGACTCTGACTAAGGAAGGTTCGGGCTAGGTTGGGTTACTTAAGCTCACGGAAACGAAACACCCCTATCTGGGAACTGACCTGGGAGTGAATTTAATCCATAGGTTTATAAATTATCTTTCGTGAGTGGCGTTTATTAAATGTTAATAAGAACTCATAGACCTAGGTTTATTAAATGGTTAATAGCTTTAGGTAATTCCAGTATAATTGTTATATTGGTAGACTCAGGTCATATTGTTTTAGCCGGAATATGCCTAAGTAAAAGTATACCCAAACTTTGTAAAATACTTAGTGGCAGTGAAAAGGTATATATGATATATCAATTTCCTCTTACGCTCTTCGCGAAGTTCACACAGTGAGATTTATGCTCGGCCTCGTGATGTCAATAGGGCATCCCCATTCGGATGGTGTTTGCATAAATCAAGAGCAAGGTGAATGGAGAAAGTATTTATAGTAAGTGGGAGAAGGAAGTGTGTCAACACATCCTTCGGTCTCCTCCATTAGGTTGGACCGTGAGATTCCCATGTTGCGCTTGTAGGTTGCCCGAAGTAGCACCATCCATTCAGAGGGATGTAACATGGGATTCGGAACAACTCAAACTCTAGAAATAGATAGGGTCTCTTAGGTCCATTCTCAGCTTTGTGTCTCTAGTTCGGTATCATTGTTGGGGCCGACCTCTAAGGTCTGAAAATGGCGGGTCACACTTACAAGAATTGCTAAGTGTTAGTAAATTTTTGTCCAAAGTAGCGATAACTAGAATGTTATAGGAATAAGAGTTATTCCGGTATTAATATTTAGTCAAGAATGTCTTAGTTACGTGAAGGAGTGATTGATCGCCTCAGAGTAGTGGTTGCTCTTACTCACTGAGTATCGTTGCAAAAACAATAATGAGTTTATGGGTACATTATTACTTTTGCTAAATTCTTAAATTGGATAGGTTACAAACAATTCACTAATAGAATTCATTGTTTTTCAGCATGTTGAACTCTTTTATCCAGTTACTCGCCTTCAATAAACTCAGTGGCGACAATTATGGAACCTAGAAATCTAACTTGAATACGATTCTTGTTCTTGATGATCTAAGGTTCGTCTAAACGGAGGAATGTCCTCCCCCTCCCAGCTCGGCAGCAAACCGAATTGTTCGGGATGCTTATGACAGATGGATTAGGGCTAATGAGAAGGCTCGAGTCTACATCTTAGCCAGCATATTTGATGTGCTGTCTAAGAAGCATGAGAGCATGGTCACCGCTAAGGAGATCATGGGATCCTTACAGGCGATGTTCGGACAACCGTCCTCATCGATCCATTATGAGGCTCTCAAATACGTTTACAACTCCCGTATGAAGGAGGGAGCCTCTGTTAGGGAACATGTCTTTGACATGATGGTCCACTTTAACGTGGCTGAAGTAAATGGGGTTGTCATAGATGAGAAAAGTCAGGTAATCTTGATTATGGAATCTCTTTCGAAGAGCTTCCGTCCTTTCCGCACCAATGCGGTGATGAATAAAATAGAGTATAACCTGCCTACTATCCTCAATGAGCTTCAGACTTTTGAATCCCTGATGAAATCAAAAGGAAAAGAGAAGGAGGCAAATGTTGTCACTTCGAAGAAGTTCCTAAAAGGATCGTCCTCAGGGACCAAGTCTGGTCCTTCTTTTAGAAAGAATAATGGTATTCATAAGAAGAAGAAGAACAAAGGGAAGGGACAAGCTCCCACACGCAAGGCTAAGGCCACAGGAAAGTGTTTCCATTGTGGTGGTACAGGCACTGGAAAAGGAACTGCCCAAAGTACCTTTCAGAAAAGAAAGGTGAGAAGGAAAAGTAAGGTAAATATGATTTACTTGTTGTTGAAACATGTTTAGTGGAACATGATGATTCCGCCTGGATATTAGATTCAGGAGCCACTAACCATATTTGTTCTTCTTTTCAGAAAACTAGTTCCTGGCAGCAGCTTGCATATGGGGAAATAACTCTATGGGTTGGAATAGGAGAGGTTGTCTCAGCCAAAGCAGTGGGAGGAGTGAAGCTGTTGTTTAGAGATAGATTCGTTTTATTAGAAAATGTACTTTTGGTTCCTAAAATCAAAAGAAATCTTGTATCTATCTCTTGTTTACTTGAACATATGTATAAAGTATCCTTTGATCATAATGAAGCGTTCATTTGCAAAAGAGGTGTACGAATATGTTCTGCTAAACTTGAAAATAACTTATATGTGTTAAGACCAATGGAAGTAAAAGTTATTTTGAACACCGAGATGTTTCAAATAGTTGATACTCAAAATAAAAGGCAGAAACTTTCTCCTAGTACCTATCTTTGGCACTTAAGACTAGGTCACATTAATCTCAATAGGATTGGGAGATTGGTCAAGAGTGATCTTCTAAGTCTGTTGAGGACAACTCTTTACCACCATGTGAGTCCTGTCTCAAAGGAAAAATGACAAAAAGGCATTTTTCTGAAAAATGTTATAGAGCCAAAGAACCCTTGGAACTCGTGCATTCGGATCTCTGTGATCTTATGAATGTCAAGGCACGAGGAGGGTATGAATATTTCATCAGTTTCATTGATGATTATTCTAGGTATGGCTATCTTTACTTAATGCATCATAAGTCTGAAACCCTTGAAAAGTTCAAAGAATATAAGGCAGAAGTTGAGAACACATTAGGTAAAACGATTAAAACACTTCGATCAAATCGAGGTGGAGAGTATATGGATTTGAGATTCCAAGACTATATGATAGAACATGGAATCGTATCCCAACTCTCAGCGCCCGGTACACCTCAGCAAAATGGTGTATCTGAGAGGAGAAATAGAATCCTGTCAGACATAGTTCGTTCCATGATGAGCTACGCTCAGCTGCCTAGTTCGTTTTGGGGATATGCAGTAGAAGTTGCTGTATATATTTTGAACATGGTTCCCTCTAGGAGTGTTTCAGAAACACCCTATGAGTTATGAAAAGGGCGTAAAGGGAGTTTATGTCACTTAAGAATTTGGGGATGTCCGACACATGTGTTGGTGTCCAATCCAAAGAAATTGGAACATCGTTCAAAATTATGCCTATTCGTAGGATACTCCAAAGAAACGAAAGGTGGTTTGTTTTATGATCCTCAAGAGGACAAAGTGCTTGTGTTGGCAAACGCCACGTTCTTAGAGGAAAACCAAATGAGGGATCATCAGCCTCGAAACAGGATTATCTTGAGCGAAATTTCCAGGGAAGCTACAGATAAATCGACAAGAGTTGTTGATGAAGCTAGTCCTTCTGAAGACTTGAGAATGCCTCGACGTAGTGGGAGGGATGTTAGACAACCCGACCGTTACATGTGTTTGACTGAAACCAAGGTCGTCATACCTAATGATGGCATTGAGGATCCATTGACATATAAACAGACAATTAATGATATAGATAAAGACCAGTGGATTAAAGCCATGGACCTTGAAATGGAGTCAATGTACTTCAATTCAGTCTGAAAACTTGTAGATCAACCAGACGGTGAAAGACCTATTGGTTGCAAGTGGATCTACAAGAGGAAACGAGATCAAGCCGGTAAGGTGCAAACCTTTAAGGTTCGACTTGTGGCAAAGGGTTATACTGAAAGGGAAGGGGTGGACGATGAAGAAACTTTCTCCCCTGTTGCCATGCTCAAGTCCATTAGAATACTCTTCTCCATTGCCACGTTTTATGACTATGAAATTTGGCAAATGGATGTCAAGACAACCTTTTTGAATGGCAATCTTGAAGAGAGTATCTATATGGATCAACGAGAGGGGTTCATAGTTCAGGGTCAAGAGCAAAAAGTTTTCAAGCTTGAACGATCCATCTATGGATTGAAACAAGCTTCTAGATCCTGGAATATAATATTTGATATTGCGATCAAATCTTATGGCATTGAACAGAATATAGACGAGCCTTGTTTTTACAAGAAGATAGTTAATACCACTGTAGCTTTCTTAGTTCTATACGTAGACAATATCTTGCTCATTGGGAATAATGCAGGGTTCCTGATTGGCGTTAAGCAATGGCTAGCAACCAAATTCCAAATGAAAGATTTGGGAGAGGCTAAGTTTGTTCTCGGAATCCAAATTGTTCGGAATCGCAAGAACAAAACACTAGCACTGTCTCAGGCATCTTATATTGACAAGATGTTGGTTAGATATAAGATGCAGAATTCCAAGAAGGGTTCATTACCTTTCAGGCATGGAATTCATTTGTCTAAGGATGAGTATCCTAAGACACCTCAAGAAGTTGAGGATATGAGACGCATTCCCTATGCATCTGTTGTCAATAGTCTGAGGTATGCCATGCTATGTACTCGACCCGACATATGCTATGCAGTGGGAATAGTCAGCAGATATTATCTAATCCAGGATATGATCATTGGACTGTCGTTAAGAACATCCTCAAGTATCTTAGGAGAACGAGGGACTCTATGCTTGTGTATGGTGCAAAGGATTTGATCCTTGTAGGATACACTAACTCTGATTTTCAGACTGATTTAGATTCGAGGAAATCCACATCAGGATCAGTGTTCACTCTTAACGGAGGAGCTATAGTATGGAGGAGTATAAAGCAAGGTTATATTACTTACTCCACCATGGAGGCTGAGTAAGTCGCAGCTTGCGAAGCAGCGAAGGAGGTTGTATGGCTTAGGAAGTTCTTGACTGATTTGGAAGTTGTTCCAAATATGAATTTGCCTATCACCCTTTATTGTGATAATAGTGGTGCAGTGGCAAATTCTAAAGAACCTAGAAGCCATAAGCGTGGAAAGCACATAAAGCGCAAATATCATCTCATCAGGGAGATTGTGCAACGAGGAGATGTGATCGTCACGCAGATCGCTTCGGAGCACCACATTGTTGATCCGTTTACAAAACCCTCACGACTAAAGTATTTGAGGGACACCTAGAGAGTCTAGGACTACGGGTTGTACAGTAGGGCAGTTTTTCTTTGCTCAGCATGTTTTACCCCACAGACGTTTTATTCCGAGTGGGAGTTTGTTGGGTTTTACGTCCTTAAACTCGTGGTTTTGTAAACTGAATGTATATTCTATTTCACAATAAAGTTATTATTGAAATTTATTCAGTAAAGGTGTTATTGAATATTGTGTATTGTGTAACTTTAATCCAATAAAGAACCCTTGGCTATAGGATGTATACTTGAACTTTATGTGTGACATAAAAGTGGATCAAGTTTAAGTTATAGCCAGAACAATCTATAGTATAAGGATAGGGTTGGGTACCTTATCCTGGGGACACTATGGACGCGACCCACTTTGTAGAGTACAAACGATGTGATCCTAAATCGTTCATGTGGAGACATATGAGTGGGGGCGCCCTATGCAATGAGTTTGCATAAGACTGGACCGCAAAATAGTCACTTAGACTTTATAACTCCGTTTACTGTCTTAACGGACTGTATTCATACGATGACCTAGGTAACTCGATCTCAATCCTGAGTGTTCTATGGAGTCCTGTTTATTCGGATTATCTTTAGATTTGCATAGGTTAGAGTGGCTCGAGACTGCTGACTCAATAAGCCTCCCATTTCAAGGATAAGTTTGGGTAGATAGCTGGGAACATAGTTATGCAAGATGTATTTCGATCCTACCCGCTTTAGGGATAAGTAGAGAGGTTGTTCCCTTAAGTGCTGACTCCAGGTCTTGAACAAAGGGCTCACCCCTCTCATTGGCCCGAGAGGGATTCGGTTTGCTGGTTGGACCACAAACCAATTGTTCATTAGAGGATCAGTGGGACTTAAGGAACAAGAGGTAATTACAGGGGTAAAACGATAATTTTGACCCAACTGTAATCACGAACGACCTGTGAAGGATCAACTTACTAGTCATGGTTATATCGAGTGGACAGAAATATATCTACAGTGAGGAGAGTGCAACCACTGGGCTTTAGTGGAGTGTCCCGGTGGTTAATGAATGTTGATTAGCTAGGCTAAAGAGTTTAGCCGGTTAATCTCGTATCGTTGGAGCTCATGATCTGTAGGTCCATTAGGTCCCCCTTACTATCTCGGACTTAGATTTGTAACATTTTGAGAGAAAAGAATTTGAATTGTTCAAATTCGAGTTTGGAAGAAAGCGTTAATTATATGTGATATAGTTAACGAATCGTAGCATATTGACAAGATGTTGTCTAGATATAAGATGCAGAACTCCAAGAAGGGCTTGTTTCCTTTCAGGCATGGGGTTCACTTGTCTAAGGATCAGTGTCCTACGACATCTCAAGAGGTTGAGGATATGAGACGGATCCCATATTCTTCAGATGTAGGGAGCCTGATGTATGCAATACTGTGTACTAGGCCCGACATCTGTTATGCAGTAGGGATTGTCAGTAGGTATCAATCCAATCCAGGATTAGATCACTGGACAACCGTAAAGGCAATCCTCAAGTATCTTATGAGAACGAGGAACTACAGCTTATTGTATGGCAGTGGGATGAATCGCTGTAGTATGGCGATTAGGATTTTGACTTTCAGACCGATTAGAATTCTAGGAAATCCACTTCGAGGTCAGCCTTCATTTTGAATGGAGGAGCTGTAGTATGGTGAAGCATCAAGCAGGGATGAATCGCTGATTCCACTATGGAAGCAGAGTATGTTGTGGCTAGTGAAGCTGCAAAGAAAGCTGTTTGACTTAGAAGTTCATGACAGATTTGGAAGTTGTTCCAAATATGAACTTGTTGATTACACTGTTCTGTGATAACAGTGGTTCGGTAGCCAACTTCAGAGAGCCTCAGAGCCATAAGAGAGGCAAACACATTGAGCGGAAGTATCATCTGATACGGGAGATTGTGCACCGCGGAGACGTGACAGCCACGCAGATAGCGTCGGAGCACAACGTACCTGATCCATTTATAAAGCCCCTCACATCTAAGGTGTTTGAGGGTCACCTAGAGAGTCTAGGTCTTCGAGTGCTTCCTGATTAGGGCAAGTGGGAGATATGTAAACGGGTATTCAATGCCCTAGTTTATTATATTACTTCGTTGTAATTTATGTACATTTTTTAAATGTATTTTCTCCACTAGCTTAGTCCAAGTGGGAGTTTGTTGGAATTTTTGTCCTAATCTCGTGTTTGTAAATTACTGTTTGAAATCAATAAAGTGTTATTCATTTCATTACTTTGTGTCTCGCAAATTTTACAAACTTTTCCAATAATCTAAGTTCAAGGGTCATTGAATTTATGAGAGAACTAGAACTTAAACGGTGTGTAGTGGACACACAGGGAGGATCACGTTCGAGTAAATGACCCAAACGGTCTACAGTATATGGATAGGGTTGGAGCCTAATCCTGGATACGCTGTGGATGCGGCCCGCTTTGTATTAGATACAAACGAGGTGATCTGACTTGTTCATGTGGTTGACATGCGAGTGGGCCCATCCTGTGCAATGAAATTGTACAAGCGGACCGTGAATTATTAGACCTACTGATGTAACACCATTGACTGTAAGGACTAATAACTTCGTAGATGACCATTAGTGACTCGACCTGAATCCTGAGCATGTTTCGGGCTCCTGTCTGCGGGGGTCTGTCCTTTGACTAGTACGGGTGAGGGTGGTCACAGTTACTCGCCCAATATGCCTATCTTCTTAGGGACAGGACCAAGCAAGGAGCGGGGAACTTAACTACGCGAGATGGAATTCACTCGTTCCCGCCATTAGAGAAACTAGAGGGGTTGTTCCCTTAAGTGTTGTCTCCAGGGCTTGGACAATGGGCTCCCACCTTCTCACTAGCCCGAGAAGGGTGTTGTGTATGGTTGGAAAATCATGATATGTTCTTCATTAGAGGAGCAGTGGGGACTTAAGGAACAAGAGGTAGACAAAGTGGTAAAATGATAATTTGACCCAGCCGTGTCTACGAACAACCTGTGAATGGTCGACTCACGGTTATTGGTTATAACAGTTGACACGTAATATTCTGCACTGATGGGAGTGCAGCTACAGGCTTTAGTGGAGTGTTACCGTAGCTAATGATTGTTGATTAACTGGGTCAAAGAGTTTGATAGATTAATCTCGGATCATTGGAGCTCGTCACTGTAGGTCCATTAGGTCCCTCGGTTGGCTCAATCTTGGTTAAAAGAAGGGTCAATGTTTTGGTATGAAATTGAAGTGTTCAATTTCACTTAAAGGACATTTATGTCATTTATATGAGATATGAATGATATAATATATAGTTTGATGTGAATTAGATTCATAATAAACTATAGGTTAGCCTAATTGTTGAATTAGGGCTAATTGGAGAAATTAAATTGAATGTGATTCAATTTAATAAAATCCACAATTATGCAAATGTGATTTGTATAATTAGATATGAGATATCTTATAATATATGGTTATGCAAATGTTATTTGAATAACCTATAGTTATGGTAAAATGGTAATAATGTGGAGATTTTAACTCCATGTTATTTCACTATTTAAACCCTTTACAAGAAGGGTTTCATAATCAAATCTCTCATTTTTGGAATTTTAACCAAAAGAAGAGAACTCTCTCTCAACTATTCTCTCAAACTCTCCTCCCTGTCCAAAACTAAAGTCCCACCACTTTCCTTCTTCCAAAGGAAGAACAACCGAGAAGGTCGTTGGTGGTGTTCGGGTTTTGTTCGAGAGAAGTGTTCGTTGAGACCGAGAAGCATGAAGTGTTCGTGATCAAGGAAGAAAGCTTGAAGAATTGTCTTCAACAAGTAAGTTTGTTCTTCTTGCTGTAATTTTCTTCCTTCATTTGTATGTTTAACTTAGATCTAAATGTTAGGTCGTTTTAACGAACTTCTAGTAGCGTAACGATACCTTGACGATTCGATCGTCTTCCGCTGCGCGGAGATTTTCATTCCCTTCAACTCCATGTTCTATCATATAGTCCTGGAATTCAGTATCCATATACTCTCCACCTCGATCCGATCGAAGTGTTTTAATCGTTTTACTTAACAAGTTCTCAATCGTAGTCTTGAACTCCTTGACTTTTCAAGAGATTCAGACTTCCTATGCATTAGGTAAATGTACCCATACCTCGAATAGTCATCTATAAAAGACTCAAAGTATTTGTAGCCTCCTCATGCTTTAACATTCATCGAACCACAGAGGTCAGAATGTATAAGCTCAAGAGGCTCTTTGGCTCTATATCCTTTTCCACTAAAAGGACGTTTGGTCATTTTGCCTTGAAGGCATGACTCACAAACCGATAAAGAGTTTTCTTCCAACTCGCTTACAAGTCTGTTCTTCACTAGTATCACAATCCTATTAAGATTTATGTGGCCTAACCTTAGATGCCAAAGATGGGCACTTTCTCTTGGAGAAACTTTTACTCTCTTAGTTCGCGTTTCTACTGTTTTAAACAATTCAGTATTGAAAACACTTTTGACCGAATTAGGCTTTAAAACATACAAATTACTCTCAAGTGAAGTAGAACATATCAAATTTCTATTTCGAGAAATAAACGCTTTATTACTCATGAAAGAAACATAAATATCTTATTCTAATAGGCAAGAAGTAGAAACTAGGTTTCTAGTAAACCCTGGAACTATGTACAAATTATCCAATAATAAGTACTTCCCGCAAAAGAACAGTTTCACTGTGCCAATTGCTGCAGCTGAGACAACTTCTCCAGATCCAACCCTGAGTGTTATCTCACCCTCTTGCAGCCGCTGCCAGGAACGTAATCCTTGAAAAGAAGAGCAAACATGGTTAGTGGTGCCTGAATCCAATATCCAGACATAGTCACTACTCTGCACTAAGCAAGTTTCTGTGACAAGTAAATCACATTTACCTACCTTCTTCTTTTCTTCAAGGAACTTGGGACAACTCCTTTTCAGGTGATCGTCCCCGTTGCAGTAGAAACACTTTCTTACAACTTCTTTGATCACTTTGACCTTTAGGGCGACAGAGCGGTCAACCCTAACCTCCTTCAACTTCTTCTTCTTCCCTTTCGGGCCTGAAGAATCTATGAATTTTATCCCAGAGGTCAAACCCCTGTGAAAAAGTCTAAAGACAACACTTGCCTCAGCTTCCTGTCCATTGATTTGCACCAAGAACTGGAAGGTCTGTAGATCGTTGAATAGGACTGTTGGACCGGGCATCTGAGGACCCTTCTCTGTGAGCGCGAACTCTAGGTCGTCATTTACCAAAATCGTGTCAATATTGTTTTTTCACGAAAAAAATGTCGCCGACTAATTTATCGGAAGCTAAAGGAGCATTAAAAGCGTTTGACATTTTGTTGTTGAAAAATGAAAACATTTGTATTAGTCTCGCAAAAACCTTTCAAAATCCAATCAAGTTTTAGCAAATTTTTATCCTATGATCCATAGGTGATTAAAAATTGCAATGATACCCCAAAGGTTTAGAATGACCGCGACCGTAGGGCCACTCCTCCTCTAGGACGAGACTTTCTCGACCAGACCCTAATACCAGAATAGCTCTTATTCCATTAGGCATCCATATACCATTTTTCGGTATGAATCCATTAATTCTTAATGAATCCTATGAGTGTCACCCTCTATCTTTAAATTTCCATGTATCCGTCCAAACAATAGCTGCCGTAGGGAGGACTACGAAAGAAAACCAACAAGGAAATCGTATCCCTATCGAGAATTCACAGTGTTCCGACTCCCATGATCAAGGCCCTCCTAGGGATTGTCTGGTCCAGGCCAAACTATTAGACGGATCATAGGTGTCTCACGGTGTGAATCGAAAGAAGAGACCGTGGGTCCAGTTTTCACAGGTCCCGCTCCCACTAACGATAAGTACACTCTCCATTCACGTTGAATATTGACCCATACAAACACTACTAGTAGGGGGACGCTTCCATTTGCGCGACGAGGCCGAGTATGGATCTCACAGTGTGAACTTAACGGAGATTTGGGGATGGAAAATTAAATGTATCTCATATACTTTATTTCCTCCCACTTAGCACTTTAGGTTAATCGGGATTGACCTAGATAAACCGGCTAAATTTACCTAAGTCTACCAATATAACTCTTATATTGGATTAGCCTAAGTCTATAATCACATTATTAACTTAGGTCTATGTGAGTAAATTAATTAACTCTTAATTAACGACACTCACGAGAATATAACTTATGAATCTCCGGACCAAATTCACTCCCACGTCGGTTTCAAGGTAGGGGTGTTCCGTAAAGTGTCAGCTTCAATACCCCAGCCTTAGACAGAACCTTCCTTAGACCGAGTTACTAATTAGTCTCCATTCATAAGTTATATTTGATTTCCTAATTCCAATTTTATTAGAACTAGAAAACCTAAGTCTAATTATTCAAGTTCTAAACAATTTAAAACTAATAATTAACTTAGGTTACATGCATTTCTATGTTATAGTACTTGATCATTCATCACATGAATAATAAACTATATAACAAACATTCATTACATGAATTAAATGCATGTGCATGCTTTTAATCTAAGAAGTATAACACTTATATTAAATAAATTAAAACATGCAAACATTATATTATAACTCTTATAATATAATCCTATCATGCATACTATATATTATAACTCTTATAATATAAAATGATGCATAAAATATTTAAACTAAGGTGGGATTTTAATCTATATGACATACATTATGCACATAGAATAAATAAATTTCATACATCTCATGCATAAAATAAATAAATAGCAAAATTGGACAAGTTTTGGCACCCTAGAGACTTTAATTAAATTAATTAACATTTATATAACATTTATATTAATATTAATTAATAAAATTAATTTAAAAAAATACATTTTACATTAAAATAAAAAAATAAAATAAAATAAAACCGACAGCTGCGTCAAGCTAGGCTCGAACTATTGCCCTCACGTCCAATGATTTGCCACTACTCGCCTGATCAAACCGCTGGAACTGCCCACTACGCGACTACATTCAAACGTCGTGGCCAGAGTTGCAATGTTACAGCGTTCAACGTTGCACCTCGCGCGCCCAACGCCTCAGCGTTGCACACCCAGCGTTGCAACGCTGACCTGCAGCACCGACTCGATTCGCACGGGCAGCGTTGAGACGCCGAAGAACAACGTCTCAACGCCGTCGACAGAACAACAAACTCCATTGTTGTTCTTCGTCGTTTTTCGCCCGATTTCACTCCGTTTTCATCACAACATCTAATGCAATGAACGACACAGACTTACAAACTCGATTTACATTAAAAAATGCGCAAAACACCAAGCACTTACATTTATCTCATCAACTTTTAATGTAAATCTAACTAAGTGCAAAAAATCGAAAACATCCAAAAATGCAAACCATTAACAATCATCTCATTAAAATTAATGCTACCCACCTAATTTTAAGATATCACAGAATACACAACGAAGAGCAAAGATTGGCTCGGATACCAATTAAAGGGATTTGGAATTCCCGCAACGGAAGACATTGTGAAACGTCATTGTTTCATTGTGTAAAACGTATCTTAAAATCGAATTAATCTCATTAATCCTAGGCTAAACATGCTGAAAATGAAGGAAAACAGTGAGTAATTGTACTTGCTTGTTGAAGAACTCTTCTTCAAGGCTTTCCTCCTCCGGTAACGATCTCTCTCGAACCAACGATCTCTACGAACTCGATCCTCGAATTTTCTCGGGAGGTTGAGGAAAGTGAGTGGGACTTCCTTTGGTTTTGGGTGAGGAGAATTCTAGAGAGAATTGAGAGTGAATTAGAGAAGTAGCTTTGCTCTCTTTTGATGAAAATCCAAAAAATGGCAAAAAGCTTCACCAAATGCTTTTGATTGCACCTTTTTATAATGATGTGTGGTGGAGTTCAAATCTCAACCAATTCACCATTTTACCACAACTATATGATATGCAAATGATATTTGCATATCACATAATATAAGGAATCTCATGCCTTATTTACAAATCTCATTTGCATAATTCTAAATATTTAAATTGAATCACATTGAATTTAATTTCTCTCAATTCAATTTCTCCAATTAGCACTTAGGCTATACTATAGTTTATTATGAATTTCATTCATATCAAACTATATATTATGTCATCTAAATCACATATAAATGACATAAATACCCAAATAATGAATTTGAACACTTCAAATTCACACCAAACTATAAACCCTCAATTTGTCCAATTTGAGCCAACCGAGGGACCTCATGGGCCTACACATGACGAGCTCCAATGATCCGAGACTAACCTGTCAAACTCTTTGACCCGATTATTCAACATTCATTAGCTATGGTAACATTCCACTAAAGCTCGTACCTGCACTCTCATCACTATAGGACAAGTTGTGTCCATCGATATAACCAATGCCCGTGAGTCGACCCTTCACAGGTTGTTCGTAGTCACAGTTGGGTCAAATTATCGTTTTACCCCTGTGTTTACCTCTTGCTCCTCAAGTCTCCACTGTTCCTCTAATGAACAACAACGTTGTATGGTCCAACCATAAACAACAACCCTCTCGGGCTAGTGAGAGGGTGGGGTCCCGTTGTTCAAGCCCTAGAGACAACACTTAAGGGAACAACCCTTCTAGTTTCCCTAATTCAGGAACGAGTGAATTCCATCTCGCGTAGTCAAGTTCCCAGCTCCCCACGTGGTCCTGTCTATTAGAAGATAGCCATATTGGGCGAGCAAATGTGGTCTCCCTCACCCGTACTAGTTTAAGGACAGACCCCCGCAGACAAGAGTCCGTAACACGCTCAAGATTAAGGTCGAGTCGCTAATGGTCATCTACGAATTTATTAGTGCTAAACTGTTAACGGTGTTACATCAGTAAGTCTAATAATTCACGGTCCGGTCTTGTACAATCTCATTGCATAGGATGCCCCCACTCGCATGTCAACCACATGAACGAGCTGGATCACCTCGCTTGTATCTAATACAAAGCGGGTCGCATCCACAGCGTATCCAGGTTTAGGTCTCCATACCTATCCGTATACTGTAGACCATTCGTGTCATTAACACGAACGTGATCCTCCCCGTGTGTCTACTACACACAGTTCAAGTTCTTAGTTCTCTCATAATATAATGACCCTGGAGCTTAGTTTATTGGATTAAGTTTATAAAATATGTGAGACACAAAGCATTGAAAAAATAACTCTGATTTATTTCAACTTGGAATATTACAAACTTACACGAGATTAGGACATACATCCCAACAAACTTCCACTTGAACAAAGCTAGTGGAATACATAATAACATTTCTCAAATGTACAGTAGTACAATAAAGTAATACAATAAACTAGGGCATTGAATATCCCTTTACAATGAGGAGTAAACTGATCTCTTTGACTAGGATTAGTTCTGATTAGGAGCTAGCTCCAGTGTAATTGAGGATACTAGGGATAGTAACTCACCTAATGAATGCAACGAGTGAATTAAATTGAGGCAATTTAATGGGAGTTAGTTGTTGAATTAAAGATGTCTAGGAAGAGTATGGGAAAACTTACATTAAGTGATGGAGCAGCCTTATTGTTGCAGCATTTGGCTTGTATGAAGCATAACTACCCCCTAATTCAATCTATGTCTTAATCAATAAAGTTAACCTGTTATTTCTTTTATTCAAGGTTTTTGAGTTGCGAAAGGGAGAAACCGAAAGGGAGAGAGATTCGAGAGTGAGAGTGATCTGAGAGAAAGAAGGAGAGAGGGATGGTGGAGGAGAGGGTTCGATCGGCCGGAGGCGTTCGAGCGCACGGCGAGGAAGGGGGAGACGACAATCAGATTCACGAAAAACAGGGTAGCGACGACAAACCTGAAGGGAATGGATTTCTCGACGCATAAGCGATGTGAATCGTCGTTGTTTCGTTATAGTTCTAATTTTCTTAAAATTGGAAGTATCATTATACTAACTAGGCTAAGCGTGCTTAAAACGAGAAGAAAACAGTAAGTAAATCGTTACTAACCTCTTGAAGAACTCTTCTTCACGTTTCCTCCTCGGTCACGATCTCAATGATCCGATGTTCTTCTCCAACACGAACCACGAACCAATGAAAGGAGACACCTCCACTTGATCTTCTCGATTGTTCTCGGGAGGATGAGGGAGAGTTGTGGGACTCCCATTGGATTTCGGGTTTGGAGAAAGTGTGTGAGATTTGAGAGAGAAGTAGAGAGAATTTTGTGTTTCTCTTTGGATGGAATACCAAAAAATTAGAGTTTCACCTATGGAATGTCTCACATTCCACCTATTTATAACGGTGTGTGGTGCAAATCATATTTGCATATCATATAATATAAGGTATCTCATACCTTATTATACAAATCACATTTGCATAATTGTGGAATTTTAAATTGAATCGTATTTAATTTAATTTCTCTCAATCAAATTTCTCCAAATTAGCCCGAATTAATTAATTAAGTTATACTATAGTTTATTCTGAATCTTATTCACATTAAACTATATATATGCCCATTATATCACGTACAACTTTGTTGCATGTGGTTGCATGGTCCGACCACAAACAACATCCCTCTCATGTCAATGAGAGGGTGGGCGCCTGTTGTCCAAGCCCTAGAGACAACACTTAAGGAAACAACCGCTCTAGTTTCCCAAGCTCGGGAACGAGTGAATTCCTTCTTTCGTAGTTAAGTTCCCAACTCCCCACGAGGTCCTATCCCCAAGAAGATAGGCATATTGGGCGTACTCTGGTCAGCCTCACCTGTACTAATCAAAGGGCATACCCCGACAAACAGAAGTCCGTACCACGCTCAAGTTTAAGGACGAGTCACAAATGGTCATCTACGAAGTTATTAGTCCTATACTGTTAACGGTGTTACATCAGTAGGTCTAATAATTCACGGTCCAGTCTTGTACAATCTCATTGCATAGGAAGCCCCCACTCGCATGTCAACCACATGAACGAGTTGGATCACCTCGTTTGTATCTAATACAAAGTGGATCGCATCCACAATGTCACTAGGATGAGGTTTCCAAGCTTATCTTTATATTGTAGACCGTTCGGGTCATTAACTCGAATGTGATCCTCCCCGTCTGTCAACTACACACCGTTGAAGTTCTAGTTCTCAAAAATAATATGATCCTTGAGCTTAGTTTATTGGATTAAGTTATTAAATGCGAGATACAAAGTTTGATAAATAAACAACTTTTATTTATTACATCAACGAGTATTACAAACTACACAAGATTAGGACATACACCACAACAAACTCCCACTTGAACTAAGCTAGTGGAGTACAATATACATTTCCCAAATGTAAAGTAATACATAAAAGTAATACGATAAACTAGGGCATTGAATACCCTTTACAATACTCCCTCTTGCCCTAGTCAAGAAGCACCCGTAGACCTAGACTCTCTAGGTGACCCTGAAACACTTTAGCCGTGAGGGCCTTTCTAAATGGATCAACAAAATTGTGCTCTGAAGCTATCTGTGTGGCTGTCACATCTCCACAGTGCACAATCTCCCGTACCAGATGATACTTGCGTTCAATATGTTTGCCCCTCTTGTGATTCGAGGTTCTCTCGAGTTGGCTACTGCTCCACTGTCAAAACAGCGTCACTGGCAAGTTCATATTTGGAACAAATTCCAAATCTAACATGAACTAACTAAGCCCAACAACTTCCTTAGCAGCTTCACAATTCGCAACATACTCAACCTCCATCGTGGAATCAGCGATGCATCCCAGCTTAATGCTTCTCCACACTACAACTCCTCCATTAAGAGTGAACACTAACCTCGATGTGGACTTCCTAAAATCCTTATCGGTATGAAAGTAAGAGTTTGTATATCCAGTAAGGATCAATCCCCCACTTCCATACACAAGCATGTAGTCCCTCGTTCTCCTTAGATACATGAGGATTGCCTTTACGGTTGTCTAGTGATCTAATCCTGGATTGGATTGATACCTACTGACAATCCCATCTGCATAACAAATGTCGAAACTGAAGGGATCGAATCCCGCAGCAGAAGCTGAATCTCGTGTTCTTAATTTTGTTTCACGGATTTCAATCAATAACACAAACATCTAAGACTAAGCATGCTATATAACATGGACAACAAGATGATTACCTTTGAAGAACTCTTTCTTCACGTGCTCCTTCTCCCATGATCACAATCTTAGCAACTCGAACCCGAACGAGTGAAGATACACCACTGGATCTTCTCCATTGTTCTCTAGGTAAGGGAGGAAGGTGGATTCCTTTGAAGAACTCTTTCTTCACGTGCTCCTTCTCACACGATCACGATCTCAGCAACTCGAACCCAAACGTGTGAAGATACACCACTAGATCTTCTTCGTTGTTCTCTAGGTGAGGGAGGAAGGTGGGTTCCTTTTAGGATGAGATGTGGAGGTTGTGAGAGAAGTTGTGTGTGGAACTTTTCCAACAACACTATTATATGTTAATCTAGGGTTTCCAAAGATTGGTCCAAAGTTGCATCTCATGCAACTATTTATAGGGAAATAGGATGGCGTTGGGTTTTGTGCCCTAAAACTCGTAGTTTGTATTTTTGTTCTAATTATTGTAATAAATTGTTATTAATTCAATAAAGTGTTATTATTCGTTATTTACGATATTGCCTTTGTTTTAACCCTAAATCCAATAAATTAAACATCCAAGGTTGTTAAATGTATCTTTAACTGAATGTAGTGTACATATAAAGGATCTCAGTTCGAGATACAACCTTAAGGGTCTATAGTTAGGGGATAAGGTTTGGATACCTTACCCTGATAAAACTATGGATGTGGCCCACTTTGTATATGATACAAACACTGTGATCCTAATGTGTTCGTGTAGATTACATGTGAGTGGGGATATCCTATGTAATGAGATTACATAAGACCGGACCACGAAATAGTAACCTCTAGATGTAACTCCGTTGACTAGTTAGGTTTCTATTTGACTAGGATGACCTAGGCAACTTAATCTCAATCCTGAGCAGGTTACGAACTCCTGTTTGCGAGGGATTGTCCTTTGACTAGTATGGGTGAGACTGGCCAGATTCGCCAACTCAATATTCCTACCTTCATGGGGACAAGATCGAGTGAGCGGTTGGGAACTTAACTTAGCAAGATGGAATTCACTCCTTCTCGCCTACTAGGGTAAGTAGAGGAATGTTCACTTAAGTTGTGTTTCCGAGACTTGAACAAAGGGCCCGACCCTCTCATTCAACAGAGAGGGGCTCTGTTTGTTGGTAGGACCACAAAAAAATTGTTCATTAGAGAAGCACTGGTACTTAAGGTACAAGATGTAACCAAGGGGTAAAACGGTAATTTGACCCAACTTGTGTTACGAACATTCGTGAAAAATTGACTTGCTGTTATTGGTCGATATCCATGGACATAGAAATATATCTGCAGTGAGAAGAGTGTAGCTGCAGGACTTTAGTTGAGTGTTCCCGCAGTTAATGAATGTTGATTAGGAAGTTAATGAGATTAACCGAGTAATCTCGTATCGTTGGGACTTCTGATCTGTAGGTCCATTAGGTCCACCTTCTAGCTCGTAAAGGGTTCTTAGATCATTTGAATTTGAAATGTTCAAATCCATTAGGGAATCAATTTAATGTATTTAGATACGATATCATATATAGTTTTGGAACTATATATTATAAATTTAATGTGAATATGATTCATATTAAATTATATGAGAGAATTAAATATTTGAAAGAGTTCAAATGTTAAAATCAAATGTGAATGTGATTCATATTTGAAAACTATATGTTAAAATTTAATGTGATTTAATCTATATTACATATATGATATTTAATTATGATTAATTAAATATGATTTAATTAATTATATATTATATTATTTAATTTATAATTTTGATTATTTATTAAATATTATAATATAATAAAAAAGGGAACGTGTCACCAACTCCCTAATCGATAGCGAGTGGGATGTTGGCCTCTACAGTGTTCTTCTTCTCCTTGTGAGAAGATGACGATGGATGATTGATTAAGCTCTCTGTAGAAGAATTCTCTCTTTCTCTCAATTCCCAAAACTTCTTCCAATTGTTGGATTCCTTCCCACAAAGGAGTTGATCTAAGCACTCAGAGAATATGAGGTTCTCCCTTTTGGTAGTGTCCTTCTTGGAGTAGAACAGAGACGTTCTTTTGGTGTTCCTGTGTTGCTGTTTTTCTTGGAAGCAAGGAGTTGATGTGTGAAAAAACTACAAAGGTAATCAATCTTTCTTCATTTTAGTTTATTTGTTAAATTATAGCATGTTTGCATGATTTATCTCCTTGCCTAATTAGATTAGAAATGTATGCTTGTCCTATTTTACATCAATGTACTGCTTTTTAGTTTTCAACCAAAATAAGCTTACAATTACGATTCGAAACTCGTTTTCGTTGCTCAAGGGGATTAGATCTCCAGCAGATGGAAATTATCATCCTATCCCTCCTTTATTCTCTCATTAGTATATAGTTTATATGTAAATCTAATTCACATTAAAACGATATATTATATCAATTATATCATATATAACTGATATAACACCTCGTATATGAAATTGAACACTTCAATTTCATTCGTAACTTTATACCCTCAATATTACCATGTTCAGCAAACGGAAGGACCTAATGGACTTATAGTTCCTGAGCTCCAATGATGTGAGATTAACTGATCAAACTCTTTGATCCAGTTAATCAATATTCATTAACTACAAGTCACTCCACTATAGACTTGTAGCTACACTCTCCTCACTGTAGATTATATTGTGTCCATTGATATAATCATTACCCATGAGTTGACCTTTCACAAGTTGATTGTAATCACAGCTGGGTCAAATTACTGTTTTACCCTTGTGATTACCTCTTTGTTCCTTAAACACCACTGATCCTCTAATGAACAACAAGTCTAAGGTCCTACCATAGACTCATACTCTCTTAAGTCAGCTTAGAGGGTGGGGCCCCGTTGTTCAAGACCTGGACTTAGTTCTTAAGGGAACAACCTATCTAATTCCTTAGTGAAGGAATGAGTGAATTCCATCTTGTATAGTTAAGTCCCCAGTTACCTACGAGGTTCTGTCCCTGAGAAGGTAGGCTTGTTGAGTCGGCTACAGGCCACTCTCACCCATACTAGTCTAGGGGCAAACCCCTATAAGTAGGAGTTCTTAATGAAGGAATTTTGAATTCCCGCAGCGGAAGACGTTGTGAAACGTCGTTGATCCGTTGTGTAATTCCTATCTTAAAATTGAATCTATCTTATGGATCCTAGGTTAAACATGAAAAATAGTAGAAAAAACAGTAAGTATAATGGATACTAACCTCTTGAAGAACACTTCTTCAACGTTTTCTCCTTCTCCGGTGACGATCTCTCTCATACCAATGAACTCCTCGAACTCGATTGTCGATTCGAACAGGGAGACACCTCCAAAACGTCTTCTCGGTTGTTCTAGGGAGGTTGAGGGAGAGTGAGTGGGACTCCCTTTGATTTTTGGTGAGGAGAGAATGAGAGAGGATTTGAGAGAGAATTACTTGCTCTCTTTGGATGGAAATCCAAAAAATGGCAAGATCTTCACCAAAGGCTTCTTGCAAAGCCTTTAAATAATGGTGAGATGTGGAGTTAACATCTCCACCAAAACACCATTTTACCACAACTATATAATATATAAATCATATTTGCATATTATAATATAAGGTATCTCAAACCTTATTATACAAATCTCATTTGCATAAGTGTGGAATTATAAATTGAATCACTTTCAATTTAATTTCTCTCAATTTAATTTCTCCAATTAGCATTAATTAATCAATTAGGCTATCCTATAGTTTATTATGAATCTCATTCACATCAAACTATATATTATGTCATCTATATCTCATATAAATGACATAAATATCAAAATAATAAATTTGAAAACTTAAATTCACACCAAACTGTAAACCCTCAATTTGTCCAATTTGAGCCAACCGAGGGACCTAATGGACCTACGCCTGACGAGCTCCAATGATCCGAGACTAACCTGTCAAACACTTTGATTCGGTTATTCAACATTCATTAGCTACGGTAACACTCCACTAAATCTCGTAGCTGCACTCTCATCACTGTAGGACAAGTTGTGTCCATCGATATAACCAATACCCATGAGTCGACCCTTCACAATTTGTTCGTATACACTGTTGGGTCAAATTACCGTTTTACCCCTGTGTCTACCTCTTGCTCCTTAAGTCCCACTGCTCCTCTAATGAACAACTACGCTGCATGGTCCAACCATAAACAACAACTCCCTCAGGCCAATGAGAGAGTAGGGCCTCATTGTTCAAGCCCTGGAGACAGCACTTAAGCGAACAAACTATCTAGTTTCCCTAAGTCAGGAACGAGTGAATTCCTTCTTGCGTAGTCAAGTTCTCAGCTCTCCACGTGGTCCTGCCCCTAAGAAGATAGACATATTGGGTGAGTAACTTTGACCACCCTCACCCGTACTAGTCAAAGGACAGACCCCCGCAGACAGAAGTCCGTAACACGCTAAGGATTAAGGTCGAGTCACTAATGGTCATCTACGAATTTATTAGTCCTATACTGTTAACGGTGTTACATTAGTAAGTCTAATAATTCATGATTCGATCTTGTACAACCTCATTGCACAGGATGCCCCCACTCGCATGTCAACCACATGAACGAGCTGGATCACCTCGTTTGTAGCTAATACAAAGTGGGTCGCATCCACTGTGTATCCAGGATTAGGTCTCCAACCCTATCCATATACTGTACATCGTTCGGGTCATTAACTCGAACGTGATCCTCCCTGTGTGTCCACTACACACCGTTCAAGTTGTTACTTCTCTCATAATGTAATGACCCTAGAGGTTAGTTTATTGGATTAAGTTTATGAAAAATGAGAGACAAAAGTTTAAATAAATAACTTTTATTCATTTACAACTTGGAATATTACAAACTACTCGAGATGAGGACATACATCCCAACACTTAACTTGCTCAGGATTCAGGTCGAGTCACTAATGACCATCTATAAATTATCAGTCTTATCCTGTTAACGGTGTTATACTGGTTAGACTAATAATTTGCAGCCCGGTCTTGTATGTGTTGGGAATTGTGTCATAAACTTATGTAATTTTGATCAAATAAATAAAGAGTTATTTGTTTTGATAAAATTATATTCTTGCTTTATAAATCAAATAAACTAAGCTCCAAGGTTATAATGTATCTTGAACATCAGTGTAGTAGACACTATTTGGATTGTGTTCAAGAATATAACCTAAATGGTCTATGGTATAAGAATAAGGCTGAAAACCTTATTCTAGTAACACCATGGATGCAACCCACTTTGTAATTAGTACAAATGAGGTAATCCAACTCATTCATGTGGTTGACATGCGAGTGGGGGCATCTTGTATGAAGAGTTCATACAAGACCGGACTGCAAATTATTAGTCTAACCAGAATAACACCGTTAATTAAAAATTATAAATGACCTAGGGAATCCTTTGATAATTGGCTAAAACATGATTGGATTAGACAATTATAGCAAGAAGCTTATACAAGTTGTTTTTGTAAATTTTCAGCAAAATGTCTAGCAGTATAATTTCTTTGTTGCGTGCAAAAAAATTAACTGGAGAGAATGCGATGACATGGAAAAACAAACTTAACACCATTTTTGGTAGTGGATGATATGATGTTTGTGCTAACTGAGGAGTGCCCTCAGGTGCAAGGCTCGAATGCTTCACGAAATGTTCGTGATGCATATGATCGATGGATCAAGGCGAATGATAAGGCACAGGTCTACATGCTGGCAAGTATGTCTGACATATTAGCCTATAAGCACGAGGGCATGATGACCGCTAAGGAAATCGTGGATTCAGTGAAGGGTATGTTTGGACAACAGTCTACACAGGCCCGACACAATGCCCTCAAGTATATATTCAACTTGAGGATGCCAGAGGGTTCATCTGTTCGGGATCATTTCCTGGATATGATGGTACACTTTAACATCGCGGAGTCGAATGGTGCTTCCATCGATGAATCGAATCAGGTCAGCTTCATTTTGGAAACTCTTCCAGATAGTTTCCTACAGTTTAGAAGTAATGTTGTTATGAAAAAGCTTACTCTTAATCTGACCTCCCTTCTGAATGAACTCCAGACCTTTCAATCTTTGTTGAAAATTAAGGGATCGAAAGGTGAGGCAAATGTTGCCAGTAGGAGTTATCATAGAGGTTCGACCTCTGGATAAAAAACGGTGGCTTCATTTTCTTCTTTCTTGAAAGGGAAGAAGAAGAACATGAAGAAGGTTGGTAAAGGTAAACGAGCTGACAAAGTTGCCGCCTAGAAGGGCAAGAAAGTCAAAGAAGTTGCAGACAAAGGAAAATGTTTCCACTACAATGAAGACGGGCATTGGAAAGGGAACTGTTCGAAGTACATTGTGGAAAAGAAGAAGGAAGGTAAATATGATTTAGTTTGCTTAGAAACTTGTTTAGTGGATAATGATAAAATTGCTTAGATACTTGATGCAGGCGCCACTAATCATGTTTGCTCTTCTTTTCAAGGAAATGATTCCTGGCAGCAGCTATAGAAAGGAGAAATAATGCTCCGGGTTGGAAATGGAGAAATCGTCTCAGCTGTAGCAATAGGCACGATGAAGCTTAATTTTGACAAGAAATATATGTTGTTAGACAAGATATTAGTGATACCAGGGTTTACTAGAAACCTTATTTCAATTTTTTGCCTTATAGAACAATGTATTTCTATTTCTTTTTCTTTGAATAAAGTGTTTATTTTAAAGAAAGGTGTGGAAATATGTTCAGCTTCATTAGAAAATGGGTTGTATGTTTTAAGGCCTGATTCAGTCATAATGGTTTTGAAAACTAAATTATTTAAAACTGCAAACATACAAACTAAGAAACGTAAAATTTCTCCTAAAGAAAATGCTCATCTTTGGCATCTTAGATTGGGTCACATTAATCTCAATAGGATTGAGCGATTGGTAAAGAATGGACTTCTAAATGGGTTAGAAGGAAATACTTTACCTGTATGTGAATCCTGCCTAAAAAGCAAAATGACTAAAAGACCTTTTAGTGGAAAAGGTTATAGAGCCAAATAACCTCTTGAGCTTATACATTCAGACCTTTGTGGTCCCATGAATGTTAAAGCCAGAAGAGGTTATGAATATTTCATCTCTTTTATAGATGATTATTATAGATTTGGGCATATTTACCTAATGCATTACAAGTCTGAAACACTTGAAAAGTTCAAGGAATTCAAGCCTGAAGGTGAAAACCAATTAGGTAAAACAATTAAAACACTTTGATCAGATCGAGGTGGAGAGTACATGGATTTAAAATTCCCGAACTATATGATAGAACATGGAATTACATTCCAACTCTCAGCTCTCGATACGCCACAGCAAAAAGGTATATCGGAAAGGAGAAATAGAACCTTGTTGGACATGGTTCGATCAATGATGACTTATGCTCATCTCCCTAGTTCTTTTTGGGGTTACGCATTGGAGAATGTGGGATACATTTTAATGAATGTGCCATCAAAAAGTGTTTCAGAAACTCCTTCTGAACTCTAGAAAGGATGTAAAGGTAGTTTATGTAATTTCAGAATATGGGGTTGTCCAGCACATGTGCTTGTGACAAGTCCAAAGAAGTTGGATTCACGTTCAAAATTATGCCTATTCGTAGGATACCCAAAAGAAACAAGAGTTGGTTTATTCTATGATCCTAAGGAAGATAAGGTTTTGTGTCGACAAATGCAAATTTCTTGGAGGAGAACCACATAAGGGACCAAAAACCAAGAAGTAAAGTTGTGTTAAGTGAGTTAGACGGAACAATGGCAAAGGTTGCTAATAAAACTAGTAGGTCAACAAGAGTTGTTGATACTAACTTGTCTAGTCAAGAGAGTCCATCTCAACAGTTGAGTATGCCTCGACGTAGTGGGAGGGTTATAACACAACTTGACCTTTACATGGGTTTATCTGAAACCCAAGTTGTTATACCAGATGATGACTGTGAGGATCCATCGACTTATAATCAAGCGATGGTTGACAAAGACAAAGACAAATGGGTCAGCCATGGGCCAAGAAATGGAGTCTATGTACTTCAATTCTGTTTGGGATCTTGTAGATAAACCCGATGGGGTAAACCCTATAGATTGTAAGTGGATCTACAAGAGAAAGCGTGGTGTAGATGGAAAGGTGCAAACCTTTAAAGCTAGACTATCAGGAAAGGGTTATACCCAAGTTGAAGGGGTTGACTATGAGTAAACCTTTTCACCTGTTGTTATGGTAAAGCCTATTCGTATCCTACTTGTCGTTGTCGCATATTATGACTATGAGGTATGGCAAATGGATGTCAATACGGCCTTTTTGAATGGCAACCTTGACAAGAACATCTACATGGAACAACCCAAAGGGTTCATTAAACCAGGACAGGAGGAAAGGGTTTGCAGGCATAAAAGGTCAATCTATGGACTGAAACAAGCCTCTAGGTCCTAGAATATAAGATTTGATGAGGCAATCAAATTTTCTGGCTTTCATCAGAATGATGATGAACCTTGTGTCTACAAGAAAATCATTAATAGTTCAGTCGCATTCCTAGTTCTCAATGTGGATAATATCCTACTCATTGGAAATGATGTAGGATATATTACTGACATTAAGAATTGGCTAGCTACGCAATTCCAAATGAAAGATTTGGGTGAAGCGCAGTTTATTCTTGGGATCTAGATTGTCCGGAACCGCAAGATTAAAACACTAACCCTGTCTCAGACATCTTACATCGACAAAGTGTTGTTGAGGTTTAAGATGCAAGAATCCAAAAAGGGTTTATTGCCTTTTATACATGTAGTTTATTTGTCTAAGGAATAGTGTCCTAAGACACCTTAAGGAGTTGAGGATATGAGACGGATTCCTTATGCATCAGTTGTTGGGAGCCTGATGTACGCCATGTTGTGTACTAGGCCAGACATCTGTTTTGCAGTTTGAATGGTCAGTAGGTATCAATCCAATCAGGACCTGAACACTGGACAATGGTTAAACAATCCTTTAGTATCTACGGAGAACAAGGAACTACATGTTTTTGTATGGGGCTAAGGATTTGATCCTTAAAGGATACACGGATTCTGACTTTCAGACAAATAAAGATTCTCGAAAATGTACATCAGGGTCAATATTCACTCTTAACGGAGGAGTTGTAGTATGGTGAAGCATCAAGCAGGGATGCATCGCTGATTCCACCATTGAGGTTGAATATGTAGCAGCTTGTGAACCAGCTAAAGTGGTCGTTTGGTTAAGGAAATTAATGCTAAATTTGGAAGTTGTTCCAAATATGAGATTGCCCATTACGCTGTATTGTGATAACAGTGGTGCCGTGGAAAATTCAAGGGAACCCCGAAGTCACAAGAGGGGAAAGCATATTGAACGAAAATATCATCTCATCTGGGAGATTGTGCATCGAGGAGACGTGATCGTCACGAAGATAGCCTCAGATCACAACGTTGCTGATCATTTTACAAAGGCTCTCACGTCTAATGTTTTTGAGAGTCGCCTAGAAAGTCTAGGTTTACAAATCTTCCCCATCTGGGGCAAGTGGGAGTATTCTGTACAAAGGGTTTAAATGCCCTAGTTTATTATATTTACATTATTGTAATGTTTTAATACTCCACAAGCTTTAGGTCAAATGGGAGATTATTGGGAATTGTGCTCTAAACTTATGTAATTTTGATCAAATAAATAAAGTGTTATTAGTTTTGATAAAATTATATTCTTTCTTTATAAATCCAATAAACTAAGCTCCAAGGTTATAATGTATCTTAAACATTAGTGTTGTAGACACTATTTGGATTGTATTCAAGAATATAACTTAAATGGTCTATGGTATAAGAATAAGGTTGGATACCTTATTCTGGTAACACCATGGATGCGACCCACTTTGTAGTTAGTACAAATGATGTAATCCAACTCATTCATGTGGTTGACATGTGAGTGGGGGCATCCTGTATGAAGAGTTCATGCAAGACCGGACTGCAAATTATTAGTCCAACCAGTATAACACCGTTAACAGCATAAGACTGATAATTTATAGATGGTCATTAGTGACTCGACCTGAATCCTGAGTAAGTTAAGAACGCCTGCTTATAAGGACAGAACCTACCTTCTCAGGGACAGAACATCGCATGTAGCTGGGGACTTAACTATACAACATGGAATTCACTCATTCTTACACAAAAGAATTGGATAGGTTGTTCCCTTAAGAACTGAGTCTAGGTCTTGAACAACGGGGCCCCGCCCACTAAACTGATTATGTGGGTACGAGTCTATGGTAGGGCCTTAAACTTGTTGTTCATTAGAGGATCAGCGGTGCTTAAGGAACAAAGAGATAATCACAGGGGTAAAACGGTAGCTTGACCCAGTTGTGATTACGAACAACGTGTGAAGGGTCGACTCATGGGTAATGATTATATCAATGGACACAATATAATCTACATAGAGGAGAGTGCAACTACAAGTCTATAGTGGAGTGACTTGTAGTTAATGAATATTGATTAACTGGATCAAAGAGTTTGATCAGTTAATCTCACATCATTGGAGCTCATGAACTGTAGGTCCATTAGGTCTCTCCGTTGGCTAAACATGGTAATATTGAGGGTATAGAGTTAAGAATGAAATTGAAGTGTTCAATTTCATATATGAGGTGTTATATCAGTTATATATGATATAATTGATATAATATATGGTTTTAATGTGAATTAGATTCACATATAAACCATATACTAATGAGACAATAAAGGAGGAATAGGATGGTAATTTTCATCCTATTTTCCTAAATATAGTTGCATGAGATGCAACTTTGGTGACCAATCTCTTTGAGAAACCCTAGAGCATTCTCTCATATTGTTGGAAAGAGTTCTAAGTACAATTTCACAAGATCATCTCACCTCACCCTAAAAGGAACTCACCTTCCTCCCTCACCTAGAGAACAATGGAGAAGATCCGGTGGTAGTATCCATGATCGTTTGGGTTCGAGTTGCTGAGATCGTGATCTTGGGAGAAGGAGCACTTGAAGAAAGAGTTCTTCAAAGGTAAATTCTTGCTGTCCAATTTCTTAAAGCATGCTTAATCTTAGTCTTATTTGATCTTGATTGAAATCCATGTAACTAAATAAGAACACATGATTAACAATCGCTTCCGCTGCGGGATCCAATCCCTTCAGTATGAACTCTTCATAAAGAATGCCCCCACCACTCTCATGTAACCACATGAATGAGTTGGATTACCTCATTTGTACTAATTACAAAGTGGGTCGCATCCATGGTGTTACCAGAATAAGGTTTCCAACCTTATTCTTATACCATAGACCATCTAGGCTATACTCTTGAACACAAACCAAATAGTGTCGATTACACTGATGTTCAAGATACATTATAACCTTGGGGCTTAGTTTATTGGATTTATAGAGCAAGAATATAATTCTATCAAAACAAATAACCCTTTATTTATTTGATTAAAATTTCATAAGCTTAGGGCACAAATCCCAAGAATCTCCCACTTGACCTAAAGCTTGTGGAGTACTAAAACATTACAATAATATAAATACAATAAACTAGGGCATTTAAACCATTTGTACAATATACTCCCACTTGCCCTAGTTTGGGAAGACTTGTAAACCTAGACCTTCTAGGTGACTCTCAAATACTTTAGTCGTGAGTGCCTTCGTAAAAGAATCAGCAACGTTGTGCTCTGAGGCTATCTTCGTGACGATCACGTCTCCTACGATGCACGATCTCCCAGATGAAATGATATTTCCACTCAATATGCTTTCCCCTCTTGTGACTTCGGGGTTTCCTTGAATTTGCCACAGCACCACTGTTATCACAATACAACGTGATGGGCAAACTCATATTTGGAACAACTTCCAAATTTAACATGAATTTCCTTAACCAAACGGCCTCTTTAGCTACTTCACAAGCTGCAACATATTCGGCTTCAGCGATGCATCCCTGCTTGACGCTTCGCCAGACTACAACTCATCCGTTAAGAGTAAATACAGACCCTGATGTAGATTTCCGAGAATCTTTATCAGTCTTAAAGTCAGAATCCATGTATCATGTAAGGATCAAATCCTTAGCCCCATGCACAAGCATGTAGTTCCTTGTTCTCCATAGACACTTAAGGATTGTTTTAACCGTTATCCAGTGTTCAGGTCCTGGATTGGATTGATACCTACTGACCATTCCAACTGCAAAACAGATGTCTGGCCTAGTACACAACATGGCGTACATCAGGCTCCCAACAACTAATGCATAAGGAATCTGTCTGATATCCTCAACTCCTTGAGGTGTCTTAGGACACTGTTCCTTAGACAAATGAACTTCATATCTAAAAAGCAATAAACCCTTTTTGGAGTCTGGCATCTTAAACCTCAACAACACTTTGTCGATGTAAGATGTCTGAGACAAGGCTAGTGTTTTATTCTTGCGGTTCCATACAATCTTGATCCCAAGAACAAACTGCGCTTCACCCAAATCTTTCATTTGGAATTGCGTAGCTAGCCAATTCTTAATGTCAATAAGATATCCTACATCATTCCCAGTGAGTAGGTGTTACGTAGAATAATATTGCAATACCGCAAGTGTATGAGTGAAGTTTTAGTATAGTGATTTAGAGTTCCATGTATCGTCCTCGGGAATGGGTTTCTAGATTATTTAATTACCAAGATACTTATTCTCAATTTTATCTAAAGCAACAAAACTTTGATGGATCGGTGATTGAAAGTAAAGACAAACAACAAACAAACAAACGGAGACACGAATTGACAGATTCAGAGGAAATTGACTTCGCAAGTTAATTTCTTAATTAACATACGCATTGAACTAAAGTGATGATTTTATAAACAAGAAGAGGAATACTTAAGAAAATCTCTCGATTCTTAGTGAGCCTTGCAGACACAATAAATTCTAAGTCTCCTTAAGAAATCTAAAACATACACGACATTAAGCAACTTGTTTATATGTTTCCCATAGACTTCTAGGTCATTCTCATGCCAGACTTCTAAGAGTTTTGACAACGTTGCTCTAATTTATGTTTTATCTCTCGAGTCCACTTAAACCAACAATATCACATAGTTAAGGAACAAATTGCAAAAAATAAAGAACAAAACATACTTCAATACATAGCAAATAAGTCTTAACAAGTAAATTAAATCCTAACTACAACAATTAGCTACTCTAAATCACAAGAAAACCAAACTAAAAGTGTAGAAAACGTCTTAAAACGGAGTTACAATCTGAAAGAAACGGAAATTAAACTTATGTGTCGATGTCGGTCCTTCGTCTCCGAGCACCCGTCTTCGATCTCGAACCACCACGAACGCTTTGGCTCCCAAGAATGCTCTCTTTTCTCTTCTTATAGAGGGTATTTCGAAATTAGGGTTAAAAGTCTATCAAATTCGGCTCACCTTGCAAGAGAACATAAGGTTGTATTTATAGATGAAATCGGTGCAGCGTTGCAACACTAGGGGCAGCATTGCAACGCTGTACCCTAACCGCGCGGTATATATGGAAAATATCGATGGCGTTGTAATGCTGAGGGCAGCGTTGCAATGTAGCTACCCTAACGCACGCACCTCTCTATCAAAGTAGCGTTGCGACGCTGCAAGGCAGCGTTGCAACGCTATCTGCACAGATCTTCATATGCGTATTCTTATCGAGATAACATTGCGATGCTGCAAAGCAACGTTGCAACGCTATCGGCAGTGTTCTTCAATGCTTTGATGCTGCACGTTCGGCGTTGCAACGCTCTGCATGGCGTTGCAACGCTATCACCTCGGGTCTTCATGCTTGGATTGATCTTTTCACTTCTAATTGGTGTTATTTTTAGCTCCAAATAGCCTCGTTTTGATCCCGAGTGATCCAAAATGTATCCAATTGTTTTGTTTAAGCTCTTAACCTGGAATTGAGTATTTTAAACACGTAAAAGACCTGAAATAATTATAAAACTAGCAATAATTAAGCCTAAGGATAGCACATTTTGTGTGCTATCAGTAGAAATGTGCTATCAGTAGGATATCATCCACATATAGAACTAGAAATGCGACAGAACTAATGATGATTTTCTTGTAGACACAAGGTTCGTCATCATTCTGATCAAAGCCAAAAGATTTGATTGCCTTATTAAATCTTATATTCCAGGACCTAGAGGCTTGTTTCAGTCCATAGATTGATCTTTTAAGCCTGCAAACCTTTTGCTCTTGTCCTAGTTCAATGAACCCTTTGGGTTTGTCCATGTAGATGTTCTCGTCAAGATTGTCATTCAAAAAAGCTGTCTTGACATCCATTTGCCATACTTCATAGTCATAATATGTGGCAGTGGCAAGTAGGATACGGATAGACTTTACCATAGCAACAGGTGAAAAGGTTTCCTCATAGTCAACCCCTTCAACCTGGTTATAACCCTTTGCTACTAGTCTAGCTTTAAAGGTTTACAACTTTCCATCTACACCACGCTGTCTCTTGTAGATTAACTTACAACCTATAGGTTTTACCCCATTAGGTTTATCTACAAGATCCCAAACAGAATTGAAGTACGTAGACTCCATTTCTTGGTCCATGGTTATGACTCATTTATCTTTGTCTTTGTCAACCATCGCTTGATTATAAGTCGATGGATCCTCACAGTCGTCATTTGGTATAAGAACTTGGGTTTCAGATAGACACATGTAACGGTCAGGTTGTGTTATAATCCTCCCACTACGTCGAGGCATACTCAACTCTTGAGATGGACTCTCTTGACTAGACAAGAGAGTATCAACAACTTTTGTTGACGTACTAGTTTTATTAGCAACCTTTGCTATTGTTCTGTCTAACTCACTTAACACAACTTTACTTTTTGGTTTGTGGTCCTCCTCTAAGAAAGTGGCATTTGTCGACACAAACACCTTATCTTCCTTAGGATCATAGAATAAACCACCTCTTGTTTCTTCTGGGTAGCCTACAAATAGGCACAATTTTGAACGTGAATCCATCATCTTTGGATTTGTCACAAGCACGTGTGTTGGACAACCCCAAATTCTGAAATGACATAAACTTCCTTTACGTACTTTCCAGAGTTTAAAAGGTTTTTCAGAAACACTTTTTGATGGCACATTGTTCAAAATGTATCCCGCAATCTCTACTGCGTAACCCCAAAAATAATTAGGGAGATGAACATAAGTCATCATTGATCGAACCATGTCCAAAAAGGTTCTATTTGTCCTTTCGATACACCATTTTGCTGTGGCGTACCGGGAGCCGAGAGTTGGGATGTAATTCCATGTTCTGTCGAAGGTTGCTAATAAAGTAAAGTTGGGATGTAATTCCATGTTGTGTTAAGTGAGTTGGGATGTAATTCCATGTTCTAGAACTGGAATTTTAAATCCATATACTCTCCACCTCGATCTAATCGAAGTGTTTTAATTGTTTTACCTAATTGATTTTCAACTTCAGTATTGAATTCCTTGAACTTTTCAAGTGCTTCAGACTTATGATGCATTAGGTAAATATGCCCAAATCTAGAATAATCATTTATAAAGGAGATGAAATATTCATACCTCCTCTTGCTCTAACACTCATCGGACCACAAAGGTCTGAATGTATAAGCTCAAGAGGTCCTTTGGCTCTATAACCTTTTCCACTAAAAGGTCTTTTAGTCATTTTGCCTTCTAGGCAGGATTCACATACAGGTAAAGAATTTTCTTCTAACTCATTTAGGAGTCCATTCTTTACCAATCTCTCAATCCTATTGAGGTTAATGTTACCCAATCTAAGATGCCAAAGATGAGCATTTTCTTTAGGAGAAATTTTACGTTTCGTAGTTTGTGTGTTTGCAGTATAAAATAATTCAGTGTTCAAAACCATTTTGACTGAATTAGGCCTTAAAACATACAACCCATTTTCTAATGAAGCTGAACATATATCCACATCTTTCTTTAAAACAAACACTTTATTCAAAGAAAAAGAAACAGAAATACATTGTTTTATGAGACAAGAAATTGAAATAAGGTTTCTAGTAAACTCTGCTATCACTAATATATTATCTAACAACATATATTTCTTGTCAAAATTAAGCTTCATCGTGCCTATTACTATAGCTGAGACGACTTCTCCATTTCCAACCCGGAGCATTATCTCTCCTTTCTGTAGCTGCTGCAAGGAATCAATTCCCTGAAAAGAAGAGCATACATGATTATTGGCGTCTGAATCAAGTATCCAAACACTTTTATCATTATCCACTAAAAAATCTTTTAAGCAAAGTAAATCATATTTACCTTCCTTCTTCTTTTCTGCAATGTACTTCGGGTAGTTCCATTTCCAATGCACGTCTTCAATGCAGTGGAAACACTTTCCTTTATCTGCAACTTCTTTGACCTTCTTACCCTTATGGGCGACAGCTTTGTCAGCTTGTTTCCCTTTACCAGCCTTCTTCATGTTCTTTTTCTTCCCTTTTAGGTTAGAAGAAGATGAAGCCACTGTTTTTTATCCAGAGGTCGAACCTCTATTATAACTCCTACTGGCAACATTTGCCTCACCTTGCGATTCCTGAATTTTCATCAAAGATTGAAAGGTCTAGAGTTCATTCGGAAGGGAGGTAAGATTAAAAGTAAGCTTGTTCATAACAACATTACTTTTAAACTGTAGGAAACTATCTGGAAGAGTTTCCAGAATGAAGCTAACCTGGCTCGATTCATTGATGGAAGCACCATTCGACTCCGCGATGTTAAAGTGTACCATAATATCAAGGACATGATCCCGAACAAACCCTCTGGCATCCTCAAGTTCAATATATACTTGAGGGCATTGTGTCAGGCCTCTGTAGACTGTTGTCCAAACATACCCTGACTGAATTCATGATTTCCTTAGCGGTCATCATGCCCTCATGCTTCTTGGCTAATATGTTAGACATACTTTCAAGCATATAGACCTTGGCCTTATCATTGGCCTTGATCTATCGATCATATGCATCACGAACATTTCGTGTAGCATTCGAGCCTGGCACCTGAGGACAATCCTCAGGAGCACAAACTATCCCCTACCAATATAGTGTTGAGTTTGTTTTTTCATGTCATCATATTCTCTCCGGTTAATTTTTTCGCACCCAATAAGAAAATTATAGATGTGACGACCACAACCTCAGGTACTATTTACTTATTTCAATTGACGTTCTATCGTTAATTATTGTTTCCCTTGAGATGGGGTTTATTTGTAATATTAGAAGAAGAGGAAGTATTAATGGCGTTTTGGTTAATAATGCCTAGGTAAGGGTTAATTGGGATTTTTTAACAATAGCCTAGACCTCATTGTCCAACCATACTTATATAAATTTACAAGCAAAGAAGGAGGGAGGAAACCCTAACCCTAAAACCTATATACATATCAATTTCCTTCTCCTTCATGTAAAAAAAAACCCTAACCCTAAAGCCTCAATTTCCTTCTCGTTCACGCAGCCCTAGCCGGAACCCTAGCCCATTGCTGCCGCCGACGAGCCGACCGAAGCCTTCCCACCATCGTGCCGCCGCCGGTGATCCGGACCCACGTCGCCGCCGCCGCCGCCAACCGTAAGCTGCGGCGAAGCGTCGCCGCCGGCAAGTCCGCGAATTGAGGCCCTTCCAGCCGCAAGCGTCTGCAACGCCGAAGAGTGCTCGTCTTTGCGCGGCACGATCAAGAACCACGAGCGAGGCGTTCGGAAACCCGCCCGCGACCACGTCGTCACCGCGAGCGCGAGCCACTGCGCGGCACCGGATCTACGACCTCAAGCCACGAACGATAGGCGCATCCTCGATTTGCCGACCCCTCACCGGAAGGCGGAGACCACCATCGCTCACCCACGCCGACGCGTCTTTGTCCGACCAAAGAACCACTCGGCGTCGCCACACTGCGCCGTGGACCTTCACGATCTCGACTCACGGCCGCCGCCGCCGAAGATTGATCTTCATCCCCCCGCCGTTCACACCTACACGGCCGAGAGTCTCTCTCTCACCGCCGTCGTGACTTCAAGAAGAAGTTTGGTTGTTAGGTGAGCGTTCGATTCAAGTTGCATACCTATTTAGAATAATTGCGACCTACCGATTTGTTTAAGTGTTCGATTTAGAATTTAAATTACTGATTCGAACATGTATTTGTAGGAACCGAACTTGGAGCGGAGTGGGGGTCGATTGCCAAGCAAACTAAGGATTATCGAGTTCTCGCGGAAAACCGAGGTAAGCGGGACACGACATCGTGAAGACAGATATTTGAGCTTTCGCATGATTAGGGTTAAGTGTGAGTACTTGGAGTTTAATCTCGGGAGATTATGATGTGAATCGAGTCTCGCTAAAAGGAGAATAGGCGGGGAGTTCGATTAGATTTTGGATTAAAATCGAAGCTCGAGGTAAGGGACCTCGTCTTCGAACTTTTAATGGGAGTAAATGAAAATGAATTTCATGTTTTTATGCGAATCGGTTTATAGTTTTCACATGAAAATACACAATTATTATTTTGAGAATACGCGACATTTTATGTGCAAATGCCTCTATGTATTACGTGAAATTGAACCATTATTTTATGTGAAAGTATTCTCGTATGGTATGTATAGAGATTCCATTATTTCATGTGAGAATAGGACAGCGGTGTATATGAGAATGTTTCATGTTATTTACAAAAGTATGACTTATCACCCCGTCCATGAGAAAGTATGAATGATGCGTTGATGATGAAAATTGTGATATGTACACCATGATTATGTGATGATGGGATCTTATGCATGATTTTGTATGTCACGAAATGAATTATTGAATAGTGTGGACATTGGTTATCCCGAGATCGTTGAAATGACTCGGGATGACCGATCGACCTCACAATTATATGAACGACCATGGATTAAAAGACGGCAATTATATGAACGACCATGGATTAAAGACCTGGCAATTATATGAACAGCCATGGATTAAAGACCTGGCAATTATATGAACAGCCATGGATTAAAGACCTGGCAATTATGTGAACAGCCATGGATTAAAGACACGGCAATTATATGAAACGACCATGGATTAAAGACACGGCAATTATATGACGATCATGGATTAAAGGTTCGACATTTAAATATACGACCATGGATTAAAGACACGCAACTTTAGAAAGTTTTAATTCCCATCTATGTATGTTATGAATGGATTTAAAGATCATGATTGTATGTGTATGCATATCCCGAACCTCTGTAGCGAGGTTACTTACTCTGGTATTGTTTATGCAATACTCACCCTTTCTTTTAAAATGTTTTTCGTGGTAAGGAAGGGCGTGCGGGCGTGTGACGGGAAAGCGTGATTAGGACCATGGGAACCAGCATTGATTTCCGCATATTCATGATTTGAAATATTGTTGTCTTTATGTTTTCCTTTGAAATTAAACTTACTTACAGTTTTTAATAGACCAAGCTGATGTGATGTTTTTAAATGATTTGAATGTTTTGTTTTTGTTTGGGATCCACAGAACTATTTATTACAAATGAGAAATGGCTTTTAAGTTCTTCTATTCCTCGGTCTATAAATGCATGCATGTGTAGTAATGTCCCTAGGGATTTGGTCATAGAAAAGTAGGGGCGTTACAGTTGGTATCAGAGCCCTAGGTTTAAGGGTTCTGTAGACTTGCTTACAGAGTAAGCTGAGTAGTTCCATGGTTTAACAACGCTTCGACCACCGCCTGTGTACGTCCGATATTTTATTAAGAAAGTAAATGATTATGATATGATACAGTATTATGCATATACATAACCTTACAAGCCCCAAGGGGCGATTCTATCTTATGATTTGAAAGTAAAGGAAACTGAGTTAGAAACTCTCTATATTGTAGTTTTGACATAATGCCACTTAGAGGCCGAGGAGAGGTAGGGACGTGGTAGGGGCGGGAGGGCAAGGGAAAACATTGACGCCCAACCGGAATTACCCTTGGATCAGGAAGAGATTACTCCACCCGTTCGAGACCTCCCCAGGACCCCCGATCGATCGTCGGAGAATATACTGCAGATTGCCCCCGTGGCGCACTGTGGGAACGCCAATGTTATGACTATGATGGTGGAGGCCATGCAGAGCCTAGTGCACGAGCCACACGTAGCCACCCAGTGGCCCAAGCAAATCGGGGCGAAGCGACGCGCAACTCGAGTCCCGTTACGAAGGACTTCGTGAAGTATGATCCGAGATCTTTCAATGGGTCTTCCGGTGACCCCACTGTGGCGCGAGTTGTGGGTCGTCCTCCATTGAGACCATCTTCGATCGATGAACCGCCACGAGGACCGAGAGGGTGTCTGTGCGACCTTCATCTTTGAGGATGACGCAGCGTACTTGTGGTGGGGAGTCCGCCCAAGGAACCATTGTTGCCCGGCGAGAGGCGATTACTTGGAATCTATTCAAGGAAGCATTCGCGGAAATTTATCCTCGCTGCTCGTTCGTTATGAAGCGCAGAGAATTCTTACAATTTGTGAGAATAGGAGAGCGGTGGAGATATATGAGAGGGAATTTACCGTCTATCCGTTTTGCCCCGAGTGGTGGATACTGAAGCAAAGAAGACCGAGCGCTTCATCATGGGGCTAGATGAGAATGTACGAGGCTTTATTCAAGCATTAGCACCTCCGACACGCCTCTGCAGTGAGAGTGGCGGAATCGATTTGGGTGCGAGCTCGATCGCATGCAGTGGTGGTAGTTAACTCGGGCGGCCATGGCGAATCATAAGAGGAAGTGGGACCAGCCCCCATTCCAGCTCACGGCGCCCCAGCAGACACCGCATAGACCAGGGCATTTCCGCACAAGTTCCGGCCCGAAACCACCAATCAACAGATCGAGAATAGCGGTGGAGATAGACCACGGTGCAAGGAATGTGGTAAAGCTGACTGGGTAAATGTATGGCCCGGCCCGAGCGTGTTTCAAGTGTGGAAAGGAGGGCACAGAGCTAATATCCGCCCGAATCAAGCCAAGACTAGCGCCCACAGTTATAAGTAGTGGGCTCTTTGTGAAGCCAGAAGCCATACAATGAGGAGAGCCTATCGCGAGCACGGTAGAGAGACATCTATGGCTCGGACTCGGTGGTTCTGGTACACTTCCATTACTTGGACACCTCGCCTTTGTACTATTTGATTCAGTTCTACGCACTCTTTTATTTCTCGCATCCTTTGTAAGTCAAAGTGAGTTAGAACTAGAGCGAGCATTCTGTATGCCCTATCTGTCTCCACCCCCATGAGGATAAATTTGTTAGCCAATATGAAAGTCAAGGATGGTAGTGTGACCATCATGGACCATGAGTTAGCAAATGAACCTAGTGGTTCTAGATATGTTTGATTTTGATGTAATATTGGGCATGGGTGGTTAGCGCAGAACCATGCTTGTATTGATATTTCGGGAAGGAGGTAGTGTTCACTCCTCCTAACCAACTGGATCTGAGTTCGAGAGGCACTATAGCGGGAAGTAGGCCTAAGGTAATTACTGCTCTTAAGGCCAGGAAGTTATTGCATCGGGGAGCTTGGGGCGTCTTAGCCTGCATACTAGATGCAAGATGTACAGAGATCTCAGTGACATCAGTGCCAGTAGTGAATGAGTTTGCAGACGTCTTCCCCGAGGATCTCCCCGGAATACCTCCAGTCAGGGAGGTAGATTTTAACATTGGATTGGAGTTGGGGACGACCCCGATATCCAAGGCCCCGTACAGAATGGCACCAGCAGAGTTGAAAGAACTAAAAGTGCGATTCTGAGGACTTGCTAGACAAAGGGTTTATACGCCCAAGTGTCTCACCGGGAGCACCCAGATTGTTCGTGAAAAGAAAGAGCGGATCCATGCGCTTTGTGTATAGACTACGAGGAGTTGAATAAAGTTACAATCAAGAATAAATATCCTCTCCCGAATAGATGATTTGTTCGATCGATTTGCAAGGAGCGACAGTGTTTTCTAAGATCGATCTGAGATCAGGCTACCATCAGTTGAGGATCAGTGAGGGGATATCCCTAAAACAAAGATTGAGATCACGTTATGGGCATTACGAGTTCACAAAGTGATGCCATTTGGCCCGACCAATGCTCCCGCCGCCTTCATGGACTTGATGAACCGTTTGTTCAAGGAGTTTCTTGATACGTTCGTGATTGTGTTCATCGATGATATATTGATATACTCGTGTGTGATGAAGCACATGAAATGCACTGAGGAAAGTCTTACTCACTAATTGAGAGAGAATAAATTGTATGCAAAATTCTCCAAGTGTGAATTTTGGCTCAGCAGTATCTTTTCTAGGGCATGTGGTGTCGAAGTCGAGTCTCTGTTGATCCAGTGAAGGTGGAGGCCGCCACACAGTGGCCTCGTCCGACCACGATTCTGAGAGGTACGTAGTTTTCAGGTCTTGCGGGGATACTATAGGCGCGCATGCGAGGATTTTGCCAAGATAGCTATGCCTATGACTCAGTTGACGCGTAAGGGAAACTCTTTTGTTTGGGATGATGCTTGTGAAGCGAGTTTCCAGGAACTCAAGCACAGATTAGTGTCGGCCCCGATTCTTACAGTTCCCGAGGGAACAGGGAGCTTTGTGGTTTACAGTGATGCTTCCAAGAAAGGGTTGGGTTGTGTATTGATGCAGCACGGTAAAGTAATAGCTTATGCATCCCGACAATTGAAGACGCACGAGAGGAATTATCCAACTCATGACCTGGAATTAGCAGCAGTGGTTTTTGCGTTAAAAATCTGGAGACACTACCTGTATGGCGAGAAAATTCAGATTTTTACAGATCATAAAAGTCTGAAGTATCTGTTCACCCAGAAGGAATTGAACATGAGACAACGCAGATGGTTGGAATTGGTGAAAGATTATGATGTTGACATACAGTACCATCCCGGTAAGGCTAATGTAGTGGCCGATGCCCTCAAGCAGAAGCTTGATGCATGCATCGCTGCCGTGGGCATGACAGCCAGCAGAGTTACTGAGCAGAGTTTGATCGAGCTGAAATTGCAGTGCTAGTAGGAAAGACCACGGCTCAGTTAGCCCAGTTAACAGTGCAACCGACCTTGAGGCAATGTATATTAGAGGCCCAGCAGGTGGACCCTCAGTTAATGGAAAAACTTACGGCAGTAGCTACAGGTGAGTTGACAGAGTTTTCCCTATCCACAGATGGAGGATTGCTATTTCAGGGACGTCTATGTGTGCCAGACGATGACAAGCTGAGAACTGAGATCTTGAACGAAGCACATAACTCACCATTTTCTATGCATCCTGGCAGTACCAAGATGTACCGAGATCTGAAACAGTCGTTTTGGTGGTGCAACATGAAGCGCGACGTGGCAGAGTTTGTCAGCAAGTGTTTGACTTGTCAGCAGGTGAAGGCACCTAGACAGAGGCCCGCAGGATTACTGCAACCATTACATGTGCCTCAGTGGAAATGGGAGGAGATCTCTATGGATTTCATAGTTGGATTGCCTAGGACCTTACGAGGTTACACAGTGATTTGGGTCATAGTGGACAGGTTAACAAAATCAGCACACTTCATACCAGGGAAACCCACCTATTCTACGAGATAAGTGGGCACGACTTTACCGGAAGAGATAGTCCGTTTGCATGGAATTCCGGTCGAGATTATATCGAGCGAGGATCCACGTTTCACCTCCAACCACGGAGAAGTTTACTGAGAGCTTTGGGTTCGCAGATTGAACTTGAAGACGGCTTTTCATCCACGAGGCGGATGGGCGATGCGAACGATTAAATCGAGATATTAGAGGATATGTTGCGAGCTTGCACTTTAGATTTCCCAGGCAGTTGGGACACTCATTTACATCTGATGGAGTTTGCTTATAACAACAGTTATCAGTCGACCATCGGAATGGCTCCATTTGAAGCTCTCTATGGAAAACGTTGCAGAACTCCAGTTTTCTGGGAGGAGGTTGGTGAACGTCAGTTGTTGGGTCCAGAATTAGTACAGATCACTAATGAGGCAATGCAAAAGATCAGGGCACGAATGCAGACCGCCCAAGTCAGACAAAAGAATTATGCTGACACGAGACGAAGGGACCTAGAATTCGAGGTTGGGGACCACGTGTTTCTTAAGGTGGCTCCAATGAAGGGAATTCTAAGGTTTGGCCGTAAAGGGAAGTTGAGTCCGCGATTTATCGGACCATTTGAGATTTTGGAGAGGATTGGTGCAGTGGCCTACAGATTAGCACTGCCGCCTTCTCTTTCAGCGGTTCATAACGTATTCCATGTCTCCATGTTGAGAAAGTATGTTCCAGACCCGACTCATGTCATAGACTTCGAACCATTGCAGTTGACAGAAGATCTGAGTTATGGCGAACGACCGGTACAAATTATTGCAAGAGACCGAAAGACTCTCCGTAACCGTGAAATCAGCTTAGTTAAGATATTGTGGCAGAACCACCGCACGGAGGAAGCTACTTGGGAACGAGAAGAGGAAGTGCGGGCTAAATACCCAGAGTTATTCCAAGAATAGGAACTTTCGAGGACGAAAGTTCTTAAGGAGGGAAGATTGTGACGACCACAACCTCAGGTACTATTTACTTATTTCAATTGACGTTCTATCGTTAATTATTGTTTCCCTTGAGATGGGGTTTATTTGTAATATTAGAAGAAGAGGAAGTATTAATGGCGTTTTGGTTAATAATGCCTAGGTAAGGGTTAATTGGGATTTTTTAACAATAGCCTAGACCTCATTGTCCAACCATACTTATATAAATTTACAAGCAAAGAAGGAGGGAGGAAACCCTAACCCTAAAACCTATATACATATCAATTTCCTTCTCCTTCATGTAAAAAAAAACCCTAACCCTAAAGCCTCAATTTCCTTCTCGTTCACGCAATTTCAGCGGAACCCCAGCCCATTCTTTCGCCGCCGACGAGCCGGCCAAGCCTTCCCACCATCGTGCGCCGCCGCCAGCTGATCCGGACCTCACGTCACTGCCGCCGTCGCCAACCAGAAGCTGTGCAGAAGCCGTCGCCGCCGGCAAGTCCGCGAATTGAGGCCCTTCCAGCCGCAAGCGTCTGCAACGCCGAAGAGTGCTCGTGCTGCACGACCGAAGAACCACGAGCCAGACGTTCCGGAAACCCTTCGCAGCCACGTTCAGCCGCGAGCCACCTGCAGAAGCACCGGATCTGACCTCAAGCCACGAACGATAGGCGCATCCTCCGAGCCTGACCCCTCACCGGAAAGCGGAGACCACCACCTTTGTCCTCCACGCCGACGCGTCTTTGTCCGACCAAAGAACCACTCGACGTCGCTCACACCTGCAGCCGTGGACCTTCACGATCTCGACTCACAGCCGCCGCCGCCGGAAGATTGATCTTCATCCCCAGCCGCCGTTCACACCTACACGGCCGAGAGTTCTCTCTCACCGCCGTCGTGACTTCTCAGCAGCGAAGTTTGGTTGTTAGGTGAGCGTTCGATTCAAGTTGCATACCTATTTAGAATAATTGCGACCTACCGATTTGTTTAAGTGTTCGATTTAGAATTTAAATTACAGATTCGAACATGTATTTGTAGGAACCGAACTTGGAACGGAAGTGGGGGTCGATTGCCAAGCAAACTAAGGATTATCGAGTTCTCGCGGAAAAACCGAGGTAAGCGGGACACGACATCGTAAGACAGTATTTCGAGCTTCGCATGATTAGGGTTAAGTGTGAGTACTTGGAGTTTAATCTCGGAGATTATGATGTGAATCAGGTCTCGCTAAAAGGAGAATAGGCAGGGAGTTCGATTAGATTTTGGATTAAAAATCGAAGCTCGAGGTAAGGGACCTCGTGCCGAACTTTTAATGGGAGTAAATGAAAATGAATTTCATGTTTTTATGCGAATCAGTTTATAGTTTTCACATGAAAATACACAATTATTATTTTGAGAATACGCGACATTTTATGTGCAAATGCCTCTATGTATTACGTGAAATTGAACCATTATTTTATGTGAAAGTATTCTCGTATGGTATGTATAGAGATTCCATTATTTCATGTGAGAATAGGACAGCGGTGTATATGAGAATGTTTCATGTTATTTACAAAAGTATGACTTATCACCCTGTCCATGAGAAAGTATGAATGATGCGTTGATGATGAAAATTGTGATATGTACACCATGATTATGTGACTGATGGGATCTTATGCATGATTTTGTATGTCACGAAATGAATTATTGAATAGTGTGGACATTGGTTATCCTGAGATCGCTGAAATGACTCAGGATGACCAGTCGGCCTCACAATTATATGAACAGCCATGGATTAAAGACCTGGCAATTATATGAACAGCCATGGATTAAAGACCTGGCAATTATGTGAACAGCCATGGATTAAAGACCTGGCAATTATGTGAACAGCCATGGATTAAAGACCTGGCAATTATATGAACAGCCATGGATTAAAGACCTGGCAATTATATGAACAGTCATGGATTAAAGGCCTGACATTTAAATATACGGCCATGGATTAAAGACCTGGCAACTTTAGAAAGTTTTAATTCCCATCTATGTATGTTATGAATGGATTTAAAGATCATGATTGTATGTGTATGCATATCCCGAACCTCGTAGCGAGGTTACTTATATCGAGGTATTGTTTATGCAATACTCACCCTTTCTTTTAAAATGTTTTTGGTAAGGGAAGGGCGTGCGGGGCGTGTGTGACGGAAAGCGTGATTAGGACCATGGGAACCAAAGCATTGATTTCCGCATATTCATGATTTGAAATATTGTTGTCTTTATGTTTTCCTTTGAAATTAAACTTACTTACGCTTTTTAATAGACCAAAAGTGATGTGATGTTTTTAAATGATTTGAATGTTTTGTTTTTGTTCGGGATCCCTGGAACTATTTATTACAAATGAGAAATGGCTTTTAAGTTCTTCTATTCCTCGGTCTATAAATGCATGCATGTGTAGTAATGTCCCTAGGGATTTGGTCATAGAAAAGTAGGGGCGTTACAATAGAGCTAGACATTTTGCTAAAAATTTAAAAAAACAACTTGTATAAGCTTCTTGTTATAATTGTCTAATCCAATCATGTTTTAGCTAATTCTTAAATGATTCCTAGGTAATTTATAATTTTCAATGATACTCGAAAGGTTTAGAATGTATGACACCGAAGGGTAATAAAAAACACTCCTCCTCTACATACAATTCTTATCCCTTTCGAGTGTCTATTGTCCCCATCCAACAAAATTCGCCGAAGGGAGGACTAGGTTGAAAAACAGATTAAGGAAATCTTTATCCCTTTCGTGTGTCTACTGTGTTCGATCCCCTATGATCAAGCCCTCCGAAGGGATTGTCTTGTACAGGCCAAACTAGCAGGCTGACCATAGTGATCTTACGGTGTAAACTAACATAAGAGACTATAGGTTTTGATTTCACTAAACCTGCTCCCACTCACTATAAGTACCCTCTCCATTCACCTTGATATTGACTCATACAAACACCATCCGAAGGGGGACGCTCCCGTTTGTGCCACGAGGCCATGTATGAGTCCCACGGTGTGAACTTCTCGGAGATACGTAGGTGGAAAAATATGTATCATATACATTTTTCCTCCCACTGGATGCTTTAACTCTATAGGAAATTTACTTAGGCTAAAACCCGGCTAATGGGTTTACCTAAACTTATCAATATAACTCTTATATTGATAATCAATATAACTCTTATATTGACTTTATCCTAAATTTGCTAATATAACTCTTTATATTAAGCTTAGGATTTCTAGATTATTAACCCCTTAATAAACCCGCTAACGCTACTATAATTTATAAACTCTCTGATTAAAATTCAAATCCTGTAAGTTTCGTGTAGGGTGTTTCGTTTCAAAGTCACTTAAATACCCCAACCTAGACAGAACCTTCCTTAGACAGAGTTCCTCTTTTAATCATTGTTTATAAATTACTTGGTTCCTAATTCTAATCTAATTAGAACTAAATAACCTAAGGTTTATTAATTCCACGTTCTAAACATTTTAAAGTTAATAATTAACCTTAGGTGACATGCATACTATGTCATAGTGCTTGATTATTCATCTCATGAATAATAAAACATACATAGCATAATCATCTCATGAATTATAATGCATGTCAATATTGTCCATAAATTAATATAATGTCGTATATTAATTATACATGCAAACTATATAATATAACACTTTGTACTATAAATGATGCATGAAAATGCTTAACCTAAGGTGGGATATCTAAAATAAAAGCATACATTATGCGTGACAATAATTATACAACAATTGCATAATTTAAATAGCAAAATTAGACCAATTTTGGCATCCTAAAATTAATTTTAATTAATATAATCTAATTTCAAATTAAATAAATTAAATATAATTAAATATAAAATGTTTTTATATTTAATATATATATATAAATATTTTTCTGCCCGTTTGGAACTGCTGAAACGCCTTTGGCATTGCAACGCTGTAATTTGATCGTTTCTGACCGTTGGAGCGCACTGTGGAACGCTTTCAGCGTTGCAACAACACAGTTATATGATAATCTAGGGTTTCCAAAGATTGGTCCAAAGTTGCATCTCATGCAACTATTTATAAGGAAATAGGATGAAAATTATCATCCTATCCCTCCTTCATTTTCTCATTAGTATATAGTTAATATGTGAATCAAATTCACATTAAAACAATATTTTTTCATCAATTATATCACATATAACTGATATAACACCTAATATATGAAATTGAACACTTCAATTTCATGCCTAACTATATACCCTCAATATTACCATGTTGAGCCAACGGAGGGACGTAATGGACCTACAGTTCATGAGCTCCAATGATGTGAGATTAACTGATCACACTCTTTGATCCAGTTAATCAATATTCATTAACTACAAGTCACTCCACTATAGACTTGTAGATGCACTCTCCTCACTGTAGATTATATTGTGTCCATTGATATAATCATACCAATGAGTCGACCCTTCACAGGTTGTTCGTAATCACAGTTGGGTCAAATTATCGTTTTACCCCTGTGATTACCTCTTTATTCCTTAAGCACCACTGATCCTTTAATGAACAACAAGTGTAAGGACCTACCATAGACTCATACCCTCTTAAGTCAGTTTAGAGGGTGGGGCCCCGTTGTTCAATACTTGGACTTAGTTCTTAAGGGAACAACTTATCTAATTCCTTAGTGTAGGAATGAGTGAATTTCATCTTGCATAGTTAAGTCCCCAGCTACCTACGAGGTTCTGTCCCTGAGAAGGTAGGCTTGTTGAGTCGACTACAGGCCACTCTCACCCATACTAGTCTAAGGACAAACCCCTATAAGCAGGAGTTCTTAACTTGCTCAGGATTCAGGTCGAGTCACTAGTGACCATCTATAAATTCTCAGTCTTATCCTGTTAACGGTGTTATACTAGTTAGATTAATAATTTGCAGTCTGGTCTTGTATGAACTCTTCATACAAGATGCCCCCACTCGCATGTCAACCACATCAATGAGTTGGATTACCTCATTTGTACTAATTACAAAGTGGGTCGCATTCATGGTGTTACCAGAATAAAGTTTCCAACCTTATTCTTATACCATAGACCATTTAGGCTATACTCTTGAACACAATGCAAATAGTGTCTACTACACTGATGTTCAAGATACATTATAACCTTGGAGTTTAGTTTATATGATTTATAGAGCAAGAATATAATTTTATCAAAACAAATAACCCTTTATTTATTTGATCAAAATTATATCAGTTTAGGGCACAAATCCCAACAGGCCCTAGTACACAGCATGGCGTACATCAGGCTCCCTACAGCTGAAGCATAAAGGATCTGTCTCATATCTTCAAACTCTTGAGGTGTCTTAGGATATTGATCCTTAGACAGATGAACCTCATGCCTGAAAAGGCAGTAAGCCCTTCTTGGAGTTCTGCATGTTATATCATTGCAACATCTTATCGATATAAGATGCTTGAGACATGGCTAGAGTTTTGTTGTTCCGGTTTCAGACTATCTGGATACCTAGAACATAATGAGCTTCTCTTAAATCTTTCATTTTGAATTGCGAAGCCAACCATTCCTTAACGTCAGTAAGGAAACCTACATCATTCCCAATGAGTAGGATATCATCCACATACAATATCAGAAAAGCGACAGTGTTGTTGATGATTTTCTTGTACACACAAGGTTCATCAACATTTTGATTAAAGCCATAAGATTTGATAGCATCATCAAACCTTATATTCAAAGACCTCGAGGCTTGTTTCAGTCCATAAATAGATCTTTGAAGCTTGCAAACCTTTTGCTCCTGGCCTTGAGTAATGAACCCATTGGGTTGATCCATGTAGATGGTCTCGTCAAGATTGTCATTCAAAAAGGTCGTCTTCACATCCATCTGCCATACCTCATAGTCATAATATGCGGCGATGGCCAGAAGGATCCTAATAGAATTTACCATGGCAATAGGAGAAAAAAATTTCTCATAGTCAATCCCTTCTCTCTAGGTAAAATCCTTTGCCACTAGTCTGGGTTTTAAGGTCTGCACCTTCCCATCTACACCACGTTTACACTAGTAGATCCACTTGCAACCAATAGGTTTAACCCTATCTGGTTGGTCCACAAGCTCCCAAACGGAATTGAAGTACATAGACTTCATTTCCTGGTCCATGGCTTTAATCCATTCGTCTTTGTCAATGTCATTCATTTCCTGTTCATAGGTCAATGGATCCTCACAATCATCATCAGGTATGACAACTTGGGTTTCAGCCAAACCCATGTAACGTTCAGGCTGTCTCACAGCCCTCCCACTACGTCGAGGCATTCTAAACTCTTGAGAACGTACTTGAGTAGACGAGCTAGGATCAACAACACTTGTTGATGTACTAGCACCATCAGCAACTCTTATTGATGAACTGTCCATTTCGTTTAACACAATCTTACTCCTAGGTTTATGATCCCTAAGGTGGTCTTCCTCAAGGAATGTGGCGTTTGTTGACACAATCACCCTATTTTCCTTAGGATCGTAAAATAGACCACATCTCGTCTCTTTTGGGTAACCTACGAAGAGGCACAAGTTCGAACGAGGTTCAAACTTCTTCGGGTTTGACACCAACACATGGGTCGGACATCCCCAAATTCTGAAATAATGTAAGCTGTTGGGATGTATGTCCTAATCTTGTGAAGTTTGTAATACTTATTGTTTTAATAAATAAAGTTATTTATTTATCAAACTTTGTATCTCGCATTTTATAAACTTAATCCAATAAACTAAACTCCATGGTCATATTATATGAGAGAATTAAAACTTGAACGGTATGTAGTTGACACACAGGGAGGATCACATTCGAGTTAATGACCGGAACGCTGCACCGTATACGGATAGGGTTGGAAACCTCATCATAGTGAAAGTGTGGATGCGACCCGCTTCGTATTAGATACGAACGAGGTGATCCAACTCGTTCATGTGATTGACATGCGAGTAGGGCCATCTTGTGCAATGAGATTGTACAAGACTGGATCGTGAATTATTAGACCTATTGATGTAACACCGTAAATAGTATAGGACTAATAACTTCGTACATGACCATTAGTGACTCGTCCTTAATCCTGAGCGTGTTACAGACTCCTGTCTGCGGGGGTCTGTCCTTTGACAAGTACGGGTTAGGGTGGCCAGAGTACGCCTAATATGCCTATCTTCTTAGGGACAGGACCACGTAGGGAGCTGGGAACTTAACGACGCAAAAAGGAATTCACTCGTTCTCGATCTAGGGAAACTAGAGGGGTTATTCCCTTAAGTGTTGTCTCACGGGCTTGGATAACAAGTGCTCACACTCTCACTAGCCTGAGAGGGATGTTGTTTATGGTTGGACCATGCAACAAAGTGTAATGGATATATGGATGACCTAGTTTATTGTATTATGTATCTTGGTAACCACTGTTTTAGATTGTAATGTACCCCACTGGAGTTTTAGTTCAAGTGGGAGTTTGTTGGGTTTTATGCCCTAAAACTCGTAGTTTGTAAATAATGTGCTAATTAATGTAATAAAAAGTTATTATTATCAATAGAGAGTTATTGTTCATTATTTACGATATTGCCCTTTTATTAACTCAAAGTCCAATAAACTAACATCCAAGGTTGTAACATATTTCTTGAACTGAATGTAGTGTACATATAAGGATCTCAGTTCGAGATACAACCTAAAGGGTCTACAGTAAGGGGATAAGGCTTGGGTACCTTATCTTGGTAATACTATGGATATGACCCACTTTGTATATGATACAAACACAGTGGTCCTAATGTGTTCGTGTAGACAACATGTGAGTGGAGATATCCTATGTGATGAGATTGCATAAGACCGGACCACGAAATAATAATCACCATCTGTAACTCCGTTGACTAGTTAGATTACTATTTCACTAGGATGACCTAGGCAACTTGATCTCAATCCTAAGTAGGTTACGAACTTGTGTTTGCGAGGGATTTTCTTTTGACTAGTATGAGTGAGAGTGGTCAGATTCGCCGACTCAATAAGCCTACCTTCTTAGGGACAAAACCGAGCAGACAGCTGGGGACTTAACCTAGCAAGATGGAATTCACTCCTTCCCACCTATTAGGGTAAGTAGATGAATGTTCCCTTAAGTGGTGTATGCGGGACTTGACCCCGCTGGTGTTACGGACATCATGAAGGATTGACTTGTTGTTATTGGTCAATATCCGTGGACAAAGAAATATATCTGCAGTGAGAAGAGTGCAACTGCGGGACTTAGTGGAGTGTTCCCGCAGTTAACGAATGTTGATTAGGGGGTTAATAAGATTAACCGAATAATCTCGTATCGTTGGAGCTTCTGATCTGTATGTCCATTAGGTCCACCTTCTCGTAAAGGGTTCTTAGATCGTTTGAATTTGAAATGTTCAAATTCAATTAGGTAATAAACATTAATGTTAAAGTTTTTTAACTTTATATTATAAATTTAATATGAATATGATTCATATTAAATTATGTGAGAGAATTAAATATTTGAACTCTTTCAAATATTATTTTAAATGTGAATGAGATTCATGTTTAAGACTATAGGTTAAAATTTAATGTGCATATGATGTGCATTAAAACTATAGGTTAGAGGGAAAATTGAGTAAATGTGATTTAATCCAAATTAACTATATGATATTTAATTTATGTTAATTAAATATGATTTAATTAATTAATTATATTATTCAATAAATAATTTGATTATTTAATTAATAATATTATAAATAAATAAAAAAGGAGAACGTGTCAGGAGGACACGTTCCCCATGTCTCCCAACTCCCCATTGATAGGGAATGGGGAGTTATCCCTCTCAGTGTCTATTTCATCTCTAATTTGGAGAAGGAATAGGTTGATCGATTAATTAGTGTAATTGGTGAATTGCTACTGCAAAATTCTCTCTCTCAAACAATTCCCTTACCTATTTCAATTTGTTGGATTCCTTCTCACCAAGGAATTGATCAAAAAGAACTCAGAGACATAGGAGGTTCTCTTTGTGGTAATGTCCTGTTTAACGAACAGAGGAAAACTTGTTGTTGTTTTGTAGATTTTAGAGCAGGAGTTGCAGCCTTTTTGAAACTACAAAGGTAATTTTTCTATTTCTTTTTAGTTTGTTCCCTATACAACATGTTTATGATTATACTGTAAATCTATGCCTAATTTGCTTATCGATATTTTTTGCCAATGTACTGGGTATTTGATTTTGCCAACCTAAAATGAGATTTTGATCCAAATTTAACTTCTGTTGTGCAATTGGGATCGAGATTCCATCACAAAGTTCATCATTAGAGGAGCAGTGAGACTTAAGGAACAAGAAGTAGACACAAGGGTAAAACGGTATTTAACCCAACAGTAACTACGAACAACCTGTGAAGGGACGACTCACGGACATTTGTTATATCGATGGACACAACTTGTCCTACAGTGATGGGAGTGCAGCTACGGGCTTTAATGGAGTGTTACTGTAGTTAATGAATGTTGATTAACCGGATCAAAGAGTTTGATCGGTTTAATCTCATATCATTGGAGCTCGTCAATTGTACGTCCATTAGTCCCTCGGTTGGCTCAAATTCGACAAAATGAGGGTTTACAATTTGGAGTGGATTTGAAGTGTTCAAATTCATGAAAATGGTATTTATGTCATTTATATGTGATATAATGGACATAATATATAGTTTAATGTGAATGAGATTCATAATAAACTATATTGTAGCCTAATTAATTAATTAGGGTTAATTTGGAGAAAATGAATTGAGAGATTAAATTGAATATGTTTCAGTTTAAAATTCCACAATTATACAAATATGATTTGCATATCATATGGTTGTGGTAAAATGGTTAATTAGTGGAGATTTTAACTCGAGCACACAACATTACAAAATAGGTGGAATGTGAGACATTCCATAACTTATCTTGCCATTTACCATTATAAAATGGTGAATTGGTGGAGATTTTAACTCCACCACACACCATTATAAATAGGTGGAATGTGAGACATTCCATAAGCTATCTTGCCATTTTTTGGAATTCCATCCAATAGTGCAAGTGAATTCTCTCAAGCTCTTCTAAATTCTCTCCATTTCTCCATAACCCAATTCGGAGTCCCACAACTCTTCCTCTACCTCCCGAGAACAACCGAGAAGATCAAGTGGAAGTGTCCTCTTTGTTCCGTTTGCAATTCGGTTCATGTTTTGGAGAAGATCATTGGATCGAGAGTTCGTGATTGAGGAGGAAATCGAAGAAGCGTTCTTCAAGAGATTAGTAACATTTTACTTATTGTTTTTTCCTTCTCGAAAAGCATGTTTAGCCTAGGAACGTATGAGATACTTTCTATTTTAAGAAAATTAGAACAACAACAAATCAACGACATTTCACAACGCTTCCGCTGCGGAAAATTCATTTCTTTCATAAACTGCCTTTACGACCATTCCAGAGTTCGAAAGGTGTCTTACAAATACTTTTCAACGGAACATTATTCAAAATGTATATCGCGGTCTCCATTGCGTAACCCCAAAAAAAATTAGGGAGACGAGCGTAGCTCATCATCGACCGAACCATGTCCAACAGGGTTCTGTTTCTCCTCTCTGATACACTATTCTGTTGTGGCATACCAGGTGCTGAGAGGTGGGACATAATTCCATGTTCTATCACATAGTCCTTGAATTCTGTGTCCATGTACTCTCCACCTCGATTCGATCGAAGTGTTTTAATCGTTTTACCTAACTGATTCTCAACCTCAGTCTTGTACTCTTTGAACTTTTCAAGAGCTTCAGACTTTCTATGCATTAGGCAAACGTACCCATACCATGAATAGTCATCTATAAAGGAGATGAGGTATTCGTATTCTCCCCAAGTTTTAACATTCATCGGACCACAGAGTCAGAATGTATAAGCTTCAGAGGCTCTTTGGCTCTATAACCTTTTCCACTAAAAGGTTGTTTGGTCATTTTGCCTTCAAGGCATGACTCACTAACCGGTAAAGAATTTTCTTCTAACAAGCTTAGAAGTCCACTCTTGACTAGTCTCTCAATCCCATTGAGAATTATGTGGTCGAACCTTAGATGCCAAAAATGGGAGTTTTCTTTTGGAGAAACTTTTAATCTTTTAGTTCGCGTTTCAACTATTTTAAGCAATTCAGTATTCAAAATACTTTTGACTGAATTAGTCTTTAAATCATATAAATTATTCTCAAGTGAAGCAGAATATAACTCATTTTCTTTTAATGAAATAAACGTTTTATTGCAACAAAAATGAACGAAAATACAATGTTCTATAAGGCAAGAAATTGAAACAAGGTTTCAAGTAAACCCTGGAACTATATACAAGTTATCCAATAACAAGTATTTCTTGTCGAAGAAAAGCTTCACCGTGCCCACAGCTGCAGCTGAGAAAACTTCTATGGATCCAACCCTGAGTGTTATCTCACCCTCCTGCAGTTGCTTCCAGAAACTAATTCTCTGAAAAGAAGAATAAACATGGTTAGTGGCCATGAATCAAGTATCCAAACAGAGTTACTACTCTTCACCAAACAAGTTTCTGTAGCAAGTAAATCACATTTACCTTCTTCTTGTCCCAAAGGAATTTGGGGTAGTTCCTCTTCAAGTGGTCGTCTCCGTTGCAGTGGAAACACTTTCCTTTTTCTGCAACTTCCTTAACCTTTTTGACTTTGTGGTTGGCAGCGCAGTCAGCTTTCCTAACCTTCTTCAACTTCTTCTTCATCCTTTTTGGGCCTGAAGAACCCACAGACTTCGAACCATAGGTCAAACCCTTGTGAAAGGACTTGAAGGCAACATTTGCCTCAGCTTCCTGTCCCTTGACTCGCATTAACGACTGGAAGGTTTGTAGTTCATTGAGGAAGGTGGTCGGCCCGGGCACCTGAGGACACTCCTCAGTGAGTGCGAACTTAAGGTCGTCGGTAACTAAGATCGTGTTTATATTGTTCTTACATGTTTGGTAATTATCTCCTACAAGTTTGTCAGAAGCTAAGAGGGCTATTATAGAACTCGACATTTTGCTGAAAAGAAAAACTTTGTATTAGATCTCGCAAAACTTTTGAAAAAATTCAATCATTTTTTAGCAAATTTTTATTCTATGATCCCCAGGTCATTGAAAATTGCAATGATACCCCAAAGGTTTAGAATGACCACCACCGAAAGGTAGACAGAATCACTCCTCCTCTAGGACGAGACTTTCTCGACCATACCCTAATACCAGAGTAACTTTTATTCCTATAGGCATCTAGTTACCATTTTTTGGGCTAGACTCATTAACTCTTAATGAATCATGTGAGTGTAACCCTCTATCTTTAAATCTCTAGAGTTTTTGTCCAAATGATAGCAGTCGAAGGGAGGACTACGACGGAAAACAAACAAAGGAAATCGTATCCCTTTCGGGAATTCACGGGGTTCTGACTCCCATGATCAAGATCCTCCGACGGGATTGTCTGGTCCAGGCCAAACTAGCAGGCAGATCATAGACGTCTCATGGTGTGAATCGATAGAGGAGACCGTGGGTCCCATTTTCATAGGTCCTGCTCCCATTCACTATAAGTACTTTCTCCATGCACCTTGAATTTTGACCCATACAAATACCATCCGAAAGGGGATGCTCTCATTTGCGCTACGAGGCCGAGTATGGATCTCACAGTGTGAACTTCACGGAGATTTGTGGATGAAAATTTAAATGTATCTCATACACTTTATTTCCTCCTACTCAACAATTTAGATTAACGGGATTGACCTAGGTAAACCGGCTATATTTACCTAAGTCTACCAATATAACTCTTATATTAAATTAGTCTAAGTCTATAATCAAATTATTAACTTAGGTCTATGTGAGTATATTTAATTAACTCTTAATTAACGACACTCACGAGAAATATAACCTATGAATCTTCAGAGCAAATTCACTCCAAGATCGGTTCCTAGGTAGGGGTGTTCCGCAAAGCGTCAACTTAAATACCCTAACCTTAGACAGAACCTTCCTTAGACAGAGTTACTAATCAGTCATCATCCATAAGTTACGTTTGATTTCCTAATTCTAATCTTATTAGAGCTAGAAAACCTACGTCTAATTAATTAAAGTTTTAAACCATTTAAAATTAATTAATTAACTTAGGTTACATGCATTTCTATGTTATTGTGTTTGATCATTCATCACATGAATAATTATACTCTATAACATACATACATCACATATGTATAAAAATGAATGTTAATGCTTTTAATCTAAATAATACAACACTTATACTAATAAAATTAAACCATACATTATATTATAACACTTATAATATAACCTATCATGCATACTATATATTATAACACTTATAATATAAATATGATGCATGAAATGCTTAACTTAAGGTGAGATTTTAAACTATATGACATACATTATGCATATAATATAATGATTTCATAAAACACTTGCATAAAAATAGCAAATTCGACCGACTTTTGGCACCATAGGGACATTAATTAAATTAATTAACATTAATATAATACTCATATTAATATTAATTAATTAAATTAATTAAATAAACTCAATTTACAAAAAAATAAATAATTTCAGTTGAAACCGCAACACTATGCCCCATGTAGCCACTCATGCGCGTAATCCTCGCAAAGAATCGCCCACTACGATGCGGCGTTGCAGCAGCTGCGCCATACGCTTCAACGCAAGACAACGTTGCAACGTCGCGCCTGGCGTTGCAACGTTGCACTTGCAGGGTGCGTCCTCTCGCTCGGATGGCTTTGCAACGCCGATGAACAACGTTGCAATACCGTTCTCTGTCCAACAACACTCCTTGCTATTTTTCACTCGTTTTCACTCTGTTTCTTCACAACAAGTCTTGTCATGAACGACTTGAACTTACAGACTCGATTTACATACAATAATGCCCAAAACAACGACCCTTACATTGATCATATCAACGAAATATGTAAACCTATACTATGTGCCAAAAATCGTAAGCATCCAATTGCAAACCACTAATTATCATCACATGAAAATTAATGTTACCCACCTAATTTTAAGAAAAATATAGAACCAACAACGAAGAGTAACCTGGCTCTGATACCAATTGAATGGAATGGATTTTTCGCAGCGGAAGTGATGTGAATCGTCGTTAATTCGTTGTTGTTCTAATTTACTTAAAGTTGAAAGTATCACTATACTAACTAGTTTAAGCATGCTTAAAACGAGAAGAAAATAGTAAGTAAATCGTTACTAACCTCTTGAAAAACTCTTCTTCACGTTTCCTCCTCGGTCACGATCTCAACGATCCAAATGTTCTTCTCCAACACGAACCACGAACTGATGCAAGGGGACATCTCCACTTGATCTTCTCGATTGTTCTCGGGAGGATGAGGGAGAGTTGTGGGACTCCCTTTGGATTTCGGGTTTGGAGAAAGTGTGTGAGATTTGAGAGAGGAGTAGAGAAAATTTGGTGTTTCTCTTTGGATGGAATTCCAAAAAATGAGAGCTTCACCTATGGAAAATCTCACATTCCACCTATTTATAATGGTGTGTGGTGGAGTTAAAATCTCCACCAATTCAACCAAAATACCACAACTATATAATATGCAAATCATATTTGCATATCATATAATATAAGGTATCTCATACCTTATTATATAAATCATATTTGCATAATTGTGAAATTTTAAATTGAATCATATTAAATTTAATTTCTCTCAATTAATTTCTCCAAATTAGCCCTAATTAATTAATTAGGTTATACAATAGTTTATTATGAATCTTATTCACATTAAACTATATAATATGTCCATTATATCACATATAAATGACATAAATACCCTTTTAATGAATTTGAACACTTCAAATCTACTTCAAACTATAAACCCTCATTTTGTCCAATTTGAGCCAATCGAGAGACCTAATGAACCTACAAATGACGAGCTCCAATGATATGAGCTTAACCGATCAGACTCTTTGACTTAGTTAATCAACATTCATTAACTACGGTAACACTCCACTAAAGCCCGTAGTTGCACTCTCATCACTGTAGGACAAGTTCTGTCCATCGATATAACCAATGCCCATGAGTCGACCCTTCACAAGTTGTTCATAGTCACAGCTGGGTCAAATTACCGTTTTACCCCTGTGTCTACCTCTTGCTCCTTAAGTCTCCACTGCTCCTCTAATGAACAACTTTGTTGCATGGTCTGACCATAGCAAACATCCCTCTCGTGCCAATGAGAGGGTGGGCGACCATTGTCAAAGCCCTGGAGACAACACTTTTAAGGAAACAACCCCTCTAGTTTCCCTAGCTCGGGAACGAGTGAATTCCTTCTTGTATAGTTAAGTTCTCAGCTCCCCACGAGATCCTGTCCCCAAGAAGATGGGCATATTGGGGTACTCTGGCCACCCTCACCCGTACTAATCAAATGACAGAGCCCCGCAGACAGTAGTCTGTATCACGCTCAAGATTAAGGACGAGTCACTAATGGTCATCTACGAAGTTATTAGTCCTATATTGTTAACGGTGTTATATCAGTAGGTCTAATAATTCACGACCCGGTCTTGATCTCATTGCATATGATGCCCCTACTTGCATGTCAACCACATGAACGAGTTGGATCACCTCGTTTGTATCTAATAGAAAGTGGGTCGCATCCATAGTGTCACCAGGATGAGGTTTCCAACCTTATCCGTATACGACCGTTTGAGTCATTAACTCGAACGTGATCCTCCCTGTGTGTCAACTACACACCGTTCAAGTTCTAGTTCTCTCAAATAATATGACCCTGGAGCTTAGTTTATTGGATTATTTTTATTAAATGCGAGATACAAAGTTTGTTAAATAAACAACTTTTATTTATTACATCAACAAGTATTACAAACTACACGAGATTAGGGCATACACCCCAACAAAACAAAGGTTTGCAGACTTGTGTTAAAAGGTTTGCTTTCTTGAAAAATAAAATCTATTTACAAATCCACAAGTTTAGGGGATAAATCCAAATGAATGTTGTAGCGCAGACTTGTGTTAAGAGGTTCGGTTTGGGACTGTTTCGGTGGAGAACCTAAGGTTAGATACCTTTTGTAGAAACTTATCATTTGGAGTAGAAGGGCACGAAGATCGAGGTAAACAACTTGGATGGATAGTTTTCTACTCAATTTCTCTGTGTTCCCATTTGTGTTATATACTTGGGTTGTAAACACTATTATGATTTTAATTTTCATAATGATTGGTGGTTGAATTTTATAGTTTTGGGAATTAATGTAGTTGTTCAACTATGTCAATTGATTAATTGTTGTTTTTAATTTTAGTTTCTCATTAGAATCATTTTGTGCTTTGTGTGCTTAATGTAATTAGCAAAGTAAGGAGTAGGAGTTAATAGAGAAATAGTTTAATTGAGGTCGTAGATTAAACTTTAAAAATCATTGCACAATGTTTAATTTTTGCCTAAGAGTCATAGGATGAAAGGAAATTAATTGAAGCCTAATATGAAGACTCATTAAGGCTAGGTGAGGGTTAATTAATCGCATTTAAGAATGGGATGACCTTGATAAAAGATTCACATTAGAGTTCTAAACTTAGTAATTAAATGAGATAATTATTGTTAACTACCCAATGAATTACTTGCAAAAATCATTAATTCCCTCAACGTCATTTAGCCCTACTTTTCTCGTGTTTAATTTTAGTTGCCCTTTTCATTTGTCTTAATTCAATCATTCATTTTATTTCCCCTACCAACTTTAATTTCTAGAAATTTCAGTTTAATCAATCAACCATGACAATTCCTTTAGAATTTCGATAATTAGCAGTCTCAATCCCGAGGGGGATGGTTAGCCAAAACGTGTAAGGGGAGGGAAAAAAGAAGAAGAATTCTAGGATTTTTTTAAATTATTTTCTTCCTTTTTTTCTTTTCTTTTTCAAAATAGAAAAAATGTCCCATAAATAAAAGAGAGGGGAGATTCCAAGGTGTCACGGGTTATATAATGATAAATTTTTTGTCTAAGGTTGTGACACAAGAATTCTAAAACTCATATATCTTTTATTTTTAAATTTTAAACTTATCTTAATATTCTAAAGACTTTAGCAAAAGGGGAATTAGTTAAGAATGTCTAGAAGTAAAAGAGATTAATGAAATATGACTAAAATAGTTTTAATATTGTATTTATGGCTACCCCAATTTTAGAAAAAATTAAAATAATGTTGATTTCCCAAAATGTCCTTGGTGGACATTTATATATACAGTCATGTCATCATCATTTAACTAACTTTTAGATTCTATCTTTTAAAAAAGTTATACTTTTGAAAAAAAAATCATGTATCAATATTCAGAAAATATATTTTTTTGGTTGAAGATATACCAGCAGAAAAAAATGAGCAATAAAATGACTAATCAGAGAAGGTAAACTAGTACAAACAATTGGAGGTAGTTGAATACTACAGTAGTATTTAGCAAGACAATAAGGAATCCTCGATCTCCAACATAAAGGTATGGGGATAAAGGTTTAAATGCATGACATTTTTTGAGGATTCAAATGTTTAAACAAATAGTGTTATTTGGGAAAGACGATAACGTTTTTCAAATCCATCATTAATGGAGGACAGTAGGATAATTATTCCTATTTAGCCATAATTAGTATTTGGTAGACGTTGGTTGTGATTTAGGGATTCTAATTTATTTTTTTTTTACTCATGTTTAGTTGATAAGGATAGAGACCTCACCTGCTTGTTGGGGGTATTGAAAAGATGTATAAGGATTGCTTCTTTGTCGTTAAAGATACTAAGTCTAAAGGAACTAGTAAACACGAAGAAATACCATCAAAAGAAGTTCTATGTTGGAGTATCGAAAGGGATGTACAAGAATTGCTACTTTCTAAAGGAACTAGTAAGCATGAGGGAATACCATCAAAAGAAGTCTATGTATATTGTAGATCAGGTATCAAAAGGGATGTACAAGGATTGTTGTTTTATCGTCGATATTGTGTTGAAGATACTAATATATACAGTAGTAAAACTCAACGAACTAGTAAGCACGAAGAAATACAAGACTTATGTAGATATAAATATTTTTTAGAATCCATGGAGGCAGATACATAGGGTAGATACAAGAAGATAGATACATTTATAATTATCCATACTTACATAACTAAAGTCAATGCTTTCATTTTTTGTCATTTTTTGTGCATTTTACTTCTTCTTAATTACAATAATATATAAATATAAAGATTGGAAAATTAAAATTCAAAATTTAAAAAATACATATATATCATTTTAAATTTTAAATTAAAATAATATAAATATATAGATGGTAAAATTAAGAAATGAAATAAAAATAAATAAATTTATATAATAACAATATAAATTTATATATTACTGTTATTTATAGAAACTGAAACTATATATATATATATTGTAAAAATTCGAAATTGATAAAAAGAAAAATAAAAAACCATCATTTAAACTCACCATGGATCAAACTTAAGTCCTATAAGAGGAGAAGAAGGAGTCAGGTGCACATTGAACCAACAAGCTAAAGAGTCAGTTTAGCAAAAGTGGGAACATTTAAAAATTAAAAAAAAATAGAACAGAAAGAAACTACGGGCCCGTTTGATAACGTTCCTGTTTTCCGTTTCTTGTTTCTGTTTCTCATTTTTTAAGAAACATACTTGTTTGATAATCAATCCCGTTTCTTGTTCTCAAAATTTGAGAAACGTTCTCAAAATTTGGACAAAAAATTGAAAACTATAAATAGTAGTTTCTCTTTGTTCTGTTTTTTTTTTTATGTTTAAACATTCCTAAATTTTGGCATATACTTCTATTGCCTTGTTGGTGAAGTGTTTCTTTATATTTTATGCATTTTAACTATCTTATATTATATAATTAAATTCTTTTTTTCTAGTACATAATTAAATTCTTTTTAAACTATAAAAAATGAGGAAAAAAAAAGAAAAAATGAGAAAAAAAGAAAAAAAATATTCAAGAACAAGAAACAAGAAATAGTTGTCAAACAAGTTTCTGTTTCTATTTCTTATTTTCAAGAAACAAGAAACAGAAATAGTTATCAAACACATTCTTGTTTCTTATTCTTAAAAAATGGGAAACAAGAAATAAGAAACAGAAAAGAGAAAACGGAAACGTTATCAAACGGGGCCTACTTTATATAGTTTTTAAGACTAAATTTTAGAAACATTTCTCAAATTTTAGGAACAAGAAACGAGATAGATTATCAAACAAGTCTGTTTCTTAAAAAGTGAGAAACAGAAACAAGAAACGGGAAACGACAACGTTATCAAACAGGCCCGTAATGTGTTATGTTGATGCCGGAATTTGGTGAGACGGATCAACGGTGAATTTGTATCGTTGTGGACAACGATTTCCTGCAAGAAAGAAAACTAACACCGGTGTGGTGATCTGCCACACGCGCTCCGACGCTCAAGTTAGAGAGGATAATCTCGCACAAAGATAAATCTTAAGCAAGAACTCACAAGACCAATGATTACTTCCCTTTGTTGGGTTCACCAACGAGTTCATATAGACCTCACATTTGTAATGGTCTTTCGAGGTTTTATTATCCACTAACTCTCCATCATTGAGCGTGCTTAATGACGGCGGTTACGGGAAGGGAACCGTTTCACAACGCCCTCGCTTCTCTTCTTCCTATCCGTCAGAATAATGTTCGTGATAATGCGGACCTCTACGCATCGGGCCGACCTCGAGGGTTGGCCTCCGGCCCCGAACCGGCCGGAGCCAACCCCTTGGGGTCGAATCAAGGTCGACCCATCTTCGACCGGGCCGACCCGCGGGGTCGGCCTCCGTCTTGAATCGACGGAGTCGGCCCACAGGATCGGCTCCTTGGAGCCGCCACCACCTTTCGATCGGGCCGACCCTCGGGGTCGGCCTTCCGTCTTGAATCGGCCGGCCGACCCCATAGGGTCGGCTCTCGACTGGCCGCCGCCGACCCAGGGGTCGGCGCCTCTGCTGCTGAGTCGACCCGCGGGTCGGCCTCCTGCTCGAACTGTCGGAGCCGACCCCTTGGGGTCGGGCCTGCTAGAGCCGACCCCGCGGGTCGACCTCTCAGTTTCGACCGGTCGGAGCCGACCCCATAGGGTCGACTCTTCGACCGGGCCGACCTTCAAGGGTCGCCCGAGTCGGCCTCCCGATCTGATCGGAGCCGACCTCATGGGGTCGCTCCTTGGCCGGGCCGACCTCGAGGCGGGGCCGACTCTTTGATTCCAACCGGTCAACTAGTCATCTGCCTCTCTTTGGGATTGTCGGCGCTGTTGGACCGGATCCTATTTTTGGCCATAACAGTTGCCCCCACTTCTAGTCTAACCTATTCTCCTCTTGTAGTTTAGACTTGAAGTAAGCGGACATACCCTCTGACGATCCTCCTTCCACCTCGATAGCGTGTGTCAGTAAAGCTTTAAAAGCTCAACTCAACTTCATTTTCTTCACACCTTCAATCCATTCCAAGACCTTAGTTTCAAGGTCATATTATCTCCCGACTTCTTCGGCGTTTCGGCAAGGCGCCTTTTCAGGTAACCCTACTTACGTTTCTGGGCGATGGCTAGTAGTGTACCTTTCGCTGTCCACGCCAGTTCTTCTGATCCGGAAGACGTAGATTTCAGTCCTAACCCACCCCCTAGAGTCCGAAACCCTCGAGTCTCTAGGAGTCTGCCTGGTAGAGCTCCTAGTAGAGTTAGAACAATTACCGACTCCGCTTTAGGAGAGCTCCGTTCTTTTTACGGCATCCCAAACTACGTCACCATGAGGGTTCCCGGGAGAGGAGAGGAACCTGGCTCCCCTCCCCCGAGAGAGGTTGCTTTCTATCCTGACATGCTGGCTAGTGGAGTTAGGTTGCCCCTCATTCCCATAGTTCAGAATTTCCTTACTCTCACAAGACTGACACCTTTTCAGATACTACCGAACTCCTGGTGCTCACTCATGGGATGTTGTGTCCTTTGGCATCAGACTGGGAACCCGACTCCCATGTCGGCCATTGACTTCCTTTCCCTACATATCTTCAAACAGAAAGACAGATCCAAGCCCTTCTACTATACCTGCCCCCCGTCCTACGTCGAGGCTATCGTCAAGGAGCCCAAATCAGTCAAAGACTGGAAGAAACCATGGTTCTTTGTGGGTGGGCTTTGGCTGTGTCCTGACGAGGTAGGGTCTACCCTCCGAGTTCCAACCAGCTTCGGAACGTTAGGCGAGTCCGCTTTTGATGCGCGAACGAGACCGTTACCCTGCCGTTTACGACTCTGCTTTATGGTTTTATTTTTCTCTTTCTTCGACACTATGCTAACTGACTTTCTTTTTCCTCGGCAGCTGACGTCAGACGGAGCCGACTCCTACTGCGCTTGCCTTTCGACCTTCCGCTTGGAGGATTGCCGAGTCTCGACGGTGGGGTCCTGAGTTAGTTACGAACGAACTCCTTTCAACGTGCAATCTTATTCCTCCACTAATTGACACACCAGAAGGTTAGGCTCTCTCTCTACAATGCTTTTGCACGACATCTTCTTATTACATTCTCTCACGATACTCTCTTTCTACTAGAGATGACGTCAAATTTGGTGGAACAAGAGCAGGAGCTCCTGACCGAACGGGAGCTTGAGGTAACTGGGGGCGTCCCTCGAGCCAGTCATGTTTCAAACATCGATAGTCGTGCCACCAGGCGTCATTGCAGGCGATCGTCCCCCGAACGCTCATCTTTCCCCCAGATCTTACCTGATCCTGTCCCTCCTCCTACCAATCTGGGGAGTAAGTCTGACCAACCTGATCCTTTCAGGGATATCGGCGATAGGGGCGCTCTCCGCCTCACCTACGCTGGACCTTATGATTCTCCTTTTGATACGACTGTCGAAGTGGAGCGAGCCTTCGCTCTATGGGGTGGCCTTTCTGACAGTGGCTCCTCCCGTGGTTCTTCCGAGCGCTTTGATGTCAATCACTACCCAGAGTCTACTCTGAACGCCGCCATACATTACACTCGCGAGGTGAGCGTCTTTTTTCATTACCTCCCTTCTTTACTTTTTGCTAACTTGCCTTCTATGTGCAGGCTTTCATTCTCACAACCTTTGCTTCTCGTCGTATGTCGAGCGAACTCGTTCACCTCCGTCAGTATCGCGTCTCACGGGTTGAGCTGGAGCAAGCCCAATTCCTTCATGCCCAAGAAACGCAGTCTCTTCAATCTTTGCAAGCAAGATTCGACTCTCTACAGGCTGAGCATCAGGAGTATCATACGCGTACTGAAGGTGAGTTGTCCTCTCTTCGGTCTGAGCTATCCTCGCTCCGATCTCAACTGAAAGGGGTCGAAGATAAGCTCAACGACATTGGCTACCTGACCGAAGCCTTCAAGCGTTCTGATGCGTACAATGACTTCTCGAATAGAGTTATGCTTTGCGGCGTAAATTGATCGATTCGAAAGGTCCGAGAGCGACATCCTGAGACTGATTTGGCGTGGGTGAAATCTTCCTTCTTGGAGTGCATTGAGGCTTGTAATCCCCCTGGATTTGACCTCGACCAAACTTCTGGATCTAGGGATCCAGCTTCTGCTCTGGAGAATGTGGTTCTAGGCGAGAACTTCCTCGATGACATCTCCATGGATCAACTGCCTGACCCCTAGATGCATCTGAGTACTTCGGTCGATTTAGCGTTGTCTTTGATTGTCTTTTTTTTTTTTTAATCTTCAACATGTATCTCTTTCATGTATCTTGTATCTCTTTTAATGGAATTCTTTTGCTTGTACTCTTATTGTATCTTGATTGAACTCTATCTTTATTGCAATGTACCTACCCTCCACTCACGCAGTTTTGATTCAAAGCAAATTGCTTGAGTAGAACGTTTGACACTAATAATAACCAACAAATCCGAATACACGACAAAACAATGAAAAGAAATACGGAACTACTGATAATAAATCTTTAGATGCTCTGCATTCCACGGGTGTGGCATCCGTCTTTCGCTCATGTCAACAATCTCATAAGTTCCAGGACGAACTATCCTTGTAATTTTGTATGGGCTTTCCCAATTGGGACCCAAAGCGCCAGAGGTCGGATCTCTGGTGTTCTGCATGACACGGCGGAGTACGAGGTCACCTTCTTTGAAGCTACGTCGTTTCACACGGGAGTTGTAGTACCGAGCGACCCTACATTTGTACTCTTCTGTCTGCAACCGGGCTTTTTCCCTCCATTCTTCCAATAGATCTAGGTGCAGACTCAGGGAATCAGGATTCATACTGGGATCAAAATGTTCTACCCGAGGAGACGGGAGTCCAATCTCTACTGGGATAACAGCCTCCGTACCGAACGAGAGGGAAAAAGGAGTTTTCCCAGTCGAATTTCGAGACGTCGTTCTGTAAGCCCATAATACGTTAGGCAATTCCTCCGCCCATGAACCCTTCAACCCTTCCAACTCGGTCTTGAGGTTTCTCTTGAGGATCTTGTTCACTGCTTCCACTTGACCGCTGGCTTGTGGGTGGGCTGGAGAAGAGAAGAAATGTTTGATATTCAACTCCGAACAAAACTTTCGGAATGCTTCATTTTCAAATTGGCGTCCGTTATCTGTTACTAAGGCATAAGGTATGCCGAATCGGCATATGATATCTCGCCATATGAAATTAGTCACCTTTTTCTCGGTAATAGTTGCGAGTGCTTCTGCCTCTGCCCATTTCGTAAAGTAGTCTACTGCGACCACTGCGAATTTCGTTTGTCCCTTACCCTGCGGGAGAGGTCCAATGAGGTCTACCCCCCACTGAGCGAAGGGCCAGGGACTCATCACACTAGTGAGCGGTTCAGGAGGTTGTCTCTGTATCACCGCAAATCGTTGGCATTGGTCACACGACTTGACAAATGTTCGTGCATCGTTATGCATCTTGGGCAAGGAGTAGCCCTGCCGCATTACCTTCTGCGCAAGAGACCGAGCACCAGAGTGATTACCGCATATTCCTTCGTGTATCTCCCGTAAGACATATGTTGCTTCGTCAGGCTCGAGACATTTGAGGAGCGGCATAGAGTAGCTTCTCCGATATAACTTATCGTCTCGTAGGACATACCGCGCTGCTTTATACTTTAGCCGACGTGCCTCAAGTGTGTCGGAAGAGTCTCTCCGCCCCAAGGAACTCGACCAAGGGGGATATCCAGGTTTGCTGCCTGGACGACGTACCATCCAACTCCATGATCTTACTCTCTTCGACACTTGGTTCATCCAAGATCTCAACTGGGATGGTTCTCCGTAGCTTAGTGTCGTACGCTGCGACCAACCTTGCGAGCGAGTCAGCGTTGGCATTCTCAGATCTTGGGATTCGTTTGATTTCGAACTTATCGAACGTCCCCAAGTACTTTTTTGCCTTGGTTAGGTAGGCGGTCATGCGCTGTTCTTTTGCCTGATACGCTTCCGCTACCTGGTTCACGACAAGTTGAGACTCACTAAGAATGATCAAGTTTTTCACCTCGAAAAGTTTGGAGATTCTCAGCCCTGCTAGCAATGCCTCATACTCTGCCTCGTTGTTTAACGCTCGAAACTTGAACCTTAAGGCATATTCGAACCTTTCCCCGTCTGGAGATATCATAAGCAATCCCGCTCCGCATCCACGACTGTTTGAGGATCCATCGACGTACAGTCGCCAAGGGAGATCAACGTCCTTCTGTAGTTGGACTAAATTCATCTCCTGTGATGGGGTCATCTCAGCTTCGAAATCTGCTATGGCTTGCCCTTTCATGGCAGTTCGAGGTCGAAACGAGATATCATACTCGCTGAGTTCCACCACCCATTTCATCAGTCGTCCGGAAGCCTCTGACTTTTGTAGAACCTGTCTCAATGGATAGTTAGTCAGTATTGCTATCTTATGAGCTTGAAAATACGGGCGAAGTCTCAGTGCAGAAATCACTAAGGCCAAAGCCAGTTTCTCTACCTGCGGATATCTGGACTCCGCCCCTATCATGGACTTGCTCGTGTAATAGACAGGGGACTGTCGACCGTCTACCTCCTTTATCAGGAAGGAACTTACAGCAGTGTCGGAGGTGGCTAGGTACAAGACGAGCTCCTCCCCTGGCGTTGGCTTGGACAACAACGGAGTTGAACTGAAGTATTTTTTTAGTGACTCGAATGCCTGTTCGCATTCATCCGTCCATTCAAAATTAGCTTTCTTGCGTAAGAGTTTAAAAAATGGGAGACACTTATCGGTCGCTCTACTTACGAAGCGGTTTAGTGCTGCAATCTTTCCGTTCAGACTCTGCAGCTGCTTCATAGTTTTTGGAGACTCCATCTCCAGTATTGCTCGGATTTTGTCGGGGTTCGCCTCGATTCCTCTTTGATTGACCATGAATCCCAAGAACTTTCCAGAAGTTACTCCGAAAGCGCATTTGCTGGGATTCAACTTCATCTGGTACTTCCGTAATGTTGCGAAGGCATCTGCCAGGTCGATCTGGTGTAGATCAGCATGTCTGCTCTTTACGTGCATGTCATCGACGTAGACCTCCATGCTCCTGCCAATAAGATGGGAAAACATTTTGTTAACTAGTCGTTGATATGTTGCCCCCGCGTTTTTTAACCCGAAGGGCATAACATTGTAGCAATACAACCCTCTGCTAGTAATGAAGGATGTCTTCTCTTGATCTGGAGTGTACATCCGTATTTGATTATACCCGGAGTACGCGTCCATAAAACTGAGCATTTCGTGGCCTGAAGTCGCATCCACCAGCTGATCGATCCTTGGTAGCGGGAAGCTGTCCTTTGGACATGCTTTGTTCAGGTCGGTGAAATCTACGCACATCTGCCATTTCCCGTTAGCCTTCTTCACCAGTACCACGTTGGAGAGCCACTGGAGATAATTAATTTCCCGGATGAACTCAGTCTCTAAGAGATCCTTGACTCGCTCAGCTACAATCTCATTCCGAGCGTGGTTGAAGGCCCGTCATTTCTGTCGGACAGACTTGTAGTTCTGTCAACATTTAGTCGGTGTGTGATTACCTTTGGATCGATACCTGGCATATCACATGTCTTCCATGCGAATACGTCGACATTCCTTTGGAGGAACTCGATAAGGTTCGCTATCTGGTCAGGTGACAGCTTGGTTCCAATGTTCACACATTGCTCCGGGGATAGCAGCTGTACAACTTCCAGCGCTTCGGTCGGTTCGCCTCGCTCGAATGTGGAAAGTTCCTCCGTGTCGTCCTCTACGACTTCTGGTTCAGCCGATGCCGGCGCCGAGATGTCAATGTCCATCTCGGCCTCTCCTGCATCACCAAACTTTTCTAGATACGCTTCTATGGCTGACACCTCTTCTACCTCCCCATTTGATTCTCTCATCGCATTGTGGTAGCATTCCCGAGACATTTGTTGTTCTCCATATACCATCCCGACTCCACTGGAAGTTGGGAATTTCAGCATCTGGTGGTAAGTCGAAGCTACCACCTTCATAGCATGTATGGTGGGACGTCCCAAGATGGCATTACAGGCTGAGTCGTGATTTACCACCAGGAATTCTACCATAGTTGTTACACACGTCGATCCGCCGCCAAACGTCACCGGTAGTTCGATGCTCCCCTCGGGATACACCTTACTTCCTCCGAATCCCACTAAGGGAGATATGCTAACCTTGAGTCGGTCTCGTCCAATCTTCATGGCGTCATAAACGCTTAAGGATAACACGTCAGCGAAACTGCCTCTGTCGACCAGGATACGACGGACTTTGATGTTGGCCATCAGTAAAGAGATCACCAATGTGTCGTTATGAGGTTGGTGCAATTTGACTGCTTCCCCTTCTGAAAAACTAACAACCTCGTTAGATAAGAAAGTCGAACAAACCTTCCAGTCGGCCGGCGGGGACCGGGCGGCCTGGGCCTTCGCCTTCCTCTTTCTATTTGAGTCACCTCCGGCTGATCCCCCAAGAATAGTCCGAATTTCTCGGGGAGGGGGTGACCCTCCTCCTTTATTGCTTGGCTCCTGCTGATCCGACCTGGTCTCACGTCGTCCACTTCTACCGACGTATTCTTTCAGCTGTCCGGTCTGGATCAATGCTTCTATGGCCTCCTTCAGGTCGTAGCAATCTGAAGTTGAATGTCCATGGTCGCGGTGGAATAGACAGTATTTGTCCTTATTCCTCTTATGGGACCCTGCCTTCAACTTAGCTGGCCATTTAAGGATATTTTTGTCGCGTACCTCCATCAAGATCTGCTCGATAGGTACGCTTGTCGGGGTGTACCGCTCAAATCTGTTCGGTGGCAAACCCTTCCTCACGGGTTTCTCGCTGACGTCGGACCGCTCCTCGTGCTTTCGCTTTCGAGAGTCCCTTCGGTCTTCCTCCGATCGACCCTTATTTTTCTCGCGATCCCTGCTTTGCTTGTCGTCTGGCGCACGTCTTGAGCGAAGCAATTCCCCTGCACTCATGTATTTTTGAGCTCTAGTTAGTAACTCAACATAACTCGTTGGGGCTTTCTTACCTAGTGACCACAAGAACCTTTCGTCTCGCAATCCGGCTACGATAGCTGTTAGGGCTGCCCCATCGGTATATCCTTCAATCTGTAGGGCCTCGCTGTTGAAACGAGATACATACTCCCTCAACGTTTCGTTACTACCTTGTTTGATGGTCAGGAGGTGTGTCGCAGGACGCCGCTGATCCCTTCCTCTGAGGAATTGAGTCACAAAGGCTTGGGCCAACTCCCGGAAGGAAGCAATCGACTTCCTCTTTAGCTGTCTGAACCACTTTCGGGCTGGTCCCGTCAACGTAAATGAGAATGCCCTGCACTTGATCGCATCTCGGACTCCATGGAGTTCCATCCATGACCGAAATGTGTCAAGGTGCTCCACTGGGTCTTTTGATCCATCGTAGGCTTTGATTGTCGGTAGTTTGAACTTCGGGGGGACTTTCTTCTGCATTATTTTGTCAGTAAAAGGAGGGTCTACCTGGTCAACAAGATTCTCCAAGTCCAATCCGCCGTGGTCTTGAGCCTTCTTCATGTCTCCGAGCTCATTCTGGATCCTCCGTAGTTCTGATCCCCAAGGTTGACTTTCAACCTCCACTTCTTTTCTCCTCTGGTTGATCAATTCTCTAAGATCTTACCCCGTGCTAGGTCTCCTTGATCGGTCATCCCTTCGGTCATGTTGTCGCTTGACTTCAGACGCATGGTGGTTGTTGTATCCTCGGTTTCCGTGGATCACCTGAGTCCAGACTTGGGACTCTCCCACTCGAGATGCGGCCCTCTGCTGCTCCGCATGATGGGATCGCCTTTCGTTGCCTCCCAACCGTAGCTTGTCATCAGGCTTACGCGGTGGGACCCGAGATTCGCCCTGCCCCTCTTCCGTCGGGCCCTTACCTTTGGCCTGGTCTCGGACTGAAGGTAAGGACTTATGTGGTTCCGGAGCATTAACCTGTTCTTCGTTCTGGACGTCGTTGAGATTCTGCTTCGATCTATCTTTTAGAGCCTCCACGATTGGGTTTGGACAATTCAGTATCTCGCACTGCAGCGATGTTTTCGTCGAGATCCGAACCCGCCGCTCGAGTGTCGCAGATCGATCCGCCCCACCGCAGACAAAGACGTTGGTTAACTTCCTCAGGTTGGGCATTCTGCGTCCTTGCCAGAATCCGGCGTGGATGTCGGTCATTATCCGACTCCTCTCCATCGTTCATTGGATTGAGTTGATTCAAATGGTTACTCATGGTAAACAGTGTTAGGGTTTCACAACACGTGACACTTTGCAAGAAAAATGTGTCCCCACAGACGGCGCCAACTGTTGATGCCGGAATTTGGTTAGACAGATCAACGGTGAATTTGTATCGTTGGGGACAACGATCTCCTGCAAGAAAGAAAACTAATACCGGTGTGGTGCTTTGCCACACGCGCTCCGACGCTCAAGTTAGAGAGGATAATCTCGCACAAAGATAAATCTTAAGCTAGAACTCACAGGACAAATGATTACTTCCCTTTGTTGGGTTCACCAACGAGTTAATATAGACCTCACATTTGTAACGGTCTTTCGAGGTTTTATTATCCACTAACTCTCCATCATTGAGCGTGCTTAATGACGGCAGTTACGGGAAGAGAACCGTTTCACAACGCCCTCGCTTCTCTTCCTATCCGTCGTAACAATGTTCATGACAGCGGACCCTCTACGACTGGGCCGACCTCAAGGGGTTGGCCTCCCGGTCCTGAACCGGCCGGAGCCAGCCCCTTGGGGTCGGATCAAGGTCGGCCTATCTTCGACCGGGGCCGACCCCTTGGGGTCGGCCTCCCGGTCTTGAACTGATCGGAGCCGGCCCGACCTCAAAGGGTCGCCCCATCTTCGACCGGGGCCGCCCGCTGGGTCGGCGCCGATCTTGAACCGGTCGGAGCCGACCTTATAGGGTCGGCTCCCTGAGCCGGGCCGACCTCGAGGGGTCGGCTCCTCTGCTTGGAACCGACCCCATAGGGTCGGCTCCTGAGTGGTGGGCCGCGACCCCTTGGGGTCGGCCTCCCGGTCTCGAACCGATCGGAGACGACCCCTTGGGGTCGGCCTCTCGGTCTCGAGCCGGTCGGAGCCGACCCCACAGGGTCGGCTCCTCCTTGCTCGGAGTCGACACCATAGGGTCGGCTCTTCAACCGGGGCCGACCCCGTTTGGGTCGGCCTCCCGGTCTTGTACCGGTCGGAGCCGACCTCATGGGGTCGGCTCCTTGGGCCGGGCCGACCTCAAGGGGTCGGCCTCCCGGTCTTGAACCGGTCGGAGCCGACCCCAAGGGGTCGGCTTCGACTCTCCGATTCTAACCGGTCGACTAGTCATCTGCCTCTCTTTGGGATTGTCGGCGCTGTTGGACCGAATCCTATTTTTGGCCATAACATGTTACATTGTGGGGTTCTTCTTCAATAGATTAATCTCCTATACAACAACGTTTTTTTGAAACAATGTTACAAAAAATAAAAGAAAACAAACAATTAACAAACAAATTTGTGGCGTTTTTTTTTACATTCGGTTGACTATAAATCATCATTATACAGATGGTATATGAACTCTATTCAACAATGTCTTCAAAAACGCCATGGCAGAAAATAGAAATAATAACAAAATTAATATATACTACATATATCTAAACCAAAATAAAGAAATTTTCGGGGATACCATTGGTTTATTTTACACTGAAAAAGTTTCTTCTTCTTTTCGTCTATTGTAGTTGATTTTTTCTTTTTTTGTGTATTGCATGGTAGATTTTCGGAGAAGATTTCTTCTTCTCAATTTAATTGAACACTTTTGGGATATGATTTCTTCCATTGCTTCCATTGACAAACTTTTTTCCTTTTTAGTTTCCATAACGGTAAGTTGATATTTTAAAATAAAAATCGATGAGAAACCATCTATTTTCTTTGAAGAGTTATTTGGGGCGTTGAGTGAGTTATAATAATGAGATTATGAATTCTATAATATTATTTAAAATGCAAAATAATATATCTGAAATTATAATAGACTGTGTTCGAGGTGCAAAATGTTCCATAGTTATAATAACACAGGCAGGTGCATATTTAAGGTCCAGAAGGAGCCCAACTCCCCTCAATTTTTTGAGAAATTTAGTTTGTATATATAAAATGTTATGTCAATCTTATAAATTTTATCTTGGCCCAGTCGCAAGCCCCTTTATCATATTTCTTATATTAAAATATATAAACTTTTATATTAAAATTTCATTTTTATCCATATATTTTGTGGTGTGTTTTATTTTGGTCTCTATACTTTCAAAATTCAATTTTTTAATTTCAATAAACCATAAAAATGGATTGATACTATATACAACCGATATTAACGCGTTCAAAATAATTTTTATATGAATTCAAACCCCCTTACTTAAAGTTTTGATATGCCATTAAACATATGTTATAACCTATGTCCCACACAGGTCTTAACTGATTTATCTTCCTATTTATTTATTTTTTTTTTTAAACGTCAGATTATTGAAGGAGTTAAAGAGTAATGAGAACACCACTATCGTGTAAGATCTCTAGGCTTACTAGCCGTTTAAGTATAATAGTGAGTTTGGATATATATAAAATTTGGGTCTAGGCCATCATGTATTTGAATTTATCCCTTATTTCAGTCCTCCACCCCACTTTACTGACAAGAATTAGGTGGATACAGTGACTTATTTGTAGAGAAGTTTGTAAAAGTTATAGATAAATTTAATAGAAATACTTATGTTTACAAATAAAATTAAATATTTTGTTTGGAGTAGGTTTACTATATTTATTAATCTTTTTTATTTCCAAATTATGCAGTATAATTATTATTATTTAAGAGTGCATAATTATCTTAAAAAAGGGTTTAATTTTAATTTTATTTTCTGACTTTAGATTACATTTTTCTCTTTATGTATTATTTTTCTTTTTTTAGTTTTTAATATTTTAATAAATAAAATTTAAACAAAATTAATGGAGACTTGTGTTTAATTCTTCTGTTTATATGCCAACAAGAGCATAGCTCAACTGGCGTCATGTAAAACTTATGACCAAGAGGTCATGGATTTGAATACTCTACCTACAATTGTTGATGTACTAAAAAAAACAATCTTCTGTTTATATATATTACGGTAACAATAAATAATGAATAATAAATAAATGAAAAAAATTTAAGCATATAAAAACCACTTTCACTTATGAGTGCACTTAATAGTATACTTTTGTATAGCACTAATTTTACTGAGCTATTGTAACGGTTATTGACCATGGCAATAATATCCTTATAAAAACAGTTTTATTTAACCATCGCAACAGTTACGTCGGCATAAGCTAAAATTGTTACATTAATTCCACCTTTAATATCCTCCTTCATAATTTTAGTGTAATACCACCTGCATTTGCACGTGTATTTTTAATTTTAAAATTAATGTAACTTGTAAATATTTTAGATAAAATATTACAAGTAGACTTTATAAAACTAATTTAAAATAACTTTGGTATGTTCTTATGTTTTTATTGTACCCTAATTAAATAGTTTTTATGTTTTCCTATTTAAACTAAAATTTATATATCCCCTTAATCCTCGTTTCAATTCAATCATTATTAAGATTTTTTTAAATATCAAACTACCTTTTCAAAGGATATTAAAATATTGATCCGGATTTAAAGACATTTTTTAAACCTATTTTTTTAAAATTGTGTTTCCCTCTTAAAACTAATAATAAATAAACAACATATTTAAAAATATAAGACTAAATTCATAGTTGAGGTTTGAAATCTAATACTATTCTATAAATACAAATAGGTTTTAAAAATCGTAAAATTACTATATTTAATTTTATTAGAACAATCTTCTTTTTTTTCTAAGGCAACTATTTATTATTCTTATATAAATATAATTATGATTCGCAAAGTAAACATTTTTTTAGTTGATTGGCAAAGTAAAGATACTAATTAATGTGATACTTGTATGCCAATAGAGGTGACCAAAACTAAAAAAAAGAGCAAAAATACCCAAGTTGGACAATAGCGTATCATACCCAAGTAGGACAATACTCGTCTTTTCGTAGTTGTCATAATCTAGATTCTCAATCTCCCTTAGCATGAGAGAAAAATGGGTAACCACCATAGGCTAGCTAGAAAAGATATAAGCTCAAGTTGATTGAATAAGATTGTTAGTGAGTGTAGCGGCGAAGCTTCACAAACAGCTAGAGCTTTTATCACACTAATCTTTTCTCAGTTAGATATGCACTTGAGAACAATGAATTGAAAGAACACAAAATAAATAAAGTACAATCCAAGAAAAATATTTGAGGAGAAAGTGTTACTGAAAGGATGATGAAAGAAATACAATTTTTATAGAAGTACTAGATGACAAAAGGTTATAAAACTTTTGGTATTCTAAAACTTTTGAAATTCTATAATCAATTATATTATTGAATGAAAAAATAAACTTAAGTTGTAGAAAAAACTTTTCCATTACCCATATTTATTATTATTGACCAATCGATCTTCTAATCAGGGGCGCACTTAGATGTTAATATTTGGAATGCCCGATAAATTATGTGAATAAATATAATAAAAAAAATGATTAAAAGGCCAATTTGAACACACCCCACATATTGTTGACCAAAAAAAAAATTATTGGTGATAAGAATAAATAGGTGTACCGAAGACTTCTTAACTAAGTTTTAGGGGGAGTTGCATCATTAGCAAAAGAAAAAAACTCAATTGTGGGCGTGTCATCAGTTTTTTAAAAATTGTAGGTGTGTCAACTGTTTTGCGAAATATCCAAAATAACCTTCACGTTTAATTCCCATGTTTGCAATATGACGTCTATCGATAGTCTATCAGGGGTATATCATCAGTGATAAACTGTTGATATATCTCTGATATACCTAGTATGAAGTGTATCAGTTATATACTATTGACGTACATTATTTAAGTATATTACTGAAGTACAATTTCCAATATTCAAATTATCATCCGTATATAAAAAATTACTAATATGAAATAGTATTGACAACAATTTATATTCAATATATCAAATATATCTAACATGAATATTATCGATAAACTCCTTATATACTATACTTAAGTATATCAGTAAAATGAGATATATGTATTATAAGGTATATCTGTAGTGGGTATATTAGTTGTATACCACTGATATACCTTATTTTAGTTTTTGACTTTATTAATAATTTTTGTCACTAGTTTTTTTGTTGATGCATTATATTAATAGTGAGTGAATGATACATTGTTCATAACTTAAAGTAGCGAATCATTATTAAAAAAAAAAAAAGTAACGAATCCTATCACTAAATGAATTATATCACTGATAGACTGCGAATATACGGTATATTAGTTATATACCAATTATGCAAACTATCTAAATATAAGTGGATTTATATATCAAAAGTGAAAAGTATATTAGATATATTGCTGCTATAGTACTGATATACTAAATATAAAGTATATCAGATATACTATTGCTATAGTACTGATATACTGATATACTCAATATTTTTTGCTTTCCATTATAATACCCCTAAGTTTTAATAATTGTAATGTCTTATGAAATAGAAGAAAAAAGTTAAATGACGAGTTTAGCATGTGAACTTTTAAGTTCGGGTCTATTAGATCTCTAAACTTTAAAAAGTACATAATGAGTTTTTAAACTTTCAATCTATATCTAATAAGTTCTTAAACTTTAAACATATCCAATAGGTCTCTAGACATTAAATGTAACTAATTTTGTATATAATAAATCCCTAAATTTTAAAAAATATCGAATAGGTCAAGAATATAATATTATGAATTCTTATTGAATTAAATATTAAAAATTAATTTATTAATATTTAAAAATATTCGTGAATTATAAATACTTGTATCTACATCCCTAAATTTTAAAAAATATCGAATAACTCAAGAATATAATATTATAGTTTCTTATAAAATTAAATATTAAAAAAATTTTATTAACATTTAAAATTATTCATGAATTATAAATACCCCATAGATAGAATTTTTTCAAGAAAATGTGACTTTATGATTTATATTTATAAATAAATATATAGGCCTATTTTGTTAAGTAACCTTTTAGAAACTTATATATAAGACTATATATATATATATAATAGTAATGTATAAAAAGAAAAAAGGAAAAAAAATAAAAATAGAAAAAAAGGGCAAAGCAAAAGCAAAAGATATAAATATCGTATATACACGCAGCATCGAACACAGGTACGTGAAGTTTATAAAGTGGCCTTAGTACCACAGTGATAAAGAGTAAGTTCAACAATTTGGGGGGCATTTGGACCGCAGAGTTGAATTGGGTTAGATTGAGTTGAGTTGAGTTCTGTAGAGTTGTTTTGTCAGTGAGTGAGTTCAGGAAGTCTGTGTTTGGGGTACAAAGTTGGGTTATTATGTCATAGGTATCTGATGCATTTTTTTTGTAACTTGAATAAATTTGATTTTTTGTGACTTTTTTCTCCCAAGAAATCAATTGCAAACAAATTTGTCTACAACTTCAAAACTCAATTATGAGATCAACTAAAAATTACAATATATATTACCATTTGTCAAATTTATATTATGGATATTTACTAAAGGAAGGATTATTGGGATTGATATCAATTTTTCTTTTTCAATAAAATTCATCTAGAAACACTTTTTATTTTATGTATTTACAACACTGAATTCAAATGTCTACTACAAAGAAAAATAATATCTTTGAACATTGATATTTAAAAAAAAAATCATTCTTTCTTTCTTTTAGAAATTGTTTTTTTTTTTCAAAATATAGGCAATGTAGCATTATTTCCTCTTTTTGATATACATTAAACTTCTTTTAATTTATAGAAATGACATATTTTTAGTACACATTTAAGTTAATTCAATCGATAGAAATCAAATGTTGTATTTTTTACAACAACAAATAACAATTGATGAATGGAAAAAAGACAATGTACCAATATATTTTTCCCCTCTTTTGGGTGAAGTATTTAATAATAGTAGTATATATTACTATTTTTAAAAAATAATACATACCTAAGGTATTAAATTAAAATTTTTTGAGGGGGCCATGGCCCCCTTAGTCCCCATGTAGGTCTGCCTCTGCTACTATTTATAATAAATTATTTTGGTATAACTTATAATTACTTATTAATGATAAACTTTATAAATTAATAAACCAAGAAGGGATAAATTTACATTTTAATTAAATTACTAAACTATCTAAAAAAAAAATGTGGGTGAGTCATGATGAGTGTTTTTTCTTATTAACCATTTATATTTTAAATAATAATTAATAAGAATATGATTTAATAAAGATTATAGATATTTATGATTAAATATCAATAAATATAGTTTATTAGTTATTGGTAATTATTTGTAAGTGATATATTTCGTAAATTTAAAATTTGATAAAAGACAAAATAGTCCAAAAATTTTTTCAAAAATTTTAATTTTTAAATATATAATAGATTATAAATGTGATGTCCCGATAAATTTAGTTAATTTTTGAAGTTTGAGAAATTAGTTTTGGGCTCATTTCTTGTTTTTTAAGGATTTTTTAGTCAGGTGATTAATTATTTAACCTTTTAGGGACCCGAGTAATTAAATCCCCGCCTTTAAATTTAGGCCTCCAGCATCCTAAGCTTCATATCGAGATTTCTGAAGGAAAACCGAGGTAATCCTCTCTCTTTTTCGTTTTATCTATAGTTTTCTTTAGTTGCCTTGAGTAAAAGAAAAAAAATTAAAAAAAGAAGGATCGAGCGAGTGCCTCTCCTACTCCGTGCGTCTCCCTCGCACAATCCCTTATTGTCTCTGTCGGCCACCCTCTCGCCACTGTCCTCAGTGCGCCGACCGCCGCCCTAAAATCGAGTATAACGCTGCGCGCCGACCCGCTCCCCTTCGCCCCTCATCCAATCGACGCGCGCAGTTCTCAACTCACTCGCTCCTGTCGATAAGCCAAAGAGCTCGAAGCCTTTCGAGTTTCCTCTTCCCCTCACCGATTTCTCTCTCTCCCTCCATCTCCATTTTTCTCTCTTTCTCTCTTTCTTCGATCTCTCTATCTCTCTTTGATCCCTCTTTCCCCCTCTTCGATCCTTCTCTCTCTCTCTTTGATTGCCTTCGTTTGTGCTGGGCAGGGATGTAAATTTGGGGAATTCAAAGAACTACGACTTGAGGCAGTTTGGCAGTTGCGTCGAAAAAATCCCAAGCGATAGAGTTGTGAGCATGGACGAGAGGACTGGTTCTAGGTGATTGGTAGTTGGGTCTGAAGTTCGCTCGACGCACAGGTGTGAAAGTAAGTATCTTCAACCTTGTATTTCATGTTCGATACTTAGGTTGTTCATAGGTTTGTTAATAGGGAATCAAAGGTCGTCTTTGTTGGGAAATGTGCCCTAAACTTATGTAATTTTAGTCAAATGAATAAAGAGTTATTTGATTTGATGAAATTATATTCTCGCTTTATAAATCCAATAAACTAAGCTACAAGGTTATAATAGATCTTGAATATCAGTGTAGTTGACACTATTTGGATTATGTTCAAAAGTATAACCTAAATGGTTTATGGCATAAGAATAAGGTTGGCAACCTTATTCTGGTAACACCATGGATGCGACTCACTTTGTAGTTAGTACAAATGATGTAATCCAACTCATTCATGTGGATGACATGCGAGTGGGGGCATCCTGTATGAACAGTCATACAAGACCGGACTGCAAATTATTAGTCAGACCAATATAACACCGTTAACAGGATAAGACTGATAATTTATAGATGGTCATTAGTAACTCGACCTTAATCCTGAACAAGTTAAGAACTCCTGCTTATAGGGGTTTGTCCTTAGACTAGTATGGGTGAGAGTGGCCTGTAGCTAACTCAATAAGCCTACCTTCTAGGGACTTAACTCTGCAAGATGAAACTCACTCATTCCTAGACTAAGAAATTAAATAGGTTGTTCCCTTGAGAACTGAGCCTAGGTCTTTAACAACGGGGCCCCACCCTCTCAACTAGTTTAAGAGGGATTGAGTTTATGCTAGGACCATAGACTTGTTGTTCATTTGAGGATCATGTTGGGATATATGTCCTCATCTCGTGTAGTTTGTAATATTCCAAGTTGTAAATAAATAAGAGTTATTTATTTGGACTTTGTGTCATAAATAAGTGTTATTTATTTGAACTTTGTGTCTCGCATATTTCATAAACATAATCCAATGAAATAAGCTCCAGGGTCATTGTATTATGAGGGAACTAGAACTTGAACGGTGTGTAGTGGACACACGGGGAGCATCACGTTCGAGTTAATGACCCGAACGGTCTACAGTATACGGATAGAGTTAGAGACCTAATCCTGGATACGCTGTGGATGCGACCCGCTTTGTATTAGATACAAACGAGGTGATTTCATGTGGTTGACATGCGAGTGGGGGCATCATGTGCAATGAGATTGTCAAGACCGTACCGTGAATTATTAGACTTACTGATGTAACACCGTTAACAGTATAGAGCTAATAATTTCGTAGATGACCATTAGTGACTTGACCTTAATCTTGAGCGGGTTACGGACTCCTGTCTGCAGGGGTCTGACCTTTGACTAGTACGGGTGAGGGTGGCCACTGTTGCTCACCCAATATGCCTATCTTCTCAGGGACAGGACCACATGGGGAGCTGGGAACTTGACTATGCAAGAAAGAATTCACTCGTTCCCGACTTAGGGAAGCTAGAGGGGTTGTTCCCTTAAGTGATGTCTCCAGGGCTTGAACAACGGGGACATACCCTCTCACTAGCTCGAGAGGGTTGTTGTCTATGGTTGGACCATACAACGTTGTTGTTCATTAGAGGAGCAGTGGGACTTAAGGAGCAAGAGGTAGACACAGGAGTAAAACGGTAATTTGACCCAGCAGTGTGTACGAACAACCTGTGAAGGGTCGACTCATAGGTATTGGTTACATCGATGGACACAACTTGTCCTACAGTGATGAGAGTGCAGCTACGGGCTTTAGTGGAGTGTTAACGTAGCTAACGAATATTGAATAACTGGGTCAAAGCGTTGGACAAGTGAGTTGCCATTTTTTGGATTTTCATCCAAAGAGAGCATTCATCTTTCTTTCATTCTCTCTCAATTATCTCTCAAACTCTCCTCACCCAAAAGCCAAAGAGAGTCCTACCTACTATCCCTCAACCTCTCGAGAACAATCGAGAAGACATTTTGGAAGTGTCTTGCACTACTGTTCGAGGATCAAGTTTGACGAGTTCGTCTGTTCGAGAGAGATCGTGACCGGAGGCGGGAAGTATTGAAGAATTGTTCTTCAACAAGTAAGTAACGATTACCTTACTGTCTTTCCTCTCTTTAATGCATGTTTACCCTAGGATTAATGAGATTAATTCAATTTTAAGATAAGAATTACACAACGAATCAACGACGTTTCACAACGTCTTCCGCTGCAGGAATTCCAAATCCCTTCAGATCAGTGGTGCTTAAGGAACAAAGAGGTAATCACAAGGGTAAAACGGTAATTTGACCAAACTGTGATTACGAACAACCTGTGAAGGTTTGACTCATGGGTAATGATTATATCGAAGGACACAATATAATCTACAGTGAGGAGAGTGCAGCTACAAGTCTATAGTGAGTGACTTGTACTTAATGAATATTGATTAATTGGATCAAAGTGTTTGATCAGCCAATCTCACATCATTGCAGCTCATGAACTGTAGGTCCATTAGGTCCCTCCGTTGGCTCAACATAGTAATATTGAGGGTATAAAGTTAGGAGTGAAATTGAAGTGTTCAATTTCATATATGAGGTGTTATATCAATTATATGTGATATAACTGATATAATATATAGTTTTAATGTGAATTAGATTCACATATTAACTATATACTAATGAGAGAATGAATGAGGGATAGGATGGTAATTTCCATCCTATTTTCCTATAAATAGTTGCATGGGATGCAACTTTGAGATTAAGTGATTTGACATACCATTTGTGTAAGACTTCTCTCTAAAAGATCAACATCTCATTCCTAAAGGATCACACCTTCCTCCCTCACCTAGAGAACAACGGAGAAGATCTAGTAGTGGATCTTCACACGTGTCGGGTTCGGGTAGCTGAGATCGTGATCTTTGAAGAATGTGTACGTGAAGAATGTGTTTTTCAAAGGTATGTTTATTTGTTGTCCAAACTAAATTGTATGCTTAATCATAGTTAATTTGTTCTTGATGTTAATCCATGTAATGAGATCACGAAAACACGATTCACAGTCGCTTTCGCTGCAGGATTCAATCCCTTCAATTGGTATCAGAGCGCTAATTGCGTTCTTGATTTATCAAGAACAAAGTTGGATTTACTGAGTTCATGTGATGAATGATCGGTTTGCAAATTAGATGTTTTCGTTTTTGGTACCATATATTTACATAATTTTTTCATTGAATTGTTCAATGTAAAGGACCTATTGTTTTGGGTCTTTTATTATGTATCGAGTCTCTAAGTCCGTGTCGATCGAGGCAAAGTGGTTGCTATGAAGAACGGAGCAAAAACGAGCAAAAGCAGCAAAGAGTGTTTGTTGTTTTGCATACAGCGTTGCAACGCCGTGGAGGCGGATTCCAGGCTGCAAGGAGACGCAGCGTTGCAACGCTCCCACAAGCATCACAACGTTAGGATGAGGAGGCGTCAACGTTGCAACGCCAGCACGGGCGTCACAACCCTGAAGGAGAGATGCATGCGACTGGAACAAACCAGCGTTGCAACACTATCCTCAGGGTTGCAACGCCGCTGGAGTAACGCGCGCCTCACCAACCGACGTAAACATTTTTTGTTTTATTATATATTAAATATAAAAATATTTTATATTTAATTCTACTTAATATTATTAATTTTAATTAATATAATTAGATTATATTAATTAAAATTATTTTTTAGGGTGTCAAAAATAGTCTAATTTTGCTATTTAATTTATGCAATTGTTGTATAATTATTGCCATACATAATGTATGCTTTTATTTTAGATATCCCACCTTAGGTTAAGCATTTTCATGCATCATTTATAGTATAAAGTTTTATATTATATAGTTTGCATGAATAATTAATATAAAGTGTCATATTAATTTTTAGGTAGCATTGGTATGCATATTATTCATGAGATGAATGTGTTATGTATGTTTTATTATTCATGTAATGAATTATCAAACACAATAACATAGAATTGCATGTCACCTAAGGTTAAATTCACTAGTTTAAAATGTTTAGAACATGAAATTAATAGGCCTTAGGTTATCTAGTTCTAATTAGATTAGAATTAAGAACCATGTAATTTATAAACAATGATTAAAAGAGGAACTCTGTCTAAGGAAGGTTCTGTCTAGGTTGGGGTATTTAAGCTGACAGAAATGGAACACCCCTACCTGGGAACTGACCTGGGAGTGAATTTTAATCAAAGGATTTATAAATTATAGTAGCGTCAACGGGTTTATTAAGGGGTTAATAAACTAGAAATCCTAGGTTTAATATAAAGAGTTATATTAGCAAACTTATGATAAGATCAATATAAGAGTTATATTGATTATCAGTATAAGAGTTATATTGATAAGTTTAGGTAAAACAATTAGCCGGGTTTAACCTAGGTCAATTTCCTATAGAGTTAAAGTATCTAGTGGGAGGAAAAGTGTATATGATACATATAATTCCACCTACATTTCTCCGGGGAACTTCACACCGTGAGACTCATACTTGGCCTCGTGGCACAAACGAGAGCTTCCCCCTTCGGATGGTATTTGTATGAGTCAATAGCAAGGTGAATGGAGAGGGTGCTTATAGTGAGTGGGAGTAGGTTTAGTGAAAATAAAAACCTATGGTCTCTTCTGTCGGTTCACACCATGAGATCACTATGGTGAGCCTGCTAGTTTGGCCTGGACCAAACAATTCCTTCAGAGGGCTTGATTATAGGGGATTGAACACAGTGGACACCTAAAAGGGATAAAGATTTCCTTAGTCTTTTTTTCAACCTAGTCCTCCCTTCGACAGATTTTGTTGGATGGGAACTTTGGGGTCTAAAGACAGAGGGTTACACTCACAAGGTACATAAGAAGTATATGTTTCATGACCAAATAATCGTAACTAAAGCCAATAGGAATAAGAGTTATTCTAGCATTAGGTTTTGGTCAAGAATGTTTTTATCAAGAGGAGGAGTGTTTTTTTATTACCCTTCGGTGTCATACACTCTAAATCTTTGGAGTATCATTGAAAATTATAAATGACCTAGGAATCATTAGATAATTAGCTAAAACGTGATTGGATTAAATAGTTTTTTTAGCGAGAAACTTATACAAGTTTTTATTTGTAAGTTTCAGCAAAATGTCTAGCTCAATTATTTCCTTACTAGGTGCGGAAAAATTAACCAGAGAGAACATAATAACTTGGAAGAAAAGACTCAAATAATCTTGGTTGCACATGATCTTAAGTTCGTTCTCAATGAGGAATGTCCTCAATTCCCTGCTCAAAACGCACCTTAATCTGTTAAGGATACATATGACCGCTGGATCAATGCCAATGAAAAAGGTAAAAGCCTACATCCTGGCTAGCATATCTGATGTTTTAGCCAGGAGGCTGGAGGGCAAGGTCTCAGCTCGTGAGATCATGAATTTTATGCTAAATTTTTTTAGACAATCGTCCAAACAAATTTGGCATGAAGCCCTAAAGTACGTTTACAATGCGCACATGGAGGAGGGAACATCAGTAAGAGAATATGTTCTCGATCTGATGGCTCACTTCAACATAGCGGAAATGAACGGGGTGGTCATAGACGAGAAAAGTCAGGTATCGTTAATACTAAAATCACTTCCGAAGAGTTTTCTTCAATTCGACAACAATGCAACGATGAACAACATAGAGTATGATCTGACTTCTCTGCTAAATGAGTTGCAAACTTACCAGTCTCTTATGGATGATAAGGGACAAGAGAGTGGAGAGACAAATCTGTTTTCCAATTCCAAAAGTTTTCAGAAGGGTTCACCTTTTGGAACTGAGTACTGCAATTATTCTTCTAAACTTAAGAAGGTACAAAAGAAAAAGAAAAGAAGCAAATAAAGAGCAATTGTCTGACAAGAAAATGTTGTTATTTGATAACATGTATGTAGTTCCAGTGTTTATTAGAAACCTTATTTCTATTTCTTACCTTATCAAACAATGTACTTAAATTTCTTTTCAATTAAATAAAGTGTCTATTTCTTTGGAAAAGTATTGAACTATGTGTTGCTCTTCTTGAGAATTATTTGCAAATGTTTAATTCGGTTAAAATAGTTTTAAACACTAAATTATTCAAAATAGCAAATACACGAACTGATAAGAAACGTAAAATTTCTCTTAAAGAAAATGCTCATCTTTGGCATCTTATGTTGGGTCACATTAACCTCAATAGGATTGAGAGATTGGTAAAGAGTGGACTTCTAAATGAGTTAGAAGAAGATACTTTTCCTGTATGTGAATCCAGCCTAGAAGGCAAAATGACTAAAAGACCTTTTAGTGAAAAAGGTTATAGAGCCAAAGAACCTCTTAAGCTTATACATTCAAACCTTTGTGGTCCGATGAATGTTAAAGCCAGAGAAGGTTATGAATATTTCATATCTTTTATAGAGGGTTATTCAAGATTTGAGCATATTTACCTAATGCATCATAAGTCTGAAGCACTTGAAAAGTTCAAGGAATTCAAGCCTGAAGTTGAGAATCAATTAGGTAAAACAATAAAAAAACTCCGATCAGATCGAGGTGGAGAGTACATGGATTTAAAATTCCAGGGCTATATGATAGAACATGGAATTACATCCCAACTCTCAGCACCCAGTATGCCTCAGCAGAATGGTGTATCGGAAAGGAGAAATATGTAAGCCCTAAACTCTATTTTCTTTTATCATTTTGCACTCGTACTTGATGTGTTGAAATATGCAAAATGATATAGGTTGCACTAAAGGATGTCGTTATCAGATATGGGAATCTATTTAATTGGGAGCTACAATGTGTTGAAAGCTTCATAAGGAGATAGGTAAGCCATTGAAATAAGCATATTAAAAGTTGAATTGAAATAAGTTAAAAGTTTTAGCAAATTGGGGAAGTTTAAGATGCAATATGTATTGAATGCAAGATCTTATACCTCACAAACTTAGTATAAGTTGACTAAATGCTTAGGGTTTATTTACTTACTTATTTTGGTGTTTTAAAAAGGGGATTATGATGTAAATATTAACGTTGGAGCTGGCCAAAGGAGGTGAAGCCTCGGAGTTAAACATTGCAAGTAGGTGCTGTCAAATTCGTAGGAAAACAACAAGCTGCTGGAAAATGGGTCATCTTCAAATGATCATATCTCGTAATTTACTGAGCCAAATTCGATGATTGTTGAGTCAAAATCTCAAAAATTGAGTGTAGAATACGAAACTGATTGGCTTTTCTGCAAATACGAAGAGGACGAAGGAGAAAAGTACAGAACAGTGGGAGATGTTCAAAGTCCTCGGGTAGCAGAACAGTGTGAGGAGATTAGTCTGTTTTGAGCTTTTGAGGAGGAATTCGAAGCTGAAATTTTGAGGTAAGTAAGCTAAGATGTTGTAATTGAGGTCTATTAAAAAATATTTTGTGGTTGTTTTGATAAATTTTGAGAAACCCAAACTGAAAGTTGGACCTGAAATCTTAGGTGCAAAGAAAAAAACTGTTAGCAAGAGATTGAAGGAGATGTGCTTCCATTTCTAAATACCTTACAACCAAGTGTGTATGGTTATCATGAATTAAGTTATGAGATTGAATTAGATCTGTTTTTAAGGTGCATAAGGAAAGGAATTAATGTTGTTAAATTCATTTTCAAGGCAAACGGAGATAGAAATAGCTTATAATCCTTGGAACTCTTTTGGTAATTGTAGCAGATGAGTTTTCGGTGCTTAGCCTTGACAAGACATGTTTGCCACCACGTCGTTTTAGCTCCTTGTATATACACTTTCTTATGTATGTGGTTTGTAGTGAAAGCATATTAGTCGGGTTGTAATAAACTTGAAGGCTTTATGACTAGCTAAAGAACATAGTACTGGAAGTGAATGTGTCGTGCTTATATGTGTATTCAATGTTCAATATTGCTTGTTCAAACGTGTTGTGTTGCGTTTAATTTTAGGTTAAGTCTTTGGTTAGTCAGGGAGAGCCAGAAGAGAGTTGGTTATCTCTGTCTTTGCATCTCTTTCTAGGTTAAGCAAGTAAGCTGCGAGGGGGTGTGACAAAATAGAACCTCGTTGGACATGGTTCGATCAATGATGAGTTATGCTCATCTCTTTGATTCTTTTTGGGGTTATGCAGTAAAGACTGCGATATACATTTTGAACAATGTGTCATCAAAGAGTGTTTCTGAAACACCTTTTGAACTCTGGAAAGGACGTAAAGGTAGTTTATGTCATTTTAAAATTTGGGGATGTCCAACATATGTGCTTGTGACAAACCCAAAGAAATTGGATTCACGTTCAAAATAGTGCATATTTGTAGGTTACCCAAAAGAGACAAGAGGTGGATTATTCTATGATCCTAAAGAAGACAAGGTACTTGTGTCGACAAATGTCACTTTCTTAGAGGAGGACCACATCAGGTACCACAAGCCAAGAAGTAAAATTCTGTTGAGTGAGTTAGACGGAACAAAAACAAAGGTTGCAAATAATGCTAGTACATCAACAAGAGTTGTTGATACTAGATTGTCTAGTCAAGAGTATTCATCTCAAGAGTTGAGAGTGCCTCGACGTAGTGGGAGGGTTATAACACAACTTGACCGTTACATGGGTTTATCTGAAACCCAAGTTGTCATACCAGATGACGATTGTGAGGATCCATTGACTTATAATCAAGCAATGGTTGATAAAGACAAAGACAAATGGGTCATAGACATGGACAAAGAAATAGAGTCTATGCACTTCAATTCTGTTTCGGATCTTGTAGATAAACTTGATGGGGTAAAACCTATAGGTTGTAAGTGGATCTATAAGAGAAAACGTGGTGTAGATGAAAAGGTGCAAACCTTTAAAGCTAGACTAGTAGCAAAGGGTTATACCTAGGTAGAAGGGATAGACTATGAGGAAACTTTTTCGCCTGTTGCGATGGTAAAGTCTATCCGTATCCTACTTGTCATTGCCACATATTATGACTATGAGGTATGGGAATAGATGTCAAGACAACATTCTTGAATGACAATCTTGACGAGAACATCTACATGGACCAACCAAAAGGGTTCATTGAACCAGGACAAGAGTAAAAGATTTGCAGGCTTAAGAGGTCAATCTATGGACGGAAACAAGCCTCTAGGTCTTGGAATATAAGGTTTGATGAAGCAATCAAATCTTTTGGCTTTAACCAGAATGATGATGAACCTTGTGTCTATAAGAAGATCATCAATAGTTCTGTCGCATTCCTAGTTCTATATGTGGATGATATCCTACTAATAGGGAATGATGTAGGTTATCTTACTGACATTAAGATTGGCTAGCTACGAAATTCCAAATGAAAGATTTGGGAGAAACGTAGTTTGTTCTTGGGATCCAGATTGTCCGGAACCGCAAGAATAAAACTCTAGCATTGTCTCAGACATCTTTCATCGACAAAGGGTTGTTGAGGTTTAAGATGCAAGACTCCAAGAAAGGTTTATTGCCTTTTCAATATAGAGTTCATTTGTCTAAGGAACATTGTCCTAAGACACCTCAAAGAGTTGAGAACACGACACGGATTCCTTACACATCAGTTGTTGGAAGCCTGATGTACGCCATGTTGTGTACTAGGCCAGACATTTGTTTTGCTGTTGGAATGGTCAGTAGATATCAATCCAATCCAGGACCTGATGATTGGATAACGGTTAAAACGATCCTTAAGTATCTTTAAAGAACAAGGAACTACATACTTCTGTATGGGGCTAAGGATTTGATCCTTATAGGATACACAGATTTTGACTTTCAAACTGATAAATATTCTCATAAATCTACATCACGATCAGTATTTACTCTTAGCGGAGGAGCTGTAGTATGACGAAGCGTCAAGCAGGGATGCATTGTCGATTCCACCATGGAGGTTGAATATGTAGCAGCTTGTGAAGTAGCTAAAGAGGTCGTTTGGTTAAGGAAGATTTGGAAGTTGTTCCCAATATGAGTTTGCCTATCACACTGTACTGTGATAACAGTGGTGCTATGGCAAATTTAAGAGAACGTCGAAGTCACAAAAGGGGTAAACACAGTGAGTGGAAATGTCATCTTATCCGAGAGATCGTGCATCAAGGAGACGTGATCGTCACGAATATGTCCTCCGAGCACAACATTGTTGATCCATTTACAAAGGCTCTCACGGCTAAAGTATTTGAGAGTCACCTAGAAGGTCTAGGTTTACAAGTCCTCTCTAATTAGGGCAAGTGGGAGTATATTGTACAAAGGGTTCAATGCCCTAGTTTATTGTACTTTACATTATTGTAATGTTTATTATGTACTCCACTAGCTTAAGGTCAAGTGGGAGATTGTTGGAATATGTGCCCTAAACTTGTGTAATTTTAGACAAATGAATAAAGAGTTATTTGATTTGATGAAATTATATTCTCGCTTTATAAATCCAATAAAATAAGCTCCAAGGTTATAATAGATCTTGAATATCAGTGTAGTTGACACTATTTGGATTATGTTCAAGAGTATAACCTAAATGGTCTATGGTATAAGAATAAGGTTGGAAACCTTATTCTGGTAACACCATGGATGCGACTCACTTTGTAGTTAGTACAAATTAGGTAATCCAACTCATTCATGTGGATGGCATGCAAGTGAGGCCATCATGTATGAAGAGTTCATACAAGACCAGACTGCAAATTATTAGTCTGACCAATATAACACCGTTAACAAGATAAGACTGATAATTTATAGATGGTCATTAGTGACTCGACCTGAATCCTGAGCAAGTTAAGAACTCCTGCTTATAGGGGTTTGTCCTTAGACTAGTATGGGTAAGAGTGGCCTGTAGCCGACTCAATAAGCCAATCTTCTCAGGGACAGAACCTCGTAGGTAGCTGGGGACTTAACTCTGTAAGATGGAATTCACTCATTCCTAGACTAAGGAATTAGATAGGTTGTTCCATTAAGAACTCAGTTCAGGTCTTGAACAACGGGGCCCCACCCTCTAAACTAGCTTAAGAGGGATTGAGTTTATGGTAGGACCATAGACTTGTTGTTCATTAGAGGATCAGTGGTGCTTAAAGAACAGTAATTTGACCCAACTGTGATTGCGAACAACCTGTGAAGGGTTGACTCATGGGTAATGATTATATCGATGGACATAATATAATCTACAGTGAGGAGAGTGCAACTACAAGTCTATAGTGGAGTGGCTTGTAGTTAATGAATATTGATTAATTGAATCAAAGAGTTTGATCAGCTAATCTCACATCATTGCAGCTCATGAACTGTAGGTCCATTAGGTCCCACCGTTGGCTCAACATGGTAATATTGAGGGTATAAAGTTAGGAGTGAAATTTAAGTGTTCAATTTCATATATGGGTGTTATATCAATTATATGTGATATAATTGATATAATATATAGTTTTAATGTAAATTAGATTCACATATTAACTATATACTAATGAGAGAATGAATGAGGGATAGGATGATAATTTCCATCCTATTTTCCTATAAATAGTTGCATGGGATGCAACGTTGAGATTAAGTGATTTGAAATACCATTTGTGTAAGACTTCTCTCTAAAAGATCAACATCTCATTCCTAAAGGATCTCACTTTCCTCCCTCACCTAGAGAACAACGAAGAAGATCTAGTGGTGGATATTCACAAGTGTCAGGTTCAGGTCGCTGAGATCGTGATCGTTGGAGAAGGAGTACGTGAAGAAAGTGTTCATCATGAACACGCGATTCACAATCGCTTCTGCTAGGGGATTCGGTCCTTCAGTCTTGAGCGAGGACCGTTGTGCCTAGTCGAACTATTGAGTTGAATGATTGTGATATTATGGCTTGTAAGATCCTTTGGCTATCGTAGGTGAGTTGGTGTGGACCTTGGAAAGGAATATCTAATCGTGCATTTTATACTCTAGGTAAGTAGCCACTTAGACTAAGCACCGGGCCCATTAGTGAAGGGGCTTGGTGTGTGCTTGTTGTACCGTTTTCTTTGTTGGTCGAGCTTGGGTATGCTTGATTTTCTGGTCTCCTAGCATGCTTGTAATGGTTGGTTAGTTTATGCATGTCTGCTTATCTGCTTATGGGGCTTTTGACATGTTTGGAATGTTAGGTGTTGTTATGTTTGTGTTATTGTGCGTGCATATGGGCTTCTGGCCTGTCGTGGATGTGTTGGCGGGACTGTTGGTCATTAGGGATCAGGTAGACAGGTGGTAAAACCTACGAATCTGAACCTCGAGTCTGACTTCCCTATGAGTTGCGAGACTTTGTTGAGGTGATTGGTTGGTCGGGGTGGATCGACCGAGCGAGGAGTTGAGTAGATGAACTGATACGTGTGCAGTGGGTGCAAAAATAGGTACAAATTAGTTACAACACATCACATGATATGCAAGTATACATAGTCAATTGCAGCAAGTAATAAAATAAACTGCGTTTGAGCACCGAGTATCGTCTCCACAAGGATTAAATGAGATTCTTTAATCAAGTTCAAGTCTGTTCTACTGAATTTTAGGGTAACCAGCAGGAAAATAAAAACAAATGATAAATTGAAGTTTTTTTGCAAGAAAAGTAAAGACAGAAAAGTAAAGAAAACAAGTAAAGGAAAGCAATAAATGAAAACGATAAAAGAAAGCGGTAAGGGAAAGCAAGTAAATGAAAGTAAGGTAAAGGAAAGCAAGTAAATGAAAAGAAAAGTAATATTCACATGGTGAGGTTGCTTGGGTTCATTTTAAGACAAGTAGGTTCCAATTAAAGAGAGCTTATTTAGCTGTTTGCTTCTTATTAAGTCTATGTGATCTTTTTCACATCATAAAAAGTATTCATGGTAGTTTTTCCTAAAACTTACCTAATTTTTCAGTAAGTGAATTCCCATTCATCAAGCCTAGATGCTCTTGTAACTATTCTAGGTGAGTTATCATTCCTAATCTTCCCTTTTTGACACAAGATTGCTCTTAGTGCTTTATCCTAGAATGAAAATGGCAATTCACTTCCTCTTTTTCCCAAAAGAAAGAAACATGATGGAAATCAAAAGGTCAATTCTAATCCCAACATAAATCAATTAACACAACCATTTTCCAACATCAAGAATGAAACATACACCCAACAACAAGTCAAATAACTCAATGAGGTCATTAATCATAATCATTTAACATTAGAGTGCATAATCTTCATACATTAGATGATAAAAATGAGACACAACACCATTAGAAGCTCTCGACCACAAGGAAAGCACACACGAAAAGCAGACCCAAGAAAGAAAGGAAAATCTAAGACAATGGAAGCAATACAAAGATAGATCTAAGTAAAAACTCCCTCTTTGGTGAAGATTTTGAGCCCAATCACTCCCTTTTTAAAGATCTCTACTTGTGCACTTCTCCTTGGGCAATGCCCTAATCGTGAAAATGAACCCACAACAAAACTTACCTCTCAAAATTACAATGTAATATTTAAATAGGCCCCAAATAAACCCTAACTTAACCTAAGTCAACCCTAACCAAAGCCTATAGGTTTCTAACTTGAGTTAAGTGAGATGGGTTTACAAATCACGTGCTCTTCTTAGGGAAATCCCGTGCAGGTGCTATAGTGATTTTCAATTGTCATTCACAACATTGCAATATTGTTGAAGCAGCGCTACTTCCAGATTGCTGAAGCAAAGTTTTCCAGAATCAGATAATCAACTTCTCCAAACCTTCACTTTTCAGCTTTCTCCTTCCTAAATAAGCAAAATGTCCCCATTAAGACACAAATATCATAAATTCACTCATTGCTAGTTATAAGATCTATTTATAATAAAAAACACAAGCAATCATGCATAATTCAGGAAGATAAGAAGCTAAAAAGAAAAATTGAATCATAATAATGCAAAGTTTAGTAGCAACAATAGAGTTAAATAACTCTCTATTGGAGAGTTATCAACCCCCCAAACATGAACTACTCATTGTCCTCAATGAGTGCTAACTCCCTAAGGAAAAATGATAAACTTTGCTCAACTTTAACTTCACAATTCTAGATTAGGAAAATGCACAACATTGCTTTTCAAGCTTTCTTTGAGTAGCTTTCAAACGATTCAACAAGATAGATGCACTTTCACAAAGCTATTAGTGTAAACCCAACCAGGCCTTAACACTCTTTTCTCAATTTCAACTAGCTAGACATTCCATCCTCCATTCCTAGCAACCATTACTCCAAAGTTTGCTTTGCTTCCAAATTGTTGATCATTTTAGTCATTTCTTTTTCAATTTGAAGTTATGAGTTAATGCTCTCCTTAATTCCTTAAAGGTCCTAAAAGAGAAAATCTCTTCCATAGTTCTTAGCATGGTCACATTGGTGATGCAACACAACTAAGCAAAAGAGAAGTTCAATTCCCTAAGGCTTTTTCATTCATTTTTTTTCCTTTGATTTTTTGATTTCCCATAGTTTTTAGAATGGTCACATTTGTGATGCAACTCATCTAAGCAAAGGGGGAATAGAGTTTTTGCCCAACTACCCTCGATTTAAGTGACGACACGGTTAGTGAAGTTCACCTAACAACGAGCACAAGGTTTAACTCATACTTAACTTGTTAGCCTAGTAGAACTTTATGGAATTGTGGATTTTTAATTCTTTTAAGTTTTTCATAACATTCATTCTTTTTCTTCACAACTTTTTCTCTGTGAAAGCTTGGAGGCTTCCTCACCCCCACACTTAAAATCTCAATGTCCTCATTGAGGTAAGTGGTCGACTTAGAAGGCAAACCACCAAACTTAAAATGATTACTAATTAATAAGGAAGCAAATTTTGGAATATTTTGTAATTGTTAGGTTGCCTAGAATGTCATGAGCTCTAACTTCTAAACTTTGTTAAATGAGGTATTAAGTCTTAATAGGCTTACTCAGCATATGGAACATCTAATATCTAGTTTCGACTTCTTAAAAGAAAGCTTAAAACAAAGAAAATAAGAGAAACGATGCAATTTTCGACCATAAAAAAAAAGAAAAGAAACAACAGCAAAATTTTCTTTCATTCATTCATGACACCAAGTATACATGGTTGAAACACCACTCGAACCCGTCAAACTTCAACAAACATCATTCCACTTCATCACAACAACAAGAGAAATATAAAAACAACATAAAAACTCAACATAACAACAATAAACAGAGAGCAAACACAAAGACAACAAACACACAGAAAACAGAAATAGGTAGCCACAAAGAAACAATCTCCCCTTGATTCGGCTTAACTACTCCTCCCCTTCATCTCCCAGTAGGTCATCCTCCTCATCCACATGATCTTTTGCATCCGAGGGAACCCATGGTTGCAAGACAGTGCGAAGAAACTCTGGAAATTTCGGATAGGGGTGCGTGAAATTCGTGTGCATAGCCTTGTTCAAAGCAACGTCTCTTTGGCAACAAACAGAGAGCAAACACAAAGATAACAAGCACACAAAAAGTAGAAAAAGGCAGCAAAAAAGAAACGATCTCCCCTTTGATGGAGATCTGATCTCCTTGAGCAGCGGAAACGTGTTTGGGATCGTTAATTGCTTGAATGTTTTAATTGGAACAAAAACCAGTACATTGATAAATAATACAGAACAAGCATTAAATTCTAATCCTATTAGACATGAATTAATTGCATACAAACAAACTAAAGTTTAACAATTAAACTAAAGGGAAGAAGGAATTACCTTTGTAGACTCGCAACAACTCCTTGCTCCAAGCAAATTCCAGTAAATCAGCAACACAGCAACTCTCTGTTTTTCAAGTAGGAACACTACCACTTTGAAAACCCTCTATATCTCTGAGTGCTTAGATCTCTCCTTTGTGGGAAGGATTCCAACAATTGGAAGATTTTTGGGAATGAGAGAGTGAGAGAGAGAGAGAGTATTCTTGCAGCAATTCCCCAATTGCAGAAAGATCGATTACCACAATGAGCATCCCCCTTCTCCCTGTTAAACTGTCGATAGGGAGAAGGAGAGGGGTAGTGGGGAACGTGTCTTGATGACACGTTCCCTCATTTATTATTAAAATAATAATAATAATAATAATTAAATCAAATTTAATTATTCATTTAAATAATAGTTAAATAATACAAATTAAATATCATATATTTAATTTGGATTAAATCTCATTTAATCATATTACCCCTTTAACCTATAGTTTTAATGTACAACCAGTGCACATTAAATTTTATCCTATAGTTTGCAAATGTGAATCACATTCACATTTATTATAATATTTGAACTCTTTCAAATATTCAATTCTCTCATATAATTTAATATGAATCATATTCACATTAAATTTATAATATATAGTTCCAAAACTATATATTATATCGTATCTAAATACATTAAATATATTCCCTAATGAATTTGAACATTTCAAATTCAAATGATCTAAGAACCCTTTACGAGCTAGAAGGTGGACCTAATGGACCTACAGATCATAAGCTCCAACGATACGAGATTGTTCGGTTAATCTCATTAATCTCCCAATCAACATTCGTTAACTGCGGGAACACTCCACTAAAGTCCCACAGCTGCACTCTTCTCACTGCAGATATATTTCTGTGTCCATGGATATTGATCAATAACAAAAAGTCAATCCTTCACGAATGTTCGTAACACCAGCTGGGTCAAATTATCGTTTTACCCCTGGGTTACATCTTGTGCCTTAAGTACCAGTGCTCCTCTAATGAACAATTTGTTTGTGGTCCTACCAACAAACAGAGTCCCTCTCGGGCCAATGAGAGGGTCGGGCCCTTTCTTCAAGTCCCGGAGACACCACTTAAGGGAACATTCCTCTACTTACCCTAGTAGGCGGGAAGAAGTGAATTCCATCTTGCTAAGTTAAGTTTCCAGCCGCCCACTCGGTCTTGTCCCAAAGAAGGTAGGCATATTGAGTCGGCGAATCTGGCCACTCTCACCCATACTAGTCAAAGGACAATCCCTCGCAAATAGGAGTTCGTAACCTGCTCTGGATTGAGATCAGGTTGCCTAGGTCATCCTAGTGAAATAGAAACCTAACAAGTCAACAGAGTTACAGCTAGAGATTACTATTTCGCAGTCCAGTCTTATGTAATCTCATTACATAGGATATCCCCACTCACATGTCATCTACACGAACACGTTAGGATCACAGTGTTTGTATCAAATACAAAGTGGGCCATATCCATAGTTTAACCAGGGTAAGGTACCCAAACCTTATCCCCTAACTATAGACCCTTTAGGATGCGTCTCGAATCGAGATCCTTTTTATGTACATTACATTCAGTTAGAGATTCATTTAACAGCCTTTGATATTAGTTTATTGGATTTAGGGTTTAAATAAAGGCAAACTCGTAGATAACGAACAATAACACTTTATTGAAATAATAACACTTTATTACAATAATTAGAACATAATTACAAACTAAAAAGTTTTAGGGCACAAATCCCAACACCCTTGAGTTCGGCTTAGCTACTCCTCCCCTTCATCTCCCAGTAGGTCATCCTCCTCATCCACATGATCTTTAGCATCCGAGGGAACCCATAAATTTCGAATAGGGGTGCGTGAAATTCACGTGCATAGCCTCATTCAAAGCAACGTCTCTTTGGTTGGCGTAGTCCCAATAACAATGAGATTGAGATTGCGAATGAGTCATCATGGACAACATGGTGGTGCTTTGCTCAATAAGCTGATCAATGCCTACAACAAGTCTCATTCCCTTCTTGGATCCTCCATGGATTTGAGGATCCATAGATACGCTAAGGGTGCCTTTCGGGTAGAGGTTGTCCTCCCACGGATAGTAAGGTACTCCACAATGGATTCATAAGGAAGTAATCAAGCTAGGAAAGTATATCTTACCAACATTCTTACGCCAACACTCCATAATTTTCAAAGATACAAGACTCCCTACATCGATCTTCAATTCGGAAAGAATGGTGTAGATAAGGACGTTTTAGGTATCCAGATAGTCTGGAACCGGAAGAACAGAACGCTAGCCATAAATTAAGCATCTTACATAGACAAGATGTTGTCACGGTATAAGATGCATAACTCCAAGAAGGGTTTGCTGCCTTTCAGGCATGGGGTTCATCTGTCTAAGGATCAATGTCCTAAGACACCTCAAGAGGTTGAGGATATGAGACGGATCCCTTATGCTTCAGCTATAGGGAGCCTCATGTACGCCATGCTCTGTACCAGACCCGACATCTGTTATGCAGTTGGGATTGTCAGTAGGTTTCAAGCCAATCCAAGATTCGATCACTGGGCAGTCGTAAAGGCAATCTTCAAGTATCTTAGGAAAACGAGGAATTATAACCTTGTGTATGGAAGTGGGGATTGGATCCTTACGAGATACACAGGCTCTGACTTTCATACTGATAAGGATTCTAGAAAATCCACATCGGGGTCAACGTTCATTCTTAACGGAGGGTTGTAGTGGGGCGAAACATCAAGCAGGGATGCATCGCTGATTCCACGATGGAAGTCGAGTATGTTGCGGCTTGTGAATTTGCAAAGGAAGTTGTTTGGCTTAGGAAGTTCATGATAGATTTGGAAGTTGTTCTAGAACATGCCAATGACGTTGTTTTGTGACAACAGTTGTGCAGTAGCCAACTCGAGAAAACCTCGAAGTCATAAAGGGGCAAGCACATTGAGCGTAAGTATCATCTGGTATGAGACATTGTGCACCGTAGAAACGTGACCGTCACGCAGATAGCGTCGGAGCACAAGGTTGCTGATCCATTTACAAAGGCCTTCACGACTACGGTGTTTGAGGGTCACCTAGATAGTCTAGGTCTTCGAGTGCTTCCTCACTAGAGCAAGTCGGAGTATTACTTTTATGGATTACTGTACGTTTGGGAAATGTATTATGTACTCCACTAGCTTAGTTCAAGTGGGAGTTTGTTGGGGTGTATGCCCTAATCTCGTGTAGTTTTTAATATTCGATGTTTTAATAAATAAAGGTTGTTTATTATTCAAACTTCGTGTCTCACATTTTTTATAAACTTAACCAAATAAACGAAGCTCAAGGGTCATATCTTTATGAGAGAACTAGAACTTGAACAGTGTGTAGTGGACACACGGGGAGGATCACTAGGTTTGGAAATCTTATCTTGGTTACACTATGGATGTGGCCCGCTTTGTATTAGATACAAACAAGGTGATCCAGCTCGTTCACGTGATTGACATGCGAGTGGGAGCATCCTGTGCAATGAGATTGTACAAGACTGGACTGTGAAGTATTAGACCTACTGATGTAACACCGTTGACAGTATAGGACTAATAACTTCGTAGATGACCATTAGTGACTCGTCCTTAATCCTGAGCGTGTTACGAACTTCTGTCTGTGGGGGTTTGTCCTTTAACTAGTACGGGTGAGGGTGGCCACAGTTGCTCGCCCAAGATGCCTAACTTCTTGGGGGCAGGACCACGTGGGGAGCTGGAAACTTAACTACGCAAGATGGAATTCACTTGTTCCTGAATTAGGGAAACTAGAGGGTTTGTTCCCTTAAGTGTTGACTCCAGGGGTTGGACAATGGGCGCCCACCCTCTCACTGGCACGAGAGTGATGGAACACGAGACATACGCAGCGGAAAAAAGATCTAATGACACTCTAATTGCATCTAACTTAATAGAAATTAACATGCAAACGTACAAAAAACAGTAAAAAAAAAGGGAAGATGATACAACCTTTGTAGCTCAATTTCTTCTCTCCTCCTTACCAAAGCACAAACCGAACACCAATCGGACCACCACTAGAGCTTCTCCGCTATCATCTGGATTCAGAACCGGGTTGTGGGACCTGGTGAATGAAGGATTGAAAAGGAAGAATGGGAGGTTCAAAGCATTATGTGAGGAAAGGAAAAGAAGAAATTTTGGTGAGACTCTCTTTGAATAAACTAAAAAATTTCAGCCAAAGAAAAAAACCCTTTGTTTTGAAAACAAAGCTATTTATAAAACAATTACATGCATCAAATGTATGTCAAAGCTCACCAAAATCCAACACCTCACAAAACACTAACTAAAGTGGGCTATGTGTCATTCTATAATGTTTACACATAGTCCACTTAAGTTAGTGGGATTGTCCAACAAAAACTTGGATAATTCCACTAACTCTAGTCAAGGGTAATATAGTCTTTTCCATTTGGTCAAAGTCAAACTTTGACTTTTCCCGAGCAAAAAAGTCAACCCTTTGACTTTTTAGGATTTTGACCCCCTTGACTAATTTTGACCTCCCGAACATGAATTCGCATTCAAATTTTTGAAATTCAAATCACATTTGAATATATTGTGTCATAAAAAACCGATAGCTCTATCACATATACTTGTCGGTTTAAAACTCCTTTCCTAATTCGAACAATTCGAATTAATCCATCATACTGTTCTAAGTTTAATCCATATGAGCTAGCAGGGGGACCTAATGGACCTACAGATCATAGGCTTGAAGGGAATGAGAATCCCCGTGCAGCGGAAGACAATCGAATCGTCATGGTATCGTTGTGCAATTCGATTTTGTTAAAACTAAACTATGAGAAGGAAAAAACAACAAGTTAGATGGACTTACTTGTTGAAGACTATCTTCAAATTCCCTTCCATCGATCACGAACTCTTCGTGTTCTACTCAACGATCTCGAACTCCTCGAACAATCCCAACGAACGGACACCTCCACTCGATTACTCGGTTGTTCTACTTTGGGTAGAAGGAGAATGGTGAGATTCTTGTTTTGGTGTAGGGAGGAGAGTTTGAGAGAAAGATTGATTTTGAGAGAGAATTTTCTAATTGCTTTGGTGAGAAAACCAAAAAAGAGCAAGAAGAGTCCCCACCCCTTCTTGCAAAGGGGTTTATATAATGGTGATAGGTGGAGTTGAAATCTCCACCTTTGACTATTTTACCACAACCATAGGTTATGCAAATCATATTTGCATAACCATTTATAATAAGATATATCATATCTAATTTTACAAATCACATTTGTATAATTGTGGATTTTTAAATTGAATCTCATTCAATTTAATTTCTCTCAATCCAATTTCTCCAAGTTAGCCCTAATTCAACAATTAGGCTAACCTATAGTTTATTATGAATCTCATTCACATTAAACTATATAATATATCGTTCATATCTAATATAAATGACATAATTACCCTTTAGTGAAATTGAACACTTCAAATTCACACCAAAATAGTAAACCTTCTATTAATCCAGTTTGAGCCAACCGAGGGACCTTAGGAACCTACAGTGACGAGTTTTAATGATCCGAAATTAACCTGTCAAACTCTTTGACCCGGTTAATCAACATTCATTAGCTATTGTAACACTCCACTAAAGCCCGTAGCTGCACACCCGTCAGTGTAAGACAAGATGTGTCCACTGATATAACCAATGCCCATGAGTCGACCCTTCACAGGTTGTTCGTAGACACTACTGAGTCAAATTACCGTTTTACCCCTGTGTCTACTTCTTGCTCCTTAAGTCCCCACTGCTCCTCTAATGAACAACAAAGTTGTAATGGTCTAACCATTTACAACAACCCTCTCGTGCCAGTGAGAGGGTGGGTGCCCGTTGTCCAAGCCCTTGAGACAACACTTAAGGGAACAACCCCTCTAGTTTCCCTAAAGGCGGGAACGAGGAATTCCATCTCGCGTAGTTAAGTTTCCAGCTCCCTACTTGGTCTTATCCTTGAGAATATAGGCATATTGGTCGAGTAACTGTGACCACCCTCACCCGTACTAGTCAAAGGACAGACCCTTGCAGACAGGAGTCCGTAACACGCTCAAGATTCAGGTCGAGTCACTAATGGTCATCTACAAAGTTATTAGTCTATACTGTTAATGGTGTTACATCAGTAGGTCTAATAATTCACGGTCCAGTCTTGTACAATCTCATTGTACAGGATGCCTCACTCGCATGTCAACCACATGAACGAGTCAGTTCACCTCGTTTGTATCTAATATGGGTCGTATCCACAACGTATCAAGGATTAGGTCTTCAACCTATCCATATACCGTGACCGTTCGGGTCATTAACTCGAACGTAAGCCTCCTTGTGTGTCCACTACACACCGTTCAAGTTCTAGTTCTCTCATATATTTAATGACCCTGAAGCTTAGTTTATTGGACAAAGTTTGTAAAATATTGCGAGACACAAAATGATGAAATAAATAACTTTTATTAATTTCAAATGTTAAATTTATAAACTAAACGAGATTAGGATATACATCCCAACAGGGCTCCAACAATCCGAGATTAATTGGTCACACTCTTTAACCTAATTAATCAACATTTGTTAAGTAACGGGTCATTCCACTAAAGTCTCGTAGTTGCACTCCCCTCATTGTAGATATATTTCTGTCCACCTGATATAACCGTAACCAGTAAGTCAATCCTTCATAGGTTGTTCATGGTCTCGGCTAGGTCAAAATACCGTTTTACCCTCGAGAATACTTTTTGTTCCTTATGTCCCACTGAACATCTATAGAACAATTGATTTGTGGTCTAACCATCAAATCTAGTCCCTCAGCCTAGTGAGAGGGTGGAGCCCCTTGTTCTAGTTTCGAAGTCAGCGCTTAAGGGAAAAACCTATCCACTATCCCTAGAGGTAGGAGTAAATTCCGTCTTGCACCCTATGTCCCAGCTATCTTCCCGGTCTTACCCATGAAATAGGAGGCTTATTGAGCCAGCGCTGTTGAGCTGCTCTCACCCATGCAGATCCAAGGATAATCCCAAATAATTAGGAGTTCATAGTTAGCTTAAGATTGAGATCGAGTTACCTAGGTCATCAAATTTGAATTAGTCAGTTTTATACAGTAAACGGTGTTATAAAGCAAAAGTGGCTAAGTTGTGTTCCAGTCTTCTACAAACTCATTGCATAGGATGCCCCCACTTACATATCTCTATATGAACGATTTAGGATCACATCGTTTGTACTAACTACAAAGTAGGTCGCATCCATAGTGTCTCCAGAATAAAACGCCCAACCTTATCCCTATGCTATAGACCATTTTAGGCTATATACTCGAACTTGATCCTTGTTTCATGTCATCATATAAAGTTCAAGTCTAAATTAAATAGCCTCGGGACCTTAGTTTAATTGATTCAAGATTATGGTATACTAATTCAATAACAATTTTATCAAAGAAGAAACACGAACAAAGTGTGTCAATTACAAACTACGAGTTTTAGGATTTAAAATCCAACAAACTCCCACTTGGACTAAAACTCCTAGTGGAATATCACAATGTTGAATTTAAGTTAGAAACGTATGAGTATAATAAACATATGAATATAATGAACTAGGGCATATACCCAAAAGTTCTCCCACTCGTCCTAGTTTACTAACTTCGTAGACTTAGAGATTGTAGGTGACCTTCAAACACTTTAGCCGTGAGGGTCTTTGTAAAAGGATCAGCAATGTGAGCTTCTTGGTTCTCTTGAATTTGCAACTGCACCACTGTTATCAAAATATAGGGTGATAGGAGATGCATATTTGGAACAACTTACAAATCTTTCAAGAATTTCCTCAACCATAATGTTTCCTTTGTTGTTTCACATGCAACTACGTATTCAGCTTCCATTGTGGAGTCTGCAATACAGTTTTGCTTCACACTTGTCCACACTACTGCTCCTCGATTCATAATCAACACTGATCTCGATGTGGATTTTCTTACATCTTTATCAGTATGGAATCATAGTCAGTGTATCGAGTAATGATCAAATCCTTAGTGCCATACATGAGAATGTAGTTCCTCGTTCTCCTAGGATATTTGAGGATATTCTTAACGACAGTCCAATGATCATATCTAGGATTGGACTGATAAACCCAAGTAATGGTAAGGTTGATAAACAACCCTCCCACTACGTCGAGGTATTCTCAACTCGTGAGAATGATGTGACTAGCCAGATGTACTAGTTTTATCTACTACTTTAGTAGATCAACTATCTCGATCTGTAGCGTCTTTGGAAAGTTCATTCAATACTAGTCTACTGCGAGGTCGATGACTTCTGATGTGGTCTTCCTCTAAGAATGTGGCATTTGTCGACACAAAACACCTTATTTTCTTGAGGATCGTAAAACATACCACCTTTTGTTTCTTTTGGAACCTACAAATAGGCATAACTTTGAACGACGTTCTAATTTTTTAGGATTTTGCACCAACACGTGCGCTGGGTATCCCCAGATCCTAATGTGACGTAAACTACCTTTACGCTCTTTCCATAGCTCATAAGGTGTTTCTAAAACACTTTTAGAGGGAACATTATTCAAAATATAGACATCAACTTCTAATGCTTGTCCCCAAAAGGAATTAGGTAACTTAGCAAAGCTCATCATTGAGCGAACCATGTCCAACAAGGTTCTGTTTCTTCTTTCAGATACATCGTTCTGCTGAGGCATATTGGGTGCAAAGAGTTGTGACTTGATTCCATGTTCTATCATATAGTTTGGGAATCTTAAGTCCATGTACTTCCCACCTCGATTTGATCGAAGTGTCTTAATCGTTTTACCTAACTGGTTCTCAACCTCAGTCTTATATTCTTTGAACTTTTCAAAACAATCGGACTTGTGATGCATTAGATAAATATGACCATACCTCGAATAATCATCAATGAAACTGATAAAATATTCATACCCACCTCGAGCTTTGACTTTCGTCGGTCCACAGAAGTCCGAATGTACGAGCTCTAAGGGTATTGTTGCTCTAAGACCTTTTTCCAGAAAAAGATCTCTTAGTCATTTTTCCCTCAAGACAAGACTCACATGGTGGTAAAGAATTGTCTTCTAACTTATTTAGGAGTGCATTCTTAACCAATCTCCCAATCCTATTGAGATTTATGTGACCAAGTCTAAGTTCCATAAATAGGCATTGGAAGAAACTTTTCGTCTTTTATTCTGAGTTTCGGCTGTTATAAACATCTCAGTATTTAAGACAAATTTTGCTTTAGTTGGTCTTAACTTATATAAGTTGTTTTCTAGTATAGCAGAACAAATTTGAATACCTTTTCTGAAAATGAACGCTTCATTGATTTCAAAGGATATTTTATACATTTGTTCTAATATACATGTGATAGATATTAAATTCCATTTTATTTTAGGAGCATACAAAACATCTTTATGTATGATATATCTATCATCAAAATACAACTTCAAGTCTCCCACTACATCGCCCAAGACAACCTCTCTTGTTCCAACCTTGAGGGTGATCTCGCCTTCTTCTAGCTTTTTCTAGGAACTAGTTTCCTGAAAAGACAAGCAAATATGATTAGTGGCCCTTGAATCCAATATCCAGGTTGAGGTATCATACTCCACTAAACATGTTTCAATAACTAGTAAATCATATTTACCTTGTGGTTCTTTATCTGCTCTTTTCTCAGTAAGGTACTTCGGGAAGTTCCGCTTCCAGTGCCCGTTTTGGTTGCAGTGAAAACATCTTCCATTTTCTGCAACTTTCTTTCCCTTGTTTGTCATGGGAGCCTTCCCCTTGCCCTTCTTTTTCATTTGAACATTCTTATTCTTTGAAGGTCAAACTTTAGTTTTAGAGGATGATCCTCTTAAAACTTTTCTTGTGGTGACAACATTTTCCTCCACCTCTTTCCCCTAAGCTTTTGTAAGAGTTTGAAAACGTTGGAGCTCGTTAAGAAGGGTTGTCAGATTAAACTTTATTTTATTCAGAGAATCATTCATCTGAAATGGTATGAAGCTCTTCGGAAAAGACTCCATAATAAAGCTAACCTGATTTGCCTCGTCGAGGGCGCCACCATTTACTTAAGAAATATTGAAGTGGACCATCATGTCCAGGACATTCTCTCTAACAGAGGTCCCTTCCTTCATACGCTTGTTGTAAATGTACTTAATAGCCTCGTGTCTTAGAACCGATGACGGTTGCCCGAACATCTCTTTTAACGAATCCATGATAGCCTTAGTTGTGCCCAAGGATTCGTATTTCTTAGCCAATACATCAGCCATGCTGGCAACAATATAGACACAGGCTTTATCATTAGCATTAACCCATCGATCATAAGCTTCCCGACTAGTTCGGTTAGCATTTGAGGCAGGGGCCTGAAGACATTCCTCAGTTAAGACAAATCTCAAGTCATCTATTACTAGTATTGTATTCAGATTTGTTTTCCTTGTTGTGTAGTTGTCGCCGTTAAGTTTTTCGGAAGCTAATAGTTGAACTAAAGAGCTAGTCATGTTGAAAAAAAACATATCATTTTTAGTAAAAAATATTAACCTTTACAATCCAATAAAGCTTAGCAAAAATTAATGTACCCATCATTATTATGTTTGCAACGATATTTCAACGATTTAGAATAACCTTCACCGAGAGGTGACCGACCATTCCTCCATTGAACCAAGACTATCTTGACTAAATACTATCACCAGAATAACTCTTATTCCTATAGTAACTTAATTATCGCTCCTTTGGTCGAGAATTTGCTAACACTTAGTAATTCTTGTAAGTGTAACCTTCTATTTTAAAACCTCAAAGATCAGGAACATTATGCTCCCGAAATTGGAAAGACAAGAATGAACACGGACTTGAGAGACCCTATCCTTTTTTGGAGTTCGCGGTGTTCCGAATCCTATAATACAACCCTCCGATTGGTAAAAGGTCGCTCGGAGGCGCACATGTAGGTGCATTATAGGAATCTCACGGTCATGACCTAATGGAAGAGACCGTAGGATACGTTGGCACACTTCCTTCTCCCACTTACTATGAACGACTTCCCCTATTCACCTTGATATTGACTCATGCAAACACTCTCCGAATAGAGTCCGCTCCCAAGGAAGCCCAAAGCCAAGCATGAATCTCACAGTGTGAACTCTTAGGGACGCTATAGTTAAAAGTACATTACTTCTCTCCAACTTAAGTGTTCTAGAAGGTTAGGGTATAAATTACTTAACAATATATTTCAGCTAACTAAAACATATCCTAAGTCTAGGCGAAACATCCGAGTATAACTTTTATATTGGATTTTAACCTACGATGTCTAGGTGATAAACAAATTGTATTACCTCACACCGCTCATGCATGCTCATAAAACCGATTTAACCTAACTCAGACGCCAGCTTGATCTCTAGGTAGAAGGTGTTCCGTGACCCGTTAACTTAAAAACCTTTCAACCTTAGTCATCTTATCTGACTTTTTGTCAAGATCTTGTCGGGTGAGTTTTCTTGTAACTTCGGTTTTACAAGATATCGACCTAATTTCTATTAAAAAGAGATTGTCGATGGTTAACCTAAGTGAGCATGCATCTTATCTTTGTTATAGATTTAAAAAGTCCAATTGATTTTATAACACTTATAAAAAGAATTGACAAATCTATAACATACATTCCACATCCATTAAATAACAATTATATAACAAAAATTTAATATGGATTTAATTTACCTAATTTAATCAAATTAAATTAATTAATTAAACATTTAATTAATCAATTACCATATTAAGTTACTTAGAGAAATCATGAATTATATATAACTTTTACATTAATTCATGAAATCACTACAACAAAATAAGGAAACAATGACGGACATCCAAAATCCCGCCTGGGATATAATGACGGACAAAAAAAAAACGCGTAGAAATTTTAAAAAAAATTAAATTCATCTATAATGACGGGCAATGCCCGTCATTAAAGGTATTTTAAAAATAATTTCTCTCACCTCCCTGGGCGACAACTCATTTCATCTCTCTCTCGATTTTCACCTGTCGACGACCCGATTTCACTCGCTCTCTTTCTCCCTCATCTAACCCTCAACACATTTTCTCCCTCGTTTTCAACTGTCGGCCGCCGTCCACAAAGCTTCACCGCCGTCCACAAAGCTTTGTCACCGTCCACAAAGGTTCGCCGCCGTCCGTTGATCTCTCTTTCTTCCTCGATCTGACTTCGTCGCCGTCCACAAAGATTCGCCGTCGTCCGTTGATCTCTCTTTCTCCCTCATCGACCGACTTCGTCATTTGTCAGATTCGCCGCGTGATCCACGACTTTTCCACCGAGACTCTTTCTCGCGCATCCATCGCCGCCAAACACCGTGGTTCGCGCGAGTGCGAACCGATCGGTCATTGAGGTCCTTAGTTTGCAGATGACGGTTCATTGGTGTTCGGATCTACACCGATCAGTCACCAAAGGAGTTCGTCGTTGTCGGGTTCACCGGAGGTTGTTTTCTGACAAAATATTTTATAAAAATCTGATCTATAGCATGAATGTTGTGTTGATCTTGTTGTGTATGTTAGTTTGTGTATGTTAGTTTTAGGGAAAAATGTGCATTGATGTTGTTGTGTTGCTGTTAGTTTAGGAATGTTTTTTATTAAAATCATGTGCTTTGATCTGTTTATTTTAGCATGATTGTTGTTGTTAGTTTAGTTTGATTGAGAGTGTTGAGTTTAGTTTAGAAAAAAACTAACATAGAAAATGTTGTCGTTTAGTTTATTTTTATTGAGGGGGTAAGTTTAGTTTAGGAAAAAAACTAACATAGAAAATGTTTGTGTTTAGTTTAGTTTGATTGAGGGGGTGAGTTTAGTTTAGAAAAAACACTACAATAGAAAATGTTGATGTTTCATTTACTTTGATTGAGGGGGTGAGTTTAGTTTAGGAAAAAAACTATTATAGAAAATGGTGGTGTTTAGTTTAGTTTGACTGAAGAGTTGAGTTTAGTTTAGGAAACAAAGTAACATAGGAGAAATGTTTGTGTTTAGTATAGTTTGATCAAAACAATTTTGTGTTAGTTTAATGAGTTTAGTTTAATGAGGGATGAGAGTTTTAGTTTGATGTAGTTTATGGAAGGAAATATTCTTGTTGTTACTAAAACAAAATGGTGTACAATTTAAATAAATGCATGTGGGTTGTTTGTGTTAAGTTTTATGAGTTTAGATTTTATAAGTTAATTTTTTGTGTTAGTTCAATTTGAAGAGTGATTGATGAATGGTTGAGAACTTTTGTTTAGCATGTTTGGTTAGAATCATATGTTTAATTTTCTTAATATTAGTGGTGAGTTTGTGGATGAGAGGAAATGGTATTAGTCCAAAATATCATGATGTTGGCTTTTGAATCAACATCATGAAATTGAGTAAGTAGTGAACTCCTTGATAGTTTTTTTTTTCGGCGTCTTCCTAAGGACATAGTAAGTACATAAGTTTAAGTAACCATTATTCTTCTTGTAGATTGAACTTTCAAGGCACCAGATTTATAGTTATGGATAAGTCGTGGATGTCAAAGAATAGGATGTCATCAGAATATCGTTTAGGAGTTGAGACGTTTATCCAAAATGGTATACGACATTCAAATAGGTCAGATGTCATTTGTTGTCCATGCTTGAAATGTGTGAATGCAAAGTCTTAAAATACGAATGTCGTAAGAGACCATTTATATATTAATGGCATTGATGAAAGCTATAGAACATGGATTTGACATGCCGAGTCATTACCGAAGGAGAGAAAAGAGGAAGCTGAAGTTGAGGACGAAGATGTTGACGACACAATAGGAATGTTTGAGGCTGCACATAACTATTTTAATGACAAGTCTCAATATTTGAAGAAGTGTTAGATGATGCCAAGAAACCATTGTACTTAAATTGCAACAATTTTAACCAAAATATCTGCATTGATAAAGTTATATAATTTGAAAGCAAAGTTTGGATGGAGCGATAAGAGTTTCACTGAGTTGTTAGCATTGGTTAGTGACATCTTACCAAGTCCAAATGAACTTCCTAGCTCTACGTATCAAGCAAAAAAGATATTGTGTACTCTTGGAATGAAGTATGAAAAGATTCATGCATGTAGTAATTGAAGGGAATGAAAATCCCGTGCAGCAGAAGACGATTGAATCGTCGATGTATCAATTACGCAAACCGTCTTTGTTAAAATTGATCTAATACATAGATCTAGGCTAAACATGCAATTAAGAAGAAGAAAAACAGTAAGAAAGGATTTTACTTACTTCTTGAAGACTTTCTTCACAATATCTTCTTCAAATCCACGAACTCTTCGTGCTCCTCGTACACAACAATTTCCTCCAACGATTGTGAGTCAAACACTACCAAGAAGCCTTCTCGGTTGTTCTCTTTTGGAGAAAGGAGGCTTGTGGGAACCTTTTTGATTTTGGAGAGGGAGGAGAATTTGAGAGAGAATAGAGAGGGTTTCTCTTCTCTTTTTTGTGTAAAACTAAAAAATGAGAGAGTGAAGTTCCATCCTTCTTGAAAGAAGGGTTTATATAGTGGATTAGTGGAGTTAAAATGTCCACATATTTACCACTTTACCACAATCATAGGTTATGCAAATCTCATTTGCATAACCACATAATATAAGATATCTCATATCTCATATTGCAAATCTCATTTGCAATAGTTGTGGATTTATTAAATTGAATCACATCCAATTTAATTTCTCTCAATCAAATTCTCCAATTAGCCCTAATTCAATAATTAGGTTAACCTATAGTTTATTATGAATCTCATTCACATTAAACTATATATTATATCATTCATATCTCATATAAATGACATAAATGCCCTTAAGGTGAAATTGAACACTTCAATTTCATACCAAAACTTTATTTCTTCTTAAATCCAGATGGAGCCAACCGAGGGACCTAATGGACCTACAGTGACGGGCTCCAATGATCCAAGATTAACCTGCCAAACTCTTTGACCCGGTTAACCAACATTCATTAGCTACGGTAACACTCCACTATAGCCCATAGCATTTGCACTCCGTCGGTCTGAGAATATTACGTGTCCACCGATATAACCAATGCCCATGAGTCGACCCTTCACGGGTTGTTCGTGAGACACGGTGGGTCAAATTACCGTTTACCCCTCGTGTCTACCTCTTGTTCCTTAAGTCCCCCCTTTGCTCCTCTAATGAACAACATATTGTGATGGTCCAACCATACACAACACCCTTCTCGGGCGGTGAGAAGGTGGGCGCCCGTTGTCCAAGCCCCGGAGACAAAGACTTAAGGGAACAACACCTCTAGTTTCCTAAAGGCGGGAAGCAGTGAATTCCATCTCGCGTAGTTAAGTTCCCGGCTCCCTACTTGGTTCGTCCACGAGAAGATAGGCATATTGGGCGAGTAATCGTGACCACCCCTCGGTAGTACTAGTCAAAAGAACGGACCTCGCGGACATGAGTCCGTAACACGCTCGAGATTCCGGTCGAGTCACTAATGGTCATCTATTAAATTATTAGTCCTTATTGTCAATGGTGTTACATCAGTAGGTCTAATAATTCACGGTCCGGTCTTGTACAATCTCATTGCACAGGATGCCCCCACTCGCATGTCAACTACATGAACGAGTCAGATCACCTCGTCTGTATCTAATACAAAGCGGGCCGCATCCAGAGTGTATCCAGGATTAGGTCTCCAACCCTATCCATATACCTGTAGACCATTCGGGTCATTAACTCGAACGTGATCTTCCTGTGTGTCCACTACACACCGTTCAAGTTCTAGTTCTCTCATAAATTCAATGACCCTGGAGCTTAGTTTATTGGAAAAAGTTTATAAATATTGCAAGACTCAATGTGATGAAATAAATAACTCTTATTAATATCAATCAATATATTACAAACACGAGATTAGGACAAAAATCCTAACAAACTCCCACTTGGACTAAGCTAGTGGAGAAAAATACATTTCAGAAATGTACAACAAAGTAATATAATAAACTAGGGCATTGAATACCCGTTTATACATCTCCCACTTGCCCTAGTCAGGAAGCTCTCAAAGACCTAGACTCTCTAGGTGACCCTCAAACACCTTAGCCGTGAGGGGCTTTGTAAATGGATCAGCTACGTTGTGCTCCGACGCTATCTGCGTGACTGTTAGGTCTCCGCAGTGCACAATCTCCCGTATCAGATGATACTTGCGCTCAATGTGTTTGCCTCTCTTATGGCTCCGAGGCTACAGGAGTTGGCTACTGCACCACTGTTATCACAGAACAGTGTGATTGGCAAGTTCATGTTAGGAACAACTTCCAAATCTGTCATGAACTTCCTAAGCCAAACAACTTCGCTGACTTCACAAGCGCAACATACTCCGCTTCCATAGTGGAATCGATGCATCCTCGCTTGATGCTTCGCCATACTACGACTCTCTCCATTCGGAATGAAGGTGACCCCGAGGTGGATTTCTAGAATTCTTATCGGTCGAAAATCGAATCTGTGTATCCCGTAAGGATCAAATCCCGATCCCATACACTAAGTGTAGTTCCTCGTTCTCCTAAGATACTTGAGGATTGCCTTTACGGGTGTCCGGTGATCTAATCTGGATTGGGTGATATCTCACCGACAATTCCTCTTGCATAACAAATGTCGGGCCTAGTACACAACATGGCATACATCAGGCTCCCTACAGCTGAAGCATATGGAATCCGTCTCATATCCTCAACATCTTGAGGAGTCTTAGGACATTGATCCTTAGACAAGTGAACCCCATGCCTGAAAGGCAGTAAGCCCTTCTTGGAGTTATGCATCTTATATCTAGACAACATCTTGTCAATATAAGACGCTTGAGACAAGGCTAGCGTTACTCTTCTTAGGTTCACGACTATTTGGATACCTAGAACATACCGAGCTTCTCCCAAATCTTTCATTTGGATTTCATGAAGCTAGCCACTTCTTAACGTCGAAGAAATTCTACCTCATTCCCAATGAGAAGAATATCGTCCACATACAACACCAAAAATGCGACAGTTTTGTCAACAATTTTCTTGTAGACACAAGGCTCGTCGACATTTTGATCAAAGCCATAAGATTTGATTGCCTCATCAAACCTTATATTCCAAGACCTCGGCTCTGTTTGGTCCATAAATGGACCTATGAAGCCGACAAACTTTTGCTCTTGGCCTTGGACAATGAACCCTTTGGGCTGGTCCATGTAGATGGTCTCATCAAGTTTGCCATTCAGAAAGGCTGTCTTGACATCCATCTGCCATACCTCGTAGTCATAATACGCGGCAATGGCCAGAAGGATCCTGATCGACTTTACAATGGCAGCAAAGTAAAAGGTCTCCTCATAGTCAACCCCTTCAACCTGGGTAAAACCCTTTGCCACTAGTCGGGCTTTGAAGGTCTGCACCTTCCCATCTACGCCACGTTTACGCTTGTAGATCCTTTTGCAACCAATAAGTTTTACCCCATCCGGTTGATCCACAAGCTCCCATACAGAATTGAAGTACATAGACTCCATTTCTTGGTCTATAGCTTTAATCCACTCGTCTTTGTCAACATCAACCATTGCCTGATCATAGGACAATGGATCCTCACAGTCATCATCTGGAGCGACAACTGAGGTTTCAGCTAAACCCATGTAGCGATCGGTGCATCTCTCACGACCCTCCCACTACGTCGAGGCATTCCCAACTCTTGAGAACGGATTTGACTAGACGTGCTAGGATCAACAACACTTGTTGACGTACTAGCCCTATCAGGAACTCTTGCTGATGAACTGTCCATTTCATTCAATACAATCTTACTCCTTGGTACATGATCCCTGACGTGGTCTTCCTCTAGGAAAGTGGCGTTTGTTGACACAAGCACCATATTTTCCCTAGGATCATAAAACAGACCACCTCTAGTCTCTTTAGGGTAACCTACGAATAGGCACAATTTCGAACGGGGTTCCAACTTTTTCGGGTTTGACACCAACACATGGACCGAACATCCCCAAATCCTGAAGTGATGTAAAGCGCCTTTACGTCCACTCCAGAGCTCGAAAGGTGTTTCACAAACACTCTCGAGGAACATTGTTCAAAATATAAACCGCGATCTCCACTTCACGCACTTCAAAAAGAATCGGGAGACGAGCATAACTCATCATCGACCGAACCATGTCCAACAAGGTTCTATTTCTCCTCTCCGATACACCATTCTGGCTGCTGGCATGCAGTCTTTGAGAGTTGGGACGTAATTCCGTGTTCTATCATATAGTCCTGGAATTCAGTGTCCATGTACTCTCCACCCCGATCCGATCGAAGTGTTTTAAGCGATTTACCTAAGAGGTTCTCAACCTCAGTCTTGTATTCCTTGAACTTTTCAAGAGTTTCAGACTTCTTATGCATTAGGTAAATGTACCCATATCTAGAGTAGTCGTCTATGAAAGACACAAAGTACTCATATCCGCCTCGAGCTTTAACATTCATCGGACCACAGAGGTCAGAATGCACTAACTCAAGAAGCTCTTTGGCTCTATATCCTTTTCCACTAAAAGGACATTTGGTCATTTTGCCCTCAAGGCATGACTCACACTGCCAGAAAGAGTTTTCTTCCAACTCGTTTAGAAGTCCACTCCTCACTAGTTTCTCAATCCTATTTAGATTAATGTGGCCTAACCGAAGATGCCAAAGATGGGCATTTTCTTTTGGAGAAACTTCGCTTTCTTAGTTCGTGTTTCTGCAGTTTTAAATAATTCAGTATTCAAAACACTTTTGACCGAATTTGGTTTTAAAACATACAGATTATTTTCAAGTGAAGCTGAACAAATCACATTCCCTTTGAAAGAAATAAACGCTTTATTCGATTCAAAAGAAACTGAAATACAATGTTCTATAAGGCAGGAAATTGAAACAAGGTTTCTAGTAAACCCTGGAACTATGTACAAATTGTCCAACAATAAGTACTTCCCGCCAAATCTTAGCTTCACCGTGCCGATCGCTGCAGCAGAAACTAGCTCCCCGGATCCAACCCGTAGAGTCACCTCACCCTCTCGCAGCGGCTGCCAGGAATCAATCCCTTGAAAAGAAGAACAAACGTGGTTAGTGGCGCCCGAATCCAATATCCAGGCAGAGTCACTACTCTCCACTAAACAGGTTTCAGTCACAAGTAAATCATATTTACCTTGATTCTTCTTCTCGGCAAGGAATTTGGGACAGTTTCTCTTCCAGTGACCGCCCCCATTGCAGTGGAAACACTTTCCTTTCTCTGCAACCTCCTTGACCTTCTTGCCCTTGTGGGGCGGCTCGATCGATTTTACCCTCTTCATCCTCTTCTTCCCTTTCGGGCGTGAAGGAGCAACAGGTTTCGTCCCAGAGGTCGAACCCCTGTGATAAGACTTGTAGGCAACATTTGCCTCAGATTCCTTGACCCTATGCAAGGATTGGAAATTCTGTAGCTCGTTGAGGAGGGTTGTCAGTGTGTAGCTAATTTTGTTCATAACAGCATTGCTACGAAACTGAAGGAAACTCTTCGGAAGAGTCTCCAAAATAAAACTGACCTGGTTCGACTCATCGATCGAAGCCCCGTTCATCTCGGCGGATGGAAGTGGGTCATCATGTCTAGAAGCGTGTTCACGGACGGCGACCCTTCTTCTTTCATCATGCGCGTTGAAAACGTATTTGAAGCGAGTCATCATGCGGACTGAAAGGATCGGCTTGTCCAAACATTTCTGCAGAGACTCCATGATCTCCTTAGCGGAAACCATCAGCTCGTGCTTCTTTGCAAAGACATCAGACATGCAGGCAATAATATAGACATTGGCCTTTTCATTGGCCCTGATCCACCGATCGTATGCATCGCGAACACTTCGCGACATTTATCGAGCCCCAGACATCGAGGACACTCCTCGGATAACAGAACTTTATGTCGTCTTGTACCAAAATTGTATTTATGTTGTTTTCCCAACTTTGATAGTTATCTCCCACTAATTTGTCCGAAGCGAGTAAAGCTATAATTGCGCTAGACATTTTTTAGCTGAAAAATAAGAAAAACTTTGTATCATTCTCGCAAAAAAAACTTTTGAAATCCAATCAAGTTTTAGCAAAATTTGTTTCATGATCCCTAGGTCAATCAAAATTTTGCAATGATACCCTAAAGGTTTAGAATGACCGCCACCGAAGGGTGAATAGAACACTCCTCCTCTAGGACGGGACTTTCTCGATCAGACCCTAATCCCAGAATAACTCTTATTCCATTAGGCGTCCAATTACCATTGTGCGGTCGAATTCATTAACACTTAACGAATTTTGTGAGTGTCACCCTCAATCTTTAAGTTTCCAAGCATCCGTCAAACAATAGCCACCGAAGGGTGAACCAAGAAGGAAAACCAACCAGGAAACTGCATCCCTTTCGGGAATTCACGGTGTTCCGACTCGCATGATCAAGCCCTCCGAAGGGATTGTCTGGTCCAGACCAAACTAGCAGGCAGATCATAGGGGTCTCACGGTGTGAATCGAAAGAAGAGACCGTGGGTCTCGTTTTCACAAGTCCCGCTCCCACTCACTATAAGTACTCTCTCCATCCACGATGATATTGACCTATACAAATGCCATCCGAAGGGGGACGCTCCCATTTGCGCCACGAGGCCGAGTATAGATCTCACGGTGCGGACTTTAAAGGAGATTTGTGGTTGGAAATTCAAAATGTATCTCATACACTTTATTTCCTCCCACTCAGCAGTTTAATTTTATTAGGGATTGACCTAGATAAACCGGCTAAAATTTACCTAAGTCTACCAATATAACTCTTATATGGTATTAACCTAAGTTTATAATCACATTATTAACTTAGGTCTATGTGAGTAAATTAATTAACACTTAATTAACGACACTCACGAAAATATAACCTAAGAATCTCCGGACCGAATTCACTCCCGGTCGGTTTGGCTGTGCAGGGTGTTACTGCAAGCGTCAACTTAAATAATACTGACCTTAGACAAAACCTTCCTTAGACAGACTTACTTATCAGTCACCATTCATAGGTTATATTTGATTTCCTAAATTTCTAATCTCATTAGAAAATTAGTAAACCTAAGTCTAATTATTCAAATTCTAAACACTTTAAAACTAATAATTAACTTAGGTTGCATGCATTTCTATGTTATAGTGCTTGATCATCCATCACATGAATAATACTATATACTATAACATAATATAATTCATCACATGAATTTAAATGCATGAGCATGCTTTTAATAAAAATATAACACTTATATTTAAATAAATTAAAAACATGCATACATTATATTATAACTCTTATAATATAATCCTATCATGCATACCATATATTATAACTCTTATAATATAAAAATGATGCATGAAATGTTTAACCTAAGGTGGGATTTTAAATCTATATGACATACAATATGCACATAGAAATTAATTAAAATATACATCTCATGCATAAAATAATTAAATAGCAAAAATGGACCGATTTTTGGCATTTAGAGCAATTATTTAATTAAATAACATTAATATAAAATTTATATTAATATTATTTAATAAAATAATTAAATTAAGAAAAAAAATAAAATACATTTTATGAAAATAAATAAATAAAACGTGTGAAAACCGCCCAAGAGAGGCCTTGAACCCACGACCTCGCAGAATCGCACAATCGCGCTCTCAGCGCGTGCATGCTGTAACGCTGCGGCGTGGCGGCGTTACTGCTTATTTATCGTCTCTAGCGTCGACGCGTTTTCCAACGCCCATGGCGTTAACGCCGCTCGCAGCAGGCCTCCAACCGCAAGGATAGCGTTGAGACGCCGTTGGGCAGCGTCTCAACACCATCGGCGAGCAAACAAACTCCTTTGCCTTTTTTCGCCGTCGATTCCGCTTTCGCTCCGATTTCTTCCAAAGCAACACTTGCCACGAACGACACGGACTTACAGACTCGATTTATTTTCTAAAATGCCCAAAAAACACGGGCCCTTTACATTTGATCTCATCAAACAGATGATAAATCTAAAAGTGCCAAAAACCGAAAACATCCATTATGCAAACCAAGACATTCATCTCATGAATTATGGTAAAAAAAAACACCAAATTTTAACAAAACAGTGCATAATTAAGAAACCATCGAAATGGCTCTGATACCAATTGAAGGGAATGAAAATCCGTGCGGCAATGGAAGACGATTGAATCGTCGATGTATCAATTACATAAACCGTCTTTGTTAAAATTGATCTAATACATAGATCTAGGCTAAACATGCAATTAAGAAGAAGAAAAACAGTAAGAAAGGATTTTACTTACTTGTTGAAGACTTTCTTCACAATATCTTCTTCAAATCCACGAACTCTTTGTGCTACTCGTACACAACGATTTTCTCCAACGATTGTGAGTCAAACACTACCAAGAAGCCTTCTCGGTTGTTCTCTTTTGGAGAAAGGAGGCTTGGGGGAACCTTTTTGGTTTTGGAGAGAGAGGAGAATTTGAGAGAGAATAGAGAAAGTTTCTCTTCTCTTTTTTGTGTAAAACTAAAAAATGAGAGAGTGAAGTGTCATCATTCTTGAAAGAAGGGTTTATATAGTGGATTAGTGGAGTTAAAATGTCCACATATTTACCACTTTACCACAATCATAGGTTATGCAAATCTCATTTGCATAACCACATAATATAAGATATCTCATATCTCATATTGCAAATCTCATTTGCAATAGTTGTGGATTTATTAAATTGAATCACATCCAATTTAATTTCTCTCAATCAAATTCTCCAATTAGCCCTAATTCAATAATTAGGCTAACCTATAGTTTATTATGAATCTCATTCACATTAAACTATATATTATATCATTCATATCTCATATAAATGACATAAATGCCCTTAAGGTGAAATTGAACACTTCAATTTCATACCAAAACTTTATCCCTTCTTAAATCCGGATGGAGCCAATCGAGGACCTAATGGACCCTCACGATGGCGGCTCCAATGATCCGAGATTAATCTGTCAAACTCTTTGACCCGGTTAACCAACATTCATTAGCTACGGTAACACTCCACTATAGCCCGTAGCTGCACTCCCGTCAATGCAGAATATTACGTGTCCACTGATATAACCAATGCCCATGAGTCGACCCTTCACAGGTTGTTCGTAGACACGGCTGGGTAAAATTACCGTTTTACCCTTGTGTCTACCTCTTGTTCCTTAAGTCTCCACTGCTCCTCTAATGAACAACATATTGTGATGGTCCAACCATACACAACACCCTTCTCGGGCGGTGAGAAGGTGGGCGCCGTTGTCCAAGCCACGGAGACGAAGACTTAAGGAACAACCCCTCTAGTTTCCTAAAGGCGGGAGCAGTGAATTCCATCTCGCGTAGTTAAGTTCCCGGCTCCCTACTTGGTTACGTCACACGAGAAGAGAGGCATATTGGGCGAGTAAGCGTGACCACCCTCGGTGCATTACTAGTGAAAGAACAGACCCTCGCAGACAGGAGTCCGTAACACGCTCAGGATTCAGGTCGAGTCACTAATGGTCATCTACGAAATTATTAATCTCATTGCACAGGATGCCCCCACTCGCATGTCAACTACATGAACGAGTCAGATCACCTCGTCTGTATCTAATACAAAGCGGGCCGCATCCACAGTGTATCCAGGATTAGGTCTCCAACCCTATCCATATACTATAGACCGTTCGGGTCATTAACTCGAACGTGATCTTCCCTGTGTGTCCACTACACACCGTTCAAGTTCTAGTTCTCTCATAAATTCAATGACCCTGGAGGTTAGTTTATTGGAAAAAGTTTATAAATATTGCAAGACTCAAAGTGATGAAATAAATAACTCCTATTAATTTCAATCAATATATTACAAACACGAGATTAGGACAAAAATCCTAACAGTGATGATTGTTGTTTGTTTAGAAAAGAGCTTGCAGATGTAGAAGTATGCCCTACATGCAGAACATCAAGATGGAAGCTTTGTAAAAATTCGAATGATGTGATGAAAAACATTCCGGCGAAAGTCATGTGGTATTTCTCTCCTATCCCAAGATTTGAAAGAATGTTTCGCAGTAAAGAAATATCTAGTTTGTTGACTTGGCATGCTAATGAACGAGTAATTGATGGGTACAAACGACATCCTGCGGATACAGTATCGTGGAAGCAAGTAGACAATTTGTGGCCAGAGTTTGGTTTAGAACCTAGAAATCTTCGTCTTGCTCTTTCATATGATGGAGTCAATCCACACGGTGATCTTAGTAGTAGATATAGTTGTTGGCCAGTTATGTTGGTGACATACAATTTACCTCTATGGTTATGCATGAAGCGAAGATTTTTTATGTTAAATGCATTAATATCTGGGCCTAAACAACAAGGGAAAGACATAGATGTTTATTTAGCTCCATTAGTTGATGATCTGAAAAAACTTTGGAATGATGGAGTTCAGTGTTATGATGTACATCATGAACAATCTTTCATACTTAAAGCTATTTTATTGTGGACTATTAATGATTTTCCTACATATGGCAATTTGTGTGGTTGTACAGTAAAAGGATATCATGCGTGCCCAATATGTGTGGAAAAAACCTCATCCACTTATTTTCCAAAAGGGAAAAAGATGGCATATCTTGGACATCGAAAATATTTACCCCGTAATCATCCATATAGAAGACAGAAGAAAGCTTTTAATGGTGAACAAGAATTGGAATTTGCTCCTGAACCGTTAAGTGGAGAGGAAATTCTTGCGAAAGTTAGTAAACTTCAATACTCGTTTGGAAAGAAGCCAAGAAAAGAAAAAAATAAAGGACATCTTTCAAGCACTTATTGGAAGAAGAAGTCTATTTTCTTTGAGTTAGAATACTGGAAACATTTTGATGTGCGACATTGTTTAGATGTGATGCATATTGAGAAGAATGTGTGTGCAAATATTATTGGCACGTTACTTGATATTCCCGGCAAGACAAAAGATGGATTAAAAACTTGTCTTGATTTGGTTGAATTGAACATTAGATCAGAGTTGGCCCCTCAATTAGGAGAGAAAAGAATTTTCTTACCTCCAACATGTTATACACTATCGCGGATGGAGAAATTGAATTTGTGTAAGACACTATCAGAAATTAAAGTACCTGAAGGTTATTCTTCCAATATACAGAGTTTAGTGTCGCTCACAGATTTGAAACTTTATGGGCCTAAATCGCATGACCACCATGTTCTTATGCAACAATTATTACCTGTGGCTATACGTGGTATGTTACCAAAACATGTTAGATATGCAATTATTCGTTTGTGTTTCTTTTTCAATGCCATATGTAGTAAGACGATCGATTCATCAAAGTTAAAAGGCTTGCAAGAGGATGTAGTGGTTACTTTGTGTTTGTTAGAGAAATATTTTCCACCAGCATTCTTCACGATAATGGTACATCTTGTGGTTCATCTTGTAAGAGAGATAGAATATTGTGGACCAGTGTATTTGAGGTGGATGTATCCTTTTGAACGATATATGAAAGTTCTAAAAAGGTTATGTGCGAAATAGAAACGAATCCGGAAGGATGCATTGAGAAAATTATATTGTGGAGGAGGAAATTTGTAGAATTTTGTTCGAATTTCTCTGTGGGGTTGAGTCTATTGGGCTACGTTCAACGACAAGGAAAGAGAAATCAGATTTTGTTAGACCATTGTCTGTTGCTCACTATTTCAAACCCAGTAAGGAACAATTGGATCAAGCTCATCTTTACGTTCTTTAAAATGTGAATGACGTGCTTCCATACGTAGAGTACGTAAATCTCAACGCATAACTTTCGAACTATGCAATGATGTAATAATTTTCATGTGTTCTATGAGTTCAGGAAACACATGGAAACTCTATCTAGACTCAATCCTAGTAGATCCAAAAACAAAAAGTGGCTTCAAGATGAACATAATCGCACATTTAGCAGATTGTTGCGTGATCGGGTAATCTTGAGATGAAACTTTTGTAATGAGTGGGTTTAATGTTTATTCCTACTTAATTTACAACGTATATTTTTCAGGTTCAACTTGCTCTCGAGGTGCCAAACAACTCAATATCACCTTCTTTAAGATGGATAGCTTATGAGTCTTGTCCAGATGTAGCCACATTTAGTGGTTATGTGGTCAATGGTACTCATTATCATACGAAGAAACGTGATGATATTAGGAATACCCAAAATAGTGGAATTCTTATAACATCAAACACAATGCAAGTCTCCAGTGCTAAGGATAAAAATCTTGTTATGTCCGACATGACCTTTTATGGTGTAATACAGGAGATTTGGGAGATTGATTACCGAAAATTAACATTTATTTTGTTAAAATGTGACTAGGTTGAGAATAATAATGGAGTTAAAGTAGATGACCTTGGATTTACATAAATCATCAACCTTAATCGCATTGGGCATAGATCAGACTCATTTATTTTAGCATCTCAAGCCAAACAAGTATTTTATGTAAAAGACCCTCTTGATCCTCGATGGTCGGTGGTTTTAACCCCTCCTCAAAGAATAGGTGAAGAAGAATGTTCTGAGGTTGATGTTGATACCGTTCAAGATTGTGGATATGGTGTCCTAGAAAGAATGCTTAATATTGACGTGACCCATGAAATCGACGAAATGTCATCCACATATCTTAGAAATGATTGTGAGGGTATATGGATCGATAAATAATGTATTAAATATGGTATGCATTTGTTTAGTTATTGCAATTTTTATGAGTTCAATATATATATGTGTTATTATAACTTTTTTTTTATGGTATTTTTTTTTTGGCAGATTGTTATAATGAGTGGATCAAGCGACGATGAAGTGAATGTATCGATCAAAATAGAGGTTAGGCATACTAATCGACGTGGTCTCACTACTATGCGTGGTCTGGCACGCGTAAGGACTAAAGGGGAACGCTTGGTCATCCAATACAACAATCAAGGCCAAAGTGTTGGTGATAATGCAAACCAAATGCAAAGTTATATAGGAGTTTGCGTTAGGCAACAAATTCCATTAAGTTACAAGACTTGGAAAGAAGTTCCCCAGGAATTGAAAGATAAAATTTTTGATTCTGTAGAGGTAAGAATAATAGTATTTTCCCCTAAAGGCTTCTTAATATAGAGTTATTTAACCCTTTATTATGTGTTTCCTATGTAGATGTCATTTGTGGTAGACCCTCGGTCCAAGAATTGTATTCTTCAATCAGCGGCAAATAAATTTCGAACATTTCGATACACGTTGTATCAAAAGCACATACTTCCATTTAAGGATGAGTTGTCCTTGTTGAAACAACCTCCACAAAAGTATTCCCATATTGATCAAAAAGAATGGGAAGCATTTGTGAATGCTAGATTATCGGAAGAATGGGAGGTAAATACATTATACTCATTGCTTTTAAAAGTTAGTAAAAAAATATTAAAATGATTTAAATTGATTCTATTATGTTATACAGGCACAAAGTCGTGTGCAAAAGGAAAGGAGAGAGAAATGTAAATATAATCATCACATTTCTCGCAAAGGATATGCAAAGTTAGCTGAAGAATTAGTGAGTAACATTATTTCTTATATTTTTCCATACATGAGATTTAATAACTTGTATGTTTATATAGGAATTGGGGGATGAGCCTTCCACTCGTGCGACCTTATGGATACAAGCACGAAAAGGAAAAAATAATGAATACTTCGATGAAGCCACCAAACAATGTGCTGGTCGAATCGTAAGTTAATATGTTTTATTTTAACATGATGTAAAAAAGATTCTTAGTTTAAATATCTTATGGTTAGTTTCAATTTCAATCTAAATGGTTGTGACAGGATGAACTAGCTATGAAGAATAAAGGTAAAGACATATTGACCGAAGCATTAGGCACGCCAGAACACAGAGGGCGTGTTAGAGGAATAGGTATGTCTGTCAATCCATCAACATACTTTAACATTCCTCGAGGGAAATCAAAATCAAGCAAAGAGTCTGGCAACAAAATGTCGACTAATTGCTCACCTTCCAAAATGTCTGCAAGCATAGACAGTAATCATCCAAAAGACAAGGAGGTCATTGACGAGGTGGCAGAAATTTGAGAGGTAATTAGAATTTTTATTTTTAATATTAAAAGTGTGATCTATGATACTTTATTTTGACATTCTTTTTTAATTTTTGAAGGGAACTCCATGCCATCTAGCAATAGGATCAAAGGATAATGTGGTTGTTGTAGGCACAATGTACACGTCTGACGCTCAATTTCCCACAGTCCATGGAGTTCCCTTAAGAGTCGAAAATGTTAGAGTGGTAGTGGACATGATCGTAGGTGAAGATGCTCCATTACCAATTCCTATACGGGGAGAAGTAGAGTCTCTGAGTCAATCAATGGGAAATTTTGTGGCATGGCCTCGGGACCTTGTCATTTTTAATAAGGGGAAAAAGGTATGAAATTCTTCAACTCAATGTTTATAATTACTATATTCTTTGTTTACAAATTTAAATATTTTTTTGTTGTGATAGGTGGCTTCTCCAGCAAAACATAAGTCGGATGTTTCTGTACATGTGCGCACTTTACATTCTACAAAGTACACAGATGCTCATGTGACTATTATGCTTCTGAATCGTTATGCAATGTTATCGATGCAAGAAGATGATACGATTCAAGTCAAGTTGAGCGAGCACATGTTCGGGGAGGAGAAGTTAATTTATTTACATCAAGATGATATCCTGCATTACTGTGGGATGGTGGAGATAGGGTACTCCTGCATAGTCGCATACATTGCGTAAGTATACAACATCTTTCATTTATATTGACTACACTTTTGAATGTAGTATACAACATCTTACGTTTTATAACTTTACTTTTGTTTTAGGTATCTTTGGACTGTATGTGACTATGAAATAATCGCCAAGTTCTTGCTAGTTGATCAAATAACCATTTCTAATTTTGTTAAAAGTCAAGAAACACGTTGTATAAATCTGGCTAACAGGTTAGAAATGGTTAATTTTGACTTGGATCAACAAGTTTTCATCCCTTGAGTAAGTTTAACTTACTTCAACCTATTTATATGTTTTTTGTTCATTAAAATAATGATATTATAATATTCATTGTTTTTTAATAAATATCATTGGATGTTGATCGTTATCCATCTGATGGCGAACACCGTTTATGTCTTAAACTCGTTGTGGAGTAAGATCGAAGAAAGTTTTCAAGGAACAATAAATACGTAAGTGTTTCAAACCTTAAGAATTACTTTCTATTAATTTTTCTAATGCTTCAAACTCTTTAGATCCTTGAGAATGTGGCAAGCCAAGCACTCACTTCCACAATATCGTTCTGCCATCACTTGGAAACTTGTAAAGGTAAACATAATTGATATATTCGATTGTTTTGGCCAACGAAACGAAATTTAACTCAAACATGTTATTTTTAAAATTATTTTGCATGTAGAGCCCTCGTCAACCGGGTTCTGTAGAGTGCGGGTACTATGTACAAAAATATATACGAGAAATCGTATATAATTCTAGTATTCCTATAATGAACCATGTAAGTACTCTTATTTTATCTTCTTAGCGATTCAAAATATAATTTAGTCTAATGTTATTTTATATATTATTTCTCTTTGTAGTTTAACACAAAAACTGCATATAAACAAGAAGAAATAGACGAGATTCGAGTACAATAGGCGGATTTTGATGGCAGATTTGTGTAAGCCATTTGTGGATTTCTGAATTGTGTGAAATAGATTTGTATGAAGTTAGGTAAGTTAATATGTTGGTTATTTGTACAATATACTTGTTTTATAGTAGAAGTGTATATTTAGTAGTTTGTGGAGAGGCGGGTGGCCTCATTCTTCTGAATCTGGGATTGGAGTTTGTTGGATGTTGTCTATGAATGAATGTGTTTTTTGATGTATATTTTTGTTTCTTGGATTTTGTCTATGAATGAATGTGTTTTAGAAGTGTTCTGCAATGTTTCAGGTTATGGTTAGTTGATGTCTTGTAGAGGTCATGCCTTAATTTTTACTTATTGACTTGATTTCGTGTTAGTTTTAGAGTTTATTGTTTTTGTGATAGAGGTGTTAAGGTTTGTGATATAAGAGTTTATGGTTTTAGAGTTATGGTTAAGGTTTGTGATATACTAGTTTATGGTTTTTGTGATCGATAGAAGTGTTCTGCAATGTTTCAGGTTATGGTTAGTTGATGTTCTGTAGAGGTCATGCCGAAATTTTTACTTATTGACTTGATTTCGTGTTAGTTTTAGAGTTTATTGTTTTTGTGATATAGGTGTTAAGGCTTGTGACATATGCGATAAGGTTATGTAGAGATCGTCGTATGTGTATTCTTTATAATGAAGTGTGATACTCTTATCGTAAAAGGAAACTTGTTGGATGTTTGTGGATGAATTAGTGATTTCATGTTTTTTTTTGGATATATGTTCTGCAATGTTTCAGGTTATGGTTAGCTGATGTTCTGTAGAGGTCATGCCGAATTTTTACTTATTGACTTGATTTCGTGTTAGTTTTAGAATTTATTGTTTTTTGTGGTATAGGTGTTGATATACGACTTTATGGTTTTAGAGTTATGTTTAAGGTGTAATTTGGAGTTTTGGATATAAAAGTTTTCTATGTGCATTGTTTTGGTTAAAAAAGAATTTTGTTGGATGTTATGAATTATTGATTTCATGTATGTTTTGGATATAAAATTATTTTTGTTGCATGTTTGTAAATTTGTATAGTGATTTCATGTGTGGTTTCAATATAGAAGTTAATATAATTGCAATATATCAGGTAATTAGTTATTAAATATTGTTGTTTAGCCATGGGGCTATCAACTTTTTTTTATTAAATTATGCTAAAAACGATGACGAGCATTGCCTGTCATTAAATAAAAAATTATAAACTAAAATAATGACGGACAACAATATAATGACGGGCAATGAGTTTTTTTTTTAAAAAAAATCCACATATAAATGACGCGTAATGCCCGTCATTAAAAACTGGGTTCCAACCCACTTTTAATGACGGGCATTGCCCGTCATCAAAACATACAATGACACTCGCATAGATGACGGGCAATGCCCGTCATTAAAACCCTATTTTCTTCTAGTGAATCCAACATGCATACTATATATATTATAACAATTACAACGTACTTTCAATACATGTGCATGTTAACCTATGGTGGGAATTTAAATATACATGGCATACTTTATGCACAATAAATATTTAAACAATTAAACACATTCATAATGCATAAAGAAAATAAAACATAAATTTGGACCCGTTTTGGCATCCTAAAGAAGCAATTAGCTAAATTATTACAATAATAATTTAAAAATCAGCTCCGAACCAATCTCGAACACTTCAAATCAGCCCGAACCAGCTTGAAAATGGCAGCAATTTGACACGGATAGCGGCTGAAAATGGCTCCAAAAAAAACAGCACAGTGCAGTTTTTTTCGGCAGTGCGCAACGTCGGTTGAAACTCCAATTACAATCTAATTTCAACTCTATTGACTCCCAAATTTTACACACTCCTTGGGAACACATTAAACCTCAAAACCCTTGAACAAATTACAAATTTTAACAAGAAATTAAAGCCTAAAAGATACTAAAACAATGAGCCAATTTTAGCTTCCAACAATTTCATCACATGAAAAATAACAACCCACCATATGCAATTGAGTGAAATTAAAGCATGCTCTGATAGCACATGATGGCACACGAGACATACGCAGTGGAAAAATGATCTAATAACACTCTAATTACATCTAACTTAATAGAAATTAACATGCAAACAAGCCAAAAAACAGTAAACTAAAATGGGAAGAAAGTACAACCTTTGTAATTTGATTTCTTCACGATCTCCTCCCTAAAGCACAAACCGAACACAACCGAACCACCACCAGAGCTTCCCGCTATCCTCTAGACTCAGAACCGGGTTGTGGGACCTAGTGAATGAAGAATTGAAAAGGAAGAATGAGAGGTTCAAAGTATTAAGTGAGGAAAAAAGGAAAAGAAGTAAGTTTTGGTGGGACATCTTTTTTAAAAACTCAAACATCAGCAAAAGGGAACCCTTTGTTTTGAAAACAAACCTATTTATAAAGCAATTACATGCATCAAATGCATGTCAAAGCTCACCAAAATGCAACACCTCACAAAACACTAACTAAAGTGGGCTATGTGTCATTCTATAATGTTTACACATAGTCCACTTAAGTTAGTGGGATTGTCCAACAAAAACTTGGTTAATTCCACTAACTCTAGTCAAGGGTAAAATAGTTTTTTCCATTTGGTCAAAGTCAAATTCCACTTAACAACACAAGCAAATTAAACAAACAACACATCATGCCTTTAAAAACTAAGAGATGCAGTGTGAATGCTTAGGAGTCGTTTGTTAGAAAACTTGCAACATCAAGCTTGGACTCCTCCAACAAATTCTCTATTACTCATCTAATTTCCAAGAAGCAATGCTCCTTTGGAAATCTTCTCCTCAATAATGCTTTAATCTTTGCCCATTCACAAAGAACTCTCTACCATCTTTCTCACAACACACTTTAATCGATCCGTGAGGGAAAGTCTCAATAATGAAAAAGTGTCCGACCCATCTAGATCTTAGCTTTCCAGGAAAAAGCTTGAGTCTTGAATTAAATAGCAACACTTTTTGGCTCACTTCAAACTTCTTTGGAATGGTTTCTTGTCATGCCAAGCCTTAGTCTTTTCCTTATAAAGCTTAGCATTCTCATAAGAGAATCTCCTAAACTCATCCAAATAATTAAGTTGAAGCATTCTAAAGTTTCCTGAAGCTTTCAAATCTAAATTAAGTTTCTTTAAAGCCCAAAATGATTTATGCTCCAATTCTAAAGGAAGATGACAATCTTTGCCAAACGCAAGCCTTTAGGGGGGCATTCCAATAGGTGTTTTAAAGGCAGACTTATAAGCTCATAGAGCTTCATCAAGCCTGAAGGACCAATCCCTTATGTGAGGCTTAACTACTTTCTCTAGCATACCTTTTATCTCCCTATTTGAAATTTCAGTCGACCCATTAGCCTGAGGATAATACGGTGTAAAGATTCTGTGCCTGACATTATATTTGGCTAGAAGAGCACTCATAGTTTTGTTAACAAAGTGAGACCCTTCATCACTGATCAAGACTCTAAGAGTTCCAAATCTAGTGGATATATGTCTATGCAGAAATCTCATTACTATTTTAACATTATTAGATTGGCAAGCCTGTTGGGATTTATGTCCTAAAACTCGTAGTTTGTAAATAATGTTCTAATTATCAATAAAGAGTTATTATTTTCAATAAACGTTATTGTTTATCATTATTTACTATCTAGCCTTGTATTAACCCTAAATCCAATAAACTAACATCCAAGGTTGTAACATGTCTCTTGAACTGAATGTAGTGTACATATAAAGGATCTCAGTTCGAGATACAACCTAAAGGGTCTATAGTAAGGGGATAAGGCTTGGGTACCTTACCCTGATAATACTATGGATATGCCCCACTTTGTATATGATACAAACACAATGATCCTAACGTGTTTGTGTAGACGACATATGAGTGAGGATATCCTATGTAATGAGATTGCGTAAGATCGAACCATGAAATAATAACCAATAGGTGTAACTTCGTTGACTAGTTAGGCTTCTATTTCATTAGGATGACCTAGGCAACTTGATCTTAATCCTGAGCAGGTTACTGAAGGGAATGAAAGTCCCACGCAGCGGAAGACGATTGAATCGTCGAGGTATCAAAATGCAACTAGTGTTTATTAAAAATGATCTAACACTTAGATCTATGCTAAACATGCTTAAAGATGAAGAAATTTACAGCAAGAAGAGATCTTACTTACTTGTTGTAGATAAACTCAGCAAATTTCTTCCTCCAGTCACGAACTCTTCGTGCAACTCGAACTCAACGAAAACTTCTACCAAAATGATCTCGAACACCACCAAGCGATCTTCTCGGTTGTTCTCTTTTGGAGAAGGGAAGATGGTGGGATCTTAGTTTTGGAGAGGGAGGAGATTTGAGAGAGAATTGAGAGAGTTCTTCTTCTCTTCTTTGATGAAAATAAAAAATGAGAGATTAAGTTACAATCTTTCTTGCAAGAAGGGTTTATATAGTGAAATTGGTGGAGTTAAAATGTCCACATAATTACCACTTTATTACAACTATAGGTTATGCAAATCTCATTTGCACAACCACATTAATATAAGATATCTCATATCTCATATTGCAAATCTCATTTGCAATAATTGTGGATTAATTAAATTGAATCACATCCAATTTAATTTCTCTCAATCAATTTCTCCAATTAGCCCTAATTCAACAATTAGGCTAACCTATAGTTTATTATGAATCTCATTCACATTAAACTATATATTATATCATTCATATCTCATATAAATGACATAAATGCCGTTAAAGTGAAATTGAACACTTCAATTTCATACCAAAACATTAACCCTTCTTTTTAATCCATGTGGAGCCAACCGAGGGACCTAATGGACCTACAGTGACGGGCTCCAATGATCCGAGATTAACCTGTCAAACTCTTTGACTGATTAACCAACATTCATTAGCTACGGTAACACTCAAGATAGCCGTAGCCGCACTCCCGTCGGTCTGAGAATATTACGTGTCCACCGATATAACCAATACCCATGAGTCGACCCTTCACGGGTTGTTCGTGAGACACGGTGGGTCAAATTACCGTTTTACCCCTATGTCTACCTCTTGTTCCTTAAGTCCCCCTTTGCTCCTCTCTTGAACAACATATTGTGATGGTCCAACCATTCACAACACCCTTCTCGGGCCAGTGAGAAGGTGGGCACCCGTTGTCCAAGCCCTGGAGACAACACTTAAGGGAACAACCCCTCTAGATTTCCTAAAGGCGGGAACAAGTGAATTCCATCTTGCGTAGTTAAGTTCCCAGCTCCCTACTTGGTTCTGTCCCTGAGAAGATAGGCATATTGGGGAGTAACTATGACCACCCTCACCCGTACTAGTCAAAGAACGGACCCTCGCAGCATGCGAGTCCGTAACACGCTCGAGATTGTGTCGAGTCACTAATGGTCATCTACGAATTTATTAGTCCCATCACAACAAGATGTTACATCGATGAGGTCTAATAAATCACGGTCCGATCTTGTACAATCTCATTGCACAGGATGCCCCCACTCGCATGTCAACCACATGAACGAGTCAGATCACCTCGTTTGTATCTAATACAAAGCGGGCGCATCCACAGTATAATCCAGGATTAGGTCTCCAACCCTATCCATATACTGTAGACCGTTCGGGTCATTAACTCGAACGTGATCCTCTCTGTGAGTCCACTACACACCGTTCAAGTTCTAGTTCTCTCATAAATTCAATGACCCTGGAGCTTAGTTTATTGGAAAAGTTTATAAATATTGCGAGACACAAAGTGATGAAATGAATAACTCTTATTAATTTCAAACAATATATTACAAACACGAGATTAGGACAAAAATCCCAACAGTTACGAACTCCTGTTTGCGAGGGATTGTCCTTTGACTAGTATAGGTGAGAGTGGCTCGAGTCGCCTACTCAATAAGCCTACCTTCTTGGAGACAAAACCAAGCAGGCAGCTGGGGACTTAACCTAGCAAGATGGAATTCACTCCTTCCCCCCTATTAGGGTAAGTAGATGAATGTTCCCTTAAGTGGTTCTCTGAGATTTGAACAAAGGGTCCGACTATCTCATTTGCCCGAGAGGGACTTCTTTTTGCTGGTAGAACCACAAACAAATTGTTCATTAGAGGAGCATTGGGACTTAAGGTAAAAGATGTAACCTTGGGGTAAAACGGTAATTTTACCCAGCTGGTGTTATGAACATTCATGAAGGATTGACTTGTTGTTGTTGGTCAATATCCGTGGACACAGAATTATATTTGCAATTAGAAGAGTGCAACTGTGAGACTTTAGTGGAGTGATCCCGCAATTAACGATTGTTGATTAGTAGGTTAATGATATTAACCGAATAATCTCGTATCGTTGCAGCTTCTGATCTGTAGGTCCATTAGGTCCACCTTCTAGCTCGTAAAGGGTTCTTAGATCGTTTGAATTTGAAATGTTCAAATTCAATTAGGGAATAAACATTAATGTATAAAGATACATTATAATATAAAGTTTTGGAACTTTATATTGTAAATTTAACTTCAATATGATTCATATTAAATTATATGAGAGAATTAAATATTTGAAAGAGTTCAAATATAATTTAAAATGTGAATGAGATTGATATTTAAAACTATAGGTTAAAATTTAATGTGCATGTGATGTGTATTAAAACTATAGGTAAAGGGTAAATGATTAAATGTGATTTAATCAAAATTAAATATATGATATTTAAATGTTTTAATTAAATATGATTCAGTTAAAATAAGTATTAACATAATTAAATTTGATTAATTATATTAATTAATTAATTGGAAACGTGTCACGATGACACGTTCCCACCACTCCCCAACTCCCTCTTGATAGGGAGTGGAGAGTTACCCTGCTATTTCTTCTTCTTCTCCTTGAGAGAAGAGTTGGATGATGTAGAACTTATAAGCAATTAAGAAATTGCTGAAATTCTATCTAAGAACACGAAAATCCCTTTCTGTTCCAAAAAGTTGGATTCCTTCCCACCAAGGAATTGATCGAAAGAATTCAGAGACATAGGAGGTTCACTAAGTGGTAGTGTCCTGTTTTACAGAGGAAGAAAAGCTTGTTCTGTTTGCTGTAGATTTCATGGAGCAAGAAGTTGTTGCGGGAAATTCGAAACTACAAAGGTAATTGATATATCTTCCCTTTTAGTTTAGGAAAGTTACAACATGTCTATTAATGCTTTAATCCATGATTGCTTATCTCTGTGTATTTATCCAATGTATTGGTTTTTGGAGTAAACCAAAACAAACAGGCAATACGATTTTAAATCACGTTTCCGCTGCTCATGGGGATTCAATTCCCTTCAAAGCCATGGCTTCAACCCATTTAGAAACATAATCAATTGCAACAAAGATATACAAATTTCCTTTCGATGGTGTAACCGGTCCTATGACGTCAATACCCCATACATCAAAGAGTTCAACTTCTATAATGTATGTCAAGGGCATTTCATTCCTTCTTCCAATGTTTCCTTTCCTTTGGCATGCATCACAAGTCTTACTGAAAATATGGGCATCTCTGAAGATTGAGGGCCAGAAATAGCCTAACTGGAACACTTTTGCAGTCGTCCTTAGGCCTCCAAAATAGTCTTCATAAGGGGACGAATGACAATGTTCTAGGATAGAGGGTATCTCACTCTCTTCCACACATCTCCTTATGATTTTATCCACACAATGCTTGTATAGACAAAGATCATCCCATAAATAGGACTTAACAACATGCAATAATTTTTTCAAACTGTTGCTTAGACAAGTCTTGAGGAAGAATATTTCTAGCTAAGTAATTAGCGTAGTCAACAAACCAAGGTTGTTTGATTTCTTGAATACTAGCAATTAAAAGAAGTTGATCATCTGGAAAACAATCTTGAATACTAGGTTGAGAGGCTAAGGGTTGAGAGTTCTCAATCCTAGAGAGGTGATCAGTAACCACATTCTTAGAGTCCTTCTTATCTCTGATTTCCACTTCGAATTCTTGCAAAAGTAACACCCATCTTATCAACCTCGAATTAGCATTTTTCTTGGCTAGAAGGTACTTAATAGCAACATGACCTGTATAAACAAATACTTTGGTACCAAGCAAGTAAGGTCTAAACTTTTCAAAAGTAAAGACTACTGCCAACAACTTTTTTTCTGTTGTGGTTGATAACTCGCCATAGGAGAGTTATTTTACTAGAATTTCAGTGCTTAATCAACTTGAATTGCATAGAATTCATTGAGCTTCATGTTATTTTATCCCTAAATTATGAATGTTAGTTGAAAATCTTGAATTTAAGCATTAGGTTCTAAAAGAATTAATTTTGATGATTTTGTGCTTTAGTTTAAGAAATTAATAGAAATTAGCTAACAAGTAATTAAAGACCGCAATTTGAGATTTTTCTCAACTTTTACATATTTAGATTCATTAATGATTGATAATGATGTATGTGGATTGTTCTGTGTGCAGGAGATGTGTAAAACGAAAAAAATATTACAAAAACCCATAAGGGCATTTTAGACATTTTTCCGAAGGGCAAAATGGTCTTTATACCCTAAATGGCATTTTAGTAATTATCAAATTAGGGCAACATCTCCTTGTGAGAATAGGAAAAGAAGAAAATAAAAGGAGAAGAGAAGGGGAGCTGTCGTGGGAGTTTTGTCGTGGAGAGAAAATCGAAAAAAAAAAATTGCTGAAGCAATCGTGGGAGGCAGACCGAGAGGAGTCTTTCGTTTCTATAGCAAAGACGAGAGAGGGGAGTTGTGGTGAGAATTGCTACAACAAATTCGGAAGAGAGGATTCGTGGAGGGCATCGGAAGAGCCATCTGAAATCTGTCTTCGATCGGAGGAAGAAGGCGCGAACATTTCTTCGTAGCAATTCGCGCAGGGGCGGCATCGGGAGAGCTGACCCATCGTATTGCTGAAGCAATTGGGAAGCAATGTCGTGGACAACTGGAGACTGTTGTTGTTGCTTGCGTTTGCTGAAGCAAAGCCGTGGACGATTGGAGGTGTTGCTGCTGCTGCTCGCGTATGTTGAACCAAAGCCGTGGGGACACTGCGCGTTGCTGCTACTCGCGTGTACTGAAGCAAAGTCGTGGGGACACTGGGTGTTGTTGTTGCTGCTTGCAAGTTGCTGAAGCAAAGTAACCGGTAGACTGACTGTTGCTGAAGCAATCACGTGGTAAGCTGTGAAGAGCATAACCCGATAAGCCATTTGCTGAAGCTATTGGCAGATCGGTGTTGAGGTCAACTGAGGCAGTTTGCTGAAGCAAAGTACCCTTCCTTAGACCAAAGTTGAGGTGTTTTGCTAGGCAATTGCTGAAGCAAAAACAAACAAGCTACCTGCTGTGTAACTATTCCTTACTTTGAAGTGCTATTGCTTATCATTCTTGCAAATTTGGCACTGCTTTGTTGGGTTGTTTTACACTGATTAGAAGTCAAATTGCTCATTGTTTAGACAAATTGTGTGGCTGTTTTGTGTTGCTCTCTATATATAAATCTCTTGATTAGTGAAAGCATGCTCAACTTAAGGATGTGTAATTTGACTCCAATCATGAGCTAAATTCTCCTAGGCAAGGGTTAGGTTGTTCTTCAATGTATAAATTATAATGAATTAATGATTGATGCCATAGTTCGATTTATGAGATTTTAATGTTTGTAACGTTGCATGAGGGTTAAAATTTGGCCACTTTAACTTCTCTTAAAATTCACGAACTTGGAAAAGCTTGTGAATTAGGAAATTAAAATTTCATTCTAGGATCTTGAGTTAATTAGGGATAATTAACCCACTTGGAACCTTAAAATCATGAGCGTAATTTAGGTCTCAATTGGGAAATTGTTGGTCTTAAATTTTAGTGATTTTGGAAAATTCACTTGATCACATTTGTAGGTAAATTCAAGGCATCAACCATATATCTGTTATTCTAATTATACATGAAAGTTCAACTTAACCCTAGCCTATCTCTCAATCTAAAAGCCTTAGTTTTCTCTCGTTTAGTTTATGTTTTTAACGTTTTCACGTACTTTGATTTATTGCATTAGTCTTCATTATACTTAACTCATCCAAACAACAAGATAAAAAAATCAAATTCTATTATTGCATTCACTTATTTTTAACACAAATTTGCATGCCCATGCATTGCACCAAAAAAAATAATAAGGAGAAAAATTTCTAGGATACTCATTGGTTTAGATTCTACTAGTCCTCGTGGGATCGATACTTTTCTTATCACTTGTTGTACTGACCGTGTATACTTGCACGTCAAAGAAGAGTCAGAGTCTCATCCTAGTTGCATTAGTTTAGGACACCTGACATTTTTGCATCAAGTTTTTGGCGCCGTTGCCGGGGACTAGCTTGGCATCTTATCTGTGAGTTCTGTGAAATTTTCTTTACTTTTGCATTTTTTTTTTAGGATTAGTTTCTTTTTCATAATATTGCTTCAGTTGGGGTTTTCTGCATTTCAGGTACTTGGGATATTTTATGAATGTGCGTCGTCAGTTAGAGTTTGATTTTGACCCCGAAATAGATAGGACCTTTAGGAAGCAGTTGAGAGAGCAAAAATTAGCCATGGCTAACCAGAATAATCCTAGAGACCTTATAGATCCTCTAGCCTAACACCATAACCCTAGAGCACCCCAAGATGTTAGAGACAATCCACTCTTTAACCTTCCGGCAGGGGGTTCTACTAATGTGATAGAACTAGCCAATGACCAAGAGCGAGCCATTAGGACCTATACCAACCCCTTAGTGGATGAATTGAATCTAGGAATAATCAGACCTGTTATACAAGCTACTTCTTTTGAGCTAAAACCAATTATATTTCAAATGCTCCAAACGATTGGGCAATTCCATGGCTTACCAGCTAAGGACCCCCATCTCCATTTGAAATCATTCCTGGGAGTAAGCGATTCCTTCATCATGCCAGGAGTCTCTAGTGACGCCATTAGATTGAGCTTATTCCCTTATTCCCTCAGGGATGCTACAAAGAACTCGTTGCATTCGCTTCCGCCAGGTGCAGTAGATTCCTGAAACTCCTTGGCAGAGAAATTCCTAATTAAATACTTCCCACCTACTAGGAATGCGAGATTTAGGAATGAAATTGTAGCTTTCCAACAGTTTGATGATGAAACCCTGAGCGAGGCCTGGGAGAGGTTTAAGGATCTTTTACGTAAATTTCCCCACCATGGATTGCCTCACTACATCCAAATGGAGACATTCTACCATGGTTTGAACACCTCCACTAAGCAAGTAGTGGATGCCTCTGCTAATGGAGCTTTGTTGGCCAAAACATACAATGAGGCCTACGAGATATTAGAGAGGATCTCATCCAACAATTTCCACTGGGAGGATGTGAGGAGAACTCCGGTAGGAAAAGCGAAAGGAGTCCTCGAGATGGACACGTTGAATTCGATAAGTGCTCAAATCTCTTCCATGACTTCCATGTTGAAGACTTTGACTATGGGTAACGTGAACCAAATCTCTTCCAATGCTCCAACCCCATCTTTTGCACCTCAAGAGAGTTTAGAATCCTGTGTCTACTGTGGTGAAGGACACACTTTTGAGTTCTTCCCTAGTAACCCTGCATCGGTCTGTTATGTAGGAAACTCAAACCAGGGTCAATCTAGGAATAACCCATATTCGAACACCTATAACCCAGGATGGAGGAATCACCCAAATCTAGCTTGGGGAGGCCTAAGCAGCTATGCCCAAGCCCCTCAAATGAAAAATAGAGTGAATCAACCACCTGGTTTTAAGAATCAAGGTTATCAGAATTATGGGAATCAGAACTCTGCCCTTCAACCACAACATAAGGCTACCTCGTCCCAGCAAGTTTCAGGTGATTCTCTAGAAAGTTTGTTCAAAGAATACATAGCTCGCAATGATGCTATTTTAGCTTGCAATGATGCTATTTTAACTCGCAATGATGCTATTATTAAGAGTCAACAAGCTTCTCTAAGAAATCTTGAAATGCAAGTTGGCCAATTATCAAATGAGCTAAAGGCAAGGCCACTGGGTACGCTCCCTGCAGACACAGAAATCCCAAAGAGAAATGGGAAGGAACATGTTCTTGCAGTAGAATTAAGGAGTGGGAGAATTTTAGGAGAGGGTAGTTGTGATAAAACCCAGAGAGATGAGCGAACTGACTCTGTTGATGAGGAAGGGCAAAATGAGGAAATGGTAGATCCAAAACATCGGGGAACCGATGGGATTGAGGATAAACCAGAATCTCAACAAGCCTCAACTTTCAAGAAAACAACAGTAGACGTGCCTGAGTTCAAACCACCCCACCACCCTTTCCTCAAAGACTTAAGAGGAAACAGAAGAAGGAAGCCCATTTTGAAAAATTCCTGGATATGCTAAAGGAGGTCCATATAAACATACCACTGATTGATGCGTTGAAGCAAATGCCCAACTACTTGAAGTTTCTCAAGGACATCTGTTCTGAAAAAGAGAAGCTCCAAGAGTTCAAAGTGGTATCGTTGAGTGAGGAGTGTAGTGCGGTGTTCAGAAATAGGGTACCCCATAAGGAGAAGGATCCTGGATCTTTCACCATACCTGTGTCTATTGATGGAAGACATTTAGGGAGGGCGTTATGTGATTTAGGAGCTAGCATCAACTTGATGTCTCTCTCTATTTATAAGGGATTGGGCATTGGGGAGGCGAGGCCCACCACAGTGACCCTATAGCTAGCAGATAGATCTATAGCCTACCCTGAAGGAAAAATAGAGGACATCCTGGTCCAAGTGGATAAATTCATATTCCCAGCGAATTTTATCATCCTGGATTATGAAGCTGACAAGGATGTTCCTATTATCCTAGGGCGACCTTTCCCGAAAGCAGTAGAACTATGATAGATGTTCATGCGGGGACCATTAAAAGTGAGAATGAATGATCAAGAGGTCGGTTTAGCATCTATGATACTGATGAGGTATCTGATGGGGATGAAAGTTGTTACGTAATTCATGTCTTAGATGGAATTATTTACAAACCGCCAAATGAAGAATTGAAAGGAATCCATGAGATGAGATTTGGAGATCTGAGAGAAAGTGAGTTAGAGAAGTTAGGAATAGAAGAGTTGACCCAGGGTTTGGAAGAACTAGCGAGAAATAGCAAAGTTCAGAAAAAATCTTTGAGTCATTAGATCGAAGGAAGGAGAGAGACCTTCTATGATACCCTCAGTTCAAGAACCCCCAACACTAGAACTGAAACCCTTACCCCAACACTTAAAGTATGCATTCTTGGGTGATAAGGAAACTCTTCCCATTATCATATCAGCAAGTCTACCCCTAAGGATTTGACGCATTTGTTGCTTAATGTTCTTAAGCAACACAAGAAGGCCATAGGATGGACTCTAGCTGACATTCAAGGGATTAGTCCTTCTTATTGCATGCACAAGATTACCTTAGAGGAAGGGACTTTCAGATCCATAGAGCCCCAGAGAAGACTTAACCCAACCATGAAAGAAGTGGTGAAGAAGAAGTCATTAAATGGCTGGATACTGGAATTATCTACCCCATAGCGGATAGCAGTTGGGTCGATCCGATCCAATGTGTTTCCCAAAAAAAGGGAGGGATGACAAGAATTATTAATGAAGCCAATGAAATCATTCCTTCTAGGGTAGTGAGCGGTTGGAGAGTGCAGATGGACTATAGGTGGCTAAACAAGGCCACCGTGAAAGACCATTTTCCTCTCCCGTTCATAGATCAAATGTTGGACAAACTGGCAGGTCAAGCCTTTTATTGTTTCCTTGATGGTTACAGTGGTTATAATCAAATAACCATTGCACCACAAGACCAAGAGAAAACAACATTTACATGTCCATATGGTACCTTTGCTTTTCGAAGGATGCCATTTGGACTGTGTAATGTTCCTGCGACCTTTCAAAGGTGCATGATGGCGATTTTCTCTGACTATGTAGAAGACATCATGGATGTTTTCATGGATGACTTCTCGGTCTTTGGAAACTCATTTGAGGATTGCTTAGAGAATTTGGGGAAAGTACTTCAGCGTTGTGAAGAGACACACCTAGTTCTAAATTGGGAAAAGTGTCACTTCATGGTTAGAGAGGGGATTGTGTTGGGGCATAAGATATCATGCAAGGGAATAGAAGTAGATAGGGCGAAGATTTAGATTATTGAGAAATTGGAATCGCCCACAAATGTCAAGGGAGTGAGAAGTTTCCTTGGACATGCAGGGTTCTATAGAAGATTCATCAAAAATCTCAAAGCCATTGTGCTCTCTCATGGCAGTCAACAAGCCCTTTATATTTAGTGAGGAGTGTCTCCATGCCTTTAATGTCCTCAAGTCAGCCCTAGTCACTACACCTATTATGTCTTTACCTGATTGGCAACTGCCATTTGAGTTGATGTGTGATGCAAGTGACTATGCTTTGGGACTTATGCTAGGACAAAGGCAAGAGAAGGTAATACATCCAATTTATTATGCGAGTAAAACTTTGAATGAAGCTCAGATGAACTACACAACTACTGAAAATGAGTTGTTAGCAGTAGTCTTTGCTTTTGAAAAGTTTAGGCCATATCTTGTTGGTACTAAGGTGGTGGTCTACACAGATCATGCTGCCATTAGGTATCTATTTGCAAAGAAAGATGCCAAACCAAGATTGATTAGATGGGTATTACTTCTGCAGGAGTTTGAAGTGGAAATCAAAGATAAAAAGGGTTCAGAGAATGTGGTGGCAGACCATTTGTCTAGGATTGAGAATTCTGAGCCTTTACCCCCACACTCCCACATAATGGATGACTTCCCTGATGAGCAACTCTTGTTAGTTGGTGAGGTCCAAAATACCAACCCCTCTTGGTTCGCGGACTATGCCAATTACTTGGCTTGCAATATCCTCCCCCCTGATTTGTCAGCACAGTAGAAAAAGAGATTTCTGCATGAATCCAAATTTTTTCTGTGGGACGATCCATGTTTATATAGACAGTGTGTAGATGGTATGATTAGGAGATGTGTGACCGAAAGCGAGATACCATCTATTCTCGAGCATTGTCATTCGTCCCCTTATGGAGGCCATTTTGGTGGCCAAAGGACTGCAACAAAGGTATTCCAGTCTGGCTATTATTGGCCATCTGTCTTTAAGGATGCATATATTTTTTGCAAGACATGTGATACATGCCAGAGGAGAGGTAATATAGGAAAGAGAGAGGAAATGCCCTTGACATACATCTTAGAGGTGGAGCACTTTGATGTTTGGGGGATTGACTTCATGGGCCCTTTTCCTCCCTCTAAGGGGAATTTGTATATCTTAGTGGCAGTACATTATGTCTCTAAGTGGGTAGAAGCCATGGCGTGTCTGAATAATGACGCCAAAACAGTGGTCAGATTCTTGCATAGGCACATATTCACGAGATTTGGGACCCCTAGAGTCTTAATCAGTGATGAGGGCTCTCATTTTGTCAATAAGACAATGAATACCCTCCTGGCCAAGTATAATGTAAAGCACAGAATCTCCACCCTGTACCATCCACAAGCTAATGGACAAGCTGAAGTGTCCAATAGGGAGATTAAAGGAATCCTTGAGAAGGTTGTAAAACCACAAAGAAAGGATTGGTCCTTCAAGCTGGATGAACCCTTGTGGGCTTATAGGACCGTCTTTAAGACCCCCATTGGAATGTCCCCATATAGACTTGTGTTTGGAAAGACTTGTCACTTACCCTTAGAATTAGAGCATAAGGCATTTTGGGCCTTAAAGGAACTCAACCTAAATCTAATTGCTGCAGGAGATCTGAGGCTACTTCAATTGAATGATTTGGATGAGTTTAGGAGATTTTCTTATGAGAATGCAAAGCTTTACAAAGAAAGAACTAAAGCTTGGCATGATAGGAGACTCATTTCAAAGACTTTTGAAGAAGGCCAAAGAGTTTTATTATTCAATTCCCGCCTCAAACTTTTTCGTGGTAAGCTTAGGTCTAGATGGTCAGGCCCCTTTACAGTGATCAAAACTCTCTTCTACGGGGCTATTATGCTTCGATGTGAGCAGAATGGAAGAAAGTTTCTTGTTGATGGGAAACATTTGAAACACTATTGGGGTGAAGACTTTCAAATGAACATGTCCACATGGAAGTTGAGTGATGATGAAGTGTAGTGAATCCTTCTATAAAACAAATTCTTAGCTAGGTTGTCTTTTCCCTTTTATTCGTTGTCTTGCATGATAGGAGATTTAGTTGTTCATATAATTCTTGATCCAGTTGTTTCATGTTTTGCTCTTTGTTTTATCATATATAGTTAATCTTTGATTAAGTGCCGTTAGGATGTAGAACTGAAGCATACAAAAGGTTAGAGGTAAGAATTCTTTCTCCCCTTGCTCGATCACCAAGCATGATTGTTCATTTCGTATAGCAGAATTAAGTGCAATTTCTTTTTTTGTCCCCTATTGAAAACTTCCCAACATACTAGTATAGGTTAACTTGTGCTTTTTAGTAGAATAAAAATCTAAAGCATGTGAATTTTCATTGTAGCATGTAATCTAGGATGAATGGAAGCATGTGAAAAGCTAGGATACAATTTTCTCTATTGTTTTAGGATAATAAAATTCCTAGTTTGATGCTTCCCATTAATTTTTAATTGCATGTCTTAAAAAGAATGAGTAATTGTTGACTTTATGCTTTCTTTTTGTTTTGCAGGTTGACCTATTTTAGGTTAGATGTTTTTGCCCTTTAGGTTAGGTAGTTGGATAAAGGATAGGAGTTAGTGGGGAAAAGGAAAAAGAAAAAAAAAAGTTGCTTTGGGGATTAGTCGTTTTTTTTAAGGTAAAAGGGAATCATAGACTTGGAACCTAAAAAAGACTTGAGTTAGGAGAAACCAATCTAGATCAAAATCTAGCTTAGGCAGAATCTTTCTTAACTTAGGAAGCTTGCTGTCCATTCCCTAGAATTTTTCTAGTACCTTTCTCTCTTTTACTTCATATTTAATCATGTGGCTACGAAGAAGCAAAAGCAAGAAAGAGGCCGAAAAATTTAAGAGTGCAATGGTAAAAGTGAGTCAATCCAATCCTAGATCGTCCACCCATTCCTCCTCTTCCTCGCGGAGTAAAGGAAAGCAGGTGGTTAGTGAATGGCCCTTAGAGGATGCATATCCTTTTGAGGCCCCTGAACCACCGACACCTAAGTCCAAAGAGAAGAAAGAAAAGAATAAGAAAGGGTACACTAGGGAAGACAATCCCGAAGTGATGAAGGAGGTATTGTGTGAGGAAGATATCCCTGAGAGATTTATCAATGAAAGAGCAAGAACAAAATATGAGAAGTTGAAGAAAAGAGCTCTTTTGCTAGAAAGAGGTTTCAACCTATGCTCAAGAGAGATTCCTCCTTTCCTATCCCAAAATATAGCAAATCTAGGTTGGGAAACGTTTTGTAAAGAACCTGAGGTCGCCATCCCCACCATAGTTAGAGAGTTCTATGCGAACATCTATCTAGAAGAGAGGGTACCCATAGTAAGGGGTAGATATGTTCATTGGGACACAGATATCATTAACTCCATGCTCGAACTGCCTTGCTAACTTTACGGTAGGACAAACGAGTTGTTAATGGCCTCATCAGACACTCAAATGAATGCTGCCCTAAGAACGGTATGGATCAATAGGGCGAAATGGATGGTAAGCTCAACGGGAGCGAGGACTGTGTTAGCTTCCTATTTAGCTCCTGAAGCACACATGTGGCTTCCTTTCGTGAAGTTGAATCTCATGCCCACTTCGCATGATTCAACGGTCTCAAGGAGTCGAATCATGATTCTTTACGTCATCCTCTCAGAATTGCAAATCGATGTAGGAAACTTAGTAGCTAGGGAAATAGAAGGGTGTTCAAAGAAAAAGAGTGGAAAAATCTTCTTCCCTAGTTTAGTAACCTCTCTTTGCATTAGGGTCGGGGTTCCTTATTATATTTGGGAGGATAAAATCTTAGCTAGCGGGCCTTTAGATACCATTATGTACCATCACACCAAAGTTGGTTCAAATAAAGGAATGGGGTTAATGGTAGGAATGGACCAACTCATACACCAAAACAATGTGATGATGAGCATGATGCACCATATGCAAGATCAATCACATTGTTATTGGGAGTATGCCCAAGATAGAGACTTAGCCCACCGAGCCGCTATGCAAGCCAATTTTCTAAACCCCTACCCAAATTTCCCCGAATTTCCCCACTCCATTTTGCAGCCTTGGATGCAGTCGGGTGATGATGAAGAAGATGAGACGAACTACGAGGAGGAGGAGGAAGCTCAAGAAGAGGAAAACGAGGAGGATGACTACTAGAGCAAAAAACGGAGGCCCTGTTCCCTTTTCTCTTTAGTATTATGAATTGATTTGCTTGTTGTCTTTTGTTTTCTTTTCCTTTATAATTTGTTGCTGCCCTTTTTGCAATTTGTTGATTTATTTCCCTTTTATAAGCATGTGTAGGTTTTGTTGGTTGTAATGGTTTCGAGAATTCTTTGTTATTTACTTGCTTTAAGACTTCTAAATACTTTGTTTTGACTACTGAAATCCATATTTCATATTGATTTTCAATGTTTAAGCAAGTAGAAATAAAAAAGATGGTTGTTGTCCCTTTTATAAATAAAGGGAATGATAATCCCGCGCAGCGGAAGACGATTGAATCGTCGAGGTATCAATATGCAACATGATTTTATTAAAAATGATCTAACACTAGATCTAGGCTAAACATGCTTAAAAGAAGAAGAAAAATACAGCAAGATGAGTTCTTACTTACTTGTTGTAGACTTTCTTCAAAATTTCTTCTTCAAATCACGAACACTTCGTGCTACTCGAACTCAACGAACACTTCCACAAAAAGAACTCGAACACAACCAAATAGCCTTCTCGATTGTTCTCTTTTGGAGAAAGGAAGATGGTGGGATCTTTTGAGTTTTGGAGAGGGAGGAGAATTGAGAGAGAATTGAGAGAATTCCTCTTCTCTTCTTTGATGCAAAATAAAAAATGAGAGATTAAGCTTACATCCTTCTTGTAAGAAGGGTTTATATAGTGGAATTGATGGAGTTAAAATCTCCACATAATTACCACTTTACCACAACCATAGGTTATGCAAATCTCATTGGCATAACCATATAATATAAGATATCTCATATCTCATATTGCAAATCTCATTTGCAATAATTGTGGATTAATTAAATTGAATCACATCCAATTTAATTTCTCTCAATCAATTTCTCCAATTAGCCCTAATTCAACAATTAGGCTAACCTATAGTTTATTATGAATCTCATTCACATTAAACTATATATTATATCATTCATATCTCATATAAATGACATAAATGCCCTTAAAGTGAAATTGAACACTTCAATTTCATACCAAAACATTAACCCTTCTTTTAACCCAGGTGGAGCCAACCGAGGGACCTAATGGACCTATAGTGACGGGCTCCAATGATCCGAGATTAACCTGCCAAACTCTTTAACACGGTTAATCAACATTCATTAGTTACGGTAACACTCCACTATAGCTCGTAGCTGCACTCCCGTCAGTGCAGAATATTGCGTGTCCACTGATATAACCAATACCCATGAGTCGACCCTTCACATGTTGTTCGTAGACACGGCTGAGTCAAATTACCGTTCTACCCCTGTGTCTACCTCTTGTTCCTTAAGTCCCCACTGCTCCTTTAATGAACAACATATTGTGATGGTCCGACCATACACAACACCCTTCTCGGGCCGGTGAGAAGGTGGCGCCGCTGTCCAAGCCCGGAGACAACACTTAAGGGAACAACCCCTCTAGTTTCCCTAATGGCGGGAACGAGTGAATTCCATCTCGCGTAGTTAAGTTCCCAGCTCCCTACTTGGTTCTGTCCCTGAGAAGATAGGCATATTGGGCGAGTAACTGTGACCACCCTCACCCGCACTAGTCAAAGAATAGACCTCGCAATCGGAGTCCGTAACAAGCTCGTGGATTCGTGTCGAGTCACTAATGGTCATCTACGAAGTTATTAGTCCTTATTGTCAACGGTGTTACATCAGTAGGTCTAATAAATCACGGTCCGGTCTTGTACAATCTCATTGCACAGGATGCCCCCACTCGCATGTCAACCACATGAACGAGTCAGATCACCTCGTTTGTATCTAATACAAAGCGGGTCGCATCCATAGTGTATCCAGGATTAGGTCTCAAACCCTATCCTTATACTGTAGACCGTCCGGGTCATTAACTCGAACGTGATCCTCCCTGTGTGTCCACTACACACCGTTCAAGTTCTAGTTCTCTCATAAATTCAATGACCCTGGAGCTTAGTTTATTGGAAAAGTTTATAAATATTGCGAGACACAAAGTGATGAAATGAATAACTCTTATTAATTTCAAACAATATATTACAAACACGAGATTAGGACAAAAATCCCAATAATAAAAACTAAGTTTCTGCATGCTTTTAATGGTAAAAAGTATGTTGTCTTCTGTAGAAACTTGGTGAGAAAGTCGTTAAAACTGAAAAGTTAAAAAAAAATCTTAGGGGGAATAACAATAGGAGTTGTTGCTTGTGTTTGCGGCAAGGGTATTTTATCTTGTTTGGTGTTTCTCGAGGTCAAGTTTATCATAAGGGTTTTTTTTAGTTAACTTATGTTTAGTATGTCAATTAAACCAGTTAGGATCCAACTCCTAGGCCAAAAAATTCGAAAACTAGAAGCCATGACAAGTTAGGTAACCCATACAGCCTTTAACAACGCTCCAAAATTAGTAAACTCTGATTTTGTGATCATTTCAAGTTTGGGGGAGTTACCCGACCTCCCTAACTCAATGAGGACATTGAGTACTCTAAGTTTGGGGGGAAAGGTAAATTCTTCATTTTTTTAAAAAAAAGATTGAAAAAAAAAAAGAAATAAGTGAAAGAAATAAAGAGTGTGCGAACCTTTCATTTCCATAAACTCCATTGAGCTAGACCAAAAAGATGTTATTTATTTTGTTATTTAGAGTCAGTTCAGGTAACTTGGTGCTCAATGTCAGGGGGTCTAGGCACTAACCATGCTCGCCTCTTGGAGCGAAGGTATCAAGCAAGTAACCTGTACCCATTGCTTAGCTGTGCTGCGCTAACCACGTGTGCCATTTTAAGAACTACGGGAGAGTTGAAAAGAAATATAAATAAATAAAAACAAAACAAAACTAGCCCTAAGTTGTGTTTAAGGAAATGGAGGGGGTAATGTACATATTTGTTTTAAAAAAACCTATATATAAAAAAAAATAATAAAAAGGAATGATCATGAATTTGAAGACATGCAAGTTTTGGATTGTGACTTATCTTTAACTATGGGTTGCCTAATTTGAATGATTAGGACTATAGTGATTGAGCTTGAGGGTAGGTGCTAGATCCTAGTTGGTTTGCTCTTGGTACTAAGACATAAGTGTTATGTAGGAAACTCTGGATGAACCACTGAGAAAGCATTGAATGAATAGTAACTTGCAACTTAGAGCATAAGTCTTTAACTCTTGTTCAGTTAACCCAATTGATTTGAGTCTTGGAAGGTCTTTAAAATTTTTAGGGAATATAACTCATTGAGGACAATGAGTAGTTCAAGTTTGGGGGTTTGATAACTCGTCATAGGAGAGTTATTTTACTAGAATTTCAGTGCTTAATCAACTTGAATTGCATAGAACTCATTGAGTTTCATGTTATTTTATTCCTAAATTATGAATGTTAGTTGAAAATCTTGAATTTAAGCGTTAGGTTCTAAAAGAATTAATTTTGATGACTTTGTGCTTTAATTTAAGAAATTTAGAGAAATTAGCTAACAAGTAATTAAAGACCGCAATTTGAAATTTTTCTCAACTTTTACATATTTAGTTTGATTAATGATTGATAATGATGTATGAGGATTTTTCTGTGTGCAGGAGATGTGTAAAAGGAAAAAAAATATTACAAAAACCCATAATGTCATTTTAGAGATTCTACACGAAGGGCAAAATCGAAAAAAAAAAATTGCATCTTTATACCCTAAATGGCATTTTCGTAATTATCAAATTAGGGCAACATCTCCTTGTGAGAATAGGAAAAGAAGAAAATAAAAGGAGAAGAGAAGGGGAGTTGTCGTGGAGAGAAAATCGAAAAAAAAAATTGCTGAAGCAATCGTGGGAGGCAGACCGAGAGGAGTCTTTCGTTGTTATAGCAAAGCCGAGAGAGAGGAGTTGTGGTGAGTATTGCTACAGCAAATTCGAAAGAGAGGGTCGTGGAGGGCATCGGAAGAGCCATCTCAAATCTGTGTTGAAGTAGTCGGAGGAAGGCGCCGAACATTTGTTGTAGCAATTGCGAGGGGCGGCATCGGAAGAGCTGACCCATCGTATTGCTGAAGCAATCGGGAAGCAAGGTCGTGGACGATTGGAGACTGTTGCTGTTGCTTGCGTTTGCTCCGTGGACGATTGGAGGTGCCGCCGCTGCCGCCGCCACGCTCTTCGAAGCAAAGCCGTGAGGACACCGGGCGTTCTTCGCCGCGCGTGTCTTTGAAGCAAAGCCGTGGGGACACCGGGTGTTCTTTGTTCTTTGCGCTGCAAGTTGCTGAAGCAAAGTAACCGGTAGGCCGACTTTTGCTGAAGCAATCACGTGGTAAGCTGTGAAGAGCATAACCCGATAAGCCATTTGCTGAAGCAATTGGTAGATCGGTGTTGAGGTCAACTGAGGCAGTTTGCTGAAGCAAAGTACCCTGCCTTAGACCAAAGTTGAGGTGTTTTGCTAGGCAATTGCTGAAGCAAAAACAAACAAGCTACCTATTGTGTAACTATTCCTTACTTTGAAGTGCTATTGCTTATCATTCTTGCAAATTTGACACTGCTTTGTTGGGTTGTTTTACACTGATTAGAAGTCAAATTGCTCACTGTTTAGACAAATTGTGTGGCTGTTTTGTGCTGCTCTCTATATATAAATCTCTTGATTAGTGAAAGCATGCTCAACTTAAGGATGTGTAATTTGACTCCAATCATGAGCTAAATTCTCCTAGACAAGGGTTAGGTTGTTCTTCAATGTATAAATTGTAATGAATTAATGATTGATGCCATTGTTGGATTTATGAGATTTTAATGTTTGTAACGTTGCATGAGGGTTAAAATTTGGCCACTTTAACTTTTCTTAAAATTCACGAACTTGGAAAAGCTAGTGAATTAGGAAATTAAAATTTCATTCTAGGATCTTGAGTTAATTAGGGATAATTAACCCACCTGGAACCTTAAAATCATGAGCGTAATTCAGGTCTCAATTGGAAAATTGTTGGTCTTAAAATTTAGTGATTTTTTAAAAATTCACTTGATCACATGTGTAGGTAAATTCAAGGCATCAACCATATATTTTTTATTCTAATCATACATGAAACTTCAACTTAACCCTAGCCAATCTCTCAATCTAAAAGCCCTAGTTTTCTCTCGTTTAGTTTATGTTTTTAACGTTTTCACGTACTTTGATTTATTGCATTAGTCTTCATTATACTTAACTCATCCAAACAACAAGATAAAAAGATCAAATTCTATTATTGCATTCACTTATTTTTAACACAAATTTGCATGCCCATGCATTGCACAAAAAAAAAATAATAAGGAAAGAAATTACTAGGACACTCATTGGTTTAGATTGTACTAGTCCTCGTGGGATCGATACTTTTCTTATCACTTGCTGTACTGACCGTGTATACTTGCACGTCAATGAAGAGTCAGAGTCTCATCCTAGTTGCATTAGTTTAGGACACCTTACATTTTTGCATCAGTGGTGTAGTTTTTTTGTGCTTCATTTAAGGTTTTACTTGCATCATAAATATGATGAATTACCTTTCCATACCTCTAGCCCAGCATTGCTCCCTGATAGCACACAAAATGTGTTATTCTTAGGCTTAAATTTTTCTAGTTTTTATAATAATTTCAGTGCTTTCACGAGTTTAATTTATTGAATTTTAGGATATGAGCAAGAATGGACCAAATGGAGAGATCTTGAAGAATTAGAGCTCAAACAGAAGATATTGGAGCATAAAAGTTGAAGATAAGCAAAACAAACATTTGGACCCGAGCCCAGGGTGTTGAGACGCTGATCCTGTTGCCTTTCCATAGTGAAAATCCGCAAAGGCGGCGTCAATGTCGTATCGAATGTGTGTGCGCCTTCTATGTCCGTAGCATCTCAACGATGCGCACAACGTCTAAACGCTGTAATTAATTTCTTAATTAATTTGTGCCCTAGGGCACAACGTGTTGGAATATATGTCCTCATCTCGTGTACTTTGTAATATTTCATTGTTGTAAATAAATAAGAGTTATTTATTTGAACTTTGTGTCTTGCATTTTTCATAAACTTAATCCAATAAACTAAGCTTCAGGGTCATTGTATTATGAGAGAACTAAGAACTTGAACGGTGTGTAGTGGACACACAGGGAGGATCACGTTCGAGTTAATGACCCGAACGATCTACAGTATATGGATAGGGTTAGAGACCTAATCCTCGATACACTGTGGATACGACCCGCTTTATGTTAGATACAAACGAGGTGATTCAGCTCGTTCATGTGGTTGACATGCGAGTGGGGGCATCCTGTGCAATGACATTGTACAAGACCGGACCGTGAATTATTAAACTTACTGATGTAACAATGTTAACAATATAGAGCTAATAGATTCGTAGATGACCATTAGTGACTCGACCTTAATCCTGAGCGTGTTACGGGCTCCTATCTGCGGGGGTCTGTCCTTTGACTAGTACGGGTGAGGATGGTCACAGTTACTCGCCCAATATGCCTATCTTCTCAGGGACAGGACCACATGGGGAGCTGGGAACTTGACCACGGAAGAAGAAATCCACTCGTTCCCGATTTAGGAAAACTAGAGGGGTTGTTCCCATAAGTGTTGTCTCCAGGGCTTGTAGAACGGGGCCCTACCCTCTCACTGGCCCGAGAGGGTTGTTGTTTATGGTAGGACCATGCAACGTAGTTATTTATTAGAGGAGCAGTGGGACTTAAGGAGCAAGAGGTAGACACAGGGGTAAAACGATAATTTGATCCAGCTGTGACTACGAACAACCTGTGAAGTATCGACTCATGGGTATTGGTTATATTGATGGACACAACTTGTCCTACACTGATGGGAGTGCAACTACGAGCTTTAGTGGAGTGTTACCGTAGCTAATGAATGTTGAATAACTGGGTCAAAGAGTTTGACAGGTTAGTCTCGGATCATTGAAGCTCGTCATCTATAGGTCCATTAGGTCCCTCGGTTGGCTCAAATTGGACAAATTGAGAGTTTACAGTTTGGTGTGAATTTGAAGTGTTCAAATTCATTATTTGGGTATTTATGTCATTTATATGAGATATAGATGACATAATATATAGCTTAATGTGAATGAGATTCATAATAAACTATAGTATAGCCTAATTGATTAATTAGTGCTAATAGCAGAAATTGAATTGAGAGAAATTAAATTGAATGTGATTCAATTTAAAATTCTACAATAATGCAAATGGGATTTGTATAATAAGGTATGAGATACCTTATATTATGTGATATGCAAATATGATTTGCATATCATATAGTTGTGGTAAAATGGGGATTTAATGGAGATATTAACTCCACATCTCACCATTATTTAAAGGCTTGGTGAGAAGCCTTTGGTAAGATTTTTTTTCCATTTTTTGGAATTTCATCCAAAGAGAGCAAGGCAATTCTTTCAATTCTCTCTCAATTCTCTCAAACTCTCCTCACCCAAATACAAAAGGGTGTCCCACCTACTCTCCCTCAACCTCCCGAGAACAACCAAGAAGACATTTTGGAAGTGTATTGCAATACTGTTCGAGGATCGAGTTTCTTGAGATCATTGGTTCGAGAGAGATCGTGACCGGAGGAGGAAAGCATTGAAGAAGAGTTCTTCAACAAGTAACTATCGTAATTCTTACTGTTTTTCTTCTCAATTTGCATGTTTAGCCTATGATCTATGAGATGGGTTCGGTTTAAAGATTCAAATTACACAACGAAACAACGGCGTTTTACAACGTCTTCCGCTGCGGGAATTCCAAATCCCTTCACGACGTTGAAACGTTGTGCATAGCATTTTGTGCCTAGCGTTGCAATGTCGTGTTGATAACTCAATTAATATGTAATGTTGTGCAATTGAGAGAGGGAGCGAAATTTGATAGAATTTCCACCCTATTTTAGAAACATACACTCTGAGAGGAGATGAAGAGGATACTTTAGAGGCCAAGCACAAGAGTGGAGGCTTGAGATCGTGATGGAAGCTCGGGGACGAGGACCGACATCGACACAGAAGCGTTTCTCTTTCTCTTCCATCTAGTTTGTAGTTTTGTTTATGGATTCTATTATGGATTTAGCATGTTTTGTAGTGATTATGAGTAGCTAAACTCCATAGTTATGGGATTGATGTAGCTAGTTATGAATTTATTTTAGCAATTGAGCTGAACAATGGTTGTGTTGTATTATTTTTTGTAGTTCTTTCTTAATGCTTGTTTTTCTCTGGCCAAGAACTACATGTTTTATTTGTTTAAGTTTAATTCGTGAGAGTAGACTTAGATTAGATTAAAATTTCGAAACCCCTTAGTAAATCCTTACACGAGAGTGAAGGGTTCTTTGGGAAATGTTTTAAATAAGTTGCTTAATGTCTTGCATGCTTTTAAAATCTAAATGGAGACTTTAGGTTTATTATTGTGCATGAGATCACTAGGGCTCGAGAGAGTCTTTTGATTACCTTTACTTTTTTTTATAATCTCACAACCAAAATCACTTTGATGAGCTAAAATAATGAAGTAACTAGTGAAATCAATTCCCTAACGTTTCTCTTATCTTTGTGTCTCCACTTGTGTATTTAGTGTTATTTTATTTCCACTTTTGACAAGTTTAGTTGTCTTTAGATAAAATTAGGAATTAGTATCTTGGTAATTAATCAATATAGAAACTCATTCCTTAGGACGATGCTCGAAATCTTAAATCACTATATTAAAACTTGACTCGTACACTTACGGTACTGCAATTCACACGCAACAAGTTTTTGGCGTCGTTGTCGGAGAATGACAAGTATTTAGATTGATTAATATTAGGAGAAAATTCTTGATTTTAGACTTAAGTTTTTTTTTTTGTATTTATTTTGTTTTCATTACTTTTTCTTTTCTTTGTTTTATTTTTAGGTGCATGCGAGAGGACAAGGGTGCAATAAATAAATAAATGAAAGCGATAAAAGAAAGCGGTAAAGGAAGGCAATAAAGGAAAGCAAGTAAATGAAAGCAAGGTAAATGAAAGCAAGTAAATGACAAGAAAAGTAATATTCATACGGTGAGGTTGCTTGGGTACATTTTAAGACAAGTAGGTTCCAATTAAAGAGAGCTCATTTAGTCGTTTGCTTCCTATTAAGTCTATGTGATCTTCTTGACATCATAACAAGTATTCATGGTAGTTTTTCCCAAAACTTACCTAATTTTTCAGCAAGTGAACTCCCATTCATCAAGCCTAGTATGCTCTTGCTACTATTCTAAGTTAGAGATCATTCCTAATTTTTCCTTTTTCGACACAAGATTGCTCTTAGTGCTTTATCCTATAATGAAAATGGTAATTCGGCTTCCTCTTTTTCCCAAAAGCAAGAAACACGAAGGAAATCAAAATGGCCAATTCTAATCCTAACATAAATCAATTAACACCACCATTTTCCAACATCAAGAATCAAACATACACCCAACAACAAGTCAAATAACTCAATGAGGTCATTAATCATAACTTCAACATTCGGTTGTATAATCTTCATACATTAGATGATAAAAATGAGATACAACACCATTAGAAGCTCTCACCCACAAGGAAAGCATACAAGAAAAGTAGATCCAAGAAAGAAAGTGAAATCTAAGACAATGGAAGCAATACAAATATAGATCTAAGTAAAAACTCACTCTTTGATGAAGCTTTTGAGCCCAATCACTCCCTTCTTGAAGATCTCTTCTTGTGCACTTCTCCTTGGACAATGCCCTAATCGTGAAAATGAAACCCATAACAAAGTCAACCTCTCAAAATTGCAATGTAATGCTGAAATAGGTCCCAAATAAACTCTAACTAAACCTAAGTCAACCCTAACCAAAACCCATAGGCTTCTAACATATGATTTAAGTGAGATGGGTTTAGAAAACACGTGTTATTTTTAGAGAAATCCTGTGCAAGTGCTACGGTAACTTTCAACGGTCATTCACAGCATTGCAATATTGTTGAAGAAGAGTTTTCCAGAATCAGATGATCAGCTTCTCCAAACCTTCTCGTCTTAGCTTTGTCCTTCCTAAATAAGAAAAATGTCTCCATTAAGACACAAATATCATAAATTCACTCATTGCTAGTATTAAGATATAATCAAAACACAAGCAATCATTGTTGGGGTTTGTGCCCTAAAACTCGTAGTTTGTAATTATTTGGAATTTATGTAATAAAGTGTTATTATCAATAAAGAGTTATTGTTCGTTATCTACGAGTTTGCCTTTATCTAAACCGTAAATCCAATAAACTGAACATCCAAGGCTGTTAAATGAATCTTTAACTGAATGTAGTGTACATATAAAGGCCCACTTTGTATTTGATACAAACACTTTAATCCTAACGTGTTCGTGTAGATGACATATGAGTGGGGATATCCTATGTAATGAGATTACATAAGACCAAACCGCGAAATAGTAACCTCTAGCTGTTACTCTGTTGACTAGTTAGGTTTCTATTTCACTAGGATGACCTAGGCAACTTGATCTCAATCTTGAGCAGGTTACGAACTCGTGTTCGCGAGGGATTGTCCTTTGACTAGTATGGGTGAGAGTGGCCAGATTCGCCAACTCAATATGCCTACCTTCTTGGGGACAAGACCGAGCGAGCGGCTGGGAACTTAACTTAGCAAGATGAAATTCACTCCTTCCCGCCTACTAGGGTAAGTAGAGGAATGTTCCCTTAAGTGGTGTCTCCGGGACTTGAACAAAGGGCCCGACCCTCTCATTGGCCTGAGAGGGACTCTGTTTGTTGGTAGGACAACAAACAAATTGTTCATTAGAGAAGCACTGGTACTTAAGGCACAAGATGTAAACCAGGGGTAAAACGATAATTTTACCCAGCTGGTGTTAATGAATGTTGATTGGGAGGGTAATAAGGTTAACCGAGCAATCTCGTATCGTTGGAGCTTCTGATCCGTAGGTCCATTAGGTCCACCTTCTAGCTCGTAAAGGATTCTTAGATCATTTGAATTTGAAATGTTCAAATTCATAAGGGAATAAACTTAATGTATATTGATACGATATAATATATAGTTTTGGAACTATATATTATAAATTTAATGTGAATATGATTCATATTAAATTATGTGAGAGAATTAAATATTTGAAAGAGTTCAAATATTAAATTCAAATGTGCATGTGATTCATATTTGAAAACTATAGGTTAAATTTAATGTGCATTAGATGTTTATTAAAACTATAGGATAAGGGGATAAATGATTAAATGTGATTTATTCTAAATTAAATATAAGATATTTAATTAATTCAATATGATTTAATTAATGATTAGTTAGATTAATCAATTTTATTAATTTAATTGTTAAATTAATGGAAACGTGTCAGGAGGACACGTTCCCACTTCCCTCCAACTCCCCATCGATAGGGAGTGGGTGAAGTTGATTCCTCTTATGTGCTTCTTTTCTAATTGTTAGAGGTGAAGCAAATCAATGTATGATGAACGATCGATCAAATTGACAGAAGAAGAAAAATTCTCTCATCTCTCTCGTTCTCAAAATCTTCCAATTGTTGGAATCCTTCCCACAAAGGAGAGGTCTAAGCACTTAGAGATATAAAAGGTGCTCTCTTTTGGTAGTGTCCTGTTCTGTAGAAGAAGAGAATCAAAGAAGTTCCTCAGTTGCTGAAATCTCGTGGAGCAAGGAGTTGCTGTTTCTTGTGAAAATCAACAAAGGTAATACTTCTATTCCTTTTAGTTTAATTGTTAAACATAAATATGTTTGTATGCAATTATCCATGTCTGATTAGATTAGAATTTCCATGCTTGTTCTGTTTTATCAATGTATGGGTTTTTGCATTTCAACCAAAACAAACTTGCAAATTACGATTCCAAACTCCTTTTCGCTGCTCAAGGAGATCAAATCTCCATCAATTTGTATCAGAGCAATGCTTGTTTTGTTTTGTTTGAAGCAAAATTGCATTGATTTACATTTGGTTTGCTGTAAAACTAGTTTAGGAATATTTTGGACTTAGTTTACTTTTGATTTGATCAATTTAAGTGTAAAGACCCCTGTGTTTTGGGCAATTAAGTGCTTTATCGAGTCTGTATTCAAGTTAAGAGTCGTTCGGGACCATTTCATGCAATTCGGTTGAGAATCGAAGGAGAATTTCTTCATTGATGCTGTTGTGTTCGAAGAAGAAAGGCCACTACCAAAGCAGCAGCATTGCAACGCCGTTCGTCAGCGTTGCAACGCTGAGGAACGACGTCGCAACGCCAGACTCCCTATCGACGCCAGAGCTCCAGGGGTCAACGACGTTGCAACGCTGCCCCTCTGCATTGCAACGCCACCCCGATAGAAGCGCGCGCGCGCACGACGGCAGAGTTGCAACGCCGTGATCAAGATTGCAACGCGCGTGATGGCATTCCAGCATTTATGCACCCGGTTCAAAGATTTGGCTTATTTTCAGTCTTGTTCGAGCGATTCAAGCTCGGTTCAAGGCGTTTTGGACCGGTTTTATGTAATAAAATGAATGTAATTTTATTTTTTTGCACTTTAAGGGCCAAATTATTCCGGTTTTATAGCTATATGTCTTTATGAATGTCATTTAGATTATTCCCACCTAAGGATAAGCATGTTCATGCATTTTATTTGTATAATTGTTATATGAATATGGTTAAGATGTATGATTAATTTATTTTTCATGAGTAATGAATTATAATTGTTATAATTAGATTATATGGAAAATAAATTGCATGGAGCATGAAATTAATTAGTTTAAAATATATGTAATTTTATTTTAAGTAATTTAATTATTCAATTAGCTGAATATTTATTTTATTTATAATTGCAACAATGGTTTTATAATATACTTTTTTTTATAATAGGTTAATTATTATATTTATAAAAGTTATAATTTAAATGGGTTTTTTAGAAACCATAACCTATAATAAAGAAATGCATGCAAACATAGGAACTTGGGTTAAAATTTAAATTAGTTTTAAATTGTTTAAAATTAATTTAGACCTAAGTTTTACTTTCTAATAGGATTAGAAATTAGTCTTACGTAGTATTTTAAATAGTTTAAAATATAGTAGGACATTAGGACGTTGGTTATAAGGGAACTCTACTGGTGAAGTTCTGTCTAAGGTTGGGGTACTTAAGCTGATGGTTAACAGAACACCTCCTACCTGGGAACTGATCCAGAGCTTGAGTTGAATTAACCTTAGTTCTATTTTATCTCTAGGTAATTAAAATGTTTATTCACCTAGACATAAGGTTAAAATACCTTGAGCTTATACATTTTAACCTTTGTGGTCCAATGAGTGTTAAAGCACGAGGTGGTTACGAATACTTTGTATCTTTTATAGATAACTATTCAATGTATGGGTATATTTACCTAATGCATAAGAAGTCTGAAACTCTTGAAAAGTTCAAGGAGTACAAGACTGAGGTTGAGAACCTGTTTGGTAAAACAATAAAAACACTTCGATCGGATCGAGGTGTAGAGTATATGAACACAGAATTCTAGGACTATATGATAGAACACGAAATTACGTCCCAACTCTCAGCACCTTGTATGCCACGAAAGAATTGTGTATCGGAGAGGAGAAACAGAATCCTGTTGGATATGGTTTGGTCGATGATGAGCTATGCTCGTCTCCCTTATTCTTTTTGGGTTACGCAGTGGATACTACGGTCTATATTTTGAACAACGTTCCGTCGAATAGTGTTTGTGAAACACCTTTCAAACTCTGGAATGGACGTAAAGATAGTTTACACCATTTAAGAATTTGGGAATGCCCGACCCACGTGTTGGTGTCAAACCCGAAGAAGTTAGAACCCCGTTTAAAATTGTGCCTATTCGTAGGTTACCCAAAAGAGACTAGGGGTGGTCTATTTTTCGATCCTAAGGAAAATATGGTGCTTTTGTCGACAAACGCAACTTTCCTAGAGGAAGACCACGTCAGGGATCATTTTCCTAGGAGCAAAATCGTGTTAAACGTAATGGACAGTACATCAGCAAGGTTGCTGATGGTGCTACTGCGTCAACAAGTGTTGTTGATCCTAGCACGTCTAGTCAAGTCCGTTCCCAAGAGTTGGGAATGTCTCGACGTAGTGGGAGGGTTGTGAGACAGCCTGACCGTTACAGGGGTGACGACTTGAGTTACAACTAAACCCATGTAACGTTCAGGCTGTCTAACAACCCTCTCATTACATCGAGGCATTCTTAACTGTTGAGAATGGACTTGACTAGACGAGCTAGGATCAACAACACTTGTTGATGTACTAGACCCATCAGCAACTCTTGCTGATGAACTGTCCATTTCGTTTAACACAATTTTACTACTAGGTAAATGATCCCTGATGTGGTCTTCCTCAAGGAAAGTGGCGTTTGTCGACACACGCACCCTATTTTCTTTAGGATCGTAAAACAGACCACCCCTAGTCTCTTTTGGGTAACTTACAAAGAGGCACAATTTTAAACGGGGTTCCAACTTTTTTGGGTTTGAAGCAAACACATGGGTCGGACATCCCAAAATTCTGAAATGGTGTAAACTGTCTTTACGTCCATTCCAGAGTTCGAAAGGTGTTTAACAAACACTCTTCGATGGAACATATTTCAAAATATCAACCGCAGTCTCTACTGCATAACTCCAAAGAGAATCAGGGAGACGTGTAGAGCTCATCATCGTATGAACCATGTCCAACAAGGTTTTGTTTCTTCTCTCTGATACATCATTCTGCTGTGGCATACCGGGTGCTAAGAGTTGGGACGTAAATCCATTTTCTATCAGATAGTCCTGGAATTCAGTGTCCATATACTCTCCACCTCGATACGATTGAAGTGTTTTAATTGTTTTACCTAACGGTTCTCAACCTCAGTCTTGTACTCCTTGAACTTTTCAATAGTTTCAAACTTCTTATGCATTAGGTAAATATACCCACCTAATTTTAACGAAAAACAGTGCACAACATCGAACCAACGAGTGGTTCTGATACCAATTGAAGGGAATGAAACTCCCCGCGCAGTGGAAGACGATCGAATCGTCGTGGTAATGTTGTGCAACCAAATTTCATTAAAACAATCTAACTCTTAGATAAGGCTAAACATGCATAAAACAGGAAAGAAAAAGCAAGATTTTGTTACTTACTTGTTGAAGACAGTCTTCAATTTCCTTTCCGTTCACGATCACGAACTCTTCATGTGCTCCTCGATCTCTACGTTCCCGAACTCTTCTCACGAACATGAATGAACACAACCAATTGGCTACTCGGTTGTTCTTCTTTTTAGAAGAAGGAAGATTGTGGGATCTTTTTTGTTTTTGGTGAAGGGAGGAGAAGAAATTGAGAGAGAATTTGAGAGAAGGAGTTATCTTCTTTTGGTGAGATTTCCAAAGATGAGCGAAAGCTTTTTACAACCCTTCTTACAAAGGAGTTTAAATAATGGAGATAGGTGGAGTTGAAATCTCCAAATATTTACCATTTTACCACAACTATAGGTTATGCAAATCATATTTGCATAACCATATATTATAAGATATCTCATATCTCATTTTAGAAATCACATTTGTATAATTGTGGATTTATTAAATTGAATCACATCCAATTTAATATCTCTCAATCTAATTTCAACAATTAGGCCAACCTGTAGTTTATTATGAATCTCATTCACATTAAACTATATATTAAATCATTCATATCTCATATAAATGACATAAATGCCCTTTAGTGAAATTGAACACTTCAATTCACACCAAAACAGTAACCCTTCTTTTAATCCAGATTGAGCCAACCGAGGGACCTAATGGACCTACAGTGACGAGCTTCAATGATCCGAGATTAACCTATCAAACTCTTTAACCCGGTTAATCAACATTCATTAGCTACGGTAACAATCCACTAAAGCCTGTAGCTGCACTCCCGTCAGTGCAAGATATTACGTGTCCACTGATATAACCAAAGGTTGTTCGTAGACACTGTTGGGTCAAATTACTGTGTAACCCCTGTGTCTACTTCTTGCTCATTAAGTCCCCACTGCTCCTCTAATGAACAACAACGTTATAATGGTCCAACCATACACAACGACCCTCTCGTGCCAGTGAGTTGGTGGGCGCCCGTTGTCCAAGCCCTGGAGACAGCACTTAAGGGAACAACCCCTCTAGTTTCCTAAAGGCGGGAACGAGTGAATTCCATCTCGCGTAATTAAGTTCCCAGCTCCCTACTTGGTTCTGTCCCTGAGAAGATAGGCATATTGGGCGAGTAAATGTGACCACCCTCACCTGTACTAATCAAAGGACAAACTCCCGCAGACAGGAGCCCGTAACACGCTCAGGATTGAGGTCGAGTCACTAATGCTCATTTACGAAGTTATTAGTCCTTACTGTCAACGGTGTTACATCAGTAGGTCTAATAATTCATTGTCCAGTCTTGTACAATCTCATTGTACAGGATGCCCCCATTCACATGTCAACAACATGAACAAGTAAGATCACCTCGTTTGCATCTTAATACAAAGCGGGTCGCATCCACAGTGTATCCAGGATTAGGTCTCCAACCCCATCCATATATTGTAGACCGTTCAGGTAATTTACTCGAATCCTCCCTGTGTGTCCATTACACACCGTTCAAGTTCTAGTTCTCTCATATATTCAATGACCCTGGAGCTTAGTTTATTGGTTAAAGTTTGTATAAAATGCGAGACACAAAATGATGAAATCAATAAATCTTTATTAATTTCAAATATATATTTACAAACGGTACGAGATTAGGACAAACATCCCAACACCTTCTCTGGGACAGAACCTCGTAGGTAGCTGTGGATTTAACTATGCAAGATGGAATTCACTCATTCCTACACTAAGGAATTAGATAGGTTGTTCCCTTAAGAACTGAGTCCAGGTCTTGAACAACGGGGCCCCGCCTTTTAATCTGACTTAAGAGGGTATGAGTCTATGGTAGGACCTTAGACTTGTTGTTCATTAGAGGATCAGTGGTGCTTAAGGAACAAAGAGGTAATCACAGGGGTAAAATGATAATTTGACCCACCTGTGATTACGAACAACCTGTGAAGGATCTGAAGGGATTTTGAATTCCCGCAGCGGAAGACGTTGTGAAACGTCGTTGATCCGTTGTGTAATTCTATCTTAAAATTGAATCTATTTCATAGATCCTAGGCTAAACATGCAAAGAAGAAGAAGAAAACAGTAAGTAAAAAGTACTAACCTCTTGAAGAACTCTTCTTCAACGTTTTCTCCTTCTCCGGTCACGATCTCTCTAAATCCAACGTCCTCCTCGAACATGAACCACGATCCGAACAGGAAGAAACCTCCAAAGGGTCTTCTCGGTTGGTCTCGAGAGGTTGAGGGAGAGTAGGTGGGACTCTCTTTGGTTTTGGGTGAGGAGAAGTTTTTGAGAGAATTGAGAGAATTCTAGAGAGAATTATCTTGATTTCTTTGGATGGAAATCCAAAAATGGCCATAAGTGTATTGAGATGCCTTTGAATGCATCCTTTTATAATGGTGTGTGGTGGAGTTAAAATCTTCACCAATTCACCATTTTACCACAACTATATAATATACAAATCATATTTGCATATTATATAATATAAGGTATCTCATACCTTATTATACAAATCTCATTTGCATAAATGTGGAATTATAAATTGAATCACATTCAATTTTATTTCTCTCAATTCTATTTCTCCAAATAGCACTAATTAATCAATTAGGCTATACTATAGTTTATTATGAATCTCATTCGCATCAAACTATATATTATGTCATCTATATCTCATATAAATGACATAAATGCCGAAATAATGAATTTGAACACTTCAAATTCACACCAAACTGTAAACCCTCAATTTGTCCAATTTGAGCCAACGAGGGACCTAATGGACCTACACGTGACGAGCTCCAATGATCCGAGAATAACTTGTCAAACTCTTTGACCCGATTATTCAACATTCATTACCTACGGTAACACTCCACTAAAGCCCGTAGCTGCACTCTCATCACTGTAGGACAAGTTGTGTCCATCGATATAACCAATACCTATGAGTCGACCCTTCACAGGTTGTTCGTAGTCACAGTTGGGTCAAATTATCGTTTTACCCCTGTGTCTACCTCTTGCTCCTTAAGTCCCACTGCTCCTATAATGAACAACTACGTTGCATGGTCCAACCATAAACAACAACCCTCTCAGGCCAATGTGAGAGTGGGGCCCCGTTGTTCAAGCCCTGGAGACAGCACTTAAGGGAGCAACCCCTCTAGTTTCTCTAAGTCGGGAACGAGTGAATTTCTTCTTGCGTTGTCAAGTTCCCAGCTCCCCACGTGGTCCTGCCCCAGAGAAGGTAGGCATATTGGGCGAGCAACAAAGTGGCCACCCTCACCCGCATTAATCAAAGAATGCACCCCGCAGGGGTGAGTCCGTAACACGCTTCGAGGATTAAGGTCGAGTCACTAATGGTCATCTACGAATTTATTAGCTCTATATCGTTAACGGTGTTACATCGTGAAGTCTAATAATTCACACGGTCGGTCTTGTACAATCTCATTGCACAGGATGCCCCCCCACTCGCATGTCAACCACATGAACAAGTCAGATCACCTCGTTTGTATCTAATACAAAGCGGGCCGCATCCACAGTGTATCCAGGATTAGGTCTCCAACCCTATCCATATACTGTAGACCGATTGGGTCATTAACTCGAACGCGATCTTCCTTGTGTGTCTACTACACACCGTTCAAGTTCTTAGTTCTCTCATAATACAATGACCCTGGAGCTTAGTTTATTGGATTAAGTTTATGAAAAATGCGAGACACAAAGTTTAAATAAATAACTCTTATTTATTACACAATGTTGAAATAAATAATTCTTATTCATTTACAACTTGGAATATTACAAACTACACGAGATGAGGACATACATCCCAACAAACTCCCACTTGGGCTAAGCTAGTGGAGTACATGATACATTTCTCAAATGTACAGTAAAGTAATACAATAAAGTAATACAATAAACTAGGGCATTAAATACCCCTTTACAATACTCCCACTTGCCCTAGTCAGGAAGCACTCGAAGACCTAGACTCTCTAGATGACCCTCAAACACCTTAGCCGTGAGGGCCTTTGTAAATGGATCAGCAACGTTGTGCTCCGAAGCTATCTGCATGACTGTCACATCTCCACGGTGCACAGTCACCCCTATCAAGTGATACTTACGCTCTATATGCTTGCCCCTTTTATGACTCCGAGGTTCTCTCGAGTTGGCTACTGCACCACTGTTGTCACAGAACAGCGTGATTGGCAAGTTCATATTTGGAACAACTTCCAAATTCGTCATGAACTTCCTGAGCCAAACAGCTTCCTTTGCAGCTTCACAAGCCGCAACATACTCGGCTTCCATCGTGGAATCGCCGATGCATCCTCGCTGATGGTTCGCCACACTCTGACTCCTCCATTCGAATGAAGGTGACCCAAGTGGATTTCCTAGAATCCTTATCGGGCTGAAAGTCAGAATCTGTGTATCCTGTAAGGATCAAATCCCCACTCCCATACACAAGGCTGTAGTTCCTCGTTCTCCTAAGATACTTGAGGATTGCCTTTACAGCTGTCCAGTGATCTAATCTGGATTGGATTGATACCTACCGACAATCCCATCGTGCATAATGGATGTCGAGCCTAGTACACAACATGGCATACATCGGGCTCTCTCACACTGGTGAAGCATAGGGATTCGTCTCATATCCTCAACCTCTTGAGGCGTCTTAGGACATTGATCCTTAGATAGGTGAACCCCATGCCTGAAAGGCAGCAAGCCCTTCTTGGAGTTCTGGCATCTTATACCTAGACAACATCTTGTCAATGTAAGATGCCGGAGACATGGCTAGTGTTCGTTTCTTAGGTTCTGGACTATCTGGATACCTAGAACATACTGTGCCTCTCCCAAATCTTTCATTTGGAATTACGAAGCCAACCATTCCTTAATGTCAGTAAGAAATCCCACCTCATTCCCAATGAGAAGGATATCATCCACATACAACATAAGAAACGCGATAATACTGTTAACGATTTTCTTGTAGACACAAGGCTCGTCAACACTTTGATCAAAGCCATAAGATTTGATCGCCTCATCAAACCTTATATTCCAAGACCTCGAGGCTTGTTTCGGTCCATAAATATACCTTTTAAGTAGGCAAACTCTTTGCTCTTGGCCTTGGGCAATGAACCCCCTGGGGCTGGTCCATGTAGATGATCTCGTCAAGGTTGCCATTCGTAAAGCGCGTCTTGACATTCATCTGCCATACCTCATAGTCATAATATGCGGCAATGGCCAGAAGGATTCTAATCGACTTTACCATGGCAACAGGTGAAAAGGTTTCCTCATAGTCAACCCCTTCCACCTGGGTAAAACCCTTTGCCACTAGTCGAGCTTTGAAGGTCTGCACCTTCCCATCTACGCCACGTTTACGCTTGTAGATCCACTTGCAACCAATAGGTTTAACCCCATCCGGTTGGTCCACAAGCTCCCAGACGGAATTGAAGTACATCGACTCCATTTCCTGGTCCATGGCTTTAATCCATTCGTCTTTGTCAACGTCTGCCATTGCCTGATCATAGGTCAATGGATCCTCACAGTCATCATCAGGAGTGACGACCTGGGTTTCAGCTAAACCCATGTAACGTTCAGGCTGTCTCACAGCCCTCCCACTACGTCGAGGCATTCCCAACTCTTGGGAACGGACTTGACTAGACGAGCTAGGATCAACAACACTTGTTGACGTACTAGCACCATCAGCAACTCTTGCTGATGAACTGTCCATTTCATTCAACACAATTTTACTCCTTGGTAATGAACCCTGGTTGTCGCCTTCTCAAGGAAAGTGGCGTTTGTCGACACAAGCACCCTATTATCCTTAGGATCGTAAAAGTAACCCCCTCTAGTCTCTTTTGGGTAACCTACAAAGAGGCACAACTTTGAACGGGGTTCCAACTTCTTCGAGTTTGACACCAACACATGGGTCGGGCATCCCCAAATTCTGAAATGACGTAAACTGGTTTTACGACCATGCTAGAGTTCGAAAGGTGTTTCACAAACACTCTTCGATGGAACTGTGTTCAAAATGTAAACCGCAGTCTCCACTGCGTAACCCCAAAAAGAATCAGGGAGACGAGCATAGCTCATCATCGACCGAACCATGTCCAACAAGGTTCTGTTTCTCCTCTCCGATACACCATTCTGTTGTGGCATACTAGGTACTGAGAGTTGGGACGTAATTCCATATTCTATCAAATAGTCCTGGAATTCAGTGTCCATATACTCTCCACCTCGATCCGATCGAAGTATTTTAAGCGATTTACCTAATAGGTTCTCAACCTCAGTCTTGAACTCCTTGAACTTTTCAAGTGTTTCAGACTTCTTGTGCATTAGGTAAATATACCCATATCTGGTGTAATCGTCTATGAAAGACACGAAATACTCATAACCGCCCCGAGCTTTAACATTCAACGGACCACAGAGGTCAGAATGTACTAACTCAAGAGGCTTTTTGGCTCTATATCCTTTTCCACTAAAAGGACGTTTGGTCATCTTGCCTTCAAGGCATGACTCACACACTGGTAAAGAGTTTTCTTCCAACTCGCATAGAAGTCCACTCTTCACTAGTCTCTCAATCGTATTGAGATTAATGTGGCCTAACTGTAGATGCCAAAGATGGGCACTTTCTTTTGGAGAAACTTTTAATCTCTTAGTTCGCGTTTCAGCTGTTTTAAACATTTCGGTGTTCAAAACACTTTTGACCGAATTTGGGTTCAAAACATATAGATTGCTCTCAAGCAAAGCAAAATAAATCAAATTTTCATTTCGAGAAATAAACGCTTTATTACTCTGGAATGAAATAGAAATATTTTGTTCTAATATAGGAGAAATAGAAACTAGGTTTCTCAGAAACCTGGAACTATGTACATATTATCCAATAATAAGTACTTCCCGCCAAAGAACAAATTCTTCAGTGCCTATTCTCGCTGCGGTGAGACAACTTCTAGGATCCAACCACGAGTGTTATCTCACCCTCTTGCTTGCGCGTGCCGCTGGAACTTAATGCTTGAAAAGAAGAGCAAACATGGTTAGTGGCGCCTGAATCCAATATCCAAGCAGAGTCTTTACTCTCCACTAAACAAGTTTTTGTGACAAGTAAATCACATTTACCTGTCATCTTCTTTTCATCAAGGAACTTGGGACAACTCCTTTTCGTGTGTCCGTCCCGTTGCAAAGAGAAACACTTTCGGCAACATCCTTGATTTCTTTGCCTTTAAGAGCGTGCAGTATGGTCAACCTTAACTTCCTTCAACTTCTCCTTCTTCCCGTTAGAAGCCTCAAGAGTCTACAAACATTATCCTGCAGGTCATACCCGTGAAAGGTCTTAAGGCAACACTTGCTCCGACTTCCTGTCCTCTAGTTTCCACCAAGGACTGGAAGGTTTGTAGATTGTTGAATAGGACTGTTGAATCGGGCACCTGAGGACCCTCCTCAGTGAGCGCGAACTCTTGGTCGTCATTTACCAAAATCATGTCTATATTGTTTTTCCACGAAATACTATCACTGACTAACTTAACGGAAGCTAAAGGGGCGTTAAAAGCGTTTGACATTTTGTTCTTTGAAATAAAATGAAAAACTTTGTATTAGTCTCATAAAAACTTTTGAAAATCCAATCGGGTTTTAGCAAATTTTTATCCTATGATCCCTAGGTCATTTAAAAATTTGCAATGATACCCTAAAGGTTTAGAATGACCGCCACCGTAGGGTAGACAAACCCACTCCTCCTCTAGGACGAGACTCTCTCGACCAGACCCTAATACCAGAATAACTCTTATTCCATTAGGCATCCGATTACCATTTTTCTGGTCGTAATCCATTAACTCTTAATGAATCCGTGAGTGTCACCTCAATCTTTAAATTTTCAAGTATCCGTCCAAACAATAGCCGCCGTAGGGAGGACTAAGAAGGAAAACCAACAAGGAAATCGTATCCCTTTCGGGAATTCACGATGTTCCGACTCCCATGATCAAGGCCGTCCGTAGGGATTGTCTGGTGCAGGCCAAACTAGCAGGCAGATCATAGGCGTCTCACGATGTGAATCGAAAGAAGAGACCGTGGGTCCCATTTTCACAGGTCCCGCTCCCACTCACTATAAGTACTCTCTCCATTCACGTTGATATTGACCCATATAAATGCCACCCGTAGGGGGACGCTCCCATTTGCGCCACGAGTCCGAGCATGGATCTCACGGTGCGAACTTAACGGAGATTTGTGGATGAAAAATTAAATGTATCTCATACACTTTATTTCCTCCCACTCAGCACTTTAAAATATTCGAGATTGACCTAGATAAACCGGCTAAAATTTACCTAAGTCTACCAATATAACTCTTATATTGGATTAGCCTAAGTTTATAATCACATTATTAACTTAGGTCTATGTGAGTAAATTAATTAACTCTTAATTAACGGCACTCACGAGAATATAACCTAAGAATCTCCGGACCGAATTCACTCCTGTGTCGATTTCCGGTAGGGGTGTTTTGCAAGCGTCAACTTAAATACCCCTGACCTTAGACAAAACCTTCCTTAGAGACAGAGTTACTTATCGGTCTCGGTCAAAGGTCATATTTGATTTCCTAATTCTAATCTTATTAGAATTAGAAAACCTAAGTCTAATTATTCAAATTCTAAACCATTTAAAACTAATAATTAACTTAGGTTACATGCATTTCTATGTTATAGTGCTTGATCATTCATCACATGAATAATACTATACTATAACATACATTCATCACATGAATTAAATGCATGAGCATGCTTTTAATTTAAAAAATATAACACTTATATTAAATAAATTAAATCATGCAAACATTATATTATAACTCTTATAATATAATTCTATCATGCATACTATATATTATAACTCTTATAATATAAATATGATGCATGAAATGTTTAACCTAAGGTGGGATTTTAAATCTATATGACACACTCTATGCACTTAGAAATAATTAAATCATACATCTCATGCATAAAATAATTAAATAGCAATATTGGACCGATTTTTGGCACCCTAGGGACAAAAATTAAATTAATTAACATTAATATAACATTTATATTAATATTAATTAAAATAATTAAATAAAAAACATTTAAAAAATCAATTTTTACAAAGAAATAAATAATTAAATAAATAAAACGACAATTGCACTAGCTTGGGTTCGAACAGACGACCACGTACCACGTCCCCGTAAATCCCGCACTCCACACAGCACTACGCTAGGAATTGCAACGTCGTTATTGTGTTGCAACGCTATAATGTATAGCGTCGCACCCAGCGTTCTCAACGCTGTGGCGTTGCAATGCTGCACTGCAGCAACCTCCAGCAGCAAGGATGGCGTCGCAACGCTGATGAACTTCCAACAACACAACTTTTGTAGTTTTTCACCGAAATCGCCCGTTTTTGCTCCGTTTTCTTCACGACAACTCTTGCCACGAACGACATGGACTTACAGACTCGATTTACAATAAAAAATGCCCAAAACAACGGGCCCTTACATTGATCTCATCAACTTTAATGTAAATCTAAAAAGTGCCAAAAACCGAAAACATCCAAAATTGCAAACCATTAACATTCATCTCATGAAAATTAATGCTACCCACCTAATTTTAAGAATTCACAGAATACACAACGAAGAGCAACGATTGGCTCTGATACCAATTGAAGGGATTTTGAATTCCCGCAGCGGAAGACGTTGTGAAACGTCGTTGATCCATTGTGTAATTCTATCTTAAAATTGAATCTATTTCATAGATCCTAGGCTAAACATGCAAAGAAGAAGAAGAAAAGCGAAGACGCAAAAAAGTACTAACCTCATGAAGAACTCTTCTTCAACGTTTTCTCCTTCTCCGGTCACGATCTCTCTAGATCCAACGTCCTCCTCGAACATGAACCACGATCCGAACAGGAAGACACCTCCAAAGGGTCTTCTCGGTTGTTCTCGAGAGGTTGAGGGAGAGTAGGTGGGACTCCCTTTGGTTTTGGGTGAGGAGAAGTTTTTGAGAGAATTGAGAGAATTCTAAAGAGAATTAACTTGCTTTCTTTGGATGGAAATCTAAAAATGGCCAGAAGTGTATTGAGATGCCTTTGAATGCATCCTTTTATAATGGTGTGTGGTGGAGTTAAAATCTCCACCAATTCACCATTTTACCACAACTATATAATATACAAATCATATTTGCATATTATATAATATATGGTATCTCATACCTTATTATACAAATCTCATTTGAATAAATGTGGAATTATAAATTGAATCACATTCAATTTTATTTCTTTCAATTTTATTTCTCCAAATAGCACTAATTAATCAATTAGGCTATACTATAGTTTATTATGAATCTCATTCACATCAAACTATATATTATGTCATCTATATCTCATATAAATGACATAAATACCCAAATAATGAATTTGAACACTTCAAATTAACACCAAACTGTAAACCCTCAATTTGTCCAATTTGAGCCAAACGAGGGACCTAATGGACCTACACGTGACGAGCTCCAATGATCCGAGAATAACTTGTCAAACTCTTTGACCCGGTTATTCAACATTCATTAGCTACGGTAACACTCCACTAAAGCCCGTAGTTGCACTCTCATCACTGTAGGACAAGTTTTGTCCATCGATATAACCAATACCCATGAGTCGACCCTTCACAGGTTGTTCGTAGTCACAGCTGGGTCAAATTATCGTTTTACCCCTGTGTCTAACTCTTGCTCCTTAAGTCCCACTGCTCCTATAATGAAGAACTACATTGCATGGTCCAACCATAAACAACAACCCTCTCAGGCCAATGAGAGAGTGGGGTCGCGTTGTTCAAGCCCTAGAGACATCACTTAAGGGAACAACCCCTCTAGTTTCCCTAAGTCGGGAACGAGTGAATTCCTTCTTGCGTTGTCAAGTTTCCAGCTCCCCACGTGGTCCTGCCCTTGAGAAGGTAGGCATATTGGGCGAGCAACAGTGGCCACCCTCACCCGTACTAATCAAAGGACGGACCCGCATGGGGGAGTCCGTAACACGCTCGGATTAAGGTCGAGTCACTAATGGTCATCTACGAATTTATTAGCTCTATATCGTTAACGTGTTACATCGTGAAGTCTAATAATTCACGGTCCGGTCTTGTACAATCTCATTGCAGGATGCCCCCACTCGCATGTCAACCACATGAACGAGTCGATCACCTCGTTTGTATCTAATACAAAGCGGGCCGCATCCACAGTGTATCCAGGATTAGGTCTCCAACCCTATCCATATACTGTAGACCGATTGGGTCATTAACTCGAACGCGATCTTCCCTGTGTGTCTACTACACACCGTTCAAGTTCTTAGTTCTCTCATAATACAATGACCCTGGAGCTTAGTTTATTGGATTAAGTTTATGAAAAATGCGAGACACAAAGTTTAAATAAATAACTCTTATTTATTACACAATGTTGAAATAAATAACTCTTATTCATTTACAACTTGGAATATTACAAACTACACGAGATGAAGACATACATCCCAACAGGATCGACTCATGGGTAATAATTATATCAATTGACATAATATAATCTACAGTAAGGAGAGTGCAACTACAAGTCTATAGTGGAGTGACTTGTAGTTAATTACTATTGATTAACTAGATCAAAGAGTTTGATCAGTTAATCTCACATCTTAGGAGCTCATGAACTATAGGTGCATTAGGTCCCTCCGTTGGCTCAACATGGTAATATTGAGGGTATAAAGTTAGGAATGAAATTGAAGTGTTCAATTTCATATATGAGGTGTTATATCAGTTATATGTGATATAATTGATATAATATATAGTTTAAATGTGAATTAGATTCACATATTAACTATATATTAATGAGAGAATGAAGGAGGGATAGGATGGTAATTTTCATCCTATTTCCCTATAAATAGTTGCATGAGATGCAACTTTGGCACCAATCTTTGGAAACCCTAGATTATCATATAATTGTGTTCTTGGAAAAGTTCCACACACAACTTCTCTCACAACCTCCACATCTCATCCTAAAAGGAACCCACATTCCTCCATCACCCAGAGAACAACGGAGAAGATCTAGTGGTATATCTTCACACGTTCGGCTTCGAGTTGCTGAGATCGTGATTGTGGGAGAAGGAGCACGTGAAGAAAGAGTTCTTCAAAGGTAGTCATCTTTTTGTCCTTGTTATATAGCATGCTTAATCTTAGATGTTTTTGTTGTTGATTGAAATCCGTGAAACAAAATTAAGAACACGCGTATTCACAATCGCTTCCGCTGCGGGATTCGATCCCTTCATGAGATTCATATTTAAAAACTATAGGTTAAAATTTAATGTACATAAGATGTGCATTAAAACTATAGGTTCAAAGAGAATGTGATTAAATGTGATTTAATCCTATATATAACCTAAATCAAATATAAGATATTTGAATTAATTAATTAAGAATTAATTTATTAAATTTGATTTAATTAAATAGGTTATATATAAATAAATAATTAATTTATTATTAAATTAAAAATAGCGGAACGTGTAGATGACACGGTCCCCACTTTCCTGCTTTGTCTCCACTCACAATCGTTAAGTGTAGGGAGTTGGGAGATGAAGTTGATCTATAGATTGAGCAAATTAAGAAATTGCGGTAGAAATCCTCTTTGTCTCAATTTCCCTTCCTTTTTCCAAACTAGTTGGATTCCTTCCCACCAAGGATTTGGTCTAAGTAGAATTTAGAGGATAGAAGGTTTATCCTGTTGGCGTTGTCCTATTTGGAAGAATAGAGGAGAAGACTTTTGTTGTATTGTTGTACGTTACAAGGAGCAAAAATTTGTTGTGATATTTGAACTATAAAAGTAATTGTCTAATTCCCTTTTAGTTTTGGTTTTGTACAACATATGTTTGCATGTCTAGAATCCATGCCTAATTAGATTAGATTTAATGCTTATTCTCTGTTTTTTAAACCAATGTACTGGTATTTGGAATAAAATAAAATAAGCAAGCAAATCGATCTTAAATCACGTTTTCGCTACTCACGGGGATCCGATTCCCATCAATTGGTATCAGAGTCAGGTTTGTTTTGTTTTGGTTGAAACAAATTTTCATTGGATAGGTGGGAATTGCATTTGGTTTGTTCTAAAACTAGTTTAGGAAATTTTTGGCCTTAGTTTTATTTTTGATTTGATCAATTAAATGTAAAGGCCCCTGTATTTTGTCTAATAAAGTGCTTAATTGAGTCTGTAAAGTTGTTATGAGTCGTTCATAACAAATTTGAAGCAATTCGAATGAGTATCGGGGGAGAAATTGTCATTGGAAGCTGCTGTTTTCGAAGGAACAAGCTACTGGCAGAACCAGTAGCGTTGCAACGCTAAGGAACGACGTTGCAATGGCGAAGCCCCTATGGACAAGGAAATCCAAGGGGTCAGCAGCGTTGCAACGTTGTCCCATACCGTTGCAACCCTACCCCGATGTCTGGCGCGAGCGCGAGAGGAGGCAGCGTTGCAACGCTCTCCTCAGTGTTGAAACTGGAAGAAGTCGACCGATTTAGAGGCAGTTCGGATCGTGGTTGGTCCGGTTCGAGCAGTCTGAGCCCGATTCTAAGTCTATTGGACCTGTTTTGTAATAAAATTAGTGCAATTTTATTACTTTTTGCACTTTAGGGGCCAAATTTTTCTGATTTTACAGCTATTTTCTTTATGAATGTTATTTAGAATATTTCCCACCTTAGGATAAGCATGTTCATGCATTTATATTTGTATAAATGTTATATAAATATGGTAATTTATTTTTCATGAGTAATTAATTATAATTGTTATAATTGGATTATATGAAAAATAAATAGCATGGAGCATGAAATTACTTAGATTAAAATAAAATGTTAATTTATTTAAGTATTTAGCATGGTTCAATTAATTGAATATACTTCAAATTTGAAATCGTTTGTTGGATTTATCATATAGTTCTCCATCATAGGTTAATAATTAAAATTTATAAAAGTTATAAAAGGGGGTTTTAGAAACCAAAACTTATAACAAAGAACTGCATGCAAATATAGGAGCTTGGGTTAAATTAAATTAGTTTTAAATTATTTTAAATTAATTTAGACATAAGTTTAATTTCTAATAGGATTAGAAGTTAGCCTTACATAGTATTTTAAATAGTTTAAAATATAGTAGGACAATAGGACATTGGTTATAAGGGAACTCTACCAGTGATGTTTTGTCTAAGGTTGGGGGTACTTAAGCTGACGATTAACGGAACACCTCCTACTTGGGAACTGACCTGGAACTTTAGTTGAATTAACCATAGTCCTGTGTTATATTTAGGTAATTAAAATGTTTATTCACCTATACATAAGGTTAAAAGACCTAGTTATAATAGTTATAATAGGCATAGAGTTAGATAGATTCTTTTAGCCAGAATCCGACTAAGTTAAACCTATACCCTAAGCTTAGGAACTTCAGTGGGAGAAAACGAGGTGTTCGCATCGAGTTTACTCTCACGTCCTCAAGAGATCACGTCGTGAGTTCCATGCTCGGCTACGTGGCATCAATAGGGTGTCCCCCTACGGTAAGTGTTTGCATGGTTCAATACCAAAGTGAATGAGAGAAGTATCCATAGTAAATGGGAGCAGGATGCGTGTCAACGTATCCTACGATCTCCTCTATTAGGTCGGACCGTGAGATTTCTATAGTCCGCCTGCTAGGTTTTCCTGGAACAGCCAATCCCTACGGAAGGCCTGACTATAGGGGGTCGGAACACCGCGAACTTTAGAAACGGATAGGGTCTCTTAGGTAATTTGTCAATAGTTGTTTTTTTTAATAGTAGCTTGTTAGCTCAGACCTATTGGATCTGAAAATGGTAAGGTCACATTTACGGTATAAGTTAAGCTAGTTAACGAGTCCTTTACCAAACAAATGGTAGCTAAGAATCATTGGGACATGAGATGTTCTAGTAGTGAAAATTAGCTGAGATTGTCTCAATTCAGGACAGGAGTGACTGACCACCCGACAGTGGCTTTTGTTCTAAACCCTTAAAGTATCGTTGCAAAATTAAAGGTTTAATTTAAGCACTAGGGTTCTTTAAATTTTGCAAAAATGATTGATGTATAATGCGTTAAAGGCAATAACTAATTAGAACTATTTTTGAAATTTCAGCATGTCGACCTCAATAATAGCCTTATTTAAAAGTGAACGTTTAACTGGCGAGAATTATAGTACGTGGAAGTCCAACCTGAATACGTTTCTTGTTGTTGACGACTCACGGTTTGTACTAACTGAAGAGTGTCCTCAGGTCCCTGCTCGAAACGTTCCTCAATCTGTTAAGGATGTGTACGACCGATGGATCAAGGCTAATGACGAGGCCAAGGTCTATATTTTGGCTAGTGTTTCTGAAGTCTGGCCAAAAAGCACGAGGGCATGGTCTTAGCTCGTGAGATCATGAGTTCGTTGCAGAATTGTTTGGACAACCGTCTGGACAGCTTCAGCACGAATCCCTCAAGTACGTTTATAACTCACGTCTGAAGGAGGGATCATCGGTGAGAGAACATGTTCTCGATCTGATGGTCCACTTCAACGTGGCAGAAATGAATGGCGCGATCATCGACGAGCAAAGTCAGGTGTCCTTCATCTTGAAATCTCTTCCGAAGAGTTTCGTGCAATTCCTAAGCAATGCGGTGATGAACAAAATAAACTACAACCTGCCTACTCTCCTCAATGAGCTGCAGACTTTCCAGTCCCTTATGAAGAATAAGGGTCATGCTGCTGGAGAGGCAAATCTATTTGCCCATTCCAGAAGGTTCTATAAGGGTTCATCCTCTGGGACTAAGTCCTGCGGTCCACCTTCTGGGCTTAAGTAGACCCAAAAGAAGAATATAGGAGGGAAAGGGAAGGAACCCGCCGCTGCAGACAAAGGCAAGGGAAAAGCCAAAGTTGTAGATAAAGGAAAATGTTTCCACTGCAACGTGGACGGGCTCTGGAAGCGAAACTGCCAAAAATACCTTGTTGAGCTCAAAGAGAAGAAAGGTAAATTCGATTTACTTGTTCTTGAAACTTGTTTAGTGGAAAGTGATGATTTTACCTGGATACTTGATTCAGGAGCCACTAATCACGTTTGCTCTTCTTTACAGGAAACTAGTTCCTTCAAGGAACTTGAAGAGGGTGAGATGACGCTCAGGGTCAAAATGGGAGACGTCGTCTCAGCTCGTGCAGTTGGAGATGCCAAGCTGTTTTTTAGCGATAAATTTTTATTTTTAGAAAATCTGTACATAGTTCCTAAGATTAAGAGGAACTTGATTTCTATCTCTTGTCTACTTGAACATAGTTATTGTATTTCCTTTTCTAGTAATGAAGCGCTCATTTCAAAGAAAGGTGTCAATATTTATTCTACTAAATTAGAAAACAACTTGTATGTACTTAAACCGATCCAATCTAAAGGAATTTTAAATCATGAGATGTTTAAAACTGTGAATACTCAAAGTAAAAGGCAAAGGGTTTCTCCTAAAAATAATACCTATCTTTGACATCTTAGACTTGGTCGTATAAATCTCAACTGGATTGAGAGACTGTCTAAGAATGGACTTCTAAACAAGTTAGAAGATGATTTTTTACCTCCTTGGAATCATGCTTGGAAGGTAAAATGACAAAGCGACCTCTTACTGGAAAATGTTATAGAGCCAAAGAACCCTTAGAACTTATATATTCGGATATCTTTGGTCCGGTGAATGTTAAAGCTCGAGGAGGGTACGAATATTTCATCTCTTTCATAGATGATTATGATGGAGATCGGATCTCCTTGAGCAGCGGAAACGTGACTTGAAATCGTAATTGCAAGTTTATTTTTGGTTGAACACAAATACCAATACCTTGGTGAAAAAACATAGATAAGCAAACGTTTCCTAATCTAATTAGGCATGGAAATAAGACGTGCAAACATGTATTTAGAAATTAAACTAAAAGGACATAGATGGTTACCTTTGTAGTTTCAATTCAACAACTCCTTGCCAATCATACAGCAACACAGGAACACTGTGAAACTCCTCTATTCTTTCTTCACCACAGGGACACAACCAGTAGTGAGAACCTCCTATCCTCTGAGTATCTACTTAGATCACCCTAGGTGGGAAGGGATCCAACAATTGGAGAGTGAGAGAATTTTTTAGAGAGAATTCTTTTAGTGAGATCGATCGATCGATTGATTGTTTAATTGATTAGCTTCGCAATTGGAGAAGAAGAAGAAACTCCAGAGGCCAACTCCCCACTCTCTATCGATTAGGGAGTTGGGAGACATGGGGAACGTGTCCTCCTGCCACGTTCTCCTTTTTTTATTTATTTAAAATCTAATTAATAATTAATCATATTAATTATTAATAAATCAATTAAATCTCATTAAATTAAATTAAATTAAATATCATATAGTTAATTTAGATTAAATCACATTTAATCAATTTACCATCCAATCTATAGTTTTAATGCACATCTAATGCACATTAAATTTTAACCTATAGTTTTAAATATGAATCACATTCACATTTAAATTAAACATTTGAACTCTTTCAAATATTTAATTCTCTCACATAATTTAATATGAATCATATTCACATTAAGTTTATAATATATAGTTCCAAAACTATACATTATATCATATCTATATACATTAAATTTATTCCCTCATGAATTTGAACATTTCAAATTCAAACGATCTAAGAACCCTTTACGAGCTAGAAGGTAGACCTAATGGACCTACAGATCAGAAGCTCCAACGATATGAGATTACTTGGTTAATCTCATTAACATCCTAATCAACATTCGTTAACTGCGAGAACACTCCACTAAAGTCCCGCAGCTGCACTCTTCTCACTGAAGATATATTTCTGTGTCCACAGATATTGTAAACCCGAGATCTCTCTTTGGAATTTCCTTACAAAAAAAAAACAAAAGAAAACAAGAAAAGAATATATTTTGGTTTGGTTTTTCTTTGAAAACAAAAGCAAAGGAAAGAAAAGTAAAATAAAGAGATAAAGGAAAAGAGAAAAGGAAAAAGAAAAAGAAGAAAAAGACAAAAACAACCGTTTGACTATGTTAAACCATTTTTAAATTAATTACCAACCCATTTTGTTATCATTTTCAACCAAGAAAGGGCAGAGCATCATGGGAGAGGTTTGAGAGAAGAAGAGGGGAGAATGTTTCTGGTTTGAGGTTGAAGAAGAAAGGAGAAGAATCATTCAACTTCAATGGAAATTCTTTGATCAACTCAGACCGGTTCTGTTGTATAACTAATTTCGAGCTCCAAAAGAAAAGGTAAGAGTTGAGGTTTTATTTTCTTGAAAGTTAACTCATATTTGAACAAAATTCATGAAGGAAGCTCGAGCAAATTCTTATGTTAAGTTGCTGATTTTTGAAGGGGAAAGCAGATGACAGATTTTGCTGTCAAATCCGGGAAGCCTCTGATGTTTTGGTTGTTCTGATCTGTATACTTGGAGTTAGAAGCTCTAATAGGTATGGTTGGAAAGATTATTGAATTTCCTACAACTTTCATGAATAAATCATCAATATAAAATGATTGGAAGATGTTAAAAATATCATGTCAAGTTTCGGGTTGCAGCAGAAAATCGAATCTGGAATAGCAGAAGTTAGTTCCTGGGAAAGAAGCTTTCGAGGTATTTCTGAACCAATCTATTGAGAATTTCAATTTTATGTCTTCATATGATTTTTAGAGGATTCAAAACGGAAGAGTTTGGTATAAATTTCACCCTGTTTGGCTAAGTAATGAAGAAGCTATGGCTGTCTGAAAACAGGGCAGAAATTCTGAAAAATGCTGGAAAATTTGAAAGTGTGTTTACTTGTAATTTTAAGGTTAAAAAGCATGAGCTCGAGGTTCTAATGGTTGAATTTGGTTTGTTTGACAGGCCAAGAGCAAATAGGTCGAGTGTACAGGCCAAGGTTTTAGTTTAACACTGTGAGTGACAAAACGAACTTCAAAAATGTTCTATATGCTTGAATTATGTTTTAAGAAAATACAAGTTTTGCTTGAATGAAAGAGTTTAGAAGATTATTGTTTTCTTTGAACACTTGTTTATGAGCATTCATGATTTCTTAGAAATGTTTTAAAGTGTTCATGATGAGCTTAAATGTCTTGATGAAATTTATACACGAGCATATGTTTATTGCATTTCAAGTCTATGGAAATGTTATGATTTTGAGCAAGTATGTTTTAGCAAGTATGTTTTTAAAGATTTCGGTTTTATGAACAAGCTAAGTAAGCTTGAGTTTTATGAAAGGAAAGATAAGCGAGTGCATGTTCAAAAGTTTTCATGTGATCTTTCAAATATTGAGCCCGAGGCTTTATGGTACCGTGTGCACATTAAGGTCATTTTCATTGTCGACGTTGAGTGAACTCCGTGATAACAGTATTGTGTCGTGAGTGTTGGGCGGGCCCCACTCATACGACAAAGACGATGGGAGTGCTGGGCGGGCCCCACTACATCGTAGAACAAAGTAGATTGTTACATGTTTTAAAAAGAGTTTATATCACTTACATGCCTTACGAGATTTAAACGATATACTTGCTAGTTTTTCTGAAAAGCTATTATGATTACACTATTACTTTTAACGCTTGATTACAGATGCATATGCTCATAGATGGCCAGGTGATATGATTTACGAGTTAGTAGTTTCCTTTAAACTCAAGTCACTCACTGAGCTTCATAGCTCATTCTTTGAGTGTTTTCCCACTTTTGGTAGGATCGAGCTCCGGTGCACGATAATAACCCGCCATAGTCACTGGAAGCTTCACAAGTATAACATGTTGTACGTGGGTGGAGATGTATAGGAAGTCTATATGTATTGTAGAAGGACTATAAGGTTATGTTTATGTGTACATTTTAGGTTGTGTTTGTGTGATCAATGGTTGGGTATGTTTTTGGTTGTGATGTTCTTATCTCTTTCAGTTTTCCAGAGAGTCATAAATAGGGTTATCCCTTACGTAGGTTACGTAATTGTCTATATTCCGTTGTGTTATGTTTAAGTGTTTCTTATACAAGTTTAGTATGCTTATAAGGTAAAACAGGGTCAACAGGTATCGTTAGAGAGGTGAACGATGTCTGTTGGCTTCACGCCGTCTACCGAGCTAAGTTAGCAGGTAGTTCAGGAGGGGGTGTGACAGATATTGACCAATAACAGCAAGTAAATCCTTCACGAATGTTCCTAACACCAGCTAGGTCAAATTACCGTTTTAACCATGGGTTACATCTTGTACCTTAAGTACCAGTGCTCCTCTAATGATCAATTTGTTTATGGTCCTACCAACAAACAGAAGTCCCTCTCGGGCCAATGAGAGGGTCGGGCCCTTTGTTCAAGTCCCAGAGACACCACTTAAGGGAACATTCATCTACTTACCCTAGTAGTCGGGAAAGAGTGAATTCCATCTTGCTAAGCTCAGTCCCCAACTGCTCACTCAGTCTTGTCCCCAAGAAGGTAGGCATATTGAGTCGGCGAATCTGGTCACTCTCAACCATACTAGTCAAAGGACAATCCCTCACGAACAGGAGTTCCTAACCTGCTCAGGATTGAGATCAAGTTGCCTAGGCCAACCTAGTGAAATAGAAACCTAACTAGTTAACAGAGTTACACCTAGTGGTTACTATTTCGCGGTCCGTTCTTATGTAATCTCATTACATAGGATATCCCCACTCACATGTCATCTACACGAACACGTTAGGATCACAGTGTTTGTATCATATACAAAGTGGGTCACATCCATAGTTTTACCAGGGTAAGGTACCGAAACCTTATCCCCTTACTATAGACCCTTTAGGCTGTATCTCGAACCAAGATCATTTTTATGTACACTACATTCAGTTAAAGATACATTTTACAACCTTAGATGTTTAGTTTATTGGATTTAAGGTTAAAGCAATGCCAATATCATAAATAGCGAAGAATAACTCTTTATTAAAATAAATAGAACATAATTACAAACTATGAGTTTTAGGGCACAAACCCCAACAAACTCCCACTTGAACTAAAACTCTAGTGGGGTACATTACAATCTAAAAAAGTTGTAACATAGATTCAAATACAATAAACTAGGGCATCCATATACCCCATTACATATCTCCCACTTGCCCTAGATTAGCCTATGTACATATCTCGTAGACCAAGACTTTCCAGATGACCCTTGAACATTTTAGTCGTGAGACTTTGTAAACGGATCAACAATGTTGTGCTCCGAAGCGATCTTTGTGACTGTCACATCTCTTCGTTGCACTATTTCTCGTATCAGGTGATACTTCCTCTCGATGTGCTTGCCTCGCTTATGTTTGCGAGGTTTCTTTGAATTGGCTATTGTATCACTATTGTCAAGGTATAAGGTGATGGAAAATTCCATATTTGGAACAACTTCCAAATCAGTAAGGAATTTCCTTAGCCAAACAGCCTCTTTAGCTGCTTCAGAAGCAGCGACATACTCAGCCTCCATCGTAGAGTCAGCGATGCATCCTTGCTTGATGCTTGGCCATACTATAGCTCCCCCGTTAAGGGTGAAAACTGATCTTGATGTGGATTTCCTAGAATCCTTATCGGTCTGAAAATCAGAATCAGTGTATCAAGTAAGGATCAAATCCTTAGTCTCATACACAAGCGTATAGTCCCTTGTTCTCCTAAGATACTTGAGGATATTTTTAAATGCGGTCTAGTGGTCTAACCCTGGATTGGATTGGTACCTACTGACTATTCACACTACATAGCAAATGTCTGGCCTCGTGCACAGCATAGCATACATTAAGCTACCTACTGAAGAGGCATAGGGAATACGTCTCATATCCTCAACTTCTTGACGTTTCTTAGGAGACTGTTCCTTAGACAGATGAACTCCATTCCTGAAGGGTAATAAGCCCCTCTTGGAATTCTTCATCGAATATCAGGCCAATATTTTGTCGATATAAGATGCTTGAGACAGAGCTATCATTCCGATCTTGCGATTCCTGAAAATCTGAATCCCAAGAACATACTGCGCCTCTCCCAAATCTTTAATTTGGAATTGGATTTCCAGCCAATTCTTTATGTTAGTAAGGTATCCTACATCATTCCCAATGAGTAGGATATCATCCACATAAAGCACTAAGAAAGCTACTTTGTTGTTGATGATCCTCTTGTAAACACAAGGTTCATCAACGTTTTGGTCAAAGCCATAAGACTTGATCGAAGTATCAAATCTTATGTTCCAAGATCTAGATGCTTGTTTCAACCCATAAATGGATCGATTGAGCTTGCAAACTTTTTGCTCCTGACCTTTGGGTATGAATCCTTCGGACTGAGACATATAGATACTCTCGTCAAGATTACCATTCAAAAAGGCAGTCTTGATGTCCATTTGCCAAGTTTCATAGTCATAAAATGCGGCTATGGACAAGAGTATCCTTATAGACTTAAGCATAGCAATAGGGGAAAAAGTTTCCTCATAGTCGACCCCTTCCCTTTGGGTAAAACCCTTTGATACAAGTCTAGCCTTAAAGGTCTGTACCTTTCCGGTTGCATCTCTCTTTCTCTTATAGATCCATTTACACCCTATAGGTCTTACCCCTTCAGGTTGGTCTACAAGTTCCCATACTGAATTGAAGTACATTGACTCCATTTCAAGGTCTATGGCTTTGATCCATTGGTCCTTGTCTACGTCATTCATTGCCTGCCTATAAGACAATGGATCTTCTACGTCGTCATCAGGTATGAAGACTTGAGTTTTAGCTAAACCCAAGTAGCGGTCAGGTTGGGAAACAACCCTCCCACTGCGTCGAGGCATTCCCAACGATTGAGAAGGACGAGACTAACTTGATGTGTTGGCTTCTTCATCAACTCTTGATGAAAGTCGAGCTTGATCAACTACTCTTGTTGGTTCATCTGTAGGTTCATTTAGTACTAGTTTACTACGTGGTTTTTGGTTCCTCATGTGATCTTCCTCCAAGAAAGTGGCATTTTTCGATACAATCACCTTGTTTTCTTGTGGGTCGTAGAAAAGACCACCTCTCGTTTCTTTAGCATAGCCAACAAATTGGCATAATCTTGAACGAGGTTCCAGTTTCTTTGGGTTTGTCACCAGCACGTGTGCTGGACAACCTCAAATCCTTAAGTATTGTTAACTAGGTTTACGCCCCTTCCACAATTCAAAAGGTGTTTCTGAAATACTCTTTGATGGAACAGTGTTCAAAATTTGAACTGCAGTCTCTACTGCGTATCCCCAAGACGAGGCAGGCAATTGAGCATAGCTCGACATAGATCGAACCATGTCCAACAAGGTTCTATTTCTCATTTCTGACACACAAATTTGCTATGGTGTATTAGGTGCTGAGAGTTGAGATTTAATTCCATGTTCTATCAAATAGTCCTAGAATCTCAAATCCATATATTCTCCACCTCAATCGGATCAAAGTGTTTTAATGGTTTTCCCTAATTCATTCTCTACTTCAGCCTTATACTCTTTGAACTTTTCAAGAGCTTCAGACTTATGATGCATTAGGTATAGATAACCATACCTCAAATAATCATCTATGAAAGAGATGAAATATTTGTACCCTCCTCGAGGTTTAACATACACCAGACCACAAAGATCTGAATGTATAAGTTCTAAGGGTTCTATGGCTCTATAACCTTTTCCAGTAAAAGGTCACTTAGCCATTTTATCTTCCAAGCAAGATTCGCAAGGAGGTAAAGGATCATCTTCTAACTTGTTTAGAAGTCCATTCTTAGATAGTCTCTCAATTCGGTTGAGATTTATATGACCAAGTTTAAGATGCCAAAGATAGGTATTATTATGAGAAATTCTTTGCCTTTTACTTTGAGTATTAGAAGTTTTAAACATCTCATGATTCAAAATTGTTTTAGTTCGATTCGGTTTAAGTACATACAAGTCGCTTTCTAACTTAGCAGAACAAATATTGACACCTTTCTTTAAAATGAACGCTTCTTTAAACGAAAAGGTAATACAATAGCCAAGTTCAATTAAACAGGAGATAGAAATTAAGTTCCTCTTAATCTTAGGAACTATATACAGATTTTCTAAAAAGATAAATCTATCTCTAAAAAACAGCTTGGCATCTCCCACTGCACGAGCTGAGACGACGTCTCCCGTTCCGACCCTGAGCGTCATCTTACCCTCTTCGAGCTCCTTGCAGGAACTAGTTTCCTAAAAAGAAGAGCAAACGTAATTAGTGGCTCTTGAATCAAGTATCCAGGTAAAATCGCCATTTTCCACTAAACAAGTTTCAAGAATAAGTAAATCGGATTTACCTTTCTTCTCTTTGAGCTCAGCAAGGTACTTTGGGTAGTTTCGCTTCCAGTGTTAGTCCATGTTGTAGTGGAAACACTTTCCTTTGTCTGCAACCTTGGCTTTTGCCTTGCGGATCAACAACAAGTGCCTTCCCTTTCCCTCATATCTTCTTCTTTTGAGTCTTCTTAAGGCTAGAAGTTGAACTACAAGACTTAGTCCCAGAGGATGAACCCTTCTAGAACCTTCTGGAATGGGCAAACCGATTTGCCTCTCCATTAGCCTGTCCCTAATTCTTCATAAGAGACTGGAAAGTTTGTAGTTCATTAAGGAGAGTAGTCAGGTTATACTCTATCTTGTTCATCACCACATTGCTGCGGAATTGCAAGAAACTCTTCGGAAGAGATTGCAGGATGAACGAGACCTGACTTTGCTCGCCTATGACTGCACCGTTCATTTCAGCCACATTGAAGTGGACCATCAGATCGAGAACGTGTTCTCTCACCGACGACCCCTCCTTCATACGGGAGTTATAAACGTACTTGAGGGATTCGTGTCGAAGTTGTCCAGACGGTTGTCCAAACATATTATGCAACGAACTGATGATCTCACGAGCTGAGACCATGCCCTCGCATTTTTGGGCGTAACTTCGTAAACACTAGCCAAAATGTAGACCTTGGCCTTATCATTGGCCTTGATCTAGCGGTCGTATGCATCCTTACCAGATTGAGGAGTGTTTCGAGCAGGGACTTGAGGACATTCCTCAGTCAGTACAAACCGAAAGTCGTCAACAACAAGAATCGTATTCAGGTTAGACTTCCACGTAGTATAGTTTTAACCAGTTAAACGTTCGCCTTTGAGTAAGGCTATAATTTAGGACGACATGCTGAAATTCTAAATATAGTTCAAATTAGTTATGCCTTTAACTCATTATAAACTAATCAATTTTAGCAAATTATTAAAGAACCCTAGTGTTTAAATTAAACCTTTAATTTTGCAACGATACTTCAAGGGCTTAGAACAAAAGCCACCGTCGGGTGGTCAGTCACTCCTCCCCTGAATTTAAACTATCTTAGCCAATTCTCAGTACCAGAACATCTCATGTCCCAATGATCCTTAGCTACCGTTTGTTTGGTCAAGAACTTGTTAACTAGCTTAACTTATCCCGTAAATGTGACCCTACCATTTTCAGATCCAATAGGTCCGAGCCAACAAGCTACTATTAAGAAAGACAACTGTTGGCAAATTACCTAAGAAACCCTATCCATTTCTGGAGTTCGCGATGTTTAGATCCCTATAGTCAGGCCCTCCGTAGGGATTGGCTATTCCAGGATAACCTAGTAGGTGGACTATAGAAATCTCATAGTGCGACCTAATGGAGGAGACCGTAGGATACGTTGGCACGCGCCCTGCTCCCATTTACTATGGATACTTCCCTCATTCACCTTGGTATTGAACCATGCAAACACTTACCGTAGGGGACGCCCTATTGACGCCACGTAGCCGAGCATGGAATTCACGATGTGAACTCTTGAGGATGTGAGAGTAAACTCGATGCGAACATCTCGTTTTCTCCCACTGAAGTTCCTAAGGTTAGTGTGTAGGTTTAACTTAGTCGGATTCTGGCTAAAAGAATCTATCTAAGTCTATGCCTATTATAACTATTATAACTAGGTCTTTTAATCTTATGTCTACGTGAATAAACATTTTAATTATCTAGATATAAAACAGGACTATGGTTAATTCAACTCAAGTTTCGGGTCAGTTCCCAGGTAGGAGGTGTTCCGTTAACCGTCAGCTTAAGTACCCCCAACCTTAGACAAAACTTCACCGGTAGAGTTTCCTTATAACCAAAGTTCTATCGTCCTACTATATTTTAAACTACTTAAAATACTATGTAAGACATACTTCTAATCTTATTAGAAATTAAAACTTAGGTCTAAATTAATTTTAAACAATTTAAAACTAATTTAATTTTAACCCAAGTTTATATGTTTGCATGCAATTCTTTGTTATAGGTTATGGTTTCTAAAACCCCTTTAATTTATAACTTTTATAAATTTTAATAACTAACCTATGACAAGGAACTATATTATAAAATCAAATTGGAATTATAAAATTATTCAACTAATTGAATAACTAAAATTACTCAAATAAAATAACAATTATTTTAAACTAAGTAATTTCATGCTCCATGCAATTTATTTTCCATATTATCTAATTATAACAATTATAAATAAATACTTATGAAAAATAAATTAGACCATGCATTTCTATCATATTTATATAACTATTATACAAATAAAATGAATGAACATGCTTATCCTAAGGTGGGGAAAATTCTAAATGACATTTATAAAGAAAAAAGGCTGTAAAACTGGAATAATTTGGCCCCCTAAAAGGCAAAAATAACAAAATTACAATAATCTTCTTACAAAACAGGTCCAAAACTCCTTGAACCGAGCTCAAACTGCTCGAACCGGACCACAAAACAACCGAACCGCCTGCATCGATCTCATGCCGAGATTGGCATCATGGCGCGTTAACGCGAGGAGAGAGCGTTGCAACGCCAGCTTCATCCGCGCGCGCTGGCATCGGGTAGCGTTGTGTTGGCGGAGAGGCGGCGCTGCAACGCCACGACCTCGGAGATTCCTCATCGATATGGAGCCTTGGTGTTGCCACGTCGTTTCTCAGCATTGCAACGCTGATTAACGGTGTTACAACGCTGCTGGTAGCGTTACAACGTTGTTTCTTCGACTGCAGCAATTTCTTTCGAACACAACAGCTTCAATCGCCAAATACTCGTTTGATACTCATCCAAAATGCACGAAACTGGTCCCGAACGACTCACAACTCAATTACAGACTCGATTATTCACTTAATTGCCCAAAACGTAGGGGTTTTTACATTTAATTTGATCAAATCAAAAGAAACTAAGGCCAAAAAATTCCTAAACAGTTTTACAGCATACCAAAATGAAATTCCCACCTACCCAATCCAAATTTGTTTCAACCAAAACAAAACAAGCATTGCTCTGATACAAATTGATGGAGATCGGATCTCTTTGAGCAGCGAAAACGTGACTTGAAAGCGTAATTGTAAGTTTATTTTTGGTTGAACACAAATACGAATACATTGGTGACAAAACAGAGATAAGAAAACATTTCCTAATCTAATTAGGCATGGAAATTAGAAATGCAAACATGCTATTTAGAAATCAAACTAAAAGGACATAGATGGTTACCTTTGTAGTTTCAATTCAGCAACTCCTTGCCAATCGTACAGCAACACAGGAACTCTATGAAACTCCTCTATTCTTTCTTCACCACAGGGACAAAACCAGTAGTGAGAAGCTCATATCCTCTGAGTATCTACTTAGATCACCCTAGGTGGGAAGGGATCCAACAATTGGAGAGTGAAGGAATTTTTTAGAGAGAATTAATAATTAATCATATTTAATATGAATTGGAGAAGAAGAAGAAACTCCAGAGGGCAACTCCCCACTCCCTATCAATTAGGGAGTTGGCAGACATGGGGCACGTGTCCTCCTGGCACGTTTCCTTTTTTTATTTATTTAATATTTAATTAATAATTAATCATATTCATTATTAATAAATCAATTAAATCTCATTTAATTAAATTAAATTAAATATCATATATTTAATTTAGATTAAATCACATTTAATCAATTTACTCTCTAACCCATAGTTTTAATGCACATCTAATGCACATTAAATTTTAACCTATAGTTTTAAATATGAATCACATTCACATTTAAATTAAACATTTGAACTCTTACAAATATTTAATTTTCTCACATAGTTTAATATGAATCATATTCACATTAAGTTTATAATATATAGTTCCAAAACAATGCATTATATCGTATGTATATACATAAATTTATTCCCTCATGAATTTGAACAATTCAAATTCAAATGATCTAAGAACCCTTTACGAGCTAGAAGGTAGACCTAATGGACCTACAGATCAGAAGCTCCAACGATACGAGATAACTCGGTTAATCTCATTAACCTCCTAATCAACATTCGTTAACTGCGGGAACACTCCACTAATGTCCCGCAGCTGCACTCTTCTCATTGCAAATATATTTATGTGTCCACGGATATTGGCCAATAACATTAAGTCAATCCTTCACGAATGTTCGTAACACCAGCTGGGTCAAATTATCGTTTTACCCCTAGGTTACATCTTGTACCTTAAGTACCAGTGCTCATCTAATGAACAATTTGTTTGTGGTCCTACCAACAAACTGAAGTCTCTCTCGGGCCAATGAGAGGGTCGGGTGTTGCATGATATTTATGATATTGCAATACCGCAGTGTACGGGTCAAGTTTTAGTATAGTGATTTATGAGTCCAAGTATCATCCTCGGGAATGGGTTTCTAGATTAATTAATTACTAAGGTACTAATTCTCAATTTTAGCTAAAGAAACATAACATGGATAGTTGGTTAAAGTAAATACAAACAAACAAACAAACATGTGGAGACACGAATTGATAGAGTTATGGGAAGTGATTTTACAAGTTAAAGACCTAACTAACACATGCATTGAACCAATGAGATGAAATTATAAACAAGAAGTAAAATACTGAAGAAAATCTCTCGATTCTTAGTGAACCTCACACATGCAATAAACTTCATAGTCTCCATATGAACCTACGACATGCATGACGTTGAGCAACTTCTTTATGTGTTTCCCTAAGATTTCTAAGTCATTCTTATGCCAAAATTCTAAGGGTTTTGACAATTTTGCTCTAATTCAAGCTTTATCTCTCGAGTCCACTTAAATCAACAAATTAAGAAGTCAAGAACGAATTGTCAAAAATAAGAACAAAACATGCTTCAATACATTGTAATAAAGTCATAACAAGCAAATCAAATCCTAACTACAATGTTTAGCTACTCTAAATCACATGAAAATCAAACAAAACAAGTAGAAAACGTCTTAGAACGCTATTACAAATTGAAAGAAAAGGAAATTAAACTTAGGTGTCGATGTCGGTCCTTCATCTCCGAGCTCCCGTCTTCGATCTCGAACCTCCACGAATGCTTTGGCTCCAAAAAACGCTCTTTTCTCTCCTCTTACAAAGTGTATTTCAAAATTAAGGCAAAACTCTACCAAATTCGGCTCCCCTTTCTCAATTGCATAATATTGTATTTATAGGCATGATTGGCACAGCGTTGCAACGCTAGGGAAAGCGTTGCAACGTTGTGCCTTATACGCGTGGTAAATAAGGAAACAATCTATGGCGTTGCAACGCTGAGGGCAGTGTTGCAACGCCGCTACCCTAAGCGTGGCCCCTTATCGATCTGGCGTTGCGACGCTGCAAGGCAGCGTTGCAACGCCCTTTGTGTGGCTTCTCATGCGTGTGTTTCTATTGAGATAGCGTTGCGACGCGGCAAGGCAACATTGCAGCGCTATCGGCAGTGGTCTTCAACGTTTCCAAACAGCAAGCATTGCGTTGCAACGAAATGTGTGGCGTTGATACGCCATCACCTCGGGTCATCATGCTTGGATTGATCCTTTCTCTTCCAATTGGTATTATTTTTAGCTCCAAATAGCCTCTTTTTGATCCCGAGTGATCCAAATTGTCTCCAATAGCTCTATTTAAGCTCTTAACCTGAAATTGAATGAATTAAACACGTAAAAGCCCTGAAATTCTCATATAATTAGCAATAATTAAGCCTAAGGATTGCACATTTTGCGTGCTATCAAACACCCCCAAACTTAAACTTTTGCTAGTCCCGAGCAAAAACATAATTAAACATCAGATTGTTTTTAAACATACATTTGATTCAAGCCTAAAAAATTTAAGAGAAAATCTAGCAATCACAGGTAACATTCAAACATGACACTTCAACAAGTAATTTAAAACTTTCCCTAAGTATTCCTACTTGTGTGTGTGATTAGCCTATGTTCCCTTCATTTTTACTAAGCCCGGATCAACTTTATTAGGCTCTCCATTCAACTTCCCCCTACACTGGTCTTAATTACTAATCCTTGAGACTCCCCACATTCAAGAACTAAATAACTCTACTCAGCACTTAATCACTCTTTTGATGTCACTTTTTCTATTTTCTTCTTTTTTTTTTTTATGCAAGGACACCAGCTTTCACACATCCACTATAGGGACCCTTACCCAGAGCACTCACTCAATGAGTGGCTTAACTGATAGCAGTGAAGGTAGCTCTTTTTGCCCTCACGATTTTTTTCTTTAGCAAACACAAAACAAAAACAAACTATTTCACATATTATACAAATCATGCACTTCATGATGTTATTCACCCTATCCTGCAGTTTAACTCTCAAATTAGTTCTCAGACCTATCGAGGTGACATCAAACTTCTAAACCTAATAACTTTGTTCTAAGCATTTAAAAACTACAGGAACACAAGCTATGTGCATATAATGCAGGAAAAACTCAAGAAAATTTTTAAATTAACTCAAATTCATGTCATGCTTTTAGGTTTCAGCAGAATCACAATGATTTCAAATATATCTCATCCTAGGCTATCATACTCATAATTCATGTAAAAGATCAATCAACAATTCAGCACATACTCAGGACAGTCACAACAAATAAACAAAAATAAACACATCTCACCCCCAAACTTAAACTAAACATTGTCCCCAATGTTTGCAGAATTAAGCATAAATTAAGTATAAGGGTAAGAGTGAACAATACTGTCATGGGTAATGGAGATCTTTCTGAGATTCTTGGATAGCCAAAGCATGTGTGTTGGAGTTCCTCAGAACAGGAGCATGGATTTCAACGAAGAAATGCATCGTCACAACCTACAAAGCAAAACAACAATGAACTAAGAATTGAAAAACAACAAAAAACAAACTAAAGCAAGCTAAAGAGAAAAAAAAATGAGTAAAGCTTGGGTTGCCTCCCAAGGAGCGCTTTGTTTAACGTCTTTAGCTAGACTATACTCCCTCAAGGTGTTTCCTTCCTTGCTTGCAGTGCCTGGAGTGATGTGTCATTTGGCCAATCAACTGGTCTCTATATTCTTTATTGCAGCTCCATGATGGTCACTATACCGAGATAAATGTTGGTGATTTGCATTCTCCAAAACTTGTTGGACCGACTTCTGGATTCAGCTATGAAGGAGTGCAATGTGTCTTCCAGAGATGGTTTCCTCTCTGATGTAGAAGCATGCCCTGTAGGAGGATTCAACACATTTTTGTTGTTAGCATAAGAGAAATTCTCATGATACCTCAAACCTGGATTGTAATGTGTTGGTAGGTTATTCTGAGTCTGATTTCCTCCATAGTGGTTTCTTCTATTGTTCAGGTAGTGTAATTGCTCTATAGTGGATTCTCCATTGGTCTGAGAGCATTGAGAGGACATCCCTGTCTGTGGTGATCATGCAAAATTATTCAGGGCATGAGTGAGAGATGCCATATGAGATCTAAGAGAGGTTACCTCGTCTAGTTGATATAATCCAGCTACTGGCTTAGATCTGTCATTTTCAATAAGCCATTGGTAGCTGACAGTTGACACTTCCTCTAGGAGGGCACGTGCTTCTAGCACAGTCTTCGCCATGAAAGCCCCTCCAGCTGTGGCATCCAGAATGGTCCTGGTCTTACCTTCCAGTCCATTATAAAACAGTTGTACCTGAAGCCAATCCGGGTAGCCATGCTGTGGGCACCTCCTGAGCATGTCCTTGTACCTTTCCCATGCTTCAAATAGTTGCTCTGCCTCCTGCTGCCTGAATGTTCCAATCTCAGTCCTTAACTTTGCAGCTTTTACAGGTGGAAAGAATTTGGACATGAAGGCTTGGGCCAACTCCTCCCAAGAAGTGATACTCCCTGAGGGAAAGGACCCTAGCCATTCTTTGGTTCTACCCTGCAAAGAGAAAGGAAAAAGACGTAAGCGAATACTATCAGCAGAGATACCATTCATTTTAAATGTACCACAGATTTATAAGAAATTTTGAAGATGAGAGTTAGGATCTTCTGTGGCTAAGCCTCTGAAAGCACCTTCCCTAACCATTTGTATCAGCCCTGTCTTAAGTTCAAAATTATTAGCATTGATAGGGGCATGGACTATTCCACCTGCTCGTAATTAAACACAAAGTTGGAAATACTCCCTGATAGGTTTAGGGTTATTGATGAGCTCCTGATCAACCATTTCCTGAGGTTCTGCTCTTCCTTCCCTTAGGAGTCTCCTACAGGTCCTCTCGATCTCAGGATCAAAAGGGTGAAAATCTGCAGCTCTCCCCTTGGGCATACACCTGGAGGTACAAAAAAAAAGAAATTAGATAAAAAAGAAAAACACAAACAACTAGAAAATAAAACATAAAATAAAGACATAAAACATAAAACTTGGGTTGCCTACCAAGAAACGCTTTCTTTAACGTCTTTAGCTAGACGGTGACTTATCAGGGCACATAAAATTGCTCATATTTCTTCGGGCCTTTCTTGCTCGAATCGATGTAGCCTTCTAAGTCTAAAAGGCTATCCTGTTTTTCATGAGCCCCAGATAGAAAATTATTTTTGGTATTTTTGTTTATCAAAATAAAAGAACTGAAATCAAAGCAAGACTCGTGAGTGCAAGACAAATGGTTATCAAAAACAAAGAAAATCTGTGGGGATAAAAGAAAAGAAGACTTCTCAGCCTCTAACTCTATCACTCGGATCTCCCCTGTGGAACTAAGTGTGTCACCACTGCCTTCCTCACTAACTTGATCATGGTGTGCCTCAGTCTCCCCCAAACTATCCTCACTAATATCTAAACAAATCCTCCTAGGTGGCACCTCCTGAGTGGTAAGGATAAGAAATTGTTCCTGTAAGGCCTTAAGGGAAACTACTAACTGGTCAAGGTATTGAGCTCTATCTTGTACTATTTCCCAAAGTCCTACCACCTCAGTTTCTAATCTATCCAACCTCTCTAATTCACTATGAACCAAATTTTTAAATTTCAATTCTAAGGTATATTCTGCCAATTGTCCATAAGAGAAGATTTTTCTAGGGGTTGGTTAAGGTACGAAAAACTATGGTTCCAAGTGCCTAAATAACTACCCTCGTATGAATTTTCATATATGTCAGGTACAAAATGGTAAAAATTAGACACATGGTATTCAGAAAAATCATGATGCACAAAACTGGGGTCCTGAGAAGGACAATAGAATGGTGGAAACTCAAAATTATGCAAAGTCATACTTGAAAAATCAGTAATTTCACAACAAGACTTCACACAATATCAACACAACCAAAACAGGAAACAAAGACTCAAAGACACACAAAACTAAAATAACACAAATAAGGAAACAAACAATCAAACAAAGCAATTAAGGAAAGACAAACAAACAAGCTTTAGTCTAAAATTTTAAATTTTCTCCTAATATTAATTAATCTAAATAATCGCCATTCCCCGACAACGGCGCCAAAATCTTGTTGCATGATATTTATGATATTGCAATACTGCAGTGTACGGGTCAAGTTTTAGTATAGTGATTTATGAGTCCAAGTATCGTCCTCGGGAATGGGTTTCTAGATTAATAAATTACTAAGGTACTAATTCTCAATTTTAGCTAAAGAAATATAACATGGATAGTTGGTTGAAGTATATACAAACAAACAAACAAACATGTGGAGACACGAATTGATAGAGTTATGGGAAGTGATTTTACAAGTTAAAGACCTAACTAACACATTCATTGAACCAATGAGATTAAATTATAAACAAGAAGTAAAATACTCAAGAAAATCTCTCGATTCTTAGTGAGCCTCACACATGCAATAAACTTCATAGTCTCCATATGAACCTACGACATGCATGGCATTAAGCAACTTCTTTATGTGTTTCCCTAAGATTTCTAAGTCATTCTCATTCCAGAATTCTAAGGGTTTTGATAATTTTTCTCTAATTCAAGCTTTATCTCTCGAGTCCACTCAAATCAACAAATTAAGAAGTCAAGAACGAATTGTCAAAAATAAGAACAAAACATGCTTCAATACATTGTAATAAAGTCATAACAAGCAAATCAAATCCTAACGACAATGTTTAGCTACTCTAAATCACATGAAAATCAAACTAAACAAGTAGAAAACGTCTTAGAACGCTATGACAAATTGAAAGAAAAGGAAATTAAACTTAGGTGTCGATGCCGGTCCTTCGTCTCCGAGCTCCCGTCTTCGATCTCGAACCTCCACGAATGCTTTGGCTCCCAAAAACGCTTTTTTCTCTCTTCTTACAAAGTGTATTTCGAAATTAGGGCAAAACTCTACCAAATTCGGCTCCCCTTTCTCAATTGCATAATGTTGTATTTATAGGCATGATTGACACAGCGTTGCAACGCTAGAGACAGTGTTGCAACGCTAGGGACAACGTTGCAACGATGTGCCCTATACGCGTGGTAAATAAGGAAACAATCGATGTCGTTGCAACGCTAAGGGCAGCGTTGCAACGCCGCTACCCTAAGCGCGCGCCCCTTATCGATCTGGCGTTGCAATGTTGCAAGGCAGCGTTACAACGCCATTTGTGCGGCTTCTCACGCGTGCGTTTCTATTGAGATAGCGTTGCGACGCTGCAAGGCAACGTTGCAACGCTATCGGCAGTGGTCTTCAACGTTTCCAACCAGCAAGCATGGTGTTGCAACGCTATCACCTCGGGTCATCATGCTTGGATTGATCCTTTCTCTTCCAATTGGTATTATTTTTAGCTCCAAATTGTCTCCAATAGCTCTATTTAAGCTCTTAATCTGAAATTGAATGAATTAAACACGTAAAAGCCCTGAAATTATCATAAAACTAGCGATAATTAAGCCTAAGGATAACACATTTTGCGTGCTATCATCGGACCCTTTATTCAAGTCCCGTGGACACCACTTAAGGGAACATTCATCTACTTACCCTAGTAGTCGGGAGGAGTGAATTCCATCTTGCTAGGCTAAGTCCCTAGCTGCTCACTCGGTCTTGTCCCTAAGAAGGTAGGCATATTGAGTCGGCGAATCTGGCCACTCTCACCCATACTAGTCAAACGACAATCACTCGCGAACAGGAGTTCGTAACCTGCTCAGGATTGACATCAAGTTGCCTAGGTCATCCTAGTGAAATAGAAATCTAACTAGTCAACGGAGTTACACCTTGTGGTTACTATTTCGCGGTCGGGTCTTATGTAATCTCATTACATAGGATATCCCCACTCACTTGTCATCTACACGAACACGTTAGGATCACAATGTTTGTATCATATACAAAATGGGCTACATCCATAGTTTTACAAGGGTAAGGTACCCAAACCTTAACCCCTTACTATAGACCCTTTAGGCTGTATCTCGAACTGAGATCCTTTTTATGTATACTATATTCAGTTAAAGATACATTTTACAACATTGGATGTTTAGATAATTGGATTTACGGTTAAGACAATGGCAATATCGTAAATAATGAACATTAACTCTTTATTGAAATAATAACACTTTATTACAATAATTAGAAAATAATTACAAACTGCGAGTTTTAGGCCACAAACCCCAACAGATTATTCGAGGTATTATTATCTATACCTAATTCATCATAAGTCTGAGGCTCTTGAAAAGTTCAAAGAGTATAAAAATGAAGTAGAGAATGCATTAGGGAAAACCATCAAGACACTTCGATCCGATCGAGGTTAAGAGTATATGGATCTAAGATTCCAGGACTATTTGATAGAACATGGAATCCAATATCAACTCTCGGAACCTAATACACCTCAGAAGAATGGTGTATCTGAAAGGAGAAATAGAACCTTGTTAGACATGGATCGCTTTATGATGAGCTATGCTCAATTGGCTGCCTCGTTTTGGGGTTACACAATAGAGACTGCGGTTCAAATCTTGAACACTGTTCCATCCAAGAGTGTTTCAGAAACACCTTTTGAGTTTTTGAAGGGGTGTAAGCCTAGTTTACAACCATTCAGGATCTGAGGTTGTCCGGCACACGTGCTGGTGACAAATCCAAAGGAGCTGGAACCTCGTTCAAGATTATGCCAATTTGTTTGCAATCCTATAGAAACGAGAGGTGGTATTTTCTACGACCCACAAGAAAACAAGGTGATGGTATCGACAAATGTCACTTTCTTGGAGGAAGATCACATGAGGAACCATAAACCGCATAGTAAGTTAGTACTATATGAAGCTACAGATTGTTGGGATGTATGTCCTAATCTCGTACTTGTTTGTAATATTCCTGATTGAAATAAGTAAGAGTTATTTTTTCATCACTTTGTGTCTTGCATATTTACAAACTTTGTCCAATAAACTAAGCTCTAGGGTCATTGAATTATGAGAGAACTAGAACTTGAACGGTGTGTAGTGGGAACACATGGAGGATCACGTTCGAGTAAATGACCCGAACGGTCTACAGTATACGAATAGGGTTAGAGACCTAATCCTGGATACGTTGTGGATGCGACCCGCTTTGTATTAGATATAAACGAGGTGATCTGACTCATTCATGTGGTTGACATGCGAGTGGGGGCATCCTGTGCAATGAGATTGTATATGATCGACCGTGAATTATTAGACCTACTAAGGTAACAACGCGTTAACAATGATTGGACTAATAACTTCGTAGATGACCAATAGTGACTTGACCTTAATCCTGAGCGTGTTACGGACTCCTATCTACGGTGGTCTGTCCTTTGACTAGTATGTGTGAGGGTGGTCACAGTTACTCGCTCAATATACCTATCTTCTCAGGGACAGGACCACGTGGGGAGCTGGGAACTTGACTACGCGAGATGGAATTTACTCGTTTCCGACATTAGGGAAACTAGAGGGGTTGTTCCCTTAAGTGTTGTCTCCAGGGCTTGGACAACGGGCACCCACCCTCTCACTGGCCCAAGAGGGATGTTGTTTATGGTTGGACCATACAATGTTGTTGTTCATTAAAGGAGCAGTGGGGACATAAGGAGCAAGAGGTAGACACAGGGGTAAAACGGTAATTTGACCCAGTAGTGTCTACGAACAACCTGTGAAGGGTCGACTCACGGGCATTGGTTATATCAATGGACACAACATGTCCTACAGTGATGGGAGTGCAACTACGGGCTTTAGTGGAGTGTTACCGTAGCTAATGAAGGTTGATTAATCGGGTCAAAGAGTTTGACAGGTTAGTCTCAGATCATTGGAGCTCGCCATTTGTAGGTCCATTAGGTCCCTCGGTTGGCTCAAACTTGATACATAGAGGGTTTACACTTTATTACAATAATTAGAAAATAATGAACATTAACTCTTTATTGAAATAATAACACTTTATTACAATAATTAGAAAATAATTACAAACTGCGAGTTTTAGGCCACAAACCCCAACAGATTATTCGAGGTATTATTATCTATACCTAATTCATCATAAGTCTGAGGCTCTTGAAAAGTTCAAAGAGTATAAAAATGAAGTAGAGAATGCATTAGGGAAAACCATCAAGACACTTCGATCCGATCGAGGTTAAGAGTATATGGATCTAAGATTCCAGGACTATTTGATAGAACATGGAATCCAATATCAACTCTCGGAACCTAATACACCTCAGAAGAATGGTGTATCTGAAAGGAGAAATAGAACCTTGTTAGACATGGATCGCTTTATGATGAGCTATGCTCAATTGGCTGCCTCGTTTTGGGGTTACACAATAGAGACTGCGGTTCAAATCTTGAACACTATTTCCATCCAAGAGTGTTTGTAAACACCTTTTGAGTTTTTGAAGGGGTGTAAGCCTAGTTTACAACCATTGGGATCTCGAGGTTGTCCCGCACACACGTCCGGTGACAAATCCAAAGGAGAGCTGGAACCTCGTTCAAGATTATGCCAATTTGTTTGCAATCCTATAGAAACGAGAGGTGGTATTTTCTACGACCCACAAGAAAACAAGGTGATGGTATCGACAAATGTCACTTTCTTGGAGGAAGATCACATGAGGAACCATAAACCGCATAGTAAGTTAGTACTATATGAAGCTACAGATTGTTGGGATGTATGTCCTAATCTCGTACTTGTTTGTAATATTCCTGATTGAAATAAGTAAGAGTTATTTTTTCATCACTTTGTGTCTTGCATATTTACAAACTTTGTCCAATAAACTAAGCTCTAGGGTCATTGAATTATGAGAGAACTAGAACTTGAACGGTGTGTAGTGGGAACACATGGAGGATCACGTTCGAGTAAATGACCCGAACGGTCTACAGTATACGAATAGGGTTAGAGACCTAATCCTGGATACGTTGTGGATGCGACCCGCTTTGTATTAGATATAAACGAGGTGATCTGACTCATTCATGTGGTTGACATGCGAGTGGGGGCATCCTGTGCAATGAGATTGTATATGACTGGACCGTGAATTATTAGACCTACTAAGGTAACAACGTTAACAGTATTGGACTAATAACTTCGTAGATGACCAATAGTGACTTGACCTTAATCCTGAGCGTGTTACGGACTCCTATCTACGGGGGTCTGTCCTTTGACTAGTATGTGTGAGGGTGGTCACAGTTACTCGCTCAATATACCTATCTTCTCAGGGACAGGACCACGTGGGGAGCTGGGAACTTGACTACGCGAGATGGAATTTACTCGTTTCCGACATTAGGGAAACTAGAGGGGTTGTTCCCTTAAGTGTTGTCTCCAGGGCTTGGACAACGGGCACCCACCCTCTCACTGGCCCAAGAGGGATGTTGTTTATGGTTGGACCATACAATGTTGTTGTTCATTAAAGGAGCAGTGGGGACATAAGGAGCAAGAGGTAGACACAGGGGTAAAACGGTAATTTGACCCAAAGAGTGTCTCTAACAACAACTGTGAAGGGTCGACTCACGGGCATTGGTTATATCAATGGACACAACATGTCCTACAGTGATGGGAGTGCAACTACGGGCTTTAGTGGAGTGTTACCGTAGCTAATGAAGGTTGATTAATCGGGTCAAAGAGTTTGACAGGTTAGTCTCAGATCATTGGAGCTCGCCATTTGTAGGTCCATTAGGTCCCTCGGTTGGCTCAAACTTGATACATAGAGGGTTTACAGTTTGGTGTGGATTTGAAGTGTTCAAATTCATTAAAAGGGTATTTATGTCATTTATATGAGATATGGTTGACATATTATATAGTTTAATGTGAATGAGATTCATAAAAAACTATAGGTTAGCCTAATTGCTTAATGAGGGCTAATTTAGAGAAATTGGATTGAGAGATATTATATTGAATGTGATTCAATTTAAAATCCACAATTACACAAATGTGGTTTGTATTATACGATATGAGATATCTTATTATATGTGGTTATGCAAATATGATTTGCATAACCTATGGTTGTGGTAAAATGGTAAATAGGTGGAGATTTCAACTCCACCTATCACCATTATTTAAAGCCTTTGTGAGAATGCTTTTGGTAAGTGATTGCTCATTTTTTGGATTCTCACAAAAAGAGCTCTTTCAAGAATTCCCTCTTCTCTCTAAAATTTTCTCTCCACCCCTAAACCAAAGGAGTCCCACCACTCTCCATTTACCAAAGGAGAACAATCGAGAAGACCTTTTGGAGGTTTTCAGATCGTTCGTTGTTCGGAGAGTTCGTGAACGTGGAGATCCAGAGTGCGAAGAGTTCGTGATCGGAGAAAGATTTCGTGAAGAAGGGTTCTTCAACAAGTAAGTGGTTCTACTTACTGATTTTCCTTCTTTAAAGCATGTTTAGCCTAATTTCTATAGGATAGATTTAATTTTAAGAATTATTTTCACAACGAAAACTACGACGATTCACAGTCGTTTTCTACTGCGGGAGTTTTATTCCCTTCAATTGGTATCAGAGCCAAACGTTGGCTTATTCGTTGTGCAAATTAAATTTCTTAAAATTAGGTGGGTTTTGCTTCAAATTCATGAGATGAAATTGTGGTTTGCAAAATGAATGTTTCGGTTTTGGAATTTTTTCTTAGATTTACTTTTCTATTGATGTGATCAATGTATAGGCCCGTGTTTTTTGGGCAATTAGAAAGTAAATCAAGTCTGTAAGTCCGTGTCTTGTATGGCAAGAGTTGCTGTGAAGAAATCGGAGCAAAATCTGACGAAAAATGACGAAGAACAACAAAAGAGTTTGTTGGTCTGTCGACGGCGTTGAGACGCTGTTCTTCGGCGTCTCAACATTGTTCGTGCGGAACCAGGTTGAGCTGCAGGTCATCATTGCAACGCTGGGTGTAGCGTTGCAACGCTGAGGCATTGGGCGCCCTGAGGACAACGTTGGCCACGGCGTTGCAACGCTGCGAGCGAAGTGGACAGTTGGGAGGTGGTTTCGCATGAAGTGGCAAGATGGAGGTAGTTGAATTTTATGGGGCAATATGTCTTTTAATTTTATTTTATTATTTATTTTATAATTTGTAAAATGTAATTTTTAAAATTAATTTTATTAATTAATATTAATATAAAAGTTATATTAATGTTAATTAATTAAATTAATGTCCCTAAAGTGCCAAAACTGGTCCAATTTTTCTATTTATTTATTTTATGCATGAGATGTGTGAAATTAATTATTCTATGTGCATAATGTATGTCATATAGATTAAAATCCCACCTTAGGTTAAACATTTCATGCATCATATTTATATTATAAGAGTTATAATATATAGTATGCATGATAGGATCATATTATAAGAGTTATAATATAAGGTTTGCATGTTTTAATTTATTTAATATAAGTGTTGTATTTCTTAGATTAAAAGTATGCTCATGCATTTAATTCATGTGATGAATGTATGTTATAGTTTATTATTCATGTGATGAATGATCAAGCACTATAACATAGAAATGCATGTAACCTAAGTTAATTATTAGTTTTAAAATGTTTAGAACTTGAATAATTAGACTTAGGTTTTCTAGTTCTAATAATATTAGAATTAGGAAATCAAATATGACTTATGAATGGTGACTAATAAGTAACTTTGTCTAAGGAAGGTTCTGTCTAAGGCTGGGGTATTTAAGCTGACACTTTGCGGAACACCCTTACCTGGGAACCGACCTGGGAGTGAATTTTGTCTAGAGATTCATAGGTTATATTATCGTGAGTGTCGTTAATTAAAAGTTGATTAATTTACTCACATAAACCTAAGTTAATAACGTGATTATAGACTTAGGATAATCCAATATAAGAGTTATATTGGTAGACTTAGGTAAATATTAGTCGATTTATCTAGGTCAATCCCGATTAACTTAAAGTCCTGAGTGGGAGAAAATAAAGTGTATAAGATACATTTGATTTTTCGACCACAAATCGTCGTTAAGTTCACACTGTGAGATCCATACTCGGCCTCGTGGCGCAAATGAGAGTGTCTCCCTACGGATGATATTTGTATGTTTCAATATCAACGTGGATGGAGAGAGTACTTATAGTGAGTGGGAGCAGGGACTTGTGAAAACGGGACCCACGGTCTCTTCTTTCGATTCACGTGAGACGCCTATGATGCGCCTGCTAGTTTGGACTGGACCAGACAATCCCTTCGGAAGGCCTTGATCATGGGAGTCGGAACATCGTGAATTTCCGAAAGGGATACAATTTCCTTGTTGGTTTTCCTTCTTGGTTCACCCTTCGATGGCTATTGCTTGGACGGATACTTGGAAATTTAAAGATTGAGGGTGACACTCATGGGATTCATTAAGTGTTAATGGATTCAGATCGAAAAATGGTAATTGGACACCTAATGGAATAAGAGTTATGCTGGTATTAGGGTCTGGTCAAGAAAGTCTCGTCCCAAAGAGGAGTGTTTCGGTTCACCCTTCGGTGGTGGTCATTCTAAACCTTTGGGATATCATTGCAAATTTTAATGACCTAGGGATCATAGGATAAAATTTTGCTAAAAGTTGATTGGATTTTAAAAAGATTTGCGAGACTGATACAAAGTTTTACTTGTTTTTCAGCAAAAATGTCTAACTCAATCATAGCCCTATTAGCTTCCGACAAACTAGTGGGAGATAATTTCCAAACGTGGAAAAATAATATCAATACAATTTAGTAACTGACGACCTAAAGTTTGTGTTCACTAAGGAGTGTCCTCATGTGTCGGGCTCGACCGCATCACGAAGTGTTCGTGATGCGTACGATCGATGGATGAAGGCCAATGAAAAGGCCAAGGTCTATATAATTGCCAGCTTATCTGAAGTCCTGGCAAAGAATCATGAGTTGATCACCGCCAAGGAGATCATGGAATCCTTGTAGGAAATGTTTGGACAACAGTCCTTTCAGGTCCAATATGATTCACTCAAACACGTTTTCAACGTGCAGATGAAAGAAGGGATGTCTATCCGTGAACATGTTCTGGACATGATGACCCACTTTAATCTGGCCGAGACGAACGGGGCTTCGATTGACGAGTTGAGCTAGGTCAGCTTTATTCTGGAGACTCTTCCGAAGAGTTTCCTTCAGTTTCGGAGCAATGTTGTTATGAACAAAATTAGCTACACTCTGACAACCCTTCTAAATGAACTACAGAACTTCTAGTCCTTGATGAGGATTAGAACACCGAAAGCTGAGGCAAACATTGCCTTCAGGTCCTTTCACAGGGGTTCGACCTCTGGAACTAAATCTGTAGGCTCTTCAGGCCCGAAAAGGAAGAAGAAGAAGATGAAGAAGGGAAAAGTTGACCGTGCTTCCGCCCAAAATGGTAAAAAGGTCAAGGAATTTGAATAGAAAGGAAAGTGTTTCCACTGTAATGGGGGCAGACACTGGAAGTGTAACTTTCCCAAGTTCCTTTCCGACAGGAAGAAAGAAGGTAAATGTGATTTACTTGTTACAGACCTATTTAGTGGAGAGTAATGACTCTGCTTGGATAATGGATTCGGGCGCCACTAACCATGCTTGTTCTTCTTTTCAGGGAATTAGTTCTTGGCAGCAGCTGCGAGAGTGTGAGATAACACTACGGGTTGGATCAGGGGAGGTTGTCTCTCGCTGCAAACAATCGATTACTGGTGAAATTTGTTTTTAGCAAGAACTACATTATATTAGATAATTTGTATATAGTTCTAGGGTTTACTAGAAACCTAGTTTCTATTTCCTGCCTTACTGAACATTGTATCTCAGTTTCTTTTGAATTAACTTGTACGTTTTGAAACCTAATTTGGTCAGCGTCGCTTGAGAATAACTTGTACGTTTTGAAACCTAATTTGGTCAAAAGTGTTTTGAATAGTGAATTGTTTAAAACGACAGAAACACGAACTAAGAAAGTAAAGGTTTCTCCTATATAAAATGTCCATCTTTGGCATCTAAGGTTAAGCCACATTAATGTCAATAGGATTGAGAGACTAGTGAAGAATGGACTTCTAAGCGAGTTGGAAGAAAACTCTTTACCGGTATGTGAGTCATGCCTTGAAGGCAAAATGACCAAACGTCCTTTTAGTTGAAAAGGATATAGAGCCAAAGAGCCCCTTGAGCTTATACATTCTGACCTTTGTGGTCCGATGAATGTTAAAGCACGAGGTGGTTACGAATACTTTGTATCTTTTATAGATGACTATTCAAGGTATGGGTATATTTACCTAATGCATAGGAAGTCTGAAACTCTTGAAAAGTTCAAGGAGTACAAGACTGAGGTTGAGAACCTGTCAGGTAAAACTATAAAAACACTTCGATCGGATCAAGGTGGAGAGTATATGGACACTGAATTCAGGGACTATATAATAGAACATGGAATTATGTCCCAACTCTCAGCATCTGGTATGCCACAATAGAATGGTGTATCAAAGAGGAGAAACAGAATCCTGTTGGACATGGTTCGGTCGATGATGAGCTATGCTCGTCTTTCTAATTCTTTTTGGGGTTACGCAGTGGAGACTGCGGTCTATATTTTAAACAACGTTCCGTCGAAGAGTGTTTGTGAAACACCTTTCGAACTCTGGAATGGTCGTAAAGGTAATTTACACCATTTCAGAATTTGGGGATGTCCGACCCATGTGTTGGTGTCAAATCCGAAAAAGTTGGAACCCCGTTCAAAATTGTGCTTCTTTGTAGGTTACCCAAAAGAGACTAGGGGTGGTCTGTTTTACGTTCCTAAGGAAAATAGGGTGCTTGTGTCGAAAAAATGTTGTTTTCCTTGAGGAAGACCACATCAGGGATCACTTACCAAGGAGTAAGATTGTGTTAAATGAAATGGACAGTACATCAGCAAGAGTTGTTGATGGGGCTAGTACGTCAACAAGTGTTGTTGATCCTAGCTTGTCTACTCAAGTCCGTTCTCAAGAGTTGAGAATGCCTCGACGCAGTGGGAGGGTTGTGAGACAACCTGAACGTTACATGGGTTTAGCTGAAACCCAAGTCGTCACCCCTGATGATGACTGCGAGGATCCATTGACCTATGATCAGGCAATGACAGACATTGACAAAGACGAATGGATTAAAGCTATGGATCAGGAAATGGGGTAAAACCTATAGGTTTCAAATGGATCTACAAGCGTAAACGTCGCATAGATGGGAAGGTGCAGACCTTCAAAGCACGACTAGTGGCAAAGGGTTTTACCTAGGTTGAAGGGGTTGACTATGAGGAAACCTTTTCTCCTGTTACCATGGTAAAGTCGATCAGGATCCTTCTGGCCAATGCTGCATATTATGACTATGAGATATGGCAGATGGATTGTTGGGGGGTTGTGCCCTAAAACTCGTAGTTTATAATTATGTTCTAATTAATGTAATAAAGTGTTATTATTTCAATGAAGAGTTATTGTTCGTTATCTACGAGTTTACCTTTGTATAAACCCTAAATCCAATAAACTAAACATCCAAGACTGTTAAATGTGTCTTTAACTGAATGTAGTGTACATATAAAGGATCTCGGTTCGAGATACAACCTAAAGGGTCTATAGTTAGGGGATAAGGTTTTGGGTATGTTACCCTGGTAAAACTATGGATGTGGCCCACTTTGTATATGATACAAACACAATGATCCTAATGTGTTCATGTAGATGACATGTGAGTGGGGATATCCTATGTAATGAGATTACATAAAACCGGACCACGAAATAGTAACCTCTAGCTGTAACTCCGTTGACTAGTTAGGTTTCTATTTCACTAGGATGACCTAGGCAACTTGATCTCAATCCTGAGTAGGTTACGAACTTCTGTTCGCAAGAGATTGTCCTTTGACTAGTATGGGTGAGAGTGGCCAGATTCGCCGACTCAGTATGCCTACCTTCTTGAGGACAAGACCCAGTGAGCAGCTGGGAACTTAACCTAGCAAGATAAAATTCACTCCTTCTCGCCTACTAGGGTAAGTAGAGGAATGTTCCCTTACATGATGCCTCTGGGACTTGAACAAAGGGCCCGATACTCTCATTGGCCCGAGAGGGACTCTATTTGTTGGTAGAACCACAAACAAATTGTTCATTAGAGGAGCACTGGTACTTAGGGCACAAGATGTAACCCAAGGGTAAAATAGTAATTTGACCCAGCTGGTGTTATGAACATTCATAAAGGATTGACATGCTGTTATTTGTCAATATTCATAGACACAGAAATATATCTGCAGTGAGAAGAGTGCAGCTGCGGGACTTTAGTTGAGTTCTCCCGAAGTTAACAAATGTTGATTCGGAGGTTAATGAGATTAAACGAGCAATCTCATATCCTTGGAGCTTCTGATTTGTAGGTCCATTAGGCCCACCTTCTAGCTCGTAAAGGGTTCTTAGATCGTTTGAATTTGAAGTGTTCAAATTCATAAGGGAATAAACTTAATGTATATTGATATGATATAATATATAGTTTTGGAACTATATATTATAAATTTGATGTGAATATGATTCATATTGAATTATATTAGAGAATTAAATATTAGAAAGAGTTCTAATATTAATTTCAAATGTGAATGTAATTCATATTTGAAAACTATAGGTTAAAATCTAATGTGCATTTGATGTGCATTAAACTATGGATTAAGGGGTAAAATGATTAAATGAGATTTAATCATTATTTATAATATGTTATTTAATTAAATATGATTTAATTTAATTAATTTGATTAATTAATTAATTAATTAGTTGGGAACGTGTCACGATGACACGTTCCCATCACTCTTCATTTCCTTATCGATAGGGAGTGCGGAGTTACCTGTGATATATCTCTTCTTCTTCTCCAATGGAGAGTGATGAGGTGTTGCATCGATGAAAATTATCTGCAATTTGAAATTGGTTCTGTAAAGAAAAATTTTCTCTCTCAAATTCCTTACACTCCAATAGTTGGAACCTTTCCCACCTAAGGAAGATCTAAGTAGAACTCAGAGATATAGGAGGTTCTCCAAGTGGTTGTGTTCCTGCTAGAAATTACAGAGGAGTTCTTGGATTGCTGTATTGCTGAATTCTCTAGGAGCAAGGAGTTGTTGTTCGAGAAAAAACTACAAAGGTAATACTTTTTATGCCTTTTTTAGTTTAATTGTTAAACTTAAGCATGTTTGCATGTATATATCCATGCCTAATTAGATTAGAAAATGCATGTTTGTTCTGTTTTTATCAATGTACTGGTTTTTGCATTTCAACCAAAACAAACTTGCACATTACGATTCCAAACTCGTTTCCGCTGCTCAAGGGGATTAGATCTCCATCAATTAGTATCAGAGCAATGCTTGTTTTGCTTTGGTTGAAACAAAATTACATTGATTTGGTGGGAAATTCATTTTGGTTTGTAGTAAAACTAGTTTGGAAATATTTTGGTCATAGTTTACTTTTGATTTGATCAATTTGTATGTAAAGGTCCCTGTGTTTTGGACAATTAAATGGATTATCGAGTCTGTATTCGAGTTAAGAGTCGTTCGGGACAAGTTTCGTGCAATTCGATTGAGAATCGAAGGAGAAATTGTTGATTGAAGTTCTTGTGCTCGAAGAGGAAAGTTGTTGTCGAAGCAGCAGCGTTGCAACGATGAGGAACGGCGTCGCAACGCCATCCCTTCCTGTAAGGCCAATCTCTTTGGAACTTCCTTGTTAACAAACAACAAAAAGAAAGAAGAAATGAATGTTTAAAACTTGGCTTTCCATGTTTTAAAAAGAAAAGAAATGAAGTAAAGGATAAAAGGAAAACAAGGAAGGAAAAGCTCAAACCATTTTGGTTTGGTTTGCTTTAAAAATAATGAAGAAAATGAAATGAAATGAATGGATATAATATTGTGTTTTGTTTTGTTTAGGAAATAAAAGGAAAGAAAAGAAAAGAAAGAAAGGGATAAAGGAAAGGAAAAGAAAAGGAAAAAGAAAAGAAAAAGCAAAAGGGAAAAAGACAAAGTTTGCCTCCTTGGTTTATAAAATGGCTTTATCTTTTCAATTTTCTTCTTCATTTATCAAAACCAAAGTTGAAGCCTCGTGGGAGAAGGAGAAAGGAAGAAAATGGAAGCCATTTTCGTGAGTTTGGAGCTGGAATTGCAGAAGAAAGGAGGAGAACTCAAAGCTTAATTGTATAGCAGCAAGGTGATCAACTCAGACCAGTTCTGATGTTTTAGTCTTTTCGAGCTCAACAAGAAGAGGTAAGAGTTGAGTTTTTGATACATGAAAGTTAACTCAATTTGGAACAAAATTTGTGAAGGAAGCTCGAGCTAATACTGAAGTTAACTTACTGTTTTGTTAAGAGGAAGACAGAAGACAGAATTTGCTGTCAAATCTGGGAAGTCTCTGATGTTTTGGTTGTTCTGATTTGAATACTTGGAGTTAGAATCTCTAATTGGTATGGTTCGAAAGCTTATTGAATTTTCTACAACTTCCATGAAGATATCGTGAGTAGAAAATGTCTAGACGATGTTCTAAATATCAGGTTAAATTTGTTGTGCAGCAGGAAATCCGAATCTGGAAATAGCAGAAGTCTGTTTTGAGGAAAGTAGCTTTCGAGGTATTTCTGAACAGATACGTTAGGAATCTCATTTTCATGTCTTCATACGAGTTTTCGAGGGTTCAAAAAGGAAGAGTTTGGTATAAAGTACATTCTTTTTGGATAAGTAATGAAGAAGTTATGGCTGTCTGAAAACAGGGCAGAAAATCTGAAAATGCTGGAAAATTTAAAAGTGTGTTTTCTTGCAAGTTTTAAGGTTAGAAATCATGAGCTCGAGGTTCTAATGGTTGAGTTGGTTTGTTTGACAGGCCAAGAGCAAATAGGTCAAGTTTACAAGCCAAGGTTCTAATTCTAATACTGTGAGTGACTCTATCTTAGAACTATGTATGACCTATGTTTTTCTTCATGAACATAAGTGTTGATAATTACATCTTGTTTGAACTAGTTGTGAATGGCTTCATAGAGTTTTCTAACATAAGATTCATGATGGAACCTAAGCATGCTTTGAATTAGTTGTAACTATAGATCCAAGTATGAAAATTAAATTATGGAAGTATGCTTTACTTTAGATAATATTTTATGTAAATCCACTTGGGATCATGTTTAGATAATAATGTGAAAATGTCAAGAAATTGTTGAATGTGTTATAAAGACATGATTTCCATGATACACAAATTATGCCATTGTTTGGGGTTAACCCCTAATACTGAAGGACATTCGAGAAGGTACTTAGGGGGGGGAATGGATCATGATATCCCGATACTGAAGGACAATGAGAAGGTATCCGGGAAGTAAATGGTTTACCTAAATACTGAAGGACAATGAGAAGGTATTCAGGTAGTAAATGGTTTTACCTTAATACTGAAGGACATAGAGAAGGTATTAGGGAAAACCAAACGACCAAAGGTATTCCACGTGCACGTGAGAGAGAGAGAGAGGTATGAACCTTATTGGTATAAATGTAACTCTACCACCTATATGGTTTGATGTGGTATCATGTCATGTGTTTTATTGTTATGAGCTTCCATATTATTGATCTATCTACCCTCGATAAGTTAGTACATTTCGAGTTGTGTGCTATGCACAAGTGGTGACTTAAAACCTGTAAATTGGAAGCATGGTTTGTTTATGTTTACAAACAGATGTTAAGCTATTTTCTACTTATAATCTTCCATTATTATGATTCACCCGTGAGCTTATAATGTTTTTAAGGTAGACACTCACCGAGCTTTTTAGCTCATTCTTTCAATGTTTTCAAACCTTTTTCGTAGAGATCGAGCTCACGGTACCGACATCCCCGCCATAGTCTGCTGGAAGTTCATAAGTTGTTAGTTTGTACGTGGCTGGTGTTGTCTAGCAAGTCGTTATGTAGTTATAGAAGTTTTGTACACTATTGGTTGTATAAACAATGAGTTGTCTTGTGTTGTTTTGATGCACTTGACTTTTAGTTTCCAAGAGAGACTTATGAAGGGTTTCTCCTGTGTGTATGTTTGATAGTTGTCATTCACTTTGTGTTATGTTAAAATGTTCCATATGCGAACATAGTATGTTTATCAGGAGATCAGGGTCAGCAGGTATTGTTAAGAGGTAAACAATGTCTGTTGGTTTCACGCCACCTTTCGGGCTAAGTAGAAGGTAGTTCGGGAGGGGGTGTGACACTTCCTATCGACCCGGGAGCTCTAGGATCAGCGGTGCAGCGTTGCAACGCTACCCCGATAGCAGGCGCGCGCACGGACGTAGCGGGCGTTGCAACGCTCGCATCAGCGTTGCAATGCCGTGATGCTAAAATTGCTACTGCTGACCGGTTCAGGCGGTTCGATTATTTTTCGGTCCGGTTCGAGCTGTTCAAGGAGTTTTGGACCGATTTATGTAACAAAATTAGAGTAATTTTATTATTTTGCACTTAAGGGGCCAATTTATTTCGGTTGTACAGCTGTAATTCTTTATGAATGTCATTTAGATTTTTTCCCACCTTAGGATAAGCATGTTCATGCCTTTTATTTGTATAATTGTTATATGAATATGGTTTAAATGCATGATTAATTTATTTTTCATGAGTAATTAATTATAATTGTTATAATTAGATTATATGGAAAATAAATTGCATGGAGCATGTAATTACTTAGTTTAAAATAAATGTTATTTTATTTTAAGTAATTCAATTATTTAATTAGTTGAATACTTTATTTATAATTCAAATATTGGTTTTATAATATAGTTCCTTTGTCATAGGTTAATTATTAAATTTATAAGAGTTATAAATTAAAGGGGTTTTAGAAACCATAACCTATAATAAAGAAATACATGCAAACATAGGAACTTGGGTTAAAATTAAATTAGTTTTAAATTGTTTAAAATTAATTTAGATCTAAGTTTTAATTTCTAATAGGATTAGAAATTAGTCTTACATAGTATTTTAAATAGTTTAAAATATAGTAGGACATTAGGACTTTGGTTATAAGGGAACTCTAGTGGTGAAGTTCTGTTTAAGGTTGGGGGTACTTAAGCTGAAGGTTAATGGAACACCTCCTACCTGGGAACTAATCCAAAACTTGAGTTGAATTAACCTTAGTTCTATTTTATATCTAGGTAATTAAAATGTTTATTCACCTAGACATAAGGTTAAAAGACCTAGTTATAACAGTTATAATAGGCACAGACTTAGATATATTCTTTTAGCAAGAATCCGACTAAGTTAAACCAATACCCTAATCTTAGGAGCTTCAGTAGGAGAAAACGAGATGTTCGCATCGAATTTACTCTCACGTCTTCAAGAGTTCACACCGTGAGTTCTATGCTTGGCTTCGTGGCGTCAATAGGGCGTCCCCCTACGGTATGTGTTTGCATGGTTCAATACCAAGGTGAATGAGGGAAGTATCCATAGTAAATGGAAGCAGGACGCGTGTCAACGTATCATACGGTCTCCTCCATTGGGTTGCACCGTGAGAATTCTATAGTCTGCTTGCTAGGTTGTCCTATAATAGCCAAACCCTACGGAGGGCCTGACTATAGGTATCGGAACACCGCGAACTCCAGAAATGGATAGGGTCTCTTAAGTAATTTGCCAATAGTTGTCTTTCTTAATAGTAGCCTGTTGGCTCGGACCTATTGGATCTGAAAATCGTAGGGTCACATTTACGGGATGAGTTAAGCTAGTTAACAAGTCCTTGACCAAACAAACGGTAGCTAAGGACCATTGGGACATGAGATGTTAGTAGTGAGAATTGGTGAGAAAGTCTCACTCGAGAGGAATGACCTGACCGCCCGACGGAGGCTTTTGTTCTAAACCCTTGAAATATCGTTGCAAAATTAAAGGTTTAATTTAAACACTGGCTTTAGTTTAAACACTAGGGTTCTTTGATAATTTTGCTAAACATGATTGGTTTTTTAATGGGTTAACAAGCATAACTAATTAGAACTATTTTGGATTTTCAGCATGTCGTCCTCAATAATAGCCTTACTAAAAAGCGATCGTTTAACTGGTGAAAATTTTACAACGTGGAAGTCCAACTTGAATACGATTCTTGTTGTTGACGACCTTCGGTTTGTACTGGCTGAGGAATGTCATCAGGTCCCTGCTCGAAACGCTCCTCAATCTGTTAAGAAGGCGTACAACCACTGGATCAAGTCCAATGATAAGGCCAAGGTCTATATTTTGGCTAGTGTTTCTGAAGTTCTAGCCAAAAAGCACAAGGGCATGGTCTCAGCTAATGAGATCATGAGATCGTTGCAGGATATGTTTGGACAATCGTCTGGAAAGTTTCGACACGAATCCCTCAAATACGTTTATTACTCCCGTATGAAGGAGGGGTCATCGGTGAGAGAACACGTTCTCGATCAGATGGTCCACTTCAACGTGGTTGAGATGAACATAGCGGTCATTGACGAGCAAAGTCAGGTCATGTTCATCCTGGAATCTTTTCCAAAGAGTTTCCTGCAATTCTGCCGCAATGCGGTGATGAACAAGATAGAGTATAACCTGACTACTCTCCTTAATGAACTACAAACTTTCCAGTCTCTTATGAAAAATAAGGGACAGGCTGATGGAGAGGCAAATCTGTTTGCCCATTCCAGAAGGTTCTAGAAGGGTTCATCCTCTAGGACAAAGTCCTGTGGTTCATCTTCTAGGCTTAAGAAGACCCAAAAGAAGAAGATAGGAGGGAAAGGGAAGGCACATGCTGCTGATAAAGGCAAGAGAAAAGCCAAGGTTGCAGACAAAGAAAAATGTTTCCACTGCAACGTGGATGGACACTGGAAGCAAAACTGCCCAAAATACTTTGCTGAGCTCAAAGTGAAGAAAGGTAAATTAGATTTACTTGTTTTTGGAACTTGCTTAGTGGAAAATGATAATTTTACCTGGATACTTTATTCAGGAGCCACTAATCACGTTTGCTCTTCATTTCAGGAAACTAGTTCCTTCAACGAGCTCGAAGAGGGTGAGATGACGCTCAGGGTCGGAACGGGAGACGTCGTCAGAGCTCGGGCAGTGGGAGATGCCAAGCTATTTTTTAGAGATAGATTTCTATTTTTAGAAAATCTGTATATAGTTCCCAAAATTAAGAGGAACTTAATATTTATCTCTTGTTTAATTGAACTTGGTTACTGTATTATCTTTTCATTTAATGAAGCGTTCATTTTAAAGAAAGGTGTCAATATTTGTTGTGTTAAGTTAGAAAACGGCTTTTATGTACTTAAACCGAATCGAACTAAAGCAATTTTGAATCATGATCAGGCAATGGCAATGGCAGACGTTGACAAAGACGAATGGATTAAAGCTATGGACCAAGAAATGGAATCATGTACTTCAATTCCGTCTCGAAGCTTGTGAATCAACCGGATGGGATAAAACCTATAGGTTGCAAATAGATCTACAAGCGTAAGCGTGGCGTAGATGGGAAGGTGCAGACCTTCAAAGCACGACTAGTGGCAAAGAGTTTTACCCAGGTTGAAGGGGTTGACTATGAGAAAACCTTTTCTCCTGTTTCCATGGTAAAGTCGATTAGGATCCTTCTGGCCATTGCCGCATATTATGACTATGAGATATGGCAGATGGATTGTTGGGGGTTTGTGCCCTAAAACTCGTAGTTTCTAATTATGTTCTAATTAATGTAATAAAGTGTTATTATTTATGAAGAGTTATTGTTCGTTATCTACGAGTTTGCATTTGTATAAAACCTAAATCCAATAAACTAAACATCCGAGGCCGTTAAATGTGTCTTTAACTGAATGTAGTGTACATATAAAGGATCTCGGTTCGAGATACAACCTAAAGGGTCTATAGTTAGGGGATAAGGTTTGGGTACCTTACCCTGGTAAAATTATGGATGTGGCCCACTTTGTATATGATACAAATACTGTGATCCTAACGTGTTTGTGTAGATGACATGTGAGTGGGGATATCCTATGTAATGAGATTACATAAGACTGGACCACGAAATAGTAACCTCTAGCTGTAACTCTGTTGACTTGTTAGGTTTCTAGTTCACTAGGATGACCTAGGCAACTTGATCTCAATCCTGAGTAGGTTACGAACTCCTATTCGCGAGGGATTGTCCTTTGACTAGTATGGGTGAGAGTGGCCAGATTCGCCGACTCAATATGCCTACCTTCTTGGGGACAAGACCGAGTGAGCAGCTGGGAACTTAACCTAGCAAGATGGAATTCACTCCTTCCCGCCTACTAGGGTAAGTAGAGGAATGTTCCCTTAAGTGGTGTCTCCGAGACTTGAACAAAGGGCCCGACCCTCTCATTGGCCCGAGAGGGACTCTGTTTGTTGGTAGGACCACAATTAAATTGTTCATTAGAGGAGCACTGGTACTTAAGGCACAAGATGCAACCAAGGGGTAAACGGTAATTTTACCCAGCTGGTGTTACGAACATTCGTAAAGGATTGACTTGCTGTTATTTGTCAATATTCATGGACACAAAAATATATCTGCAGTGAGAAGAGTTCAACTGCGGGACTTTAGTGGAGTGTTCCCGCAGTTAACGAATGTTGATTGGGAGGTTAATGAGATTAACCGAGCAATCTCGTATCGTTGGAGCTTCTAATTTGTAGGTCCATTAGGTCCACTTTCTAGCTCGTAAAGGGTTCTAAGATCGTTTGAATTTGAAATGTTCAAATTCATAAGGGAATAAACTTAATGTATATTGATACGATATAATATATAGTTTGGAAACTATATATTATAAATTTGATGTGAATATGATTCTATATGAGAGAATTAAATATTTGAAAGAGTTCAAATTTTAATTTCAAATGTGAATGTGATTCATATTTGAAATGTTGGGATTTTTGTCCTAATCTCGTATTTGTAAATTACTGTTTTAAATTAATAAGAGTTATTTATTTCATTACTTTGTGTCTCGCAAATTTTACAAACTTTTCCAATAAACTAAGCTTCAGGGTCATTGAATTTATGAGAGAACTAGAACTTGAACAGTGTGTAGTGGACACACAGAGAGGATCACGTTCGAGTAAATGACCTAAACGGTCTACAATATATGGATAGGGTTGGAGACCTAATCCTGGCTACACTTTGGTTGTGGCCCGCTTTGTATTAGATACAAACGAGGTGTTCTGACTCGTTCATGTGGTTGACATGCGAGTGGGGGCATCCTGGGCAATGAGATTGTACAAGACCGGACCGTGAATTATTAGACCTACTGATGTAGCACTGTTGACAGTAAGGACTAATAATTTCGTAGATGACCATTAGTGACTCGACCTGAATCCTAAGCGTGTTACGGACTCCTCTCTGCGGGGGTCTGTCCTTTGACTAGTACGGGTGAGGGTGGTCACAGTTACTTGCCCAATATGCCTATCTTCTCAAGGGCAGGACCAAGTAGAGAGTTGGGAACTTAACTACGCGAGATGGAATTCACTCGTTCCCACCTTTAGGGAAACTAGAGGGGTTGTTCCCTTAAGTGTTGTCTCCAGGGCTTGGGCAACGGGCACCAACCTTCTCACTGGCCCGAGAAGGGTGTTGTGTATGGTTGGACCATCACAATATGTTGTTCATCAGAGCAGCAGTGGGGACTTAAGAAACAAAAAGTAGACATAGGGGTAAAACGGTAATTTGACCCAGTCGTGTCTACAAACAATCTGTGAAGAGTCGACTCATGTGTTGGGATTTATGCCTAAACTTGTGTAATTTTGATCAATTAAATAAAATGTTATTTGTTTTGATAAAATTACAATCTTGCTTTTATAAATCCAATAAACTAAGCTCCAAGGTTATAACGTTTATCTTGAAATAAGTGTAGTGGACACTATTTTTGTTGACTTTAAGATTATAACCTAAATAGTCTATGGTATAAGAATAAGGTTGGAAACCTTATTCTGGTAACACCATGGATGCGGCCCACTTTGTAATTAGTACAAATGAGGTAATCCAACTCATTCATGTAGTTGACATGCGAGTGGGGGCATCATGTATGAAAAGTTCATACAAGACTGGGTCGCGAAATTATTAGTCTAACCAAAGGTGTAACGCGTTAATGAGGATAAGACTAGTAATTTATAAATGGTCATTAGTGACTCTACCTGAATCCTGAGCAAGTTAAGAACTCCTGCTTATAGGGGTTTGTCCTTAGACTAGTATGGGTGAGAGTGGCCTATAGCCGACTCAATAAGCCTACCTTCTCAGGGACAAAACCTCGTAGATAGCTGAGAACTTAACTGTACAAGATGGAATTCACTCATTCCTCTACTGAGGAATTAGATAGATTGTTCCCTTAAGAACTGACTCCAGGTCTTGAACAACAGAGCCCCGCCCTCTATGAGGATATAAGTCTAAGGTACGACCTTAGACTTGTTGTTCATTAGAGGATCAGTGGTGCTTAATGATCAAAAAGGTAATCACAGGGGTAAAACGATAATTTGACCCAGCTGTGATTACGAACAACCTGTGAAGGGTCGACTCATGGGTAATGACTATATCAGTGGACACAATAATATCTACATTGAGGAGAGTGCATCTACAAGTCTATAGTGGACTGACTTGTAGTTAATGAATATTGATTAACTGGATCAAAGAGTTTGATCAGTTAATCTCACATCATTGGAGCTCATGATCTGTAGGTCCATTAGATCCCTCCGTTGGCTCAATATCGTAATATTGAGGGTATAAAGTTAGGAGTGAAATTGAAGTGTTCAATTTCATACATGAGGAGTTATATCAATTATATATGATATAATTGATATAATATATAGTTTTAATGTGAATTAGATTCATATATAAACTATGTACTAAAGAGAGAATAAAGGAGGGGTAGGATGGTCATTTCCATCCCAATCCCCTATATATATGGTTGCATGAGATTCAACTAGGTTAAGTGTTTTTCATAGTATTACAAGCCCTCTCTTGTTGTGTTGTTGGAAGAGTTCCAAAACACACATCTCTCACAAAAACCTCACCTCTCCTAAAGGGAACCTACATTCCTCCATCACCTAGAGAACAACGGAGAAGATTCGGTGGTCGTGTCTTCATACGTTGGAATTCCTGTTGCTGAGACCGTGATCGTGGGAGAGAGGAGCACTCGAAGAAAGGTTCTTCAAAGGTAATTTCTTGTTGTCCATTCTACTATATATGCTTAATCTAGTTTTTCATGTTCTTGAATTTACCGTTGTAACTAAATCAAGAGCGCGCGATTCGCAATCGCTTCCGCTGCGGGGACTTCGATTCCCTTCAATTGGTATCAGAGCCCAATTGCGTTCTTGATTTATGTTCTGGATTTTTCAAGAACAAGGTGAGATTTATTGTTTTTGCATGAGATGTATGAACGGTTTTGCAAAATTAGATAGAATCACCATTCCTTGCTCGTTTTGGCACTTAGATTTACAATTTCCATTGAAATGTTCAATGTAAGGGCCCGGTGTTTTGGGCAAATTTAATTGTAAATCGAGTCTGTAAGTCCGTGTCGATCGAGGCAAAGCGGTTGCTGAGAAGATCAGAGTAAAAACGAGCAAGGAATGGTGATTCCATGTGTTGTCTGTGTGCAGTGTTGCAAAGCTGTTCATCGGCGTTGCAACGCCGCGCGCGCCTGCGAGAAAGCGCGCCACGAGGAGGCGGCGCTGCGTAACGCACTCTCTAGCGTTGCAACGCTGTGGCGTTGCGCAAAGCTCGGCAGAAGACGACAAAAGTAGCGTTTCAACGCTGCTATCAGTGTTGCAACGCTAGAGGCGTTTCGCGAATTTCAGCAACGGGCAGAAAACGAAATTTTTATTATATATTAATTATAAAAACGTTTTATATTTAATATATTTAATATATTTAATTTTATTTAATATAATTAGATTATATTAATTAAAATTATTTCTAGGGTGCCAAAATTGGTCTAATTTTGCTATTTTAATTATGCAATTGTTGTGTAATTATTGCATGCATAGTGTATGCTTGTATTTTAGAAATCTCACCTTAGGTTAAGCATTTTCATGCATCATTTATAATATAAGGAGTTATATTATATAGTTTGCATGATTAATTAATATAAGGTTGTTATATTAATTTTTGGACAAACATTGACATGCATTACTTTTCATGAGATGAATATGCTATGAATGTCTTATTATTCATGTGATGAATGATCAAGCACTATAACATAGTATGCATGTCACCTAAGGTTAATTATTAGTTTTAAAATGTTTAGAACTTGGAAATAATAGACCTTAGGTTATCTAGTTCTAATTAGATTAGAATTAGGAACCAAGTAATTTATAAGCTATGATTAAAAGAGGAACTGTCTAAGGAAAGTTCTGTCTAAAGGTGGGGTATTTAAGGTGACTGAAATGGAACACTCCCTACAGGAACCGACACGGGAGTGAAATTTAATCAGAGAGTCTTATAAATTACAAGAAGGCGTCAATGGTTTATTAAGGGGTTAATAAACTAGAAATCCTAAGTTCAATATAAGGAGTTATATTAACAAATTTAGGATAAAATCAATATAAGAGTTATATTGATTAACAATGTAAGAGTTATGTTGATTATCAATGTAAGAGTTATGTTGATAGAGTAAGGTAAAACCATTAGTTGGGTTTTAGCCTAAGAAAGATTCCTATAAACTTAAAATATTCAGTGGGAGGAAAAAGTGTATGAGATACATATTTTTTCACCTACGCTATCTCCGGTAAGTTCACACCGTGAGACTCATGCTTGGCCTCGTGGCGCAAACGGAAGCGTCCCCCTTCGGATGGTGTTTGTATGAGTTAATATCAAGGTGAATGGAGAGGGTACTTATAGTGAGTGGGAGCTGATTAGTGAAAACAAAACGTACGGTCTCTTATGTCGGTTCACACCGTTAGACCACTATGGTCACCTGGTAGTTTGGCTTGGACCGGACAATCCTTCCTGAGAGGGCTTGATCATAGGGGATCTAACACGTGAGACACCCGAAAGGGATAAAGATTTCCTTAGACTATTTTCCAATCTAGTCCTCCCTTGGTGGATTTTATTGGATCGAGACGGGATCTAAAGACAAAGGGTTACACTCACGGGGTACATAAGTTGTGTATGTATCCGCAGAAAAATGGTAACTAAAACCTATAGGAATAAGAGTTATTCTGGTATTAGGTTTTGGTCAAGAGTGTCTTGATCTAGAGGAGGAGTGGTTTTGATTACCCTTCGGTGTCATACATTCTAAACCTTTGGAGTATCATTGCAAATTATAAATGGCCTAGGAATCATTTGATAATTAGATAAAACATGATTGGATTAGAGTTATAGCAAGAAACTCATACAAGTTTGTTTGTAAATTTTTAGCAAAAATGTCTAGCTCTATAATTTCCTTATTGGGTGCGGAAAAGTTAACCGGAGAGAATATGATGACATGGAAAAACAAACTGAACACTATTTTGGTAGTGGATGATCTGCAGTTTGTGCTAACTGAGGAGTGTCCTCAGGTGCAAGGCTCGAATGCGTCACGAAATGTTCGTGATGCATATGAATGATGGATCAAGGCCAACTATAAGGCCAAGGTCTACATGGTGGCAAGTATGCCTGACATATTAGCCAAGAAGCATGAGGGCATGATTACCGCCAAGGAAATCATGGATTCTGTGCAGGGTATGTTTGGACAACAGTCCACACAAGCCCGACATAATGTCCTAAAGTACATATTCAACTCGAGGATGCCAGAGGGTACATCTGTTTGGGATCATGTCCTTGATATGATGGTACACTTTGACATCGCGGAGTCGAATGGTGCTTCCATCGATGAGTCGAGCCAGGTCAGCTTCATTCTGGAAACCCTTCCAGATAGTTTCCTATAGTTTTGAAGTAATGTTGTTATGAACAAGCTTACTTTTAATCTTACCTCCCTTCTGAATGAACTCCAGACCTTTCAGTCTTTGATGACAATTCAGGGATCGAAAGGTGAGGCAAATGTTGCCAGTAGGAGTTATCACAGAGGTTCGACCTCTGGAACAAAAACTGTGGCATCATCTTCTTCTAACCTTAGAGGTAAGAAGAAGAACATGAAGAAGGTTGGTAAAGGGAAACAGGCTGACAAAGCTGCCGCCCAGAAAGGCAAGAAAGTCAAAGACGTTGCTGATAAAGGAAAGTGTTTCCACTACAACGAAGACGGGCATTGGAAACGGAACTGTCCGAAGTACATTGCAGAAAAGAAGAAGGAAGGTAAATATGATTTACTTTGCCTAGAAACTTGTTTAGTGGATAATGATAAAACAACTTGGATACTTGATTCAGGCGCCACTAATCATGTTTGCTCTTCTTTTCAGTGGAATTGATTCACAGTAGCAGCTACAAAGTAAAGGAGAGATAACGCTCGGGTTGGAAATGGAGAGGTCGTCTCACCAGAGCAAGAGGGGCACAATGAAGCTTTATTTTGGAAAGAAATATGTATTGTTGGACAATATATTAGTGATACTGTGGTTTACTAGAAACCTTATTTTCATTTCTTGCCTTATTGAACAATGTATTTTTGTTTCCTTTTCTATGAATAAAGTGGTTATTTTGAAGAAAGGTTTAGAAATATGTCCAGCTTCATTAGAAAATGGATTGTATGTTTTAAGGCCTAATTCAGTCAAAATGGTTTTGAACACTAAATTATTTAAAACTGCAAACGCACAAACTAAGAAACGTAAAATTTTTCCTAAAGAAAAATGCTCATCTTTGGCATCTAAGATTGGGTCACATTAATCTCAATAGGATTGAGAGATTGGTAAAGAAACGGACTTCTAAACGAAAGTTAGAAGAAAATTCTTTGGCAAAGATGTGAATCGCCTAGAAGGCAAAATGACTAAAAGACCTTTTAGTGGAAAAGGTTATAGAGCCAAAGATCCTCTAGAGCTTATACATTCAGACCTTTGTGGTCCGATGAATGTTAAAGCCAGGGGAGGATATGTATATTTCATCTCTTTTATAGAATATTATTCTAGATATGGGCATATTTACCTAATGCACCACAAGTCTGAAGCACTTGAAAAGTTCAAGGAATTCAAGACTGAGGTTGAAAATCAATTAGGTAAAAGAGTTAAAACACTTCGATCACATCGAGGTGGAGAGTACATGGATTTAAAATTCCAGAACTATATGATAGAACATGGAATTACATCCCAACTCTCAGCTCCCGACACAGCACAGCAAAATGGTGTATTGGAAAGGAGAAATAGAACCTTGTTGGACATGGTTTGATCAATGATGAGTTATGCTCATCTCCCAAGTTCGTTTTAGGGTTATGTAGTGGAGACTACAGTATACATTTTGAATAGTGTGCCCTCCAAAAGTGTTTCTGAAACACCTTTTGAACTCTGGAAAGGACGTAAAGGTAGTTTATGTCACTTCAGAATATGGGGTTGTCCAGCACATGTGCTTGTGACAAATCCAAAGAAGTTAGATTCACGTTCAAAGTTGTGCCTATTCGTAGGATACCCAAAAGAAACAAGATGTGGTTTATTCTATGATCCTAAGGAAGATAAGGTATTTGTGTCGACAAATGCCACTTTCTTGGAGGAGAACCACATAAGGGACCACAAACCAAAAAGTAAGGTAGTGTTGAGTGAGTTAGACGGAACATTAGCAAAGGTTGCTAATAAGAATACTAGTACGTCAACAAGAGTTGTTGATACTAGTTTGTCTAGTCTAGAGAGTCCATCTCAATAGTTGAGTATGCCTCGACGTAGTGGGAGGGTTGTGATACCGCCTGACCGTTACATGGGTTTAGCTGAAAACCAAGTTGTTATACCAGATAACAATTGCGAGGATCCATTGACTTATAATCAAGCAATGATTGACAAAGACAAAGACAAATGGGTCATAGCCATGGACCAAGAAATGGAGTCTATGTACTCCAATTCTGTTTGGGATCTTGTAGATAAGCCTGATGGGGTAAAACCTATAGGTTGTAAGTGGATCTACAAGAGAAAACGTGGTGTAGATGGGAAGGTGCAAACCTTTAAAGCTAGACTAGTAGCAAAGGGTTATACCCAAGGTTGAAAGGGTTGACTATGAGGAGACCTTTTCACTGTTGCTATGGTAAAGTCTATTCGTATCCTTCTTGCCATTGCCGCATATTATGACTATGAGGTATGGCAAATGGATGTCAACACAACCTTTTTGAATGGCAATCTTGAGGAAACCATCTACATGGACCAACCCAAAGGGTTCATTAAACCAGGACAAAAGCAAAAGGTTTGCTGGCTTAAACGGTCAATTTATGGACTGAAACAAGTCTCTAGGTCCTATTAGATTTTATGGTTTTGACCAGAATGATGATGAAACTTGTGTCTACAAGAAAATCATCAATAGTTTTGTCGCTTTCTTAATTCTCTATGTGGATGATATCCTACTCATTGGGAATGATGTAGGTTATCTTACTGACATCAAGGAATGGCTAGCTACGTAGTTCCAAATGAAAGATTTGGGTGATGCGCAGTTTGTTCTTGGGATCCAGATTGTCCGGAACCGCAAGAATAAAACACTAGCCTTGTCTCAAGCATCATACATAGACAAAGTGTTGTCAAGGTTTAAGATGCAAGATTCCAAAAAGGGCTTGTTACCTTTTAGACATGGAATCCATTTGTTTAAGGAACAGTGTCTTAAGACACCTCAAGGAGTTGAGGATATGAGACGGATCCCTTATGCATCGGCTGTTGGGAGCCTGATGTACGCCATGTTGTGTACTAGGCCTGACATCTGTTTTGCAGTTGGGATGATCAGTAGGTATCAATCCAATCCAGGACTTGAACACTGGACAGCGGTTAAAATAATCCTTAAGTATCTTTGGAGAACAAGGAACTACATGCTTGTGTATGGGGCTAAGGATTTGATCCTTACAGGATACACGGATTCTGACTATCAGACTGATAAAGATTCTCGAAAATCTACATCAGGGTCAGTTTTCACTCTTAACGGAGGAGCCGTAGTATGGCGAAGCGTCAAGCAAGGATGCATCGCTGATTCCACCATGGAGGCGAATATGTAGCGACTTGAAAGCAAATAAGGAGGCCGTTTGGTTAAGGAAATTCATGCTAAATTTGGAAGTTGTTCCAAATATAACTTTGCCCATCACACTGTATTGCGATAACAATGATGCAGTGACAAATTCGAGGGAACCCGAAGTCACAAGAGGGGAAAGCACATAGAGCGAAAGTATCATCTCATCCGGGAGACGTGCATAGAGGAGACGTGATTGTCACGAAGATAGCCTCAGAGCACAACATTGTTGATCCTTTTAGAAAGGTTCTCACGGCTAAAGTATTTGAGAGTCACCTAGAAGGTCTAGGTTTACAAATCTTCCCCAACTAGCGCAAGTGGGAGTATTTTTTTACAAATGGGTTTAAATTCCCTAGTTTATTGTATTTACATTACTGTAATGTTTAGTACTCCACAAGCTTTAGGTCAAGTGGGAGATTGTTGGGATATATGCCCTAAACTTGTGTAATTTTGATCAGTTAAATAAAGTGTTATTTGTTTTGATAAAATTACAGTCTTGCTTTTATAAATCCAATAAACTAAGCTCCAAGGTTATAACGTTTATCTTGAAATCAGTATAGTGGACACTATTTGGGTTGACTTCAAGATTATAACCTAAATAGTCTATGGTATAAGAAGAAGGTTGGAAACCTTATTCTGGTAACACCATGGATGCGACCTACTTTGTAATTAGTACAAATGAGGTAATCCAACTCATTCATGTAGTTGACATGCGAGTGGGGGCATCCTATATGAAGAGTTCATACAAGACAGGGTCGCAAATTATTAGTCTAACCGGTGTAATACCGTTAACAGGATAAGACTAGTAATTTATAGATGGTCATTAGTGACTCGACCTGAATCCTGAGCAAGTTAAGAACTCCTGCTTATAGGAGTTTGGTCCTTAGACTAGTATCGGTGAGAGTGGCTTATAGCCGACTCAATAAGCCTACCTTCTTAGGGACAGAACCTCGTAGGTAGCTGAGAACTTAACTGTGCAAGAGATATGGCAGATGGATTGTTGGGGGTTTGTGCCCTAAAACTCGTAGTTTCTAATTATGTTCTAATTAATGTAATAAAGTGTTATTATTTATGAAGAGTTATTGTTCGTTATCTACGAGTTTGCATTTGTATAAAACCTAAATCCAATAAACTAAACATTCCTCTACTGAGAACTTAACTGTGCAAGATGGAATTCACTCATTCCTCTACTGAGGAATTAGATATGTTGTTCCCTTAAGAACTGTCTCCAGGTCTTGAACAACGGGGCTCCGCCCTCTATGAGGGTATAAGTCTAAGGTAGAACCTTAGACTTGTTGTTCATTAGATGATCAGTGGTGCTTAAGGAGCAAAGAGGTAATCACAGGGGTAAAACGATAATTTGACCCAGCTGTGATTACGAACAACCTGTGAAGGGTCGACTCATGGGTAATGACTATATCAGTGGACACAATAATATCTACAGTGAGGAGAGTGCAGCTACAAGTCTATAGTGGAGTGACTTGTAGTTAATGAATATTTATTAATTGGATCAAAGAGTTTGATCAGTTAATCTCAAATCATTGGAGCTCATGATCTGTAGGTCCATTAGATCCCTCCGTTGGCTCAATATGGTAATATTGAGGGTATAAAGTTAGGAGTGAAATTGAAGTGTTCAATTTCATACATGAGGAGTTATATCAATTAAATATGTACTAAAGAGAGAATAAAGGAGGGGTAGGATGGTCATTTCTATCCCAATCCCCTAGGTTGCATGAGATGCAACTAGGTTAAGTGTTTTTCATAGAATTACAAGCCCTCTCTTGTTGTGTTGTTGGAAGAGTTCCAAAACACACATCTCTCACAAAAGCCTCACCTCTCCTAGAGGGAACCCACATTCCTCCCTCACCTAGAGAACAATGGAGAAGATCCGGTGGTCGTGTCTTCATACGTTAGAATTCCTGTTGCTGAGATCGTAATCGTGGGAGAGAGGAGCACTCGAAGAAAGGTTCTTAAAAGGTAATTTCTTGTTGTCCATTCTATTATATATGCTTAATCTAGTTTTTCAAGTTCTTGAATTTACCGTTGTAACTAAATCAAGAGCGCGCGATTCGCAATCGCTTCCGCTGCGGGCACTTCGATTCCCTTCATCATGAGCATTGGTTATATCAGTGGACACGTAATATTCTGCACTGACGGGAGTGAAACTACGGGCTATAGTGGAGTGTTACCGTAGCTAATGAAGGTTGATTAACCAGGTCAAAGAGTTTGATAGGTTAATCTCGTATCATTGGAGCTCGTCACTATAGGTCCATTAGGTCTCTCGGTTGGCTCAATTTGGGTTAAAAGAAGGGTTAATGTTTTGGTGTGAATTGAAGTGTTCAATTTCACTTAAAGGGTATCTATGTCATTTATATGAGATATGAATGATATAATATATAGTTTAATGTAAATGAGATTCATAATAAACTATAGGTTAGCTTAATTGTTGAATTAGGGCTAATTGGAGATATTAATTGAGAGAAATTAAATTGGATGTGATTCAATTTAATAAATCCACAATTATTGCAAATTCGATTTGTAATATTAGATATGAGATATCTTATAATATATGGTTATGCAAATGTGATTTGCATAACCTATGGTTGTGGTAAAATGGTAATAATATGTAGATTTTAACTCCATGTTCTTTCACTATTTAAACCCTTTGCAAGAAGGGTTTCTGATTCCATTCTCTTATTTTTTAGATTCTCACCAAAAATAAGAGAAGATTTTCTCTCTAAAATCTCTCTACTCTCCTCCCTTCTCCAAAACAAAAGTCCCACCACTTCCTTTTTTCCAAAAGAAGAACAACCGAGACTCCAACTGGTTGTGTTCGTTCTTGTTCGTGGGAAAAGTTCGAGAGAAGATTTCGTAGAGCTCGAGGTTGCACGAAGAGTTCGTGAATCGCTAGAAAGGAGTTCTTGAAGAAGGTTTTCAACAAGTAAGTAGCATCAACATACTGTTTTTTCCTTTCCGTTCTTGTATGTTTAGCCTAGATTTAAGTGTTAAATCGTTTTAATGAAATTCGAGTAGCGTAACGATACCTCGACGATTCAATCGTCTTCCGCTGCGCGGGGATTGTCATTCCCTTCAATTGGTATCAGAGGCAGGTTGGTGGTTCTTCGTTATGCATTGTTTTTCATTAAAATTAGGTGAGTAAATTTCCTTAATTCATGAGATGAATGTTGGTTTGCAATTTTGGATTTTTCATTTTTTGGCACTAGATTAGATTTACAATTTATGTTGATGAGATCAATGTAAGGGCCCGTTATTTTTGGTCATTTTGTTGTAAATCGAGTTTGTAAGTTCGAGTCTTTAGTAGCAAGAGTTGCTGTGAAGAAATCGGAGCGTAAAGGTGGAATCGAAGTAAAACAAAGAAAGGTGTTTCTTTGTCTGAGCGACGGCGTTGAGACGCTGTTCATTGGCGTCTCAACGTTGTGCCCGCGAGAGCAAGGCGCGATGGAGGACAGCGTTGGTAACCGCGCCGTGGCGTTGAGAATCTTGGGTTGACGCTGACGCGCGGCAGCGTTGGTAACGCCGCCTCGGCGTTACTGCAACGCCGCACGCGTAGTGGGCAGTTCGCGAGGAGTTACGCGAGTTCGTGGGCGAGATGCATTACGTGGGGCAGTTAAAATTTCTTGTTTTTATTTTATTTTAATTGTACAAATATAATTTTAATTAATTATTTATTTTATTTTATTAAATAATATTAATATAAATATTATATTAATGTTATTTAATTAAATAATTACCCCTAGGTGCCAAAAACCGGTCTATTTTTGCTATTTAATTATTTTATGCATGAGATGTATGATTTAATTAATTTTTATGTGCATAGTGTATGCCATATAGATTTAAAATCCCACCTTAGGTTAAACATTTCATGCATCATTTATATTATAAGAGTAATAATATATAGTTTGCATGATAGGTTATATTATAAGTGTTATAATATAATTAAATGCATGTTTTAATTTAATTAATATAAGTGTTATATTTTTTTGAATTAAAGTATGCTCATGCATTTAATATTCATGTGATGAATTATTTTTGTTATAGTATATATGTATTCATGTGATGAATGATCAAGCACTATAACATAGAAATGCATGCAACCTAAGTTAATTATTAGTTTTAAAGTGTTTAGAACTTGAATAATTAGACTTAGGTTTTCTAGTTCTAATAAGATTAGAATTAGGAAATCAAAGTTTAGTCTATGAATGGTAACCTGATTAGTAACTCTGTCTAAGGAAGGTTTTGTCTAAGGCTGGGGTATTTAAGTTGACGCTTGCGGAATACCCTTACCTGGAAACCGACCTGGGAGTGAATTCGGTCTGAATTTTCTTAGATTATACTTATCGTAGTGTCGTTAATTAAAAGTGTTTTAATTTACTCACATAGACCTAAGTAATAATGTGATTATAAACTTAGGTTAATGCCATGTAAGAGTTATATTGGTAGACTTAGGTAAATTTTAGCCGGTTTATCCATGTCAATCCCTAATAAAATAAAGTGTTGAGTGGGAGGAAATAAAGTGTATAAGATACATTTGATTTTTCAACCACAAATCTCCGTTAAGTCCGCACCGTGAGATTTATACTCGTCCTCGTGGCGCAAATGGGAGCGTCCCCCTTCGGGTGGCATTTGAATGGGTCAATATCATCGTGGATGGAGAGAGTACTTATAGTGAGTGGGAGCGGGATCTGTGAAAACGGGACCCACGGTCTCTTCTTTCTATTCACACCGTGAGACGCCTATGATCCGCCTGCTAGTTTGGCCTGGACCAGACAATCCCATCGGAGGGCCTGATCATGGGAGTCGGAACACCGTGAATTCCCGAAAGGGATACAGTTTCCTAGTTGGTTTTCCTTCTTGGTTCACCCTTCGGTGGCTATTGTTTGGATGGATACATGGAAATTTAAAGATTGAGGGTGACACTCACAGAATTCGTTAAGAGTTAATGAATTTGATCCTTACGGAATACACGGATTCTGACTTTCAAACCGATAAGTATTCTAGGAAATTCACTTCGGGGTCAACCTTCATTCTGAATGGAGGAGTTGTAGTATGGCGAAGCATCAAGCAGGGATGCATCGCTGATTCCACTATGGAAGCGGAGTACGTTGCGGCTTGTGAAGCTGCAAAGGAAGCTGTTTGGCTTAGGAAGTTCATGACAAATTTGGAAGTTGTTCTAAATATGAATTACCGATCACACTGTTTTGTGACAACAGTGGTGCAGTAGCCAACTCTAGAGAGCCTCGGAGCCATAAGAGAGGCAAACACATTAAGCGGAAGTATCACTTGATACAGGAGATTGTGCACCGCGGAGACGTGACAATCACGCAGATAGCGTCGGAGCATAACGCAACTGATCCATTTACAAAACCCCTCACGGCTAAGGTGTTTGAGGGTCACCTTGATAGTCTAGGTCTTCGACTGCTTCCAGACTAGGGCAAGTGGGAGATATGTAAACGAGTATTCAATGCCCTAGTTTATTGTATTACTTCGTTGTAATTTATGTACATTTTAGAAATGTATTTCCTCCACTAGCTTAGTCAAAGTGGGAGTTTGTTGGGATTTTTGTCCTAATCTCGTGTTTGTAAATTACTGTTTGAAATTAATAAGAGTTATTTATTTCAGTACTTTGTGTCCTAAAACTCGTAGTTTGTAATTGATAAAACTTTTTCCGTGTTTCTTCTTCGATAAAATTGTTATTGAATTAGTATACGTTAATCTTGAATCCAATAAACTAAGGTCCCGAGGCTATTTAATGTAGACTTGAACTTTATGTGATGACATAAAACATGGATCAAGTTCGAGTATATAGCCTAAAATGGTCTATAGTATAGGGATAAGGTTGGGCACCTTATTCTGGGGACACTATGGAAGCGGCCTACTTTGTAGTTAGTACAAACGATGTGATCCTGAATCGTTCATATAGAGATATGTAAGTGGGAGCATCCTATGCAATGAGTTTGTATAAGGCTGGACCACGACTTAGTCACTTTTGCTTTATAACATCGTTTGCTGTATAAAACTGGCTAATTCAATTTTGATGACCTAGGTAACTCAATCTCAATCCTGAGCTAACTATGAACTCCTGTTTATTCGGGATTATCCTTAGATCTGCATGGGTGAGAGCAGCTTTAACAAACACTGGCTCAATAAGCCTCCCATTTTGTGGTAAGACAGGGTAGATAGTCTGGGACATAGGGTGCAAGACAGAATTCAATCCTACCCAACTCTAGGGATAGTAGATAGGTTTTTCCGTTAAGTGCTGACTTTGGAACTAGAACAAGGTGCCCCACCCTCTCACTAGACTGAGAGGGACTAGATTTGTTGGTTGGACCACAAATCAATTGCTCTATAGAGGTTCAGTTGGACTTGAGGAACAAGAAGTGTTCTCGGGGGTAAAACGGTATTTTGACCCAGCCGAGACCACGAACAACCTGTGAAGGATTGACTTACTGGTTGCGGTTATATCAGGTGGACAAAAATATATCTACAGTGGGGGGAGTGCAACTACGGGACTTTAGTGGAATGACCCGTTAGTTAACAAATGTTGATTAATTAGGTTAAAGAGTTTGACCGATTAATCTCGGATTGTTGGAGATCATGATCTGTAGGTCCATTATGTCCCCCTGCTAGCTCATATGGATTAAACTTAGAACAATATGATGGATTAATTCGAATTATTCGAATTAGGAAAGAAGTTTTAAACCGACAAGTATATGTGATATAGCTATCGATTTTTTATGACACAATATATTCAAATGTGATTTGAATTTCAAAAATATGAATGTGGATTCATGTTCGGGAGGTCAAAATTAGTCAAGAGGGTCAAAATCGTAAGAAGTCAAAGGGTTGACTTTTTAGCTCGGGAAAAGTCAAAGTTTGTCTTTGACCAAATGGAAAAGACTTTTTTACCCTTGACTAGAATTAGTGGAATTATCCAAGTTTTTCTTTGACAATCCCACTAACTTAAGTGGACTATGTGTAAACATTATAGAATGACACATAGCCCACTTTAATTAGTGTTTTGTGAGGTGTTGCATTTTGGTGAGCTTTGACATGCATTTGATGCATGTAATTCCTTTATAAATAGGTTTGTTTTCAAAACAAAGGGTTCCTTTTGGCTGATTTTTGAGTTTTTTCAAAAGAAGAAGTCTCACCAAAAGGTAAATTTTTTTCCCTTTCCTCACACAAAGCTTTCAACCTCCCATTCTTTCCTTTCCAATCCTTCATTCACCAGGTCCCACAACTCGGTTCTGAGTCTAGAGGATAGCTGGGAAGCTCTAGTGGTGGGCCGGTTGTGTTCGGTTTTTGCTTTGGCAAGGAGGAGAGAAGAAATTGAGCTACAAAAGTTGTATATTCTTCCCTTTTTTAGTTTACCATTTTTTTGTTTGTTTGCATGTTAATTTCTATTAAGTTAGATGCAATTAGAGTGTCATTAGATCCTTATTCCGCTGCGTATGTCTCGTGTTCCATCATGTGATATCAGAGCATGCTTTAAATTTCACTCAATTGCATATGGTGGGTTGTTATTTTTCATGTGATGAAATTGTTGGAAGCTAAAATTGGCTCACTGTTTTGGCATCGTTTAGGTTTTAATTTCTTGTTATAATTTGTAATTTGCTCAACGGTTTTGAGCCTTAATGTGTGCTCAATGAGTCTGTAAAATTTGGGAGTCAATAGAGTTGAAATTAGGTTGTAATTGGAGATACAACAAGCGTTATGCACCGCAAAAAAAAAAAACCTGCAGACCAGGCTGTATTTTTGAGCGATTTTTCAGCCGCTGTGCCCGTGTGTTGTTGCCGCTTGTTTTCAAATTTGGTTCGGGCGGTTCGAAGTGTTCGAGATTGGTTCGGAGCTTGTTTTCAAATTGTTATTGTAATAATTTAGTTAGTTCCTTGTTTAGGTGCCAAAACGGGTCCAATTTTATGCTTTGTTTTCTTTATGCATTATGAATGTGTTTAATTGTTTAAATCTTTATTGTGCATAAAGTATGTCATGTAGATTCAAATTCCCACCATAGGTTAACATGCACATGCATTGAAAGTATGTTATAATGGTTATAATATATATAGTATGCATGTTGGATTTCATGAATTAATGTAAAAGTTATATATAATTCATGATTTCTCTAAGTAACTTAATATGGTAATTGATTAATTAAAATTTTAATTAATTAATTTAATTTGTTTAAATTAAGTAAATTAAACCCATATTAAATTTTTCATTATATAATTGTTATGTAATGAATGTGGAATGTATGTTATAGATTTGTCAATTCTTTTTATAAGTGTTATAAAATCAAGTAGACTTTTTAAATCTATAACAAAGATAAGATGCATGCTCACTTAGGTTAACCATCGACAATCTCTTCTTCATAGAAATAAGGTCAATATCTCGTAAAACCGAAGTTACAAGAAAACTCACCCGACAAGATCTTGGCAAAAAGTCAGATAAGATAACTAAAGTTGAAAGGTTTTTAAGTTGACGGTTCACGGAACACCTTCTACTTGGAGATCGAGTCGACGTCTGAGTTAGGTTAAATCGATTTTATGAGCATGCGTGAGCGGTGTGAGGTAATAAAATTTGTTTATCACCTAGACATCGTAGGTTAAAATCCAGTATAAATGTTATACTTGGATGTTTCGCCTAGACTTAGTATATGTTTTAGTTAGCCGAAATATATTGCTAAGTAATTTATACCCTAACCGTCTAGAACACTTTAGCTGGAGAGGAGTAATGTACTTTTAACTCTAGCGTCCCTAAGAGTTCACACCGTGAGATTCATGCTTGGCTTTGGGCCGCCCTTGGAGCGGACTCCATTTGGAGAGTATTTGCATGAGTTTATATCAAGGTGAATAGGGGAAGTCGTTCATAGTAAGTGGGAGAAGGAAGTGTGTCAACGCATCCTACGGTCTCTTCCATTAGGTCGCACCGTGAGATTCCTATAATGCACCTGCATGTCTACCCTGGAGCGACCTTACCAATCAGAGGGTTGTATTATAGGATTCGGAACACCACGAACTCAAAAAATAGATAGGGTCTCTTAGATCCGTTTTCAATCTTGTCTTTCCAATTTCGGGAACATAATGATCCTGATCTTTGAGGTCTGAAAATGGAAGGTTACACTTACAAGAATTACTAAGTGTTAGCAAATTCTCGACCAAATGATCGATAACTAAGTTACTATAGGAATAAGAGTTATTCTTGTGATAGTATTTAGTCAAGATAGTCTTGGTTCAACGGAGGAATGGTCGGTCACCCCTCCGTGAAAGTTATTTTAAACCGTTGAAATATCGTTGCAAACATAATAATGATGGGTACATTATTTTTTGCTAAACTTAATTGGATTATAAAAGTTAATATTTTTTACTAAAAATGATATGTTTTTTTTCAGCATGACAAGATCTTTAGTTCAACTATTAGCTTCGGAAAAACTTAACGACGATAACTACACAACATGGAAAACAAATCTGAATACAATACTAGTAATAGATGACTTGAGATTTGTCTTAACTGAGGAATGTCCTCACGCCCCTACCTCAAATGCTAACCGAACTAGTCGGGAAGTTTATGATCGATGGGTTAAGGCTAACGATAAAACCCGTGTTTATATTCTTGCCAGCATGACTGATGTATTTGCTAAGAGCTTCATACCATTTCAGACGAATGCTTCTCTGAATAAAATAGAGTTTAATCTGACAACCCTTCTTAACGAGCTCCAACGTTTTCAAACTCTTACAAAAGCTAAGGAGAAAGAGGTGGAGGCAAATGTTGTCACCACCAGGAAAGTTTTAAGAGGATCGTCCTCTAAAACTAAAGTTGGACCTTCAAAGAACAAGAATGTTCAAATGAAAAAAGGGCAAGGGAAGGCTCCATGACAAACAAGGGAAAGAAAGTTGCGAGAAAAAGGAAAATGTTTTCATCATGACCAAAACAGGGCTTTGGAAGAGGAACGCCTCAAGTACCTTCACGAGAAAAAGCGGATAAAGAAGAACAAGGTAAATATAATTTACTAGTTGTTGAAACATGTTTAGTGGAGTATGATACCTCAACTTGGATATTGGATTCAGGGGCCACTAATCATATTTGCTTCTCTTTTCAGGAAACTTGTTCCTGGAAAAAGTCGAAAGAAGGCGAGATCACCCTCAAGGTTGGAGCAGAGAGGTTGTCTCACCGATGCAAATGGGAGACTTGAAGTTGTATTTCGATGATAGATATATCATACTTAAAGATGTTTTGTATGCTCCTAAAATTAAACGGAACTTAATATCTATCACGTGTATATTAGAACAAATGTATAAAATATCCTTTGAAATCAATGAAGCGTTCATTTTCAGAAAAGATATTCAAATTTGTTCTGCTATACTAGAAAATAACTTATATAAGTTAAGACCAACTAAAGAAAAATTTGTCTTAAATACTAAGATGTTTAGAACAACCGAAACTCAGAATAAAAGACAAAAAGTTTCTTCCAATGCCTATTTATGGCACTTAAGACTTGGTCACATAAATCTCAATAGGATTGGGAGATTGGTTGAGAATGGACTCCTAAATAAGTTAGAAGACAATTCTTTACCTCCATGTAAGTCTTATCTTGAGGGAAAAATGACTAAGAGATCTTTTACTGGAAAAGGTCTCAGAGCAAAAATACCCTTAGAGCTCGTACATTCGGACATCTGTGGATCGATGAATGTCAAAGCTCGAGGTGGGTATGAATATTTCATCAGTTTCATTGATGATTATTGAAGGTATGGTCATATTTACCTAATGCATCATAAGTCTGATTCTTTTGAAAAGATCAAAGTATATAAGTCTGAGGTTGAGAACCAGTTAGGTAAAACGATTAAGACACTTCGATCAGATCGAGGTGGGGAGTACATGGACTTAAGATTCCAAGACTATATGATAGAACATGGAATCAAGTCACAACTCTCTGCACCTAATATGCCTCAGCAGAACGGTATATCTGAATGAAGAAACAGAACCTTGTTGGACATGGTTCGCTCAATGATGAGTTTTGCTAAGTTACCTAATTCCTATTGGGGACATGCATTAGAAACTGCTACCTATATTTTGAACAACGTTCCCTCTAAAAGTGTGTTAGACACACCTTATGAGTTATGGAAAGGGTGTAAAGGTAGTTTACGTGACATTAGGATTTGGGGATGCCCAGCGCACGTGTTGGTGTAAAATCCTAAAAATTTAGAACGTCGTTCAAAGTTATGCCTATTTGTAGGTTATCCAAAAGAAACAAAAGGTGGTCTGTTTTATGATCCTCAAGAGAATAAGGTTTTTGTGTCGACAAATGCAACATTCTTAGAGGAAGACCACATCAGAAGTCAACAACCTCGGAGTAGACTAGTATTAAATGAACTTTCCAAAGACGCTACAGATAAAGCTAGTTAATCTACTAAAGTGGTAGATAAAATTAGTACATCTGGTCAGTCACATTCTTCTCAAGAGTTGAGAATACCTCAACGTAGTGGGAGGGTTGTTCATCAGCCAGACCGTTACTTGGGTTATTAGTCCAATCCTTGATATGATCATTGGACTGTCGTTAAGAATGTCCTCAAGTATCTTAGGAGAAGAGGAACTACATGCTCGTGTATGGTGCTAAGGATTTGATCCTTACTGGATACACTGACTCTGATTTCCAGACCGATAAAGATGCAAGAAAATCCACATCGGTATCAGTGTTCATTCTGAATGGAGGAGCAGTAGTGTGGAGAAGTGTGAAGCAAAACTGTATTGCATACTCCACAATGGAAACTGAGTACGTAGTTGCATGTGAGGCAACAAAGGAAGTAGTATGGTTGAGGAAATTCTTGAAAGATTTGGAAGTCGTTCCAAATATGCATCTGCTTATCACCCTATATTGTGATAATAAAGCAGTGCGATTACAAATTCAAGAGAACCAAGAAGCTCACATTGCTGATCCTTTTGCAAAGACCCTCACGGCTAAAGTGTTTGAAGGTCACCTGCAGTCTCTAGGCCTACGAAGTTAGTAAACTAGGACGAGTGAGAGAACTTTTGGGTATATGCCCTAGTTCATTATATTCATATGCTTATCGTACTCATATGTTTCTCACTTAAATTCAACATTGTGATATTCCACTAGGAGTTTTAGTCCAAGTGGGAGTTTGTTGGATTTTATGTCCTAAAACTCGTAGTTTGTAATTGATAAAACTTTTTCCGTGTTTCTGCTTCGATAAAATTGTTATTGAATTAGTATACCATAATCTTGAATCCAATAAACTAAGGCCCCGAGGCTATTTAATGTAGACTTGAACTTTATGTGATGACATAAAACATGGATCAAGTTCGAGTATATGGCCTAAAATGGTCTATAGTGTAGGGATAAGGTTGGGCGCCTTATTCTGGGGACACTATGGATCCGGCCTACTTTGTAGTTAGTACAAACGATGTGATCTGAATCGCTCATATATAGATATGTAAGTGGGGCATCCTATGCAATGAGTTTGTATAAAATGGACCACGACTTAGTCACTTTTTCTTTATAACACCGTTTACTGTATAAAACTGGCTAATTCAATTTTGATGACCTAGGTAACTCAATCTCAATCTTGAGCTAACTATGAACTCCTGTTTATTCGAGATTATCCTTAGATCAGCATGGGTGAGAGCAGCTCAACAGCGCTGGCCCAATAAGCCTCCCATTTCAGGGGTAAGACCGGGCAGATAGCTGGGGACATAGGGTGCAAGACGGAATTCACTCCTACCCAACTCTAGGGATAGTAGATAGGTTGTTCCTTAAGTGCGAACTTTGGAACTAGAACAAGGGGCCCCACCCTCTAACTAGGTTGAGAGGGACTAGATTTGTTGGTTGGACCACAAATCAATTGCTCTATAGAGGTTCAGTGGGACTTGAGGAACAAGAAGTGTTGTCGGGGGTAAAACGGTATTTTGACCCAGCCGAGACCACGAACAACCTGTGAAGGATTGACTTACTGGTTGCGGTTATATCAGGTGGACAGAAATATATCTACGGTGAGGGGAGTGCAACTACGGGACTTTAGTGGAATGACCCGTTAGTTAACAAATGTTGATTAATTAGGTTAAAGAGTTTGACCGATTAGTCTCGGATTGTTGAGCCCATGATCTGTAGGTCCATTAGGTCCCCCTGCTAGCTCATATGGATTAAACTTAGAACAGTATGATGGATTAATTCGAATTGTTCGAATTAGGAAAGGAATTTTAAACCGACAAGTATATGTGATATAGCTATCGGTTTTTTATGACACAATATATTCAAATGTGATTTGAATTTCAAAAATATGAATGGGGATTCATGTTCGGGAGGTCAAATTAGTCAAGAGGGTCAAAATCGTAAAAAGTCAAAGAGTTGACTTTTTGGCTCGGGAAAAGTCAAAGTTTGACTTTGACCAAATGGAAAAGACTTTTTTACCCTTGACTAGAGTTAGTGGAATTATCCATGTTTTTCTTTGACAATCCCACTAACTTAAGTGGACTATGTGTAAACATTATAGAATGACACATAGCCCACTTTAGTTAGTGTTTTGTGAGGTGTTGCATTTTGGTGAGCTTTGACATGCATTTGATGCATGTAATTCCTTTATAAATAGGTTTGTTTTCAAAACAAAGGGTTCCTTTTGGCTGATTTTTGAGTTTTTTCAAAAGAAGAAGTCTCACCAAAAGGTACTTTTTTTCTCTTTCCTCACACAAAGCTTTCAACCTCCCATTCTTTCCTTTCCAATCCTTCATTCACCGGGTCCCACAACCCGATTCTGAGTCTAGAGGATATCGGAGAAGCTCTAGTGGTGGTCCAGTTGTGTTCGGTTTTTGCTTTGGCAAGGATGAGAGAAGAAATGGAGCTACAAAGGTTGTATATTCTTCCCTTTTTTAGTTTACCATTTTTTTGTTTGTTGGCATATTAATTTCTATTAAGTTAGATGCAATTAGAGTGTCATTAGATCCTTATTCAGCTGCGTATGTCTCGTGTTCCATCACCGTGAATTATTAGACCTACTGATGTAACACCGTTGACAGTAAGGACTAATAACTTCGTAGATGACCATTAGTGACTCGACCTGAATCCTGAGCGTGTTACAGACTCCTGTCTGCGGGGGTCTGTTCTTTGACTAGTACGGGTGAGGGTGGTCACAGTTACTCACCCAATATGCATATCTTCTCAAGGGCAGGACCAAGTAGGGAGTTGGGAACTTAACTACGCGAGATGGAATTCACTCGTTCCCGCCTTTAGGGAAACTAGAGGGGTTGTTCCCTTAAGTGCTGTCTCCAGGGCTTGGACAACGAGCGCCCACCTTCTCACTGGCCCGAGAAGGGTGTTGTGTATGGTTGGACCATCACAATATTTTGTTCATTAGAGGAGCAGTAGGGACTTAAGGAACAAGAAGTAGACACAGGGGTAAAACGATAATTTCACCCAGCCTTTTCTACGAACAACCTGTGAAGGGTCGACTCATGGGCATTGGTTATATTAGTGGACACGTAATATATTCTACATCGTGGCAGATGCGACTCACGGGCTATAGTGAAGTGTTACCGTAGCTAATGAAGGTTGATTAACCAGTCAAAGAGTTTGATAGGTTAATCTCGTATCATTGGAGCTCGTCACTGTAGGTCCATCAGGTCCCTCGGTTGGCTCAATCTGGGTTAAAAGAAAGGTTAATGTTTTAGTGTGAATTGAAGTGTTGAATTTCACTTAAAGGGTATTTATGTCATTTATATGAGTTATGAATGATATAATATATAGTTTAATGTGAATGAGATTAATAATAAACTATAGGTTAGCCTAATTGTTGAATTAGGGCTAATTGGAGATATTAATTGAGAGAAATTAAATTGGATGTGATTCAATTTAATAAATCCACAATTATTGCAAATGTGATTTGTAATATTAGACATGAGATATCTTATAATATATGGTTATGCAAATGTGATTTGCATAACCTATGGTTGTGGTAAAATCGTAATAATATGGAGATTTTAACTCCGTGTTCTTTCACTATTTAAACCCTTTTCAAGAAGGGTTTCTGATTCCATTCTCTCATTTTTTGGATTCTCACGAAAAAGAAGAGAAGTTTTTCTCTCTAAAATCTCTCTACTCTCCTCCCTTCTCCAAAGCAAATGTCCCACCACTTCCTTCTTTCCAAAAGAAGAACAACCGAGACTCCAAGTGGTTGTGTTCGTTCTTGTTCGTGGGAAAAGTTCGAGAGAAGATTTCGTAAAGATTGAGGTTGCACGAAGAGTTCGTGAATCACTGGAAAGGAGTTCTTGAAGAAGGTCTCCAACAAGTAATTAACATCAACTTACTGTTTTTTCCTTTCCGTTCTTGTATGTTTAGCCTAGATTTAAGTGTTAAATCGTTTTAATGAAATTCGAGTAGCGTAACAATACCTCGACGATTCAATAGTCTTCCACTGCGCGGGGATTCTCATTCCCTTCATGAAAACTATAGGTTAAAATCTAATGTGCATTTGATGTGCATTAAACTATAGATTATAGGGTAAAATGATTAAATGAGATTTAATCAGTATTTATAATATGTTATTTAATTAAATATGATTTAATTTGATTAATTTGATTAATTAACTTTGAATTAATTAATTAATTGGGAACGTGTCACGATGACACGTTCCCATCACTCCCCATTCCCTTATCGATAGGGAGTGGGGAGTTATCCTTGATATATCGCTTCTTCTTCTCCAATGGAGACTGATGAGGTGTTGCATCGATGAAAATTATCTGCAATTTGGAATTGCTTCTGTAAAGAAAAATTCTCTCTCTCAAATTTCCTACACTCCAATACTTGGAACCGTTCCCATCTAAGGAAGATCTAAGTAGATCTCAGAGATAAAGGAGGTTCTCCAAGTGGTTGTGTTCCTGCTGGAAATTACCTAGGAGTTCCTGGGTTGTGGTATTGTTGAATTCTCTAGGAGCAAGGAGTTGTTGTTCGAGGAAAAACTACAAAGGTAATACTTTTTCTCCCTTTTTTAGTTTAATTGTTAAACTTAAGCATGTTTGCATGTATACATCCATGCCTAATTAGATTAGAAAATGCATGTTTGCTCTGTTTTTATCAATGTACTGGTTTTTGCATTTCAACCAAAACAAACTTGCATATTACTATTCCAAACTCATTTTCGCTGCTCAAGGGGATTAGATCTCCATCATGGATGTTAAGACAACCTTTCTGAATGGCAAACTTGACGAGACCATCTATATGGACCAACCCAAGGGGTTCATTACCCAAGGCCAAGAGCAAAAGGTTTGTCGGCTTCATAGGTCTATTTATGGACTGAAACAAGCCTCGAGGTCTTGGAATATAAGGTTTGACGAGGCGATCAAATCTTATAGTTTTGATCATAACGTTGATGAGCCTTGTGTCTACAAGAAAATCGTCAACAGCACTGTCGCATTTCTGATATTATATGTGGATGATATCCTTCTCATTGGAAATGAGGTAGGATTTCTTACTGACGTTAAAAAATGGTTGGCTTCGCAATTCCAAATGAAAGATTTGGGAGAAGCACAGTATGTTCTAGGTATCCAGATAGTCTGGAATTGGAAGAACAGAACGCTAGCCATGTCTCAGGCGTCTTATATTGACAAGATGTTGTCTAGATATAAGATGCAGAACTCCAAGAAGGGCTTGCTGTCTTTCAGGCATGGGGTTCACCTGTCTAAGGATCAATGTCCTAAGACTCCTCAAGAGGTTCAGGATATGAGACGAATCCCCTATGCTTTAGCTGTAGATAGCCTCATGTATGCCATGTTGTGTACTAGGCCCGACATCTGTTATGTAGTTGGGATTGTCAGTAGGTATCAATCCAATCAAGGATTAGATCACTAGATAGTCGTAAAGAAAATCCTCAAGTATCTTAGGAGAACGAGGAACTACAACCTTGTGTATGAGAGTGGGGATTTGATCCTTACAAGATACACAGATTCTGACTTTCAGACCGATAAAGATTCTAGGAAATCCACTTCGGGGTCAGCCTTCATTCTGAATGGAGGAGTTGTAGTGTGGTGAAGCATGAAGCAGGGATGCATCGCTAATTCCACGATGGAAACCGAGTATGTTGCGGCTTGTGAAGCTGCAAAGGAAGCTGTTTGGCTTAGGAAGTTCATGATGAATTTGGAAGTTGTTCCAAATATGAACTTGTCAATCACGCTGTTTTGTGACAACAGTGGTGTAGTAGCCAACTCGAGAGAACCTCGCAGTCAAAAGAGGTGCAAGCACATTCAGCGGAAGTGTCACCTAATAAGGGAGATTGTGCACTGCGGAGACGTGACAGTCACGCTTATAGCTCCGGAGCACAACGTTGCTGATCCATTTACAAAGACCCTCACGGCTAAGGTGTTTGAGGGTCACCTAGAGAGTCTAGGTCTTCAAGTGCTTCTTGACTAAGGCAAGTGGGAGTATTGTATGAAGGGATCGAATCTCGCAGCGGAAGCGATTGTGAATCGCGTGTTCCTAATTTTGTTTCACGGATTTCAATTAAGAACAAAAACATCTAAGATTAAGCATGATATATGACAAGGACAACAAGATGATTACCTTTGAAGAACTCTTTCTTCACGTGCACCTTCTCCCACGATCACAATCTCAGCAACTCGAACCCGAAAATATGAAGATACCACCACTAGATCTTCTCTGTTATTCTCTAGGTGAGGGAGGAAGGTGGATTCCTTTTAGGGTGAGATGTGAAGGTTATGAGAGAATATGTGTTTGGAACTTTTCCAACAACACAATGATATGGAACTCTAGGTTTTCCACAGATTAGTTTACAAAGTTGCATCTCATGAAACTATTTATAGAGAAATAGGATGGAAATTACCATCCCATCCCTCCTTTATTCTCTCATTAGTATATAGTTAATATGTGAATCTAATTCATATTAAAACTATATATTATATCAATTATATCACATATAACTAATATAACACCTCATATATGAAATTAAACACTTCAATTTCATTCCTAACTTTATACATTCAATATTACCATGTTGAGCCAACGGAGAGACCTAATGGACCTACAGTTCATGAGCTCCAATGATGTGAGATTACCTTATGAAACTCTTTGATCCAGTTAATCAATATTCATTAACTACAAGTCACTCCACTATAGACTTGTAGTTGCACTTTCCTCGCTATAGATTATATTGTGTCCATTGATATAATCATTACCCATGAGCCGACCCTTCATAAGTTGTTCGTAATTACGGTTGGGTCAAATTGCTATTTTACCCCTATGATTACCTCTTTGTCCTTAAGCACCACTGATCCTCTAATGAACAACAAGTCTATGGTCCTACCAAAGACTCATACCCTCTTAAGTCAAATTAGAGGGCGGGCCCCGTTGTTCAAGACCTGGACTTAGTTCTTAAGGGAACAACCTATCTAATTCCTTAGTGTAGCAATTAGTGAATTCCATCTTGCATAGTTAAGTCCCCAGCTACCTACGAGGTTCTGTCCCTGAGAAGGTAGGCTTATTGAGTCGGCTACAGGCCACTCTCACCCATACTAGTCTAAGGACAAACTCCTATAAGCAGGAGTTCTTAACTTGCCCAGGATTCAGGTCGAGTCACTAATGACCATCTATAAATTATCAGTCTTATCCTATTAACGACGTTATACTTGTTAGCCTAATAATTTGCAGTGCGGTCTTGTATGAACTCTTCATACAGGATGCCCCCACTCGCATGTCAACCACATGAATGAGTTGGATTACCTTATTTGTACTAATTACAAAGTGGGTCGCATCCATGATGTTACCAGAATAAGGTTTCCAATCTTATTCTTATACCATAGACCATTTAGGTTATACTCTTGAACACAATCCAAATAGTGTCTACTACACTGATGTTCAAGATGCATTATAACCTTGGAGCTTAGTTTATTAGATTTATAAACCAAGAATATCATTTTATCAAAACAAATAACTCTTTATTTATTTGATTAAAATTACATAAGTTTAGGGCACAAATCCCAACAATCATCCACTTGACCTAAAGCTTGTGGAGTACTAAAAACATTACAATAATGAAATGCAATAAACTAGGGCATTTAAACCCTTTGTACAAGATACTCACACTTGCCCTAGTTGGGGAAGACTTGTAAACCTAAACCTTCTAGGTGACTCTCAAATACTTTAGTCGTGAGAGTCTTTGTAAAAGGATCAACAATGTTGTGCTCTGAGGCTATTTTCGTGACGATCACGTCTCCTCGATGCACGATCTCTCGGATGAGATGATGTTTCCGCTCAATATGCTTTCCCCTCTTGTGACTTCGTGGTTCCCTTGAATTTGCCACGACACCACTGTTATCACAATACACCGTGATGGGCAAACTCATATTTGGAACAACTTCCAACTTTAACATTAATTTCCTTAACCAAACGGCCTCTTTAGATGCTTCACAAGCTGCTACATATTCGACCTCCATGGTGGAATCAGCAATGCATCACTGCTTCAAGCTTCGCCATACTACAACTCCTCCGTTAAGAGTAAATACTGACCCTGATGTAGATTTCCGAGAATCTTTATCAGTCTGAAAGTCATAATCCGTGTATCCTATAAGCATCAAATCCTTAGCCCCATATACAAGCATGTAGTTCCTTTTTCTCCGTACATACTTAAGGATTATTTTAACCGTTGTCCAGTATTCAGGTCCTGGATTGGATTGATACCTACTGACCATTCCATCTGCAAAACAGATGTCTTGTCTAGTACACAACATGGCGTACATCAGGCTCCCAACAGCTGATGCATAAGGATTTCATCTCATATCCTCAACTCCTTGAGGTGTCATAGGACACTGTTCATTAGACAAATGAACTCCATATCTAAAAGGCAATAAACCCTTTTTGGAGTCTTGCATCTTAAACCTCAACAACACTTTGTTGATGTAAGATGTCTGAGACAGGGCTAGTGTTTTATTCTTGCGATTTCGGACAATCTGGATCCCAAGAATAAACTACTCTTCACCCAAATCTTTCATTTGGAATTGCGTAGCTAGCTAATTCTTAATGTCAGTAAGATAACCTACATCATTCCCAATGAGTAGGATATCATCCACATATAGAACTAGGAATGCGACAAAACTATTGATGATTATCTTGTAGACACAAGGTTCATCATCATTCTGATCAAAGCCAAAAGATTTGATTGCCTCATCAAATCTTATATTCCAGGACTTAGAGGCTTGTTTCAGTCCATAGATTGACCTTTTAAGCCTGCAAACCTTTTGCTTTTGTCCTGGTTCAATGAACCCTTTGGATTGGTCAATGTAGATGTTCTCGTCAAGATTGCCTTTGAAAAAAGTTGTCTTGACATCCATTTGCCATACCTCATAGTCATAATATGCGGCAATGGCAAGTAGGATACAGATAGACTTTACCATAGCAACAAGTGAAAAGGTTTCCTCATAGTCAACCCCTTCAACCTAGGTATAACCCTTTTCTACTAGTCTAGCTTTAAAGGTTTGCACCTTTCCATCTACACCACGCTTTCTCTTGTAGATCCATTTACAACCTATAGGTTTTACCCCGTCAGGTTTATCTACAAGATCTCAAACAGAATTGAAGTACATAGACTCCATTTCTTGGTCCATGGCTATGACCCATTTGTCTTTGTCTTTGTCAACCGTCGCTTGATTATAAGTCGATGGATCCTCACAGTCTTCATCTGGTATAACAACTTGGGTTTTAGATAAACCCATGTAACGGTCAGGTTGTGTTATAACCCTCCCACTACGTCGATGCATACTCAACTCTTGAGATGGACTCTCTTGACTAGACAAGCTAGTATCAACAACTTTTGTTGACGTACTAGTTTTATTAACAACCTTTGCTATTGTTTCGTCCAACTCACTTAACACAACTTTACTTCTTTGTTTGTGGTCCCTTATGTTGTCCTCCTCTAAGAAAGTGACATTTGTCGACACAAAAACCTTATCTTCCTTAGGATCATAGAATAATCCACCTCTTGTTTCTTTTGGGTAGCCTACGAATAGGCACAATTTTGAACGTGAATCCAACTTCTTTGGATTTATCACAAGCACATGTGCTGGACACCCCCAAATTCTGAAATGATATAAACTACCTTTACGTCCTTTTTCAGAGTTCAAAAGGTGTTTCAGAAACACTTTTTGATGACACATTGTTCAAAATGTATCCTGTAGTCTCTAACCCCGAAAAGAATTAGGGAGGTGAGCATAACTCATCATTGATCGAACCATGTCCAACAAGGTTCTATTTCTCCTTTTCGATACACCATTTTGTTGTGGCGTACCGGGAGCTGAGAGTTGGGATGTGATTCCATGTTCTATCATATAGTTCTAGAATTTTAAATCCATGTACTCTCCACCTCAATCTGATCGAAGTGTTTTAATTGTTTTACCTAATTGATTTTCAACTTCAGTCTTGAATTCCTTGAACTTTTCAAGTGCTTCAGACTTATGATGCATTAGGTAAATATGCCCAAATCTAGAATAATAATCTATAAAGGAGATGAAATATTCATAACCTTTTCTAGCTTTAACACTCATCACACCACAAAGGTCTGAATATATAAGCTCAAGAGGTTCTTTGGCTCTATAACCTTTTCCACTAAAAGTTCTTTTAGTTATTTTGCCTTCTAAGCAGGATTCACAAACAGGTAAAATATTTTTTTCTAACTCATTTATACGTCCATTCATTACCAATCTCTCTAGGCGGGAAGGAGTGAATTCCATCTTGTTATGCTAAGTCCCCAGCTGCTCACTCGGTCTTGTCCCCAAGAAGGTAGGCATATGGAGTCGGCGAATCTGGCCACTCTCACCCATACTAGTCAAAGGACAATCCCTCGCAAACAAGAGTTCGTAACCTGCTCAGGATTGAGATCAAGTTGCCTAGGTAATCCTAGTGGAATAGAAACCTAACTAGTCAACGTTGTTACATCTAGAGGTTAATATTTCGTGGTCCGGTCTTATGTAATCTCATTACATAGGATATCCCCACTCACATGTCATCTACACGAACACGTTAGGATCACAGTGTTTGTATCATATACAAAGTGGGCCACATCCATAGTTTTACCAGGGTAAGGCACCCAAATCTTATCCCCTTACTATAGACCCTTTAGGTTGTATCTCGAATCGAGATCCTTTATATGTACACTACATTCAGTTAAAGACACATTTTACAGCCTTGGATGTTTAGTTTATTGGATTTGGGGTTAAAACAATTTATTACATTAATTAGAATACAATTACAAAGTACGAGTTTTAGGGCACAAACCCAACAAACTCCCACTTGAACTAAAACTCTAATGGGGTACATCATAATCTAAAATAGTAGTTATAGAGATACAAATACAATAAACTAGGGAATCCATATACTCATTACATATCTCCCACTTGCCCTAGATTAGCCTATGTACTTGTCTCGTAGACCTAGACTCTCCAGATGACCCTCGAACACTTTAGCCGTGAGAGTCTTTGTAAACGACTCAACAATGTTGTGCTCCGAAACGATCTTCGTGACTGTCACATCTCCTCTTTGCACTATTTCTTGTATCATGTGACACTTCCTCTCGATGTGCTTGCCTCGCTTATGGCTGCGAGGTTCCTTCGAATTGACTACCGCACTACTGTTGTCACAGTATAAGGTGATTGGAAATTCCATATTTGAAACAATTTCCAAATCAGTAAGGAATTTCCTTAGCCAAACAACCTCTTTAGCTGTTCACAAGCAGCGACATACTCAGCCTCCATCGTGGATTCAGCGATGCATCCTTGCTTGATGCTTCGCCAAACTATAGCTCCCCCGTTAAGGGTGAAAACTGATCCCGATGTGGATTTCCTAGAATCCTTATCGGTCTGAAATCAGAATCAGTGTATCCTGTAAGGATCAAATCCTTAGTCCCATACACAAGCGTATAGTCTGTCGTTCTCCTAAGATACTTGAGGATATTTTCAACTGTGGTCCAGTGGTCTAACCCTAGATCGGATTGATTCCTACTGACTATTCTCACTGCATAGCAAATGTCTGGCCTCGTGCACATCATAGCATACATTAGGTTGCCTACTGTAGAGGCATAGGGAATACGTCTCATATCCTCAACTTCTTGAGGTGTCTTAGGACATTGTTTCTTAGACAGATGAACTTCATGCCTAAAGGGTAATAAACCCCTCTTGGAATTCTGCATCGAATATTGGGACAACATTTTGTCGATATAAGATGCTTGAGACAAAGCTAGAGTTCTGTTCTTGCGATTCCTGAAAATCTGAATCCCAAGAACATATTGCGCATCTCCTAAATCTTTCATTTGGAATTGGGTCGCCAACCAATTCTTTATGTCAGTAAGGTATCCAACATCATTCCCAATGAGTAGGATATCATCCACATAAAGCACTAAGAAAGCTACTTTTTCGTTGATGATCCTCTTGTAAACACAAGGCTCATCAACGTTTTGGTCAAAGCCATAAGACTTGATCGCAGTATCAAATCTTATGTTCCAAGATCTGGATGCTTGTTTGAACCCATAAATGGATCGATTGAGCTTGCAACCTTTTTGCTCCTAACCTTAGGATATGAACCCTTCGGGCTAAGACATATAGATGCTCTCGTCAAGATAACCATTCAAAAAAGCAATTTTGACGTCCATTTGTCAAATTTCATAGTCATAAAATGCGGCTATGGACATGAGTATCCTAATAGACTTAAGCATAGCAACAGGGGAAAAAGTTTCATCATAGTCAACCCCTTCCCTTTGGGTAAAACCCTTTGCTACAAGTCTAGCCTTAAAGGTCTGTACCTTTCCGGCTGCATCGAATCCCGCAGCGAAAACGTTTGTGAATCTCGTGTTCTTAATTTTGTTTCACGGATTTCAATCAAGAAAAAAACATCTAAGATTAAGCATGCTATTGAAGGGATCGAATCCCGCAGCGGAAGCGATTGTGAATCGCGTGTTCTTATTTTGTCACATGGATTTCAATCAAGAATAAAAACAACTAAGATTAAGCATGCTATATTACATAGGACAACAAGATGATTACCTTTGAAGAACTCTTTCTTCACGTGCTGCTTCTCCCACGATCACGATCTAAGCAACTCGAACCCGAACGAATGAACACACCACCGGATCTTCTCCGTTGTTCTCTAGCTGAGGGAGGAAGGCGGGTTCATTTAGGATAAGGTGTAAGGGTTATGAGAGAAGTTGTGTATGGAACTCTTCCAACAACACAACTATGTGATCCTATAGGGTTTCTCAAAAGCTTATTAGCCTATTCAACAAAGTTGCATCTCATGCAACTATTTATATGGAAATAGGATGGAAATTACCATACTATCCCTCCTTCATTCTCTCATTAGTATATAGTTTATATGTGAATCTAATTCACATTAAAACCATATATTATATCAATTATATCACATATAACTGATATAACATCTCATATATGAAATTAAACACTTTAATTTCATTCCTAACTTTATACCCTCAATATTACCATGTTGAGCCAACGGAGGGACCTAATGGACCTACAACTCATGAGCTCCAATGATGTGAGATTAACTGATCAAACTCTTTGATTCAATTAATCAATATTCATTAACTACAAGTCACTCCACTATAGACTTGTAGTTGCACTCTCCTCACAGTAGATTATATTGTGTCCTTAGATATAATCATTACCCATGAGTCGACCCTTCACAGGTTTTTTGTAATCACAGCTCGGTCAAATTACCGTTTTACCCATGTGATTACCTCTTTGTGAAGGGAATGAAAATCCCCGCACTGCGGAAGACGATCGAATCGTCAAGGTATCGTTACGCTACTTGAAACTCTTTAAAACTATCTAACACTTAGATCTAAGTTAAAAACGTTGGGATTTGTGCCCTAAAACTCGTAGTTTGTAATTATGTTCTAATTAATGTTATAAAGTGTTATTAGTTCAATAAAGTGTTATTGTTCGTTATCTACGAGTTTGCCTTCACTTAAACCCTAAATCCAATAAACTAAACATCCAAGGCTGTTAAATGAATCTTGAACTGAATGTAATGTACATAAAAAGGATCTCGGTTCGAGATATAGCCTAAAGGGTCTATAGTTAAGGGATAAGGTTTGGGTCCCTTACCCTGGTTAAACTATGGATGTGGCCCACTTTGTATTTGATACAAAAACTGTGATCCTAACGTGTTCGTGTAGATGACATTGTAGTGGGGATATCCTATGTAATGAGATTACATAAGACCGGACCACGAAATAGTAATCTCTAGTTGTAACTCCGTTGACTAGTTAGGTTTCTATTTCACTAGGATGACCTAGGCAACTTGATCTCAATCCTGAGCAGGTTACGAACTCCTGTTCGCGAGGGATTGTCCTTTAACTAGTATGTGTGAGAGTGGCCAGATACGCCGACTCAATATGCCTACTTTCTTGGGGACAAGACCGAGCGAGCGGCTGGGAACTTAACTTTGCAAGATGGAATTCACTCCTTCCCGCCTACTAGGGTAAGTAGAGGAATGTTCCCTTAAGTGGTGTCTCCGGGACATGAACAAAGGGCCCGACCCTCTCATTGGCCCGAGAGGGACTCTGTTTGTTGGTAGGACCACAAACAAACTGTTCATTAAAGGAGCACTGGTACTTAAGGCACAAGATGTAACCTGTGGGTAAAACGGTAATTTGACCTAGGCGGTGTTACGAACATTCGTGAAGGATTGACTTGTTGTTATTGGTCAATATCCATGGACACAGAAATATATCTGCAGTGAGAAGAGTGCAGCCGTGGGACTTTAGTGGAGTGTTCCCGCAGTTAACGAATGGTTTTTCGGAGGTTAATGAGATTAACCGAGCAATCTTGTATCGTTGGAGCTTCTGATCTGTAGGTCCATTAGGTCCACCTTCTAGCTCGTAAAGGGTTCTTAGATCATTAGAATTTGAAATGTTCAAATTCATTAGGGAATAAACTTAATATATATTGATACAATATAATCTATAGTTTTGGAACTATATATTATAAATTTAATGTGGATATGATTCATATTAAATCTTGTGAGAGAATTAAATATTTGAAAGAGTTCAAATATTGAATTCAAGTGTGAATGTGTTTCATATTTGAAAACTATAGGTTAAAATTTGATGTGCATTGGATGTTCATTAAAACTATAGGTTAAAGGGGTAATATGATTAAATGAGATTTAATCCAAATTAAATATATGATATTTAATTTGTATTATTTAAATATAATTTAAATTACTAATCAAATATGATTTAATTATTATTTAATTATTATTATTATTATTTTAATAATAAAATAAGGGAACATTTCATCTACACACGTTCCCCACTACCCCTCCCTTTCTCCCTATCGACAGTTTAACAGGGAGAAAGGGGTTGTTCATTTTGGGTGATCGATCGATTGATCTTTTGGCAATCTAGAGAATTGCTCTCTCTCTCTTTCTCTCACTCTCGTTCTCAAAACTCTTCCAAAAGTCGGAATCCTTCCCACCAAGGAGGATCTAAGTAGAACTCAGAGATATAGGAGGTGATCCAAGTGGTGGTGTTGTTACACAGAGAAATACAGAGAATTTCTTCCTTGTTGTTGTTTATCGTGGAGCAAGGAGTTGCTGCAAAAAAGCTACAAAGGTAATTTATTCACCTCCCTTCTTAGTTTAATTGTTAAAATTTAATCACGTTTGCATGTATGCTATTATCCATATCTAATAGGATTAGAATTTTCATGCTTGTTCTGTTTTTTGTCAATGTATGGGTTTTTGTTTTTTAAGCAAAACAATCTTGCATATTACGATTCCAAATTCGTTTCCGCTGCTCAAGGAGATCCGATCTCTATCAATTGGTATCCGAGCAATGTTTGATTTGTTTTGTTTTAAAACAAAATTGCATTGATTTTGGTGGGAATTGCATTGGTTTGCTGTTAAACTTGTTTAGGAATTTTTTGGCCTTAGTTTACTTTGATTTTGATCAAATTGTATGTAAAGGCCCCTGCGTTTTTGGGCAAAAAGTGCATTATAGAGTATGTAATTGAGTTACGAGTCGTTCGGGACCAATTTCAAGCAATTCGGTGGAGAATCGAAGGAGAAGATACTTTTGGAAGCTGCTGTGTTCGTGGAAGAAAGCTGTTGCCGAAGCAGCAGCGTTGCAACGCCATCGCTCCCTATCGACTCGGGCGTTCAAGGGGTCAGCGGCGTTGCAACGCTACCCCTCAGCATTGCAACGCTACCTCGATAGCAGGCGCGCAAAAGGACAAAGCGGGCGTTGCAACGCTCGCATTGAAAGAGTGTAGATTAAGAAAACGGAAGCAATTTTGGATCTTGAACACTCTAAGTTGATCAATTTTGTAAAATAAAAAATATGCTCAAAGCTGGAAAAACAGAGGGATAGAAAACTCAACTTTGAAGATCAAATTCTCTTCACCCGGTGGATGGTTTTCAACACGAACACTTCGTGGACAACCGTTAGAGTCTTCCCTACTATCCTCAGGCCTTAGAACGGATTGTGGGATCCTAGGTTGAGAGAATTTGGAAGAAAAGACCTCAAAGGTCACTAATTCGGGAATATTGAATTTTCTGTGTAATTCTCTCAAAACACCTCAAATCACCATTATATAAATCTTCAAAAAGCTTCAATGGAGTGACAACTCAAGGGTGATGAGGATGTTTTGAGATGGAGGTGGCCAATTTTGGTGAATTTTGAAGATGAGTAAGATTGGGCAAGTTGTCAACTTGAAAATCATGAAAATCCCTCATTTTACAATTAATTTTAATTCAAAATTAATTTAATTAATTAATTTTTTAATTTAATTTAATATCAAATATTAAATTAAATAAATTGCCCGATCTCGATCGATTTTCCGAACATGAATCCTTATTCATGCTATAAACCGATCCGATATTTAAATCATATTTAAATATATCCACCTCTTATTAATCATAGTTTAATTAAGCTATGATTCGTTAAATATATCACATATAATTAACGCTTTCTTTCCAAACTCGAATTTGAACAATTCAAATTCTTTTCTCTCAAAATGTTATAAGGCTAAGTCCGAGCTAGTAAGGAGGACCTAATGGACCTACTGAGATCATGAGCTCCAACGATACGAGATTAAGCTAGCAAAACTCTTTAGCCTAGCTAATCAACATTCGTTAACCACCGGGACACTCCACTAAAGCCCGGTGGTTGCATTCTCCTCCTTTGTAGATATATTTCGCCCACTCGATATAACCATGATTAGTAAGTCGATCCTTCACGGGTGGTTCGTAATTACTGGTGGTCAAAATTACCATTTTACCCTCAGAATTACCTCTTGTTCCTTAAGTCCCACCGATCCTCTAATGAACAATTGGTTTGTGGTCCAACCAAAGAAACCAGAATCCTCTCGGGCCAATGAGAGGGGTGGGCCCATTGTTCAAGACCCGAGTCGATTTCAAGGGAACAACTTCTCTACTAATCCCTAAAGCGGGTAGGAATGAATTCCATCTTGCAGAACTATGTTCTCAGCTATCTACCCGGTTTTATCCCTGAAATGGGAGGCTTATTGAGTCGGCAGTCTCGAGCCACTCTCACCCATGCAAATCTAAGGATAATCCGAATAAATAGGAGTCCATAGAACGCTCAGATTAAGATCGAGTTACCTAGGTCTCGTATGAATATAGTCGATTAAGACAAGAACTGAGTTAAAAAGTCTAAGTGACTATTTCATGTCCGATCTTATGCAAACTCATTGCATAGGGACGCCCCACTCACATGTCTCCACATGAACGATTTAGGATCACATCGTTTGTACTCTACAAAGTGGGCCGCGTCCATAGTGTCCCCAGGATAAGGTACCCATCCCTATCCTTACACTATAGACTGTTCTGGCTATAACTTGAACTTGATCCACTTTTATGTCACACATAAAGTTCAAGTATTCATCCCATAGCCAAAGGTTCTTTATTGGATTAAGGTTACATAATACACAACATTCAATAACACTTTTACTGAATAAATATCAATAACAACTTTATTGCAAAATAGAATATACATTCAGTTTACAAAACCACGAGTTTTAGGACATTAAACCCAACACGCATCGCGTTGCTGCAACGTGGGGCATTCCAAAGAATTTATGCACCGGTTCAATTTGGTTCGTTGGTTTTGGTCTGGTTCGAGCGGTTCAAGGCCGGTTCAGGGTGTTTTTGGACCGATTTTCATGAAATAAAATTAATGTAATTTTATTTTTGCACTTTAGGGGCTAAATTATTCCGGTTTTACAGCTATTTATCGTTATGAATGTCATTTAGAATATTCCCACCTTAGGATAAGCATGTTCATGCATTTTATTTGTATAAATGTTATATGAATATGATTGAAAATGCATGATCAATTTATATTCCATGAGTAATTAATTATAAGAGTTATAATTAGATTATATGGAAAATAAATTGCATGGAGCATGAAATTACTTAGTTTAAAATAAATATTATTTTATTTAAGTAATTCTATAATTCAATTAGTTGAATTTCTTTTATAATTCCAATTTGAATAATGATTGTTGGATTTATAATATAGTTTCTTTATCATAGGTTAATTATTTAAATTTATAAAAGTTATAAATTAAAGGGGTTTTAGAAATCATAACCTATAATAAAGAAATGCATGCAAACATAGGATCTTGGGTTCAATTTAATTAGTTTTAAATCGTTTAAAATTAATTTAGACCTAAGTTTTAATTTCTAATAGGATTAGAAATTAGTCTTACGTAGTATTTTAAATAGTTTAAAATATAGTAGAACTTTAGGACTTTGGTTATAAGGGAACTCTCTTTGGTGAAAGTTCTCATCTAAGGTTGGGGTACTTAAGTAAGACAGTTGCAGGAACACCTCCTACCTGGGAACTGACCCGGAACCTTAGTTGAATTAACCTTAGTTCTATTTTATCTCTAGGTAATTAAAATGTTTATTCACCTTGTCATAAGGTTTTAAGACCTAGTTATAATAGTTATAATAGGCATAGACTTAGATAGATTCTTTTAGCCAGAATCCGACTAAGTTAAACCTATACCCTAATTTTAGGAGCTTCAGTGGGAGAAAACGAGATGTTCGCATCGAGTTTACTCTCACGTCCTCAATAGTTCACACCGTGAGTTCCATGCTCGGCTACGTGGCGTCAATAGGGCGTCCCCCTATGGTATGTGTTTGCATGGTTCAATACCAAGGTGAATGAGGGAAGTATCCATAGTAAATGGGAGCAGGATGTGTGTCAACGTATCCTACGGCCTCCTCCATTAGGTCGCACCGTGAGATTTCTATAGTCTGCCTGCTAGGTTGTCCAGGAACAGCCAAATCCTACGGAGGGCCTGACTATAGGGATCGGAACGCCGCGAACTCCAGAAATGGATAGGGTCTCTTAGGTTGTTTGCCAATAGTTGTCTTTCTTAATAGTAGCCTGTTGGCTCGTGCCTATTGGATCTGAAAATGGTAGGGTCACATTTACGGGATGAGTTAAGCTAGTTAACAAGTCCTTGACCAAACAAACGGTAGCTAAGGACCATTTGTGCATGAGATGTTCTGGTAGTGAGAATTAGCTGAGAAAGTCTCAATTCAAGAGAGGAATGACTGACCGCCCGACAGAGGCTTTTGTTCTAAACCCTTGAAGTATCGTTACAAAATTAAAGGTTTAATTTAAACATTGGGTTTAGTTTAAACACTAGGGTTCTTTAATAATTTTGCTAAATTTGATTGGTTTTTACAATGGGTTAAGAGGCATAACTAATTAGAACTATTTTGGATATTCAGCATGTCGTCCTCTATAATAGCCTTACTTAAAAGCGACCGTTTAACTGGTGAGAATTTTACTACGTGAAAATCCAACCTGAATACGATTCTCGTTGTTGATGACCTACGGTTTGTACTATCTGAGGAATGTCCTCAGTTCCCTGCTCGTAACGCTCCTCAATCTGTTAAGGAAGCGTACGACTGTTGGATCAAGGCCAATAATAAGGCCAAGGTCTACATTTTCCTACTGTTTCTGAAGTTCTGGCCAAAAAGCACGAGGGCATGGTCTCAGCTCGTGAGATCATGAGTTCGCTGCAGGAAATGTTTGGACAACCGTCTGGACAGATTCGACACGAATCCCTCAAATACGTTTATAACTCCCGTATGAAGGAGGGGTTATCAGTGAGAGAACACGTTCTTGATCTGATGGTCTACTTCAACGTGGCTAAGATGAACGGAGTGGTCATTGACGAGCAAAGTCAGGTATCGTTCATTCTAGAATCTCTTTCGAAGAGTTTCCTGCAATTCCGCAGCAATGCGGTGATGAACAAGATAGAGTATAACCTGACTACTCTCCTTAATGAACTACAAACTTTCCAGTCTCTTATGAAGAATAAGGGACAGGCTGATGAAGAGGCAAATCTGTTTGCCCATTCCAGAAGGTTCCAGAAGGGTTCATCCTCTGGGACTAAGTCTTGTAGCTCATCTTCTGGGCTTAAGAAGACCCAAAAGAAGAAAATAGGAGGGAAAGGGAAGGCACCTGCTGCTGACAAAGACAAGGGAAAAGCCAAGGTTGCAGATAAAGGAAAATGTTTCCACTGTAACGTGGATGGACACTGGAAGCGAAACTGCCCAAGATACCTTGCTGAGCTCAAAGAGAAGAAAGGTAAATTAGATTTACTTGTTCTTGAAACTTGTTTAGTGGAAAATGATGATTTTACCTAGATACTTGATTCAGGAGTCACTAATCATGTTTGCTCTTCATTTCAAGAAACTAGTTTCTTCAAGGAGCTCGAAGAGGGTGAGATGACGCTCAAGGTCGGAACGGGGGACGTCGTCTCAGCTCGTGCAGTGGGAGATGCCAAGCTGTTTTTCGGAGATAGATTTCTTTTATTAAAAAATCTGTATATAGTTCCTAAACTTAAAAGGAACTTAATTTCTATCTCTAGTTTAATAGCACTTGGTTATTGTATTTCTTTTTCAATTAATGAAGTGTTCATTTTGAAAGAGGGTGTCAATATTTGTTCTGCTAAATTGAAAAATGGCTTGTACATACTGAAACCGAATAAAACCAAATCAATTTTAAATCATGAGATGTTTAAAAATGCTAGTACTCAAAATAAAAGGCAAAGAATTTCTCCAAATAATAATACCTATCTATGGCATCTTAGACTTGGTCACATTGTTCTCAACTGGATTGAGGGACTCTCTAAGAATAGACTTCTAAACAAGTTAGAAGATGATTCTTTACTGTCTTGCTTGGAAGGTAAAATGACCAAGCGACCTTTTACTGGAAAAGGTTACAGAGCCGTAGAGCCCCTAGAACTTGTGCATTCGGACCTTTGTGGTCCGGTGAATGTCAAAGCTCGAGGAGGGTACGAATATTTCATCTCTTTCATAGATGATTATTCAAGGTATGGTTATCTATATCTAATGCATCACAAGTCTGAAGCTCTTGAAAAGTTCAAAGAGTATAAGGTTGAAGTAGAGAATGTATTAGGGAAAACCATTAAAACATTTCGATCTGATCGAGGTGGAGAATATATGGATTTAAGATTCCAGGACTATATGATAGAACATGGAATTAAATCTCAACTCTCAGCACCTAATACACCACAGCAAAATGGTGTGTCAGAAAGGAGAAATAGAACCTTGTTGGACATTGTTCGTTCTATGATGAGCTATGCTCAGTTGCCTGCCTCGTTTTGGGGATACACAATAGAGACTGCAGTTCAAATCTTGAACAGTGTTCTATCAAAAGTGTTTCAGAAACACCTTTTGAACTTTGGAAGGGGCGTAAACCTAGTTTACAACACTTCAGGATTTAAGGTTGTCCGGCACACGTGCTCGTGACAAACCCAAAGAAACTGGAATCTCGTTCAAGATTGTGCCAATTTGTTGGCTATCCCAAAGAAACGAGAGGTGGTCTTTTCTACGACCCACAAGAAAACAAGGTGATTGTATCGACAAACGCCACGTTCTTGGAGGAAGATCACATGAGAAACCACAAACCACGTAGTAAAATAGTACTAAATGAAGCTACACATGAACCAACAAGAGTTATTGATCAAGCTGGACCTTCATCAAGAGTTGATGAGGAGCCAGCACCTCAAGTCGGTCTCGTCCTTCTCAATCGTTGGGAATGCCTCGATGCAGTGGGAGGGTTGTTTCCCATCCTGACCGCTAGAACATCCATTGTCTTATAAACAGGCAGTGAATGACGTAGACAAAGACCAATGGATCAAAGCCATGGACCTTGAAATGGAGTCAATGGACTTCAATTCAGTATGGGAACTTGTAGACCAACCTGAAGGGGTTAGACCCAGAGGGTGTAAATGGATCTATAAGAGAAAGAGAGATGCAGCCGGAAAGGTACAGACCTTTAAGGCTAGACTTGTAACAAAGGGTTTTACCCAAAGGGAAGGAGTTGACTATGAAGAAACTTTTTCCCCTGTTGTTATGCTGGAGTCTATAAGGATACTCTTATCCATACCCGCATTTTATGACTATGAAATTTGGCAAATGGACGTCAAGACTGCCTTTTTTATGGTAATATTGACGAGAGCATCTATATGTCTCAGCCCGAAGGGTTCATAGCCCAAGGTCAGGAGCAAAAAGTTTGCAAGCTCAATCGATCCATTTATGGGTTGAAACAAACGTCAAGATCTTGGAATATAAGATTTGATACTGCGATCAAGTCTTACAGCTTTGACCAAAACGACAAAATAGCTTTGTTAGTACTTTATCTGGATGATATCCTACTCATTGGGAATGATATAGGATACCTTACTGACATAAAGAATTGGCTGGCGACCCAATTCCAAATGAAAGATTTGGGAGAGGCACAATATGTTCTTGGGATTCAGATCATCAGGAATCGCAAGAACATAACGCTAGCACTGTCTCAAGCGTCTTATATCGACAAAATGTTGTCAAGATATTCGATGCAGAATTGCAAGAGGGGCTTATTACCCTTCAGGCATGGAGTTCATCTGTCTAGGGAACAGTGTCCCAAGACACCTCAAGAAGTTGAGGATATGAGACATATTCCCTATGCCTCTGTAGTAGGTAGCTTAATGTATGTTATGCTGTGCACGAGGCCGAAAATTTCTTATGTAGTGGGAATAGTCAGTAGGTACCAGTCCAATCCAGAGTAGACCACTGGACAGCAGTTAAAAATATCCTCAAGTATCTAAGAAGAACGAGGGACTATACGCTTGTGTATGGGTCTAAGGATTTGATCCTTACTGGAAACACTGATTCTGATTTTCAGACCGATAAGAATTCTCGAAAATCCACATTAGGATCAGTTTTCACCCTTAACAGGGGGGCTATAGTATGGCGATGCATTGAGCATGGATGCATCGCTGACACCATAATGGAAGCTGAGTATGTCGTAGCCAATTCGAAGGAACCTCGCAACCATAAGCGAGGTAAGCACATCAAGAGGAAGTATCACCTTATACGAGAAATAGTGCAATGAGGAGATGTGACAGTCACGAAGATCGCTTCGGAGCACAATATTGCTGATCCGTTTATAAAGACTCTCACGGCTAAAGTGTTCGAGGGTCATCTGAAAAGTTTGGGTCTACGAGATATGTACATAGGCTAAATCTAGGGCAAGTGGGAGATATGTAATGGGGTATATGGATGCCCTAGTTTATTGTATTTATATCTCTGTAACCACTGTTTTAGATTTTGTTGTACCCCACTAGAGTTTTAGTTCAAGTGGGAGTTTGTTGGGATTTGTGCCCTAAAACTCGCAGTTTGTAATTATGTTCTAATTAATGTAATAAAGTGTTATTAGTTCAATAAAGTGTTATTGTACGTTATCTACGAGTTTGCCTTCATTTAAACCTTAAATCCAATAAACTAAACATCCAAGGTTGTTAAATGAATCTTTAACTGAATGTAATGTACATAAAAAGGATCTCGATTCGAGATACAACCTAAAGGGTCTATAGTTAGGGGATAAGGTTTGGGTACCTTATCCTGGTTAAACTATGGATGTGGCCCACTTTGTATTTGATACAAACACTGTGATCCTAACGTATTCGTGTAGATGACGTGTGAGTGGGGATATCCTATGTAATGAGATTACATAAGACCGGACCACGAAATAGTAATCTCTAGCTGTAACTCCGTTGACTAATTAGGTTTCTATTTCACTAGGATGACCTAGGCAACTTGATCTCAATCTCGAGCGGGTTATGAACTCCATTCACACGAGGATTGTCCTTTGACTAGTATGGGTGAGAGTGGCGAGATCACGCCGACTCAATATGCCTACCTTCTTGGGGACAAGATCGAAGAAAGCGGTGGGAACTTTACTTTGCAAGATGGAATTCACTCCTTCCCGCCTACTAGGGTAAGTAGAGGATTGTTTCCTTAAGTGGTGTCTCCGGGACTTGAACAAAGGGCCCGACCCTCTCATTGGCCCGAGAGGGACTCTGTTTGTTGGTAGGACCACAAAAAATTGTTCATTAGAGGAGAGCGGTACTTAAGGCACAAGATGTAACCTGGGGTAAAGCGGTAATTTGATCCGGTGGTGTTCACGAACATTCGTGAAGGATTGACTTCTTGTTATTGGTCAATATCCATGGACACGTAAATATATCTCTGCGGTGAGAAGAGTGCATTTGTGGGACTTTAGTGGAGTGTTCCATGATTAACGAATGTTGATTGGGAGGTTAATTAGATTAACCGACCAATCTCATGATCGTTGGAGCTTTTGATCCAGAGGTCCATTAGGTCCACCTTCTAGCTCGTAAAGGGTTCATAGATCATTAGAATTTGAAATGTTCAAATTCATTAGGGAATAAATTTAATGCATTAGGTAAATATACCCATACCTCGAGTAATCGTCTATGAAAGACACGAAGTATTCATAACCACCTCGAGCTTTAACATTCATTGGACTACAGAGGTCAGAATGTACTAAGGCAAGGGCTCTTTGGCTCTATATCCTTTTCCACTAAAAGGACGTTTGGTCATTTTCCCTCAAGGCATGACTCACACATCAGTAAAGAGTTTTCTTCAACCTCGTTTAGAAGTCCACTCTTCACTAGTTTCTCAATCCTATTGAGATTAATGTGGCCTAACCGTAGATGCCACAGATGGGCATTTTCCTTATGAGAAACTTTCGCTATTTTAGTTCGCGTTTCTGCCGTTTTAAACAATTCTGTATTCAAAACACTTTTGACCGAATTAGGTTTTAAAACATACAGATTATGCTCAAGTGAAGCTGAACAAATAAGATTGCCTTTGAAAGAAATAAACTCTTTATTAGATTCAAAGGAAACAGATATACATTGTTCAATAAGGCAGGAAATGGAAACAAGGTTTCTAATAAACCTTGGTACAATGTACAAATTATCTAATAATAAGTACATTCCGCCGAAATGAAGCTTCACCGTGCCGACCGCTGCAGCAGAGACAAACTCCCCGGATCCATCCCGTAGAGTCACCTCACCTCTCGCATTTCTTGCCAGAATCAATCCACGAAAAGAAAAACAAACATGGTTAGTGGCACCGAATCCAATATCCAGCAGAGTCACTACTCCACTAAAGCGAGTTTTCATCACAAATAAATCACATTTACCTTGATTCTTCCTCTCGGCTAGGAATTTGGGACAGTTCCTTTTCCAATATCCGCCCCCATTGCAGTAGAAACGCTTTCCTTTTTCTGCAACTTCCTTGACCTTCTTGCCCTTCTAGGCGACAGCTCGGTCAGTTTTACCCCTTTTCATCTTCTTCTTCCTTTTCGGGCATGAAGGAGTAACAGGTTTCGTCCCAGAGGTCGAACCCCTGTGATAAGACATATAGGCAACATTTGCCTCAGATTCCGGTGTCCTGACTCTCATCAAGGACTGGAAATTCTGTAGCTCATTGAGGAGGGTAGTCAGAGTGTAGCTAATTTTGTTCATAACAGCATTGCTACGAAACTGAAGGAAACTCTTCGGAAGAGTCTCCAAGATAAAACTGACTTGGCTCGATTCGTCGATCGAAGCCTCGTTCATCTCCGCTAGATTAAAGTGGGTCATCATGTCTAGAACATGTTCACGGACAAACGACCCCTCTTTCATCCGTGTGTTGAAGACGTATTTGAGCGAGTCCTGTCGGACCTGAAAGGACTGTTGTCCAAACATTTCCTACAAGGACTCCATGATCTCCTTAACGGTGACCATCAACTCATGCTTCTTTGCCAAAACATCAGACATGCTGGCAATGATATAGACCTTGGCCTTTTCATTGGCTCATATCCATCGATCGCATGCATCACGAACACTTCGCGATGCAGTCGAGCCCGGCATCTGAGGACACTCCTCAGAGAGCACAAACTTAATGTCGCCAGTTACCAAAATTGTGTTTATGTTGTTTTTCCAAGTTTGGTAATTATCTCCCACTAATTTATCAGACACGAGTAGAGCTATAATTGAGCTAGACATGTTTTAAGCTGAAAAAATAAGACAACTTTGTGTTAGTCTCGCAATAAATTGTTTTATGATCCCTAGGTCATTCAAAATTTTGCAATGATATCTTAAAGGTTTAGAATGACCGCCACCGAAGGGTGAACAAAACACTTCTCCTCTAGGCCGAGACTTTCTCGATCAGACCCTAATCCCAGAATAACTCTTATTCCATTAGGCGTCCAATTACAATTGTTTGGTCGAATTCATTAACACTTAACGAATTCCGTGAGTGTCACCCTCAATTTTTAAGTTTCCAAGCATCCGTCCAAACAATAGCCACCAAAGGATGAACCAAGAAGGAAAACGAACCAGGAAACTGTATCCCTTTTTGGAATTTACGGTGTTCCAACTGCCATGATCAAGCCCTCCGAAGGGATTGTCTGGTCCAGGCCAAACTAGCAGGCGGATCATGAAGGGAATGAAAATCCCCGCGCAACGGAAGACGATGGAATCGTCAAGGTATCATTATGCTACTTGTACTTGTTAAAATGATCTAACACTAGATCTAGGCTAAACATGCTGAAAAGGAAGACAAACTTCAAGAAATTCTTCCTCAGATCACGAACTCTTCGTGCTTCTCGATCTCAACGATCTCTTCCCACGAACGGAGCCCGAACACCGCCACTTGGAGTCTCGGTTGTTCTCTTTTGGAGAAGGGAAGTTTGTGGGAACTATTTTTTGTTTTGGAGAGGGAGGAGAATTGAGAGAGAATGGAGAGAATTCTTCTTCTCTTCTTTGATGAAAATCAAAAAATGAGAGAATCAGATGCATTCCTTCTTGCAAGAAGGGTTTATATAGTCAATTGATGGAGTTAAAATCTCCACATAATTACCACTTTACCACAACCGTAGGTTATGCAAATCTCATTTGCATAACCACATAATATAAGATATCTCATATCTCATATTGCAAATCTCATTTGCAATAACTGTGGATTAATTAAATTGAATCACATCCAATTTAATTTCTCTTATTTAATTTCCCCAATTAGCCCTATTTCAACAATTAGGCTAACCTATAGTTTATTATGAATCTCATTCACATTAAACTATATATTATATCATTCATATCTCATGTAAATGATATAAATGCCCTTAAAGGGACCTAATGGACCTACAATGACGGGCTCCAATGATCCGAGATTAACCTGTCAAACTCTTTGACCCAGTTAACCAACATTCATTAGCTACGGTAACACTCCACTATAGCCCGTAGCTGCACTCCCGTCAGTGTAGAATATTACGTGTCCACTGATATAACCAATGCCATGAGTCGACCCTTCACAGGTTGTTCGTAGACACGGTTGGGTCAAATTACCGTTTTATCCCTGTGTCTACCTCTTATTCCTTAAGTCCCCACTGCTCATCTAATGAACAACATATTGTGATGGTCCAACCATACACAACACCCTTCTCGGGCAAGTGAGAAGGTGGGCGCCCGTTGTCCAAGCCCTGGAGACAACACTTAAGGGAACAACCCCTCTAGTTTCCTAAATGCAGAACGCAGTGAATTCCATCTCGCGTAGTTAAGTTCGACTCCCCTACTTGGTCCTCCACCGAGAAGATAGGCATATTGGGGCGAGTAATCGTGACCACCCTCACCCGCGTACTAGTCAAAGGACGGACCCCGCAGACAAGAGTCGGTGAACACGCTCGGGATTCGTGTCGAGTCACTAATGGTCATCTACGGTTATTAGTCCCTTCTTGTCAGCGGTGTTACATCGGTAGGTCTAATAATTCACGGTCGGTCTTGTACAATCTCATTGCATGGATGCCCCCACTTGCATGTCACCGGATGAACGAGTCGGATCACCTCGTTTGTATCTAATACAAAGCGGGTCGCATCCAAAGTGTATCCAGGATTAGGTCTCCAACCCTATCCATATACTGTAGACCGTTCGGGTCATTAACTCGAACGTGATCCTCCCTGTGTGTCCACTACACACCGTTCAAGTTCTAGTTCTCTCATAAATTCAATGACCCTGGAGCTTAGTTTATTGGAAAAGTTTATAAATATTGCGAGACACAAAGTGATGAAATGAATAACTCTTATTAATTTCAAACAATATATTACAACCACGAGATTAGGACAAAAATCCCAACAAACACCCACTTGGACTAAGCTAGTGGAGAAAATACATTTATGAAATGTACATAAATTACAATGAAGTAATACAATAAACTAGGGCATTGAATACCCGTTTACACATCTCCCACTTGCCCTAGTCAGAAAGCTCTCGAAGACCTAGACTCTCTAGGTGACCCTCAAACACCTTAGCCGTGAGGGGCTTTGTAAATGGATCAGCTACGTTGTGATCCGACGCTATCTGCGTGACCGTCATGTCTCCGCAGTGCACAATCTCCCGTATCAGATGATACTTGCGCTCAATGTGTTTGCCTCTCTTATGGCTTCGAGGCTCACGTGGGTTGGCTACTGCACCACTGTTATCACAGAACAGTGTGATCGGCAAGTTCATGTTAGGAACAACTTCCAAATCTGTCATGAACTTCCTAAGCCAAACAGCTTCCTTTGCAGCTTCACAAGCCGCAACATACTCCGCTTCCATAGTGGAATCAGCGATGCATCCCTGCTTGATGCTTCGCCATACTACAGCTCCTCCATTCAGAATGAAGGCTAACCCCGAAGTGGATTTCCTAGAATCCTTATCGGTCTGAAAATCAGAATCCGTGTATCCTGTAAGGATCAAATCCCCACTGCCATACACTATGTTGTAGTTCCTCGTTCTCCTAAGATACTTGAGGATTGCCTTTACGGCTATCCAGTGGTCTAATCCTGGATTGGACTGATATCTACTGACAATTCCTACTGCATAACAGATATCAGGCCTAGTACACAGCATGGCATACATCAGGCTTCCTATAGTTGAAGCATATGGAATCTGTCTCATATCCTCAACATCTTGAGGAGTCTTAGGACACTGATCCTTAGACAAGTGAACCCCATGCCTGAAAGGCAGTAAGCCCTTCTTGGAGTTCTGCATCTTATATCTAGACAACATCTTGTCAATATAAGACGCCTGAGACAAGGCTAGCGCTCTATTTTTCCGGTTCCGGATAATCGGGATATCTAGAACATACTGAGCTTCTCCCAAATCTTTCATTTGGAATTGCGAAGCTAGCCACTTCTTAACGTCAGTTAGAAATTCTACCTCATTCCCAATGAGAAGAATATCGTCCACATATAATACCAAAAATGCGACAGTTTTGTCAACGATTTTCTTGTAGACACAAGGCTCGTCGACATTTTGATCAAAGCCATAAGATTTGATCGTCTCATCAAACCTTATATTCCAAGACCTCGAAGCTTGTTTCAGTCCATAAATGGACCTATGAAGCCGACAAACCTTTTGCTCTTGGCCTTGGGTAATGAACCCTTTTGGCTGGTCCATGTAGATGGTCTCATCAAGTTTGCCATTCAGAAAGGTTGTCTTGACGTCCATCTGCCATACCTCGTAGTCATAATACGCGGCAATGGCCAGAAGGATCCTGATTGACTTTACCATGGCAACAGGTGAAAAGGTCTCCTCATAGTCAACTCCTTCAACTCAGGTAAAACCCTTTGCCACTAGTCGGGCTCACGAAGGTTGGCACCTTCCCATCTACGCCACGTTTACGCTTTGTAGATCCATTTGCAACCAATAGGTTTTACCCCATTCGGTTGATCCACAAGCTCCCATCTGAATTGAAGTACATAGACTCCATTTCTCGGTCCATAGCTTTAATCCACTCGTCTTTGTCAACATCAACCATTGCCTGATTATAGGTCAATGGATCCTCACAATCATCATCAGGAGCGACAACTAAGGTTTCAGCTAAACCCATGTAGCGATCGGTCTGTCTCACAGTCCTCCCACTACATCGAGGCATTCCCAACTCTTGGGAACGGATTTGACTAGACATGCTAGGATCAACAACACTTGTTGACGTACTAGCCCCATCAGCAACTCTTGCTGATGTACTGTCTATTTCATTCAACACAATTTTACTTCTTGGTAAATGATCCATGACGTGGTCTTCCTCTAGGAAAGTGGCGTTTGTCGACACAAGCACCCTATTTTCCTTAGGATCGTAAAACAAACCACCCCTAGTCTCTTTAGGGTAACCTACGAATAGGCACAATTTCAAACGGGGTTCCAACTTTTTCAGGATTGACACCAACACGTGGGTCGGACATCCCCAAATTCTGAAGTGATGTAAACTGCCTTTACGTCCACTCCAAAGCTCGAAAGGTGTTTCACAAACACTCTTCGACGGAACGTTGTTCAAAATATAAACCGAAGTCTCCACTGCGTACCCCCAAAAAGAATCAAGGAGACGAGCATAGCTCATCATCGACCGAATCATGTCCAACAAGGTTCTGTTACTCCTCTCCGATACACCATTCTGCTGTGACATACCAGGCACTGAGAGTTGGAACGTAATTTCGTGTTCTATCATATGTCCTGGAATTTGGTGTCCATGTACTCTCCACCTCGATCCAATCGAAGTGTTTTAAGCGATTTACCTAAGAGGTTCTCAACCTCAGTCTTGTACTCCTTGAACTTTTCAAGAGTTTCAGACATCTTGTGCATTAGGTAAATACACCCATATCTGGAGTAATCGTCTATGAAAGACACGAAATACTCATAACCGCCCCGAGCTTTAACATTCATCGGACCACAAAGGTCAGAATGTACTAACTCAAGAGGCTCTTTGGCTCTATATCCTTTTCCACTAAAAGGACGTTTGGTCATTTTGCCCCAAGGCATGACTCACACAGCGGCAAAGAGTTTTCTTCCAACTCGTTTAGAAGTCCACTCTTCACTAGTTTCTCAATCCTATTGAGATTAATGTGGCCTAACCGTAGATGCCAAAGATGGGCATTTTCTTTTGGAGAAACTTTTGCTTTCTTAGTTCGTATTTCTGCAGTTTTAAACAATTCAGTATTCAAAACACTTTTGACCGAATTAGGTTTCAAAACATACAGATTATGTTCCAGTGAAGCTCAACAAATAACATTCTCTTTGAAAGAAATAAACGCTTTATTCAATTCAAAAGAAACAGAAATACAATGTTCAATTAAGCAGGAAATGGAAACAAGGTTTCTATTAAACCCTGGAACTATGTACAAATTGTCCAACAATAAGTACTTCCCGCCAAAGTGTAGCTACACCGTGCCGATCGCTGCAGCAGAGACAAGCTCCCCAGATCCAACCCGTAGAGTCACCTCATCCTCTCGCAGCGGCTGCCAGGAATCAATCCCCTGAAAAGAAGAACAAACGTGGTTAGTGGCGCCCGAATCCAATATCCAAGCAGAGTCACTACTCTCCACTAAACATGTTTCTGTCACAAGTAAATTACATTTACCTTGATTCTTCCTCTCGGCCAGGAATTTGGGACAGTTCCTCTTCCAGTGTCCGCCCCCATTGCAGTGGAACCACTTTCCTTTCTTTGCAACGTCCTTGACCTTCTTCCACTTGTGGGCGGCAGCTCGGTCAGTTTTACCCCTCTTCGTCCTCTTCTTCCCTTTCGGGCGTGAAGGAGTAACAGGTTTCGTCCCAGAGGTCGAACCCCTGTGATAAGACCTGTAGGCAACATTTGCCTCAGATTCCTTGACCCTATTCAACGATTGGAAATTCTGTAGCTCATTGAGGACGGTAGTCAAAGTGTAGCTAATTTTGTTCATAACAACATTGCTACGAAACTGAAGGAAACTCTTCGGAAGAGTCTCCAAAATAAACTGACCTGGCTCGACTCGTCGATCGAAGCCCCATTCATCTCGGCCAGATTAAAGTGGGTCATCATGTCTAGAACATGTTCAAGGACAGACGACCCCTCTTTCATCCGTGCGTTAAAGACGTATTTAAGCGAGTCATGCCAGACCTAAAAGGACTGTTGTCCAAACATTTCCTGCAAGGACTCCATGATCTCCTTGGCAGAGACCATCAGCTCATGCTTCTTTGCCAAGACATCAGACATGCTGGCAATTATGTAGACCTTGGCCTTTTCATTGGCCCGGATCCATCGGTCGTACGCATCGCGAACACTTCGCGACGCGGTCGAGCACGACATCTGAGGACACTCCTCGACAGCACGAACTTTATGTCGTCAGTTACCAAAATTGTGTTAATATTATTTTTCCAACTCTGGTAATTATCTCCCACTAACTTATCGGATGCGAGTAATGCTATTATTGCGCTAGCCATTTTTAGTTGAAAAATAAGAAAACTTTGTATTAGTCTCGCAAAAAAAACTTTTTGAAATCCAATCAACTTTTAGCAAAATTGTTTCATGATCCCTAGGTCATTCAAAATTTTGCAATGATATAGAATGACCGCCACCGAAGGGTGAACAGAACACTCCTCCTCTAGGACGAGACTTTCTCGATCAAACCCTAATCCCAGAATAACTTTTATTCCATTAGGCGTCCAATTACCATTGTTCGGTCGAATTCATTAACACTTAACGAATTCTGTGAGTGTCACTCTCAATCTTTATGTTTCCAAGTATCCGTCCAAACAATAGCCACCGAATGGTGAACCAAGAAAGAAAACCAACCAGGAAACTGTATCCCTTTCGGGAATTCACGGTGTTCCGACTCCCATGATCAAGCCCTCCGAAGGGATTGTCTGGTCCAGGCCAAACTAGCAGGTAGATCATAGGCGTCTCACGGTGTAAATCGAAAGAAGAGACCGTGGGTCTCGTTTTCACAAGTCCCGCTCCCACTCACTATAAGTACTCCCTCCATCCACGATGATATTGACCTATACAAATGCCACCCGAAGGGGGACACTCCCATTTGCGCCACGAGGCCGAGTATAGATCTCACGGTGCGGACTTAAAGGAGATTTGTGGTTGGAAATTCAAATGTATCTCATACACTATATTTCCTCCCACTCAGCACTTTAAGTTTAATAGGGATTGACCTAGATAAACCGACTAAAATTTACCTAAGTCTACCAATATAACTTTATATGGTATTTAGCCTAAGTTTATAATCACATTATTAACTTAGGTCTATGTGAGTAAATTAACTAACTCTTAATTAACGGCACTCACGAGAATATAACCTAAGAATCTCCGGACCGAATTCACTCCCAGGTCGGTTTTCAGTTAGGGGTGTTCCACAAGCGTCAACTTAAATACCCCAGCCTTAGACAAAACCTTCCTTAGATAGAGTTACTTATCAGTCTCCATTCAAAGGTTATATTTGATTTCCTAATTTCTAATTTTATTAGAAAAAAGAAAACCTAAGTCTAATTATTCAAGTTCTAAACTCTTTAAAACTAATAATTAACTTAGGTTGCATGCATTTCTATGTTATAGTGCTTGATCATCCATCACATGAATAATACTATACTATAACATACATTCATCACATGAATTAAATGCATGAGCATGTTTTTAATTTAAAAAATATAACACTTATATTTAAATAAATTAAAACATGCATACATTATATTATAACTCTTATAATATAATCCTATCATGCAAAGTATATATTATAACTCTTATAATATAAATGATGCATGAAATATTTAACCTAAGGTGGGATTTTAAATCTATATGACATATATTATGCACATAGAAATTAATTAAAATATACGTCTCATGCATAAAATAATTAAACAGCAAAAATAGACCGATTTTTGGCACCTAGGGGCAATTATGTAATTAAATAACATTAATATAACATTTATATTAATATTATTTAATAAAATAATTTAATAAATAAATAAATTACATTTTATAAATCAAAAATAAATTAAAAACAAAAAACAACTGCCCACTAAGAAGGAGTGCCCACGCGCAGAAAGCGCCTCTAAGAATCGCCTCAACGCGTGCGACATTGCTTATTTATGCCGCTTTCGGCCGTCGTAAGCTGCGTTCTCAACGCCAGCGGCGTTGCAATGCTACGCCCAGCGTTGCAACGCTGCTCTGCAACAAGGCCTCCGTCCGCAAGGACAGCGTTGAGACGCTGTAGGGCAGCGTTGAGACGCCATCGACAGAACAACAAACTCTTTGCTGTTCTTCACCGAATTTCTGCCTGTTTCCGCTCCGATTTCTTCACAGCAACTCTTGCCACGAACGACCGGACTTGCTGGACTCGATTTACAACAAAATGCCCAAAAACAACGGGCCCTTACATTGATCTCATCAACATAAATTGTAAATTTATTCTAGTCCCAAAAACTGAAACATCCATTATGCAAACCAACATTCATCTCATGAAATTAAGGCAATTTACCCACCTAATTTTAACAAAAACAGTGCATAAATGAAGAACCATCGAAATGTCTCTGATACCAATTGAAGGGAATGAAAATCTCTACGCAGCGGAAGACGATCGAATCGTCAAAGTATCATTATGCTACTAAGGTATCATTATGCTACTTGTACTTGTTAAAACGATCTAACACTAGATCTAGGCTAAACATGCTGAAAAGGAAGAAATTTATAGCAAGAAGGAGTGTACTTACTTGTTGCAGACAAACTTCAAGAAATTCTTCCTCGGATCACGAACTCTTCGTGCTTCTCGATCTGAACGATCTCTTCCCACGAACGGAGCCCGAACACCACCACTTGGAGTCTCGGTTGTTCTCTTTTGGAGAAGGGAAGTTTGTGGGAACTATTTTGTGTTTTGGAGAGGGAGGAGATAGGCATATTGGGCGAGTAACTGTGACCACCCTCACCCGTACTAGTTAAAGGACAGACCCCCGCAGACAGAAGTCCGTAACACGCTCAGGATTTAGGTCGAGTCACTAATGGTCATCTACGAAGTTATTAGTCCTTACTGTCAACGGTGTTACATCAGTAGGTCTAATAATTCACGGTCCGATCTTGTACAATCCCTTTGCACAGGATGCCCCCACTCGCATGTTAACAACATGAATGAGTCAGATCACCTCGTTTGTATCTAATACAAAGCGGGCCGCATCCACAGTGTATCAATGATTAGGTCTCCAACCCTATCCATATACTGTAGACCGTTTGGGTCATTAACTCGAACGTGATCCTCCCTGTGTGTCCACTACACACCGTTAAAGTTCTAGTTATCTCATAAATTCAATGACCCTGGAGCTTAGTTTATTGGAAAAGTTTATAAATATTGTGAGACACAAAGTGATGAAATGAATAACTCTTATTAATTTCAAACAATATATTACAAACACGAGATTAGGACAAAAATCCCAACAGATTATAGGCGTCTTACGGTGTGAATCGAAAGAAGAGACTGTGGGTCCGTTTTCACAAGTCCCGCTCCCACTCACTATAAGTACTCTCTCCATCCACGATGATATTGACCTATACAAATGCCACCCAAAGGGGGACGCTCCCATTTGCGCCACGACGCCGAGTATAGATCTCACGGCGCGGACTTAACAGAGATTTGTTGTTGGAAAATCAAATGTATCTTATACACTTTATTTCCTACCACTCAGCACTTTAATTTTAATAGGGATTGACCAAGATAAACCGACTAAAATTTACCTAAGTCTACCAATATAACTCTTATATGGTATTAACCTAAGTTTATAATCACATTATTACTTAGGTCTATGTGAGTAAATTAAAACATTTTTAATTAGCGGCACTCACGATAAGTATAATCTAAGAATCTCCGGACCGAATTCACTCCGAGGTCGGTTTCCAGGTAGGGGTGTTCCGCAAGCGTCAACATAAGTACCCCAACCTTAGACAAAATCTTCCTTAGACATAGTTAGTAATCAGTCTCCATTCATAGACTAAGCTTTGATTTCCTAATTATTTCTAATCTTATTAGAAAATAGAAAACCTAAGTCTAATTATTCAAGTTCTAAACTCTTTAAAACTAATTATTAACTTAGGTTGCATGCATTTCTATGTTATAGTGCTTGATCATTCATCACATGAATAATTATATACTATAAAATAATATAATTCATCACATGAATATAAATGCATAAGCATACTTTAATCTAAAAAATATAACACTTATATTAATTAAATTAAACATGCATTTAATTTTATTATAACTCTTATAATATAACCTATCATGCAAACTATATATTATAACTCTTATAATATAAATGATGCATGAATATGTTTAACCTAAGGTGGGATTTTAAATCTATATGACATACATTATGCACATAGAAATTTAATGTAACTAAATCATACATCACATGCATAAAATAATTAAATAGCAAAAATGGATCGGTTTTGGCAGCTAAGGGCAATTATTTAATTAAATAACATTAATATAACATTTATATTAATATTATTTAATAAAATAATTAAATAAATAATAAAAATACATTTTACAAAATTAAAATTAAATAAAAACATAAATAACTGCCCACTTTGCGAAAGAACTGCCCATGTCTCGCGAAACTGCTCCTTGAACCACCCACTACGCGTGCGGCGTTGCAACGTTGTCGCGTCCAGCGTTGAGGTCAGCGTGCTCCACGTCGTGGCGTTGCAACGCTGCTCTGCAGCCAAGCCAGCGCCCACAAGGATAGCGTTGAGACGCCGATGAACAGCGTCTTAACGCCATCGACAAAACAGCAAACTCCTTTGCTGTTCTTCATCGAATTTCGCCTGTTTCCGCTCCAATTTCTTCACAGCAACACTTGCTACTAAAGACACGAACTTACAGACTCGATTTACAACAAAATGCCCAAAAACAACGTGCGCTTACATTGATCTCGTCAACATAAAATTGTAAATCTAAAATGCCAAAATCGAAAACATCCAAATTCGCAAACCAACAATTTATCACCTAAATTAAGGTAAAAACACCTACTTATTTTTAAAAAAATCAGTGCATAACAAAGAACCATCGAAATGGCTCTGATACCAATTGAAGGGAATGAAAATCTCCGCGCAGCGGAAGACGATCGAATCGTCAAGGTATCGTTACGCTACTTGAAACTCGTTAAAACGATCTAGCACTTAGATCTAAGTTAAACATGCATAATTAAGGAAGAAAAACAGTAAGAAGAATGTACTTACTTGTTGTAGACAATTCTTCAAAATTTCTTCCTTGATCACGAACAATTCGTGCTTCTCAACGAACGCTTCTCTCGAACAAAACCCTAACAAACACCACCAATTGGAACCTTGGTTGTTCTTCTTTTGGAAAGAAGGAGAATGGTGGGGTTCTTTTGTGTTTTGGTGAGGAGAGAATTAGAGAGAAAAAAGAGACTCTTCTCTTTGGTGAAATCCAAAAAAAAATGAGAGTGAGAGCTACCTTTCCTTCTTGCAAGAAGGGATTAAATAGTGGAGTTAAAATCTCCACATTATCACCATTTTACCACAACCATAGGTTATACAAATCATATTTGCATAACCATATAATATAAGATATCTCATATCTCATATTGTAAATCACATTTGCAGTAATTGTAGATTAATTAAATTGAATCACATCCAATTTAATTTCTCTCAATTAATTTCTCCAATTAACCCTAATTCAATAATTAGGCTAACCTATAGTTTATTATGAATCTCATTCACATTAAACTATATATTACATCACTCATATCTCATATAAATGACATAAATGCCTCTAAGTGAAATTGAACACTTCAATTTCATACCAAAACTCTAAGCCTTCCTTTAACCCAGATGGAGCCAACCGAGGGACCTAATGGACCTACAGTGCCAGGCTCCAATGATCTGAGATTAACCTATCAAACTCTTTGACCCGGTTAATCAACATTCATTAGCTACAGTAATACTCCACTATAGCCCGTAGTTGCACTCCCGTCAGTGCAGAATATTACATGTCCACTGATATAACCAATGCCCATGAGTCGACCCTTCACAGGTTGTTCGTAGACACGGCTGGGTCAAATTACCGTTTCACCCCTGTGTCTACCTCTTGTTCTTTAAGTCCCCACTACTCCTCTAATGAACAACATATTGTGATGGTCTAACCATACACAACACCCTTCTCGGGCCAGTGACAAGGTGGGCGCCCGTTGTCCAAGCCCTGGAGACAACACTTAAGGGAACAACCCCTCTAGTTTCCTTAAAGGCGGGAACGAGTGAATTCCATCTCGCGTAGTTAAGTTCCCAGCTCCCTACTTGATCCTGTCCCACGAGAAGATAGGCATATTGGGCGAGTAACTGTGACCACCCTCACCCATACTAGTCAAAGGACAGACCCCCGCAGACAGGAGTCCGTAACACGCTCAGGATTCAGGTCGAGTCACTAATGGTCATCTACGAATTTATTAGTCCTTATTGTCAACGGTGTTACATCAGTAGGTCTAATAACACACAGTCCAGTCTTGTACAATCTCATTGCACAGGATGCCCCCACTCCCATGTCAACCACATGAACGAGTAAGATCACCTCGTTTGTATCCAATACAAAGCGGGTCGCATCCACAGTGTATCCAGGATTAGGTCTCCAACCCTATCCATATATTGTAGACCGTTCGGATCATTAACTCGAACGTGATCCTCCTTGTGTGTCCACTACACACCGTTAAAGTTCTAGTTCACTCATAAATTCAATGACCATGGAGCTTAGTTTATTGAAAAAGTTTGTAAATATTGCGAGACGCAAAGTAATGAAATAAATAACTCTTATTAATTTCAAACAGTAATTTACAAACACGAGATTAGGACAAAAAACCCAACACTTTGTTCCTTAAGCACCACTGATCCTCTAATGAACAACAAGTCTAAGGTCCTACCATAGACCTGTACCCTCTCAAGTTAGTTTAGAGGGGGGGTCCCGTTGTTCAAAACCTAGACTCAGTTCTTAAGGGAACAACCTATCGAATTCCTTAGTGTAGGAATGAGTGAATTCTATCTTATATAGTTAAGTCCCCAGCTACCTACGAGGTTCTGCCCCTGAGAAGGTAGACTTATTGACTCGGCTACAGGCCACTCTCACCCATACTAGTCTAAGGACAAACCCCTATAAGCAGGAGTTCTTAACTTACTTAGGATTACGGTCGAGTCACTAATGACCATCTATAAATTATCAGTCTTATCCTGTTAACGGTGATACACTGGTTAGACTAATAATTTGCAGTCTGGTCTTGTATGAACTCTTCATACAGGATGCCCACACTCGCATGTCAACCACATGAATGAGTTGGATTACCTCATTTATACTAATTACAAAGAGGGTCGCATCCATGGTGTTACTAGAATAAGGTTTCTAACCTTATTCTTATACCATAGACCATTTAGGTTATACTCTTGAACACAATCTAAATAGTGTCTACTACACTGATGTTCAAGATACATTATAACCTTGGAGCTTAGTTTATTGGATATATAAAGTAAGAATATAATTTTATCAAAACAAATAACTCTTTATTTATTTGATCAAAATTACATAAGTTTAGGGCACAAATCCCAACAATCCCCCACTTAACCTAAAGCTTGTGGAGTACTATAACATTACAATAATGTAAATACAATAAACTAGGGCATTTAAACCCTTTGTACAATATACTCCCACTTGCCCTAGTTGGGGAAAACTTGTAAACCTAGACCTTCTAGGTGACTCTCAAATACTTTAGCTGTGAGAGCCTTTGTAAAAGGATCAGCAATGTTGTGCTCTAAGGCTATCTTCGTGACGATCCCATCTCCCGGATGAGATGATATTTCTGCTCAATATGCTTTCCTTTCTGTGACTTCGAGGTTCCCTTGAGTTTGCCACAACACCACTGTCATCAAAATTCAGTGTGATAGGCAAACTCATATTTGGAACAACTTCAAAATTTAACATGAATTTCCTTAACCAAACGACCTCTTTAGCTCTTTCACAAGCTGCTACATATTCGGCCTCCATGGTGGAATCAGTGATGCATCCCTGCTTGACGCTTCGTCGTACTATAGCTCCTCCGTTAATAGTAAATACTGACCCTGGTGTAGATTTCCGAGAATCTTTATCAGTCTGAAAGTCAGAATCCATGTATCTTGTAAGGATCAAATCTCTAGCCCCATACACAAGAATGTAGTTCCTTGTTCTCCATAGATACTTAAGGATTGTTTTAACCGTTGTCCAGTGTTCAGGTCCTAGATTGGAATGATACCTACTGACCATTCCAACTGCAAAACAGATGTCTGGCCTAGTACACAACATGGTATACATCAGGCTTCCAACAGCTGATGCATAAGGAATCCATCTCATATCCTCATCTTCTTGAGGTATCTTAGGACACTGTTCCTTAACCAAATGAACTCCATATCTAAAAGGCAATAAACCCTTTTTGGAGTCTTGCATCTTAAATCTCAACAACACTTTGTCGATGTAAGATGTCTGAGACAGGGCTAGTGTTTTATTCTTGCGGTTCCAGACAATCTAGATCCCAAGAACAAACTGCGTTTCACCCAAATCTTTCATTTGGAATTGCGTAGCTAGCCAATTCTTAATGTCAGGAAGATATCCTACATCATTCCCAATGAGTAGGATATCATCCACATATAGAACTAGGAATGCGACAGAACTATTGATGATTTTCTTGTAGACACAAGGTTCATCATCATTCTGATCAAAGCCAAAAGATTTGATTGCCACATCAAATCCTAAATTCCAGGACCTCGAGGCTTGTTTCAGTCCATAGATTGACCTTTTAAGCCTGCAAACCTTTTACTCTTGTCTTGCTTCAATGAACCCTTTGGGTTGGTCCATGTAGATGTTCTCGTCAAGATTGCCATTCAAAAAAGCTGTCTTGACATCCATTTGCCATACCTCATAGTCATAATATGCGACAATGGCAAGTAGAATATGGATAGACTTTACCATAGCAACAGGTGAAAAGGTTTTCTCATAGTCAACCCCTTCAACCTGGGTATAACCCTTTGTTACTAGTCTTGCTTTAAAGGTTTGCACCTTTCCATCTACACCACGCTTTCTCTTTTAGATCCACTTGCAACCTATAGGTTTTACCCCATCAGGTTTATCTACATGATTTCAAACAGAATTGAAGTACATAGACTCCATTTCTTGGTCCATGGCTATGACCCATTTGTCTTTGTCTTTGTCAACCATCGCTTGATTATAAGTCGATGGATCCTCACAATCGTCATCTGGTATAACAACTTGGGGTTCAGATAAACCCATGTAACGGTCAGGATGTGTTATAACCCTCCCACTACGTCGAGGCATACTCAACTCTTGAGATGGACTCTTTTGACTAGACAAGCTAGTATCAACAACTTTTGTTGACGTACTAGTTTTATTAGCAACCTTTGCTATTGTTCTTTCTAACTCACTTAACACAACTTTACTTCTTGGTTTGTGGTCCCTTTTATTAGCAACCTTTACTTATTGTTCTGTCCATTGATATAATCATTACCCATTAGCCGACTCTTCACATGTTGTTCGTAATCACGGCTGGGTCAAATTACCGTTTTACCAATGTGATTACATCTTTGTTCCTTAAGCACCACTGATCCTCTAATGAACAACAAGTCTATGGTCCTACCATAGACTCATACCCTCTTAAGTCAGTTTAGAGGGCGGGGCCCCGTTGTTCAAGACCTTGACTCAGTTTTTAAGGGAACAACCTATATAATTCCTTAGTGTGAGAATGAGTGAATTCCATCTTGCATAGTTAAGTCCCCAGCTACCTACGAGGTTCTGTCCCTGAGAAGGTATGCTTATTGAGTCGGCAACAGGCCACTCTCACCTATACTAGTTTAAGGACAAACCCCTATAAGCAGGAGTTCTTAACTTTCTCATGATTCAGGCCGAGTCACTAATGACCATCTATAAATTATCAGTCTTATCACATTAATGAGTTATTATCTTGGTTAGACTAATAATTTCTGATGGGTCTTGTATGAACTCTTCATACAGGATGCCCCCACTCGCATGTCAACCACATGAATGAGTTGGATTACCTTATTTGTACTAATTACAAAGTGGGTCGCATTCACGATGTTACCAGAATAAAGTTTCCAATCTTATTCTTATACCATAGACAATTTAGGCTATACTCTTGAACACAATCCAAATAGTGTGTCTACTACACTGATGTTCAAGATGCATTATAACCGTGGAGCTTAGTTTATTGGATTTATAAAACAAGAATATAATTTTATCAAAACAAATAACTCTTTATTTATTTGATTAAAATTACATAAGTTTAGGGCACAAATCCCAACATTGTAAAGGGTATTCAATGCCCTAGTTTATTGTAATTTTACTGTACATTTGAGAAATGTATTATTTTGAACTCCACTAGCTTAGTCCAAGTGAGAGTTTGTTGGGATGTATGTCCTAATCTCGTACTTGTTTGTAATATTCCTGATTGAAATAAATAAGAGTTATTTATTCATCACTTTGTGTCTCGCATATTTACAAACTTTGTCCAATAAACTAAACTACATGGTCATTGAATTATGAGAGAACTAGAACTTGAACGGTGTGTAGTGGACACACAGGGAGGATCACGTTCGAGTAAATGATCTGAACGGTCTACAGTATACGGATAGGGTTGGAGACCTAATCTTAGATACGATGTGGATGCGGCCCGCTTTGTATTAGATACTAACGAGGTGATCTGACTCGTTCATGTGGTTGACATGCGAGTGGGGGCATCCTGTGCAATGAGATTTTAAAAGACCGGATCGTGAATTATTGGACCTACTGATGTAACACCGTTACCAGTATTGGACTAATAACTTCGTAGATGACCCATAGTGACTTGACCTTAATCCTGAGCGTGTTACGGACTCCTGTCTGCAGGGGTCTGTCCTTTGTTTCTGCTGCGAAGTAGTAGCTTGGATGTGAGTGAGCTATTTACTGAGTATTCTCATACTCACCCGTCTACTTTAATTTTTTTGGATGCAGGTAGGGAAAACAGTGAGTTGGAGGGCGATGCGCGATGCGCGATGTGACGAGGCCGCTATTGGACCCTTTGTTTTGTTAGGAGGATTGTTCTTGCATGCTTAAGATCTCTATTTTGGGCTTAAGATTGTACTGTTCTTGTGTTAAGCTTAGGCGCCTGTTGGATGTTTAGCTTAACTTTAGAATTATGAATGTATATTTGTTTATCTTTGATCGTAGCTAGTAAGCTTTTAATTTTGGTTAAGTTGTGATGCTTCGTATGTGTTTTGGGTGGTTTCTGTTTTCTTTTGTTGTTCTGTGTTCTGTGGAGCCCAACCCATTATTGCATGATACTTTGGAGGAGGTTGGCCATTGGCAGAATCTTTTAGAAGTGTTTATATGCTTAAAACATGTTAGATAAATTTTTGGGTTTGTCGGGTAGGCCATTATGTTGTCAAAATTTTAACACAAAGGGTGTTGCCTAATGACGTTCCTAGTTGAAGTTGGGTTGAAAACTAGCGGCGTTACAAATAATTACCTTATTTGTCTTTTAATAATTCTAGATATTTTTCATTTTTATTTATATACGAAACTTTTCAACCCCAAAAAAGATAAATTAGTTTACCTAATTCAATTTTATATTATAATTAAAATTATTAATTTAAAGAAAATTCCTTTAATTTCTTGGAGAAGGAAATAACAATACTCTTTGTATTTTAACTCTTCATATTTCACGCAAATTATTGTTAATAAATAATTTTAATTTATTATTGATAATTAATTAATTAAAAATTTTATAAGGCATGAGGTTACCTGATTAGTTTTTCAACAAATGAAAAGGAACATAATTGTAATGGACTGATAATCTTTTTCTATTCATTCAACAAATATTTTAAACAAAAAAAATACTAATGATAGTATAAGAATAAAAAAAAAGTAACAAAAAAAGTTTAAGATCTTAGCTTTACACTCACTTCTTCTAATAGATTTGTTCAGTGGACACTTGATAGATAAATATTATAATTCAACTTCATCGAAGTTGAGTTGTGATGTTGAAAACCTAGGGTCATGATATAGATACAATGCTGACATCTTTTTGCAACTTGAATGTAACACGAACATGTTAAGATTAATGCTTTGAAAATTGAAGAGCCTTTGAGAGCAATGCATTGAGAAAACAAAAATAAATGTAGGATATAGATATGACCTATATGGATTCCTTGCAACTTGAATGTAACACACAAACATCTTGAGATCGATATTTTAGAAATTAAAAAGTCTTTGAGAGCAATGCATTGAGAGAACCAAACTAAAGAAAGAATGAGGTTTTTGGTGTTGGTGAAAAAATAGTTAAGAAAGCTCATTTTTATAGTATTAGAATGGGAGTGATATAAAAACTTTTTGAATAATTAGACTTTTAAATTAATTTAAATTAAATTAATCATTTAAGTGGTAGGAAAACCTTTTACATTCTCACCCTTATGATATTAAACATTTATAGATAATAAACTATTAATTAATTAATTGATATAATTAAGAGAATTTGTAATGGGTAGCAATTATGGTTTTAGTATTTGTAGATATAGCAACATTTTAAAAGAATTGCAAATATGGCCAAAGTCTTTAATTTTTTTATATAATTCCAATTATACCCTTGGCTTAAACCTATTCCCTTTTTAATTGGTATTTATTTTTCAATTGTTATTTGTTCTTCACGGTTACTTAAATATTCCTTGTTATTTTTATATTTTTATATTCAAAACAAACATGACTATGCCCGACATTTATATTTTTTATTATTTTACAATTTTAAGCATTTAAACATTTCAATTTTCTAGATTCTCAAACAGTAATACATATTTAACTACTTGTAAGGCTCTAAATTCACAGTCAAATCAAATGAGATGTATTATAATTTATTTAATAAACCTATTTTTTTAGAGAATTTGTAATTGGGTAGTAATTATGGTTTTAGTATTTGTAGATATAGCAACTTTTTAAAAGAATTGCAAATATGGCAAAAATCTTTAATTTTTTTTTATAATTTCAATTATACTTTTGGCTTAAACATATTCCCTTTTTAATTAGTATTTGTTTTTCAATTGGTATTTGTTCTTCACGGTATTTTTCTTCTTCCGATTTTTGCGACAACATCTTCTTGATTCCAGTCCAATCTTCCCAAACTCTTCTCGATTCCAGTCCAATCTTCTGTCGAGTCGCAAGTTTGAGTATCTTCTCAAATTCAATCGGAGTCGCAAACCTTCACCTATTCGATTGGGTATTTTCTAGTTTGATCTGTTGAATTGCAACCCATGAATTTTCATCGAGTTTGTTTGATTATCTTCTCCAATTCGATTGAAGTCGCAAGTTTGTCTGATTATCTTCTCCAATTCGATCCCATTGTAATATCTTCTTATTCGGTCGAAGTATCTTCCAATTCGATCTTTTCGAAGTCCAACGGAGCTTTTTTCGTGGGTATTTGATTTTTTCAATCAACACTTTTCGTGGGTATTTCTCATGTTCATTTTGTTACATCACTATTTTTCTGCTTTGGAGTCGCAAGTTTTCTTCATTTTTTGTTCTATCAGCAATACTGTTTTCTAGATGATCGACGATATACGTGACATTAGTGATATATATCATTGTTTTCTAGATATGATCAATAGATATCAGTTATATCAGTGATATCATTGATATCAGTAATCAATAGATATCAATGATATTAGTGATATTAGTGATATACGAGTGACTATTGTGCTTCCAATTAGTGATATACGATCTTCTGTTGGAGCTCTTTTCGTGGGTATTTGAGTTTGTCAATCAACCAGATCTTTTTTCGTGGGTATTTTTTTTGTTCATTTTGTTATATCACTATTTTTCTGCAATGTTTTGGAGTCGCAAGTCTGATTTTGGTGATTGTTTTATTTTCTAGATATGCTAGAGAATACATATGACATCAGTGATATCAGTGATAATATCTATCATTGTTTTCTAGATACAATGATATCAGTGATATCATTGATCAATATATATGATATCAGTGATATCAATGATCAGTAGATATCAATGATATCAGTGATATCAGTGATACACTGTTTTCTAGATATCAATGATATCAGTGATATCATTGATCAATGGGATATGATATCGTTGATCGGTGGATATCAATGATATCACGGATATCGATGATCAATAGATATCAATACTATCGGTGATATCATTAATCAATGATATACGAGTGACTATTGTGGTGATCGGTTTCTATATTACTTAATATTGTTAATGTTGTTATTACTTTTCGTAGGAACTATGATGAAGCTTCCAATAGTTATTTTTTATAGTAGGCAATGGAATGAGAAAAATTTCTATGAGAATTACAAGACCATTGGAATTTTTGTTGATGAGATGATGTGTTTTGATGATTTTATTAATCTGATTGTGAAAGAAGTTCGAATGGATAGTGTTATTTCTTTTATAGAATTGTCGATGTTATTAGGTTAGGGATAAATGATGCTCAGGATGTGGTTAAAATTTAAGAAGATAAAAATGTTGCTTTGTTTTTAACTTTAGTGAAAGATCAAAATACAAGATATCCTTTAGTTTCTCATATTACAAGAAGTCTAATAGAAAAGTTATGAGTAATAGGTAATAGATAGGTAGAAGTTTATCAGACAACTATCATTGATAGAAACCTATGACTTCTATCAGTGATAGTAGTCTATCACTTCTTTTTCATTAACTTTTATCAATCATTAACAGGATAGTATTCTATCACTTCTATCAGTGATAGACAGCGATAGAAGTCGAATAGGAACAAGATGTCTAATAGATAATAGAAAAGTTATGAGTAATAGGTAATAGATAGACAATTGTGGTAGAAGTCTATCAGACAACTATCACTGATAGAAGTCTATCACTTCTATCAGTGATAGATATCACAATAGTAGTTTATCAAAATTAGAAGAAAAAAATGGTTATTAAATAAACAGACAAAAAATTAGTTATTAAATAAACAGACTTCTATCAGTGATATCACTGATAGAATCCCATCAGTGATATCATTGATAGCATCCCATCAGTGATATCACTGATAGCAGTGAATGGCGTGGGGTGTTTTAGTAATTTCAATTTCTCTTTTCAAATTTTTGCTATTTTTGCAAATAGATTGAGTCATTTGCTATATGGACAATTATATTGGTCCTTTTTGCTACCAACCCAATTGCCCCTATAATTAATTGTCAATAACATATTTTATAAATATATAAATTAAAGAGAGGATATAATTCTCAAAAAATATTTTTCATGAATCGTAACTTTTTAATATATTATATATTATAGATATAGATAAGAAGCATCTAACATGGTCTACATTAATTCCACTTTTTAATCTCCTTCTAAAGAAGTGTTAAATTAGGAGGGATTAACTGCACTTTTAATCCTAATTTCCTCCTTTATTGAAGAGAGCAACTTGGTAGTTAAGGACCATGAATTTGCCACATATTTTCATAATGATACGGTACAAACCCTTATGACATTATTTTTTGTTTCACCCAAAATGCTACATATCAATAAAGATAATTGTGTTCACTTGTATTCTACGCATGAATTTCTCCCTTACCCACCCAGCGTGGTTCATTTTTTTTTTTTTTGCATGTTTAACCTATCAAAGCCCATGATTCAACTTGTTATAATTAAAAATTTTTGGTCAAAATCGAACCACCTTACCATGAAGATAAAATCTTAATTTTACCCTTATTAATAAGCCAATATATCACTTTCATTGAACCACATTTATTTGATTAAATAAATTATATTTAATAGTTATCACAATGAAAAGAAACTATATAATTAAAGATAAAGGGCACTTGCATAAATAACAATACAATTTATATAAATTGTAGGTGTGTCTACTGTTCATTCAATTTGCAGAAGTAGTAAAAAAAAAATAGCCCAACCCAAATAGACCATAAGAAAAGTAAAAAATATCCTTGTATTGTCCGCAAGTGTATCAGTAGTCTATTAATGATATGTTACTGATATACCTAATACAAAGTATATTACTGATATACTTATATGAAGTTTATCAAAAGTATATAAGTATGTCACATGTGATATATATATGACCACTACACTACTAATATATTTTATTTTATACGCGTTTTTCAATATAAAGTTTTCACTAGTCTATCAGTAATATATTGTTGATATAATAATGATATCCTAATATAAAATAAATAATTGATATACTATTAATATACTAATATGAAGTTTATCAAGAGTATATCAATAATTCACATATGAAATATAGATAATATAAAATATATTACTAATATGCTGCTCTTGTATTTAATTTTATTTCTTTACTTTATTAATGATTTATATTTACTTCTTTTTAGTCAATAGACTTCTTTAATTAATACAATTGGGTTAGTAGTATGTAAGAAATTCATATTTAATATTTTCGACACGCTTAAAATTAAGAATATCACTAATATACTACTGATATACTCAATGCAAGTAGCCCAACCCAACTGCATGCAACAGAAAGTCAAAATGCTCTATGCATGTTGATATATCAACAATATACCTAGTAAGTTGAATATATCAGTGTGATATACTACCGATATACTTTATTTACGTATATAAAAAAGAAGAAATACTTATTATATCAAGAATACAATAATGATGATCAGTATATTAGATTATTTAAAGCAACTATATTAGTGATATTCTACTGATATATTTTATTTACATATCGAAACAAAATGGAAATGCTAATATTCAATATATCAACAGTACATCACAAATAGTGATTTATACTTGGTAATGGTTTATGCTGATATATAAAAAATATAATAGTGATAGAAATAGTGATACACTCAATGTTAGTAACTCGCATATGATAACGTTCATTTTACTGATACACTACTTATATACTAAATATTAGGCATATCAGTAAAATGAACAAATCTAAAATGAAGTATATCAGTAATATACCAAGATGCAAATATCTCTGATATGCTACAAATATATATAGAGGCCGCAGGCTCCACTCCTGGTGGTGCCCTTCCGTCAATATGAGTTAACTGACATTATTAAAAAGAATGAGTTCATAGTATATCAATAATGTACTACTAATATACTTTGTTTTAGGTATATATTAGTTGGTTGATATATAAACACAAAGTATATCAGATATATTATCGATATATTAAAGGTACAGTATATCAGATATACTACCGAGGGTAAGATTAGAATAATAAAAATGAAAAAAATCAAATTTTGCTATATTTGTAAATCTAAAAAATCATGATTAGATTTTTTTTTGGCAAGGATAAACTGAATTTTCATTCTTTTGTACTTTTTCCATAAATTCTCTTAAAAGTAGTAGAAATAAATTTAATGTTATAGATTTTGGCTGAAAATTATAAAAGCCAAGGGCTTGGGAAGGATGTTCAGTCAGATTATCCTTTTTCATTTCATATATATTGTTGATAAACTGAATTTTCATTCTTTTGTACTTTTTCCATAAATTCTCTTAAAAGTAGTAGAAATAAATTTAATGTTATAGATTTTGGCTGAAAATTATAAAAGCCAAGGGCTTGGGAAGGATGTTCCGTCAGATTATCCTTTTTCATTTCATATGTATTGTTGATAAAAGTATGAAGGTAATTCTGTCAATCCTTCAATATTGGTTGGTGGATCATCCCACTATCCAAAAGTTTGAATGGATCCAAGGTCAAACCTTTGGGTCAACGCCTCAGTTCCTGATCCTCACAATCATCTCCTACCTTTCCCTTACCTTTCTTCTCTCCCAAATCCACTTAATTCCCTCAATTGCCCCTCATTTCCTCAAACAAATCTCAGCCATCCACAACTTCCTCCTTTTCCTCCTCTCCTTCATCATGGCCGTTGGATCCACCATGTCTTCCCTTTACCATCTTCCTAACCATCGTTCGATGATATGTTTGCCACCTCACACTCCACCAACAGGTCCTGTCTTTTTCTGGGCTTACGTGTTCTACCTCTCTAAGATTCTTGAATTCGTCGACACACTGTTGATCATCCTTTCTAAGTCATTTCAACGTCTCACATTCCTCCACGTGTACCACCATACGATGGTCTTGATCATGTGTTATCTTTGGGTTCACGCTTCTCAATCCTTGTTTTCCGTTGGGGTTGTCACCAATGCAAGTGTCCACGTCATCATGTATGCCTACTACTTCTTGTGCTCCATTGGAATCAAACCAAAGTGGAAGAGGTTGGTCACTGACTGCCAAATCTTGCAGTTTATGTTTGGTTTTGCGGTTTCGTTTTGGATGCTGTATGAGCATTTTATAGGATCCACCGCCGGCTGCTCCGGCATCCGTAGCTGGTGTTTCACTATTTTCTTCAATGCCTCTCTTTTGGCTCTTTTCATGAATTTCCATTCAAAATCCTACTCTACAAATACAAATACTAAGAAGAACAAGACGAACTAAGCTGTTTAATCCAGTATAAATTATGTAATGTATGTTAGCCATGAGTCATGGTTTCAAAATTGAAATCATAATTATTGAGTCCATGTTTTTATTTATAAAAAATAAGAGACCTAGTTGCAATATATAAACACCTGTTTTGTTTCTCAAAATAATTTTTCTAATCTATACGCAAATAAATGCCCAACACAAGTAGTATAAATGGTGGAATAATAGTTGCAATTAATGATTTCTTTTTCTTTTAGAAAGGGAGTTAAAGTAAGGGAAATGAGTAAAATAATGATAAACATTGCAACTTAAGAGATGACATTATATTAGTAATAATGTCGCACCAAAGTAACTGGAATTGGTTGTTGCATGTACTAAAGTCTTCTCTAAAGGGTAATTGGTTTGATTATCCATCATGTCTCATCAGTCATCATAACTACAAGAAATGTTTTGAGCTATCACGATGATTATTACACGTTGCAATTCATTTTTGCAGTTGTTTATGGATCTTTGGAAGAAACAGCGTTAAGAGGGATCTAGCAAACCCTTTTTAAAACCGTTGAAGTGAACCTTTTACAACCGTTCCTATAACAACTAACTTTTTAGACATCAACTAATTAGGATTGTTACCTACATGGATACAACAAACACATCAAAAGACGTTTCAATGAAATTTTGACAATCAACGTCAAACAAACTCATTTAAAAATAAAAAATGAGCTTTGATTGGAATTCCAAGAAAAACTTTAAAATATAAATCTCAAATTTCACTCTTTCAAAACATAAAGACGTACTAGATAAATAATCCAAAGTTGTGCAAAATAAAACTCAAAGAAAAAAAGACAGTAAGAAATCAAATGCAACTCTAAGTTATCTATAACCATTTCAAGCATACCACCCTATCAATCATCTTAGGATGTCTTTGCCTTTATCTGAAAAATATAATTAATTTATGCAAAAAGGATGAGTATTAAAAATACTCATAAATGACCTCATTATTGGGAGTTAAAATATGTAAACACACGTCGGAACATGACTTATGTTACCATGACTCTAGTGGAACCTAAACCTTTGTCTTTTTTTTTTTTTGTTCCACTCCTTTTATATTCCTCTCGATGTGCATCACTTTCATTCGCATTAGTTCGATATAGATCACTTTCACGTACATCGAACTTTTTAGGCATGCATCACTTTCTCATGCACCTCAAATCTCTTTATCTATGTACCCTTTTCATGCATAAGTGTGCATCACTTTCATAAACAAACCAACTCTACCTACCCACACTAGTTTCATGTACTAAATCTCTTAGAATTCATCGCTTTGATGCAACCAAATCATTCAAGAAAAGGAAGTTAACTACCTCGATATTTATGATTTTTCACGGCTACAAATTATATGTTACTTGACACTGGCAAGTTTTAAATATTTATGTTTTTATGAAAAAAAAAATTCAAGTAGCATGCACCTATTTAAGAAAAACATAAAAAAAAATGAAAGTTGTCAGAATTTTTTAGATTTTTCCACACTAAGATAAAACTTGATACTAGAAGTGTTGTATTAATTATCTTATCCTATTTTAATCCGAAGAATTATTAACCACTAAATAAAATACTAGAAAAAATATAGAAGGGCGCCAATTTTAGCGCCATTTCTATAACTCGTTTTTCCATCTAAACAAAAGAAAAAGAAGAGAAAAGAAATAGGTCTCCCTCGCGAATTTTCATCTCCCCCATTGGCTAGTAGTTAGGTTTTTCGGCCGCTTCAACCGATCTCCCTTTGTAGTTAGGTTTTTCGACCATTCGACAGCTCTTCGACCACAGGCAACTTTTCATAAGGAGAAACAAAACCTTTATAACCATTCGACACTTCAACCAATACAATAGCTCTTCGACCACCATTCTACTCTTCAGCCCATTCAAAACCTTCATAACCATTTGCGACACACTGCTTTCTTTCACTCTTCGACCAGATACTTTTCCTCTATTAGGTCACTCAGCAAAATAATTTCTTCAGCACCGTACCCACCTCAGGTTTTTCGATATATGTAGGAGTAATTTTGTTGAAATTTTGAGTTTATTATATTGATTTGAGATGATTTTTACTTTGATGAAATTGGGTCAAACTGTTTCATAAAGATTTATGATTTTTTTTCCTTAAAAGAACCTGAATATGTTGAATATCTAGAGTGGGATTCATTGCTAGTTTCCATAGTGTGACCATTAGATATGTTGATAAAATGGGTGTATTGTGCTTCTTCGGGACTGAATGAAGTTCCTGTAACAAAAGAGGGTAAATCAACAGTTAGGTTGACTATTGATGCGAGGGGAAGAGATTGCATTATGAGTGTCATGGATATGTGGTGCATTTGAGATTAATAGTTTTGAGTTCTCCAATGAGCAGCTTCAATCTGTGAGTGGCGGTGTTCTTTAGATTAGTCATTATATTGTTAGGAAAGAACCTTATTTGATCTTTCTGCAGACCGAAAAGGTAGTTCAATTGTGAGTTGATTACTAATATCAAGAAAAGAGGATGCGAGTATTTAATGGCAGTGGGTTGTGGAACAAGAGTTGGAGCAGCTGGTAGTTTGGTTTCAGTTTGACATCGTGAAGCCCAAGTAGATGGAGATTTTTATGTAGCTCCCTCATTGGTAATGGTCTACATAAGGTCATTGGTTGCCTTTCATTCTTCTTGTCAATTGTTGGGCTTGTGGGTTGTAAAGGGTCTGCTTCTGTAAGAGGCAAACCTTCCTCAATTGTGTTCCCATGAGCTTTGATGTTGGGTCTTGGGTGTTCTTCCTCAGTAGTTGGATTCACCATCTCTAATTGATTAATTTACTGTTTTTTAGAATTTGTTTTGTTTAAGCCAGGCAAGTTCCACATTTAAGGTTGTGTGTCATGATAAATCTGGTACCATTGATCTTTGCAGCTTGTCTGTTGCACGTGTAAAATGGTTACACCAAGAAAACTGGGAAATTCTAAAAATTTAACCCCTTAGGGGTTGTTTGGGGTGCAGGTTCAGAATCAGAATCCTGGGAATCAGAAGCTTGGAGGTTTTGTCCTGAGTGGTTCTGAAGCATAGGAATCAGAAAACTGTTTTTGGAGTGCAGTGTTCTGAAGTCTAGAAATCATAAAACTGTGTTTGCGGTGGAGTGTTCTAAACCTTGAGAATCAGAGAGTTGTGTCTTGTGTGCAGTTTTCTGAACTCTAGGTTCGATACAGTTTTGTTTCTCATTTTTTCTTTTAGCTATTTTATTCCTTTCAAATTTTTGTAATTGATTTTATATGAATTGTAAATTTAATGTCTAACATGGATCAGTTTTTTAAATAACTTTTCCATGAACCTTTCAATTTAGTTAGTTGTTGATAAATAAAACAAATAGTTTTAAACCTTTAGAACAATTTTTAGCATTTAGACCCAACTAAACTATTCGGGTTGCAAATATCTCCAACCCAAACAATCCTAATTAAGTGATGGACCCAAATCGAACACCATGAGACATTTGAGTTGGGTAAGTTTAGGTTGATACGTAATATAAATAAATAAATATATATATATATATATATTGAATTAAGATTAAATTAAAATTAGAAACGTAATTTTAATTTATATTATGAATTTTTACCTTCTGAAAGAATCAAAAACTTATTTTAAAAAGTTATTGAAGAATAAATCATCTAAAAATAATTATAAAATTAAATAAATATATGTATATATAGTTGTAATATAAGTAAAAAAAATATTTTTCTAAAATTAATAGGAAGTTTGGGTTGGTTTGGTTCTAGGTTCATCCCAAACTAATTTTTCGTGAGCCCACGAACCAACCAAACTCATAAAGTTTTTTTTAACCCAACGAATTGGTCTGGGTTGATCGAATTTTTCGGGTCATCAGGTTTTTTTAACACCCCTACTACGAGTTTACACATATAGATACATCGTCCAAAAATGTTGCAACTAACATGAAACAAAAGAACATAAAACGCTTTTGTGCGAAATAAAAAAAATTATTTCATTTTTTCTAACTCTTAAAAAATAAATTACAAAATTGAGCTATTTGAGTGTACATTACAAAAAATACCAAGTTGTTTTTCTTTTTTTTTTTAATAAAAATTTCACAAAGTTCAAAGGTGTTGAGACTAGCATAAAAAATTGTTTATTAGCCATTTTTTAGTTTTATTTTAACCTTTTGAAAAATTTACTAGATTGTCGGATTGTTGGAGCGGTCTAGTTGATGAGGTGGTGGGATTGTTGAGATGGTCGTTGGATTTTTGGTTGTCGGTAGTCATCGAGTCATCGAAGTTGTTGTTAAAAAGGTCGTTGAGGCAACCATCAGTGGTAGCTAGTCGTCGATTTGGTCGTTAGAGTTGTCGTTGTCTGTGGTCACCAGAGTTGCCAATGGAGTTGTTGTCGAAGTGGTGACTGAAAAATGGTAACGACAAATGAAAGAGGAAATGGGAAACCAAGTGGTCGCAAGAGGTAACTGTCAACGGTGGTTGAGTTTCTCGTGTGGTCGTTGTAGTTGTAGTTGTCGTTGTTGGGTGGTCGCTGGAGTTGTCATTGGAGTTATTGTCGAATCAGTCACCGATAATGAAAAACGACAAATTGAAGTGGAAATGAAAATCAAGTGTTTTTCGGAGGCAGTCGTCAGCGGTAGTCGAGTCACTGGTGTGGTCGTCGGAGTTGTCGTTGTTGATGGTGTCGGGTGGTCCGTTGCCAAAGATGTCGTCGGTACAGTCGTTGGAGTTGTCGTTGTCGGTGGTTGTTGAGTGGTCGTCAGAGTATTCACTGGAGTTGTTGTCAAAGTAGTCGCCGGTACGGTCGTCGGAGTTATGGTTGTCGATCGTCGTCGGGTGGTCGTCAGAGTTTTTACCGAAGTTGTTGTTGTCGATGGTCGTCGGTGGTCGCCAGAGTTTTTATCGGAGTTGTCGAATTAGTCGACAAATGGATGAGAAAAACATGGAACATTTCATGAGATTGCACTGTTGTAACTCATGGGAATGAGTTTCAAAACCAAGAATTTGGAACACCTTACTCCAAACATGGGTTTGGATTTGGAATCCAAACCCATCCAAATCCAAACCCATGGCCCAAACACACCCTAGAAGTTTTGGTTTGGATTATTGGGTCCCACTTGTAAAAACTTGTTCTTTTGGACTCTTTGGTTATGAAAATGAGGTAAGAAAGAGAAAATGTATTATCTGTAATTACTATAATGCCCTCATTGTATTTTAAAACATAATACAATCCAACTCCACTATATTTAATACCTCTAACTAACTCAACTAACTCATTTAATTACCGCCAACAAATTTTCTCATATCCATCATTTTCACAATTTTCATATCTCAACTACAAAAATATCATCTCACAATACTAGTACAATTTTGGGTTTTAATGACGGGCACACGCCCGTCATTAAAACAAGTGTCATTGTAGCCTACAATGACAGACATTGCCCGTCATGAAATATCTTTGCCTGTCATTGAAAGTGCCATATTTTAGACTCCTATTTACTATTAATGATGAGTATTGCCCTTCATAAAAAATCCAGTTTAGATGACAGGAAATGCCCGCCATCTAAATATGTATAAATCACTAGTACAAAATTTCCATTGCTACCATACTGCCCACAATTAGTAAACATTTATACTAAACAAAATTTATTAATAAAACAAATATTAAAATGTTAAAAGATCAAATATGAGACAATATTTGTCTTATCATTTCATTAATAAAATATTAAAATATGTAGTACACTTTTGTTCTTAAACAAAAAAAACATAAATTTTCAATCTATACATACACACATATAATTTCCCTCTACAAACTACATCCAACTTCAAAGATAAGCAAAATTACTAAATAAAATTAATACAAGACTCTAAAACCTTTTAACTTAAACATGACACTAAATTGGTTTGTTGTTGTTGAGAGGATTGATCGGGTGTTCAACAAGCTTCAACTCTACTTATGCTTCAATTCGATGAGAAGCAACTCTAGCACTAAACTAGTGCTCTCTGGGTTTAGAGGTAGTCCTTCTCTTCCATTATGTATTCAAAATAAACTAATTTATAAGCATCGAAACTACTCAAAATACCCAAAACTCAAGCTCAAAAATAAACTAAACTTAAAATAAACTTAACATAACTTAAACAAATGGGAACTAAACTTAACAAAACTTATGAATGATCTCTAAGCACCGACCTACACTTAAAATCATTCATTAGATACCATAACTGCAGAATAGCCATAGAACCCTATCCAATAAACTCCAAACATATTATAAAGTATCAATATTACAAAATAATGATCAACATAGTTTAAGGGGGCGTTTGGATCGCAGAGTTGGGTTGAGTTGGGTTGAGTTGTGCATAGTTGTTTTGTCAGTGAGTTTTGGAAATCAGTGTTTGGTTTGCAGAGTTGAGTTGAGTTGAGTCGAGGAAGTCGAGTGTTTGGTTTGCGAGTTGAGTTATTATGTCGGGTATATCAGTGCGATTTTTGTAAAATGAATAAGTCTGATTTTTTGTGACTTTTTTCCTTTTTTTTTTTTTGTTTCCACAAAATCAATTGCAAATATATTTGTCTACAATTTCAAAACTTTATTATGAGATCAATTACAAATTTACAATATATATTACAATTTGCAAGATGTATGAGATATTTAAAATAGTACTGGATATTGAAAGATCGATTTTTAAGTCATAACATGTGTTTTAAGTCGATGCGTGAAAAGTGAAAGATCTAATTTTTTTATGAGTTTTTTCTTTACTTTGTTTTCACAACAAATCAAATACAAATACATTTGTCTACAATTTCAAAACTCAATTATGTGATCAATTATAAAATTACAATATATATTATCATTTGGCAAATGTATGTTAGGGATATTTGCAAAAGTAATGGATATTGGGTTTGATATCAATATTTTTTTTCCAATAAAATTTATTATTTAGAACTTTTACTCTTCAATATGAATTTTATTCCTTTTTTATGCACATGTTCACCACTACTTTTTTATTTTAATTTAGGTAGGTATTAATTTAGTATTAATATTTTGCATATGAATAGTATTTATTTAAATTTGTCTAAACACATGCATTGTCTATGGACATCTTTAGAATGAAATAAATAGTTTACCTTGTGAAAATGTTAAAAATATGTCAACATACTTAAATATTTTATGTCATATTGAAGTTGCATATATCTACAAAATATAGATATGTCATCAAGGTCCTAGCAGCGCCGTTATGCTACCGAAATTTTCGGTGCAGGCGGTGTTGCTTAGTAACGTCTCTAGGAAATTTTGAGTTTGAAAAATTAGGGTCGTTACAGTTGGTATCAGAGCATGAGTTTTAGATTTTGAATACTCGCGTACATTGTAGGCAACGATCGCAGGAAGTCACCTCGTTATCTTCAGGTTTGCTTTTATTTTGTAAAGTAGTTAAAGTTATTTGAGTTGCTTGTGTGTTGACACTTGTTATGCTATACTTTTGACTTTTTTGTTCTTGTGCTAAGGTAGTTTAGAGTTTAAGTTTAGATTATGGCTTGAAGACGTGACCGTTGTAAAGTTCTAGCAACTTTTGAGGACAAAAGTTTTTCTTAGATGGGTATATTGTGATGCCCCGTAAAATTAGGTGTTTTAATTGTATTTATTTTAAATTTGAATATTTGATAATCAGATCAGGATTAGGAAAGTGTGTTTCAAAGTTTAAAAAAGAATTAGGATTTTTGTTTTAAAAAGGTTTAGGATTTCTTTTTCTAAAAATATTAGAATTTCTTGTTCTAAAAGGATTAGGACTTTTTGGTGCCTATTTAAACTAGAGTACTAGCAACTTAAAGGTGCACTTCAAAACTCTCATCTTTTTCTTTTCTCCACTTTTTTCATCTCGCCGAACCGTCGTCGGGAAGTCACTGGGGAGTCGACGGACCATCGTTGGAGAGTCGTCGGACCGTCGCCGGAAAGTCGATGGACCATCGTCGGAGAGTCGTCGGACCACCGCCGGAAAGTACCGTACGGTTGAGTTAATAACTCAACTCCATGGGGTTGAGTTATTAAGTCACCGGTTATAATTGTTGGTGAACCAAACAAGGAGTTTGGTTATTAACCCAATTCAACCCAACCCAACCCCATAAACCAAACACCCCCTAAATGAATGATCTCTAAGTCCTCCTGTTTAAGTAGGAAAACAAACCAAAAGAAACACGTCAAGAAAAGTACAACAAACACTTTAAATTTCAAAGGTATTTCAGAATCTAAAAGAAAAATATTTAGTACGATTTGTAAATTATGTCCTGTGACAATTTCATTATCCAACTGTAACTTACTTCAAGATAAGTCTCTATGGTAAACAAACACTCGTCCAATCTAATGAAAACTAAACAACACAACCCAAAAGATGGCCTAAAGGAAAGGCTTCGAAAATGATTGGTTGCAGAACATTTTATTCTTCACCATCAATCATTGAACAAGAATTCAAACTTCTTTCCTAAAAATCCTTAACCACGGATTGATATTAAGGAAGGAAAAAGACAACATCCACCTTAAGAGTAAACTTGTAAAAAACTCAAACTCATCTGAAGGACTAAAAATAAATAATAAGGTTTTAATTTATCTTGGTCTCATACCTCTTTACTCGTTTCCTTTTGGTCTAATGTTATGTTCTATTTTTATACTTAAAAACTATTTATTCTTCACCATCAATCATTGAACAAGAATTCAAACCTATTTGAAAGTCCAACATTTCATATATCCTAAATTAGATGTGGTCTAAAATAAACAAAAATATGATTCTATGTATATCAAATCAATTATAACTAAAATGACACGAGACCAAAAAGAAAAAACAAAATAAAACCAAACAATACATTTGAAAAGGGGTTTTAATTGCTTGCACTACTAACCTTTCTAAGAGGCACAATAGAGAATAGCCCAACAAAGATAACAACGAAAAGAAAACTCAACATCCAACCCACAATTTGTTTCTTGATATTTATAAGACATGCTCCTTTTTTTTTGCTTGAGCAACAATTTTCGCACTCATACCCATAATTGCACTGAAATATATAGTAACCAGTTAACCACATATGCAGATATTCAAAGCAAAAATAAATTTCCATTTTCAATTCAAACCTTTGCAGCACATGTATGAAAATACTTGGCATCCTGGTGTACTTGCTGCTTACAAATTATGCACTTAGTTTTTCCGTAAGGAGTCCACCTATTGACAACAAAATTCAGAATTGCAAGCCTTTTTTTTTCTTCCAATGAGAGAAATAATTCATTGATGTGATTGAATACACTAAAAAGATGAAACCTCGAGCAAACAAAGTTCATAATTCATTGATCATAGCTAAATAATTTTTAACAATGTAATCAGTACATAAGTTTTATAATTTGTTCCATGATGTTTCGAGTGTTATGTTTTGTCCATTATGATTGTTCTCTTACACCATACCTAGATTCCTACGTGACTGCATAGATAAAAGTTGAACTCAGTATGATGGCATATCTTTAAATCCACGACAGTACCTACAAATTAAGACAAATGTTAAAAATTTTGAATATAAAAGTTTAGAGAAGTCCCTTTCTCTGGGACAAAATCACATGGACATTCTGCTATATCTTGCTTGCAAATGTATTACCTGGTAAAATATTACCACTCTTATCAGTGCTACTCCTATCATTGTGATTGGATGCAAAAAGTCTGGTATGGTGTCACTTTTGGACAATGATAAAAGTTACTGGAGGTTGGTAACTTGGTTCTAGTGAAGCACAAGCCTATATATTCGTCAAAATTTAAATTAAAAGACATTCACCTTACTTTCTTAGAACAACAACAAACAAAGCGAGTGATTGCAAGCTTTATAATAGACCTTTCGTATGGCATCGAGTTCGTGCAGTAGAACCTGATAGAACTGACCCTCACCGACACCATCCCTACAAGCATAAAATGGTTACACGTAAATCATAACATAGTTAGATTGGCGAGTCAAGATTGATTTATGTCTTTTAGGAGCATTTTCTATTTGCCATTCGATCTTGACATCAACCAAATTTTAAAACACATATAATTTTTGGTGATGGAGAAGTTGAAACTCAATTATTAGTCACTCTCTATCCCACTTCGTTTTTTATGAATTTGGCAAATCAAGGGGAAACGATATTTTTTTTCCAGACAACTCTTTCTCGTGATGCAATCGATCTTCCTTTTCATGGCCATACTCATTTTTTTTTTTTGTCTATTTTTGACATGGGAAAATTTTAGTCGGCAAAAATATTGATGCTACTTTGACTTTCTTCTTTTTTTTTCTCTCAATAATATGATTTCGGATGGTGTGTTCTATGATTCAACTTCTAGGCAAAATTTTATACACTTTTGTCATTTCTGTTCAAGTACTTGGAGTATCTCAAAGTATCGAAACTCAAGGGAACGGTTGAAACAAAACTTTTTCGATTAATAACACAATTGTTCACAAGTTGCAACCTATGTAACCAATGAAACATATATGAATTTGAGATTTTTTTGAAAACAAGTGACACCAACTAAAAAATTGAAAAAGATAATGAAGTGGTAATGGGAAAATAGAGGATTCAATTATTGTTCACGATCAACATGTGCTCACAATCTTGCTCAACTAAGTTCGTTACTACAAATATCTTATCTCATGCGCTCATATCTGTACTCTTTCATGCTTTGTACCGTTCAGACAAAATATTGCTTGAATGTGCTTGCAACTTACCCTTTTAACACTTAGCTAAATAAATCAAGTTCAACACCTATCTGACGTTGATGTAGCACACAAAATGTGTAATGCCCCGAGATTTTCAAGTACCTCTTAGGTTGTACTTGGATTAATTTAATGAAAATTTGGTTTTGAAGTTTGTTAATTGAGAATTTTGGTGAATTGAAGACTTTTTATAAAACACCTAATGAGCCCAATGGCATTTTAGTAATTAGTATTTGATAAGAGGGGCAATTTTGGAACGGGAATTAGGGTTTGAAAACCCTTTTTGGTCTCTTGTGGGCACGCAAGTAGAGGACCACTTTCTCTCTCTCCCCCTTCGTTTCACGAGTGGAGCTTCTCCTTGCAATCACCGACGACCAAGCAGTGAAGCCGTCAGGATAGTCCCTAAGCGTCCAGCCGCAAAAGACTCCCTACGTCGTCGTTCACCGTCGAGGTTGCAACGGTCTGGTGTTGCCACCGAGTCGCAGTCGAGGAGCTTCTTCCTCGACGCCGGACGCTTGCAAGACGTCAACGAGCAAACCCATATTCTTCTTCGTCTCCTTCTGCGTTCGGCGTTCCTTCCATGTCCATTAGAGTTGCTGATCGATAGATCGAAGCAAGCTCTACAACTCACCGCCACGAGGAGCCTGTAGCACGTCGGTTTCTGCTTCCACGCTGGGTTTCGTCTTCGGTTCGAGGAGTCGCCGCCGCCGTTCTAAATAGGGAGGAAGAAGAAGGTTTGTTTTCTTTTTGTAATCATTTTATCTTTTGTCATATCAATCCAGTCAGGGGTCTTGTCTTGTCAGATTGAATCTTATCTTTTAGTTTTTTGCATTGTATTGTAATTTCAAATTCGGAGTCTATAAAAGACTTCGATCTTGTAATCAAATGACATCGGAAAACTTTCGAGCTTTCTTCTAAAGTTTGAAGAATTTCCACGCTCTCTTAAGCCTTGTACACGATCTTATTTCTCTTCGCGGTTCACCGAGGAGCAATTGGTATCAGAGCCAATATTCAATAAAATTACCTTTTTTTATTCATCCTTTGCTAGGAAAGAAAAAAAAAATCAATCTATTTTCCAAACTTTGGAAACTCATCAATTATATCTTGCGTCCGCTAGTCGTCGGCTGGTTGGTAAAGGTTGTGTTCCCGGCAGCAAGTGTAAGTCCGTTGGTAAGCTCCTATTCCCCAGTAACTAGTACTTTATATAATTGTTGTATTTTCTACACGTTTTGAAAAAGAAAGAAAATTATTTCTAATCTATTTTAAGTTATGCATAAAAGAAGTTAATTATGCCTAAAATTTTGAAGAAGATAATGAGTCCCGGAGTCGAGGGAAAAACTATTTCAATTTCAGATGACCATGAAGATTACAAAGGTGATTCAAAAACAATACTTTCTAAACTAACTAATCAAGAGTTATCAATAGCAAAAATAGAAGACAAACTTCATCAATGGAGTATCCCAAAGATAGATCCAAAAACGGTCTATTACCATAGTACTTTCAATCTCACTCAGAGAAATTGTGTAAAAATTTCTGAGAAAAACATTCTCATAAACAATGACCATGAATCAAGAAATCTTTTTTCAAAAAATTTTATTCTGCAACACCGTGAAGAATTTAATTATCTTCACATAGGGTAGGTTCAAATTTCCATCAAGCCTTTACTCAGGCTAGGCTTAGATATACCTGTCTTAGTCTCTTTAAGAGATAAAAGACACTTTAATTTCTCAAACTCTCTTCTCGGGGTGGTTCAGTCTAACCTCGAAAAAGGACCAATTTTCTTCAATTGTTACCCAAATTTTACTCTTTCCTTACAAGATCCAAACATCATATCTTCCTTGATAGCCGATGTTTATACAAAAAATCTTAATATTCAAGAAGAATCTCACTCTGCAGTGGTGATTTTTAGAATTTGTTACAAATTAATGAATACAAACATTTCTCCAAAAGTTTTAAGGTCTTCCCCAAAGGGATCAACAATTCTTATAGAATCAAATCTAGATAAGTCTTCAATTACTGTCCCAAAAAGTTTATCTTAGGAACAAATCACTAGAAATCCAATGTAGAAGCTTACGGAAGCTTTCACTCCACCAAAAAGAAATTCAAATTTAGCCCAAATTATTGAACATACAGATGGGGTCGTTTAAATACAATTCTCAGAAGAAACAGAGGTTACTAAAGTCAAGGAATTCATGTCCTTAAGACCAAGTACCTCTCGAACTTCTGCATCCTTAGAAGCCGACTCAAAATTCTATTTTGATCGATCTAACTCGTTGCGAGTAAAATCAGTCAATATAGAACAAAATGTAGCAAATGTTCATTATGAAGCACAACCACAATCTCCAACCCAAACAGACATGAATAATCGATCTATGTTCTCTAGTCAATTAAATGTTCTTATTGAAGGAATTTCAATCAACAAAGAAGCACTAAAAAGGATTTCCTTTCAATAAAAAATAAAATAAAGAGGAATGCCTTTTTCCAAAAATATGATGAAAACCAAAGATCTGAAATCAGGTCAAAATGGTATTCATTTATGGAAGAAATAGAGCAAAATATTCCATTTTTACATGGATGAAACGATCAAAGCGAAATCAATATGTTCTTTGGAAACATGGAAAACAAGCCAAAGGGGAAATATTCACTCAACTCATCCTCCCCTAGAAGAGATAGAATTTGAAACAATCTATGGAGAAAAGGTCAAAGATAGTCCATTTAAAAATATCAGTGAAAAGGAAGAGAAAAATATTCCTACCCTCAAAGATATAAAAAATATTCAACTTCAAAATAATTTTTCCAATAAAACTCTTTCCACAATAGCAAATCAAGTAGAGAAGATTGAGGGAAAAATATCAAAACCTTCTATTGCTTCGTCTTCAAATGGAGGAATATTAATACCTCCAATAGATGAATCAA